>OU862914.1:34141898-35616898 GCA_917880885.1 Limnephilus marmoratus
CCGAGGCACCCCAGAATGCCGTGGAACCTACTTTGGGAACCTCTAACATATAGTATATTTGCGGCACGTTCCAGCGTGGAAGATACTCGCAGTATCGCCCTGGTGTAAGAAAACCATTCAGAATTGAAACATTGCTTGAAATGGCTATAGCCTTGTTTGGTGATCAGATATGAATAGCCAGGTACCTCCCCACCTTCCTCTTCCCCTCCTCACTACCTTCAGCCTCACAACATACCCAAATTGGGGATGCCATAGTCCCACTGGCTCCAGACGGGAGCAGCTGGGACTCTTGTGACGCATTCTCATAAAAAAATAATAATTTAATTAATGCACCCAGAATAAGAAAATGGTTTTCCGCCGATTTTTGCAGCACCTATCTGCTAAAGGGATGGGTGAGTTTTGCATTTTGCTGGAGGCCTCCAAGGCGAGCTTCCAAGGTACAAAATAAAATGTATGAAATCATTTGGGACTATTAATAATATATATTGGGTTATTTTCAATAGTTTGCAACTATTGCTTGATTACACTTCTTGTCTAGCTCTCTCGTCGCGCTTGGTGAATTACTGACAATAATCTTTAACATATCAAGTATCTTGAGATCCCTTCAGTGCCATTGAAGATTTCCAAATAAGAACTACAATATTCTTTCCACTAAATCTCAAGTGCAAATGCTTTTTAAGGAAAAATAAACCTGATGAAAAAATCGCATTACATTATTCATACTCCATCTCAGGAAGATTTTTTATGCCTCAAATTGAAGTTTTTCGCTTTCTATGTTTTGGATTTGGATATTCTTACAAAAGAGAAAAAATCGCTCATAAATTAATCACATTTACATTATATTTTGTGAAATCAGAACTTTCTTCTTGTTAGACCTCGGAATCTCGATGGGGGTTTTGATTTATTGCTTGAAAAGTGCCAGGCACATTGACCACATTAGGAATTTATTTTAGCAATCAATTCCTACCTAAGTCAGTAATTTTTGGCCTACCAAACGATTTGGGTTGGGTACTCCTGCTCTAGCTGGTCTCTCTTGACCCATCGTCTTGCACCGCAGCAGAAGGGATGGATTTATCCGCCCATCACTCCTGGACACCCTTACCTCTAAATTCCTACCCACCTCTCGTACCTCTCCTTAAAAAAAATTTCACACAGTATCCCCATAGAAGACATACGCCCAGAAGGAATTTATTTTCCTTGGGGCATCCTGTGGGGTTAATTTTAAAAAAAAACTGATTATGTAGTTTCATAAAGTATCAATGTATTTAAAATTAAAATAAAATAAGGTTAAATAATAATAACTTTGGTATTTTTCTTAAGTGTAATCCTTAATAATAAAACTTTTCAGTGCCTACATTGAAGTTGAAATTGACTAGATTCTTTAAAAGAAATTATTATGCAAAAATTAAAATAGGCACAGAGTAGATAGAGACAGAATAGTAATAAACAACTTTAATAATATAAATGACTAGTTATGATGAGCAAGTCGATTGTTGATCCAGTCCAAGTCCTCGTAATAGCGCGGGTCACTGATTTGCAAGGCAGCTTTCTTGTAGAAGTAGTAATAGCAAGGAGCCACTGGAATGCAATATTTACATAATATTATATATGTATTATATAAGTCCATATTCACAAGAAATGGCACATATGTAAAGATATAACTGAATGTTCACAAGAAATGGCACGTATGCATAGATATAACTCCATATTCATAAAAAATGGCACAAATGTATAGATATAACTAGACATCGGATTATATGCACTAACAAAGTGCCAAAATATGCATGCAAATATGCACTAAAAAAGGCCGAAATATGCACTAAAAACTCTTGATTTGCCCAAAATATGCACAATGAAAAATCAAAAAACCATTTATATTTTTATATATTTTAATTAAAGACCGAACAAAAACAGCGAAATATTCTTAAAATTATGCATAGTTTTTGTGATAATATACAACTAAGTATTTTTCCAAATTTTCGAGCTCAAATTTGTGACGTTTGTCACCCAGTATTAATTTGTACGCCGAAAATGACCTCTCTACGTCAACTGACGTCATTGGACAAAATTTAAAATTTGGTGCCATTTCTGGAGATACCTGTTTAGGCAGGGTATGACTGGTGCCGTTGATGTAGGCATTAATGTTCATCATGTCTTCAAGACTCGGGTTTTTAATCAAGAGTCTAATTTTTTACGAATCTTTTCTGATATTGAATTAGGAAGGGCGTTGGGGAGTTCGATCATTGTTTCCAGTATTTCTATTGCTTTAAATAGAGGAAGGTTTTTTGTTTCCAATTTTTTTATGGCATCTGGTAACTTGTGGAAATGTGTTGAGATGAGGGCGATATTCTGTTTAATGGATGCGTCTTCAAATGCTAGCTTGCTTCAATGAATTGCAATGGCCTCAGAACTGTCAAATTGCCCAACTACTTGTTTTACGGCCTGCACACGCGACGGTGCTTTTTAAAACACTTTTTTGTAGAGGAAATCAATTTATTAACATTCCCATACTCTTGCCGTATCTCTTCTGCAAGGCGATGAAACCCGTGAGCTAATCAGGTAATGTGTAGTAAATTTGGATAAAAATTTGCAAGGCTTGGCCAGCTTTCACGTCAGCCACCGCGCTGGTGCCCTACGCGTCATCGTCACCTAGCTCCCTTTACGTAGATGATACCTCCCGCTATTAAACGAAATATGCACGATTTGGGAAAAAAGGCTGAAATATGCATTAACGTCGTAATTAGAGAGTTATATGCATTTGCATATGCAAATGTGCAAATGCATATAATCCGATGTCTAGATATAACTATATATTCACAAGAAATGACACAACTCTATATTCAAAATAAATGGCATATGGGTATAGATATAACTCTATATTTTATTCAATTACTAATGTAATTGATTGATGAACCAAGAATGTGATCATAAATAAACCAATCGCAATGTGATTATACCGATTATTATACTTACAACTTCTTTGGACTAAGAAAGCTAACCCAAGAAGAATGGTGATAGGCTGCAGGGGATTGTCCCACTTCACAGCTAACCAATAAATGTGTGTAGCGATACAACACACTAAATAAAGAATTGTCATTATCATCAAAGAGCGAAACTTCTCAAAAAGGAACTCCATAAGTCCAGCCTGAAAAACAAAAATTCTTATTATTAGAATATTATCATTAGCAGCGCTAATTCAGCCGTCTCAGTGTGTTGCAGGCCCAGTGCCTGTCCCTTCTCAGGCATGCTATGCTTCTTACAATACCACAATAAATCAAACAAATAAATAATAAAACACATATGTACCTGAAATAAATATGTTGAAAAGAAATTCACGAGCATAGCTGTGATAGCTAATACAAGAAGCAAATCCTGGAACCTGCAAAAATATTAATATTATTTATTTTCTAATGAACGTACTTAAAATATACTGTACAACTAAATAATTAACTCACAAGATAAATCATATGTTTAACCGTCTAAAACTTACACAAACATGATTAGTATGGCAGAGTGGCTCCTAGGAAACAGTGTTAAGCAATTCAGTATTAAATCTGCTAAAATAAGCCCATATTGAATAAATAAAACTGCAGAATATCGAGATACTGAAAGCTTCATTTTGGAATTTACGATTTTACTATTATAAAATAAAAATTATTAAACTCATTCTAATAATGGTGAATTATGCTCTAGCAACGCATAAATCATAAATAAACCAATCCCAGCAACGGTTTGAAAAGGTATAATAACACTAACTGCAACTGCAATCATAAATATACATTAATAAATTCCCTTTGTATCGAAAATATTGAATATTGACATTTAAATATTTTGTATCTTTTGTTGGTAGGCTGCTAAAGTATACGAAAAGCTAGAAACTCGGTAAGATCTTGCGTATAAAGTGTAAATATAGTCTGTCAAAATAGAGTAGAAAATATAAAAACTTGAACTACTAAATTTGTAGACTGGCAACACCAATTTAACTGTCAAATATTTCTTTGAAGTGCAATGACACTGAATGTGTAGAACACAGTAAACCACATTTTTTCTTCATGACATAAATTTTATTAAAAGGTGATTAATAAAGCGATTTGCTTTAATTTAATTTAACATAAATTTGAATTTAACAATAGATAGAAAGGAAGAATCACTAATGGTGAGTTTAGTTAGACTACTTTTAGATCTGAATGAGTTAAATATATTCAGGTCTAAAATTAGAGACATGATCTAAAGCCCAGGCAACGCTAAGTACTTTATCTAGTATTAAATAAATGTTAGCAATTTCTAACCTGTGCTTTATATTTTATTACATTATAGTTATTCTTCATTATGTTAACACAAAATTGCAAAGGTATAATAATAATATACCTATATTCAATTCTAATTTTGAGATCGGTGGGTATCTATACTGTAATGAAAAAATATTTTTTCCACTATTATGCCTTTTTAATTTTTTATGAAAATGCAGGTTACACAGCTTTACTTTAACACCATGAGTTATGTGTTTAGTATTGCCATTTGATCAACAGTGGCGCCCTCATATATTTTCTACTCTTTTTTGACAGACTATAGTTATCTGAATAATAAAACGTTCCACACATTGACATCTTGAAAATTAAACTGTTTTTTGTGGATGCTCATTTATACAAATTCATAGATTCTCCGAAACTCCGAACATAGATAAAAGAATGTATTAGATTTTCATAGATAAAAACTGTACCAAAATACATAAACAAGGACTGCGCGCTTATGTCAAAGTCAAACGACGACGATCTAATTCGCATTTTGGAAATCTTGTAATTTGATAATATTATTTCAATTAACCACCCATAATGCTTCAGCTTAAAGTGTATGACTTTAGCGATGAAGACAGTGGGTCTGGTAGTGAAAATGCTGGTCCTTCAAACATTGAAGACATGACGTTACATTTGAAGGGAATCGATTCAAATAAATCAATTGCCAAGTCTTTTCAAATATGTGCTGCTCCTTCAGTTTTGCCCACCGTAAGATTACCTCCTTTCTTTTACTTCGTTAAATCTTAGGCTTAGTTCTGTAAAATTTACTTGAAGTTTTTTACTTCAACATTTTTAGGTTATGACTTATGGCAAATACATCCTTGTAATATTTTCCATACAAATTCGAAAATACCCGCTCCAAATAGTAACTAGTTAAGCATAACTACCTGCATCTGCCGTGATTTTTTTTATTATTAAAAATTGGGACATTAATGCATCTTTTATCATCTCCCCTGACAAGAAGTAAACAAAGTGTTAAATTTAAGCATATTAAGCGTGTAGTAGAATTTGGCAACTTTACTGGTTCATAACCAATTTACCTTTAGGAGAGTATGGCCACGCCGTGTACGTCCATAAAAGAATATGCATAATGGAGTATACAGTAGAAGCACACAGTGCGGCGGTGTATGTAGTAATTTTTCTATTAATAATATTAATATATAATTTTTTAACAAAGTCTAATTTTTTTATAATACATAAGTAATATGTACTACATATTTTATAATATTTATAGTACATATTTTTTATAATACTTACCATAAATTTTTATTTTTTAAATAAAAAAAAAACATATCACTTTTTTAAACCCTTTTTTCCCTCAAAACTCACTCTCTTAGAGGATAATTAGTATGAATTGTTATTTCAATAATTTGGACATATTTAGAAGTAAGCGGGGTGCGTAAAATTTACCTTATTATTTTATTTATTTATTTACAGAGTGACAAGAATGACATTCTTTTAATAAGCCCAGATTCTAAAGAGTTAACCCACAATCCGAAATATGAGCATTTGTTCGCTCCTGTTCTGGGGCCAGAAAATCCTTTTCAGACAGAACAATCAAAAGCCCCTAAAAATATGCTATCGGGGTTTGTGGAGAAGGCTCACATTAGTGAGTTTCAATTTGAAAACCAGCGTCGTACCTTTGCCAGTTACGGACACGCGTTAGATCCTTCAGCTGAGGGAAATTCATCTAGCCACACCACGATAGTAGGTAAGTACTCATTAATTTAGTTGTTACGGCAACATTTTGAAGAATAAACCTTTAAAAATTTTGTAGTAACTTTCTGACATTGCATTTTTTGTTGTTTTTCTTGTAGTTTCGAGTACAGTTTCAGTTCCAGAAGATAGAAAAACTGTATTTGAGTCTTCAAAACTCAGACCTTTAGATAAGAGGAAAAGACAGAAAAATGATAACCCGGAAGATATAGAAGGATTTTTAGGTCCCTGGGGTGGATACGTTGATGAGCATAGGTTTGTAATATCTGTAATAATTATTGTGATCTTATTTATATCAAATAGTTTTTTAAGGAAGGCTAATCAGATGTGGTCACCAAACACAGCCGAAGCTATTTTAAGCAAAAAAAAATCCATTGTTTGTCTTACGCCAGAGCGATACTGGGAGTATCTTCTGCTTGAAAAGACTTTATCCGTGTTTGATCGCTTACCTCCTCACCATCCTCTTCCCCTCTCACTGGCTCCGGAAGGCTGGGAGCAGTTGTGACTCGGTAAAGCATTAATGATTTTTTTTGACTATTTTCAGAGTTCTGAAACCGACCGGCGAAGAAGCTGAGGCCCTTGAAGAGATTTTGGCTAAGAGGCAAAAGCGTGGTAAGGTGCAAGAAGAGAAACCCATGGAGGAAAAGGCCATCTTGCACAGTGAGTGTTGAAATAGTTCTTTGGTGACTAGACTGTGTTGAAAATGACCAGGCTAAGTGGCGTACTTGTTTATGGATATGACTTTGAGTTAGGATATTGCAAATAAAGATTCTAACGCAGCACAAAATGTATTAACATGAATTTTTCATTTAATATAACATGAGTGCTGACTGCCATGTCTGGGTATTGACAGTTAAGTTTGATGGACTTGTATATGTTGATGTTCATAAGGAATATTAATAAAGTAAATTAATCTTAGGTTATTTGGCTTCTATCTGTCCAATCACAACTGTGTCCTTCTTTTCTTATGATTTGTTGAAACTGATTCCTTTGGCCACCGGCATTCAGGTTCTTCTTTCGTCTTCAATCCACAAAATTTATGTGATACTTAAATTCAGATCCTAAAAATGTGCACATGGATTTCTCTGATTTGTTGAAATAAGCAAGTACTTTTTTTAGTTTCGAATTGGTACGGATACGTGGCCAGTGAAACGCAGCGCCCTTATTGGCTAATTTTAATTTTATTTTAGAAAAAAAATATTGCATGCCCTGTAACTTGTTATTAAATTGTTTTGTTAATTTTCTTTCAGTTACGGACAGTGTAGACTACCAGGGAAGATCGTTCCTGAGTCCCCCGCAAGACGTGGGGGTGAACCTCAAGAGCGAGACGCCCCCGCAGCGGTGCTTCCTCCCCAAGGCGCACATCCACACCTGGAAGGGCCACTCCAAGGGGGTCTCCGCAGTCCGCTGGTTTCCCAAGACTGCCCATCTCATGCTGTCCGCCAGTATGGACTGTCGGGTTAAGGTAATCATTGATCTGATTAAATGGTTCCATGATAAAGCAGAACACGTTATAAGAAAAGTGAACGAAAAAACACCTAACTTTACCTATTATTTTTCATGTTCTGTTTATCTAGTTACCAATTAAATTACCAACTGTCAGACAGATAAGAGGCTCCAAAATATGGTGTACCTACTTGTGTACAGGATCTGGTATACTTTCAAGTATTATATTTATTTACTTGGGTGTGCTTATCTTTTGATTTGTAATAATCAGTCAGTAATTGAGTAGGTACTAGTAATTCTCATTTGTAATGCACGGCTGATCTTGACCTTGATCTTTATGACTTATTGATTGTACACTGTTGTCAAAGCCAAGTTTATCAAATATTATACATAATATTACCTATTATTCTTTCTTATGGTGACCAATTTGTGTACAAAAGAGGCTCTAAACATTTGGTGTATTTTTTTTAATCGTAGACGGTTTAAGAATAGTTCCCATTTTACCTCAATGCTTTAACTATAACCCAGTCCCTTTTATAAAGTTCGCCAGGATTGCTATTAGAATTGTGGCTATGTCTTCTGGTTCCACAGTGTACCTTTCCAGGTATCTGAGCCTAGTTCCCATCAGGGCGGGACATTGGCAGCATAGGTGAATTTGAGTCTATTCATCCTCTTCACATTTTCTGCATCTATTGGTGTTTTCCACTCCCAACAGCTGCATTGTCTCCTGAGATGGCAGTGTCCCTTTTAGAAGTCCTACTATTTCCCTCAGCGAGTTTCTGTCCATATCAAGCAATTGCCTGGTCTGTCTAAGAACTGGTCCGTTTATGAATACTTTGGATTTCCTCATTCCAGATGCCCTTTCCCATTCCTTCCAGTGCTGGGATTTGACCCACCTTTCAATATGTAATTTGGTGAGGCCAGCGCTACTTCTGCTAGTGGTGCTTTCACCCCTTTCCGTGCTAGTTTGTCAGCCCACTCGTTACCTTCAATGACTTTATGAACTGGTACCCAGATCAGGGTTATTTTATTGATGGTATCGAGTTCTGTATGAATAGTTCTGCATTCCATCACCGGTCTGGAGTCACATCAGTTACTTTCCAGTGCCGTTAGGGCTGCCTAGCTATCAGAAGATATGCTTATGTTACCCGATACGTATATTCTCCTATGTGCAGGCCAAAATAGCTTCCATCTCAGCTTGAAACACAGTTCAGTGAGTTCCTGGGGGTTTACTGAGTTATGGTATATTGTGTAGATATTCTGAACTCACACATCAATTGCACGCCAAACCAAACAAACCAACTCAATCTTGGAGAAACTCATGGTCATTGTCAAAATACAAGAAGTTGGGAGGAGCAAAGAAAGCTCATCGATAGACTGAAGTCTCAAGCTTTGGAAACATTATTGTTTACATCTTTCCATGCAATACAGAACCATACGGAGCGAAGGAGCCTACATGAGATTCATCAGGGCGATGAACTGAGCAACTGAAGAGGAATATGAGATATTGTTAGGATTAATATTACATATATTCCTTTTTTTTAGATTTGGGAAGTGTACAAGGAGAGAAGGTGTGTACGGACCTATTATGGCCACAGACAAGCTGTGAGAGATATCAATTTTAATAATGAGGGAAATCATTTTGTATCAGCAGGTAAAAAACTAACAAAGTTATACATACTAGAATGTTTAATAATTTTACTACAAATGTTTTTATTTGATGTCTTTTACTTATTTTTAAGGTTACGACAGATATATCAAACTCTGGGACACTGAGACTGGAGAATGTGTCAATCGCTTCACAAGCAGGAAGATTCCCTACTGCGCCAAGTTCCACCCGGATGAAGATAAACAGCATCTCTTTGTGGCTGGAACTTCTGACAAAAAAATTATTTGCGTAAGTGGAAAAAAAATATATTGTAGTGCAATAAATTACCACGACTCTAAACACCAATTTTGTTGTAATTTATTATTATTTGCGGTTGGCAACTAATTTTATTGTTATCTTTTTCAGTGGGATACACGTTCAGGTGAAATTGTCCAAGAATATGACCGCCATCTTGGAGCTGTAAATTCAATCACATTTGTTGACGAAAATAGAAGATTCGTGACAACCTCAGATGACAAAAGCTTACGCGTTTGGGAATGGTAAGTACATGAACCTATTTACGGTCCTATGTTTACATTTGTTAGGTCTTGAACACCTCTTTGTAATTTGACTGATGATTTGGACCGCCTTAACCCTTTGAACCCTATAGAACGGTAGCGGGTCTGATTTGACGAGGCATATACCCTAATGGCCGATTTACCGGCCTCGACATCTATCTCTATTACCCTACAGCTCGGAATACCGGTCAGCAAAAAAAATTTTAGTCTAATGTTATTTTTGTTCAAAAATTGCTCAGGAGCTCAGGAATATGGTGCTAATACAATGAACGCTTTTAGGGTTCAAAGGTTTAAAGTATCCACAATTCAAATCTGCAAATTTTTTTTAATATTACCTTGCGATTGGACACTGCGATGCTAAATTCAGAAAGAAGAATCTCGTCCACTCTGTCTATTCAACAAACTAAACATGAGTCTATTAAATTTGACCAAAAACAAAAGACTGTTCCCTTGCATCATCTGGAATGAATGGAATGCGAGAGCAACGTGGCAAACCACCAACGAGTGCTAGGACACTACTATTTTTTGGGCGTTAACTATGTAAAAACTTCTAGGCATTTTGTTTTGAAGAGTTTTACTTTCCATGTACATTTGTTACTTAAATTTTAATTTCTGTGCTACCGGTTTCACACATTCGTCTCATTCACTAGCAAACTTAAAAATAACTTAAAATTTATACAAGTTCAGAAATGATTTGATTTTATTAATTGGGGGTAGTTGGAGGGGTGATTTTGGGAGAGGGGGAGAACGATGTGAGGAGTCAAAATAACATGGGAACATTGTCAATAAAGGTGATTTACAAAGTGCTATTATTTTAACTAAATTTCTTTTTGTTTTTTTTAACCTTAGAAATAAACAAAAAAATTAATTTAGTTAACAAATTTTTATATTTTTATATTTTATATAATATTCTCCCCCTCCCCCAAAATCACCCTCCCACTATCGCCCCCTAATAAAATCTAATCATTTCTGAACTTGCATAAATTTTAAGTTTGCTAGTGAATGACACAGATATTTCGAAACTGGTAAAGGAGTCGTCCGTTAATCATGTGATGCTCGAAAGGGGGGGGGGGTTCGGAAAAAATCACGACGGGGGGGGTATAATGAGATATCACGTGTATTTATTTTACGTGATAATATTCTGAAAATTTCAAAATTCTATGCACTAAAAAAATACACATAATTTCGGGGAGGGGGGGGGGGGTTAGTCTAAAACCTCACCACACGTCACCAGGGGGGGGGTTAAAAAGTTGCTAAAAAAACATCACGTGATTAATGGACGACCCCTAAATTAAAATTTAAGTAACAAATTTTCATGGAAAGTAAAACTCTTCAAAGCCAAAAAGAAACTACTACTTAATCACACCCTTTCTGCGGATGGCAAGATACATTTATTTTTGCACCTTTTTCTGCTTGCGGTCTAGCTATAAAGCCATTGCAATTAGAAAACGTTTCCTTTAGTTAATGCTAGTTGTTTTCCAGGGACATACCAGTTGACATGAAGTACATAGCTGATCCCACGATGCACTCCATGCCCTTTGTGACGTCTTCTCCCAACGGCAAGTGGCTGGCATGTCAGTCCATGGATAACAAAGTGGTGGTGTTTAGCGCTCTAAACAGGTTCAAGATGAACCGGAAAAAAACGTTCACAGGTCACATGGTGGCCGGATACGCTTGCGGTATTGACTACTCTCCTGATATGAGGTAAGCTGATGCTCATTTTAATCCGTAAACAGTTACAGTGGTCATCCACAATACCAATTATGCGTACAGACAGATTTGTGAAAAGGTGATGGACAGCTGTTCACACGCGGTTACCTAGCTTGCGATTTGTTGACCCAGCCTATATTTCGGCACTCAGCACTCAAGGAACGTAAAGTGTATTGACAATATATCGGCAAACCGTACCTGGAGGGTTAGTTTTGAACCAATTTGAGTGCTGTTTTCTTATTCATACGTGTCTTATAAAATGTAGATAACCACACAGGCGAAAAAAAGTAATGATTCATTTATATTTAATAATTATTTATTTCTAATAAATTCGAATCCTCAATTTTACCATCACTTATTTCTGAAGGATCATCAGAGACTGGTCGTCAAAACCATGGTCGTCAAACTGCAGTCGGCCCGGGCAGATATTTGCGCGGTCCGCGACAAAGTGAACAATTTTAGTAGACAATAACTAACAAACGTAATTTGTCATAAGAAGTTAACTAAATAGAAGTGCGTGGGTGGCAAGAGAGAGTAAGCGATTAGCGGGAGTGTGGAAGGCTCATTTCATTGAACATTGTGAAAATCAGGAGTACATCGAGCTGTATGCTGAAAAGCCTACGCAAAAAAACGCTGGCGCTTTTTACGCTAGGTGTGACACTAGCATAAATGTTTACGAGACTGCGCTCAATTTTTTTGATAATATTTCCTTCGATGTATGTCTGTGAAGCTTCATTCTCGAAATTTAGCTTCTTGAAAAACAAATACTACAATCGCCTTTCCACTCATTTAGAAGGCACAAGGGGATTGCATGTAATCCCGAAGATGCCCACATAGAAGAAATAATCAAAAAACATATCTAATATACCAAAATTATAATTGGTATAAAATTACATAAATAATATGTTTGTAGTTCTAATAAAAATCTTGAATATACTATTTTATATATACATACGTGTGGCGGTCCGTGAGTTTTCAGTGAGCTAGAGTGCTAAGATTGAAAAATATGACATTACTGATGTCGTTGTAGCTGAAAATGAATTTAATTTTTTTTTTCGAAATTTCAAATTTTGTATGAAGCTATACTGAAATGTGGATGCGGCGCATTCCTTGACTGTAAGAATGCTGAAGATATTCATACAAAAAATTGAAATTTTGGAAAAAAAATTAAATTCATTTTCAGCTACAACAAAGTCAATAGCGTCATATTTTTCTATCTTAGCGCTCTAGCCTACTGAAAACTCGCCACTGATACATGTATACAACGTGTCCGGAAACTCGTACTACAAGCGGGAAACTGGTGAATCTACATCACGTAGAGAACCCAAAAAACTTATTTTTTTCGATCTGAGCATTTCGATTTTAATATTTTTTTTTTCTGTTTTTCCATTTTTTCGGCAACTAAAAGGTTAAAAAAAAATTTGAGCCCGGTTTACCCTTCGATGCATTTTATAAGACATTACACAGCTGAAATTAACCTCCTAATAAAATTTTTTTTCAAATTTAACCAAAAAAAATTCCAACTTCAGACCCGATTTACTCTAAAACGAAAGCTCAAATCAAAAAAGTTATATCACAAATCGACTCCGAATGTGATGTAGATTTACCAGTTTCCCGCTTGTACTATGAGTTTCCGGACACCGTGTATAATATACAAACATGTGTATCAACACCCAATTCATATAAAGGCAGGCCTGCATTGCTAATGTACATAATATCCAATTGATAAGTGTGCAGCCCGCAGTGATATCTCACATTGTCCTGCAGAAATTAGTAATTTTATTATTTTCTCTACTGTGATAGCAAGATAGCAAGAGTTACGACTTTTATAATGCACAGGCCGCTCACGAAATTCATAAAATGAGAACTATAAAAAAATATTGGCAATTAATCTAACAGCATTGTTATTTGAGTTTAATTTGCATATGACAAAGTCTATTTTAACAGCAGGTATTAGCAGCAATTATTCAACGCGATTGCGATGTTGGTACTGCATCGACATTTCAACCCATTGCATCCCAGCACTCCATTGTATATGGCTGAGAATGGTGATCATTCATAACCATCCCTGACTGTCGAATCTGGCCAGAATCACAGTATTTTAAGTATTGACACTTTTGTGACATTTAGTGGGAAAAATTTATATTACAAAAATCTATACTTTAGTAGCTATTTATATGATAAGGTTAAGTTAGAAGCTTTTATCAGTACATTTGTTAAATCTTTTGACTGGTTTCAAAAGTATCTTTCCTTCATTAGGCTAGCAATAAGTTAAAATTTTGTAAATTTACAGTTACTCACAAGTGTTATTAAATATTCGTCCAACTTGTTGTTGTTGTTTACATATTGTCCGTAAATAAATAAATAAATAAATAAACTTTTGGTAATGCTCACGCATTGTTTGGAATTAACTTATGTAAGCGCTCACAGCGACCAATACACCTGTAAGTTTATTTGCGATAAGATGGCTTCCAGTCAACTACAAGTTGCTGTTGCTGCTGTCATAATTTCTGCTGAACGACAGTCAGATGGCAGCAACCAACCGACTTTGAATACACTTCATGTTACGTTAGAAAGAATTTGACCTCTGATCAAGAAGAAGGATGATCATTTTTGGAAAGCTGTGAAATAAATTATATCTCTTCGATTTTTGGGATCAAAATTTTTTTTTTCGTTTTTGTAGTCTTAATTTGGGTTTTCCCAGTTTTCTTCTTTTTTACGTACCTTAGTCAGATTTTAGTTGAAATAATAAAAATATAAGTTTTTACATTGAAAAAATCCTGCTGAAACCTCTTTAATTTTTATCATTTCGCATCATAGGCGCATTTAGGTACCATTTCTTACAGTAAGGATTTCAAGTAACTTATCAATCTGATTTCATAAGCTGTGAGAAGACAGTAAGTTTGTTCGGACACAATCAGAACTGTCAAAAACTCAAGCCACTTATGACTTCTGTAAGTTGCTTTAAATTACAGAAAATAACTTACAATGAGATTTACATTGGTAATTTTGTCACAAGTTACTTACAGAAGTCACTTACGAGAAAAAACTTTTGGGTGTAGCGGCCACCTTAGAACAAAAGTTTAACGTAATTATGGCCACAATTTTTACGAACATGCTCTATGATAAATTTATTCTTTTCTCTGCAGAGACGGCTCTAGGGGTCTAGAAGTGGAAGGTCAATCGAAATTTTTTTATCAGAGTTAATATTATTAATGCATAGGGAATATTATAAAAACCCTAATACCTCCATGTAATTAATTTGCTGGTACTCACCTATTCTAAAGCTGGTAGCACAATATGGTTTTATTTGAATTATTCGCGATGTCTTTCAATACATTATCTACAGAATTCGACATTATAGATGGCAGTGATACATACAAACGAAGTATTGATTTCCGAAAGTCTAAATTTAAACTTTAGGACACTTTAAAATTGATAATTCCGTAGTTTTTTCAATCCAAATATTTAGGAGGTTATTGACCTATTGACCCCTACGGAAGAGCCATCACTGATTCTCTGTGATATCGGTAAAGTAAAGTTCCTTAGATTTTGTTGTACATACTACATTAGGTTTAGTAGATTGGAAGATAAGTCAGATTTGGAATTTTCGGTGTTGAATTTATTGGACATTCAGTCTCAATGGGTACAAAAATGGCTATAACAATTAGCAAAATGATACTTATTTGCTTTATTACTTTTTTTCTTTTTTTTGTATCACATCCTTGGGATGCTCTTTGACAAACTCATTTGTTATGAGCTTCATTCTCACTAAAGTGCTAATATCAAAAGCAGTTAATAAACATGAATAATATTATGCTCATTATTTAATATTGGTAATACATATTACATTTGGTCAGATGGCAACCAAAGTGTTTTGCAGAGTATATTTATTATGCAGATTTGGGAGCTGCAGAAAGCCTCACAAGCAGTGGCATGCAGTCTATAAAGGCTGAAAAGCCTTTCCTAAGTCACCCTAAGAAAAACGATCCATTAAAATAAATTATAAGATTAAGAGGGCATTACCAGAGAAAACCAGAAATATCTCATTTTCAAATCAGATTTTAGACATATTTACTCTTTTCCACGAAAAATTATAAATGGATTTCGAAAGATTGTTCTTTTATCTAGCATTCGCATATAATAAATTTTGAGAAAAAAAAATAATTTTTAGTATAATAAGGTTATTCCATAGGTCGTTGGCAGATTTGTTAAATTTTCAAAAAAGATTTTGTATTATACCACACCCATTTCAAATAATATAATCATGCAGTAAAATAAATCAATACATTATCTAGCAAATGCATGTTTTAGAATTTTAATTTTAGTTTCAATAAAATCATTAAAAAATATGTACGTACACGTGTTTCTTGATGAAAATTGGTCCATTTGTGTATTTATTTGCGCACTTACAAACTTATACATCTTACATTTATATAACTTATATTACACTTATACAACTTATATTTCAGATTTTTTTTAACATTCTTATTAAATTTAGACTTTATTGAAAAATGACAAATACTTATAATCAAAAAATAACTACAAAAAGTACATTATTTTAATAGTTTTATCATCACGCCTTTCAGCATTTTTGGATGAAGGTATAAATTAGATATTGAGTTAAAATTTAAAAAAGCTGGTACGGAGAATAATTAATCTTTCTCATTGTAACCGCCCTGCACGATCGTAAGAACAACTTTCGACGAAATGTGAATTTTCGTCCGCTGGCTGGTTAAACGCTCTTAATTAAAAAAAATAACAGTTTTTTTATCAAAATATTTTTTTTTCATGATTTTTGCAAGGAACTTGTATGCTCATTTATTCAGTTGGCCAAAACAATCAGCATAAAATGGTAATATGTAATGCTTTTTCTAATATTCAATGCACAATTATTATTATTCATATTGCAGTCGATTCCGCTCAATTGGTATACCGGTGTATCGGGATAGCTGGTTATTTGGGACAAAACCCAAGGAACCAAGAAAAGCCGGTTTTGAAGCAGGAAAATTTTGAAGGTGGACCTCCAAATGATATTTATTTATATTAATCATGATTATTGTACACAACAAATAACAGTAAATGGAAGTCTCCCTTCATGTCTCCCCATTACAATTTCGTAGGCGGGTATGGGGCGCCGCCCCGGGAACCATTTATCGGACAACCAACACCTCCCACAGGTAACCTCAAGTGGTTCGCTACGTTTGGTGACTTAGCAGGGGTGCCCGGATTCATGTGGTTTGGTTCATTGAGAGAGAATGGTTGAGGGGGTCCCTTTGACTTCTCCAGCCATACTCTCTCGGAACATTGCCTTGTACCACAGTGGGAGGGATAGCTTCATAAGTCCGTCACTCCTGGACACACTTGACCCCCAAATTCCTACCCACCCCTAATTACTCCTAATACCCTTTTCCTTCCCAGAACTTCCTCCTTCCTTTCCTAAAAATACCATCCACACAGCATCCCCAAAGATGACATAGGTATAATTTACCTAAGGGCCTCCTTTATGGAGTTAATAAAACATTGTTTTTATAAAAGCTAATTATTATTTACGTATTCTGTACAGTCATACAATTTTGTAATCATTTTTAACTTGGGGGTTTTCTGTTCCCCGTGCTTATCAGTTTTACTTGTTTGAATGGGGACTTAACCGATTCCACTATTCGTATTTATGTAATTAGACCTGACGTGAACTTCACAATGACACAATCTATTTTCAAGGCAATCCATAAGCTGCTAGTTTTCATGTAAATGCTCTAACCATTTACACAAATTACAAAGCCATTGAGCCACTTCCATAAGTTTTTGTTCAGTAGTGATTTTTAAGGATGTCGGTATTTAAAAAAAAAAAATCATATTTTTTGGTCTTTCTTACTATCATGGTGAGAAATATGATCTAATCCGTAGGTTTTCAGTGTGGGCGATAACGCCCCCTGAAGGTCTGGGGGCGTTCCAGACCTTAAGGGGGGAGGTAGAAGACCAAGAGAAAATTGGGGGGCATTTCAGACTTCTAGGGGGGCGGTAGGAGACCCAAAGAAACCTATCCTATCTTGCCCCATTCATCCACAAAAATATTTTCCCTATCCCATTACGCCCTCCGTTGTGGCAAATGTATAATAAAAATATTCTCAAATTGGGCGGTAGGCAAAAAAAAGGTTGAGAATCTATGATCTAAACGGTGTTAGAGAGAGAAAACACCACACTTTATGTTCAAATCTAAAAGTTAACAACAAAAAAATTAAAATGTACACCTTCATGAAACCAAAATTTCCGACCTCGATTTGAAAAAAGTTTGAAATGAATTTTTTATTAATTATTTTTACATGAAATGACAAAAAAATATATTTATATATTAAAATATCTGTGTATGGTTTTTTGTTTATTATCCCTAACGTTAGTTAGAAAATAAAGGTGAAACATTTCTTTTTTTATGTTTGCGTTCATAATTTTTAAGTTTCAAAAATTATATGTTTATTTCTAACATTAAATTTTGAAATTCTATTTTATCACCTTTCAGAAACAGTTTTTAGTTTTCATATATAATTATACCTGGATTTTATTGCAAAGCGAAATTATTCTGATCCTCTAACAAAATAAGCTCGGGGCCTTACGGGTTAAATAAGCATTTTTTATAAATAACAAAAATGATCTATTGACTTTTGAACTGCCATATTCATAAACATATATATTTTTTAGTCCACTTTTCTGTTCCAACTGTCGGTGAACTGTAAAACATAACTAAAATGGGAATACGTTTTTTAAACAAATTTATAAAATATCTTACCTTCAAATTCAACAATAACTTTGAATGCACATTTCAAACTGTATTGCAAAGAAAGACGGGGGAAGCGTGAGAGGGAAGGCGGAGTGGGAACGCGAAAGGGGAAGGGGACGTGGGAGAGGAAGGGGAGGCGGAAAGGTTATTTTACAAGTTATATTTATGAAAAAATTCACAGTGTTTCTTTAAATGCTGTTTAAGACGATGCCTACGAGATTTTTGCTCTATTTTAAACGAGTTGTGTGTTATTAAACATTTTCGCATCGATTTTGTCGCTGTAAATGTTAGCGCTCTTCTCTAACATTCGTAATTTTGTATCTCTCCATCTTCTTCTATTCTAGCCCGGCTGCGGAGCCTTAAACGTTTTGTTAAAACTTTGTGTGAATCCTGAAATTGTCAGTTTAAATGGTTCAAGATTAAATGGTTCAGTCTTCTTGTATTATTTTAGAATATTCAATGTGAAGTAAATAAATATTTTAATAAATCGACTCTTTTTCATAAATCACAAGCTGAAAACATGAAATTGTTCAATAATTATATTTTTTTCTAGCATTCCGTTTTCCCAATAGGAAAATCTATTCACATTAATTTTTCTAAGCCGATTTAAAATATGAGTAAGTGGCTCATTAAAATAGTTAACTGTTTGATAAACTTTCAGATTAATAAAATATACCTTTGCATTCATTACTTGTTGGCAAGACTGGATTTTTCTGCTTTTTGTATCAGAAATATAATTATGCGAATATACTTTTCTGTTCATTACGGATTCGAGATTTGATTATTTTTCATTTGTTTTCAATTCGATTGTATTATAAAATAAATTAGTAATTTTCCACTAAATTTAATTTAAGTCAAATATTTTTTTCCGATATGTGTGAACTGAATCGATAACATTGCTGATTAAATTCAAGTCATGAATAGCGTTATATGCTTTCGTGCTTCGAAAACACTAGGCTTATGCGTGTTACAATCTACCTTCAAAGTCGTGGGGGCTTGGAAAGTGTTATTAAATATTTTGATTGCGTTATGTTTATTATTTTCCCGTGCGCAGACCGTGTCAAAAGTAATGCAGGTGTACTTTTAGGCAGACAGTTTGTCATATTTTATTGCTAAGTGAAAGAAAAGATTTAGGGCTTCAAAATCGTCTTGTAATTTGTAGGGATACATTTATGTTAATATTGGATTTAGTAAAACAAATTGGTACTTACAACTAACAACTTTTTTTTAATTAAGTTGTTAACTTTTTGGGTTGTATTTTGTTACTGGTGGAAAGATGATACTTAAGCTTTACACTAATATACATTGTGATAACACTTTGTGTGACAATGCATAATTTTCGCCGTCCGCCAACTGATTCCATTTTCGAAAAGACGTATTTTTTTTTTGTAAAATTATATTTTTGTAAATCATACCTTCTTACCAGGTAACATGGGCGTAGGCACGGTGGGGCAAAGTGGGGCGGTTGCCCACCCTGGCTGGCCGATGCATGACCTCTAGAATGGGGTATTTCCATGTTATTTTTTTATTACTTAAAAAAATAAAACAAAAAATTACGATGATTAAAGCATTTTATTTTTATTTTGTCGAATAAATTTTCTACAGCGAGTTAAAGTTTCCCATTTTTGAGTTACCCCTGAAACGATATTTTGGGGCGTGGCTATCGTGTGACGTCATGAGTGCGGATGCTCACTAACAGTGTTTATTTACGCTGGTTCAGCTGAGCGTAGCTTGTGACGTCACAAACCCATTTGCCAACTACGGGCCGTTTTGATTTTGTCAGTTTTAGAGCGTTTTTAAAGTCAATAATATTGAATGAAAACATAAAAAACAAACATTTTTAGTAGGATGATTAAAATCAGAAAATTTTTCTTTAAATATTCTGTACATTTTCAACAGAATCCCTCGTTTGTGAAAATACCCCAATGTCGACCGGGTCGCGTTTTCAAATTTACAGCACTTCATAGTATGGTTTTCCCTTATTCCGTTCATATTCTTTGTATTCATAAAACCTAAAGCATAAATATGTTGTAGAAGCCTATTTTTTTCGGTACCTACTCTAGATTTTTATTTTTTGCCCACCCTAAATCAAAACCTGACTACGCCCATGCCAGGTAATGTGTTTATGTATTTATAAAATAGTAAATCGTCTACCATAAAGTATTTATCTAATATAATCGTCTACCATAAAGTAGCCGTATCCATGTGGATACGTCGGCTACTTGACTTACTTTAACTAGTGTAAGTATGGTCCTGTTTTCATTAATTTTTAGTCATTAGTCAAAATATTGTACATATATTTTCAAATCGGTGATCAATGAACCGGTGTATGCAATTTTTAGCCCTGAGTTGTTTTTAATTGTTTGTCTAGCTTGTAGTTTTTTTTTTAAATTTTAGAAATATATTATAAAGCGCTATATAAATCATCCAAGTATTATTATTATTAGTGATTCCTGTAATTATTTGGTGTAAAAATGTAAAGAAATTTTGGTCCTCTGTGACATTTTTGATGTTGTTTTTAAACAAACAAAAAAGATTTTCATTCACTTGTCATCACTGATCACTCAGCCGAGTAACCGCCCAACCTCTCACCCAGACCCTAAATGTCCAATACCTACTGTAACCAGAGACAAAAATTTGATTTACAATTTTTACTTCAAATAATGTCTGGAATCACTGGTAAGTTAAGTACGTCCCTTATATATTTATTTAATCTGTGATCTGTAGTTGAAAATTATAATCACTTTTATTATCTTTGATAGTTCGAAATGCTTTAACCCGTCTGCTTGGTTCAATATATTCGCACCTCACAATCCGGAAGCCTCAGTTTCGCGCCTAAATTCTGAAACCGTCTTTTTGGATCGAGATTGTACAATATCTATGCAAGATAGCTTTCATATTTCAAAGACAATAAGAAGCATTATTTCGTTCTCTTTCTGGTTAAAAGAAAAATACATATGTTTGCGTGAGAGGTAGAGAGATATATAGCTTTTAAAATGTAAGGTCGCTCGGGACGTTTTTGGTCTTATGAAAGTATAACGCAATTACGTGTTTTGGGATGTATTCATTCCATGAAACGCTGCCCACTAGCCCGTCCCGTCACCGACCAACACCTTCGCATACCATGACTGGACAGACGGCGAATTCTCGATGAAAATATATTGCAGGTGCCGCTCCACTCTATGCATGGCACCCGACGATCATACGCGTATGATCCCCGTTCTAACCGCGTTGCCACTCCATCAGTTCGTGATTTGTGTTCCGTTCTATGAGAAGTGCGTTCTATGACTACAACCGATAGAACGGGCACCGTATGCCTACTAACCCGGTGTATATGGGTATCATACAGTCACTAAACCCGTTACGTATGGGTATCATACGGTGTTAGCATGTTCTAGTGGGCATAGTAGGGCGTAGCGTGTTTATTTCGTGGCTGATACGTTCATAGTATAGTCATGGTATGGAACGGTGTAGTGGGCAGAGACCTTAAATTATGCACAGGCGACTTGGCTAGGGCACAAAGTCACTCGCCACATGTATACAAACCACGCCTATTATAACACATTTTCCAATCGTTTTCATTACCGATTTTACTCAATAATGTACCTTTTACTCAAGGGAATTATATACATTTCCTATGTTACCCTTCACATCCAGTTTCATTCGAAGCAATTTTTTTTTTTTACTTTTTAATTAGTACCATCTATGTCAAATAATGTCAGAAGCGGCCGCCGGCAACGATCGATCTAGTAAAATAGTACAAAAACTGTGTGTGCTTTAAACAATTTATGTGGTAAAATAATGCATTGAGAATGTGAACGATGTGATCTATTTTTGAGTGTTTTGTTTGAAATTAAAACAGAACTGGAAGAAATAAACGACAAATGAACGAAAACAATTATTCGAAGAACGATTGATCGAGATTTCACTGTAATAATGTCCGGCTGGTCAGCAAAGAGGGCAAATGTCCAGTTGTTGATATATCCAATCTATATACCGGTTAAAACTAGTTATATCCAGTTTTCGCATGCCACCAAAAACCTGTTTGTGAGTGGTCATTATTGGGTATAATGTTATGTATTTAATTCGCCATCCAATATAATATTATCTTGCATAACAAAGTGGTTAGTTTTTGCTTTGAGTATTTTATCACTCCAACAACTTCAATCTTAAAGGCCTACTCACGTTCCGATTTAAAGCACTGCTTGCAGGACTGCATGCAGCAACCCCGACCGAATTATCATTATTCCGGCGGCCCAACAAAGGGAATAATAATAATACAGCTGGCGGTTTTGCATACTAACGATCCAATTTGCAGAGATGCTATTTTATACGTACAATTATTTTTAATTCTAATTCATGAATTAATATCATTATGTCAGGCTGTGGTTGTAAAAATACAATATTTTGTAATTTTTTTTTTTTCCGCTCAAATCAATTTAATAAATGTAGTCAAATATTATTCTTAATCCCTCAGACCTTGGACCTATTTCGTCTGAAGGTCGAAATATTTCTGTTTATCAATAAATCCAAATAAATGGAATAACTGTTTTAGAAAGATGGTGAAATACGCTCCTAAATTTTATAATTCGAAATAAACATATATTTTTTTAAATATAAATTTTTTTAATGCAAACATAAAAAAAGTTTTAAAAACGACTCATCCTACGTTTTTTCTAACTAAAATAAGGAGTCGTCCATTAATCACGTGAGGCTCGAAAGGGGGGGGGGGGGGGAGGTTTGGAAAAAATCATGAAATATCACGACGGAGGGGGGGGGGTATGATGAGATATCACGTGTATTTATTTTTCGTGATAATATTCTGAAAATTTCAAAATACTTTGTACTAAAAAAAATACACGTGATTTTAGGGGGGGGGGGGTTAGTCTAAAACTTCACCACATATCACCAGGGGGGGGGGTTAAAAAGTTGCTAAAAAAACATCTCGTGATTAATGGACGACCCCTAACTGATAATGAAAAATAAATAAAAACAAATGGATTTTTTTTATGCAAATGTATTATAAACATTATCATCGACTCACTTTTTTCGTAATAAATATTTGGCTATTTACACCCTAGTGAGCTTTTGCATTTTTTGTTACATTAGCTCTACACGAGAGCCTGAGGAAAATAATTTTTCTCTGGGCCTATTTCATCTTAGGGGATGCTGTGTGGAGGTTTTTTTTAAGGAAAGAAGGGAGAGGAAGTTCCGGAAAGGAAATGGGTATGAGGGGTGGGTAGGAATCTGGGGGTCAGTGTGGCAGGAGTGACAGACATATGAATCCATCCCTCCAACTGCGGTGCAAGGCAATGGGCCAAGAGATTCCGGCTGGAGAGGATAAAAAACCTCCCTCAACGAATCTCTCCCGATCCTGCACATTATGTATTTTACGGCAGGTGGGAAGACGTACTGGTCGGCAAGACCTGGACAAACTTAACCCCGTGAACCCAGCCACCCCTTCATAGTGAACCACTTGGGGCGACCTGTAGCAGAGGTGTAGGTTATGCAATAAATGGTTCCCGGGGCGGCGTTACCTATACCCGTCTCCCAAATTGAAATATAAGTAATACATATAAGTTGTTGTGTTTACTATTTTTATTCAAATCTAAAAGTTTTATATTCAAATGCTTTGCGCATGCTTTACATTCAAATCTAAAAGTTTTATATTCAAATGCTTTGCGCATGCTTTACATTAAAATCTAAAAGTTTTATATCAAATGCTTTGCACATGCTTTACATTCAAATCTAAAAGTTTTATATTCAAATGCTTTGCACATGCTTTACATTCAAATCTAAAAGTTTTATATTCAAATGCTTTGCGCATGCTTTACATTCAAATCTAAAAGTTGACCATAAAATAATTAAAATGTTTACCTTTATGAAACTCAAGTTTCCGACTGCAATTTTAAAAAAATTTATGAAACTTTTTGAATTTTTTTGTTCATTATTTTTACATGAAATGACTGAAAAAAGAGTTGACGATGAAGTTTATAAAATATTTGCCTAATAAAATATGTTTGTTTTTATTATTTTGTATTATCAGTCATTTCAGTTAGAAAAACCATTTTTAAAACTTTTTTATGTTTGCATTCAAAATTATGTTTATTTCGAATGGTTAAAAATGAAAAAGTATTTCACAACCTTTCAAAAAAAGTTTTTAGTTTTCGGATACGTTCTGAAATATTCTTTTTATTTGGATTTTATTTGCAAAGCGGAAATATTTTGACTTTCCGACAAAATGCGCCTGAGGCCGAACCCAAAAAACATTTTTTTTTTTGTTTATTTCACTACAAGTTTTTCTGCATTATATTATTTGATTTGGTGGTGTTTAAGTAAAAGTAATTTGAGATTGTATGAGATAGAGGTTACACTTATACATACAACTGCATACTCATCTCAAATCGGAGATGTCTGACAAATCGACTGGACGATCGTTATCTCACCGTAATACGAAATGAGATAGTACAACTTTTATGAGTTGTTGTCAGGCTGGGAGGGTTCACGGCGAGTTCATCGAAAATCAATTCATCGAAAGCAAATTCATCAAAAACGAGTTTATCGAAAACGGGTTCATTGAAAACCAATTCATCGAATGATCAATTTAACGAATAGCCAATTCATTGAAAAAATATATTTTGTAGATATTTGAGAGAAATGCCGAGTGGACCGGGAAGTCAAAAAAGCATTGGTGAATAAAAGTTAACAATAAATTTATATATAAAAAATTGATAATAAAACTTTGGACAAGGAGACTAACCTAACCTAACCTAACCTTTTTTCGATGAATTGGCGAATCGATGAATTGATCATTCGATGAATTGGTTTTCGATGAACTCGGTTACCGCCGGCTGGGAGAAATGTCTCTCCAAAAGAATCTTCGGTTGTTTCACATATGAGAGAAATATCTCCCAAAATTGCTCTAGGAGTTGACATTTTCTCTAATTGAGATACATAATCAATTATTTGAATTCCACTTGTGTTATTAAACATTATTAATCTTTAAAGAATTTTTATTGTCAACGGTTTTTTATATTTGTTTTTTTTTGCAGTTACTTGGTGTCCGGAGATGCCGATGGAAAGTGTTACATATGGGACTGGAAAACAACCAAACTATACAAGAAATGGAAAGCCCATGATGGAGTTTGTATCTCCGTGCTTTGGCATCCCCACGAACCCAGTAAAGTACTCACGGCTGGCTGGGACGGGCTGATCAAGTATTGGGATTGAAACTCATCCAATCGTCCAAAAAATCATTAAAAAATCGTTAAAACAGTTAGCCATGCTTCATTTAAAATTCATTTCAGATTTTTAAATGATGCAAAGAATATTGTAATTTAATTAATTGTGTAGGTATTCTTTGAGGTCAATTGCTACATTTCGCATAAAGTTGATTGCAAATGAAAATACGTTAATAGAACATGTTATGTTAAATAATTTTGATTACAATAAAATAAGGAATTATTTTTAATAATTTTGTTTTTATTATTTTACAAACACTATTGATATCTCAAATTATATTTGAGTTTCTGTTTTTCAGTTAATTTACTCTGAAGCTGGAATTTTTTTGGTCGAAGCGTGGACCCAGCTCCATAATTTTTTTTTTAACCCTTTGGTTGCCAAAAAAGTTTTTTTTTTATATCAAAACAGAACTCAATTTGGGATGCGGAAATGGGTACCGCCACGCCGGTAACCTTTATTGGATAAACAACACCTCTGCCATAGGTCACCCCAAGTGGTTCGCTACGTTTGGTGATTTAACAGGGGTGACCAGGTTCATGGGGTAAGGTTTGTCTAGGTCTAGAGGCGGATGACCAGGACACACTGAACCCCAGATTCCTACCCACCCGTTAAACCCTTTTCCTTCCCAGAACTCTCCTCTCCTTACTTTCCTTTAAAAAACCCTCCACACAGCATCCCCAAAGATGGCATATGCCTTGATGGAAATTATTTTCCTCAGGGTCTCCTGTGTGGAGCTCATGTAAAAAAAAGACAAAAAACAGAAAAACCAGTTTTTTTGGGTTCTCTGTGTGGTTTCCCGCTTACACTACAAGTTTACAGACACCATGTATAATACGATAAACAAATAGGCCTACTTGTAATGTTAATTCTCCCCATGCCTTACCCTAAGCATGTTCTTTTTCTTGTGTTTTGTTTTGTGGACATTTGAGATCTAAAATTTTTTTAAATTTGCCTTATTTGAGACAATGCTGAATTCAATGTAAACAAGTATTATTTGCCAGATAAACAATAGGTTGGTTATACTAAACAAATAAACGTTTAACATGACGTAAATGTTTTGGGACTCATTTGTTTTAGTCTCACAATAATATAATCAATATATATTATAAAAAAATGTGCATTCCGCAAAAACTCAGAAACGAGTCCCGGTACGATCAAGGGAGTTGTATGGTGTGGTAGATCTCTATCCCCCCTCCAGAATGACGATTCCTGTTTTTACCTAAAGTGCTTGCTTTTGAAGATATAAGGGCTGCAAGTTTCGCCCTCTTGAAATTTCTAGAACAGTCTTCCGGAAAGTTCTAGAAGGTTCGATAGAGCTCTAGAAAGTTCTGGAAGGAGTGGCGAAGTATGTCGTGGAGAGTTCGAGAATAGGGAATCGGGAACATTATTGTGGAACATTCTAGAACACTCTCGAATGTTGTCCTAAGCGAAGCCGGGTAACCCAGCTAGTATATTATATTATGTATAAATGATTTTCTTGAATGATAAACCTACAAGAGTCCCTACCCAACTACTGTTCGAAGCCAAAGAGACTATGGTATTCCTAATTTAGGGGAAAGATTGTCGAGCCGTAGTAGTGGGGAAAGAAAAGAGATGGGCAAGTGGAAAGTTGGTAAGTACTTGGATATGCAGATCTGGTCACCAAACACAACCAAAGTCATTTGAAGGCAATCTTTTAACTCTGAATGGTGGTCTCTCACATGGGCAAAACTGAAAGTATTTTCCGCAAATTATGTTATTTTTTCAAAATATTATTATTAAGGTTTGAATTACATAAAAATTTTAATATCAAATTCATATAAAACAGAATTCAAAAATGCGGATAGGTTTCTGAAATCTAAAAATGAGTTTATAAAGGTTGTGGTCTTTTTTATACTATTATTTATAAATTTGATTTTTTATTTGTTTGTTTCAAAATATTTAATACTTTCCTTTCGTAATATTTTCAATTTGTTATTTTAAATACAGCATTAACTTTTTTCAGCTCACAATGCCATTTAAAATAACCATTTAATATATATTTTTTTAAATAAACTATATGTTTTTAAGTAGCCAGCGAAGTTGGCTACTAAACATAGTTATTTTTGTAAAAATTGCTTACTTTCAAGTATATATTTTTTCATACTCCAAGGTATATTGAATGGCCTGTTTTGAAATTCAAATTGAATACTTAAGTGCTTTACGTACGCACTTTATTCCTTTTCTAGAATGATATTAGAATGACTTTACATTTTACTTATCGACAATGATTCAACAAAAAAACTTTATGAATATATAAATTTATACACTTCTCAATAAACAAAATAACAGTTTCAATTTCTAACATTATTTTCATTCAGTTATTTGGAGTTTTGTTTTGATGAGCTATCTTTATTTTATCAAAACAATTAATTTTTGAATATCAAATATGTGATATAACAGTAATTGCGTGGAATATGAAATGTTTTAATAAATAATAATTCTTTATATTTATTCAGTAGACATTTATTTTCAACAGTTTAACAGTTTGTTATATAATTATTATTTTAATTTTTGTCAATTTTTATTGAAGCAACTTAATAATAGTTGCTTTTTTGCACAGATAACATTTATATTCATAGATAATATTTTAAATAATAAGTTTATTGCACAGGTAATGCAAATATTTTTAGAGTTACAGATTTGTCTGTAACTATTTAGAGAGATTGAAAATAAAATAAATTCTATGTCATGTTTAAAACATACTATAATATGTTGGAATTCAACGGCAAATCGAGATCCTTCCAAATGCAGAGCAAGTCTCGGATGAACTTGTCCATCATGAGCTGGGAGTGGTGGGGGGTGGGGGCGAGACGCAGCTTCTCTGCCCCGCGAGGAACCGTCGGGTAATTGATGGCCTGAACATAGTGGCCGTAATCCTTCAACATCATGTTTGATATTTTATTAGATATTTCGGGATTTCCAATTTTGATAGGAATGATGTGACTGGGTGTCAGTTCGACAGGGATGCCAACATTGGCGAGTTGGTCCTTCATGTAGCGGACATTCTTCTGATGCAGCTCCCGCAGGCGCTGCCCCTCCGGCCCCGCCAGCAATCGCACGGACTCCAAGGCCGCCGCCAGCACGGGCGGGGGCAGGGAGGTGGTAAAGATGAAGCCCGATGCGTAGGAGCGGATCATGTCCACCAGCAGGGCAGAGCCCGCTATGTAACCCCCCATGCTCCCGAAGGCCTTACCCAGCGTGCCCGAGATGATGTCCATGTTGGGCAGCTCCCCGTCTCTCTCCCCCACCCCCGCCCCCCGGGGCCCGTATAGCCCCACCGCGTGCACCTCGTCCACAAACACCAGGGCGCCGTGTTCTCTGCAGATGTGGTTCAGCTCCTTGAGGGGGCACACTCCTCCCGTCATGGAATGCACCGTTTCGAAGGCCACAATTTTAGGAGTCTCTACGGGCACTCGGCCCAGTAGTTCTGCCAGGTGAGCCGGGTCATTGTGGCGAAACACGTGCTTGGGGACCTGGCTGTTGCGTATCCCTTGGATCATGGAGGCGTGGTTGCCTTCGTCGGAGAATATGTGGCAACCCGGGAGAGACTTGGCCAGGGTGAAGAGCGTCGAGTCATTGGCCACGTAGCACGAAGTAAATAGCAGAGCGGCCTCTTTATTATGGAGGTCAGCCAACGTTTTCTCCAGAGCTTCGTGGTAGAGCGAATTTCCCGATATATTTCGTGTCCCCCCGGCTCCCGTTCCGTGCTTCTGTAGCGCTTCCTGAGCGGCGCCTTTCACCTGGGGATGACTGGACATGCCCAAGTAATCGTTGGAGCACCATACGGTGATGGGCCGCTCCCCCCAGGAGTACTCGTAGGCACTCGGAAACTCGCCTTCTGCGGCCAATCTGTTGACCTTCTTGAAAACCCTATAAGAGTGATCATTCTTCTTCAACAGAATCTGATTACGAAAGAAGTTCTCGTAAGGGAACTTCTGGGGAGGTGTTCCCTCTTGGGGCTCGGACAGCTGAGCGGGGGAAGCCTGCTGGACGGTGGAAGCGGTGCGGTGGTCGACGGGACATGTCGCGATCGGGACGCTCCCCGACCCCTTATTCAGGGTGCTAATCGATCTTGAAATAGCGGGACAATATTCCCCGTACTGTTTCAGCAAATTACCACCGTAATTCTTTACATAACTGGCACTTAACGATTTGATAAAAGGACACGGCATACTTTCGAATGTCCTCGTGATATCGGAAAATACTGGTTCGCGGTAAGCTGGCACGATGCGCGATCACTTATGCAAGTTTAGGAATGTATGCGAAGTATTTAAATGTAAAAGTGACACATGAACTGTCAAACGAAATGTAGTGGGGGGGGATTTTTTTTGAGTGGTTAGAAAATTTCTCTATCATGACTGCTAAAGCAAAATAGGGGTTTGTTGTTTTCTACGCACTCTTCACACATTCTATTTGGAGCTGTTCATAAATATACAAACCACCCACGAGCTGTTCTACTAAGAAAGTTCATAGCTAGTCTTTTGTGCAAAATAAAAATGAATAATCGGATGCGCAGGTAAATCGAAATCGTAATCCCGTTCCGTACTATCATGTTATCCGTGAAAAGACCCGCCGCAATAGACTCAAGATACTAATATCTACAGCCTGTATGTTTGACGAATATCTACAGCTCATATGTTGAACTAATATCTACGAACTTCAGAGTGTTGACTAATATCTACAGAGCGTAGGTTGAACTAATATCTACAGAGCGTAGGTTGGACTAATCAGCTAAATGTGTCCAATAGTCCGATATTAGGGATTTTTACATACATACTTACATAAATTAAGTTTTTTAAACTGCATACGCAATATTACGTTATTCCAATATGCTATACATAAATTGCAAATCCAACCTCTGACACATAAATATATAACCCCTAGATCGATATCTTCGGGCTTTTTCCTCCTAGCGGTTTTCGTCACCAACTTAACCAGCCCCCCCCCCCCCCCCCCCCCCGCACCTGCCAGCGCTAATAGACTAAAGATAGAGGAAACTTATTTGTCTACCATAGACAATATAATCACTCTCGACCTACTTCATTAGCCCAATAAATTATTTAAGAACAAAATTATTGGAATCAGAAAATGTTACATTAGACAAATGAAACACTCTGAGAACTGAGAACATCTTTAAATATGTTTATTTTCAGTAAAGACAATTGATAATAAAACATAACACAAAAACTAAGGTATCCTAACCGACCTAACCTCAAATTAATTTACGGACGAATGCTGAATGTTGATGTCCTGGTACTGGTTCTCATCCTGGTCATCTTGTAGATACTCCACTGACCAGCTCTCTTCACCTTCACCGTCAGACTCCCATTTGACATCGAAAATGTCTCCTTCCAGTGCAATAGTTATTTCTTCATGTGACAAACCTCTAACAGCCATCTATAAAAATGATAACAATAAGTTATATATAGTCTACCGGAAAACATTAAAATAAATTAATACATCTTGAAAGAATCAAATTAAAATACGTAAAACAATACAAAAGGCCAAAACAAGAAGAACTCCATTAAAAACATCCACCAATGCGCCATCACAGGATCATGAACGTTTTTAGCGAAAACAAAATGAAAAAGCAATGTTTTTGAATGGAAATCATATTTATCGATCAGATTAAACATCTGTATACAGTATAATAATTATTTTCAATAGAAAAATGCTATATCTTACCTTTTAATGTTATGCAGAAAACCAAGATGCGTGTCAAACCGTTTTGTCCAAGACGCCATTTCCAAATATTTTGTGTTGCCAGTACGCGATTTGGCTTAATTTCGGTTTACGGAAGGTCTTCCAAAATAATAAAACTTTTTTTTTTTATACTAACTATTGGCTGGAGAATCCGAATCCGAAAGATTTTTTTTTCGGAAAGCAATATTAACAAAGTTACACGACTTTAAAATTTTCTATACGCATACATGAAAATCGACATATTGGAAGTATTATGACAGTTTAAAGTCATAGAAACAGCCACATAAAATTAAGTGTTGCCATATCAATAACTAACTTAAGTAATTATTTTTTATAAATTTTTCTCACTTTTGGCGTAAACGCTAAACTACTTGAAAACAGGGATATTTTTTTAAATTGACGCGAGCAGGCGGTATAAAGGGGCACAAACCATGTGACACAAACCTAGCGTAGCCGTTAAACTACTTCAAAACGTAGGCTGTTTTTTAAAATTGACGCGAGCAGGCGGTATAAAGGGGCACAAACCATGTTACACAAACCTAGCGTAGCCGCTAAACTACTTGAAAACTGGGATGTTTTTTGCCGTGACGCGAGCAGGCGGTATAAAGGGGCACAAACCATGTTACACAAACCTAGCGTAGCCGCTAAACTACTTGAAAACAGGGATGTTTTTTTGCCGTGACGCGAGCAGGCGGTATAAAGGGGCACAAACCATGTTACACAAACCTAGCGTTAGGTTAGGTTAGGTTAGGTTAGGGACGCGAGCAGGCGGTATAAAGGGGCACAAACCATGTTACACAAACCTAGCGTTAGGTTAGGTTACGCATTTTTAAGACTACGAATTTTCATACTTCGTCGATTTATAAGGTATGTTTGATGATATTATTGCATGGTAACATTTAATTTTGTGTGGTAAAACATTTTTCTAGTTTATCTATGACTTTAAACTGTCATAATACTTCCAATATGTCGATTTTCATGTGTGCCTATAGAAAATTTTAAAGTCGTGTTACTTTGTTAATATTGCTTTCCGAAAAAAAAATTCTTTCAGTTTTGGATTTTCCGGCCCATAATTAGTATAAAAAAAAAAAAAATTATTTTGGAAGACCTTCCGTAAACCGAAATTATTCCCGCGATTTGTTATATACCTTATAAAACATATCTTTCTCAAGCGATACGCAAAATACGGGGCTGTTTGTTTCATAAAATCAAGAGATTTTAATTTTCATCCATCAAATGACCTGACGACCTCCGTAGTCCAGTGGGTAAGACTCTTGACTCACGATCCGGAAATTGGGGTTCGAACCCGGCATGCGCAAGTAAATTTTATTTGATTAATTTGTGTTATTTCACAATTAATTCATTTAAAATAATATATATTATAGTATATTTACGGCATGTTCCAGAGTGGAAGATACTATCAGTATCGCCCTGGTGTAAGACCACCATTCAGAATTGAAATGTTGCTTGAAAATGGCTTTAGCCGTGTTTGGTGACCAGATCTGAATAGCCAGGTACTTCCCAACCCTCCTCTTCCCCACCTCCTTCCCCTCCTCACTACCTTCAGCCTCACAACATACCTAATTTGGAGAATTCCATAGTCTCACTGGCTTCAGACGGAGCAGTTGAGATTCTTGTACGGTATTTACTGTAAAAAAAATATATCATTTTCTTCAAGATCTTGTGATATATTTAGAAAATCAAAACCAAAACACATTGAAGCTGTATGGATCAGGTGTTCTCGGAAATTAAAAAAAAAAATTCTACAACTTCAAGAGTCCACCAATTTTTCCATTTGTGAAGGCACAAGTCGTTTCAGCAAGTTTTTGTACAATAAAAATAAATCCTCAAATAAGAAGTGTGCGAGTGCTCCGTGAATACGATGTGATAAAAATTTTAAAAAATATATGGAATTACAAAACCCCCAAAAATACCACAAAAAATACTCCAAAACACCTATTAAACCAGTAAAAAAATCCCATCCCACTTATTTTACCCCTAAGTTGGCAACCCTGAGCGAGAGATGGCGAAAATCAAAATTACAAACCTATCTTTACAGCTCCATCTATGAAACTTTATCTATGAGTGGCAGCACTTTTACATCACGGACCACGGTTGAAAAATTTGAACGAAGTTATACGCCCCTGCTCTGACAGTACCGACAGTACTGTATGGCGGGTTCAGACGTTTCAATTTTTGTTGATCCACTTTTATTTAACGTAAAAAGTTGAATGAAATTATGTTCACACGTTTCAATTTAAGTAGAACCGAATTTGACATTCAAGATGGCGTCAACTGAAATTGTCAGTGCGTGCGTCTCTCTAACTTCTGATGTTTTGCGAGATGAGCTCGAGATTGTGAAAAAGCATAAAAAACGTCGTATTTGGGCGAGAAAATGGATCATGGATTAGGCGCATCCAACACAATTTTGAAAGAGATGGAACTAGAAGACTCCGAAGGATATGGATGACAGAAAAACAATTTGATGAGCTGCTCTCCAAAATTGGCGATAAAATTTTTCAGAGTAGTTTAAATTAATAATAATTACTACTAACTACAATAACCGGAGAAGCAACGAAATAATCCATATTTCTTTAAAATTAGCTTTATCATAACCTAAAAACAACAACGCCAAACGTCATAGTTTGACATAGGTAGTTATTGTTATTAGATTTGTACAAAGTTTTTTTTTCTTTCAATTTAGGCGTATTAATGGTGACGCATGCTCTGAATATTTACCGTTATTTTTTGTCATTATCATAATATATTGGGTAGGTAGTGTAAATGAAACACATATTATTTATTACAGTATCACGGGCATTTCTATTTGTGTACACTTCTTGCTTTTGATCCCAAAGACAGGGATGCATAAATCTGAACATCAAATCATCCGAACATTTCAAATATTTTTTCGTTGAAACGGATTCCATGACGGTAGAACTAGGAATGTCTAACGAATGTGGACATAAATGTTTGACGTCTAGTTGTGCACGCGAATAACTATGGTAACCAAGATGGCGCGATCATACTTGAACGTCAAAGTAATAATAATAATAATAATTGGATAATTTATAAAGCGCCGTTTTTGTGAAAAATCACCTCAAGGACGCTGTACAATTTATTAGGAATGCTTAGGTTCTAACTAATTTTACTATTTATAAATGGATACAGAAACATCTATCAACTTTAGCTAGTCAACAAAAAACTTGTTCAACTTTGTTGAAAGAAGGTTCACACCTGTCAATACGCTTTCAAGTGTCGAGTTGATCAACTAAAGTTGAACCGTGTGAACCGGCTATTAGATAGTAGATATTCGTCAGAACGTTTTGGTTCTCATAGATAATAATCAACAGTTTGAGCTGTAGATATTCGTCAACACTTTGATTCCCATAGATATTAGTTCGATTTTTTCAGTTTTTGGAATTCCTGTAGATATTAGTAGACGCCTCCCTTGTGATGGTTCAACCCCCCCCTAATGAAAACTTTTAAATATTTCTTCTTCTCGTGCGTTCAGATCTCTGGTTGGTAGATCTTCCTCTCGTACCTACTGAATGATTCGCCATTAATATTTTGAATCATGACTCATTTTTCCCACCCCTGTGACTGAACACAGTAAAAGGTAGTTTTCCGGGAAATTCTTACAATAAACCCTTTTCTCCACGTTGTGTGATTTTTTTTTCGGAGCTCCTAGAACATCTAGGATAGGTATTTAATGTCTTACGTGGTAACTTTTGGTTCTTTTAGGTAAGGTGTGAAGGAATTTCTCTGTATCTCTTAAACGATTGAAGGACACGCCCTGTCTAAATTATCCTAAATTTGTCCCCGCTATGATCCTAATAGGCTATAAAATTGATCTCCCTCCCTCTACGTTCTAATGATTTTTAATGTACGTACCTGGAATGTTTCATTTCATGTGGATAATTGGCGATTCTCTGCACCGCTCTCCATGGCTATATCCTATACATAATCGTGATAATATGTTCTGTTGTTAGTAAACACAAACTTATACCTAGGATGGAAGTATAAGGACGGGATAGAGGATAAAATGGATGTGATGTGGAAGGAATTTTTTGCAAGCAAATACTGGCTCCTCCACTTGACCAAGTTGACTAGGTGGTCAGCTCTCAGAACACGACCCTCCGACCAATGCATGATGAGGCTATACCCATGGCACCCGGAAAATCTCTTGACGATAAACCAGATACCCGGACCCCGCCATAACAGAAGAAGGACGGCATGCCTTCAAACCTTTCCCAGACAACTCCAGTATCGAACACCTCCGGAACTACTTTACTGGCTCTAGAAGGGGTAATCTATTTCGTCCCTTATCAAGACTCTACTCACGGTACAAAGTGGCGTAAGCTTGTGACAGGCAGATCCTTCTCCCACGTGACCGACCTAGCGTTACAGACCACCTCTGGAAACCGACTTACCCCCACCCTTGTAAGAGATACGTTTGCTTCCAGGTCGATAGGATTAAAAAATGTGATGATGCTGCAGGAATCTCTCCACAAGAGCCATGCCTATGCCTCCATCCACACTACCTTGCCGGTAACTCGAGATGCTTTTGGTCAAGACGCCTCCGTCAGCGAACCATGTCCTTCCATACCGTTGGCGTCTCATTTCATTCGACCTATCGCGCCCATCCGCTCGACATAGTTCCGCGAAAGGGAATTGCTTCCAGCACCTCGCGAGACCCGATCAGTCTATGGTGAGCATCCTCCAACATGACAATGCAGAAAGACCCTTACCGGGGGACCACCAATTGACACGTATGTGTGGCCTCGGTGTTCGTCTTCACATTGCTCGATCGTAAAGATTTAAAAAAGCGTAATTCAACAAGTAGGAATTCAGCAGAGTACCTGTTAGTTTTATTTGTTTCATATTTGATATCGTGATCCTGCTCTTCTGCTCCCTTGTCTAAAGATGTCTGTTCGGGTTGCAGGTAATCGCCTTCAATTTGATATGTCGTACTCTCGAGACGCTTCCCATTTGGTTGACTGTATTCTCTGTGTCAGGTTCATTTTTTTTGTGTCAGCGCGGCATCAGCTGTCTGGGAGGAAACGTCACTGCCCTAGATGATAATAACGCTTAAACATATCCATATCAGCGCTGCAATAATATTAATTTTCTCGGCGCTGGAACTGTTGAAATTTACTGCCCAGGGCTCGCGTTCCATTCACGCCACTCTGCCACCAGATACCTGTAATTTAAATATAGATTCTTTAACTTACCCATACGTAATTGTTTTAATTCTCCGGTCGGGAAAACACGACCAATCGTATCTTAATTACGTATCCTGTAGACCTGTACCTATGGAGAAAACACAAAGGCCCCTCCCTACGATTTCCTAAATTTTTGTACGACGAGGCCTAACGTAACCTTAGATTTACGATTAAATTTAACCCCCTCCCCTTATAGTCTGAATTTGATTGGAGGTATCTTTATCGCTTCAGTCTGACTATCTCGCAATTGTAATGTACTCCTGTTGTCCGATGTTTGAAGATTACTTCAAATATACCTATCGTCCCTCTTTAAATATGTGTGCTCTCTAAGGTTAAATTACCGCTTGTTACATCTTCGTATCGAAACCACTAGATTGAACGTTTTCATAGATTATTATTATTATTGTTTTATTTCTAACTATTCGGAATACATTTTTTTTCCATTTCAAGAGAACGATTGTTTGATCGTAATTAAGATTTTTTTTTATATCCTATTATTATTTCTGATTTAAAACCCGCAATTTTATTATTATCATTTATTTGTCGACACCGTTTAAATTGTAGTAATACTGAAGTTTTTATTATTAGATCACGCTTGTTTAAACCGAATTAATAACTGTTATTACAACTCGATATTCTCACTGTTCTTAAATAATTTCACTAACTTTTTAAAGTTCCTAAAAGCTTTTCACCACTGGCTCGTACCCCTTTCCCTGAATCTAATTGAATAACACCTTGCACAAAATCCACTGAAGTTAGCTCGACAATCCACCGAACGTTTTTTCGCTAAGTCTTCGAAAAATTCCCAAAACACTCCCCGGTTCGCGCGCTTTTGGTAAGCCTTTTCTTACGAGATCTCACAGTCAACTCCCCTCTCTTCCGTAAAACAGCCCTTTTTAATCCCCCACTTTCAAACTTAATTTTTACAATTTCAACCTTTAAAATGCACAACCTTCATAGTTTCCAAATCTAGTATCGTATCCCGCGGTTTACGATCTTTCGTCCTGAACGGTGCTCCCAACACAAATTTCGTATTGCGAGAAGGCGCTATTTCGCTGCATCGGACAGGGGCGAACTCGGTAGATATCCATACGAAACTTCTGCAAGACTAGCGCCTACAAGGTATCATTTACCATGTGAATAATTAACTCTACTTCCCTCGAAAATCTATCGTGTCCGTTCTACCATTTTTAAAATCGCTTCCAGGTACGGTGTATCCTGAACTTTCGATATACTTTCCATACTTTTCTCAGTAACCCCAAGTCTTAGCTCAAATCGGCAACCTACAACATTTTCCGACCGTCATCTACTATGCATCTTATTATTGCACAAATCGTATAACACGTCACCTTCTAGGTATTTCGTCACCTTAGCATTTAACTATGAACTTTCTAACAATTTTTGACTGAATACTCTTATTCAGACGTATCCCTTACGTGGACATGCGGCCGTGTTTGTTCCTGGCTATATGACGGTTTCCTGGGGTCCGCATACATTTTCTTAATATTTCCCGCGTTCGCAAATACCTAAGTACAATCTCTAGTCATTTGACCCCTTCCTAACCAAGATCGCGACACTCGTAACGCCTTGTTTAGTAATAACCTAAACTTTTATGGTCTCGATTCTCCTTTTTACGGGCTGTGACCTCTACCAAAGCCTAATTCCATACCTGCCTCCGAACGTTTTTTATCTGCATTTCTAGTTCCTCCTACCATATCCCATCTCCTTCTGGCGTAAAACCCAATAAATCTCCGTTGTTACGCGCCTAGCAATTAAGAAAAATACTTAAGAAATCAAATAATTTAAAATCCTGACAGGCCGTTAAATTTTATGGTCTTTCCTAATTTCCTATCGCCTATATCTCGCTTATAAACTCGAGTGGTGATTTCAGCTTAATGAATATCCTAATGACTCAAAACTGTGTTAGATATTTTTCACTTGAAACCACTTCAATACCTAAGAGATCGACAACCTTCCCTCCCCTCTATCCCGTCAGATATAAAATCCAACCTGAAATCTTAGATTTTATTTGGTCGTTAACGTAATCGATTCCTTCCCGACTATCCTGACATTATTAGCTTTTGTATTTTGACTACCGTATTACGTTCCTCCCTAATACCTACATGCAAATCCCGTTGGAATTTTGTTTGGGAAAGGCGATATTGATTGTCAATGCCTACTCCCGTTTCTATTCTCATATAATTGAAATCGTTCGTTACTTCATGTTTAATTAACGCATGATTTTTGTCCTTTTAAAACCTCCGTCAACGAGATACTTGCAAAACTCGCCGCGAAATCAACTGTTGTCAATTCCCTCGTGCTCTTCATAAAAATGCGATTTATGACCAGGTTAGAAGTGTTTTACCACTTAAAATAACTATCGGTTTGGACCGTGGGACAACTTTTTGTGTCTCAATTTGACACAACCCCCGCACACCACGCCCCGAGATGTGATTGGCTGATACGTGCCTAACGGCTTCAAATCATACTCTGATTCGCTAGTCGTTTTTTTCTTGCAAAATTCGTTGACACCCTTCGTAGCAGAAAAAATGTTCAATTATTACAGTTTCCCTTAATATTGCTTTCAAAATTAGCCAATAGATGTCGATAGTGTGATCATATTATCAATTTAAAGAAATTATTCGCCAACCATTCAACAAAGCAGGTTCATCACACCCTGCAATAAATAAAATAAAAATATTTCGGCGCTTCCTGGCAAAATAAATTCCTAAATGTTAAAGTATCTTTTTTTTAAATTTACATGAATACAAAAACCGAGTTTGAGGTTGTCTACTACAGCGATTTTTTTTTTTTTACGACAAAACTTTTTTTGTTAAAAATTTTCGTCAAGGGTCTTGGAGAGACCCTTGATGTACGAGGGAGAAAACACGAATATCTTTTCACAGTCGAACTACTGAAACGACCGATCTTATGAGATAAACAATGTCAACCAAGTACAAATAATATTGGGCGCGCACACCATGCATTGAAACCGAAGGAATAAATTACTCTAGTTCCTCGGAGTATCTTCCATTGAAATACCGATAGAACACAGATAGTATTCCCACCTAGGCCTGTTCTCTGAAGATTTCAATTCGTTTGTTAAGATAGGGGAATCTATCAAACGGACCGCCCTTTCCTTTTTCTTTTTTTACATTAACTCCACACAGGAGGCCCTGGGGAAAATAATTTCCCTCAATGCCTATGTCATCTTTGAAGATGCATAAGAAGGGTATTTTGAGGGGAGGAGGAGTGAACACGGGTCTTGAAGAAAGTGAAGTAGGAAATTCAGAGGCCGGCAAATCGTTCTACAGCGGAATCGTTGAACTCAAGAACGAGTCGTAGAAGCGACCCATGATCAGCGATCAATGGCGCTAGTTCATTGGAGCATCTTCCATTGAAATGCCGATAGAACAAGGACAGCACTCCCACCCGCATACTCTAAAGATTGCAATCCGCTTATTCTTCTTCTTCCTTCGTATGGTGGGGGGTCAGAGGGGGACATCTAGGTCTGCGAGCCAGTCTAGGGCCTTAGGCGTTGCCCTGTGGACCTCATCGATCCCGCCGTGGAATGAATGGAGCGGGCATTCGTTGACCACATGTTCGGTGGCTGCACCGCACCGCATTCACACATCGCCAACTCTTTAAGACCCCATCTATGCATCATGTGAGCACAACGGCTATGGGAGCACCTTATCCTATTGATGGCAGTCCAGAGTTTGCGAGGCAATGAGAACCCAGGCTGTCTCTCAGTGGGGTCTTGAACGAGATGGGCGTTTTTGACGTTGGCTGATTGCCACTCAAGCTTCCACCTATCTTCTGGGGTGAGAGGTGTTCGAAGGAGTCTCTCTCCTTCCGTCCAGAAGGGTTTTCGAGACTTTAAGCGGCATGCCGGGTGAGAAACGACATCATCGTGCAAGGGTATTTCGCTTTTTTGCAGCGCCTTCTTGTATTCCCTCAGTTTTGCAATCTCTCACTTGATATTTGGCGGGGTTATATTTGCAAGTACGGGGAGCCAAGGAATAGGAGTCGATTTTAAGGTTCCGCTGATGGTTCGCATTGTGGCATTAAGCTGAACGTCGACCATGGAAGTGTGAGCGCTCTGGCCCATACTGGAGCACAGTATTCAGCTGCTGAGAAAACCAGGGCAATGAAGGGATGCCGTTCTGAGCGTGTTGGCGTCGCATCCCCAGCTAGTACCAGCTAGCTTATTGACCAAGTTTAGTCTTGTCCTGGTTTTTTTGCCCACTGTTTCCATGTGTTTCCGGTAATTCAGGCTCCTGTCCAAAGTTAATCCAAGATAGCGGGGATGGGGGTCATGGTAAATTTTTTTCCATCAAACTGAACACAGAGTTTTGCATTTGCCTGTGAATTACTGAGACGGAAAGCTGTCACAACTGTTTTCGACCCATTTGGCTTTAGTCGCCAATTGAGGAAAAATCCTTCCATAGCCTTGAGGTCAGAATTAAGGATCTCTTATGCTGCATTGAGGGTTTTGGCTTGGACTGTGATGGCGAAGTCATCTGCGTAAGCAAATTTTCTGCCTTCAGTGTGAGGAAGATCTCGAGTATAGATGTTGAAGAGCCATGGGGCCAGCACTGAGCCTTGGGCAAGGCCATTATTCAGGGGAATTTTTTTTGCTTTTTAGCCCTCCTAGAAAAACCCTGAAAACACGGCTAGTTAGTAGTTGCTCAATAAGTCGTACTGTGTTGCCATCCTCTACGGTGTCGTAGAGCTTGACAAGGAGGCCTTTGTGCCACACCGTGTCGTAAGCCGCAGAGAGATCAATGAACGCTGCCGCAGTCTTAAGCCGTTTCTGGAAACCAGATTCGATGTGTGTTGTCAGAGCTAGCACCTGGTCACAGCAGTTACGACCTGGTCTGAAGCCAGCTTGCTCTTGTGGAACCACTTTCTCCAGAATTGGGGTAAGTCTGCGGAGCACCACTCGCTCTAGGAGTTTGTACATGGTACTTGTATGATTATTTATGTGGTGAGAGTGGATTATGTGTTTTTGTAAAATGACTGGCGAAGGACCTTGATTTTTGTGTTACTAATCACTGCTTGCTATATCAAAATTAAAAGTTGCATAGAAGGAATGGAATGACTCACCGGAAAAGGATAAAGATCTTGTATTCTGGCAATGCTGCGTTCGTTCATCCATCCAATTGGCACAAACAGTGATAGTCGGGAGTTGGTTTAATTTATAGTACACGGCGCGTTATTTTTAATAGCGGATTTTCGTGAGCAGAGCACAGTGATGGCTATATTCAGCGGGAGTTTATTGCAGACTGATTAAGATTGTGGGTAAGCGAGGGGGGAAAAGGTAGGACAAAAGGACTTGCAACAATAATTAATACCAAGTCCAAGCAGTGATAGTATGTATGCGTGCTGTGTAGGTATGTGTATGTGTAGGTATTAGTATGTGCGTAACCATGCCCCCCGCCTGGAAGGGGATGAAAGAATCCACTTCCATAAACCAAAAGAGTGCCAATACGTTTCAATGCGCAAACAAATTGTAACACGCGGTAGAATGCAATTAATTATGTAAAGTTATGAAAATATTTATGTAGTTATATAAATGCTTTTACCAAATGGTCAAATTGACCGATATAGCAAGAAAAAAAAAACATTGAAACGTAAAAATATGATATGTTAATATGATAATATGCGGTAGATAAAACTAAAAGTAAGGTTTGGTACCTATTTAACCGTGAAACTAACCTAATTGATTTTAAGGATAAAAGTATTATGAACTAACTTCTAAGATGTTGTTAAATCTATTGTGACGGTAAGGGACAGAGTTTAACGACTGCCCTGCGGTATATTCCGGAGTTAGTTTTAACATCCGCAACGCGGATCACCCCATCTGCCCCGGGGTAGACATTGACTATTACCCCAATAGGCCATTGAAGTGGCGCGATGTTGTCACTCTTAATCATTACTACAGTGCCTGTCGTTACCGGATTCGCATTTGTATTCCATTTCTGGCGAGCTTGCAAAGTATTCAAATACTCAATTCGCCATCGGTTCCAGAACATCTGAACAAGACGATCCACAAGATGTTTGCGTTGTACCAAGTTGACTGGCTCGTCTGACAAATCAGCAGCGGGTAAAGATTTTAAGGGAGTGAGTGTTAAAAAATGCGCGGGGGTTAGCGGCAATGGAGCCGAAACGTCGTTAACGCTAAGTACAGATAGCGGGCGTGAATTTAGAATTGCTTCAATCTGAGAAAGCACTGTTTGCATCTCTTCATACGTCAGTAGAGAGGTGCCTACTATTTTATTTAAATAACCTTTCAGGCATTTAATGTTACTTTCCCAGATCCCACCAAAGTGAGGAGCAATTGTTTTGAGGCGGTTAATGTCTTGAACGGACATCAAAATTTTTGTTTTCCGTTCGGAAGGATCAGTCACAGATTTCGTATTAAAACGTTGTAAAGGCCAATCACTTTTAGGTAATTCGGCAAAGACGGGGCCGTTAAACCATAACGGATGGTCGATTAGTTGAGCGGGCGTAAGACCCCGCGACAAGCAGTAGGCGGGATTGTCTTGTCCTTTTATATAATGGAAGCATTCAGCCCCCAGATGGTTTTGTATTTGTGAGACACGGTTGGCAATGAACGTCTGCCATTTTGCGGGCGGTGAATTTATCCACGCTAGAGCAACCGTGCTGTCGCAAAAAGCTAAAGTCGTATGAGCTTTCGAATTTGATGTGTAGGTATTACTGACCGTATGCATTAATCGTGCAAGTATAAGTGCTCCACATAATTCTAGACGCGCAAGTGAAATCGTCTTAGCCGGAGCGACCTTGGATTTAGCGCATAATAAATTAATTGTGGTTTTATCAGTATTCGGACAGTAAACATGTAAGTATATAACGCTTCCAAATGCGCGTTCGCTTACGTCAGAAAATCCGATAAGTGTTAATACATATTGGTATTCGACACCTAAAATGCGAGGAATTTTAATAAATTGCAATAATGGCAATTCCTTTTCAAACTGACGCCAAAGCGTGACAACGGTGTCAGGAGGAGGATCATCCCAATCCAGGTTGTACTCCCATAGATATTTAATTATAAGCTTAGCTAATAATACAACTGGTGCGGCGAAACCCATCAAATCCCAAAGACGAGCAATCGTCGAGAGAATGTTTCGTTTAGTACACGTTCTTTCGTCGGTGTGTACGACAAATACGAAACGATCAGAAGCGGGTATCCAATGAAGCCCTAGTATTTTCAGGTTTTCATCGGGATTAAATTCCACATGTTCCTTAACACGACGAGCTGTAGGAATCATGGACAAAAAGTTTGGAGAATTACCAGAGAATTTTACAAGATCGAATCCTCTCGCGGAGAATAGTAGTAAATTGAGGATAATGCGAAATAAATCACCTTGTAAATTCTTTCCGGTATGTAGGATGTCATTAAGCGAGTAACCCGAATCGGATTTCATACTCGCGTCTAGCATCATGCGAATTTTTGTAGTCAATTTATCTTCGCGAACTACAATATGATGCGGGATTACGTAATGCGGTAAATCAGAATTGTCAACTGGGGAAATGTAACCTTTCTGAAGGTATTCGCGCAATATTTTGTCATATTCTAACTTTATTGCGGGTTGAGATATTAAGCGGCGTTCGAAAGATCGAAACCTGCGTTCGGCGGTGGGTAACGATTCACCGAGAACAGAGGGACTGTTTCGAAACGGCAACGCGACGATATAACGACCTGCCGTGTCACGAGAAGTAGTGAGTTTAAACATATCCTCACACTCTTGTTCCTCAGGCGTTAAAAACTTCTCATCTGGAATGTCTTTCAATTCAAAGAAGCGCGAAAGGCAAAATTCATCATTTTGCGTGAACGTACAAAATGATTGCGTGGTGTTTATACTTGGGTTTTCAATCATCGTTGGGGCAGTACCCAAGATGAGATATCCCAAAGTAGTTTCGATAGCAAATGGCTGTCCGAGAGAACCTGATATTTTGTTTGCCTTTAGAATGCGAGCAAACATGTCACATCCTAAGATGATATCAATCTCGCCGGGCGTACAGAATGTTGTGTCTGCTAAAGGCAAATTGTCAAGATACGACAAAGAGGAGCGGTTAATGTTAACAGTAGGCAACTCACTGGTTATGGTTTCTACTACATATGGTTTAATCGTATACGACTGAGTGATGTCATAGCGGGAGAGTAATTTTAAGCAAGTTACGCCATTTGTCACATTTCTTACGTCACCTATTCCCGTGACGTAAGTACTTGGAGATGACCGCACCGTAAGATTCAAGCGTGAACAGCATTTGCGCGTAATTATGTCCCTTTGGGAGCCGCTATCTATTAGAGCCCGTATCGTCTGTACCTGGCCCTTAGCGTCTCTGGTAGTGCAAACAGCCGTTCCTAATAGTGCAGTAGTATTTGCACTTGGGCATGAATTTGTCACACATAACGAAACCGGATTCGAAGAATTTAAGTTATCATTATTGGCATCCGTTTGTGACGCGGGAGATGGTATTGGGTCCGTTTGTGACTTCGGCCCATCAGTTTGTTTGAAATGCAACAAACTATGATGGTTGAGCGCGCATGTTTTGCATGTAGTCTTCGATTTACAAGCTTTCGTGGTGTGCCTAGTACTGAGGCAGTTCACACAAACTCGAATCTTTGATGACTTGATACAGTTAAATCGCTCGCATGGTTCTAGACTTGTGAATTTAGAACATTGGTATAAAGGGTGCGATCCCTTTTGACAGCAAAAACAAATTTCGATGGAGTAATTATCGATTTTTTCGACATTAATAAATGCCTTTGCGGAATTAGTTTTTTGCGGTTTAGCGGTATAATTATTATTTGAGCCAAGACGGCTCGATGTCGGTTGCGTGATTTGTGCGCGATTAAGAATTCGTTGCTGTACTCTTACGAAGTCGATTAGTTCCGCGCTGGACGGTAGATTTTCATTATTTTTAATAGAAGATTCAAAAGCCTTTACAGTCTCTATGTCAAGACGTTTAAGACCCAGTTGCAACAATATGAATTCTGCGAGGTCTTTTATTTTCAATTGCTTCAGCGCGGCGATGTTCGCGGAGTATGCATCTGCAAAATTCTCTAAAGAAGCGGGCGTGGCCGAGTTAACTGGAGGTAATTTCAGCAATCGGTCAAAGTATAATTCAACAAGAACGCGTTGATCATTATACTTAGTACACAATGCGTCCCAGATAACTTGATAATTTGTACCTGTAGGCGTAATAGCTTTGCAAATACTTAATGCTTTTCCGGTTAATTTAGACATCAGATACTGCATTTTTTCCGTATCATCCAGAGAATCATTCAAATGTATAACTGAATTATATGTTTCATAAAAGAGAGACCAACTATCCAGATTCCCGTTAAAGCACGCTATCTCCAATGCAGGTAGCTTAATTTGACGGCGAGGTTTTGCAACCGGATTCGACAGCATATTTGCTTCTGTATATTTAATAACACCGAAGAGTTCTTCAAATGCATTTAATTGAGTGTATTCAGCGATTGCTTCCGGATTCAATTCCAGTTCGCAATCCACCTTTTCATCTAATATTGTTATAAATTCAGAACGAATTTTTTCAACAGTAGTTGCGCCTGATAAAAAAGATTGGCGATCGTAAATGCTTTCCGAAGCTTTTCTTATTTTGTCATACACCGACTGTAGGCTCGCAAAGCTAGCGGCTAGTTTAGCATTTAAACGTTTGAGACGTCTTTCATCCCGAGACGATCCGGATGATGCGCTCGTAGCCATTTTCTTTATTCCGGTTATATTTACAAAATATGAAACGTAAAACAACTAAAAAGCGGTTAAAGGGTATGCGGTATGTGGAATGCGGTATGAGGTTAAAGGGTATGCGGTATGATGTATGCGGTTTGAGGTAAGGGGTATGCGGAATGCGGTATGCGGTTAAAGGGTATAAGGTATGCGGTATGATGTATGCGGTTTGAGGTAAGGGGTATGCGGTATGCAGTTAAAGGGTATGCGGTATGCGGTATGATATAAGGTATGCGGTATGATGTATGCGGTTTGAGGTAAGGGGTATGCGGAATGCGGTATGCGGTTAAAGGGTATGCGATATGCGGTATGAGGTTAAAGGGTATGCGGTATGCGGAATGTGGTATGAGGTTAAAGGGTATGCGGTATGCGGAATGCGGTATGAGGTTAAAGGGTATGCGGTATGCAGAATGCGGTTAAAGGGTATGCGGTATGAGATTAAAGGGTATGCGGTATGCGATACGCGGTATGCGATATGCAGTATAAGGTATGCGGTATGATGAGTCTGTATTATTTATGAGGAATTAATTAATTAATATATTAATTAATATATTCAATTAATTCACTGTAATCCGCTCACAGGGTTAAATTGACTGTTGCGCGGTGTAAAGGTTAACGGAATACGTGCACAGAGCGGGTAAAGAAAGTTATTTATTGCGTTTATTATCATTAACAAATCATATTTTTGCGATCATAATATTATTCCACGTAATGATATCCAATAATACAATTATTAAGAAATAATCGTATTATTTATAAGGTAGGTAAATGCGATTTTATCAGCAAAATACAACTACATAAGTTATCAGAAATAAATATTAAAAGGATGCCTCGTATTTATTCTAACAGCGGGTAAATATGTTATTTCCAACGTAATGAAATAAGTATGGAAACAAATTACTCATGTAGGTATATCAAACCGTTAATGCGTTTTGTGCGATGTTATAAAACGTAATCTCACTCTGCTCTATGGTTTTTATTAATATTGTGGTTCAAAAAATATATATCCGGCTCGCTAGGATCAAAAATGTATGATTATTTATGTGGTGAGAGTGGATTATGTGTTTTTGTAAAATGACTGGCGAAGGACCTTGATTTTTGTGTTACTAATCACTGCTTGCTATAGCAAAATTAAAAGTTGCATAGAAGGAATGGAATGACTCACCGGAAAAGGATAAAGATCTTGTATTCTGGCAATGCTGCGTTCGTTCATCCATCCAATTGGCACAAACAGTGATAGTCGGGAGTTGGTTTAATTTATAGTACACGGCGCGTTATTTTTAATAGCGGATTTTCGTGAGCAGAGCACAGTGATGGCTATATTCAGCGGGAGTTTATTGCAGACTGATTAAGATTGTGTGTAAGCTAGGGGGGAAAAGGTAGGACAAAAGGACTTGCAACAATAATTAATACCAAGTCCAAGCAGTGATAGTATGTATGCGTGCTGTGTAGGTATGTGTATGTGTAGGTATTAGTATGTGCGTAACCAGTACTTAAAAGCGAGATGGGCCGATAGCTGTTTGGATCTTCTGGTGGCTTGTTGGGTTTGAGGATCGCAATAGCTTTAATTTTTTTCCAGATATTTGGAATTACTCCAGTTTTAAAAATTTCAGTAAACAGTTTTGCGATCCATAATTTTGTAATAAATCAAACGGACCACCCGTTTCTGTACAGAGTCGAAGGTTTTTCAGGTATTTTGGGACTCCAGACCAGAGGTGGCTTTAAAATTCTACCATGAGGCGCACTTCAGATTTGTGCAGAGTTAGCAGTTGAGTACTATTAAAGTATCTGCGGGCCCTTATACAGAACGCCTAGTTTTTGAGAGGCTAACTTAAGTCTGGCTTCGATGGAGCCCCCGTGTCTGAGCTGGTCACGTTTTATTAAATTATATCAACGCGTCAATATTATTAATCAATGGCTAGCACCGCACCAGGCAACATGATCTTCAAATTTGTGTTAAAATAAATTCAAGCAAATGCACTAGGCAGCCAAATATAGTCGGTTGTGGAAGCTAGTCAAAACATGCCGATTGTGCAGCTAAATAGGACTCACATACTTGTTGCAGAAGCCAGTCGAACTGGTGATATTAACTGCTACACGTGGCTGCAAGAATTGGCTGCTTCTTTATTTTGGCTGCCTAGTGCCACTAAATGAGTATGAAACCATTTTAAGATTCTGAAAATTCTGGTTGTATTAAAATGAATTCAAAGCCAAATATCGTCGGTTGCGGAATCCAGTCAAAACATTCCGATTGTGCAGCCAAACACAACTCACGCACTTGAATGCACAATTAATTGGTGGACACGAAGAAAGGTCATTGGTGTACAATAAGAATAAAGTCTGAGACGGAACCGATCCCTGTGGGACGCCAGCATTTATAGAATGCGAAGAAGAAGTGAAACCATCAGCAACTGTTTGAATCGACCTTTCCCTCAAAAAGTTGTCAATCTACGTACACAAGGATGCGGGAAGTCCGTAAGTCGGCAATTTGTTTGTCCTCGGTTCCAAACCCGGTAAAAGGCCTTGGAAATGTCGAGTGCAACCATTTGGGTCTCACCGAAACGTTCCAGGCACCGCCCCCGAATATGCGTCACGTACGCGAGAAGATGGGTTGGTGCAAGACGATGGATCGAGAGAAACCAGCTGGAGAGCTCAGAGGGTCTCTCCAAACTGGCCTTTCCCGATCCGGCCCGCCACCAAGACCTAAACATATCTCACCCGATGAACCTGGGCACCTCTGCTAAGTGACGAAACGTAACGAACTACTAGGGGTGACCTAAGGCAGAGGTATTGGTTATCTAATAAATGGTTCCCGGGGCGGCGGTACCCATACCCGCCTCCCAAATTGAATTTTTAAGCTTAATCGTACCATGTCTTCCTCGGGCATCTCCGACTTTTTCTACCTTTTATCACTACATTACGTCGACTTTAATTCGACTCCGAACCTACATCATTCAAATGCGTTAAGTCTACCTCGGGCGTCCCTGACTTTTTCTTCCTTTCACTACTGTATACCACATTGTTATCTACTGTTAAAAAATACTTCATTATATCGTCTTAATTCGACTGTGTATACCGTTCCAGTGCAGGGATAATGCGTTAAGTCTTCCTCGGGCATCCCCGACTTTTTCTACCTTTCACTTCTAAGTATATACCACATTTTTATTGCTAAAAAACAACATTGTATCGACTTTAATTCGACTTGTATGTACTAGGTGCGAGGTTGTTATCTTAGATTTACCAAAAAATTAAATTAAGTGAAAAGAAGAAGAGATCGTTCCTTTCGAACGCTAATTTATAATATTAATTTAATTAAGATAATGCTAATTTGATATTTATAACAAGAGAGGAAAGGTTGTCAAGTGTACTTTTACCCTTTCTAAATCCAAACTGGGAAGGGAAAAGAATTAGATTTTTTTCTACGAACTAGTCTAGCTGGGTTACCCGGCTTCGCTCAGGACAACATTCGAGAGTGTTCTGGAAAGTTTCACACTGATGTTCCCGATTCCCTATTCCCGAACATTCCACAATTTTCCAGAATGTTCCTGGATGTTCTGGAACGTTGTGGAATGCTCTCAAATACTCTGACTGGGGTGTCCGGCTTCGCTCAGGGAGTTGATGTGAGATTAAATTGACGTTCGAATCCACGATGGATCTTGCTTTATATACCCTATATGGGTAGCCCCATTCAAAAAAGACTTAAAATATTCCAGAATAATGTTTCAGATCATTCCACAACTCAGTAACTATCTTTTGACATAGATCTCAACGTAGTGAAACTGCCCCCTTGGACTTTTTTTCTCTTAAATTTTGTAATCTTCACCGTAATAATTTGGTGTATAACTGTTTTATGGAGAACCTGAAAAAAATAAAAAATAAAAATAAATAAAAATTCAGGAGTGTTCTGGAATGTTCCACAATGATCGAGGATGTTCCGGTATGTTCCTGAACGTTTCGTCCTATTCCCGAACATTCCACAACATTCCAGAATGTCCCGGGATGTCTGGAATGTAGTGGAATGCTCAAGAATACTCTGGAATGTTTTGAACTGTTCTAGAAATTTTAAGGGGGCGAAACTTCCAGCCCTTATATCTTTAAAAGCACGCCCTTCAGGTTAAAACGGGAACTTTCTTCATAGATGGGGAGGGCTACTATATAACTCCCGTTATCGTACCGGGACTCATCTTTGAGTTTTTTCGGCATGCACATTGTACACTTTTTTTAATAATGTATACTGAAGATTAAGATAATCCAAATCTCTAGAACATTCCAGAGCCTTCCAGACTCACCGACACTCTCCACCACTCATTTCGAAAGCTTCTAGAACTTTTGCCTTCCATAACATCCTAGAGCATACAGGGAATCTTTCAGATCTGTCTATAACCTTCTAGACTCACCGACACACTCCATTGCTCCTTCCAGAACTTTCTAGAGCTTAATCAAGCCTTCTAAAACTTTTCGGAACCTTCTAGACTCACCGACATACATCCGCCACTCCTTCCAGAACTTTTTACAGCTTTATCGAACCTTATAGAACTTTCCGGAACCTTCTAGACTCACTGACATACTCCACCACTCATTCCAGAATTTTTTACCACTTTATCGAACCTTATAGACCTTTTCGGAACCTTCTAGACTCACCGACGTAATCCGCCACTACTACCAGAACTTTTTACAGCTTTATCGAACCTTATAGAACTTTCCGGAACCTTCCAGACTCGCAGACATACTCCTCCTCTCCTTCCAGAACATTCTAAAGCGTTATCGAACCTTCTAGAAGTTTCCGGAACCTTCTAGACTCACCGACATACTCCGCCATTCCTTCCAGAATTTTCTACAACTTTATCGAACCTTCTAGAACTTCCTGCAGCTTTATCGAACCTTCTAGAATTTTTCGGGACGATTCTAGACACACCGACACACTCCTCCACTCCTTTCAGAACTTTCTACAGCTTTATCGAACTTTCTAGAAGTTTCCGGAACCTTCTAGACTCACCAACATACTCCGCCACTCCTTGCAGAACTTTGTACACACTCCTCCACTCCTTTCAAAACTTTCTACAGCTTTATCGAACCTTCTAGAAGTTTCCGGAACCTTCTTGACTCACCGACATACTCCGCCACTCCTTCCAGAACTTTGTACAGCCCTATCGAACCTTCTAGAACTTCCTGCAACTTTATGGAACCTTCTAGAATTTTCCGGAACCTTCCAGACTCGCTGACATACTCATCCTCTCCTTCCAGAACATTCTACAGCTTTATCGAACTAATTAATGGAGCTCATGTAAAAAAAAAAAAATGGCGGGATGTCAAAAATTTTGTTATTAAATATTGTGATTTTACCAAGATGGATGGATAGTGACCAATTCACTCTTCTTTCATATAATTGACATATTTACCGTGTTTTTTCATCAATTTTAGTCAAGTTATTAGCCCAATAATCGTACTTTGAAAGTTGAATTGTCAGAAAATTGTTTTATAGGATACATAAAAATTCAAAATTACATTTTGGGATCTTTACTTTCCAAAATTAAGATCTTTATACTCCAAAATTCGTTCAGAAATCATTAACAAAACAGTCGTACACATGAAATAAAATACCCTCTCGGGTAAGCAATGTATATTTCTTCCCACGAACATTTTTTTTAAAATTAGAAATGTTTTCAGATATACGCTCGTTTATCAATTGAATAAAATTTTCACTGGGTTTTTGAGTAAGGCTGATTATCTTTTAGCTCCGCATATCTCACACAAATGGACTTCTGTTCTTATCTTGTAGTGAAACATCAATAGTTCCATCAACAAGGACTGAAAAACATTTTGCAGAAATCAGTCTTCGCACCAATTTTACAATTTCACCACAAATTGCAATAAGTTAATTTTGTACAATCGGGCGTGCGTCGGTAGCCTTTAACATCACATTTTCAGTGTGCTTTATTATCAAGGATCAAGGGGGTTTGATCCCCTCCGAAATCTAATAAAGCACGGCTACGGCCTTGATCCTCTCCTTCCAGAACATTCTACCGCTTTATCGCACTTTCTAGAAGTTTCCGGAACCTTCAAACCTCACCGACATATTCCGTCATTCCTTCCAGAACTTTGTTCAGCCCTATCGAACCTTCTAAAACTTCCTGCAGCTTTATGGAACCTTCTAGAATTTTCCGGGACCTTCTAGACACACCGACACACTCTTCCACTCCTTTCAGAACTTTCTACACAGTTTTATCGAATTTTCTAGAAGTTTCCCGAATCTTTTAGAAACTTCTTGAGATTTCTAGAATCTTCCTAGAACTTTCAGCCCTTATATCTTCAAAAGCAAGCCCTTTAGGTAAAAACGAATACCCTTATTCCCTAGCGGGGATAGAGATCTACCATACCATATAACTCTCTTGATCGTACCGGCACTCGTTTCTGAGTTTTTGCGTTCCGCACGTTTTTTTGGACTTTCTTTTATAATATATATATTGATTATTCTTTTGGATACTTTGCAAAGAGCAGAAGAGAGAGCGATAGGTCTGTAGCTTGAACCTATATTTGGATCATTGCCACTTTTGCAAATGGGAATGATATTTTGAATTTTTCAGTCTGAGGCAATAATATCAGAATTCAGAAAGACATTGATGAGAGAGAGAAAGTAGGTAAGAGAATTGTCATCAGTATGGCGGATGAATATATTAAGGATTTCATCCTTGCCCGGAGCTGAGTCATTGAAGTTTTCCGTGACTCTTTTTAACTCATCAGTGGAAAATGGAGCATCTAACCACGAAGAAGACTTTAGATTGTAAGCTAAAGAAGGTAGTTCATCAAAATTAGGGACATAAGGGGGAGCTATTTTATTAATAAAGTCATCTATCCAAATAGCAGAATTATGAGATGGCAGGAAAAAGGAAGATCTAAACCTGCGAATCATGGACGAAACCTCCCCCGCTGGAGTAGCAGGGGATATATTGGTACAGAAATTGCGCCAGCTGTTTTTTTTTTAAACGGAATGTGCGTTTAGCAACAGCTTGGGCATTCTTGGCTGAGATGTAATTATCCATAGTCATCTGTCGGCAGTACGTCTTTCCTCTCCTTCAGCACCGCTTTCCTCTCCTTCAGCACTCTAAGGTATTCCTCATCTCACCAAGGGGAAGGGCGAGCCTTCGAGCCTGCAGGGGATGATTTGAGGATAGACTTCGTCGCCTCAGTTCTTATTTGTCCAACAGACCATTTTAGTTTTTGTTCAATCTCCACTTTAAAATTAAAAATAAAGTATGAAAAATAGTAGTTAATCACTTATCTAAGAATTTTTTAAATTTATGAGGCATTTACCTTTACGGAAATAGCTTTATCTTAAACACCTATCATAATGTTTTATTGAAATAATGCAAGAAAACCTTCTCCCGTAAAATTTTCTAATGGTCTGTTGGACAAATACGAACTAAGGCGACGACTTGTCAGCCGATTTTAGAATGAAATCAGTCCAAGAAGAAGGGGAAGGTAGGGAGAGGGTATGATCCTGGGTAGTCTCTGAAATGGTACCAATCGGCTTTTTGTGATAATTTTGGGCTTACTTTTAAAGTGGTTTGTATCCAACCGTTGAGCCAAATTCAAAATAATGGGATAGTGGTCACTGCCGCAGGGGTCTGAAGTAATTCGCCAGGAAATTAGTGGATAGATACTCGGGGAACAGAAGGATATAAGGGTAAGAAGAACCCCAGAGTAGGGAGTGGCATTGAAGTCACCCAGAATGACCAAGGGAGAAGATATTTTGCTAAGCATGTAGACCCACAATGGAAGGTCAAACGGGGTAGAAGGGGGAATATAGAAAGATAAAAATGTAATATTAGAGACAGTGGCTGCCACTAATTGGAAGGATGAATTTGGGGGTTTAAGGGAAATAGGGGAGAAGGGGGGAGAGTTTTTGATGAAAAGGGCTGCACAACCCTTCCCATCAATACGGTCGTCCCGCAGACATTGATAGTCAACTCACCTTGAAGAGTTGAGATGGCTTAAACCAAGTCTCAGAGACGGCAGCAATCAATATGGAGTGTAAATGTAGAAGGCGGATGAGGTCATTCTTATTGGAGGTGGAGCTTCTACAATTCTACTGCAGAATTTATGCTGTTGGGACAGCCATTGGGAAGAAGAGAATACAAGGAGGAGAGTAACGAGGCAGCATTGGACGGCAGAGAATTATTATTGTTAATAATAGAGATAAGTATGAGAAGAGTTTGAATAAAAGAAGAATTGTTATCACAAGTATTGTCGTTTACGGAATTATAATTTAGATCGGGGTTGAAAGCACTACTGTTATTTGAATTACTGTTAGAAAAGACGGAGTTTTGAGGATATAGAGAGCTGTTGTTACCACTTGGGAACACGAGCTGGGAGTTGTGGCCAAATTGATATCCAGGGGTTTTAATCGGACGAGAAGCGGATTTTGTCATTACAGTCTTCCTGTAAGACAAGTTTAAAGGAGTACCAATTTGTGGTTAATAAGCAACTTCAGCAAAAGATTTTTTAGAAGGAGCTACTAATTTGGAGGAATAGAAGTACGAAACGCTATTGTAGGCCATATAACTTTTTATGTTTTTTTGGCGAGAAAGTTCGGGGCAGGATGGATTTATGGATGTGTGCGAGCCTGAACAATTGACGCAAGTGGGGGAATTGGAAGGGGAGGGGCATTGATCTGCTAGATGATTTTCTGGACTCCAGATACTAATATCTACAGCCTGTATGTCGGACGAATATCTACAGCTCATATGTTGAACTAATATCTACGAACTTCAGAGTGTTGACTAATATCTACAGAGCGTAGGTTGAACTAATATCTACAGAGCGTAGGTTGGACTAATCAGCTAAATGTGTCCAATAGTCGGATATTAGGGATTTTTACATACATACTTACATAAATTAAGTTTTTAAACTGCATACGCAATATTACGTTATTCCAATATGCTATACATAATTGCAAATCCAACCTCTGCCAGTGCTGTAGATATTCGTCAACACTTTGGTTCTCATAGATATTAATCAACAGTTTGAGCTGTAGATATTCGTCAATACTTTGATTCTCATAGATATTAGTTCGATTTTTTCAGTTTTTGGAATTCCTGTAGATATTAGTAGACGCCTCCGATTTTCTGCGCATTTAAAGCAGAAGAGAGTGGCACGATTGTTTCGAATGGCCAAACCTACAACAATAAAAACATTGGATTGGGTATGAATAAATTTCCACCGGGAGAGAGTTGTGGAATAAATACACGTGAGAGTGAGAGGGAAGGGACTATCCTTCAAATATCAGAACTACGATCGGAAATGCCAAGTGGTTTTTTTTCCAATGAACTTACAAAATGCAAGGGGACGTAGAGAGTGGCCAGGAGTGTTATTTTGCACATAAACGATGAAGCGAGCTTTTGCTGAAGTCGGGTACAAGGAAAGTGAAGAAGCTACAGGAACTGAGACATATGAAGAATCAGTTTTTGGAAGGTCGCAAACTTTCCTCTTTTTTGGAGTAGAAGATGGAATTTGAAAGTCTGCTATCTCTACCTCACTACCAATGTCAAAATGTGAAGGGTCAGGGGGGGCGGGATCAGGTGGCTTCTTCCCCATGGCAAAGGCCATTGGGGCAAAAGGAAATAAAACAAAAAATAAAATAACACTTACTGGAGTTGGTCAGCAATAAAGGAACTCAAAGAGGACAAAAAACTATAATTATAACTGACTAAATGCCAAAAATTGGATTTTTCGTATCAAAACGAAAAAAAACGCGGAAAAAGTTCGGTGTTTGGGAGAAATTCCTAAAAAATAAAACTAGTTATTTTTATACTAATTTGGGGTCGGGGAATCCGAATCTGAAAGAATTATGCGGCGGCAAGCAATATTAACAGAATTACACGACTTTAAAAATTTTTATACACATACAGGAAAATAGCCATTTTGGAAGTATTCTGATTCCTAGAAAATCAAACTAGTTATTTTTATACTAACTATGGGCCGGGGAATCCGAATCTGAAAGAATTAGGCGGCGGCAAGCAATATTAACTGAATTACAAAACTTTGAAATTTTCTATACACACACACACATGAAAATATTCATTTCGGAAACATCTTGACACACGTAGTACAAAAATCACAGAAAAAAAAGAAATGTAGAAAAACATATGTCGGCAGTGTTACCAGCTCTCAAAAATATTTATCCCTATATCAATAAAGTAAAACTTTCCGACACGATAATTCCTCACATTAACCTGATGAATTACGACTATCTCAACGGCCGTATTCTTAAACCAAAAGTATGAAAATTCGTAGTCTTAAAAATACGTAACCTAACCTAACCTAACGCTAGGTTTGTGTAACATGGTTTGTGCCCCTTTATACCGCCTGCTCGCGTCCCTAACCTAACCTAACCTAACGCTAGGTTTGTGTAACATGGTTTGTGCCCCTTTATACCGCCTGATCGCGTCGCGGCAAAAAAACATCCCTGTTTTCAAGTAGTTTAACGGCTACGCTAGGTTTGTGTAACATGGTTTGTGCCCCTTTATACCGCCTGCTCGCGTCACGGCAAAAAAATCCCTGTTTTCAAGTAGTTTAGCGGCTATGCTAGGTTTGTGTAACATGGTTTGTGCCCCTTTATACCGCCTGCTCGCGTCACGGCAAAAAAACATCCCTGTTTTCAAGTAGTTTAGCGGCTACGCCAGGTTTGTGTAACATGGTTTGTGCCCCTTTATACCGCCTGCTCGAACCACGGCAAAAAAACATCCCTGTTTTCAAGTAGTTTAGCGGCTACGCCAGGTTTGTGTAACATGGTTTGTGCCCCTTTATACCGCCTGCTCGCGTCACGGCAAAAAAACATCCCTGTTTTCAAGTAGTTTAGCGGCTACGCCAGGTTTGTGTAACATGGTTTGTGCCCCTTTATACCGCCTGCTCGCGTCACGACAAAAAACATCCCTGTTTTCAAGTAGTTTAGCGGCTACGCTAGGTTTGTGTAACATGGTTTGTGCCCCTTTATACCGCCTGCTCGCGTCACGGCAAAAAACATCCCTGTTTTCAAGTAGTTTAGCGGCTACGCTGGGTTTATGTAACATGGTTTGTGATACAAAAGTGAGTAAAATTTATAAAAAATAAGTACTTAAAATATAAACATGTTATTTTACGTTATTGATATTACTGCTTAATGGCAACACTTAATTTTGTGTGGTAAAAACATCTATGTTATCTTGTTTTTCTATGATTTTTGTACTACGTGTGTCAAGATGTTTCCGAAATGAATATTTTCATGTGTGTGTGTATAGAAAATTTCAAAGTCTTGTAATTCATTTGGGAGGCGGGAATGGGTACCGCCGCCCCGGGAACCTTTATTGGATAACCAACACCTCTGCCATAGGTCACCCCAAGTGGTTCGCTACGTTTGGTGATTTAGCAGGGGTGCCCGGGTTCATGGGGTGAGGTTTGTCTAGGTCTTGGAGGCGGATGACCAAGACACACTGAACCCCAGATTCCTACCCACCCCTTAAACCCTTTTCCTTCCCAGAACTCTCCTCTCCTTCCTTTCCTTAAAAAAACCCTCCACACAGCATCCCCAAAGATGACATAGGCCCTGAGGGAAATTGTTTTCCTCAGGGCCTCCTGTGTGGAGCTCACGTAAAAAAAAAAAAAAAAAAAAAAAAAAAAAAAAAAATGTGTATAAAATTTTTTAAAGTCGTGTAATTCAGTTAATATTGCTTGCCGCCGCATAATTCTTTCAGATTCGGATTCCCCGACCCCAAATTAGTATAAAAATAACTAGTTTTATTTTTTAGGAATTTCTCCCAAACACCGAACTTTAGCCAAAAACGCAAAAGTGTTTTTCATAGTGTTTTTCAACTGTCAAAATTCGAATGTCTGAGCTAAGCTTATGTAACATCATTGAGCTAAGCTTGTTAAACGCGTTTTCTACTAACCTTGCTTCCCAGGTTGGCCTATTTTGAAGTTCAATTTGGCTTTACGTACATACGCACTTTATTCCTGTTCTAGAATGATAAATAATAATAAAATGAAGATAATAAGACGAATAAGATTTAGAATGGCAAAATACCGAAAATATAAGCTGTCAAAATATTCGAATTATTGAATTACACTGAATCGAATATTTTGTGACATTGTGCACATTTTATTTGTTTTACCCACAGAGTAAAAAAAAAATACCGTCGAATTGAGAACCTCCTTCTATTCAAAGTCGTTTAAAAATAATAATCGTAATATCACTATTTAATTACTACCTAGTCCTTACAACTTTGCGCAAATTCCTGGCTACGTAAAAAAACTCAACTACAATACTACAAATCCCAAATCGGGTGAACAAAAGTTCAGGCTTGTTTCCAGAATTAATATTTTACACCATTTAGTTTAGTTGGACACTACGGGAACGTACCCATACTACGTGAGGGGGGGGGGTCTTCAAAATGTCACGCTTGGAACAAATGAGCGGCGGCGGGCTTAGGTTTTTGGTCACCAGGGGGGGGGGGTTAAAAATTGCAAAAAGTTGGTCACGTACTATGGGTACGTTCCATAATGTGTTATTGAAGGCTATTCGTCTTTTTAACTGTTTTTTCGAACATTCTGATCTTGCGCAGAAAATTGCACAGACTGCGCTGCAAACTATTGCCTTGCTTTACTTTTCATCGCAGGGTCTGGTTATTTCCATATACGTACGTTGATTTCAAAGCCTTCTCGAACCCACCCGGGTGCCAAAAATATGGTCACGTGGTTTGCCTCCAGCTTGTCGAAATGGTATAGTTTGGCAAGAAAGTGTAGAAATTAAATAAATTAGAACTAAACGTTTTCATTACTATGGCAGCACCGAATTATATGACGTTTCCTATGGCTGTCATGTTATCGCATGTTACGGTTGATTTATTGTCTTAAATCTGAGTAGAAGATTGCTAATTTGATAATATTTTTATTCATTGTTTGCCTGAATTTAATTAAAATGAATAAACCATTACATAGTGATGCAAGAGGGGTTATATTCTGCGTTTTTCAACGCTGCCTAGCCGAGTGTCACGCGAAGAAGCTTCTATCTGATTTAGAAGATGTTTACAAACGAACTGCAGAAATGACTGGTACGTAGTATTTATTTATTTATTTATTTATTTATTATTACATTTATTACATACAAGATATAGCAATATAAAAGGAAGCTTTGACTGTCCAACTAGGAAGGTTTCCCGTTTTAGGACAGTCAAATTGGCAGGTTGCGTGTACATAATTTCGTTGGGGGAGTTACTTAGATATTAGGTACAATATCAGATATAAGTTGTGTTATTCTAGGTGTACATCAGTAATAAACAATAAAATCCAGGTAGGTGCATGTAAAATATAAAATAAAATAAAAATATAACATATAAATGTAAGAAAGAAAAATAAAAAAAAGTATTTTTTTAGGAAAATACAAATTAGCAGTAATAAACAATAAAATCCAGATAGGTACATGTAAAATATAATATATAAATGTGAGAAAGAAAAATAAAAAAAATATTTTTTAGGAAAATACAAAATACAAAATCGAAGAAATCAACTCAGACTACGTTTTTTAATAATTTTTCGGAATCTGTCCTACCTAAGTCTAATAACCATTTTGTAATTTTAGTACCGAAGGATGATAATTCACACAGTTTAATTTGAGAGGGGATTTTGTTGTATATTTTTGGTCACAGGTATGAGAAAACTTTTTGATAAGCCGCCGTATTGCTTGTTGGAATAGAAAGGTCGTTTCTGCTCTTACTTCTGGTTTGATGATTATGATCGACTGTTATCGTTTTGTTTATATTTTTGTGGACGCAGATTGTTATTTTTTTTATGTAACACTGTCGAACATCAAGCACATTAAACTCCTTGAAGAGAGCGTCGCTCGAGTATCTGAAGGGTTTCTTCATAATGACGCGTAGAATGGATTTCTGTGCCTTCAGTAGCGGGTATAATATTGTTAATCCTGTTCCACCCCATCCAATGCAACCGTAGGTTATGACGGAGTTACAGAGCCCGTAGTATATTTTTTTAATGTCTTGAGTTTTTATAATTTCCCGCAATGCTATAAATATATAAATAAGCTTGCGCACTTTATTAGCTGTGTTTTCAATTTGTTGTTTCCATTTAAGGTGGTTATCCACTATTATACCTAAATATTTAATAGATTTAACACATTCAAGGGTTTCGCATTTACAAGTATGGTTATTATTTCCAAGGCTACACTTAATATTATGTATTGTGAGGTGATGAGGTGTTTTGGGTTGACCTGCAAGGGTAGCGCTAAATGTGAGATATTTTGTTTATTGTATGTGTAGTGTAAGCAAATTACTGTCCAGCCACTGTTTTACTCTGTTTATACCTGTGTTCGCAAGGTGGTGTGTTTCTTTCCAATCATCTCCTTCAAACAAAATAACTGTATCGTCAGCGAACGTGATAATTTTGCCACCAATGTGTTGGTTACAAAGTTCGTTTATGTATATAATAAAGAGAAGGGGCCCAAGTGTACTTCCTTGTGGTACCCCAAAAGTGTATTTTAGTGAAGTGCTAATAGCCTCGTTAATTCTGGTTTGTTGAAATCTATTAGATATATAACTTTCTATCCATTGAAAAGCTTTTCCCTTTATTCCTATATTTCTAAGTCTCTGTAAAAGAATTTTATGAGATATTGTGTCAAATGCCTTGGCCAGGTCCAGGAAAAGGGCAATAGTTTTCTTGCCACGGTTCATGTTCCCTGCAATAGTTTCCGTGAGACATGCGATGGCATCATCCGTTCCCTTACCCGACCGAAAGCCGTATTGGTTTGGACTTAGAATGTTATGTTCCTCCACATATTCGTTTAACCTAGTTTTGAAAAGCTTTTCAATGACTTTGGATATCGCGCTTAAAAGTGATATTGGCCTATAGTTTTCTACAAGAGATTTAGGTCCACTTTTGTGAATTGGGACAATTATTGATTTTTTAAAGTGATCAGGAAATATTCCTGATGCAAAACTTAAGTTGTAAATATATGATAGCGGAGCAGAAATCTGATTTTTAATTTTTTTTAGTATTTGTGTATTTAGACTATCTGGACCCTTTGCATGTGTAGTATTAAGGCTGTTGATTATTTTTAAGACCTCTTCTACAGTAGTTGGTTTAATATCAAATGAAAAAGATTGTTCCTTTGTTTCAATTGTCGATGCTAAAGAGTCTTCCGTTTTCTGGGTTTCTAATAAGATTTTTTTTGCTAGATTTGACCCAACAGATGCAAAATATTGATTAGTATGACATGCAATTGATTGATTGTCAGTTATAATCAAATTTCCGGTATTTAATTCAGTTACAGATGTACTGGTATTTCTTTTACTTTTAGTTATGTCTCTGACAACATTCCACATGTTTTTGCTGGAATTATCCTTATCAAGTAAGAATTTATAATAACGCTCTTTACATTTGCGAATAACGGTTTTGCAAATATTACGGTATCGGTAATAGTTTTGCTGTTTAGTATCGTTCAATGGGTCTCGTTTAGCTATTTTATGAAGGTGATTTCTTTTGTGTATAGATTTAACAATGCCGTTGGTAATCCATGGGGTGAGATGTATTTTACTATATGGAATGCGTTTAGTTATTGTGTGTTTTATTATGAATGTATTGATTTCATTAATAAAATAGTTTAGAGCATTGTTAACTTCAGTCTCTTTATAAACATATTCCCAATTTTTATTATTAAGATCATTTAATAAAGCCTCATAATCGATAATCTGTTTGTGATTAATTTTATGTTTTTTGGGTGTTGAGTTTGGGATACTGATTGCAGTGGTGTAATGATCAGTGATTGTATTATGTATTACAAATGCATTTGAATTTGTTATGTTTCTGGTATATATATGATCCAAACATGAGCTTGAGCTACCTTGTACCCTAGTTGGAGAATTAATATTGGAAATAAAATTGCTTTCAGCCATAGCACATAAGTAGTCGTCGGACTGCCTGTGCAATACTTCTCCTATAGTATTTATATTCATGTCCCCGATCAGTACATATTGTGCATAATCCTTAGTTTTTTTTAACTCACCAATAAGATTTTCCAGGAAATCTTGGATGTCATTGAACGATGGTGATCGGTACATAGCTAGGATACCTAAATTCTCATTAATGTTGATTTTTAAACAATTACACTGATTTATGTTTATTTCTTGTACTAAGGAATTTAAAGTGTTGTCGATATATACTACTACTCCGCTATTTTGGTTAATATGCGATGTAGTATGGTATTCGTTATAGCCTGAAATTTGTTTGGCTATGTATGAATCATTTAACCTGCATTCAGTGAGAATTAGTACATGGAACATTACCACAGATTTTATTTCTTCCAAAAATATAAGAAAATCATCCAAGTTTCCCATCGTTCTAATATTTTGATGAACAATATTAATCCTATTTGATTCCCAATTAAATTGCATAATTTTGTTAATGTTTTCAAAAATTATTTCAGTATTTGGCACTATGATACTATCGATTTCATGTTGAAGATCGTTTATTACCATTAGAATTCAAAAATTAATTGTTGTTTTCTGGGTAAAGTTTTAAAACAGTATTTTATTATCATATCAATACTTGTAGTACGAAATATGTAGCAACAAAACTGTAAACAAAATGATGTAGTTAGGAAAAATAAATAATATCTGAGTAAGAAATAATATCTGAAATAAAATCCAGGAAATAAATAACGTATGTAGTTAGTGTGTGGCATTTTCTCTTTCAAAAGACAGTAAAAAGTAGTATAAGTATGAAAAATAAGTAATATCTGGGTTATATAAAATATGTTGATTAGAGTTCTCTTTTGCCGAATTATTAGTAATATTACTAATAAATCAATTAATAATCTTATAATAAGTGTAGTTACCATTCTAGAGAAAATAAAGATTAAAATTAAAGTTAAAGTTAAAATTAGAATTAAAATTATTCCAGTACAAATAGGAGTTATCCTTCGGCATGCCAACATGAAAAACAAAACGTTGGGTACCATGAGGGGTGACGCTACAACCCCAGGGATTTTATCATTTCAATGCCTTTTTTCCCAGTTATTCATAAGTTTGTTGGAAAATTATTCTTATGGCCTATATGTTTAATGTATTTCCGTTAAAAAATATCATTATACAGTTAATTTCATAATATAAAACCTATTCAGTTAATTTTATATAAAATCATTCATCAACAAACGCTCCGGCCATGACGGCTTTGACTAGCTTCCTAGTCGGTACTTTGGTACCTGCCGGCAGGCCAGTGCGATCGGCGGCCGATGGAGCGAATTGTAACCGGGTGGTTCCAAAATAACAAAAATAAAATTAAAAACTAAACATCGATTTTTTTTTTAATTTTATTTGGGGTATGATAATTGATTTACATACATAAGAAAATAAACAGATATCAAATATTATAAAACATTAAACTACGCAAGATATACATACAAATTTGTCGGTATCACAACAATTACTTAAAAAACTTAACAATTTAATCATTTATTTAAATTCAGCATACAATAATAAAATATTGTATTTATTATTTATTTGAATTATCTTCTAAAACAGATATTTAGCAAGGTCCAAGAAGGGCAAAGTATCACATAAAAGAAATGCAAAGAATCAAATACTGTTAATTAAAATAACTATACAGTGGTTTAAAAGAAAGAAGTAGAACACTTTAAATAAAAGATCATTTATTATAAGTGAACGTACGCTATATAAAATTACCTACACTTGAAACTAGTTGAGGAACGGTTTTAAACTGTTTTATTAATCGAACAATTGAGCCTGTAAAAATCTAAAAATAATTATTATGAACCCCATTTTGAGATCAAACAATTTAAATAACCCCCAAAGTGCCGCTTACATGAAACGGGAAAAATGATAGTTCAATGTTCCGTAATAATCATAAATTTCTGAGAAGGCAGTACCAGAGCAATGATATGCAAATAATGCTCCTAAGAATCCATGAGTATCTGGAAAATAATAATACTTGTTATAGGTACAAGAGAATAAACTATTAATGGGTTATTTCCCAAATGTCATTATATTCATTTTATTTGCATTGCCTTGATGTTATTTTTAACGGTTCATTTTAAAAATACCCTTATGCCACTAATTATTATCAATTACTCGGAATACCCTTCCAACTATGGTGGGAAATTCTAATAATAAACACAATAATTGCCTGTCGCTAACCTCTCGCATTTTGTTGATAAATTATATCTTATAAAATTCAAACAAAATAACCCAACTTTTATTGATTTTTTAAACTGTGAAGGTAAATACATAAATTGTTATATTTTAAATTATTTTTAGTATAAAATTGTTTGAGAGAAATTGATGAAAAAGTGCATAGGTAGTACCTAATAAAAACGGGAAGAACTGTCAACAATATTTAAATTCACGAAAAAAATTATATTATTGTCGTAGATGACACAACTATTTTATGGAGATACCCGATATTATCTTACATTACAACAAAACAAAGGGAGAAATGGTCACCTTCCGATAGTTGACACCACCGGTGATACAATATCCATGTGTAAGGGCAAACAGGAGATGGCTAGTTCGAATAGGTATATATGGAGTTAGTTGATATTTCTGTCTTGAATGCCTACATTTTGTGGGTCGAACGTTATCTATAATTCAATGATTCTTCATCAGTTAGACCCCTTCTTGTCATTATGAACACGGTTATTGAAAGGCAATATCACAAGAATGGAACGATATACCACAAAAACCGCACTCCAAACTTTTCAATATTCAAATTATTTTTTTACCGTCCGCTGTAGTGTTTTGACACGCACTGTAGCTAAACCCCAATAAATACAGCTAGTTGGGTCAGCCAGACCGGCGACGGTTTAGGTAAAGGACACTATGTCGTTACACCCTTATGCAGATTTCGAAGTAGTGCGTGGGAACGAGATGCCGACAATTGGCGAGATGCGAGTAGAACAGAGAACCATATCCATAAGCGAACTAATGCGGGAGAGAGATGGAGCATTTCTCATAATTTATTTTGTCGTAGATGTGGTTCCAGCAAGCAAGAAATATCATACGAGGCAAGGAATGATACCTACACAGTAACAAAATATTTTTTTACGCTTTAATCTAGGACAATTTTATATTTTTTTTAATGGCCGAATATGTGTTTATTGGTTTTGCAGGAATACAAAAAATATCGAAATCGTAAAGTCTCTATTGAAAATTCTACATGGAGAATAGTAAATTTATAAATTATGGGAACCCCTTTCAGCAACGGGAGGGTTATGCAAAATCCTAGGTGTTCATATAATATAGTGCTGTTATGTAATAGAGTATGAAATGGCGATATAAAGCGGTGGTGAGTAGTTTTATCACGATAATTAGAATAAAGAGCAGGTAGTCAGAGCTTCGGTATAGCTTGTTCTGAATCTATTAATATAGGTCGAGAAGAGTCATCTTTTTTCATGTAGATTAGACCTGCTTTCGTCCAAACGTACCTATATTTACATTCAGTCGCACGTTGGCGGGCTAGATACCAAAGCCGTTTGCCTTTAGACGTGAGGAGTTCTGAGACGTAGATGGGTGTAATGGGGCCAGACAATCCGATTGTTCCCGTGTTTAGTTTGTCCCCAATCTTTTCGCAAGATCTGTTATATTTTTTTATAGCATTAAGGAGCTCCTCTTTTAACGCTATTGAATTAAAATTAATTACCACTGACCTGGGTTTAACTGTTGGAGGAATATTTTTATTTCTTTGTGATACTCTATATATATTATAAATATCATTTGTATTTAGTTGGCAGTCTACTGTTTTACTGGTGTTGAATATAATGTCTTTTAAGGTTTGTGATGTTTCCTCTTTGAGTTCTGGAAGCCCTCGAAGTTCCAAACAAGTATTGTTAAGTCGTCTGTTCCTGTTTTCTTGGTCAATCTCGATCGCTAGTATAGTTTGTTTAATAAATTTAATTAGTATTACAAGATTTATGCCAATTTTCGAGCGATAATAACCATTACATTCTGATTTGTGGTTATGTTAAAAAAAAAAATTGACATTTCAATTTGACAGTTAATATGCGGCTACAGGAAAAAGGGAATAACTCAATAAAAAAAGAATAATATACAACTTCTTTAAACTCGTAGAAAAGTTACTTTTTCTCGTTTTCTCTTTTTTCTTTCTAAGTGAATATTATCTAGTGTGTGTTTTTAAAACTACCTTCTATAATAATAATTTTAATGATGTTTTTCACACACAGGTAAATCTGAAACAACGGTAAGACGAATCGTCAAGGAAGGGGAAAAGGCAGATGGAAAATTTGAAACACCGGGAAAACGGAAAATGGGTATAATAATAATAATATGTAATAGCATAAGTGCTGATGATTGGAAAAATTGTTGCAAACACTTGATGAAAATTGAGGCAGAATATTATGCACGAGGCAGTACTATATATGATGATATCGATGAACTGCGTTTAGATGAAGACATAAATATACTAACCCCGACGAACCTGGATGAAGATGACGATACGGAAGAAGAAGAATCACACGAGGACAAAGACAATAATTACATGTCGGGTGTTGAATTAACAGACTTAAATTTTTAAGTACCTACGTTTTTATATCGAAATAAACGCCCACTTAAAACTTGTTTTGTTTTATTTTGCTTCTATTAAATTACAGTTTTTTGTGTACATTTTTTGAAAATACAAATACGCTATGAAATACCTACCTATGCATTTTGCCAGAAGTGTTTTTTTAAAACATACATTCTTTGTCTTATGAGCCATCTTGGTGTTGCCATTTAAAACTAGAAAACGATCGCAGCGCCATCATTTATTTTCTACACTTAATTGCCAAACTGTACCCGGAATTCATGTCAGGACAAGTCTACCGAGTCTACCAATCCCATTGGGTGTCTATGGTTTTACCCAAGATCATTTTGATCGTCATTTTTGGAGAAATTGAAAACCAATTTTACTGTCGTTATTAACTCTATAAATATAATACATATTCATCAAAATAAAAATTAAATTAGGAGATAACCTCATTGTTGGAGAAGTCGGTATCAAAGATAAAATAATGTTTCTATGAATAAATGTCCTTATTTTGTTTAAAAAAAGGGAAGAAGTTTTTATTACATTATTTAACCTTTTACCCAAAACAATAACAAAATTCCCCGAACAGCACCGTTATGGGATAATAAAATAGAAGATATCTTTCTCTAGAGGTCATTATCAAAAAGCATGTATGAGCTTAAATACCAAAATACCCTAAGCCTCGATAACACAGGGCGAGTTTACAATCTACTGTCTGGGAAATTCACTATCTGTTAGTAAACTCGCTCAGTGTCATCGTGTTACTTGCTAACTAGAAGATTGTTGACCATAATTAATATACTAATCCCTTGTTGACAATCTACGAAAAAAGTTGAAAGGTCGTCTACTTTACTCGCTACACGCTTGCTCGTGATTGGTTTATTTATGTTTTTGAAGATGGCTGCCAATTAACAGCTGATTTCGACTGTCAAACATCACAGAATTAGTTCACGCAGGCGTCGTTATTCTTGTTACTGGCGCTAGCAGAGACCTCAGTTTCCTACGCTACTAAGGGATTGGACAGTTTTGTGTGTCATCATGACAATCTCTCTCGCCCATTTATCCGCTTTTAAACTTAAGTAGATAGTAGCTTGTAAACTCGCCCTGTGTCATGGAGGCTTAAGCGTCGATGACACACGGCGAGTTTACAAGCTACTATCTACCAAGTTTAAAAGCGGGTAAATCGGCGAGTGAGATTGTCATGATGACATACAAAACTATCCACTCGCTCAGAAGCGTAGGAAACTGAGGCCGCTGCTAGCGCCAGTTTCAAGAATAACGACGCCTGCGTGAACTAATTCTTCAGATGTTTGACAGTCAAAACCAGCTGTTTATCGGAAGCCATGTTGGAAACATAAATAAACCAATCATGAGCAAGCGTGTAGGCGAGTAAAGTTGACGACCTTCCGACTTTTTTTCGTAGATTGTCAACAATCTGCTAGTCACTGCTAGTTAGCAAGTAACACGATGACACTGGGCGAATTTACTAACAGATAGTGAATTTCCCAGATAGTAGCTTGTAAACTCGCCCACCGTGTGTCATCGAGGCTTTAACCATAAAGAATCCAATCGTACTGACCATAAATAAACCAAACCACACACCAACTGACCCTAACAGAGGTAGATGGTCCATTTTATTAATTTGTCTGAGTAAATGGTTATAATGGTACTAGCGATGAAAATAATCGATTGGTGTTTCGAGTGAATCGCTCGAACACGTAGTTGTATACAATACATTGATGGAAATATGTATAAATGGATTTTTATAAATCATAATATTTTTGATATTTTACCGACTTTTTGATTCCTAAAAACCTCCGCGCTGCCGTTGATTCCTTTTGACACCACAGATTTTTTCTGCTTCCGTTTTCCTCAGCAAATCTATTTTTTTTTACATTAGCTCCACACAGGAGGCCCTGAGGAAAAATATTCCTTCAGGTCCTATGTCATCATAGGGAATGCTGTGTGGAGGGTCTTTTTAAGGAGGGGAAGGATAGGAAGTTCTGGGAAGGAAAAAGGTATGAGAGTGGGTAGGAATCTAGGGTCAATGTGTCCAGGAGTGACGGACGTATGAATCTATCCCCCCAACTGCGGTGCAAGGCGATGGGTTGAGAGAGTTCGACCGGAAAGATCAAAAGGCCTTCCTCAACCAGTCTCTCTCGATCTGGCCCACCACGCAGCAGGTGAGCAGACTCATCCGCCGCCAATACCTGAACAAATTTTATCCAATGAAGCCGGGCACCCCGCTATGTCATCAAATGTAGCGAACACTTGGGGTGACCTATGACAGAGGTGTTGGTTATCCAATAAATGGTTCCCGGGGCGGCGGTATGCATACCCGCCTCCCAAATTGCAATTTCTAATTCTATGGTAACTAAACCTTTGAAAAACCGCGTACGGAGTGTGGCGAAACCATAGCTCAGGGAGTGGAAGCACGACCTGCAATAGCCATCTCAAGCCAAGGTGTGAGCTACCGTGCTCAGGCTGAATGTCCTGGGAAACAGTGTCACGAACGGTGCCTCCAAGAAATAGGGTCGCATCTCAAAGTATTCAGACCTTACTCCAACACTCGAGGCTCTGCTGGAGTGGACCTTCTATTTTCCTAGACACTCGTCGGACGAAAATTGGACCATTCGAAAACTAGGAGCTTTTGGAGATCCTTGGAATGCTGAGGCCATCTCCATGGACTTTCTTCGTATGGCCTGCAGAAGAAACCAAGAGGAGAAATCGTGGAGAGGAGAGCCGAGCCCACCTCCGTGAACTTGGCCTTGGGGCCTTCAGGGAACCAAGGGGGAGTGGACTCGTACGTCTTTACCAAGAAGGGGTGAAGTGGAGACAAGGGCGGATCCAGCTTTGGCGCCAGGGGGGGGTCACATAGCGCCAGGGGGGGGTCATATAGTCGTGGTCAAGTCACAAGAAGTTATAATTTAATTTTGATAATAATAGATACAAGTAAAAAATAGGTCCACCTAGGTCCTGGACCCAGCCCAGGGGGGGGTCATGACCCCCATGACCCCCCCCCCTGGATCCGCCCTTGAGTGGAGAGATGATATCCTCTTCATGTGGGGCCTTTAGGGAACCTTGTAGGAATGGAGAGGAGAGATGAGTGGGGCCTTCAGGGAACCATTTATGAGTGGACAGAAGATATTTATTTATTTCAGATTCCCTATGAAATAGTTAAAAACAAAAAAATATTATGGAGAAGATACAAAATTTAAAAAAAAGTGCATGGGGGCAGTTTTACTATGTTCCGACGTATGTCAAAAGATATTTACTGAACTCTCTGTAGGTGACATTGAAGATGTCGATGCTCATTGCAGAATCGTTAAGCAGTTGAATTGCTCTGTTTAATGGTGCATTCTGATAAGCAGAAGTTCTCGCTTTCGAAGCACAAAAAGTGTATTAAGAGCGATTAACCAGCCATCGGACGAAAATCCACATTTCGTCGAAAGTTGTTCGTACGATCGTGCAGGGCGGTTACAATGAGAAAGATTAATTAGTCTCCGTACCAGCTTTTTAAAATTTTAACTCAATATCGATTTTATTTCATTCCAAGTTTGCTTTAATTTATACCTACATCCAAAAATGCTGAAAGGCGTGATGATAAAACTATTAAAATAATGTACTTTTTGTAATAATTTTTTGATTATAAGTCTTTATAATTTTTCAATAATGTCTAAATTAAATAAGAATGTTTAAAAAATCTGAAATATATTAGTGTGTAAGTGCGCAAATAAATACACAAACGGACTAATTTTCGTACGATGAAACCAATGTAAGTATATATTTTTTAATGATTTTATTGAAACTAAAATTAAAATTCTAAAACATGCGATACCCAGATAATGTATTGATTTATTTTACTGCATGATTATATAATACAAAATCTTTTTTGAAAATTTAGCAAATCTGCCAACGACCTATGGTATAACCTTATTATACTGAAAATAAACATTTTTTCTCAAAATTTAAAACATGCGAATGCTAGATAAAATATCAATATTTCGAAATCCATTTGTATTTTTTTGTGGAAAAGAGTCAATACGTCTAAAATCTGTTTGAAAAATGACATATTCCTGGTTTTCTCTGGTAATACCCTCTTAACATAAACAAGTAAATCTCTTTCAACATAGGCGGATTTATTACAATACCGTAGATCAGTTTAAAAAATGTGTAAAGAACAACGATGGGTACAGGAATTGGTAGTATGTATATTCCCTCATAAACAGGTAACGCATAAACCTTTTTTGTACTTTTCTATTTCTAATGGAGCTAAATTCCAGGATGCTGCGGACAAATGCTTCATAATATGTTCTCCGTATTGCAATTACATTAGCAAATAATCTCGCATTACGAAGAACAAATCCAAGCATTTTGTTGGCCCGGGAGACAATGTCAGATTTGGGGCATTTGAAAGAGAAATTTCCTTCAAAAATCACGCCAAGGTCTCGAATCTCGTTTTTGCATGTTAATATAATTTTATTAATGTAGTATAGGAAAAGAAATGTATCTTTTGATCTTGTAAATGTAACGACACTGCATTTCTGGATGCAAAGGGTAAGTTATTCAATTACAACCATCTGACAAGAGAATCAAGATCATTCTGCAGAAGGATGGAATCGATATGACTTTTAAAATAGCTCTGAAAAGTTTGATATCGTCAGCGAAAAGGAGATGTTTTGAGCGGTTAATGGTCTTGTCTATATCATCAATGAATAAAAGAAAGAGGAGAAGTACTAGATTCGATTCCTGTGGAATCCGGAGTTAGTTTTGTATTCGTGAGAAAGCTGGTGTCCGGAACTGACATACTGACGACGATTGTGTAAGTAGCTAGCTACGAAAGCGAGAAAATCCTGAGAGAATCCGATGTCACTCAATTTTTTTAAATACAATATCAAATCCATAGACCCCTTTTCCCCATAGATTCCCACCATCCTCCCTTAAACATCACCATTATGAACAACTTCCTTAATCCTAACTATGTATTCATACAATTCTATCTTTCGATCTATTTATACAATTTTGCCAAGCAGATTACCCACTGATAATAAAATACTTAGAAAGTGCAGAGAGGTCGTTTTTAGACAAAAACAAAAAGTTAACCTTAATCTAGAATCTTTCGACTCCATTTTCAACACGGCTATCGAAAAATACGTACCCTCAATTCAATTCAAACCATCAAAGTTCCCCAAATGAATGACTTAAAACACTTCACAAAAAAAAAAATCTGGCACGAAAATTTCAAAGAGAGCAACTGTATCTCAACTTTATCACAAAATATTTCATAAATATAGAACTGGCTGCAAAATACTCACCAACAAATTATATCAAACATAAATGTCACTAATTACCGAACCATTTGCATGCTCTAAACCATCCCCAAATTGTTTAAATAACTTATCCTTGACAGAATTTCCATACATATTAATAACATCATATAGTACCTAATCAACATGGCTTTATGCAAGGCAGATCCACCCTAACCAATATCTCCTTGTACGAAAAATTCATAGCATGCTCACTTGAAATTAAAACTCAAGTCGATTCAATATATACAGACTTTGTAAAAGCGTTTGACAAAGTTAACCACAAAATTCTTCTCAATAAACTTAGTAAAATCGGAATTGACGGTAAACAATTGGAATGGATAAAGGAATCACTTAAATAATAGAATTTTTCAAGTAAAAAATTATTCTAACCTATCACACAAATTCATGGCTACTAACGGTGTACCTCAAGGGCCACGTTTAGGCCCAATACTGTTCCTACTTTTTATAAATGATATTATCTCTATTTTTGATAATAATGTTGAAGTGTTACTTTTTGCCATGACCTAAAACTATTTAAACTTATAAAAACAATAAATGACTGTATTCACATTCAAATAAATTTAAATAAACTACGAGATTGGTGCAAAATTAACAAACATTATCTAAATATTGGTAAATGCCAGGTAATAAGATTTTTCAGAACAAATCAACCCCTTAACTATCAATATAAAATATGTTGTGTTTCCCTCACATCTCAGTGTAATTAATGATGTTGGCTTTATTTTCGACTCCCAATTTAACTTTCTTTCACATGTTAATACAGTTACTAATATATATTAAAAATGCTAGGCTTCATTCTCCGAAATGGCAGAGACTTTCAAAATATTGCAACATTAAAAATACTGTTTTCCTCTCTAGGTCGAAGTCAAGTCAAATATAATTCTTCTATTTGGCCCCCTCACTTCAAAATCCACTCCCATTCCATTGAAAAAAATTAGCATAAATTCCTAAGATTCATTAACTATTAACTCGGCCTACCAATAGAATCAATAAATTACAATTACTTAATGAAAGAATTAAACTTACTAAAACTCACAGATAGAAGACTTATTTGACTTTATTTATTTTTATTGTTAATGGTATTATAGACAGTCCTGATTTATTAAGCCTAATTACCTTCCATATACCTTACAAGAACTACTCCATCCAAAATTCTTTTCAATTAAACTACAATATCAGGATTGAGTCATTTAGATACTCGCTTATACCTAAATTGCATGCAGTTGGCAATGCTTTCTCAGAAGTAGTAGATGTGTTCAACTGCACGGAATATAGATATAAGAAGACTATAATAGCATACCTCTAGCACAATAATCAATGTTAGGCATGATACTATTCTCTTGCATGGCTACTATATCATATTTTACTTCAGATTCCAAACGACTTACTTCAGATATCTTAACTATCCGTCAGAAGAGTGTTAACTAATACATGTATTATCTTATTCAAAGTTATTATATTTATTCCAAAATTTTATTACTAACTGACAGCCCTGAATTGTGAGAACTAATTTTCAGAACCATGTCAAGCAAATGTAATTTTGAGTGTAACAATAATTCCAGTTTTGTTGTTCTAAGGCGTATGATCTGAGTTTTCTTGAAAAATCCAACCCGTGTTTATGTTCGGAGGCAATATGTTTATTTTTTAATGTGATTTTGTTGTGTAATCGAGTGTGAATGAAAGTGAAGGCTGATTAATGTCTTCTTTGACTAGTGGAGAATCATGGCGACGGACAACAGCATTTTCAGAATCTATGTTACTTAATACTAAGTCTAACATGTGTGCATTTATATTATATACAGTGTTTATTTGTGATAAATCATAATAAAAATAATCGAAAACATCACTCGGGTTTTTCCCCGACAAAGAGTTGAAATCACCGAAGATAATAAATTTTTTTGATTGTAATTTTGCACTTCCACTTATGATTTTGTCGTAAAATAATTTATATTGTTCCGATTTCTTTTTTCCTTCTCTCCACACAGGAGGCCCTGGGGAAAATAAATCCCCTCGGGACCTATGACATATTTGGGGATGCTGTGTGGAGGGTCTATTTAGGAAAGGAAGGAGAGGAAGTTCTGGGAAGGAAAAGGGTATCAGGGGTGGGTAGGAATCTGGGCGCCAGGAAACATATGAAACCATTCCTTCCCCTGCGGCGTAAGGCAATGTTTCGAGAGAGTACGGCTGGAGAAGTCAAAGGGACCCCCTCAACCATCTCTCCCGATCCAGCCTGCCATATAGCTAGTGGGCATACGCATCCGCCGCCGCCAAGACCCGAAAAAACCTCACCCCATGAACCCGGGCACCCCAGCTAAGTCACCAAACGTAGCGAGTAACTTGGGGTGACCTATGGCAGAGGTGTTGGTTGTCCAATAAATGGTTCCCGGGGCGGCGGTACCCAAACCCGCCCCCAATATACTACACATATATACATGATGACATTTCTATGTAATACTTTCACCGACAAGTCTTCACCTTGGGTGTCCATGTAGTACAGTATTTCCGCGTATGAGTGGCTGTCAGCTCGGAGGGCCAGGAGAGTCCCTCCTCCGTGACGTCCTCTATCCTTCCTGTAGGCGTGGTATAGATTTCCGAATAGCTCTGATGAATAGGTGCCCGAAGCCAGCCATGTTTCAGTTAGAGCAAATAGAAGTGGTTTCTGACACATTACGTTAGTCATAAAATCTAAAAAAATATTATTTAGACTTCTAACGATTTGATAAATTCTACTAATATTAGTTTTTTCGGGTGTGTTCGTGTCGGCCGTCTTGGTTTTGGGGTAAAATGACCACTCGTTGAAGCCCACGTTTTCAGACCAGATCGTGGGGTCCAGGAAAAAATGGAAGCTTGTTTCTGGAATTCCTATTTTGAATGAAGCGTACCGTTCGTGCCTCGTAATGAGTTTTTCAACTGTAAATTCCAAATTGGACTTCTTTTTTAGGAATGATGATATTTGAACTTCTGTGGTTTCTCGGTGGAACATGAAGACATGCAAATGTAGGTTTTTGGGATGGTCACCAAGTTGTCATCGACAGATCGTGTCCCTTTTAAGATTGGGCAAGACCGTCTAATGAGGCCACTTAAATACGAGGCCACCTCTGTGAATTCTTCCCTTGTGGGGCCTTCAGGGACCAAGGAGGAGTGAAAAGGAGAGATGAGGTCCTCTTTCCTCGTGGGGCCTTCAAGGAACCGAGGAGAAGTGGGAGGCCCTCTTCCCTCGTGGGGCCTTCAAGCAACTAAGGAGGAGTGCGGAGGAGAGATGAGACCCTCTTCCTCGTGGGGCCTTCGAGAAACGAAGGTGGAGTGGACTCTTCCCTTGTAGGGCATTCAGGGAACTAAGGAGTGGAGAGGAGAGATGAAGCCTTTTTCCGTCGTGGGGCATTCAGGGAACCAAAGAGGAATGGAGAGGAGAGATGAAACCTATGAAGACACATCGTGGAACCAGAAGATATAACTTCATTTCCAATGACAACCCTGGTGAACTTTATAAAATAGACTAGGTTACTGTTAAAGGAATGAGGTAAAATAGGAGATAGCACAATGGCCTAAGTGCTCACGGGAACTATATTATAACCGGCTCCGCTCTTAAAAAAAATCTTTTGAAATATTTTTAATCGACTTAATTTTTTTCATTTATTTGGATTTTATTGCAAAACTGAAATTTTTGACCTTCCGACAAAATAGGCCCGAGGCCTGAGAGGTTGATCGATGTTTCGAATGCGGTTGACTCGATTACATCGAATACTACTTAAAATATTCTAAACATTATATTTGATCGTTTTGAATATATTTCAATCGAAAAGTATTGAATGAATATTAGTAAAAAAAAAAAAATTCGACCGTCGAGCTAATCGATTATTTCGAAATGGATATCTCGATCTCGATTATAACCATCACTTGGTGGCAACACGGTGGCAACATGGTGGCAAGTGGCAAGGCAGGTTTATTTATGTGGCAACGCAACTGGCAACACTGGCGGGTAGCGGGCGTAGGACGGGTACCTAATTTTCTCTGTGCATTATTTTTGTGGGTAAATTAATGGAAATAAAGAGAAGTGGAATAGTGTACCATTTTCTCTGGCATTTTATGCAAAAATTGGGAAACGCAGAGAAATTATTTTAACTGTGTGTTATTTTTGTGGCCAACTTATACGTAAACAAAGTTAACAAAGCATCCTGGATTACAACAGTATTTTGTTCGCGAAAAATGTTGGTATCTCCGATACCTATTTGCTTCGCAGTCTAATGTCAGTTTGAAATGTTATCACTCAGCATCCAGTGAAAAGTGGAAAACTTGTTGAGAGTAAATAACAATAAGTTGTACGTGATTACTCCTCCTGGTGATATGCCTCTATTCCTTCTATTGTGCACTATGAGATAATAAATATGAACTGATATACGAGACGCCTGGATGAATGCTTTTGTTGGGAGATATCCGTTATTGAGACGGAACAACACGGCATTCATTCAGGGCAGCAGATCTGGGTGGCTTACAATAAACGGCGTTTACTTCAAGTACAGAAAACTTAAAGCGGGAATAAAAATATCGAAAACTCACTTGTGAACTCCTGGCATGAATGCAAATTAAAATCCTCGTAATTTGAAGAAGGTAAATTTGGTTTGATTTGTTTTTATTCATAGTTGTAAGTGCACTCCATGTAAAAAAATGGTACCAGACACTGTGGTTCCCTAAAGTTGACAGTAGTCATTGAGTGGAAAACATTTTCAAAGGTGCTTTTGTTTATTGGAGACAGATTGAAAAACAGAAGCACCTATTATTTTACAAGTAGAAAAAGCATATAATATCTCAACTTTAGCAATTGGCATTATGTATACCTACGTTCGTAACGTCATTGGCTTTAGTGCAATATTTTAGGCAAAATAATGTCTTACTAGGGAACATTTTAATTGGCTAGAAGTATATATTGTTTCATATATAGTTTCATGTCTATCGAACTAACAAATACAAAAGCAGGCAGCCAACCTAATTATTTATAATAATCAGGGCGTTGTGGTCTTCACTTTTGTCTTTGAGTTGGGAGGTTGTAGGTTCAATTCCCCAGCTGCGCAATTTAAAAAAAATAGCTCCTTTCAGATGTAATAATTACAAATGATGCCATATCAAATAATGTGATGGAGTTTGTAACACCCAACCTATATGACCTCATTACATGTAGGGATGTAGGTATTTATTCATATATATATATATATGTATTTTAGTTGTCTTTTCAATAATTGTCTATGCTTTTTAACTACACAGTGGAAGGTTGTGTGTTCGATTCCTGAAACAGTGCAAACTATATTGCCATAGTTAGTATATTATGATGCTCAACTTACTACATTGTGTCTGTGTAATATTATGATGACTATCTCAACACAGCTACCTACACCTACTATTTGTACACTGCCACTATACTGCCACCGAGGGTGGAACTACGGAGTCCTCCTTGAGAGTCTCAAGGGGGATACTGTGCTATCATTTATGATGGCATAATAATAGATGCGTACACCTCAGCACAGGTTCTCCCAGTGAGGTGTTCACAATCCATAAGAACATTCGTTTTAACCAATTACATACAGTTGCCGATCATATTTCACTCTACTACCTACTATATTTGAATATTTTTTGTTTTACTTCCACCTTATGTCATTGTCATTGCATTTATTAACTGTATGTCATTGTATTTATTAACCGTATGTAAAGCCTCGATAACACACGGCTAGTTTACAAGCTACTATCTGGGAAATTCACTATCTGTTAGTAAACTCGCCCAGTGTCATCGTGTTTTTTTTTTTTTTTTAATAATTTTTTTTTTGTTACATACATAAAAATATTACAAAAAACATTTCTTTTGATAAGAAGTAAAAAAAAAGGAACTATAAAATTAAATATGTAGCTTAATGATAAACAATAATACAATTTAACAACAAAAAAAAGATATTACAATAGTATACATATATGTATGGTAACAAAAAAAATCCCACATAGGCATCGCCAATTCGTGGGTATACTTAAGTTTTTTTTAATGCAGTTAAGATACAACATAGCAAATTAAACTTTAAATTAGTAAAATGAAATAATTTAACTTTGTATAAACCACTTATTTGATGCGCAAATCCGACCGGTTTCGGAACAAACGTTCCTTCGTCAGGGAAAGCTTATACTAATTTGACAGTTTCGAACAATGTTTTATTATGGTAGGGGTGGAGCTGTTGCTAGATAATAATGTAGATTGGGTAGGTAGGTATTAGTGTAGAGTGGGTGGGTAGGGGAACAAATCCATGATTGGGCTATATGACAATATTTTTTGTTTGTTAATAATAGATTCATTATTTTTAAGGGATTTTTTAATTTCCAAGGCTTCTAAGTTATCTAAACGTTTTCCTTTATTATTAATATGAAGAATATTTATCCCTGTATTTTTTTCAAAACTATGGTTATTTTCATATATAAACTCAAATGCAATGATTGTCCCTCATTTTATATTGGAAAAACCACTCGTAATTTTGAAATCAGAATCAAAGAACATTTAAGATGTCTTAATAATAATAATTTTTCTGAGTTTGCTAACCATATCATTGAAAATAACCATAGTTTTGAAAAAAATACAGGGATAAATATTCTTCATATTAATAATAAAGGAAAACGTTTAGATAACTTAGAAGCCTTGGAAATTAAAAAATCCCTTAAAAATAATGAATCTATTATTAACAAACAAAAAATATTGTCATATAGCCCAATCATGGATTTGTTCCCCTACCCACCCACTCTACACTAATACCTACCTACCCAATCTACATTATTATCTAGCAACAGCTCCACCCCTACCATAATAAAACATTGTTCGAAACTGTCAAATTAGTATAAGCTTTCCCTGACGAAGGAACGTTTGTTCCGAAACCGGTCGGATTTGCGCATCAAATAAGTGGTTTATACAAAGTTAAATTATTTCATTTTTCTATAATGGATAACCACAAAGTAATAGCTACATTCAAAAATATTTAAATTAGTAAATTGAAACATAATTATGTTTTAATATATTTATAGAACAAATAATTCCGTATTTAAAAAAAACTAAAGTTAAGAAAAAAAATATATATATATGAAAAACAAAAAAGGTTAAATAAAAATTAGGGATTTGTAAAGTTATAACAGGTTATAGCAGGTAGGTATTTGTGTCATTTGTAGTTACCCAAGTCTTTATTTGTAAATTTTTTGTATATGCTGTAAGAGGATATGTTTTTAGATTTAATTTCTATAGTCTGATACAGTGCATTATAGATTTTTGGTGCAATGAAAAAAGCATGTCTTTGCGCAAGCCTTGTTTTGCATAGGGGAACCTCAAATGCATTATTTACTCTACTGCTGGAGCGTTTTTTGTAAAATATACATTTCATGAAAATATATATTTCAGTGTTACTTGCTAACTAGCAGCGACTAGCATATTGTTAACAATCTACGAAAAAAAGTTAAAAGGTCGTCAACTTTACTCGCTTACACGCTTGCTCCGCTTGCTCGTGATTGGTTTATTTATGTTTCCAACATGGCTTCCGATAAACAGCTGATTTCGACTGTCAAACATGTGAAGAATTAGTTCACGTAGGCGTCGTTATTCTTGTTACTGGCGCTAGCAGCGGCCTCAGTTTTCTACGCTTCTGAGCGAGTGGACAGTTTTGTGTGTCATCATGACGATCTCACTCGCCGATTTACCCACTTTTAGATAGTAGCTTGTAACTCGCCGTGTGTCATCGAGGCTTAAGAGCATAGAAATGAATAAATAAAATAGTTCTCTCATGACCTCATTTAATGTGTGGGTTCTGCCAGGTCTGTAAGGTGTGACGTTGATTGTTATCGTTGATGGTCCTAAAAATGGCTGTACAGTTGTCAACGAGAACATTGATATGAAATAATTAAAAAAAAAACATAATTTTAAAATCTACAAAAGAGTACTGAGAGTAAGGCAAATTGCCTGGGCTAAAGTTTGGTTTACGGGAGATGGTCCTAGATAAATTTTTTTTTCTTTTTTTATACTAATTATGGGCCGGAAAATCCGAATCTGAAAGAATTACGTGTCGGCAAGCAATATTAACTGAATTACACGACTTTAAAATTTTCTATAAACACTAAGGAAAAAACGTAATTTTTAATGCTCTGACATAACAAGTCATAGAAAAACAAGGAAGATGTTACATCACATAAAATTAAGTGTTGCCATTAAGCAATAATATGAATAACTAATTTAAGTAATTTTTTTTTATAAATTTTACTCAATTTTGTATCACAAACCATGTTACATAAACCTAGCGTAGCCGCTAAACTAGTTGAAAACTGGGATGTTTTCTTGCCTTGACGCGAGCAGGCGGTATAAAGGGACACAAACCATGTTACACAAACCTAGCGTTAGGTTAGGTTAGGTTAGGGACGCGAGCAGGCGGTATAAAGGGGCACAAACCATGTTACACAAACCTAGCGTTAGGTTAGGTTAGGTTACGCATTTTTAAGACTACGAATTTTCATACTTTTGGTTTAAGAATACGGCCGTTGAGATAGTCGTAATTCATCAGGTTAATGTGTTATGTGATGAATTATGTGAGGAAGTATCGTGTCGGAAAGTTTTACGTTATTGATATAGGGATAAATATTTTTGAGAGTTGGTAACACTGCCGGCACATGTTTTTCTATGACTTCTTATGGCAGCGCATTAAAAATGACGTTTTTTCCTTAGTGTTTATAGAAAATTTTAAAGTCATGTAATTCAGTTAATATTGCTTGCCGACGCCTAATTCTTTCAGATTCGGATTTTCCGGCCCATAATTAGTATAAAAAAAAAAAAAAATTATCTAGGACCATCTCCCGTAAACCGAATTTTTTCCATTGCCTGTTCAGCCGTACTTGTAAAATGCAACCTATGTTGTATTATTTGCAGTCATAATGAAAAACCGCTTTAGAAAATAGTGCCTGTGTGTTAAGCTAATTTGCGCAATACTTGCTAGACCGAAGGTGTTTTCTTAATGTATATAATCCAAAATCTAAATATCCAGGTTTACCACAAATCTACTTATTTAACAACCGAAAGAGTAACAACGAAATTTTGAAATCAACGGTAGACAGTGACCTTCCTCTTGTTTATCTATGTGTAAAATTTCATCAACCTCGGCATAAAACTGTAGATTTGCGTACGCTTGCCAGCCCGCTTGTCAACCACATACAGACATTCTCCTTTATATATTATTATATTTCAACCAATTTACAGAAAACCTTAACTAATTATATACCTAAACCTTCCTCATGAATCACTCTTATCTATTGGTGAAAATCCGTTCAGTAGTTTTGGGTTTATCACGAACAGACAGGCGCGATGGGGGACTTAAATTTATACTATAAAGCAGAAAAACTGTTTTCTAAATTCTCCCCCTTTTAAAAACGACAACCACATGATCTTGAACTTCAGGGATATATTAGAGTAGTTTCACCATTATACGAGGGCTATTCAGAAACTAGGGAACGTTTTGTAATAAAACAAAAACTAGCTACAAGAAAAATATTTTATTATATACATCTGAAAGAGTGACTAAAATGCTACTTTTCTACATAGTCACCAAACAAATTAAGGCACTTATCGTAGCGGTGGACAAGCTTCGAAATTCCTTCGTCATAGAAATCCGCCGCCGTGTGAGGTCGGGAATTGTCATGAAAAAAACAAAATTTTTGACGATAACTTTCCTCGGCGCTTGTTTTGCATTGCTCTTCTAAGCTTGCGCAATGTTTGGCAGTACCGATCAGAGTTGATTGTTGCACCACGCTCGAGAAAGTCAATAAGCAGCACACCTTGCCTATCCCAAAAAACAGTAGCCATAATCTTCCTCGCTGACAAGGTTTGCAAATTTTTTTTTGGTTTTTTGGGGGAACTTGTGTGCCCCCACTCCATGGACTGCAATTTTGTCTCGTAATTGACGTGCTTCACCCACGTCTCATCACCCGTTAAGATTCGATCCAGTAAAGAATCACCATGTGTGTGGTAGGCGTCAAGAAATGTTAAGGCTGCTCCCATTCGCTGACCTTTATGGAGGTCTGTAAGCATTTTTGGCACCCATCTTGCACAAAATTTATGGTAGCCAAGCTTGTGAGTCACAATTTCAAACAACAAAGTCCGTGAAACTTGTGGGAAGCAAAGCGAAAGCTCCGTTATTGTGAAGCGACGGTTTTCACGAATCTTCTCATCAACTTTGGCGAGAAGATCGTCAGTCACAATGCTCGGGCGTCCACTCCTCTCTTCATCATGCACGTTGGTTCGGCCATTTTTAAACCGGATACACCATTTTCGCGCTGAACTTTCATTCATTACGTCGTTGCCATACACTTCGCACAGTTGCCGATGAATTTCTATCGGTTTTTCGTTTTTTGCTAACAAAAACCATATTACGGACCGCACTTCACAACTGGCGGGATTTGAAATTGCAGCGCACATTTTAAATTGGAATATTGGGAAAACGGGCAGCGCGGAGACGTTCTCGTTCTGACGGCTGGATGTCGACTGAAGCTACGAGCACGCGCACACCAAAACATACGTGATCGCCGCGCGCCAAGCGGCGTCAGACGGAAACGTTCCCTAGTTTCTGAATAGCCCTCGTAATATCCTCGGGTACATGATGGTTCTTATTAACCTTGCTCAAAATACATTAATTTATTTAAGAGTACAAATTTGGAACAATGAGTAAAGCCATAGTCATCCAGATGCAGAACGGCTGTGGTAATGCAAAATAGCCATCCTCGTGGTTAATTGGAGAGAATACTTTTCTGCATCACGAAGTTGTACAAATTATTAAATAATAGTGCATCTGCATGGCGACATAATGAAACGGTTTCGAACTGTGTGGGTAGCCCCCTTGAAGTCATTTTTCACAAAAACGGCGCTCTAGAAATTATCCAATTATTATTATTATTAGAGATTTATATAAATAATAATAAAATGACACATATTATATTGATTAACATATACGTGGGGGGACCCAAAAGAAACAAGAATTTCTTTATAACTTTTCTATTTTTCCGTATTTTTACATCAAAATTTGGTCGCCTTTAAAGTGTTCACCATTAGAGTGTATGCACTTGTCCACCCTTTTTTTTTCACTGTTCAAAACAATTTTGAAACCCACTGATTGTAATGTCCTTTAAGGCCTCCAGCGATTTTTGTTTCACTTCTTCTGCATTATGAAAATATTTGACTTTTAAATCCCTTTTCATCCTAGGGAGCAGAAGGAAGTCACAGGGAGACAGGTCGGGTGAATAGAGTGGGTGAACAATTTGGGTCGTTCATCTTGCTTAAATACTGCTTCACAGACAAGGCGGCGTGAGCAGGTGCGTTGTCCTGATTGAAAAACCAGTCACCTGTGCACCAAGGATTCTACCTTTTTCGACGATTTTTCCTGATGCTCTCTCGCAACTTCTTTAACACCTTCACGTAGAACTGTCGGTTAACTGTTTGGCCTGGAGGAACAAACTCTGTGTGCACAACATCTCTGAAAAAAACCAATGAGCATCGTCTTGATGTTCGATTTCACCTGACTTTTTTCTGAAGAGGGAAGAGAGCACTCTTCCATTGGCTTAACTGTGGCTTGCATAATACGATGACTCATCACCTTGGCAAAATCTGGGTCCTCTTCCAGCTGATTTTTCAATTCGTGGTAGGCTTGAAGACGAAGGCTCTCTTTGATCCTCTGAGAGGAGACTTTTGCGTTTTCGCCGAAAGAAGAAATCTTGATTTACTTAAAATTAAACTTTGGACGAACGGGTTGACCCACAGCGATGCGGCTTTGCACACTGACTGAGAAAGAGTTACCGTACAACAGCCGACCACACAAAACCCGTTCCCCCTCCACTTCTCCCCTCTACCGCTCGAGTCTCATTACTTTTGGGTCCCCCTACGTATACTCACATATCTCCACAACTGGCTCAATCGGGGTTATCTCGTGTTTGCAGTCCGTTGATGGTCGACTCGAGAAAATCACCACTCCAATGGGGTTGGGAAATTATAGGTATATAAAATGGTTCCACGCCAACCCAGAATCAAGTCAACTCAACACCTCTTTTAAAAAAAAATCTCCAAATTTTTATAAAAATTTTTTATCATAATTTTTAATGACTTTTCTGAAGAGGTTCTGAGTTGTCCGGTCACCATATAAAATACAGGGATGTGTAAAAATAAAACCATCTCTTTTGCCATTTAAATGTCTCATGTAATTTATTTTACTAAGTATACCCTAGACGAGCCCTAATAGCTTAAAATTAATACCTAAACCAAATTTCAAATTGGTTCAAAACCCATTTATGAAAAGGGCATGCATTGTTGCATAGCTGTAATTTGGTCGCATTGTGTTTTGCCTTTTACCTTTTGTTAGTCTACAGTGAGCTAATTGATCAGGCAAGTCATCCCGAGCAGGTTTAATTTTTCAAACACAAAAATATCCCACTTCCAAATATTTTAGAAGGTCTATCCAACAGGCTTTATTTTTGAAAATGTAGTCAACTATCTGACTACAATAAAAAAAACCTTACAGATGTCTTTTAGACAGCGTTTTAATAAACGTAATAATGTTAAAGAATTGCTTTGGTTACGATCAATGTTTCTGACATCATTAAATCACCACAATGCTTGTGACGTCACGAAAGACCTACTACTAATACATACAATGAGGGCTGTGTCACAATATGGCAGTGGTTTTCAAACTTTTTTGAAGCGCGACCCGCTTTTAATAAAACAAATTCACCCCCCCCCTCCCCGCTGCTTTTTAGGAATGATCAACCTTTTTAGTCGAAGTATTATTAATGTATCCATTATTAGTTTGTATGTGAACCTTTGTGGGAGGGTATGTACAATATAACCTGGTTAACTTTGTCGGTGGAGTCGCAAACCTACTTTATATATTGTAAAACAATATTTGTATAACAAAACTGTCAAAGTGGGTAAAAAGGTGAAAATCTTATATCCGCAAGGCCAAAATAATAAATGCTATCGATGTTTTCATTTGGAAATATTAAAGAACTTATAAAAGTTTTTTCAATTTTTGCGGTTGATTTAAAAAAGTTAGTTGCGAAAAGTGGGCAAAAATTGCCAGACAAAATTTTTACTCCGTTCAAGGTCAAACCAATAAATGGTGTTGGTTTATTTTCGGTGGGAATTACAATATTTATAAATACAATATTTCATCAAGAACAGAACAGAAGCACTATCCTTAATTAAGGTAAAGTTGACCTTTCTTAAGCCACGGTATTCCGAATTTCTACTGTTTTATAACATATTTCTCTTGTTTTTTTTTATTAAATTTTATTAAAATACATATTATTTAATTAAATTTCTAGAAAATACATATTATTTTTAACGATAATATCTACACATTTGCCATGCCGAAAGGGTAGTTATATGAAATTCCCCCGATAGAAAAAATCTTAAGATATGCTCCGAAAATTATAATAGATAATTGAAAAAAAATCATTCATTGTTTCTATTGCTATTTAAAATTCTTGAGATTCTTGTTGTATTTTAATAGTCATGTTTTATTAAACATTTTCTCAATTTTCGCCTAAATATTATCGTATTTAATATTAGCGCGCTCCCTCTAACATTCGTATTAACATATCTCCTCTACTTCTTATTTTTAAGTGCTTACTGCCGGGCCTTAACCTGTCATTTGCCGCTCGTGCGCCGGCGTATCATGAGACTTTACACGCGATTTTGACCCTTACGTATAAAGAAAGTGTATGAAGAACACGGTCAGAATCGCTTGCTCTATTATCGCTCTTTACCATAGAGAAAACCGCAATTAGATTGGTGACTCCATATAATTTATATTAATGATTTACCGGAGCGCGGGAGCGTGCGCAGTTCTTGCGCATGCGCGGGAAAAATTCTTTGGTTTTGAACTTTGACCTTTCTATGTACGAAATTTCTCAAGGACGCTGTCAGAATCGCGGGACATTGGGTGTCATGGCTGCCGCTTTTTGCGAACGCTAATTGGTTACAATCAATCCCATTTACTCGCGGCATTCAACGAGTTAAGTAACCACGAATTTCTGTCATTTTTTATTTATTTTTAACTTAATGTTTTGAGCAGCTGATTCAAAACTTTAAAGAAAGATTATAGTTTTTGGCTAATACTTTTTTGCAAAACACAGCAGAAACCTTTGAATATTTTTAGCGAAATTTTTTTGATATTTTTTGTAGTCAGTCCAGAAAGCAGTAAATGGGCTTGCGGACCGCTGGTTGCTCATCACTGTGTTTATGATGAACAACCAACTTGGGCAGCCCACGGTACGTGGGCAGTAGAAAGGTGAATTTTTCGTAAATATTTTCAAGCATAAGATGAATGGATTTTTTTTTATTAAAACTCATTAAGCGTACAGTTCATCATAAAAAAATTGCAGACGCATCCGCTGCCGAGACCCGGACAAACAGGCACCCCTGCTCAGTCACCAAACATAGCGAACCACTTGGGGTGACCTATGGCAGAGTGTTGGTTATTCAATAAATGGTTCCCGAGGTGGCGGTACTCATACTCGCCTCCGAAATTGAATCGCTTGTCGTAATAAAGTAAAAAAAAAAATTTCCCAATTAAATTTATGAATGTCTCGTGACCCCCACTTTGAAAACCACTTGTACAAATCACAGCTTGGCGATATGATCATGCATCCAAACCGTGACTAACTATTGATTTATTAGTTCGAAAAATTACACCTTAGGATAACTTGGTGGTCAGTTTTATATTGCCGGGAACTCGTATGCAAGACGGCGGAATTCGAAGGAGACTTGTATTGCGAAATTACGATTACTGGCGTTACTTTATTCTGATTTTTACTATGAGAGGGCTCGTCTAGGGTATACTTGGTTAAAGATTTTAGCCCATGATTCTATGCTATTAGGAAGAGCTTTTAATCTCTCAGTGGACATGTTAATTTTCATGATTTTAAGTCTTCTCAAGTAAAGCAGTCGGATAATAAATAAAAACTTGTAAAAGAAATTAAATGTACATTACCCTCTCAACTTGTTGCTTCGCATCTTGGACGAGGGACGTCGAATACCACTTTATTGAATTCTTATCAATTTAACTTTGCTTGATTCCATTTTAAACATGTGTTGCGAATATCATAACAATTTGAATCCGAAGTCATGGGAGACCCTGTTGGCACCAAACACAAGAAGAAGGCTCGCTGGAGAACTCAATCCCCTCTCCCTAAAATTCAGTGTTACTGTCTTTTGACTAGCAATATGAAATGTTCAGTACACCTGACTTAAATGACTTAAATTATCTTCCGGGGTTGAAAGTAACTTTCAGGGTTTTATTTTTATAACGATGATAGCAGTCTCATTGTACGATATATTATTTAATTTATTGTTACAGAACCACTCCTTCATAGTCTCTTTTCACCACAAGCATAGATTTCAGCTACACGTTAAAAATTAGTTTTGTTCGAAACCCCTCATAAAATTGTTGAAATTCATGTTATCATGATAATCATCTGAAATATTAATAATTTTGTAAAACAATAAAAATCCAAAGATTTTATAAGAGAACGAATATTCTAACAAACCTACAATAGAAACAGATTCAATTGTAGAAGGCACTTCAAACATTTTCTACGGTTTTGGTCAAAATGTGACAGTTTGGACATATTTTGATTCACATTTGAGACTCATTGGTCATCCAGCCAATAGTGTGCCTTGAACGGACACTCACACACTTACACATGGTTTTAACCGGTCACCAACTTAAGCAGATATATGCGTTAGAAATACAACAGCAGTCAAGTACAATAAGCGTGTTTATACGTCAACGCGTGTGTCTCCATAGAAATCGTTCTAACTCCGTTATTCTTTTAGTGACATCACTAAAACAAAAAGTAAAAGGTCGATAGTGGAACAAGCTGTACATCCCTATTCAAGTTGTCCATAGAAATACATAACAAGAATATTCTGTCATTCGCGCAATCTGACAAATAATTTTTCCCGCCAAATTTCGGACCGGCGGCTCGACCCCACTCGACATTGTTAATTTTTATTAAATATTTTTATATGAAATGATAAAAAAGTGAGGTGACAAAAGTGTTTATTTTACATTTGTACAATAGAATAAGTATTGTTGCTTACATAATCTGTGATTTTAGTACCGTTTTCACATAAAAACATCACGTGAGTCATTTTTACATTTTTTTTTGTGTTCTAAATTTTAATATTTACAAATGTTAATATTTATTTGTAATAAAATAATTCGAAAGCTTATTTTGTAACCTTTCTAAAACAGTTTTAACTATTGGGCTACGTTCAGAAATGTTTCATTTATAGAGCTTTAATTGTGAAGCGGTAATAACACAAAGTTTTCGTAAAATGTCATATGGTTTGAGACATCTCAAGCGAATATCATCAACTTCAACAATACCTACAATCGAGTGACAGTTTGTGTTTTGCTCTGCTCCCGAAATTAATTGATATTATTTGATTATAAGCGAACAAACGTTACATGCATTTGTCAAAACTGAAAACGGAATTCATCATTTTATTCTTGGACAGTGTTTTTTTTCCACTGGGGATTCATTAATTGACAGTTTTACGAAGTAAATAATACTCTTTCTTCGCAAGTGAACCAAGTGTCAAATAAAGGGTAACATAGCCAGTGTTTGACCTTACTATCAAAACCCAGTTCTCAAAATGTCAACATCAGAAAAAAATCTTAGAAGTAAAGGACAAACGACCGGGACATCGGTTACATCGGAGTCCCAAAATATAAATATTGAAGTACTGCTGGAGAAAATGGAGACGAAGATGGAGAAAAAACTAGAAATATTTAAACAAGCAATAATAAAAAAAATTGACGATGAAAACCAAGAAAGCAGAAGCACAAGAGACTTCATCAGCCGTCAATACGATGATATCCACCTCAAGATGGAGACCATAATTAAACTGGTTTCCGAAGTGGAATCATTGAGAAAGGAACTGACGGCAAAAGATGGAATAATAAAGAGCCTTGAAGTCAGATTGGCAGAAGTGGAGCAAAAATCTCGTGAAGACACCCTCGAATTTGCTGGGATTCCTGAAAGAGAGGGTGAGCAGCCTGCAGAAACAATCAAACGGGTGGTCGCAGTCACGGGTGTTGACTTAAAAGGCGAAGATATTCTCGATATCAAGAAAATACCGGACCGACGTCCAGGAGCCCCCCCAAAATTCCACGTCAGATTTACCAACCCCCAAAAAAGACGGCAGATTCTACAAAACAGGAAACAACTGAACCTAACCTCAACCCAAGGAAATGTATTCCAGAAGATCTTTGTTAGTGAAATCCTTGGTGCCTATTTCAAAGATCTTTTGTGGAGATCAAAAACGAAAGCAAAAGAAATGGGATACAAATTCGTCTGGTTTAAAGAATGTAAAATAATGGCTAAAAAAAATGAAAGTGATAGGATAATATACATCAAACATTCGGATGATCTAAAAAAAATAGTTTAGCTTTTTTAGTGAGAGCCCCTCTCACCGGTCGTTCACTGGGTCTATTCCCCTCAGTATGGTGAGTCATATTTCGCACTTTTATTTGTTTATCGCAACAATAATTCAACTCCTTCACATTCAATCAAAGGTTGAAATCCCCAGTGATGGCCACGGATTAGTGGAGCTCTCATTAAAATTAATTAAACTATTTTTCTTTTTTGTAATATAAATTATAATATGGCTTTTAACAAAACATATGAAGAATTAATTTATCAAGACAATTTGCTTACAACATCAGATGCTAAAATATGTAAATATCTGACAGCTAATCCAAAAAACACCACTTTTATGCACCAAAATATTAGATCAATTAATAAAAACTTTAATGAACTCCAGATACAGCTTAACCACCTAAATATAGACTTTGATGTTATAATTCTTACAGAATGTTGGTTGACAAATATTTACACTCCAAAATTCATAAATCACTACTCTTCCTTCAACTCATCAAACCATGATAGTCAGAATGATGGAATTGTGGTATACACAAAAAATGACCTAAACTATGTTGTAACTGAAATAAACATTACTGACGCGAGCTGTATGCAAATAATGCACAATAATGATACTTGCGTTCTAGCAATATACCGCTCTCCATCCATCCGTAATATCACACCATTTCTTAACAGTCTTAATAGCACACTCTCTAATCTTTCATATACTAAAAATTTAATAATTATGGGAGATTTGAACATCAACATACTCCCAAATAATCCACACCACCAATGTCATGACTACCTGAATATGTTAGAGTTCCATGGATTAATTAGTACAATAAATATACCAACAAGAACAGCTAATGAATCTACATCATGCATTGATCACATAATGGTCAAAACTAATAAACAAAACAAAAGTATCGTTTACAAATCAACAATTACAGATCATTACACAACAATATTCACATTACAATCCGACGTCACAAAAACCAGAAGGGATCAGTCAATCATATACAATAATATTAATTTTGAAAATCTAAAAAACATAATTAAAAATAAATCTTGGCAAGAGCTCTTCCAAATACAAAACCCAGATGATGCATGGAATTATTTTGTTGACTTTTTGAAAAATGAATTAATTAATAATACCACAATTTTAACAAAAAAATATCCTAACAAAATTAAACCCTTGAAATCATGGATAAACTTTTCAATTATCAACTGCATTCGTAGAAGAAACGCACTACACAAAAAAGTTAAAGAAAATCCTTACGACATAATATCACTAAACATCTACAAAAGATATAGAAATACATGCGGCGAAGTCATTAGAAAGGCGAAAGAAATCTACTACAGAGACAAAATCCAACAAAGTAACAACGATCCCAAAAAAATATGGCAAACTCTAAGAGAAGCCACAAATACACAAAACACTAAAGACAAACAGGACATAAATAAACTTTGTATTGACGGAAACATTATTGACACCTCAAAAAACCCCAAGCTCGTTGCGGATTATATCAATAATTTTTTTACAAATATTGGTTCAAATCTTGCTTCTCGTCTACCAAATTGTGCGAATGCTCTACCTGCTGAAGCAGAACTTCAATTTCCCAAAAGAAGATTCAATTTTCAAACTGTGTCAGGGGAAGAGATTCTAAAAATAATTAATTCCCTAAAAAACACTTCTTCTGCCGGGGTAGATGGAATAACAACTAAGATATTGAAAACGCTGGCTATGGAAATTACATTGCCTTTAGAATACCTAATTAACCTTAGTATCAGTCAAGGACACTTCCCCTCAAACCTGAAACAAGGTATTGTTATTCCCATACATAAAACAGGTAACAAGACAGACATAAACAATTACAGACCAATAACTATACTGACCACTCTATCCAAAGTATTTGAAAAAATTATCAATGCCCAGTTGGTAAAATTTCTGGTTAGCCATAAAGTACTCTCAGAAAATCAATACGGGTTTCAAGAAAACAAGAGTACTTCAGACGCTATTGCCGCCGTAACTGACTTCATAGTAAAAAACCTTGATAGAAGCAAAAAATGTATTTCAATATTTTTAGACCTTTCTAAAGCCTTCGATACAATATCACACAGTAAATTAATAAACAAACTTCAAATAATCGGTATTACAGGCAACGAACTTAACTTCTTTAAGAGCTACCTTGATGAGCGCAAGCAACAAGTTAAAATATTGAACACTCTTAGCAATCAGTGCTCAACTAACTATGGCATACCACAAGGTAGCATATTAGGACCGTCTTTGTTCCTTTTATATATCAATGACTTATGTAACATTAATATTCAGGGAAAAATAGTTAGTTTTGCCGATGACACTGTTTTACTGTTTGAAGCTGACACTTGGGTAGATGTCTACAAAAAAGCTGAAACGGATATAAACATTGTAAAAAAGTGGTTAGATACAAATACGCTCACTTTGAACACCGAGAAAACTAAATATGTCACATCAAGCATAAATATAACAGGTCAGCCTCATGATGATGTCTCCATTAGAATACACAAATGTTTTAATTCCGATGAATCTTGTCAGTGTCCCTACATTGAGCGCACTACACAGATGAAGTATCTCGGCCTCACAATTGATCCATATCTCAAATGGAATATACACACTCAAATAATTGCAAACAAAATAAGAAAAACCATGCACTTTTTCAGAACGATAAGAAACTTTCTCGACTTACAACACTTGAAAATGATTTATTTTGCAGTCTGTCAATCTATTATTGAGTATGGTATCATTGCATGGGGAGGCGGTACTGCATCAGCACTAGACCCAATCATAAAGGCACAGAAAACTATCATAAAATTGATTCTTAGACTACCTCTAATTACAGACTCGAACTTAATCTTCAATATTATGAATGTGTTTGACGTTCGGCAGATATATGCAAAAACAATCCTTACTCATCTATACACAAATATACATAAATACTATGAAAAAAGATTAAATTCTCGCTGTACTCGAAATAATGACAAAGACTTACTACAAATCCCCAAAACGCATACTACTTTTGGTCAACGAAATTTCAGATACCTTGCAACAAGGCTTTACAACATTCTTCCAGATAGAATAAAAAAATGTGATTCCCAAAAAATTTTCAAAAATAACATAAAAATTTGGATCAAAAATAATGATAGGGCCTTTACCGGTGCACTCACCCAAATTCGAAATTATTAATGATTTGGTATTATACAGTGGAAATATACAAACAATGTATTGGTTGCTTTTATTTAAATTTATTATTAATGTAACCAATCTATTATGTGATTACTTTTTTAATAAAAGTGTAGGTATATGTCTATAAGTCTTATAAATTGATTTAAAAATTACTGCCTCAACACAGGCTAGCCTAGTGAGGCAGATTACTGAAAAACCAAAATTTATAACTATTTTCTATTTTTCATTTATCTACTGTTCATATTTATATATTTTTTCTGTTGATATCCTTTTGTCCTTGTGTAATTTTAAACCACTGTAAACATAACACTGAATATGTACTTTTTAGTTATAATCTTGCAAATTTCTTTCAATAAAGATATATTATTATTATATATATATTCGCGAAAATTCGGAGGGGTTAAGACACGGCCTTTGTAAAAGTATTAGTAAAGGATCTTGTAATGGGGAAACTACTCTACCTTTGCATTTATTTTGCCCTGAATGCGCAATCATATCAAGCCATGCTGACTAAATATATATTGTTCTTATTTTGTTATTTGCAGCATTAGGTAATTTTTTGTTTCGTGGTTTAAAAAAAATTATAATTGGAAACTATTGTGGTTGTTATTTTTTGGTTCAAGCGTTATATTAATAGAATTAATAAAATACCAATTTGTTATCAGCACAAAACCGTCTTATCTTTTTGCGTCATGTTTTCAAATTATTGTATTTTATAAAATACTGATCCAAGCAGTCGGGGGCATCGCAACTTTATGGAAACAATGATACGAGGGTGGGTTTTTAAGTTCGCGAAATGGGGTGGTAAGGAGTTCAAATAAAAATCCAAAATTATTTTTCCTATTCAATATATTCACCTGCTACCCTAATTCCCTAATACATTTTTCGGATCTTTCAATTAACTTTACACTAAAAAAAAAAGATTTGTCTTTGACTAAAAAATACGCGGAAATTGCATCCTTCACTTTTTCATCACTTGAAAACTTTTTCCTACAAAGTTATTTTTTCAAGTTTGGAATTGGGTAATAATCACTGGGAGCCAGGCCAGGACTGTAAAATGGGTGTGGCAAAATTTCGAAGCCCACCTTCTGCAGGGCAGCCATCGCAACACGGCTCTTGTGAACAGGCGTGTTGTCGTGCAGAAGGAGGACACCTTTAGTCAATTTTCCCTTTTCTCCTTGATGGCTTCCTTTAATTGCTCTAGGATTGAAGCGTAGTAATCTCCGGTTATGGAAATACCTTTATCTTTGTAATCGAACAACAGGATTCCTTCCGAGTCCCAAAAGACTGTCGCCATGATTTTCCCAGCCGATTGTGACACCTTAAACTTCTTGGGTGGTGATGTGCCTTTCTGTGCCACTGCATTGAGTCCTGTTTAGACTCAAGATCATAATGATGAACCCAAATTTCATCACCAGTAACAATTTGAGCCAACACTACATCTTTATCTTCCCTACATAAGACTTCCCTAAACAGAGGACCGAAAATGCACGAGAACACTCCTTGTGCTGTTGTTTTTGAGGCGGGCGTGAGCATTCCCGGCACCCATCTTGCGCTGACTTTAGTCACGCCAAGATGGTCATGAAGAATTTTGAAAATGGTTGTATCTGATACTCTAACCATTTCTGCGAGCTGTTTCTTCTTTAGTCAGGCATCCTCTAGTATTTATTTTTTGACTTTTTGAATAATTTCCGGAGTGGTCACCTCGATCGGCCTTCCTGGCCATGGGTCGCCTTCAAGTGACTCCCTGCCTTGTTTAAACAGGGTATGTCACTTGTAAATCACAGTTTTACATGGACAAGAGTCCAAATGGTGTAAACGGATGACATCTCTTTCAGTATGGTCTGAACTGATTTTCCTTTCTCGGTAAGGAACTTTATAACAGCGCGGAACACGATTTTCTCCATATTTTACAATTTCTTCCCGATTGACTTGTTTGGTCGACGATAGCTCAAAGACTAATAACCAAATTACGATAAAACTTGGTGTTTATACTAATAATGAGTTGTTCAATTAGTACCTAATTCAGCGGCACCCCCACTAATCACCTATCTACCCATTCCACGAATGTAAAAACCTCCCCTCGTGCATTCTACACTCTGTCAACGTATATGAACTTTATCACTTTCCATGTATTTAAGTGATACAATCAAACAACCAACTTATCTAAGTACGTTGAAAATGGCACGGGACAGCCTGCTGTACCTGGACAGCTTTATTTTAAAATGTATATATATGAATCTGTACCCGAGAAGCATACGGATGCAAGTCCAAAATTTGAAGAAATGAATTTTTGAAGCAGACTTGAAGTAAATTATCATGTTTTTCAGTGGCCGAAAGATACAAGTCGTAGCATGAAGAAAAATAGGATTTTCAAAAATGTATACGGATGCAACTACCTTTGATGCAACAACTATCTTAGAAGCAGAAAGATGTACATGGACTTGCATCTTTATGATTTAGTTGCATTTTGAGTACACTCAAATCCATTTGCATCCTTCTGCCTCTACTGTGCTTTCTATGGATGCAAACAATTTTCAAACATTGATCCTTTCATAATACACCACATGTCATGACAAAGTATTCCATTTCATTTTGAAGCAGAAGGAATCAATTCTGTGTTTTTTGTAGCATTTTTTTTTAAACAATATTTTTAAAGGCCTTACATATAAAATATTTTGTTTTATTTGCTCATTTTTAAAACAAAACTAAATGATTTAATAATTACTTTTTTTGTTATCTATCGGCATTTCAATTTTTCTGATTTGTCTATACTTGTTTGTCATTTTTTTTATTTTTTAATTAACCCCTCCGATTTATTGCGAATATTCACTTTTAATGTTAACGAAATGTCAGTTTTACGAAAACTTTGCGTTATTACCGCTTCACAATAATTAAAGCTCTATAAATGAAACATGACTCACGTGATGTTTTTATGTGAAAACGGTACTAAAATCACGGATTATGTAAAAAAACAATACTTATTCTATTGTATAAATATATAATAAACAATGTTGTCACCTCACTTTTTTATCATGTCATACAAAAATATTAATAAAAATTAAAAAATATCCAGCGACCCGTTGGCGATTTGGCGGGTAAAATAAATGTCAACAGTATGTCTGATAGAATAGGTCTTTTTACGTATTTCTATGAACAACTTGAATAGGGATGTGCAGCATGATTCACTATCGACCTTTTACTTTTTGTTTTAGGGATGTCACTAAAACAATAACAGAGTTACAATGATTTCTGTGGTGACACACGCGTTGACGTGAAAACACACTTATTGTACTTGTCTGCTATTGTCTGCTTACATTACTGACAGGATAACATCCTGTCCTGATAAAGATAACATTGTTATTGAAACATGTTGATATTGTTAATTATATAGTGGTTTAAACGAAGTTATTTGATTTGCATTATATATAAATACTTATATATAGCATTATATATACTTCACGCACAAGAAAGGAACTGAAAGTAACATCTACTCTATCCGTTTACTATCAAAACGTGAGGGGGTTGAACTCGAAATTGAAAGTATTTAAGAATAATCTGTTTTCTCGATGTAACGTATTAGCAGTGACCGAATCCTGGCTAACATCAAGCGTATACGACTCTGAATTATTCCCCGAGAATTACATTGTCTTCTGCAGAGACCGTGGTACGCGTGCCGGGGGTGTTCTTCTGGCTGTGCGCTCAGAATCTGTTCTGCGCGCTGAACGAATATCTTCGATGGATCTTCCTGACGTTGAATCGCTTTGGGTCAAATTAACATTTAATTCATCCACTCTATATGTATGCGTCATTTATATACCACCTCGCTCATCAGTCTCAACTTATTCAAGCTTTTTTGAAAAAATTGAAAGTGAGTGTAATCTTCTCCATGGAAAAAATATTTTATTATTAGGTGATCTAAATCTTCCTTCTTGCAACCGTAGTGTCTTAAATATATATGACTATTTTAAGTGCTTTTATGGTCTTAAGGAACACAATACAATATGTAATGATTTTAACAACACTCTAGACGTTGTACTATGTAGTGCTGAAAACTTTGTAATTTCTGTTGAAAAATGCTATGATCCTATTGTAAATGAAGATAAATTTCACCCATCGTTAACTATAAACATATGTTATGCTCCTCCCACCTCTAATCCGGGTACAGATTCTCCTCAGGTCAGGGCAGGGGTTGGAAGTACCTGGCGCTTCCACAAAGGAAACTACCAGGTATTATACCAATTGTTATCGGAATGCTCGTGGCAACCTGTCTACCAAAACTCAACAGACGTGAATACTCTAAGTGAAATCTTTTCCAATCTAATTTATAATATATTTGACAAATGTATACCGACTTCTACACCCCGTACTTCATCGCTCAGAGTATACCCTAAATGGTACTCTCATCATATTATTAGTAATATAAAAAAAAATATATGCTACATAAAAAATGGAAAAAAAGTAAACTCCTCGCAGACTACGCTCAATTCTCACATTACCGTAATTTAGTTAAACGTCAAATAAGAGACTCACAAAAAAATTATTTAAACTCCATCGAACTATCATTAGCTTCAGATTCCAAACAGTTCTGGACTTATGTAAAGGCGCTTAAAAAATCAAATAACGCATTTAAATCTGTGACATTTGATGGCAATGAATTAAATACGTTTGATGATATTGCACACAGCTTTGCAGTATTCTTTTCATCGGTCTATAATACTAAACAACCAACTCTCGACGTTAACGCCATCCTAAACACCGAGCAAACAGGTCAGCCGTTCGACTTAGTCAAAATCACAGAGGAGGATGTTAAGACGGAAATATCTGCACTGAGTAAGCCCAACTCAATGGGTCCTGATAACATACCAACGTTCATTCTTAAAGGTTGTTCTGACTTTTTTATTTTACCATTGTGTCATTTTTTTAACACTTGCTTAAAAACTGGATCTTTTCCGGACATATGGAAACTTACCAAAATAACCCCGATACATAAAAAGGGTGATAAATGCGATATCCGTAACTACCGGCCGGTTGCAATTCTTTGCTCTGTAGCAAAAATATTCGAAAAAATCCTTCATCGGCATTTGTACAGCCATGTCAAACCTCTTCTTGACGATCGTCAACATGGGTTTAGACCCCAGATGTAGGTATCATCAAATCTACTATGCATTTCCGACTTACTATCAAGGACTCTCGACCAAGGAAACCAAGTAGATGTTACATACTTTGACCTTGAAAAGGCCTTTGACAAGGTCGATATCGATGTCCTATAAAAAAAAATAGCTACGTTTGGATTTTCCAAAACACTTTTATTACTTTTTGCTTCACACTTCAATAATCGCAAACAATACTTTTTTTATAAGGGTTCTCGTTCTTCCGAATTCCTGGTTTTTTCTGGAGTGCCGCAAGGATCAATTCTTGGACCGCTATTATTTTTGTTGTTCATCAACGATATTGGCTCAATCATCACTCATTCCTCTTATTTATTGTTTGCTGATGACCTAAAACTCTACCGCATAATAAAAAATCTCGCTGACTGTGTCCTCCTACAAATCGATGTGAACTCTGTCGCAAACTGGGCAAAAATTAACTGTCTAAGCTTCAGTGCACCTAAATGCAATGTAGTCTCTTTCACAAGGGCAAAACAGACGATCATATTTGAATATTCAATTAACGGTAACATTTTTCATCGCTTTAGTCAAATAAAAGATCTAGGGGTTACTTTTGACAGCAAAATGACATTCCACCGGCACACAAATGACTTAAGCAACAGAGCATATAAACTGCTGGGCTTTGTCATTCGCAATTCATGCTCATTTCAAAACCCACTAACAATTAGGCTACTTTACAACTCACTGGTTCTAAGTGTACTGGAGTCGAATTGTATTATCTGGGACCCATTTGAAGCATCCTATATTTTGAACATTGAAAGAGTTCATTAAAAATTCCTACATTTTTTATTTTTACGCCTCTATGGAACATATCCATATTTGTATCCATCGAGATTTATTCTAGGTATGACTAACTACCATTCTCTAGAAACTTGTAGATGTTTTGCGTTGCTAAAATATTTCTTTCAATAAATCAATGGCCTCGTCTCTAACGATGAAATTCTGGCGCAAATCAATTTATTTGTACCAGAGTCTCACTCTCGGGCACGTCGCCATAACATATTATATTGCCGATCGAGTCGTACAAATCTGTACCCGAATTCGCCCGTGGGAAGAGCGATACGCTATTTAAATATATTAGATAAAAATTTCGACATATTCTTCAAAAGATTCAATGAGTTTGTACGGTTTTTGGCGCTACATACTCACTGTGAAAATGGTACTTTTACAATTAATTAGATAAAATATCTGTAATGTTGTAAATTTTTTGTACACAAATAAAAAAAAATAAAAAATAAGTAAATAAATATTCATAATACAATTTTACATAGTCACAATACATTTTTGAGAGACTCGCTACGCCGTCTTAGTAGAAAGAGACCATGGTCGCTCCAAGTCCTGCTTTGGGCTCGCATTCCCTCTTGTGACATGGCCACAAATGCTCGGCGCGTCCGTACCACCACTAAACATTTCAACAATGCCAACTTGACGGCGTGTTTCTACTAGCGATGTGTCAGTTCAGCTGGAATGGGCTCATGTGATCCGCTCCTTTGCGGGAAGCGGTTCCTACTCCCACTCCTTTTTCAAATCGACTACTCCAAGAGAACCCTGTCCCGGAACTCGGGCTCATTCCCAAACCCGAAAAACTCGGATGCCTCCACCGGCCGGCGGGTGTCCCCGTGTTCGCCGCGAGGCGAGGTACTCCGGTACTAGTGAGTCTAGTGACTGAGTAGTAGTAACCGTCCGGTGTCCCCGAAGCGCTACACTCTTCACTCCACTCACGAGTCGCGAGTCTCGGCGAGTGTCGGGTTCTTGGAACTGCGTGAATCGTGAAACACTCGAGCTACTCAACGCCGCAGCGCGAAGCCGCGGCGCAGATTCGAATTACAAGTCCCGAGATCGCTGAGTACGAGTATGCATCTTGGTCCGAGCGACGTAAGTCGTGAACCGCGACAAACACCCGCCACTCTTGTCACTCCCTCCCACTCCCGCGACTCACGAACCACGATACATTCCTCATTCAGTCTTCAGTCATTCCGACCCCGGCCGGCAATCAACACGCACGTGCCTGACCGCTTGGCGTAACAGTATACTGCTGCCTAACGTCATCGCGGAATTGTTTAGAATATTCGACTAGACACGGAGTAATTTTCAATTAGAGCGTATATTGGTATTGTTACTCAACGGGTGAAGTGCATTATAAAATAATAGTTTATAATAAAGCATTACAGCTAATTTACTTATTTAAATTCTCAATAAAAGCCCGTGCAATGTAGGTCCATTGAATGTACCTAAATTGCACGGGTGACGGGTCCGAGCCCTCGTGTGGGTCTTGTCCTGCTCCAGGGTTCTGAGTTGTCGTGCGGGTTCTACGAGTAGGTCCTGGCTCCAAGTTCTTTGAACCCGTGCGTCCCGGTTCGGTGCACCGCAACAACATTCAGTGCTCAGTCCGCAGTGTCCGCACCTAAGAACTCGGACCCGGGACCTGCTCCTAGAACCCGTGTACTTTTAAGAGGAGGCAAGTCTCGGAGGCTTCCGGTAAAATGCAGAACTTACCCACCTCTAGTTTCTACGACCCGATTACAAATGGACTTTTTAATATTTTTTTAAAAACTCTGTGTTTAATATTATTAAATAAAACTTATATATTCAGAATCAGCGTTTATTATATGAACATATTTTTTTAAAGCTATAATATTTTTCACTGGAGTTCCTTATTATTGTAAATGTATTTTAAATATGTAATATTAGTTAACCGTGTCCAGTGATTTAGAAATTTAAAGTTTTTGGTAAATTTATACAAAGCCGGGACCAGCTCATTTTGGACAAAAATAAATAAATATATACCCCAGTAGATAGGTAATAATTAGATGTAATTAATTCCGTGAGCGGAAATTGAAAATAATGTATATTATCGTCAATTTCTTAAATTTAAAAATACGAAAATGTCATTTTTCAATGACCTCCATGTTGTTATCTTTACTTTAAAAAACAGCCTACGTTTTTAAATGGTTTGTCTGGCTACGCAGGGTTTGTATAGCGGGCTTGTGAATATTATCTTAACTTTAAAAAACAGCCTACGTTTTTAAATAGTTTGTCTGGCTACGCAGGGTTTGTCTAGCGGGCTTGTGTGACAGATCGCCATGTCAGTTTCGAAGACGCGAAGTGAATTTTGATTTTACGCAATTGAAATTTAAAATGCATCATTTTCCGCCTCCCCCAATGCAAAAAGTTTCCGAAATACGTAATTCTAACAATTATTCAACTTCTGCAAAGTGTTTTTTCGTGAAAAAGTGCATATTACCGCTTTTGCACTTTGAAAAATGACATTTTCGTATTTTTAAATTTAAGAAATTAACGATAGTGTACATTTTTTTCAATTTCCGCTCACGGAATTAATTACATCTAATTATTACCTATCTACTGGCGTAAAAGATTATTTTTTTTAGTGTAAAATGAGCTGGTCCCGGTTTTGTATAAAATTAATAAGTTTTTTTCTGAAATGAAACCAGATTTCAGGTCAGAAATAAATTTGCTTTTAATAAAAACAAAAATATTTTTGATAAAATATCATGGGTAATATTGACCAACACTCTCCTCTCTACCACTACTTTTAACGGATTACTATAAAACATCATGGGCCATGTGTGGTGCACTCTATCAAAATTTAATTAATATGATTTAGTTACAAGCCACATCATATTACATATTATAATATTAGCGAGTACCCGGCATTCTTTGCAATGCCACTTAAGGCTCCGCAACCGGGCTCGAAAAGAAGTAGAGTTAGAGATACGAATGTTAGAGGAGAGCGCTAACATTTACAGCGACAAAATCGATGCGAAAATAAAATGTTTAATAAATCACGACTCGTTTAAAATAGAGCAAAAATCTCGCGGGCATTGTCTTAAATAGCATTTAATGAAACACTGTGAATTTTTTCATACATATAACTTGTAAAATAACTGAAACAAACATGTTTATAATAATTTTTGGAGCATACTTGGCGATTTTTTTCTATCGAGGGAATTTTATATAATTTGCGTTTCGGCGCGGGCAATGTCTAGATATTATCTTCAAGAATAACATTTTTTTTGAGAGCTTTAAAACTTAACGTGTTTAAGGGAGATATGTAAGAAATCGGTAGAAATTCGGGTTGCGGGCCCTTAAAGAAAATATTTGTGTTTTAATTCTGTTTATTGAAATCCTTTTATTTACGCAATATTTTTTGGTTTTCCGTCTGGTGCATACACATATAAATTAGAAGGTTTTCTGAGCAGGCTGCAAACAGTGTCCTGCTTTCCCCTACCGTTACTATGGCTCTTTTGCAATCCCTCCCTCTGCCCCTCTCTCGCTTACGCCCACCCCCACCACGTTCCTATTTTCCCCTCTCGTGTTCCCCTTTCACCTTCCCCGCCTTCCCCCTTCTTCCCCTTCTCTACTTCCCTTCCTGTCACTAAACTATCTGAAATACACATACTTCTCACAACTGTCCATGTGAGATGCATGGATTTCCCAAATTTACCCCCTGCCATCCCCTATCGCGACTGTCTCCTTTCCAATCCTTCCCTCACACTTCTCACAGCTGTGTGAGTCCGTGTGAGACGCATGGATTTCCCAAATTTACCTCCTGCTATCCACTATCGCTGCTACGTCTCCTTTTCAATCCTTCCCTTTGCTTCTTCTTCGTCCCTCACTCCTCCATCACCCCTCCCCAGCGGGTCTCTTCCAAGGACCCCGTTCCCCTACCCCTTTCGAGTTCCTATCTACCACCTTCCCCGCCTTCCTCTACTCCCCCATACGCCTTTCCCACGACTACACCTCCCGCCATTCCTTCCCCCTCCTGCGTTCCCCTTCAACCTTCCCCCTGTCTCTTCCCTCATTCCCCTTCCCACTCCCTTCTTGCCGCTAAACTATATGAAATACATACATTTTTCAACTAACTCGCACACCGCTTATTGCAAATTTTTTATACAAATTTCATAATACCAGAGCTCACTATTATATGAGTCCTATAATTTCAATACCCACTATATCCGATTTTTTGACAAAATGATCTGAGTATGACATATTGTTCACATTTTTGCGAGGAACAAGACTAATCTAAAATTAAGTTTCAAAACCTCCCTTATCACAACCAAAAACTGCGAGTGAGAAACAAAACCCGCTATATCATTCAAGAAGTTACTATCAAAACCAGCTATATCGGAATTCAACCAATCACGAGCAGTTATTTTGTCAAGATGGCGGGTGTAGAAACACGCCCATCACGTCAGTTGAGTTTCAAAAGCCTCTATATTCCATGCAAATCACAAAGTGAGTATCAAAATCAGCTACATCCCGTTTATTTAACAAAATTACTTAAATACGTCTAAACATACATTGAAAAATAAACACTTTTCGAATGCGTAATACTCCAATTCATTATATAAAAAAATAAAATGCAATTTTTTATTTACACTAGAAATGTGACTTTTTTTGCGGTTTTCTCCGAATCAGTGAAAGTTGATATAGCGGATATAGAAATTGAATGACTCATATCTAGAAACATTCATGGGGGTGCGCATAACAACTCGCCAAAGTTTCATCGCAATTGGATGAATGGTGTAGGAAATAATTTCATAATGCCAGAGCTTACCATTATGTATAGAAACCTTCGCGGGCATGCGCATGGCAAATCACCAACGTTTCATCGCAATCGGATGTATGGTTTGGGTACCGCGAAAGGGACAAACAAAGAAACATTAGTTTATATATAGTGTCCGACCGAAACTAGTTTTTACGGCCGAAACCGAAACTGAGTTTCGGCTTCGGTCTTAGGTTCGACCGAAACCGAAACCGAAACTTCCAAATAAGGTCATGTTTTCGTGGAAAAAAAATAGTCAAATCGTAAAATCAATCAGCCTTTATTTTTAAATCATATATTAATCATTCAGTCTCTGATATTTGAACTAAAAATAAAAATTACATAATTATCACTCCTTATTTCAAATAAATTATTTATGCTTTTTGAAATCGTAACCGTAAATCGCTTCGTAAATAATATTAAAAAAAGAAATAGGTATTACCAATTTGAACATTATTAACAAATAACATAAAATAAAAGGTAGAAAACAATATGACTTTTTTTAAACTTAATTTATTTAGGTACACTAAACAAAAAATACTCTTTCATCTAAAGAACAAAATAATTTGGGAGGCGGGAATGGGTACCACCGCCCCGGGAAACTTTATTGGATAACACCTCTGCCATAGGTCACCCCAAGTGGCTCGCTACGTTTGGTGATTTAGCAGGGGTGCCCGGGTTCATGGGATGAGGTTTGTCTAGGTCTATAAGGTGGATGACCAGGACACACTGAACCCCAGATTCCTACCCTCCCCTTTTCCTTCTCAGAACTCTCCTCTCCTTCCTTTCCCTAAAAAAACCCTCCACACAGCATCCCCAAAGATGACATAGGCCCTCAGGGAAATTATTTTCCTAAGGCCCTATCATGAACTAAATCATTTCAATAGCGAAATAAAACTTACCTACTTTGAAATAATGTTATGTATAAACACCTCCAATTTCACAACAAATAAACCAAACTACCGCAAAGTTTGCGGAGCGAACACAAACAAGTAAATCAATTCCTGACATGACTACGAGCGCAGACGCAGCAAAATGACACAAAAATGATCGCAGAACAAAACCTCCCAAATTCGGTTTCGGCCGTAGCTTCGGCTGGATGGCGGCCGAAACCGAAACTAAGCCGAAACTCGTTTTTTGGCCGAAACTAGGCCGAAACCGAAACCAAAAGTTCGGTCGGACACTATTTATATATATTAAGATGGCAACAGATTCATTTTTTTTTTTTTTTTTTTTTTAGTAACTATATAATATTTTTTTTACATTTTTATATGAAATATGTTAGATGTATATATAAAATAGAAAATATATTCATAGTCCTCCTCACTAGGAGATCCTGTGCTGAGGGGGACTATGTTTTGGATAAGTTTTTCAGCGACTTCTATGGTTTAACTTATTTGGATAAGGTTTTTCATAAACTTCTAAGATGTTTTAAGTATACTAGTAAGGTCGTTTTCCGATAGTTCCTTCAGCCAACATTTAATGTCCTTAATGTAGCTATTTTTTGTTTTAGTTTGTTTGATACTAAGTGGGAATTTATTATATAACTTTACTGCTAAAAATTCAGAACTTCTTTGACCAAACTAAATTAAACATTTAATTAAAAACTTTAACAATCATAAATTCTTTGTAATTTTTGCAAAAGTGTCATTTTTTAACCTACTACTGAATTAGTTGTACATTTTTTATTACTTTTTCGAATTCAAACACATTTTACGCAGAAGATATTGCAAACCCTATTTTACCAGGCTTTGGGGTTTTAGCTTCTTAGAGTTCACAATAATACCGAGTAGTTCTCATATACTTGAAAATATTGGTATGTTTAGAACTTTTCTTGTCCTGTCTAAAACTTGTCTTGTCCATATTTGTAACAAACACATTTTTTATTGACTTGTGATATTTTGTTTTACAGTATCTGTGGAATATCCAGCATGATTGCCAACTTACCTCTCTTGTTCGCCGGTGGGAACCCCACATGTCTGGCCAAAATGCTGACAAATGAACTGGAATGTTTTATAACATTCTTAGTCCACTGCTCCTGGGGTCACGACACCGCCAAACACATTCAACAGCCCCACTGGTGGCCCTCCAACGTCACCTTCTCCGACCCCTTCACCCGACCAAAGGACTTACCCAACGACTGGGCCACCAGTCTGAGGGATCTCATCAAACAGTGCTACGTGTATCACAACAGTGAATTCTTACTCAAGTTTTCTGAAGAACTAGCCCTCAATCCCCCCGCCACCTTACAGTATGTGGATAATTGTGATCGTACCACTTCTCTTTATCTACGATCTTCGGGGAGACTACTTGTTACATTTAGGAATGAAAATATGCTCTATGATAGAAATCTAGATAGTACCGGCAGAATTTGCCTTTTACCGAAGAAACTCATTAAAAATGCACCAGAATCAATTGTAGAACATATTATAGCAGATATCTACTTGTGCGATACATGCGACGATGTGTTTGACAATTTTGAAGACCTGAGAAAGCATGAAAGAGTTTGCTCGCAGAGATCCACTACACCGGATGCATCCTCTCTCATTCTAGAACCATGTCAGAAGCAGGAGTTAGAACAAGATGAGTTCATGAACATATTAGGACTTCAAACAAAGGGCTCTAGTTCGGTAGTAACAGCGTCTAGCAGTCACCAAGAACTGAGCCCAAATCAAGTCAATCACAGACAGAGGAGGACTACGGTATTCAGTTACTTAGAGCGCTTTCCCTTTTCATCTCTCGCTGGCCAAAGAGTGAATAAAAGCAGAGGTCGAACAAAAGAGGCCGATGCGAGATACCGCGATCACGTGGACAGATACTGCGCCGCTCCTCCCCTATGTTTAGAAACTCCTAAGTGGTTACATAAGACAAGATCTCATAATTATCCTGTAAAATACAAAAAAACTGAAAATTATTGGAATCGTCAACATATTTTCCCTAAACAGAGAAACAAGAAACTTTTAGATGTAAATAGCCAATTACTGTTGTTCAAGTGCAAACCCATTTCTGTGAAGCTAAAAGTTATGCGACCAGAAGAAATAAAACAGTACTTAGATGATTTAGAAAAACAAAAAACTTTGAAAAAAACCAAATGTGAAATAGAATTTGTGTCTGTAACACCCTGTGATTCTAAGACTAAACAAACTTCAGGTAAAGAAAGTTCTCAGGGGGTGCGGAGATCACGGCGTGCATCATTAACCACAGGTCCTAAAGTGAATGCGAGCGTAACAAATATAGACATCATAGATCTGTGCTCCGATGAAGAAGACAGTTTAGTGGCCACTCCTTGCCCGGTGGCTTGCCACGCCAGTGGAGAGGTGGCGTCTCCTTGTGTACCCCTCGCCGCCACTCCGGGCCACGACCATTCCACAGAACCTGACTCTCTAGAAGCGGCTCATTATCCTTCAGCAAAACCTCCTTTATCTAATAGTTCTCAACAAACCAAATTTTTCGAAAAGAAAGTTATTAGTAACCTTAAACAATTGAAAGAATTTCATATAAATTTGTATAGTCCAAAAATTAGTAATGTTATATCGATAGATTAAAAAATTCAAAACACTGTTTACTATTTAGGTTTATTTATTATGTTTATTTTAAAGTTTTTTTTACTCTTTATTTATAATAATAATACAGCCTGTAGCGATTAGTTTAAACAAAAATGAATACGAAGATTTTGATCATTTATTGCTTCAAAGCCATATCCTATGGTTTTTATGTTAAAAACCTTTACTTGAAATATATTTTATAATTAATAAAATCCGGTATTCATACCACTAAAGCCGCGTATTCATCTGCGAGTCTGTAACTGTCACTGACATGGTAACCAGGCTCTGTTCCTAGTGTGTATAGGATGTCTACACCACTGTAACCGTAACGATGAGCTCGTGTAGAGCATCCTTTGATTTGCGGCAAAACCGACAGCCGTTGGCTCGCCGCGTTAATGGTTACAACTCACATATAAGTAAGTGGTTTCACCATATACTTACTGACTATATAAAATATTTTTTATCTTCATTATCGTGTCCACATTATCGCAATTAAAACAATTTCTTCTTTGAGTCGCTGAGACTAAATAAATTCATACAAATTCATGCAAATTTTTGACAGAGACTACCTACGCTGTTTTCCTATCTATTAGTCTTGAATGTATGTACATATGTATTACAAGTTGACTTTCAGTAACCCTGGATCTCAATATATGTAGTCTGGGCTTTACAATTTTTTTACTTTTACAAACGAAAACATAACAACGCATTTCCTTCGAAGAAATACCAATTGCAATGATTTGATAAATAAGAATGGACTCAAAGAAACAACTGAATCTGTTATTCCAAAGATTTCCTGCAACATTCAGTGTGTCGTGGCTGAAAGATAACATTTTAAATTATAGTTTTGCATGCACATATATTGTCAAGTACCATGCATAATACTAAGGTCTTCTCTCCCCCCCGCCCTGATGCCTGATGTCTTGAATTGGGTCCAGTGGTTTAGTCCAAGTGTACTTTGAGTTACATTATTAATAATAAAATTATTATTTTTATTTTTCGCTCTCAAAATGGTTTGGTTTATATTATTCTTCCTGAAATGTGCTATCGGCTCAGGTTGCATTATTTTTGTTATTTTTACTCTGTGGCAAAAATATTATTATCTCTTGGTTGAAACCAAAATGTTTTTTTTTTTTTTTGAGAATTCTAGGTCTAACTTGTCAAATACAGTATTATAATAATATTGTTGTAGAAATTATTAACACGATTATTAAATATATTTGGGCTATTTAAAAAAATTGTTAAATATTCTTCCATTGTTTATTTTCATTAAAAATTTAACATTGAATTAAACATATCTATTTGCCAATGTTTGTATTATGTATTTTTTATATTTATACTTAGTCGAATGCTACACATTCAATATTTATTGTCCGATTACTAGTGTATTGACGGATCACGATACGGATCACAGGATTTCTAGATTTCCTGAAATCCGGATCCTGAACCCACAGACCGTGATGAATATTATACGTCGAGTCTCATGTCAATATTTATCGCTTCAGTACTCATCACGACAGCAATGGAAGAGGACGTCTTTATAAACAAATCCCCTTGAGTCACCTTTAAGAACATGGATCAATGCTTCACAAGTATCCATGGTTTTTTTACGTGAATACCGCACAAATGTCCCAACTGCTCCTATCAGTCTGGAGTCATGGTATCCCCAATTGAGATATATTGTAAAGCTGAAGATAGTGGGGAAGGTCGGGAAGTCAAGCAACTTCTCAATTCTGAATGGTGGTCTTACACCAGGTTGATACTGAGAGTATCTTCCATTTAGGAATGTGCCACAAATATGCTATTTATTATTTTAAATAAATAAAATTTGAAATAACACGTAATCAAATATTTACTTGCGTACGCCAGGATTTGAATCCGCGACCTCCGGATTGCTAGTCGAGAGCCTTGTCCTTCAACTATGGAGGCCTGGGTGACCTCATTATTACTTACGTTACATTACATTACTATTTGATATTATCCTCGCAAACCTTGTCTTTAAAGTTTGCAAAGTAATATGCAATGTCAATGCTAATTTTTCCGCCGGGGTAATCGTTATAAAGTTTAATTTCTTCAAACAAATTCAAATGTGGATACTTTTCTCTTTGTTGCAGCCAATTTTTCGTCCATCGCTTTCTTTTTATTCTTTTCTTAACCAAGTGCTAAGATAATAGCAATTCAGGCTTTATGTTTTCTCCTTGTATCTGCAATATCATAGGTATTTACTGTACAAAACATGCCACAATACTAACGGGATAAATATTGAACGTCTAGGGTAGATCTCCAATCCATCAATATGGGTTGTGATAAATATTGAACGTGTAGCATTCGCCTAAAGAAAGTAATAACCTTGTAATATCTACCAGCAACATTTAAAAACTGAGGATTTATATATATATATTTAAAAAGTTGTTTTCAATATCGACCAAATGACTTTATTTTAAATGTATTATGGAAACATCAGAGTTCCATATTATTTAAAAATAGGAGCTGACCTTACAAAAATAGTTATGGCTTATGTCTCATTATAAAGAAACTCTCTTATAGGGCTTTTTCAAGATTCAGAAAAACAATTCTTTTACCAAAATTAGACCATTTTTTTTAATTTTAAATTTTCTATGTACACATAAAACTAAACTTTTTTTTAACCTTGTAATGTGAGTCTCACAGTATTTATTATTTGAGTCAAAAGGTGAATTACTGAAATAAATTGATTGATTATTGTGTCAATTTCCCGTTACAAAACTGCAGATGAATCAGTTGAATTTGCCTTTATTTTATAAATTGTTCCTATTTTGATGTTCAGAGATATTTTTTTAAAACACATCAACAAACATGTTAACCTTATCATTGTTTTTTCTTTCCCTCAACCTTTTTTCTAAGTAGACTAGCTTTACACTCATAAATAAAATTTTAAGGAGCATTTACATATGCATCCGACTTGTGGTAATTAATGCTCACGGATGTTGTTCAGAAGTTCAACGCTTATGCGACCGTTTACATCTGTAAATTTATTTGCGGTAAGATAGCTTCCTACAACTGCTAATGAACTGCTACTGTCAAATTTAGGCGATTTTGTCAATAAAGATGAAAAGGCCTAAATAAAGTGTTGAAATAGAATTTGGCTTTAATTAAACAATTCTCCACAAACTTTCTTGCTGTCAAAGGCGGAAAATAATGGAGTTCTTTCATTTTATCCAAGTGATGGCTACCTGACAGCAACCGAATCCAAATATGTAATGTTAAAAACAGAAACATTGAGATTAGAAAGGATTGGACCGATAATTGAATAGAAGGATGCACATTTATGCTCAGAAAATTTAAATGAGTGCAAATAAATACTACTTTTATAGGAAAAAAATCCTACGAAAACAACAGCGCATTTTGGTAATACTTCTTGCAGCAAGTCTCTCAGCTTATCAAACTGATTTTATAAGCTTTGAGAATCTGTGAGAAGGCTGGAAATTAGACCTATCTAAAACTTCCGAAAGAACAAGTACTGTAACTTACTATAAATTACGTTAAGTGACTTTTGATGTCGTTTACATTGGTAATTTGGCCATAAATCGCTTACGTGAGCGATTTACGGGAAAAACTTATGAGTGTAAAGCTAGCAGGAAGACTTAGAAGGTTTTATAGTAAGGTGACAATATTATGTTTGGTGAAAGGAGAACTGTTTCTGGAAAATTTAAAGATCTAATAAAATCAAGATGCATGCTAAGGTGAGGTATTATTTTTCATTTTTAGAATTTTATTGAAGACTATATTTATCCGTAAGATTTGTTATCAATCGGCCTACAAGATTTCTTTTTTCCACATGAAAATAAGAATATCATTGTGGTAAGTGGGAAGTATCAAACATTTATAAAATATTTTAAACTTGTTTCTCCTGTGATGGTTGTTAAAATATTCTAGAACCGCATTTTTCAAAACTTCTAAAAAGAATTCTTTAGTTAGTACTGTTGATAAATTTGTTGAATCTAATCTAAAGATGTTCATATTCTTATGAAGAGTTGTATATATTTGTGTACATGGGTTTATGTAACCTGACGGGGAATTATTTAATCATTTTCCTATCACCCCAATAATAATCCTTGGGTAGTTAAAACTACCGAACTGCATATAATTCGTACTGAAGACACATCAGGATTAGACAGTCAAGAAGAGTCCAATCTTTACTTCTCCACTGACTTATGTTTCTCTGAAACATAATGTACATAGGTATCAGGCGCAGTCCCTTTGTACATTCTTTGGATGCAAAAAAATGTATAATAATAGTTTATTTATTCCAAATTAAAAGGTCTGGACTCATTTTTTCTAGCTGTAAACAGCACTATTGCGATTTAATGATATCGCGCCTGTCCCTATAAACTTAACCCGTCTGCTTGGTTTAATATATTCGCACCTCACAATCTGGAAGCCTCGGTTTCGCGCGTAAGTCAGTTAAACCGTCACTTTGGATCGAGATTGTAAAATATCTATGCTAGATAGCTTTCATATTTCAAAGACAAAAAGAAGCATTATTTCGTTCTCTTTCTGGTTCAAAGAATAATACATATGTTTGCATGAAAGGAAGAGAGATATATAGCTTTTAAAATGTAAGGTCGCTCGGGACGTTTTTGGTCTTATGAAAGTATAACGCGATTACGTGTTTTGGGATGTATTTATTCCTAAACAAGCAGACGGGTTAACACACAACATAATGCAAGGAGCATCACTGGCTAGAGCTTTGTGGGGATGTATGTGGAATAAAAGACAGAATCCACGCTATTGCTTGTATGTGATTCAAAGACATTGGAGCATTGAATGTATGTGTCTTGACTCCTTCGTGCTTTGTCGCTACGTGATTTAAGTCTGGGGACAGGATGGTGTCATACTAGTCCGAGCGAGAGATTGTACATAACATCATCGTTCTTTGTAGCTGGAGGAGACGAACAAATAGAATGAAGAAAGAGAATGAATGTCGATGATGTCCTTACGAGCTCTCGCTGGGACTAGTTTAGTGCTGTTTACAGCTAGAAAATAAGCCCATAGCTTTTTATTAGAAATAAATAAATAATTATTATGTTGAACACAATCATGAATCTGAAGTATGTCTAAAGGGACCGCGCCTTATTAGTAGGTATTAACTTTTTTGTTTTAAAATGATTAGTTATTTTCATGTACTGATACTTAGTTATTTAACGATTTTTAGTTATTTTTATATGCTGATATATTTAGTTATTTAATGATGTTTAGTTTTTTTATGTACTGATAAATTTAATAAAATTTGTTTTGTAGGATAATAAACAATTATTATAATAATAAAAAAAATACTCAATTAATCGGTGTACTTTTTTAAAAGCTATACTTTCTTTAATAATAATTTTTAGTTGTTAAATACACACCCCCGTTGAAGTTTTTGTAATATGACAGAATATCTGTATGTGTATGATTTTAAATATTTCAATATGGCCATATTTTACAGGCTGACTTTGTTTTGTATATACTTATATTTGTATTGAATACACACATATATACTATAGTATACAATACAATACAATATATTGTGACAAATGCCGAATTTGTTTTATCTTAAGTGGCGCACACACGCACACATATCAGTGGCGGTCCGTATGTTTTCAGTGAGGTAGAGTGCTAAGATTGAAAAATACGATGTTATTGATGTTGTTGTAGCATAGAAGGGACGATATATACTTGTCCGCCGAATTACCATTTGCTCAGTGATAAGGACAGTGATGAAGAAGACGCCCTTGTAGGTGATTTGAATCGGTTGTCTGGCAATCAACTTAGAGCGGAAACATAACTTAAAGCGGAAGCACAACTGGAAGGAAAAGCGGAGGTGGCTTGCAGTCTGAAATAATAGAACATGCTGTTATTAGTGACGACAGCGATGGCAACATACCTCTGTCGGAGATGGCATCGACATCAAACAATAGTCTGCCGCCGAGAAGTAGAAATTTAAGATTGGAGAAAACAGGACCTACCAGAGAACAGTAGACAAGAATGGACACAACCAAATTTCTTGAAAACTAACAATTCGTCAGTGGAGTGGTTTGAATTGTTTTTTTTTTTTTATTAGCAAAATTTTTTGATACATGGGAATAGGTACATACATAATAACATAAAATATAAGAGAGTAACAAAAAAGATCCCACAAAGGCGAAGCCTGTGCGTGGATATTATATTATGTGGATATTAAACAGTGGTGGTTAAAATAGAATTTAAAAAAAAATATATATATATAGTGTCTTTAGAGATCAACATGATGATTTTACAGGAGTTACTGTGAGATTTCTTAAAATTAAAGATATATGTACATATAATAACGTATGTATACACGTTTTATGATGAAGAAGTCATAAATATGTTTGTTGAGAACTCAAAAAAATATGCAGTCTTTGTTGGCAACAATAATTTTGATGTAACAAAAGAGGAACTGCGCCTGGTTATAGGCATATTTTTGTTGAGTGGTTATTGCGTTTATGCCAGAAATAGAATGTATTGGGATACTGGCTCAGATACTTACCACCCTGGTGTTGCTGAATCAATTTCCAGATCCCGATTTGAGCAAATCATGCGCTTCATTCATGTTTGTGACAATGCTGCTTTAGATGCTGAGGACAAGTTCACAAAGGTCAGGGCCATTGTGGAAGATACTGAATGAAAAGTGGATGGCATATTCTCCACAATTTCCGGAAGTGAGTGTCGACGAATCAATGATTCCTTATTATGGACATCACACCACCAAACAACATATACATGGCAAACCAATACGGTTTGGGCTCAAGAGTTGATGCATGGCTTCACGGCTTGGTTACCTTATACAAGCTGAACCTTACCAAGGCGCGACCACAGGAAACACTAATCCCGAGTTAGGCGTTGGAGGTTCTGTGGTAACTAACCTTATTGCAAAGTTACCGGCAGGACAAAAAGTCCATGTTTATATGGACAATTTTTTTACATCTCTCCGACTGCATACCCACCTCAAAGAAGCAGGCAACCAAGCTACAGGTACCATTCGTATGAATCGTGTTGAAAAAGCGCCTCTGAAAGATACTGCACAAATGAAAAAGCAAGCATGTGGCAGTTACTATATTAACTTGATCAAATATCAGGTATCTCCTTGGTCCAATACAACGACAACAATGTGGTAACTGTAGCATCCACCTGCGAAGGAGTCAGCCCGTTGGGCTCGGCTCAGCGATGGTCTAGCAGGGAAAAGAGAAGCGTTGCAATCCAACAGCCGTCGTGCTTTCTACAATATAACAAGTACATGGGCGGAGTGGATAGACTTGACCAAAACATCGGTTGCTATAGGATAAGTATCAATCGCAAAAAATGGTACTGGCAACTTTGGATGTGGCCTTTGAATGCATCCATGAACAATGCATACCAGCTCTACAAATTGTCTCCAGCCGGTCAAGCAAAAGAATATTTAGATTCATCATCATCACTATTGGCTCTACAACCCCTGGTGGGTCTTGGCCTCCTCCACTCATCTCGGTTTTGTGCCAGCTCTCTCCAGTTTAGAAACTCCAAGATAGATATGTCTTTGAGGACGTTGTCGCTCCATCTTAGTCTTGGTCTTCCCAGGCTCCTTCACCCTATTGGTCTTGAGTTCAGCAGGGACTTTGGTGCTTGATGCTCGGTCATTCTCTCCACATGACCCAGCCACCGAAGTCTTACCAGTTTTATAAATTTCGCGACTTTTAGCTCCTTAAACAGACTATAACGTCTGCGCCAAAATCCATTTTCTAGAACCGGTCCGAAGATGCGTCTCAAAATTTTTCTTTCAAAAACGTCCAGTGCTCGCTCATTCCTCTTAGTTAGTACCCAAGTCTCAGCTGCGTACGTAAGTACTGGTCTGATAAGTGTTTTGTACACTAATATCTTCGTGTTTCTGGACAGCAGTCTGGACTTTAATTGGTTCTGTAGGCGGAAATAACAGCGATTTGCATTCACTATGCGCTTCTGGATCTCCTCTGTGGTATTATTGTCGTTTGTTATCAGGGAGCCTAGGTATGTGAATCTCGGTACCGTTTCGAAATTTTGGTTTCCACATGAGAGAGTTGGGATTTGCTGGGTGCATCCTACGGCCATGTATTTGGTCTTTTGCTGGTTTACTTTTGAGACCCATATTTTTGGCAGAACTTTCAAGATTTATGAAGGCGTTACGTAAAGCATCTGGAGTTTTCGCGATTATGTCGATATATCAGCGTAAGCCAATAGTTGCAGAGTTGTCAAATATTGTTGCTCTTATCTCGATGCCTGAGTCACGAATAACTTTTTCTAAGGCTATGTTGAATAAGACGTAGGCCAATCCATCTCCTTGTCTCACCCCGTGGAGCGCTTCAAAGGGCTCGGACAGGTCTAACCCTAACTCTACACGTTACTGGGGACATTGTTAATTTCACATATTTAGATTACCTGGCATTTATACGAGAAGTTACCCGAACTTACCTTGGTCGATATTCATCAGCACGTTCTATCGGTAGACTACTGAGGCAAACGACAAAAAGACGAAGAGTCCCAGATGGAGTCAGGCTGGATGGTGTAGGGCATTTGATAGTATCAAGTCTTACACAAATTCGTTGTGCCGAGTGCCGCAAAAATACGACTAAAAAGTGCAGGAAGTGTGATGTTGGTTGTCACACAAACTGTTTTGTCAATTTTCATACTTGGAGTGTATAGAATGTTGTGCTTAGTTGTAAGATTTTGTCATTATTATACTTTTTGATACATTCATTTTATACTATAATCCCATTTTTATTCTCAACTTCCTAACATTTTTTTATGCTCAGTAATGCGACCAGTGCCCCATTTTTGGGGCGTTCAATTTCTCTATAAAAAAATTAAATTATAACAAAAAATTGTATACCACATCATTATTAAAGTCTAATCGAATACTAAAATGGACATATAATAAGAAAAATTAAAAAAAAATAAAGTTGAGTACATTCGGGTTAATATGGGATATTTTTGTATCATTACAAGGCTGATATCAGTGCTCGAACATGTATATATGTGTATTACGTAATTTTGTAAGGAAATATGATCATTGTAGGGCTACAAATGAAACACAGACCACTTCACTTAGATATCTGATTAGAATCAGCATTTCCAATCATTTATAATAGGATTTAAGTTGAAAAATTTCTCACAAAAATACACTAACTTAATTACAAGCTAACATTTAAATAAAATATATAATAATTGTATGTACGCTTTGTAAAATACCAAAATTGTATATACAATAAAACAAGAATAATTTCACAACAAGTTGCTTAGAACTATACTAAGTATATAATTGAAAATCACCAATAGTTTTGGTTAAACATTTAAGTTAAGTAGGTACCAATGAAAAGACCAAAGTGATTTTATCACTTTCTGGTCTTAAAATAAAATCATGTTTGTATGACGCCTTTTAGAGGTTTTAATCACTGTCATCATCATTGTGTGGTCGATTTAGGGGGCGCCGACTTTCTTCGTCCGATCCATATATTACATCTTCATCAGAGTCATTGATCATCGAAAAAGCGGGATTATCCTTTGTTATCGTTATTTCTGAAATAAATACATTTTATATAACGAGTAATGATTGACCGTTGCTGGGGAATCGCAGCCCAGGTTCTTGTTTTCTTACTTTAGATATTGGAATTTAAGAATATTTTAATACTAATAATCTGGGAACAGATGCGCGACCCGTTTCATAAAAATCTTAATTATGGATTTGAGGCCAAAACACCCAATCGAACTGAAAAATTATTTTTGTAATCAAAAGGTATGTCAAAGGATATACACGGTGTCCGGAAACTCGTAGTACAAGCGGGAAACTGGTAAATCTACATCACATTCGGAGTCGATTTGTGATACAACTTTTTTGATTTGAGCTTTCGTTTTCGAGTAAATCGGGTCCGAAGTTGGAATTTTTTTGAATTTGAATGGGCCATTTCATCCAAAATTAAGTTTTGCATGAAATGGCCCATGCAGCCGTTCCTCTTAAGAACATAATATTTTTATGGTAACTTAATATCCTTATCCCAACTGAATTATTTGAGGCTTAGAGCTTTTTGTACGAAGGTAAATAAAATTATCTGATGTATACTAGGGTTGTCCAAGAATTAAAGAACGTTCCTCATTTTCGGCAACGTGGACATTATTTCTCAAAATATGGTGGCACTAGCGTATAGCTCAGACTATCCCTTAAAAAACGAGCGGTGATCCGGCTTGGTAGCTGCTTCAATGCGATATTTGCGTCTGTTTGCGATGGACGTTCCGCTGTCGAATCCTGCCGTCTGCGAGGTGCACTCAATTATTTGCTTTCTCAACTAAGAGGGAGTCTCAGTTCCCAAAATGCCCAAGAGCAAAATCGTGTGGAAAGCGCTCAGGTCTTTTCGAACCGTTTTTCTAACCAAGGTGAGACTTTTTTGGGTTGAAACATGGGTTCACTACCTAATTTCGGAATCAAAAAGACAGTCAATGACATGATTTGCATCTTTTTCTTCACCTGACGCAACATTTGGCCGGAAAACCTTTGGAGACTGACTAGGACGCGGAGGTAGAGGTGAGCATATTTAGCGGCAGAGTTCTGCGATAAGGGAATCAAGAACCTAGTGTAACGGCTCACCAAGTGCATCGATCGTAACGGGGACTAGGTCGAAAAATAATGGGGATATGTTATGTACCTAAAATGTCATGATTTTTTGTAAATATAAATTTTTCCTGATTTTAAAAATTAAAACGGTCTTAAATTCTTGGACAATCCTTGTGTTATAAAATAATTACCATGAGCAGGTCGACTAGATGGTGAATACACATAAGCCATGGTGTACACGTAGAAGTTCAGAAGGCCGTAGAACGTCATGAACTGTGCCGAACTGTTGTAGTGTGTCGACAGTTCAGCCACAAAGTTGTCCTCCAGAACCCCCGCCCCAAAGCGCAGAACTGTCACCGCTACGCTCACCCCCAGCACCGTTAGCATCAGAAGGGTCAGACATTTCAACCGCATATCTGCAAAATATTAAAAAAATCAAATACATGTGATACAATGTTATGTTTACATTATTTGCGGGAAATTGAAGTCTTGACGACAAATGACAGCACTGCAAGGTTATATTGTCAATAAAGGGAGCAGGGTATTCACGTCCTTGTAAATGAATATCGCCAGTGGTTCGGTTTAACCAGAGCAAACTGGAACTCTGTTCCGTGAAACTTACAGTCCATCCGCTCTAGTTGGTGAAATCCATCATTCCAGTTTGTGTTTTCAGTTGGCTGTATTTGACGATAGTTCGATCTCAAAGTGTTTATTTTCTTTTTGACATCTTCTGAAGTGGCCCAGAGCTTTAATTTTTTAAATTACATCAGCAGCAGACAATTTGTGAGGTAGGTACGGGTACCGTCACCCAGGAAACCATTTATTAGATAACCAACACCTCTGCCATAGGGCACCCCAAGTGGTTTGCTACATTTGGTGACTTAGTGGGGGTGCGCGGTGAGTTCATGGGGTGAGGTTTATCCGAGTCTTTGCAGCGGATGTGTCTGCCCACCAACTGTGTAGCAGGCTAGATCGGGAGAGACTGGTTGAGGGAGACTTTCTGACCTCTCCAGAACTCTCTCGGAACCCACCCATCATATCTTTTTCCTTTCTTTCCTACACAGATGGCATAAGCCATGAAGGGAATTAATTTCTAGCCACTGGAGCGATTTTGGTCGAAAAATGGACCACTTTTATTTTTCTGCGATTGATAGCGGTCCAAAAAAGGACCACATTTTCCTACCTTTCGTAAAACATTTATTGTAATTATTTAAAACATTTCCTTGGCCAGCCATTTATTTTAAAACTAAGCTATTGAAATGCTTTATCTATTATGACCATAGATATCACAAACCGAACTCCGTAGACTATTTTAGAACGATGTTAAAAATAAATTATTTAAATATTTTTTTCCCGCTTAATTTTTGATCAGCTGTTTACAGATAAAATTAAGTCCTTTTTCCACAGATTTGCACCTTCAATTATCAAGCATACTACAGACAACATACAGAAATCGAAAATATTCTATGTTGACTCGAATAAGTATCCCTCACGGCAGTTTCAAGTAAAAAACACCCAGGATTTGTGCGATTATAGACTTTACGATTTTTTTCATAAATCCTAAAAATACGAAATAAACAATAAAATACAGGTTAATTCATTGGCTACATAGCACTATAATAAGTTTTTTATGTCTCCATTTTTTTAATGTTTGCAAAAATTTATACAGTGACCTTTTGGGAAATCTCGAGCAATCGAGGCAAATTTATTTTGCGTGATCGCTCCACTCCAGTGGTTAATAAAAAAAAAAGCTGTCGCAAAGCCTTGTTTCAATGTATGTATTTGATAATATGTACATATAACTTTTATGTGTTTTATCCCAGAGAATAGGCAATGATTCTAATATAAAAGTATAAAGTCTTTCTCCGGATCTAAAACGTCTTTAACAAATGAGTTACACAATCGATCCGCACCAGGCTGATGAAAAATGTTTAAAGATATGTCAATCCGGCTCATCAGTCCATCAGTCAATATATCTTTATACAATCAGTTGGACGTCATTCTGACCGCAATCATGCACTGAACTGATGCCTGAACCGTCCCTCCTCCGGCTACCCGACGCTTTTCTCCCTAGGGTCTTCTTTATCGTCATCCAGTTACTTCTTCTAGGCACCACCGGCTACTGGCTAAAGGACGACTCCATTGGGTGCCGTGACGTTGGACTAACAACCTTACGCATTCTCTCGGGGACTGCCGGGCGCATGATGGTCATGACGGTTTTCACATTATTTCCTTTTTAAATTTTGTATGCTTTGTTTCACTAAACTTATTTTTCTTTCACATGGAGATGCCTGCAGTCTTGGAGTGTGTGGTCTCCCTCTGTTTACTGTATTATAATTTTTTTGTTTTTCTCCTTTTATATATTTACTATGTTCACTAACACCAGTAGCATTAGTTTTTTACCATTACAGTACAGACTGTAGGCGATCCTACATCTCTGCCACCTAACAAAGTATGTAGGGACATTGAAGGTCTAGATTCGTTTTATTAAATGTAGAGTCGTTCATACAAAAAAATTAGATTCTTGCGAGAGCTCCGAAGGGGCGACCATAATAATAATAATTGGATAATTTGTATAGCGCCGTTTTTGTGAAAAATCACCTCAAGGGCGCTTTAAGTAAGTATAAGTCGCCTATACCGGGGCGGGACAGTGGTGGGTACTTCAATGACCAGACTGAGCGTGTTGCTCTTGTCTATGATATGTTTTAGAAACAATTATTATTCAGATCTGGGTTGAATGTCGCTTTGTTATTAAATAAGCATCGGAGGTGACTAAACTACTTTGTAAGAATCTCTTTAGGGACTGAGGGATTTATTCAAGTGTATTAATTAAGCATAGTATCAATCGCAAAGAATGGTGACAAAAACTTTAAGTCTTACCAAAGAATGGCATGTTCCGCAAATCCGTGTAAGCTCTCAAAATGAGGTACAGCAAATATAGGAGATATATTGCGCCAAATGTGAAGAAGTGAATCTTTAATGCCTGAAAAAGAAAATGGTTTGACTTTCAAAAATGGTCACAAGGTTATATAATTTTTTTTAACATTAGCTCCACGAAGGAGGCCCTGAGGAAAAAGTTCCCCTCAGGGGCCTATGTCATCTTTGGGGATGCTGGAGGGATTGGGATGCTGAAAAAGAAGGAGAAGAAGTTCTCGGAAGGAAAAAGATGTGAAGGGCATATAAGAATCTGGAGATCAAAGTGTCCAGGAGTGACAGATGTATGAATCCATCCCTCTCACTGCAGTGCAAGCTGATTGGTGGAGAGTCCGGCCGGAGAGGTCTAGGCTAGGTCTCGACCAGTCTCTCTCAGTAGGTGGGCAAATACATTTGCCGCCAAGACCTAGACAAATCTCACCCCATGAACCTGGGCACCCCTGCTAAACCATCAAACATAGCGAGTCACTCGGGGTGACCTGGTTATCCAGTAAATGGTTCCCAGGACGGCGGTACCAATACCTGCCTCCCAAATCCTGTACATATATTATTGTATTCAATAATTTATTCTGTGTACTTATTATTTCTTATATGTATACATAATATTATTTGCTTACATAGTAGTGAGTGGCATCTACGGAATGATTATAAGTTGGGTCATGGAGTTCGTTATACTTTTGCCAAGAAGCCATGATAATGGCGGATATCCAGATCATCGCCACAATGAAAAGCTTTGGAAGGTAGAATGTAAATAGTCCTCTTTCATTCTGAAAATGTAAATTGATATGAAAAAGTACATATTATCTAATTCAACCCACTTTATGTCATTTTAAATTTGTTGTTAATTATTTATACCTGTCTCAATCCATGGTACATACATAGCCAAAACATTAGAAGCCCCGCAAGGAACGTAGCTTGTAGGAAAGCATCTAAGAAACCAGGTAACCAAGAACTCAATAAGAATGTCATCGGAAATACGGGATCTGAAAATAAATGGCTTGTCAACTATGTATATACCTTCATTAAATAATATAACTAAAATTACATAATTAATGTAAAAAAAAATGAAACACTGAAATAAATATAAATGATTCATGAATTTTAAAAAAAGAGAATGTTGTTATTAATATCAAGTAAATAATCATTCTATACGTGTTTGTATGTATTTTAAGTAGGTATATAAAATTGTGACTTACTATTATAAAATAGAAGAAGAGGTAAAAGAATTGATATCCATTTTTGTTCAATCGACCAATCATGAACAATATATTTTCTCAGAACATGTGCAAACCAGCACTGAAAATAATTTTTAAATTATCAATAATATTTTCTATAATTTTTTTAATATTAGATATAAAAAAATATTTTCAGTTTAATTTTGAAAAATTATAAAAATATTGAATATCAAGTAATCCATACCGTGACGAAAAATGTTCCCAGCAAAAATATGAAACGAAACCATATTTCTATTTGTGTGAAGGCTGGATTATACGTCTTGAACTAAAAAGAAATATACAATTAAGTACTTAATAAATCAATGATAGAAACTTAAGAAAAAAAAATTATTGCATAAGGTTAGAATGGATTGTTAAAAATCTATATAAATAAAAATGAATCGCCAAAATGTATGTACGCGCATAACTTCCGAACGACTGCATCAAATTGAATAATTCTTTTTTTTTTTGTGTTCGTTATAGTCAGGACAAGGTTTGTATAAAACTACTGGTGAGCTCTGGCATTATGAATTTTATATGAAAAATTGCAATAGGTGGCACGCGAGCTGTTTGAAAATTTAATGTACCAGGAATGAATGTATGGAATGCGGGAGGGGGGAGAGGAAGGGGTGGCGGAAGGGGAACGGGACGAATGGGAAAGGACATGCAGGGAGAAACAATTTTCTTATTAAATGGCATTGCAACGCATGCCGGGTAGCAGCTAGTAACATAATATTGTGAAGTGTCGACCATAAACAAGCCCAGAGGCGATGAATCTTGTACCAGTTAACATAATATTGTGAAGTGTCGACCATAAACAAGCCCAGAGGCGATGAATCTTGTACCAGTTAACATAATATTGTGAAGTGTCGACCATAAACAAGCCCAGAGGCGATGAATCTTGTACCAGTTAACATTTCATTACTTATCATTCTTTACTCAGTTTAATTATTATTTTTGTGAAATAAACGCAAGTGAAATGCAAGTTTTGAAAATAAACATATTTTATTATAATGGCACCCTACCTTTTCAGGCACATTCAAATTTTAGATTATGAGAGTAGAATAATTTCCTTTATATGAATATAAATGATGAACCTAAAATTATTATGTATGTGTTCTTTGGCTACTTCAATTAAGTATCTTTGTTTATTATTTTTGTGGCGATCAGAACAATTTAAATTTATTACACAATTATTTCGCCATAGGCCTCAGGCTACCGAGGGCCGTTGCGCCTCGCTGCCATTCAGACTTCCTTCACCTCACAAGGTTGTTCCCGTGCCGCAGGTCTTCGCCTCAGTTCTTACTTGTCCAACAGACCATTTTAGTTTTTGTTTAAGGCCCCGCAACCCGAAGTTCGACCGATTTCTTACATATCTCCCTTAAACACGTTAAGTTTTAAAGCTCTGAAAAAAATATATTGTTATTCTTGAAGATAATGTCTAGACATGCGCCGAAACGCAAATTATATAAAATTCCCTTTATAGAAAAAAATCGCAATGTATTCTCCAAAAATTATTAAAAACACATTTGTTTCAGTTATTTTACAAGTTATATGTATGAAAAAATTCACAGTGTTTCTTTAAATACTGTTTAAGACAATGCCCGCGAGATTTTTGCTCTATTTTAAACGAGTCGTGTTTTATTAAACATTTTCGCAATTTTAGCATCAATTGAGTCGCTGTAAATGTTAGCGCTCTCCTCTAACATTCGTAATTTCGTATCTCTCCATCTTCTTCTTTTCGAGCCCGGTTGCAGAGCCTTAATCTCTACTTTAAAATTAAAAATAAAGTTTTAAAAATGATAGTTAATCACTTAACTAAGAATTATTTAGACCAATGAGACCTTTACCTACACGAAAATAGCTTTATCTTAAACACCTATCGTAATGAATGACACTATTGTTACCACGGAACCAAGTGATCTATCAAAGTTTAACAATAATTACTTCAATATAATGCACAAAAATATAAGAAGTATCAGAAAAAATTTTGATGAATTGCAAATTTTAATGAAATATTTAAATATCAATCTACATATACTAATTCTTACTGAGTGTTGGATAAACCAGAAATACTTGAATTTGGAAATAGCTGGATACACAACCTACTCAAGTTTGAATAACATAAAACAAAATGATGGTGTAATTGTATACATAAAAAACGAAATAAAAGCTGAAGTTGAGGAAATTATTGTTGCAAATGCCAATTGTTTAAAAATTAAAATCAGTAAAGAAAAGGCTATATTAGCAATCTATCGGTCTCCTTCAACAAGAAATATAGACCCATTCCTTAAATCGATAGACGAAGAACTCTGCCTACTGAAAGACACAAAAAACATACTAGAAAATGGACATCCCAAAAAAATACAATATCTGCAGATGTTAGCCTCCCATGGACTGGAAAGCCTAATAAATGTACCTACTCGAAAAGTGGACGACACACAAAGCTGCGTAGACCATATTATGAGCAAAACAAAAGAAATTACTCAAACTGTTGTATTTAACTCGACTATTACTGATCATTATACAACTATGCTTTTAATAAAAATAAATAAACCAAATAAAATTATGGAAAGACCGCTAACAACAGAAAAAACACAAACCAACTGGAATGTCATTAAACAAAATCTACAATGTACCGATTGGAATAAACTACAAAGTATGGACAATACAAATGAAGCATGGAATTATTTCATAGAACTCATACAGCAAAACATTTTCTCTAATACTGTAAAAATTGTTAAAAAAATTTCACATAAAAATATACACATCAAACCATGGATCACACAGAATGTTATAAACTGCATAAGAAAAAGAGACGAGTTACACAAGAAGCTAAAAAATAATCCATACGATATACACATGTTAAGATACTACAAAAGATATAGAAACATATGCAAAAAAGTAATTACACATACAAAAGAAACTTACTATAAGCAAAAAATAGATGATTGTAAACAAAATCCTCGTAAGATGTGGCAAATAATAAATGAAATAACTAGTACTAAATCTACCAACGCCACATCAATTGACGAGCTGAATATAAACAATGTCCCCAGGAAATACGCTGAGAATCCTGACGAAATTCTTGAATACGTCAATAACTTCTTCATAAATATAGGATCTAATTTAGCAAAACAAGCTACGCAATGTGATGGAGCAGTACAAACAAATGAATCTCCTGAGCAAGGAAAAAAGCTCGAGTTTAAACAAATCACAGCTGATGAAATCAAAAATACAATTTCTTCTCTAAAATCAAATGTATCTTCCGGGGAAGACTTAATAACAACAAATGCAATAAAATTTCTCTGTAAAGAACTTATCGTACCTCTAACATATCTATTACACATGGCTATAACTGAAAGCGTATTCACCACAGCTCTCAAAAAAGCTATTGTAATACCAATATATAAACAAGGATGTAAAAGTGACATAAACAACTATCGACCAATAAGCCTACTCAATACATTTTCCAAAATATTGGAGAGAATATTAAAAAAACAACTTCTTTCCTACTTAGAAGAAAATAAAATATTATCAGAAACACAGTACGGATTTAGGGAGAATCTAAGTACTGGTGACGCCATAGAAACTATTACAGATATGATCATAAAAAGTTTAGACAGAGGAGAAAAAACACTGGCAATCTTCATAGACTTACAAAAGGCATTTGATACAATAGATCACAAAATCCTTTTTGCAAAACTTTCAAAAATTGGTATGTCAAATAGAACTCTAAACTTATTAAAAAGCTATATGATGGAGCGTACACAGAGCGTTCAAATTAACAAGAAAAAAAGCAAACCTCTCCTCATCAACCATGGAGTACCGCAAGGAAGCGTACTAGGACCGATATTATTTCTAATATACATAAATGATATCGGTAGCCTAGGAACGAGAGGAAAAATCATAAGCTTTGCTGACGATACAGTAATTGTATTCAACGAAAAAGACTGGAGAAGTACCTACAAAGAAGCGGAACATGGACTTGGTCTACTGCAAAACTGGCTTAAGAGAAATTCCCTTACACTTAATGTCAATAAAACAAAATATCTGACATTTTCTATAACAGCCAGAGGATGACTTTAATCTCAAATTACATACATGCCAAGAAAACAATCAAAATCAAGGCTTATCATGTCACTGTCCTACCATAGCACACTCCAAAAGTATCAAATATCTTGGTATTGAAATTGATGATAATCTCCGATGGAACGCACACATTGAAGTAATCACAAAAAAACTCACCAGGTACATTTACTTCTTTAGAGCCATCCGTAACATCCTCAACATAAACGACATTAAGAAAGTGTACTACGCTTTATGTCAATCACAAATAGAATATGGGATAACTGGATGGGGGTCTGCTTTGAGCACTCACACAGAGCGACTCAATATAGCCCAAAAAGGAGTACTGAAGACAATACTGAAAGTTCCGCTTAGAACTCCGACGGAAGAAATATTTAATAACTTTCAAGTCTTCAATGTACAGAAACTTTATTCAAAAAATATTTTATTTAAACTGAAAAAAAACATATATGTATACTCCACTGCCCAACATAAATACTCAACCAGGTCAGTAAGCAATAACATCCTGGTTACTCCCAGTTTGAACACATCTTTTGGACAGAGAAATAATAAATTCCATGCTATAAAATTATACAATGCTCTACCAGATCAAATCAAAAATATAAAGGAAATGAATATATTTAAAACAAAAGTAAAAATATGGCTGAGAGATCAAAGTGATAATAAAATTACAAACATCATGAAGACGATATAAAGACAATCCATAACCAAATACAAATATTTTAAAAAACTACAGGCCACCTCAGAACAGGAAATCCTAGTGAGGAGGTCTGTGAAAAAAAAATGAATCCATACTTATTATATACATCATACATACATGTACAAACCTTGTTATTGAAATTAAAAAAAAAAAAAAAAAAAATGTTTCATTGAAATAGTGAAAGAAAACCTTCTCTTCCTGTAAAATTTTCTAATGGTCTGTTGGACAAATACAAACTAAGGCGACAAGGTGGCTCCACCTCACCAGTCACAGTCGCCATCTCCGCCATACGGCGTCGACCAACCGCCTGGATCAGGTCATTACACACGTTGTTGAGCAACGCGCTGGCGACCTGCAGACCCGTGGTCTTCACCGCCGCTCTTCATGACCTTCATCACACAACACCAACGTGCATCAGCAATATCACTGTCTATGCAACTGTCTACACCATCTGACCATCGCTACGTAGCCAAATAAAGATTCACAACACCAACTGCTCGCCTTTCATTCATGCCCCGTCTCTGCCGATACCGGAGTCCGTTCCCCCATTTTTATATAATGAGCAGGCAAGACTCTGCTGATGTGCTCACACAATAATTTCACAATAATTTAACAGTAAATCGAGTTATTTTAAATTTAAAAGTTGTTTTAAATTTAAAAATTACATCTTCTCTCCAGATATGAATCCAATAGAGCAGGACTTCCCAACCAGGGGGGCGTAGAGAAATGTCAGAGGGGGCGAAAAAGATACGTTTGCATTTCCGAAAAATAATCTAAGAAAGAAAGAAAAGTAAGAAATGTAAAAGTAATTAATGATTAAAAGTGTACTACTCTTCTATTAAAGATCCATAATAAATAAAATTGTATATGTATTGTACCTATTGAAATTCAAATAAACAATTTAGTTAATATAAAAAAAAATGTGTTTCTTATTTTTGTTGAAACTTAATTAAGGGGGGCATGAAAATATTTTTTTTGGTTCGGGGAGGTTCGGCAAAATAAAGGTTGGGAAACCCTGCAATAGAGCTTTAGATTGGTTTATATTAGCAGCATCCACTTGTTGTGGAAGTTTGTTCCATGCATCCACTACTCTATTTGCAAGGAAGTGTTTCCGAGGATTGAATGCAAAAGGTGTTTTGTTTTTTTTTTAGTGTCCACGAAAGTTTATATTTTTTTTGGTGGTGAAGATTTCTTGGATGCTAGGGCAACAGTAATGTACAGAAAAAAATATCACAAGTGGTCGATAGCTTGGTGGATAAGATGCTTAACTAGCAACCGGATGGATTGAGTTCGATTCTCACAGAGAGTACTACTTACCCACTTTTCAGAAAAGTGAAAAGGTCTTTATGGTTTTTTTTTTTAATTCCCAATAATCTACTTACATAAAATGTGACTTCGTTAATTTGGTATCTTTGATGGAACCCATCGAGTCCATAAAATCTTATGCCCAGGACGTAGTGGCTGTAGTCCAAAAAGCCCAAGTGCAGGGCTATGAACTCATCACACACTTGACCTTCACAACGGAGATGTCTTGTCCTGAAATCAATCCATTGGCATATTTAGTTGGATTAACTTAGAGGTCTATAATGTTCAATATGCAGTGTCAGGACAGTATCAGCCATGTAATGCGAGGACAGTATAGCCGTTGCATAACAAGTAACTATTTGGATTCGTACAAAAATGAAAACAAGCCTACACACCACTTTTTCTCGTGGACCCAAATGGTCGTTAGTCTTTCCATTAGGTATATAGTACATATCGATGGTGGAAAGGAAGAATGGGTAACGAGCCATAGGGCTGGAAAAATAAAATGGCTTAAAGCGCCTACAGCTATATGGCATTTTAGTCATTTTTCTTTTCAGCTGTATGGCTCGTTAGCCATTCTTCCTTTCCACTATCGATATGTATATGACTACAAGTGATAGTATCTTAAAAATGTGTTCTCGAAGTTAAAATGTACACACTCTTATGGTAATGGTAATCGGTAATGTTAGTTTTATGAAATAAATTATATTTCTCACCTATTACGAACATCGTTCTCATGGATAATGGTAACTGGTTTATGTTCCTCGGTAAGACCATCAATAGAAACACTGATGTAGAAGCTTTTATCGAATATTTCCTCTGTAATCAAATAATTAGATTAATAAATATTGTTCTGACAAAGAGCTTTGTAACTTCTTTTGTTATATGCGTCATTTAGGTCACAACGGATCTATCTGATAATATAACAGAGTACTAAATTCTTATAAATGAACTCACCATCGTTGATGTTTTTGCTGATCTGTGCAATGAGCCATAGTTGCTGATTGTAAGTTCCGAGGGCGGGGGATCGCATCACGAAAGGGCCGCGAGGAAGCGTACTCTTATTTGTCAGGAGGGAGGTGCCATATTGGACGGATGTCCAAGTTATTGGGGGGCCTAACAATCCATTTTAAAAGGGCATGATTAATTATCGACAAGCCAAAACTTTGGTGAACAAAAAATGCGTTACTGTATGGAGGTTAATATTAAAAAGACCCTTTGTGAAATATAACTAATTTGAGTTATAAAAGTTCTATTGTTAATATTCTTATGGAGTAACTGAAAAGCTGTACATTTATCTATTTTGAAAAAACTCTATTTATCCTCATTTAACCAATCCAAGAATAATAATAATAATTTTTGCTGCTAAGCCCTGCAGGCGGCTTTTTGGTGGGCTTCGCCCAATTTAGTAAGGTTCCCTCAGATCCCTGATAGTAGAATTTTGCCCCTTTGTATGCACAATAGCAATTATTATTAAAATGTGTGCCAAAATTTACCTAGGTTTCCTATTCATTTTTCTATTCAAATAAAAACCATTTGTGAATGCCTACGTAACATATTGAATGAATGTCGTATAACTTTCAATTTATACAATTTTTTTTTGGTATAATGGGAAAACTGAAAAATTTATCTTGGAAAGGGGTTAGGAAATTTTTGTGAAACATTTTGTACATTTTTCTTTTTGATTTTGTTATTTAGAGATTGGAAACATTGACGTTGGGTTATATTTGATACTGGATTGTTTAAAAAAAAATGCATTCTGGGAAATTCGGAAAATGGCAAGGGAATTTTTTTAAAGGTCTTATCTTTTTAATGTTATGTAAAGTTTGGAAATTTACCATGATGGGAAATTTTTATTTTTCTGAAAAAAATCCCTGGGGAAAATTGGAAAATACGGAAAAATTTTGCTGGGAAAATGTGTCGGGAAATTTTGCAAAAAATCTTTATCTTTTTGATTTTATGTGAAGTTGGTAAATTTTTCATGTTGGAAAATTTTTAATCATGGAAAACTTTTTTGAAAAATTCTTCCGGGAAAATTAAAAATCAGGAAATATAAAAGTTTTGAAACAGAGAAATTCTATATTTTTTAATTTTCGTTATTTTCGTCATGCTGTTTGAAAACTTCAACAGTTCTTTTTTTAAATAACAGAGGGCGTCACATCCGTTTACATGTTTACAACAATCGAAAGTGTACAGTCCTTTGGATAATAATAGTAGCAGATCAGATGTGTAAGAATATAGACTCATGGTACCTACCTACAAATAATGGGGTTTTGTTCAATATTAGTAGTGATTTTATTAACTCAAATGATTCTTCCAACGTATTTACGTAACATAAAGTAATCAGCCTTAAGTACTTATAAAAAAAACACTTATTACTTATAAAACAGTGTTTTTGTTTCACAATGTATAAAAAATGAAAATCCTATTTTTCAGAATGTTAAAAAATGACATTATTGTGTTGGCAGCATTGAACTTCAGTAGATATGCGCATGCGCGGACTGCCATGTTTTTTTTTTCGCACGGAAAAATTCCTGTTATGACATGTGATATTTTAAATGCGATTCATACGAGAGTGGAAGATACTATCAGTATCGCCCTGGTGTAAGACCACCATTCAGAATTGAAACGTTGCTTGAAAATGGCTTTAGCCGTGTTTAGTGACCAGATCTGAATAGCCAGGTACTTCCCAACCTTCCTCTTCCCCACCTCCTTCCCCTCCCCGCTACCTTCAGCCTCACAACATACCCCAATTGGGGATGCCATAGTCTCACTGGCTCCAGACGGGAGCAGTTGAGATTCTTGTGCGGTATTCACTGTAAAAAAAAAAAAAAAATACGAGTATAATGGTTTTGTACATAATTTCTATTCTAATTACCAATTCACTAATATATTAGTATAATTCAACATAATTACTATTATGTGTTATTTTTCGTTACTTTTAATACTAATAATATTATGATGTTAATTTGATATTGTTAAAAGGTTATTTCTGGACCATTATTTTTTTGCCTTTTGGCACGTAAGTTTAAAACTGCCGTGAAAGTAATGTTATTAATAATATTAATGCCTTATACTTCTGTAAATAAATACAAATTAGAGAAATCAACGTTTAAATTGTACAAAAATTAATCCAAAATGTCAGATTTTTTCAGTTAGTCTTGGGGAATTATTATTATTTTTTTATTATTATTTTTACTTGTTTAAAATACTGCAATTTTTAAACACCAAAGTATATTTTCAAATATTTAATCTAAAAGGTAATTTTTAATTTCCTAAAATGGCATTTTTATATCTACTAAATTAAAGATAGGACGTTTAAAAAGAACAATAAATTATATTCAACAGATAATCTACCCTCTTTGGCTGGAGAAGCAATGTACTTATATATATCTCTCCATGAATAATTTTTGTCACTTTTTAATTAGTAAGGTTTCACATTTACGGTCGTTTATCAATTGAATAAAATTTTCACATTGTTTTTCAGTAATGCTTAATATTTTGTTAAAACATGGGTATACATTATATTATGTAATGTTGCTTATAGTATGAAGTTATGATGGGGTCCCTTTTCTGGCAGAAATGTTAACTAAGTATAACAACTTTTTATTCACGTTTAGGATAACAGTTTCAATCTAAAAAAAATAAAAATAGACTCACCTGCTAATCCAATGAAAACTCCTAAACCAAAACATGCAAAAAATGCAATGAAGACCATCACAAATTCCCCCTTGTTCATGGAATACAACCTCATCTGCACGGATCTGAAATAAAATTATCTATCATCCTATCACACTATCATCCTATATAAAATTTCTACAAATAATTATGAGGTACTAGGTACTTATATATATAATATCTAATTATGATAGATAATAAATAAGTACCTATATTATTCAGTGAGTATTTTATGCTTTACAATAACCATCATAAAAATATGTATGGTTATTGTTTCAAAATCCAATATGTTTTATTTTTATAGTTAGTTAACATACCTTTCGCAACGATCATGGTGATAGGCTGGGGAAATGTATTTGTTGAATTCACTGAAAAGATCGCTAAATTGGGAAAGTGCGTTTCTAATTTTCAAATTCCACCCAGCAGATGGAAGATGATACGAATAACCCAAACCACTATCCATTTTTGCGTAAATTAAGGCCGTTTATTTAATTTACAAAACAACAGGTAATTTTTATCAAAGCCATGTCTATTGTAATTGCGTTGAACTCATGATCCATTTTCAATTTGCTTTCAACATTTTCACTTTGGGGTAATAATTATTGTTTTCGCACTGTAATATTATATTTTGTATAAAGTACGCAATTCAATAATTTTTGAGACTTTAGTCGTCCTTATTATACTAATTTAAATATATTATTGGGACGAACCATGGACGAACATACTGAAGACACAACGAACAAAATAAATTTATCGATTTTACGATACAAAAACACCGCCGCGGTATCTCCGGTGTTTTCAGCCCAGTTGAGAAGAATTCCTCAATTCTGTTTATTTTTCCCCAATTCTGTTTAACATTCCCCACCATAGATAAATGAAGATGTGCAGTAAAGTTAAAAAAGAATTCATGATTGTCCATGACTTTTTTTGACGTTTGTTTGACACTTAAAAGGTTATATCAGTTTTTGAATGGTGTTAAAGTACTAATGGGTTTATTTATGTACTAGCGTTTGAAAAAGCAAAAAAACAAAGTGTCATTATGGTTGGAATAACAGAAATTCAAATAAATCGAGACGGGGCGAAACCTATTGACTTCCGTAAATATATTGTAGACAATTGTCCTCAATGGGAAAGCATAACAATGTTAGTTGAATCGTGTATGGTGCCCGGTCTTCCCAAAGCTTACGACGAATATCCGGAGCCACTTGACTGTTATTACAAGTTGTATGCCAAGGATATCGAAAAGAAACTGCTGGAATTGAAGTCTGTATTGAATAAGATTAATAGTACACACAACAAACGCCATCTTATGAATGCAGATTTTATTTGTGCTATGATTTTGCTCACTGAAGAGATGAAAACAAAGGGACCATGGTATGACCAATGTTATTCCAAATACTCCGATTCCATGCTGGATTGGTTCATTAATAAATCCAATTTTTGTTACATGAGGGAATATGAAACCCAGCAATACATAGATAACACTTTTAGCACATGCATGCGTAAGATTCACAATAAACTCACCAAGGAGAAGTGGAAGCACCATCCTGCGGCTTTAAATTGTTACAGGAATTTGATCAGGAACATGCGCCAGGTAAAAAGATCACTTTTATAAACAAATATAATATGAACCTTCAGATTTTAACATTGATAAAGTCAAAATGCTTTGACCAAATTTAATTAAACCACGAGTAGTAAACGTTATTATTCATACTAGGTAATTTAATTGATACAGCCACTGTGCCACAATAATTATTCTTTATTAACTATTTCAAATTTACCAAAAAATATATTAATCTAGTATACTGTGAGTATCAGTAATTCCTGAGCATGTTTGGCGTGCAACCTAGCACAACCCATGATATGCAAACCCCCTTGTTCCAGCAACACCGTGCTGATGAGACAGAGCTCTTAGCAGAGTTCTTATATTTTCATGCAACTGTATCTTATCATGCGATCTGTTATCCGATGCAACATGTGGCAGTGTGATCAGTGGCAACATGTAATATAAAAAATATTTTTTGATTTTTATCAAAAAAAAAATGGTAAAGTTGTATAGATCCGCTTCACAGATAATACAGGGTGGCCCTTAACTGTATACCTAGTTTCAATTAACAATAAATAAATAATGATAGAACTTATATATGTTTTATTAATATTTTTAAAAACTACAATAAATGGAAATTTTAATGACATTAAGTTTGAAAAATTATATTGTCCAAGTGAGCTCCATCAGCCTGTTGACATTGTCTAAGGCGGATTCGAAAATTCTCAAAAACACGTTGACAAGTTGCCCGTGGGATGGCGTTAATTTCCCGTACAATGTTTTGTTTTAACTGATTTATTGTTGTCGGATTGTCTTCATAGACTCTTGATTTTAAGTATCCCCAGGAAAAAAATCACACGGGCTGAGATCTGGGCTCCGTGGGGGCCACTCAATGTGTCCTCCTCGTGAAATGAGTTTTCCGGGAAACATCTCTTTCAAACGGTCCATGGACAGTTTAGAAGTGTGACAGGTGGCGCCGTCCTGCTGAAACCAGCTCCTGGAATTGTGGCCTTGAAAATCTTGAAGAGCTGGGACCAAGAACTCCTGAAGCATCTGACAATAATTCTTAGAATTCAGTGTCAGCAACTCTCCTTTCGTTTTCAAAGAAATATTGGCCAATGATAACCCTACCTGATATTGCAGCCCACACAACGACCTTCGAGCTATGCAAGGGACGTTGATGCTTCTGTCGGGGGGGTCTTCTTCTTCTTCTTCTATTCTCAGACCAATACCGGCAATTTTGTTTATTAACATGGCCATTGATACGGAAATTGGCCTCATCGCTGAACATTATGTTGAAAAAATTGTCAAAATGTTCCAGCATCACATTGGCAAAATTAAGTCGAAGATCGGTATCATTCGGCTTCAACTATTGCGTCAGCTAAATTTTATAAGCTTTTAGATGTAAATCGTGGCGTAAAATTCTTTGTAAAGTGCTCCTCTTGATGGATAAGGCTTGGCTTCTCTTGCGAGTAGTTTGTTGTGGATTTTCCCTCACTGATTCACTAACACGCTGAATAACTTCTGGTATCCTCGCTGACTTCGGGCGGCCTTCATTAATTGTTTTTACTGTTGAGCCGGTTGTCTCAACCATTTTGATCCATTTCCGAATAGATTTTGCGCTTGGTGCTTGATTAATGTCTCGTAAACCGAAATGAGCACGGTACATTCAACTCGAAATCGCCACGGAATAATTGTTTATGTAATATGCACTAACACAAAACGTGCGCTGCCCTTCCGTGAACGGCTCCATGGCGACTAAAAATTCCATGAAATAACGCGTCTAACGATACCCCCCGAACCGCGCTCGCTCCACGCATTGTTGAAAAAATAACGAAACAAACCGCGAACACAGTTAAGGTCCACTTTGTACATTATATTTCTTGTTGAAGTTCAGTACACGGATAAAACGGAATATTCCTTTTTTAATTAATAGCTTGAAAATGGCTTTAGCCGTGTTTAGTGACCAGATCTGAATAGCCAGGTACTTCCCAACCTTCCTCTTCCCCACCTCCTTCCCCTCCCCACTACCTTCAGCCTCACAACATACCCCAATTGGGGATGCCATAGTCTCACTGGCTCCAGACGGGAGCAGTTGAGATTCTTGTGCGGTATTCACTGTAAAAAAAAAAAAAAATCAGGTATGACATTTGTCGAAAGTACCAACCTTATAAAATAAACCTAATTCGAATTATTCGGAAACTGCATGACTGTTTTTGAAAGATTCTATTTAAATAAACTATGAATGCGGATTGCGGATACATAGAATAAAGTTTCATTCATACATGTTTAATATATAAAAAAGATACATTTCACATATAAATTAAAGTGTTTAAATAAAAATGCTGCAATTTCTAAACGCTTGTCAATATGTTTTTCAGCGGGATTTGATTCCTTTTTTGCAATATTTTTTAATCTTTGGAGTGCACACTTATTTTACCGCGTGGTTGAGTTTTAAGGTTGAAAAGCTCAAAAACTAGAAAGTAGAATGCTAACCGCACGCGCACACTGCTCTTTATGATTGTTTGACGACAAATCAGAAGTAGCCACCGGTGGTCACCGATCGAGTAAAATAGTATATAACTAAATGATTAATGTCGTAAAACGATGCATCTCAGGAACGATCAATGCAATCTATTTTTGCTAGTTTTATGTGAAATTAATTCGGGACTGGAAGAAATAAACTTCACATTCGAGGAACGATCCATTGATTGTACATACTTTTAAATTGTTACTCTGCGAGTCTGAAAATGTCGCAATTCTCTACTCAGTATTTACTACTTTTTGACAGCCATTCTTTGTTTATTATTGTTTCATTTGTGATATTTAATTTTAGTTTTTTTGCCATGTTTATTATTGTGGCTTCTAACTCACATATCGTTGCTCTCAAAGCAAATAGGTGTATCTTATATTTGGAAATTTTTTAGGAGAGCCAAATAACAGTTTTTTTTTACGGATTCTTATATATTTTATTAAATGTTTCACTAATGAGGTTTTAATTACGAACTTTTTTTACCCCATTAGCGAAACATTTAATGAAATGTGTAAGAATCTGGTAAAAAAACAACAGTTTTTGTCTCTCTTAAAAAAATTCCAAATGTGAGATTGTGTAAGCCTGTTTGTACCGAGAGCGATAATGTGTTGTCATTTTGTAGTATTTATTAATGTACCTTTATCAATTTTCATTATTGAAAGTATCCTTGTTTATTTATTTAATTTTATTAATGTACGGCGGATTGTGTATTGCACACCCCGTACAACCATGCTGGATTATAGTTTTATAATTTTTATTGGTTCTCTTTTTTACTACACTAAAATTAGAATTACCCTCAGCTGGGAAAAGTTGCTTGTCCGTTACCCCTGGTGTTCCCCGGAACCCTGCTGCAGATGGACGACTATCAGGAAGTTAATAAGATAGAAGGACTGAAATGCTGTGCTTCATTGTTAAGGAATTTGGTAAGTAAATTTATGATTATTTGTATTTTAAAAATTGTTTTTTGGTTCTTTTTTCGTATGGTGGAAAGGCTTAATTATTGAAAATTATATGTTTACAATGTAATCCAAAGCTGTAGTTTCACAATATTAAACCCCCGTAGTCACGAGATTTCTCATTAAATGTACATATCATTTTTACACATTCTAAATAAAGCAGAACAACAAAGTCATGATTTTTTTATTATCAAAGTAATTAGAAGTTCAGAATGGTTCTATAAGCTTCATTACACACAATTTGAAATGCAAAGTTTTCTTTAAAATACTACTGAGCGCTATTATATACTACTATACTCGCAGTATCTACGAGTATAATAACATTATTATGGTTTTAAGATTGGAAGTTCATAATCCTAAAATGCAAAGATAATTGTAATATATTGTAAAAGCTTTCCAATTACTCCGCAAGATGTCAGCAGGGAAGCACTTTTCTAAGTGACCAACAGAGGCTCCGGTGTCACCTCTGCGAACTAGGCGGTCTACACGGCAGCGACTGCCAGATCCAATCTTGCTCTCTCCCAGTTAGGTCAGCTAGTTTGTAGCCTTCTTATTGTAAATATGTAAACGTAAATAACCAGATTATTATAAGAATCTACTGATCATTGTGTTATCCTCCACAAGTTAGTGTTTGGAGCATCCAAAAAGTACAGAACACATCAATTATGAAACTATTGAAAATTGGTTGCATAAATCTCTGAATCTGTATTTATTACTTTTAGGAGTTTTCACAAACAGGCTACGAAGAAGTGGTGTACGAAGCCCTGGTGCAATTATTGAAATATAGAAAGAAATGCATCGCAGAGCAGGCATTAGAATGCATACTATTGATTCTTCCTTTGTTTGAAACGCAGACTTGTGCTAGTGGGGTAAGAATTTTCTACAATATTGTAATATTATATATTTATTTAATTTTCACAAATTACATTACAAATTGACCGGTCTGTAGCTGGGTGGTCCAAAACATCAGTTTTGCACCCCGGCGTTGTAGGTTTGATCTTCTGCGAACTAAGTCCTCCAGCATTGCACAAACTACCGATTGGCAATATTGACAATGATAATGACCGGTTATTAGAAAAACAATACCGATTCACAATGGCAATGACCGGTTATTGTACAAACAATACCGAATGACAATGACGATAACTGGTTATTGCACGAATAATACCGATTGATAATGACCGGATATTGCAAAAACAATACCGATTGACAATGGCCGGTTATTGTACAAACAATACATGACGATAACTGGTTATTGCACAATTAATACCGATTGACCGGATATTGCAAAAACAATACCGATTGACAATGACCGTTTATTGCAACTATACCGATTGATAATGACAATAACCAGTTGTTGCACAAACAGTACCGATTTTTAACGACAACGATGGTTATTGCAAAATAATACCATTTGACAATGACACTGTCCGGTTATTGCACAAACAATACCGAATGACGATGTTACTTAAACAATACCTTTTTTACATCCGAGATGTCATTTCTGGTTATAAGGTGAGTGGACAGATGCATTGGGTTCTCTCCCAGGAGTCTTGGGTTCAATTTTCTGCTAAATCCTCATCATCACGCAGTCATTATCTTCTGCTTAAAATGGTAGAAGTAGGGGGAATTCAAATTTATATTGTCAGGTTATTCGTAATCCAGTAATATTTGTCTTTATTTTAGAATATATTAATATCCAGTGCTGTCCCCTAATTTATAGAAACTCCCCAATTATGTTTAATATTATCACAATATTTTTATTCTTAATTAATTTTCCATTTGTTCTCAGTGGTCCAAGAGTGATGACATCTTTGAAATAATCTTAGGAGAACTTCACCTAGAAACGGATTTGGACAGACAGATTATGTATTTTAATTACTTGCCACAATTGATTGAAATTAGTGGCAATAGTGCCATCAGGTGGAAGAAGAAAATATTCCACCTGCTCTCTGATAATATAGACATTTATTTAAACGATACTTCGGATCTGCGGAACCTTCACGAGTGTATAAAGGTAAAGAATGAATTAGTCACATCATATCATTATCATCATCACCTCCTTCACAATTGCTGTCCACTGGTTCCAGTCCTCGCCATTCACTTCCAGTCGTTAGGTTTTCCCAGTTCTCCAAACCTGCAGAATCTTAAAATGGTTTCGTGCTCAGTTAGTGGCACAAGGCAGCCAAAATAAAGAAGCAGCCAATTCTTGCTGCAGTCAATATCACCAGTTCGACTGGCTGCCATGACAAGTGTGTCAATTGTGTTTGGCTGCACAACCAAACCGTCATAATAGTCAATCTCATATTTAAAATTTTAGAATCAATATTATCTTCAACTAACTACCCTTTTTAGTGGAAACAATCATTCTAAGAATTGGTTTGTAACCCGGATGGCATCACGGATAAATTCATCCGATTTTATTTATATGGAACTATCGACTTTTTATAAAAGTCTAAATGAATATTCAATTTTATAAGAAAAATGTTATGGTGGTTTGACAGTAGGGCGCAATGGTGGAATTGGTAAAACGCACGTCCCGGATAGACGAGAAAGATAGACTGGGTTCGAGTCCCAGTTGCGACCATTATCTTTTTCTGTGTCTTGTTCTCTTTCATATTTTTTTTGGTTTAGATTATTATTATTATCTTCTTCTTCAATGATATATTACATTGATGGGAATAACCTTCAAAAGTTATAAAAAGAGAGTTTTGCTTACAAAATTGACAATATTTGGCTGCCTAGTGCATTTGCTTGAATTAATTTTAATACAAAATTTGAAGATCATGTTGGCTGCCTAGTGCGCCAACAATATTGATCGCGTTGATATAATTTAAGAAATTCATAGTCAATAGTATTATGTTGGTTTGACGGCTTCACACTTTTCTTCACAGGGCAGATGTACATTGTTGACTCAAGAATGAAGAGAAATAGCAACTTGATTCAATACCTAATTATTTTTCATTTAAATTATTTTATTTCTGGTTTAATATGATAGTCTCCTTCAACGGAAGCAATCTTCCCAATATACCTTCCATTAATATGCTTGGTGTAACTCTAAGTGACCGGTCAGACGTGGGGGCTCCATCGAAGTCAGAGTGAAGTTAGCCTGTCAGAAGCTGGGCGTAGTGTACAGGGTCCGCAGATTCTTTAATAGTATACAATTGCTGACCCTGTACAAATCACAAGTGCGCCCCAATGTTGAATTTGGTAGCCACATTCCTTCTGGAGCCCCAAAATACCTGAAAAAAACCCTTGCATAGAAACGCCCTATCTGTTTTATAGATTCTCCTATCTTAACAAACGCATTGCAAACTTTAGCTCGCTTCGACGATTCATTCTTCAGTTCAACTTGAGTTCAAGCTCGGCTGTGGAACGATTTGCTGGCCTTTGTTTCCTCCCTTCTACAACATGGGTCTCTTCAAGACCCATCTTCACTCCTTCCTCTCCTCAAAAAGACCCTCCACACAGCAACATCAAAGATGACATAGACCCTGAGGGAAATTGTTTTCTTCAGGGCCTCCTGTGTGAAGTTACTGTAAAAAATATCTATGTTCTTTTTCTTTTTTCATCTCTTTTTTTTCTTTTCATTTCTTTCATTCTATTTATCTATTTAAATTTAATTCAAATTTTTATTTAATTTTATCTTCAAAGATTTAAGATATTAAAATTAGATTAAATTCCTGCCAGCTTGGAACAGGATCTGCGTAGAGAGAAATATTCATATATTTTATAATTTTATCTTGGTTAATAAATAATATATTTTTTTAAATATGTTAGTTGTGAGTGTTCGCTCATTATTATTTATTATTCCTAGAATCTGGTTAAAATGTAGCACCTCGTTTTTTTCTCAACCCAAGTTCATAATTAAATATTACATATTATATTAAACTTTTTAATGATTTTTTGCAGTGTTTTCGAGTTTGGCTGTCAGTTGGTTGGACGGTGTGGAAAACAAGCACAGATGCCGATATTCTGTATAGATTGTACAAATTAGTTTTTGCTCTCAGCACCAACACTGATCAGTCTCAGGGAGTGAAGGACTGCCAAGTTTCTGTAGAAAAGTGTATTATATTAGTTTTTTCTCTGTGCACGAAGGAAGAGAGACAGAAACTATTGAGTGCTGAAAATGTAGAAATAATCAAACTGGGAAAAGGTTTCGCCAGAAAGTGGGCTTCTCTGAAGCGAAAAGTCAATGTTATGAAATGATAGATAATCTAACTGATCAATTTAATTAACAAAAGTGATAATAATTTTATATTTAAATAAATATTTTTTCTTTATGCTGTTTTATTATTTTTAAACGTTAGTACCACACCAGAGTCCCGCTAGGCGTTGGAGAAATTGGAGGAAGAGAAAGATGTGAAAATTTCTCCCTATTCAGATCTGGTTACAAAACTTAGCTTATGGCATTTCTAACATCCTTTCTCTTATAAATGTGATCTTTCACCAGTGCGACTATAATTTGCAAATTCCTTTTCTTCTTCAAATCCCATGGTATTGTGGGATATAGAATTCAGAGATCCCGCAAGATTTGTGGGATTTTATTAATGGGTGTTGTGTTAACCACCCTGGTATTTTGCGATTATGCAAGTTTTTGTCTTAAACGAACTTGTCAGATTTATAAAAACTTTATGTTATTTCCACTTCACAATTAAAGCTTTATAAATGCAACATTTCTGAATGTAGTCGAATATTAAAAATTGTTTTTGCAAGGTTATGAAATAAGCTTTCAAATTGTTATATTACAAATAAATATTAACATTTGTAAATATTAAAATATACAATGCAAACATAAAAAAATTGTAAAAATGATGCATTTGATTTTTTTTTGTGAAAATCACTTATTCTGTTGTATAAATGTATGATAAACAATTTTGTCATCTAAATTTTTTACCATTTCATACAAGAATATTTAATAAAAAATTAACAATGTCAATGTAGGCGATTTGGCGGGTGAAAACTGTTTCTACAAAATAAGTATTTTTATGTACTTATATGGACAACTTTGAAGAGAAATGTAAAGCTTGATTCAATGTGGATCTTCTGCTTTTTGTTTTAGTGGTCACTAGAACCATAACAAAGTTATAACGATTTCTCTGGGAACACACGTGTTAGCGTGAAAACACGCTTATTGTACTTGACTGCTATTCTTATATTGTCGTGTAAACACGCTTAAGGGTCGGAGCGGTTAAATTGAAATAATGCTCACATTTCATAAATTTTTATTATTTGATATCAATTATCCCTCGAAATGAGGTGCTAGAGAAAAATGCTTAGGATTCCATTGACAGCCAGCACAAGTGTGTCCATTCTGGAAGAGCTAGGCATCCACAATAGGCTTTTGTTTTATTATCCTAAGATATTTTGGACATGTTGCTCGCCAAACTGAGGACTCCAACTTGGAGAAACTTATAGTCACTCGCAAAGAGTTTAGCAGAAGGTCACTAATGCGCTGGAGTGACCAAGTATCACTGGCATCTGGTATGTCGGTGTCCGCAGATTTTCACACAGCGCAGCACCGTGAGGATCAATGTTCACCATGGAAACTGGAGTAGGAGTTACGATCCTCAGCAATAAGGATCCGACTTGCAAGAAGTATATTATAAAAAATACATTGAAAAAGTATCAAGGTGAATTATTTAAGAAGACTTTTCGTTTAACTCATCTTTGGTACTAGTACATAATGTATTATAAGAAGATATAGATAATATTGAAAACATTATATAATAAGTATTTAAAAAAAACAGGACTCTCCACAGTCAATTTTATCTTTGGTACTAAAGGGTGGTGCAAAACTACCGATATGGTTTGAATCTTATTATACATTACAATGTAATATAAAGACATAGTAATCGTAATGTAAAAATATTTTGAAGACTGATAAAAAAAATGTTAGTAAAATCTTCATGGGTACTGACTTTTGGGAATTCTGGCACCAACAAGTGCAAAAAAAAATCAAAACCGCATGTTTCTTGTTTAAATTTAGTTTTTTTCAATCCTGTAAATCCTTCACATAAATTATCCCGCAAATCCGCCAGATGAAATATTGCTGAAATCCCGCAGGATTTAAGTTATGCCAACCATAAGTTTGGTAAGTCAGACCAACTGCGGATGGAAATCCGAATTTATTTAAATTGTTTTCTAAAAAATGCCACTCACCTAGTTTTGAAGTTCCAAATTTTATACCCAGGTTAGGGAACGTACCCATACTCAGGGCCGTATTTACACTTTTCATAAGTATAGGCCGCTTCATTTGTGCCGCCCCTTCCTCCTTCTTAGAAGTTGCCACCTATCATAATCACTCGCTTGTAGGTTGCCTGCAGGTGACACACAATTTTAAAAATAAATATTTAAATATAGGTTAAGAAGGTATTCAAAACTGAAATAACCTAATATTTAACGGGATTTTTTATTTGACAAAATCATCTATAATAGGTTCATAGTTGTTTATAGTATTCATTAGGTCTGCTTATATTATGCATATAGTATAAGCCAAAGGGTAAAGTTTTTCAAGCGATAATGAAGACCTTTGGTAATTCTTCACTCGCTTTAAACAGGAAAAACTCCTTTCTCCAGAACGATTTGTGGCGATGCGGAGAGCTATATCCAAGTTTGGGTAAACGTTGCACAGATATTGTTTCCTCAAAAACTTTCCTTAAAAAGATTCTCTGCCGTCTTATTAGAGAAAATTTGACCTTGAAAGTGTACACATTCCTGAACTAAATCGTCTTCTAAACCATTGTATAATATCGCACAAGAGACAGAGCTGTTTCTGAGACTCTTTGTGTTGAAAGTTCACCCATTTGTTTATAAATGAAATTTGTTCTTTGGAGTTTATATACGAATTATAGATTCCTCTCAGCCAGGAGATTGTTTCAATATCCCTCATTTGATGTTTCATTTATAAAGTTTTTTCTCTTGGGTCATCTTACTCTTAATGTCGCCCTGATATTGCTAAAGTGCGCTCATTTCAATTGCACTTTCTTCGAAATAACAAAGTTTTCTTGCTCTGGTATAATAAACTCGGGAAGTGATTAATAAAAATCAGATACCGTCAGTATATCAACAGATGAATCTGAGAACTCAACTTTATTCCAAAATAGCATTCCAAAATAGATTAGTAGCCAAATAAAGCTAGCAAACTGCCCAAACATTTTTTTGTGAAATATTCTCACCATAATCGCACGACGCAATCCGCGGTCCCGTGCGGGATCACAGGGCGTCTGAAGGTTCCTTTAAGGGGGGGAAATAGGTGTAAAGGCTTCAAAAAAAATTTTTTTTCATACATCTGTGGTAGAACTATACAAAATATATTCTGAAAATTTCAAACCAAATTACACGCCATTTAAAAGTTATTTGTGTTTGAGTGAGTGTCCCTCGGGTGAATTACCACTATTTTACTGCCACTCTTATTTTTAAATGCATTTTTCTTGAAACTACTTTTTTCTAATTTGTGTAACCTCTAGCTCCTACAGTTTTTGATCAATATTTATCACACTTAGTACATAGTTTATATGTATAAATCCTACACAATATCTTTATTTTAACTGTTTTGTTATGGCACAAAACGAATGGTAAAAATCATACAAAATTTTGACATTTCTCAAAAAAAAAATATTTTAACTTTTTTCGTAAGGAGTGAGGTTCAAATAGAAGAAACACGCATAAAAAAGGAAATATTTTTGAAAAATTGATTTCGGATGAAAATTGTGACCTCCAGGAATTACACAAATTATCCAGTCGAATGGCGACTTACAACGCACTATAGCTGATATCTCCGTTATTTTTTGAGGAAAATATATGAAAATTTTAGAATATACTCTTGAATATATGTGTAAAATGACCTCGAGGTATTAATGAAAAATATATATTCCTTATGTGTTAAAAAAATCATGAAAATCGCTAAAAATACGCCGTCCACACCTATTTCCCCCCTTGAAGGCTCGTGCGCCGCGTGTAATAAAGGTAGCCCACTGCCAAAGCACTTTTTGTGAAATATTCGCACCACCGGTCCCGTACGGGACCACTGGGCTTCTAAAGGTTTATAGATAGAAAACTCTTATCTATCCACAGGGACTTTTTAAAATAATCTTACACAAAATTAACGGCTCACCAAAGCGAGCGAGCGCCGCCCCCTGAACTCTGCCGCCCCTAGGCCGCGGCCTATAAGGCCTATTGACAAATCCAGGACTGCCCATACTACGTGACACCTTTAGGGGGGGTCTTCAAAATGTCACGCTCGGTACAAATGAGCGGCGGGTTGCTTAGGTTTTTGGTCACGGGGGAGGGGGAGGGGGGGGGGTTTAAAAATTGCCAATAGTTGGTCACGTAGTATGGGTACGTTCCCTTACCACTTCAGTTCGTAAAATTGACGCATGAGTTTTAACTAGCTGTAATATTTTATTTTGTTAATTGATTTGAATAAACCAATCGGTATTATATTTTTATAAACAAATGACGTAGGAAATACAACAAATAGTGAATATAATTATTTATTTTTTATATGAAAAAAAAATACTAAAAGTGAAACTTCTGCAATAATTAACAAAAAAGGAATAATTTTTCTTTTATCTCAAATCACTTATTTCTTACTAGTAATCAGCCATTTTGATTAATGTACTAAATAATTAAGATATACATATTATATTTAGTAATATGTAATAAAATTAATAAAAATCAATCAGATACATACTTTGGAATTTTTTTTTTTTTTAAAGTTGCCGGTAACCCGGGCGTTTATTAACATCAAGAGTTATTTACAGAAATGTGCGCTACCCGACTCACTAGACAATGTCTGTTCTGAGCCGGGTATGTCTGTTCTGAGCCTACACGGAATGTATAAATATTATGCCTTTTTACTCATGCAGTCGCCATATCTCAAAACTGGTGACACCTACCTCAGCGACGCGCACGCCCCACGGAAGGTCCAAGCAGCAAGTGAGATGTCTGGAAAGCACAGCGACGGATTCGCACTAATTAGAACGAGAGTGCAATAATTCTAATACGCATGCGTAAATTTTACGTAGACTATCTTTCCAGGGAAGTTAAGATGGATTGCATGAATTCCTCGAGTCAGAACTATTAGTGACATAATTCTCTTAATAATTTTGTAGATAAAAATGTGTATGTAAAATGTAAAATGTAAAATTTTAACTATTACCTCCCACCCATGATTTGTATGTTCCTCCTGTCCTAAAATGAGTTCTGTAACTCATCGGGATTGCTATAGCAAGAAATAAAAACAATAAAAAAAAATGATTGTAATGTAATATTGCAATATTTCAAATTACTAAACAAAATTTTTGAGATTGAAAATATTAAATTATTAATCGGTAAAAAGAATAATTAATTATTATATTAAGGGATTAAAAAATTAAAATTATTAAAAGATTAAAATTAAATCTGTTGTGAGAATAGTAAAAAGAATTCTGAAAACCATAATTTTTTTAACATTAAAATAATGAAGATGATTTTTCCAAACTTTTTTTTAAGTCTTTTTCAGCCTATATCTTTTATGTTCTTCATTATTGAGATTACGAACGTGATCTCCCGTGGGATTTATTTGCTTTTTCTATGTACAACGTAGGTACATTAATGAATAAATAATCATGCATCATACTTGCAGGAATTCGTGTTTAAAACGGTCTAAACTAATATATGTGACAGTAAATGTGTAAAAAATCACACAAATCTGACAGGAGATCACGTCCGTTATCTTGATAACGATCCCACAAAAGATATAGAATCGCTCGGCAGAAGCTTTTCTTATGTATTTTAAAATAAATTGAAGAGAATCAGTGACGGCCGGCGTAGTCGAGCGGTAAGGCTCTTGACTAGCATTCCGAAGGTCGCGGGATCGAATCCCGGCATGGCAAATAAATTTTATTTGATTAATTTGTGTATTTCACAATTTATTAATTTAAAATGATATATAGTATATTTGCGGCACGTTCCAGAGTGGAAGATACTCTCAGTATCGCCCTGGTGTAAGACCACCATTCAGAATTGAAACGTTGCTTGAAATGGCTTTAGCCGTGTTCGGTGACCAGATCTGAATAGCCAGGTACTTCCCCATCCTTCTCTTCCCTACCTCCTTCCCCCCCCCACTACCTTCAGCCTCACAACATACCCCAATTGGGGATGCCATAGTCCCACTGGCTCCAGACGGGAGCAGTTGGGATTCTTGTGCGGTATTCATGTAAAAAAAAAATATTATTTAAGCAAAAGGTAGGTAAGTTTTTCGTTTTTACTAATTTTGCTTAACTCTTAAATACCAGCGCGTCCATTACATACCGATTAAGGAAATTTTAAATTATATGAAGGACAAAAAGTTAATGCTTCAGGAGAGCGAAAAGGAATTTTTTTTATTTTTTCAAAAAATCATATCTTCGGTTTTTACAATAATTGAAGTTTTATTTAAAAATAACATCGTACAGATCTTTCAGAATGCAAAAGGTTTGGTAAATTTCTTTTTAACAGTACTTAATTAACTTATTTTTAATTTTTCAGAAAAAAAAACCTCTAATGCGTGTCGAAAAACGCACTTATTTTCCTAGAAATATTTCGATGATGCATATCGAAAGAGAAAAAAAAAACAGATAAAAATGACTTACTTAACTCATTTTTGAATTTATTGTCCTTAACAGCACTCCAAATTTCCGGTGTTGAAAATATGGTTAAGGTTATGTTTTATGTTTTAAATATTCTCTGAATATAAGTAGCTATTCTGGGAAAACTATATATGGTATCTTTACATCTACATATTATAAATTAAAGTCCTTCGACGCGTCTGTCTGTCTGTCTGTTCGCGATAAACGCAATGTCACCCAAAGAAAGAAAGTGTCTAATTCTGTTTATTGAAGTGCTTTTTTATTTTTCCGACTGGAGCTCACACGAATAAATCAGAAGGTTTTCTTATGCGTGAGCAGGCCACATTCAGCTGTCCTTGTGAGAAGCATGCCCTTTCCCTGCTGCGTGTCCTTTCCCATGATTCCCCGTTCCCCTCTGGCGACCCCTTCCCATCTGTAGGTACCTTCCTCGTTCCCCTTCTACCTTCCCGTCTTCCCCTTCGTCACTCCTCCCGGCAACCCCTCCCCTTTCGTTCCCATTACCGGATTCTCCTCCCTCCTTTCTTCCCTGCCTCTAAACTATATGAAATGCACACACTTCTCAGTGTCAGAAGCACAGATTTTCCAAATTTACCCTCTGCTATCACTATGTCTCCTATGTAATCCCTCTCTCTACTTCTCCTTCATCCCCCACCCCTGCGTGTCCTTTCCCGTGCGTCCCCTACCCCTCCCGCGTTCTTCTTCCACATTCACCCATCCCGCGAACCCTCCCCTCCTTCGTTACCCTCCCTCCCCACGGAATCCACTCCCCTCCCATCTTCCTGACCGAATTAAATGATTTACTTACCTACGTTGTTCATACTTTGTGTCTACTTATCGACCAGCGTCTCCTGAGTTTTTAGAACCTACCCATTACGAAAAAGTGAGATAAAAATAAATTGCCGCTTGTTAAACTTTTTTTCTTCGGTACCTACTTTATGTAACAATGATTTAATTTAATCATTTTTTTCTGCTACATCACTACTGAAATAAACAATACCTACCGACTAGATTACAAGTACAAGCCTGGGCGCGTGAATGCCAAATTACCCCTTATCTCTGTGGTGCTGTCTCTAAGTAAACTTTACTGTCACTGCGGCAAAACGACATTCAAATCAGCAGTAACGACTATCATCCACAATCGCTGCCATTTGTAAACTGTAATTGCTCGATGACACTGACTTGATCACGTGACACTTCTTAATCCGTCGCGCTAAGTCTTGTATTGTAGTCGGTCTTAACGTAAATAACAAGGTAGTAGGTATGCAGCAAGGTTTTATCACAGTATTTTAGCAAGTGGGAACGCAGGTAGGTACCTACAGGATTATACCTACAAGAATAAATAAAATTTCGTGAATTTTTTCAACTCCAAGAAGGTAATAAAATTAACTTCTTCCGCGAGAATAAAGAAGTAAATGCGGCATTATTCAAATTGGTTCACAAACAATAATTCCCCTTGAAGTTTGTTCGGCTAAGTCAATCCCGCAGAACTTCACACATTTAATTTAACTTCATTCAAAGGTAGTTGTCCTGAAAAATTGCGTTTTTCTTTCTCATGATTTTTTCTTATTATTTTCGCCGCTTTCTAAAGAAGTGCGGTCTAGGTAGGTTTTTCTAACAATCTTATGATGGCACCAATTTTTCAAATACGTAGGTATTAGGGAACGTACCCATACTACGTGACCTGTTCGGGGGGGGTCTTCAAAATGTCACGCTTGGTACAAATGAGCAGCGGGTTGCTTAGGTTTTTGGTCACCGGGGGGGGGGGGGGGTTAAAAATTGCAAAAAATTGGTCACGTAGTATGGGTACGTTCCCTAAGCACTATTATCACCCGGGTAAAACATATTATCATTATATTTTAAAAAATAAAACCGATTATCTTCATTCCTAACTCTGAAGAACATCTGTGTGTAAGAAACGACAATAGGCCACTTGCATGGATTTCATAACGACTTTGAAAAAATCGTGGGGATAGATTTTTTTTTACTAAGATTACGAAAATGGTCAGTAAGTAAAATTTTTTAGATATGTACAGTTTTTTTTTAATAAATGAATCTATTATTTGGGCCCGTGACGTCACTACATGAAAATGTCCCGTCTCTGAAAATGTTCCTATTATTTTGTAAAATTCCACACTGATTTATTTTTTTTTACATAGCAACACTTTGATTTCAGGTGAATTTTTAAATTTGACATTTAACGTTCACTAGATTTATTATTTGTTCTCTGCGAACTTATCATTTGGTTTGACTTTTTGACAGATGTCATGAAGAGAACCCCGTACATTTTACGCTGTCTTTACGTGTTTTAGAGGTATAATGGTAGTGGTGCTGATTTTAACAAAATCAAATTTTATAATATTCTTATTATTATTATAATTTACAACTACAAGTATATTACATTGGATTCAGTAACATAGACGTTGAACATTATAATGATTTATGATCAATAAGATGGATCAAGGAAAAAAATATTTATGAAATGTAATATTTTTGGTATGTGTCGTTATTCTCCTGTGCCCTTTCTTGTGGAAAACGTTCTTTTTTAAAATGATTTTCGGCAACGTAATTATCGTTTTTTCGCACCCATAAAATTATGTCCCGTCTTTCCGGTTTATAAAAAATGGTCCGATTTTTCGGATTGAAATTTTCAAAAAATCGCCAGGGTTTCAAAAATACGATTAAAAAAAATAGAATGTCTTAGAATATTTGCCATAACCGGATTTTTCTTTTTAAATATGATGCAAGTGGCCTATTCAACTCTCAAACGGAGAGCTGATTCGTCATAAAATTTGCAGTTTTTCTGTGTGAAATTATATTTCAACGTAATTACTTTCGACTCTCAATCTCATTTCCATCATAAGGTAACAATGGAGTTTTGAAATGTCCATATTGCTATCAAAAAACATTTTCTCGTAACAATGTGTACATTCATCGATTAGTGTATTTATTTTGGACAAAGAAGTGAAGCTAGCAGTCCACAACGGATTTCTGGTACCTACCTACCCTGGTGTATAACAATGAGGCATGGAACTGGCAGAGAAGGATGAGAGTCACCAAGTCTGCCATAGGTCACCTTAAGTGGTTCGCTACGTTTGGTGATTTAGCAGGGGTGCCCGGGTTCATAGGGTGAGGTTTGTCTAGGTCTTGGAGGTGGATGACCAGGACACACTGAACCTCATATTCCTACCCACTCCTTAAACCCTTTTCCTTCCCAGAACTCTCCTCTCCCTCCTTTTACTTAAAAAACCCTCCACAGCATCCCCAAAGATGACATAGGCCCTGAGGGAAATTATTTTCCTTAGGGCCTCCTGTGTGGAGCTCATGTAAAAAAAAAGTAGAATGAATGTTATAGAAATTGTAGAATTGGGACGCCTGAGACGTATGTGTGGTAAAACCATGTATGATCGCGTGAGAAATGTGGATATACGCGAAGAATGCACGGCTGATGTAAGAATAACGAGTAAGATTAAGAAGAAAAAGGTGGCAGTTTGTCCATACAAAGGTGTTCCCCAATTTCCTCTTTTGATTTTGACACTACTGTAAATATATTTTTTAAATATAGATATCGACCATCAGCGTGTCGGTACGCTGATGGTCGATAATAATAATAATAATAATTGGATAATTTGTATAGCGCCGTTTTTGTGAAAAATCACCTCAAGGGCGCGATATTGCTTTTTGAAGTGAAAACTTACATGTATAGGATTTAGCCTGCGAGAAAATGAGATAGAATAATTGGTCTCCTCTTTGTGTGGTGCTTCGTAGCCTCCCCACTCTTGTCTACTTTAGTTTTCTGAAGGTTTCATACTGCGTGTGAAGTGCACACTTGCAATTTTTTTTATAAGTTACTTCTTACAGAAGTTAGGACTCTCTAAAAATCGTTAAAATTGACTGGTTTGAACGCCATCAACAGACTTTCAGTTTACAAAATAGACAATGTATGTTTTAAAAAAGCAAAACCTACAGACATAGATTATTTTCTTATACGGTGTAGGGGCGTGTAAATGCCCCTGACATGAGGGAATGACTACCCTATGTAAATTAACGAAAATTGAATTCTTCCCTATGTGACACAAAAACAGTTGACCCAGCAATTCCAAAATCCAAAGTGAAAACAAACAATACTCACTCAGAGAATGCAGCTCATGCACGATGTCCAACACAAAAGACACTTCTTTTGATTAAAAATATCAATTTCTGCTAAGGCGGTATTGAATAATCTCAATAGATGTTTTGCACAGCAAGGAAGTTTCAACAATGAAAAATAAATCTGCCTATCAATAATACGTGCCAAATCAAAACTTAGGTACAACAATAATTCAATTATTGGGTGAATCATTTGATAATGACTGACCAGGAGTGACATCTGTTGGCCTTCACTAACACTCCCGTCGGAAGTAATTGCCTGCTTCACAGAGGTAACGAAATGCATGAATATACTGAATTTCAAGTCACATAGGTAAATTCAATACTATACAAAAACCATAGATGGCGCCCTCATGGTCTCATAGCATAAATTATTAATTTAAAGAAATTAATGCCCAAATGGATCCAAATATATTTATGGCGCGTATCCATACGGTTAGTAAAACAATCTTTAAAATCGGTCCAATTTTTTTTCCAAGACCAAGATGGTTAGTTAGTTAGTTGGTGAATTTATTTTATTCGGGATAATAATTACAAATTACAAGCCACAAAGTAAATGTGTTTATTTGTTTATTTTTATAAAACACATGATACATAATTAAGACATTTAATAGATACATATTAATACAGCTTTGAAGACTATTTATTTATTGGCAGAAGGAAGTGTAAAATTTGTCGGAAGCTCTCCACCATAACCTTTGCAAATATATATTTTTAAATGTGGTATATTTTGTGAAATAACATTAAAGCTAGCAAACAGGCAAAATTGTGGTAAAACAAACATGAAGCATCAAACGTACGTACTGAATTTACGGATGGAAATTCTAATAAAAGGTTTTTTTTTTTATAAAATCATAATAATATTATTTTTGGTAGATCTCAGAATTTTTTTTCACCCTAATAATAAACGATTGATAATGTTGAATTTTTCTTTTACACAAGCTTACGGGTCCGAGTGGTTTATAATATTATTATTAATTTATAAACGAAAAAATTGTATACAAGTTCTGGTGTGTAATTATTATTATTTCGCCGCACAGCTGAGTTTGATAATGCCTTCAGAAGGCGAAACAGTTGTCACGCGTAAAAATAATTATTATATGTAGATTGTAAATTGAATAACAATATTATTGAATATACAAAAGAAAAACTTAAAATTGAGTCCTAAAATTCAAACTTGAAAACAATAATAAAAAATATTTATTTTTAGTTTGATGGGGCCCAAGACCATTATGTGGATAGATAGATAGATGTTGTTTTGCTGCATCAAATTAATTTGATTAAGCAATCCTTCGGGCTATTTTTTTCGCTTTTGGTAACAAGTCATATTGGTCTTGAGATTGACGTGTCTCCCTTACTATCACGGTGAGAAATGTGATTTAAACGATATTAGAAACAGAAAACACCACGCTTTATATACAAATTTAAAAGTAAATCGCAAAATAATTACAATATACACTTTTATGAAACGAAAGTTTCCGACATCAATTTAAAAAAATATATACTTCGGGAATTTTTTATTAATTATTTTCACATGAAATGACAAAAAGGTAAAGTGACGATAACGCTCATAAAAGGTACATTTGTCTAATAATAATATGTGTGTGTTTTTTTAATTTAATTTTCATTATCCGTAATTTAAGTTAGAAAAAAGTAAGGTGAGCCATTTTCAAAACATTTTTTGTTTGTATTACAGTTTTTTATATTTTAATAATTATATGTTTATTTCGAGTTACAAAATTTTAAAGCGTACTTAATCAATTAATCACATTTCAAAAATACTTTCAGTTTTCGGATTCGTTCAGAAATATTCCGTCTATTATTTTATTGCAAAGCGGAAATATATACGCCCTTCTGACAAAATAGGCCCGAGCATCTCAACTTCCTACAATATTTGAATGAAAAATATTTAATTGATTAAAGCTATGTTTTGTTAGAATGCATAGAAATAATGTTAAGGGGAAATTAGCGTCTCACCGATCTTCCCTGAAACTTCCCCAAGGGGAGGGGAGGCAGAGCGAGTGATTTTCGAGAAAAACAAGGTTGTTCTCCATTCATTCTAACATTTCACTCATCTAAAGCATTTTTACATTGTGAAGGGGGGCATCTCTCGTCAAAACACCGATTACGTTGCAGTTTTACGCATTTTTTCGAACCTACACCCTTGCAGCGTAAATATTGTAAAATTATGATTCATACAACCATACACGACTTCCGTGGCAGAGTTGCAAGCTTCTTAGCTTTAAAACAAAGCTCGTGGGTTCGAAACCCGGCGTTGCGTTGGTAAAAATAAAATAATTGAAGAATTATTAGTATATTTTTGAATGTAGCTATTATAACTTTGTGGTTATCCAATATAGAAAAATGAAACCATTCAACTTTGTATAAACCACTTATATACCTAATGCGTAAATCCTACCGGTTTCGGAACAAACGTTCCTTCTTCAGGGAAAGCTTATACGCTAAGCTTATTATAATTATTATAGCTTAGTATAAGCTTTCCCTGAAGAAGGAACGTTTGTTCCGAAACCGGTAGGATTTACGCATTATATAAGTGGTTTATACAAAGTTGAATTGTTTCATTTTTCTAATTATTAGTATATTTCCACCTGTACATTGGAGGTTATCCATCACTTACCCGCCCTGGTTAGCCTTGAAGGAGTAACAGATGGTTACTCCTTCAAGGCCTTGGTAAGGACTCAAATTTTTTTGAAAGAACGAAGCTACATTTAGTTTAGAACGAATTTAGACCTCCAATGTCCCTCCATATAATAATAATAATAACAATATTGGATAATTTATAAAGCGCCGTTTTTGTGAAAAATCACCTCAAGGGCGCTGTACAATTTATTAGGAATGCTTAGGTTCTAACTGATTTTACTATTTACAAATGGATACAGAAACATACTTACCTGGCAGGTCACTTCCGATAAACACACTTTAATTATAAGTTTATGCTTGGAGAAGATACGGCTTTGCACGCGGAGGACATTACAGTTAACACACTAGACATTGCGTGATTTTACATTATTTGCTACCCTCATCGCTGTTAGTACCTATTACATTTGTGAATAGATTAGTGGCAAAAGGCAAAAGTAGAGGTATTTATTTTAAAATACTGGAGAATTTAGGACTATTGGAGATTAGTGGCAAAAGTATAGTTGATATTTATTTTAAAATACTGGAGAATTTCGGAATCTTTAGGGCTGGAGAATATTCATGAAATGACCTTCACAAACGCTTACATTTTTTTAATTTTATTTATTTATTTTTTTTTTTTTATTTTTTTTTTACTACGTTTTTACAGGTTAGTTATTTACGGTGTCGCGGGCATTGAAAGTGAAGGTGAAAGATTTTGAGTTTATGGATACGACTGTCTGAAAAGGTGAGTTTTAAGTCTAGCTCTAAATTCCGCCGCGTCTGTGATCATTCTTAAGTCATGTGGCAGTCCGTTCCAGGCTTTAGGTCCTGAACTCCGAAAGCTCCGAAAGCGCGCTCACCGAACTTAGTATCTGGTGTGCGCTTTGGTTCCTTTAACCTTCCGATAGCTGATGACGCTGCTGACCTCAGGGTTGACTGTCGATGATTGGAAATTTCTGGAATACACAATTCCGATAAGTAAGCCGGAGCCATTCCGTTAAGGGACTTAAATACCATCCAGCAGAGCTTAAACTGGATCCTTTCAGGACATTTAAGCCAGTGTAGATTTTTGAGATGCTCTGAAATATGGGAATATTTTGATACGCCGGTGATAAATAAATAAAAATAAATAAATAAATAAGTCTTGCCGCAGCGTTGAAAACGGATTGTAATTTGTTAATTTGATATTTTGGAAGACTTGCATATATTCCGTTGCAATAATCTAAACGTGAAACCACATACGAATTGACTAGTAATTTAGTCGCCTCTGTTGGCAGGTTTCTCCTTACTGCTTTAATTTGCCTTAATTGAAAAAATCCCGTGCTTACGGTTCTGTTCACTTGGGTTTTAAGGGAAAAATCAGCGTCCAGATTGACACCCAGTAGTTTTATACAAGTCTTTGGAGTGATGTCGCTTCCTGAAATGGTTATTGGGGAGTTATCAATGTTATGCTGACGTCTGCTTGTGGCGGTCCAAAGAAACTCAGTCTTTGACGGATTTAGTTTTAATCTATTTGAGGTCATCCAGCGGGTAATTGCTTCTAGACACTCAATTATGCGAGTTTTTAGACTGTCTACTTCCTCTGGTAAGCAGTAAAAGTAAACTTGTTGGTCATCAGCGTAGCAGTGAGATAGAAGGCCAAATTATTCGATTATTTTAGCGACATCATTTTTGAAGAGGATGAAAAGAAGTGGGCCCAGAACAGACCCCTGGGGTACTCCAGATGAAAGTGTTGCATATTTTGATTAAATATATTGTTAGTAAGCAGTATGCAAGTGCTTAGCGGGAAATACAAGATGCAATATGTGTTAATATGACAAAATATAGACAAGACAATGGGACAGGTTGGTGAAAGTCCACGAGGTGGCAAGCGCTAGGTGATTGTATCCAGCGTATCCTACAAGCGCCTGTTTGTACCTGTACAGAGTACACTCGCGCAGTTTGGTAGGAGTGGAATTGTTTCCCAGAGTAAGCCATTTATACTCTCTAATGGCTGTAGCGCCGAATGTTGTGCCTACATATCATGAGTGATGTATACGTACTATTGCATCTCTTTCAGAAGTTGAAGATAATCTCTGGTGATGATAGTCTACCATTCAGAATCGAACATAAACTGGATTGCCAGGAAATACCCACCCACTTTCTTCAGCTTTACAATATGTCTAAAAATGATGATGCCATAGTTCTATTGACAGACCAGGGGTTGGAATTTGCGGCTCTTTGCAGAGGCGATCAATTGCAATTTCACCTCTACTCAACCAGCCTTATGAGATGGAGCCGCCGAACAAACTTTGACTCGATCAGCATCAGTGTTACCAACTCAGCTCATGGAACGCTTGATGAAAAATAAAATAAAATTGATTTATTAAACGAGTCTTTTGAAGTATGAGAATGGTTTCGGAACCCAAGGCTGGTTTAAGAGCGGCGCGGCCGGTTTCTGCCCATTTTTTAAATTTTGGATTTGAGCTCACAATACCCAACCAAACTAAAAAAATATTTTTGTAATCAAAAGGTGTCTTAAATATCTAGAACCTTCGACCAAGTATACCCTAGAACGGATGTGAGCTACTTTATTTATTTTCGCTCTAAATTATAAGATATAGGCCATTTAAGATTTTTGTGTTTCACGATTTTTGGAGGCAACTTTAACAATAATTTGTAAGTAGTGAAAAACCTAAAAAAATATATTTTACTATATTTAAAAAAAAACATGATGAAATATAAAATTAAAAATTAGTAAAAGACATCATTTTGATGGATGTAATTTTAAAATACAAATTACCTATTTACGCAAGAACAAAAATGTGTAGTTTATGCATGAAAATTACTTCGCAAAAAATGCATTTTTAACGCTGTTTAATTTTTTATTTTATTTTTCATCCTAGGGGGCGTTCAAGTATTACGTAACGCAATTTTTGAAAATTTTTGATCCCCCCTCCCCCCCATGTAACGCGCCGTAACGTTTTTCCGTATCACACCCCCCCCCCCCCCCCTAAACGTTACGTAACGCCCAAGTGACAATTTTTACCTGAAAGTCAAAATTCAGTTGCGCAAAGTACTGGAAAGTCGCTTAAATACCCTTTTTCTTGTTTTAATCGCGTTTGCGGACATAAATTAAACAAGACATTTCGAAAACGAAAAGGATTGCCAACTTGGAAGATTTTAATTCCCTAGTTTTTTTTTATCTAAATAAAGAAAAACATGTTACGTAACGCGTTGTTCGAACCCCCCCTCGTAACGCACAGTAACGTTTCACAAGACCCCCCCCCCCCCCCAAGTGCGATACGTAATACTTGAACGGCCCCATATTTTTAAAATACAGAGTGTAAAATTATTTTTTTAAATGTTTTTCATTTACTCACAAATAATTGTCTAAGTTGCCTTTAAAATTATGGAACCCTTAAATCTTTAATGGCCTATATCTTATAATTTAAAGCAAAAATAAATAATGTAGCTCACATGCCTACTACATATTTGATATACCTTTTGATTACAAAAATAATTTTTGTAGAAACTCTGCGTTCGTGAATTATCGCGCGTCGTTCGGCTGACTTCGGGTGAGTTCGTGTCTCGTGTGTCACCCACCATCATCAGCTGAGTTCGCCAGTCGGTGTTGTGATTTTATGTGTTATTTACATACTTCAATTATTTATTTTATTTTTTATTTAGCACTTCTAATAAGAATGTTGTGGTTGTAAACGCAATTAAAATTAAAATACCTACTCAATTAATGAGTTCCTTCCTTTAAAATGTACAGTCTGTCAAATATGAGTAAAAAAATAGGAGGGCGCCACTGTAGTTCAAATAGCAATACTAAACATATAACTCATGGTGTTGATGTACCTAAAGCTGTGTAACCTACATTTTTATAAAAAATTAAAAAGGCGTAAAAGTGAAAAAAAAATTCATTACAATTTACAATATAGCTACCCACTGATCTCAAAATTAGAATTGCGAATAGGTATATCATTATTATACCTTCGCAATTTTGTGTTAACTTAATGAAGAAAAACGGGAATGTAATAAAATATAAAGCACAGTTTAGAGATTGCTCACATTTATTTAATACTAGCTGTACCTAGCTTTGCCCGGGCTTTAGATCGTGTCTCTAATTTTAGATCTGAATATGTTTAACTCATTCAGATCTAAAAGAAGTGTAACTAAACTCGCCGTTAGTGATTCTTTCTTTCAATCTACTTTTAAATTCAAATTAAATGAAAGCAAATCGCTTTATAAAACACCTTTTAATCAAATTTATGTCATGAAAAATATTTTTTAAAATGTGGTTTACTGTGTTCTACACATTCAGTGACAATGCACTTTAAAATAATATTTGACAGTTAAATTGGTGTTGCCAGCCTACAAATTTTGTAGTTCATTTTTTTTATATTTTCTACTCTTATTTGACAGACTCTATGTATTGATTAATTATTGGCAAATTTTTGTTCTAAAAATAGTTAACATGTTTTGTTATTTTTTTAGAATTTTTGTTTATTTTATAGCAGTAATATAAAAAAAAATATTATTTTTTCACAAGTTCCAATTATTGTTTTTTTTTTTCATTTAACACGTGTTAACTGTCTGTATAAGTGTAAAAAATTAAGCCAAATGTCAGTAAACAATAGATTTTTAACATGTTTGAAATAGTTTCGGTTTCGGGCGAAACTGAGACAGTTACCGAAGATTCGGTTTCGGTTTCGCTAGAAAATTCTGTTTCGGTCGGACCTAATTGCAACACCCCCCCCCCCCCCCCCTCCCCGTTATAATACGGCTCTCTGTTATATTTGTTATCCTGTTTCTTTGACAAATTGGCTCTTCACTCTTCACACAAACTGCCGACCCCTGACCTAGACAGTTGGATCTTTAGTATGGTATCGCAAACAATAAATAAACATATACATGGATATTGTACATTATGACAAATATTTATAAAGCGCAGATTTTATACACGGATCCTCCCTTTTATTTTAACGGGCAGATTCCCAACAGACCTCTGAAGCGAAAAGGTTGCAGCCAAAAAATGAAATATTTAAATTCAGTAAATCAAAATGGTAAATTTGACAAAAAATATTAATTTTCTTTTTCTTTTCATTTCCATGGGGTTTTTATCCAGTTAAGAATTTTTCCTCTTTTATACAATAATGTAACTTAAAATCAGTCAAATAAAACATCAGATAGTGATAGTAGGTACTTACCTAATACCTAAACTATTACAGTCCACACAGCATCTCAGATGGCATAGGACCTGAGGGAAATTATTTTCCTCAGGGCCTCCTGTGTGGAGTTAATAAAAGCCAAATGAGCCCCAGTACTATGTACTTAGCAACTTGAAAGGGTATTGCTATAAGCCCTAGCCATTTAAAGGATTGCGAAAGAATTCATTCACACGCGGTAGAAGTGAAACCTAAAGTAGACGAAAGTGGGGAGGATACGAAGTACCGCACAAAGAGGAGACCGATTATATTATCCCGCAGGCTAAATCCTATAAATGTATGTGCTTATCTCTTTTTAGTGTCGCTATTTTTCATTTCATCGAGTTTCAAATCACAACGGTGGTGAAGAAGTTATCACTTCAACAAAAAAGAATGACGGATCCGTCCATGTATTCCTGCGATGGGCAAATCAGCTCAGTCCGTCGTCGGACCGCACTCCGGTATCCATCTGTCTGTCACGAGCCGATTCGTGTGTGAATGTACGGGAGGCGTCTACTAATATCTACAGGAATTCCAAAAACTGAAAAAATCGAACTAATATCTATGAGAATCAAAGTGTTGACGAATATCTACAGCTCAAACTGTTGATTAATATCTATGAGAACCAAAGTGTTGACGAATATCTACAGCACTGGCAGAGGTTGGATTTGCAATTATGTATAGCATATTGGAATAACGTAATATTGCGTATGCAGTTTAAAAAACTTAATTTTTGTAAGTATGTATGTAAAAATCCCTAATATCGGACTATTGGACACATTTAGCTGATTAGTCCAACCTACGCTCTGTAGATATTAGTTCAACCTACGCTCTGTAGATATTAATCAACACTCTGAAGTTCGTAGATATTAGTTCAACATATGAGCTGTAGATATTCGTCCGACATACAGGCTGTAGCTATTAGTATCTGGAGTCCTCGCCGCGCACCCAGTTTGACCTCATTCGCAGTCGATGAGCAAGACCCCATTCAGTAATGATACCATGATCAAAATTTAGATCATAGATCAAAATTTCCCTAGATTTCAGAATGAGTTTGTACGAGATGCTCAATTACTAAATTCTCCCCTGAACATTTGTATTTCCAGGGGGGTTAGTTTTAGGTTCTAGAAAATATGAAAGTTTCCAGAAATTTCTCCAGACTGGCTCGAGAATTTTGACTACGAAACAAAATTTAAAGATTTTGCTATATTTTGTGCTTTTTCCTATTTTCCTAAAAAAGGTCTTTTCTCTAAAAGGATTCGTCGTTTTTAAATGCCTGCTTTCGAGGAAAATTTCTCCCAATATCCCAGTTAATTGAAAAATAAGTAGGTAGCAAAATCTTCCAAGAAAAATAATATTTTATTGTGAAACTCATTGAATTTCCGGTCCCGCAGGTCTCATTACTTGAGGAGAAGTTTCCTGGTAGGAAAATCCACCAATGTGTGCATTATGTTACGATGCACACATAAGTACTAATAAATGGTGCGCTGACAAAGATAATTTGCTCCTTCCTGAACAATATTGAGAAGAGGAAATGCAAAAAAGGGAAACACAAAAGAAACTACACGAGTGAATTTTTCAAATTCTTTTTATTTCTCAATGTTTTTCTTTACACAAAGATAATATTATAACTGACGTTTCTGCATTTTTTTCATTTTAAATTAAACATATCGTTAGAACCCAAACTCCTGTTACAAAGCTTAAATTAACAACTATAATTACAAATATTTCACATTATATCAACTACATAACATTTTCTTTTTTTATTTTAATATACAATCATACAATATCAATTACAAAAATATTACAATATACATTAGAATCGGTACCTACTCATTATAATTACATACTTAGAGGATTCGTTGAATTGACCCTACTCGGAGTTTGGGTGTAAATGAGCCCTGCATACGATCAAAACCTGCCGAGATATATTCCTAGACACTGACAGACAAGGTGGCCGACCGACTTGTTCAAACACTATTTCTCAAATTGTGAATGTTTATTTATTTATTTTCTTCAGTTACTTCTAATAACATAGCAGCCATACATGAAAATTCAGAAAAAAAATCGTACATTGGTCATATTTTTAAATACCAAATTAAATACAAATGCATGCGTTAGAACTTCAAACATCTACCACTAGAGGCGCTGTCAGTGTCTAGAAATTTATGCAGGACGGTGTTGATATGACAATCAGTATGGCGGTGATCAGACACCAAACACGGAATGCAATGTCTTTGGGAAATGGATCGTACGGAAACCTCACTGTGTTACTAGAATAAAGCGCGTGTGAACACTACAGCATGAAATCCAGTTAGATATTTCTTCACAAGACACCCTCACATGTTTCAAAACCAAACGTTTCAATGTTTTTACATAATTTCTATCGTAAATTCAACACATAAAATAATAATTTACTACTATCAACTACGAAATCACTGATTTTTTTCAAAACAAACAAATTTACAATAATTTAATCTAAAACCTTGTTTTAAAACCTGTGGTTTTAAGTTGTCAGACAACATATTGTACTTTAATGGTTAACAGAAGGGACTGAGTTGCTGAAATGAGGCGCTTAAAGCAAAAGTGGTGCAAGCCCAAAAATACCAAACTTAAGAGTAAACTCGTTCAAAATTCAGAAATGTTAACTCTATTTAATTCTATTTGTGGGTTACGTCACTTTTTCTTGAATTGCCTCATACGTGGCCTACCTAGTACATTTGAATGCTTATTTGAGTTATCTATTTTAAAACAGTTATCACAAATGCGCAGGAACACATATGGTATAAACAATATAATAACACATACATACAGTTCAACACGCCAAAGTATCCTAATTAACAGCAACGTTCATTTTCCTAAAGCACGCCCAACCAACTTGCACTGAAATTTTCGTACAAAGTTGATGACGATTAATTTTTATATTTTATCTCCTGGCACAGGATTTACATCCTTACTGCCTTCTCAAGTCGTCACTCTTTAACATTTAAGCATTTTTATAATTAAAGCCATTTTATTGTAATTGTGCAAATGATATTATTGTTAAACCGATAAATGGAACACGATCATGCTTTATTTTAATAATCACATTTATATTATTTTTACACCCAAATTGATTTTTGTAAAATTGGTTCCTAAGCTGCTGTCATAAAAATCGTCCATGTTGGTTGACATATTGTGATTTGTGATCCGGAGAAGAAGTGATCACGAAAATACAAATTGACTTTTACAATAAATGAATTTTATTTCAGACAGTTAAACAAAGCAAAAATATTTTATTTGAGGCGGTCAGCAAAAAAGTGGTATACTCCACTTGCATGTCGAGCTGGCGTTCAACCCTGCTGTGCTTAATTGTTTTTTTAATAGTTTCATAAGAAGTATCAATAATCTATCTAAAAAAAGAGTAGATAATTTAATAACATTAATTATTTTTATGACATTTGATGTGTTTGCTTATTAATAATAATAATTGCCAACATTTCCAATGTTCAATGAGGTGACAGCGATACGTTTTTCCCATTCGTTGACCAAGTTTTCAAAAGTAAATTGCACTAACTTCATGAGGTAATTCCATGTGCCAGTACAAATAATCTCAAATATAAATAACTTTTTTCGAAATTCCAAATTTTTCAGTTAAAAAAAATTGAATTTTTAGTTTGGAAATATTTTTTGTATGGATATAAAAGCAATTGAATTTCGAAAAATGTTATTTATTATTTTTATTATTCTTGCACCCGAGGGATTAAAGTTAAAACTTGTACTTCAACTTGGATTCAGCATTTTTGTGGGTTGGATTATTTCTGCACTGACTGCCTCAATTATGAAGTTCAGATCAAAAGTTCAGCAATATTCTTAGAGTGATAACACGGGGACTGGGGAAAAATGGAAATAATGAAATCACCTGACTGACCTTAACAAAACATCAATCACGGATTTATCAAGAAGTTTTAATATTTATTTAATGACAAAAATAAACTAACTATGTAATCATCTCCTAAACAAGCAAAACGCATCTTTACTAAAATTAATAAAATATTTGTGTATTTATGTCGATTTTGAATTAGTATTATGTTCTTATGAATAAAACGTAAAAACATATATTATCGGCAGAGCACCTGTATATTCAGCAAAAGAGGAATTCGAGTCCAAACTAAATTAATTAACAAAATAATTCGTACAATTAAATTACTTACTTACTATATTTTTTTCAACTATAAATTATTAATGATTATACGGTCTCAAATAAACAAAATAAAGGCTCCGAAGTATGCTTTGACAGAATGTTAGAATTACTGACAAGTTAGGTGATACTGAAAATAATGAATTGTTCGCAAACAAAATATTTTAAACCGCAATCATTTAATAATCAAGGGCATACTTACAGATACTGACTGCTCCGACAGGTTGGGCAGAGATGGTCCAATTTCAAAATTCCCAAAGCATAAATAACATTTTCTGTGATTTGCAAACATTTTTTTATTTATTTTCATATTTTTGTATAAACTTACGTTCTTGGAAATAAAATTCTGGTGAAACAATTGTTAGGAATGTAGGATATTCAATGAATTAGTAAAATGTAATAGCAAAGGGCGTTAACGACATTTTTGTTTCTTAAGGGCAGTTTCTTTGGAGCGTGAGTTACTCTTTTATATGTAAATATAATATATTCATACTAGCTATTATAACATTCATACATAGAATTGACATGAGACTTATTGAGCTATTACAATCTATGGCACTTGTTATGGTGTGGGAGGTGACATTACATTTGAGTAAAAAGGAGGTAATCGGTATATGCTCTGTGCCCTGTGCCAAGCGCGTCCATCAACAGAGCCTTAAGGTATTCACAACAGGTAGCAGGTAGAGACGAGCACCTCGGTTTCGCCGCAATTAAAACTTACATAATTGAAATTCAATGGACGAACGATAATATATTATATTTAAGCATGATGTAAAAAATTGACTTCAGTTTATGTATTTATAAAATTTTAGGCATTTTTTTCACAAAAACTAAGTTTTCTAAATTATATTTTTATTACACTTTAAAAAAGCATTTAAAATTTATTTTTGTGCACCCATGAAGGCATTTTTTAATCGTTTTTACTTTTTATCATGAAAGGTGTAATAAAGAAATTCCAGTCAAAATACATTGCTAAATAATATTAAACAGAAAAATAATCAACAGAACTTAAAATTACAAAAAATGAGGTATGATGTATTGAAACACCCTGTTTAAAAATGATTTACAAATTTAATTAAAAATTAATGACAATATAAAAATAAACATCGCGTGCAAATTATTATGTAAGTGTTGTATTAATCGACTATAGTGGTATTTATAAAAAAAATATCTTCAATGATATCCTGCTTTAAAAATATTTGAGAGATATTTCTGTTCAAGATAAAAAATAATTGACTTTACTCCATTTATCTACAATAAAACATCTTAAATTTAATGTAATGTTGAGGTGACCTATCTGTTACATATTACATTTATGTACTAGGTTTTAAAGGTAATCTGAACATCAAATAAGCAACTCTCTATGTATAACGCTACATAATAAGATATTCATTTGACAATTTATCACGATGTTCGTGTTTGAAAATATCTAAAATATAAAATTTTCGAGTTTCATCAAACATTGCAAAATGTCAAGCACAAAATATTATGAATTGAACATCAGGTAGATGGGGTCAGTGAAAAGTATATAGCATACTTAAATCAGTACTAAATTTAATCACTTTGAGCTTTTGACGAAAATTATAGATACACTATTGTGTGAAACAAATCTCGATTGAAAGTCAGAAGTGCTATCGATTAAATTCCTCTCACCACCTGAAACAAGGAAAAAAACAAATATTAGTTAAATATACTCGAACACATTCACAAGAAAACAGCTAAAGTTATGCTGAGTTTATGACGCCAGAGCTTAATTTTTGAAAGATTTTAGTGAGACGTACTTTGAGCCAAACAACACAAATTTGGTATTATATGCATTAGTTCAGTGGTTCTTAACCTGTGTTCGATCGAACGCCAGGGCTTCGGTGAGTCAGTCTCAGGGGTTCGGCGGAACAAGACACAGCCCGAAAAAAAAATTACGAAGAATATTGTCATTATCCCATCCCGCCCAATCGTATCCCATTGCGCGTGACAATAGCTCATCCTATCCCATTACGCCCCCCCCCCCTTGTGGTAATCCGCCGCCACTGATGACACGCCCCGCTTTCGAATTAAGAAGGGTTCAATGAATGCATATGAACTGCATTAGTTGCTGTATGGTGGTATATTGCAATTTGGGAGGCGGGAATGGGTACCGCCGCCCCGGGAACCTTTATTGGATAACCAACACCTCTGCCATAGGTCATCCCAAGTGGTTCGCTACGTTTGGTGATTTAGCAGGGGTGCCCGGGTTCACGGGGTGAGGTTTGTCTAGGTCTTGGAGGCGAATGACTAGGACAAACTGAACCCCATATTTCTACCCACCTCTTAAACCCTCTTCCTTCCCAGAACTCTCCCCTCCTTCCTTTCCTTAAAAAACCCTCCACACAGCATCCCTAAAAATGACCCCCATAGACCCCGAGGGAAATTATTTTTCTCAGGGCCTTATGTCTCGCAAACGCCTACTTATTGTTATTAGCGATAAAGAGAAAGCGACAACATACGAGAAAAATAATATAAAGAACATCATTTTGTTTTCGTTTGACAGCTTTTTTCTCATTTAAAGATGAATATCAATAATTTTGAAACACGCAGTATGCAAACAATGCATCTGTGTGAGTAATGTGTTCTCAAACCAACTCTAGTAGCGGGTTCCATGACAACTCAACGAAGTGGCACTTTAACATCCCATTTGGAAAGTCATTAAAAGAGATGTAATTTTTTTTTTAAAATAGCCCTTATCCAAAACTAACGTGACCGTATTCATTTCAAGTTTTTTTTTTAACTTTTAATGACTTTTCAAAGGAGCGATGAAGTTGTACATTGTTGAGTTGTCCGGTCACCCTGGTTACGACACCGTGAAAGAATTTAACGACAATACGAAATACGTTGTGTGAAATAATCTGTGGAAAATTAAAAAGCGTAAGAAAATGAAATTAGTATGACCGTTCGAGGAAAATAAGGAAGCGGGAGTAGAAGTATAGTGGTAAGAATTTTTAAACGACATGGGAAAATTAAATTCTCTTCTTTCTTACTGGAAAATAATCACGAACAATTTACCCGAATTTTTCCCGAGAGAAAATCTTTTCATTATCGGGTTGACAGGGCGGTATTTAAATAATTACTCCGCGGGAACGGTGATCATTGGCGCGGTAAATTCCACCCGCAAGAAAAACAATTAGACCGGATAAAAATCTGCAAGCGGGTAAAAATAACCCATTTTTAAACCCTTTTTCGGCAGATAAATTCCCATTTAATTTAATTTCTCCTTGACGCAATTTTAAATTTACGCAGATTCTCGCAGTTTGGACGTCCTCGACCGCCATTTCTCCTGCCCGGGAGGAACTAACTTACAGCTCAACGTGGGAATTATTCACTTAAGTTAGCCACTGGAAATATTCATAAATCGAATGAAAATACGAAAAAATTGTGAAAAAAATCTCTTTTGGATCATTTTTAATTAACAGCCTGTGGATAAATAGCTAAAGATGAGAATGACTTACTTTAGTTCTACAAAAAGAAAGAAAATGCGAAAACTTTGCTGATGAAGCTTTTGGAACATTACGTGATATAAACGAGTATGTATGTGCCTATAATTTTTAACAAATTTAGCAGATTTTTAATGTGGATGAACAGCTAAAGACAAGAATTACTCATTTTAGTTCTCTTAAGTCGAATGAAAATACGAAAAAATTGTTGATAAAATCGCCTTTGGAGCATTACATGATACTCGTATACCTACAGTTTAAACAAATTAAGCAAATTTTTAATTAACAGACCTTGGATAAACAGCTTAAGATAAGAATTACTCACTTAAGTTCTATAAATCGAATGAAAATACGAAAAAACTGTGGAAAATTCGAAATATAAAAATATTCAGTTAGTGATATTATTATTTTTTATTAAATAACTAGCTTTTACCCGCGGCTTCGCTCGCGTGGTTTTAGGGGGAACTCAATATACATATTAAAATCAAAATATGCTATATTATAGGTTTGTAGTTCCCGGCATGCGTTGATATGCCACTTAATAAAGATATTGTTTCTCCCTGCGTGTCCTTTCCCTTCGTCCCATTCTTCTTCCGCCTCCTATTCCTCTTCCGCATCCCCTTCCCCTCACGCGTTCCCACTCTGCCTTCTCCACTTTCCCTCTCTCCACTCCCCTCTCCCGCTTTTCCCTCCCGCCTCCCGCATTCTTCACATTCAGTCCCTGTACATTCAGTTTTCAAACAGCTTGCGTGCCACCTATTGCATTTTTTTATACAAATTACATAATACCAGAGCTCACCAGTATATATAGAAACCTTCGTTGTGTGCTCACAACAACTCACCAAAGTTTCATCGCAATCGGATGAACGGTTTAGCAATGCATAATTTCATGATGCCAGAGCTCACTATTGTATTCAGAAACCATTGCGGGCATGCGCGCACCAAATCTCCAAAGTTTCATCGCAATCGGATGAATGGTTTAGCAACGTACGTATGCGTTTTGAGAACGTACCTACTGCAAATATTAAAAAAGGGATTTTACTTAACCGTTCTAAGATAAAGTAAAAAAAAAATGGAATTTTTAAATTAGTGCTATAGAAATCGAACAGATTGTCAAATGGAACGAAAATGCAGAAAGAAATCGTTTTGAAATAGTTTATGAAAATAGAAAGGTAGGTACTCGTACCTAAGTAGTTTTTAATTAATTTAACACTTTCAAAGGAAAGTATAATAAATAATATATTTATCCAATAGAGGAATTCATTTCATAAGTGAGTTTCTAAGCCAAACTCCTACTAGTATGTAATAACACTTCGTTGATTTCAGAATCCATGAAAAAGTTTCAGTAAGACATCAATGGGATTCAGGAACATAAAAAAGATATGGGTGGGAGATTACCTATGGGCTGCGAGCATCCATATATCAAGCCATATGACCCGAATAAGCAAGAATCACCTATAAGCGAGTTCTGCTCGAGGAATGCGGCGAGTGGGGAGACAAATTGTTGTCTTGCATTATAAAAGGGGTTGTTTTTCATATCATTGATAAAATTAAATAAGAGCATACAACTGGTAAATAAATACTTTGGTCGGGTCATGTCAAAAGTCAGAATAATAGAAGATTTTGCAGGAGACAATATTATATGAATGTAAATTAAGCAAAGATAGATGGTTATTTAGTTAGTGAGTTTTGACTGGTAAAATTTCAGTGAATCAATCATCAATTAATCATACAATTGGGTAAAGTTGTACTATACGTTGAGGATACTTAAGATAATCGTAAGATGTCTCAAAACTAATGTGATAGTAATGTCAAATAAGTGGAAGCGAACTAGAAGCATACCTAGGAAGAGTTGGACTGACTGCTTGGAAGAAAAGAAGAGAATCAGGATGGGAAGTACTGAGAGACTGGAGAAGAACGGCTAGGGACGGGAGACAGGAGGAGGCCAAATCCCACCCGTGATGACGGTAAAATAACGTAAATTAAACAAAAAACTTATCAATTTTTTCCTTTTTCTTTCATTCGTCTTTTGTATAATGTTAATGTAAGTATTTGCATACTGCTTACTAACCCCGTATGCATGGACATTGGAGGGTCTAGAGTCGTTCAAATAAATGTAGCTTCGTTCAAAAAAAAGGAGAGTCTTGACGTGTGCGATGAAGGAGGAAACCATATGTTTCCTTATAACGCCGTTGGGAAAGTGGTGGGGTCCCCTCCAATTTTCCTTTTTCACGTGCCTTTCTTCACCTGAGGAATACCATAAATGACATTATTTGTACTTCAATTAGGTCCTACTGAATCTTGAAGTTTCTTCAAAAATCGTTTTACGCCAACCAACACTTCGTTTACTTATTTTTTTGTTTTTAATATTTAATCTCCCAAAGAACACAGCGATCGAGATTGAGACAAAAGGACATGTACATTATTTAAAATAGACTGTGATTTTGGTATCAAATAAATATTATATTCAAGATGCCTAAACAACTCGAAACACGTGTATCTAATGAATGCGTACTAAAAGTACTAACGTTTGATGCGCATGTAAGGTGAAAGGACAACAATAATAACTAATAACAATAACAATAATAACCCACAACAATAAAACAAGAATAGCCACCACACAAAGAGGTATGGAAAGAGCCACACATCACACAAGGTATCTTTTTTCGAAATACAAAGAGCGGGTTAGGAGCCAGTCGTAGGTGGCCGAGACTACTATCACAATCTCCAACTACAAGTGGGACTAAGACGGGCACGTGGAACAACTAAAGATGAAAAATGTAAACGAAATAATATAATCGAATGGCGTTCTTAACTGGAAGACAGAAAACACAAAAAGAACTGCCGGCTTTTGATGGGAATCGGGAAAACAAGGGCCAGTTGTCTCACAGAAATTCAAATGGACATTGTCATCACGTGGCCATTCAGCGCCATTTTGTTTTTGGCATTAGAGAGGTTCTCGTTGAACAACCATTCTAGATACGCTTCAGCTTTCTATTAAATTGTAATACGCTAACAAGCTTAACAAGATGATAGTTGTCCTCTTCTGTTGATCACGATTAGTTCAAACTTCAATTCAATTAGGGGTCTTCTCAAGTGTCAAAAAAACAAAACGGCGGTGAACGGCCATTTGATGACAATGTTACATGTGAATTTCTGTGAAACGATCCGTCCTTCGACTTTTGAGAGAGGTGTTTGACCAAATTTCACTATATTTGATAGATATTTTTAAATTCGCCTTACGAAGGTTTTGTCAAACCAAAGCTGACGTCATACAAAGTACAAATCTGGACGCCACAAGACTGAAGAAGAATATAAAATTAAAAAAGTAAATTTAAAGAAGATCGCACATTAATCAATAACAAATTGAAACAGTATTAGTGACTTTTAGAAATATGCAGAGCATGGAACGTTAGTTGTAGGGAATGCAATCTCGTTCTGGCGAGATCTCGGCCTTTTATAGCGAGATTGATCTCGGACGAAAAAAGGGCGAGATCTCGCGAGTTTAACGAGATTGCACTCGAGCATTAAAACGTCTTATTCGAATCTTTTATTTCATTGGTATGTATATTTTGTTAATTAATCTGTAATTTCTAATAGTCTGACTAATTGGTATATTTTGTTGATTAATCTGTAATATATAATGGATCTACTGAGTAGATATAGTTTTATTTAATTGATAATAATATCTGAGTTTAATAGTCAATTCAACTTAGATAAAAAGTTTATTTTTTTCTCGTTGTTTTGTTTGTTATAAAAGAACTGTTTTATTACTAAAAGATTTTTGTTTGATATTAGAAGAGAAGACTGGTTGTTTCTTTCATTTGTTATTTGATAGATACGTACGTCAAAGTTTACTACTTGGAAGTTTATTAAAAAATTATAGACAAATACGTCAAACAATGTTTGATTCATATAAGTCTATTGAAAAATTCGTGAAAATAAATGTTTATCTTAAAATACTTATAATTTTTATTATTTTTTTCCTAATTTATTCAAATATTGTGATTATTTGCAAAAAAACACACAAAACTGCCAATCTCGCGAGATCTCGAAATAGGCGAGATCTCGCAGTATTGTTATTCATAAACTCGCGGAATCTCGATTTAGCCCCAATCTCGCGAGATTTGCATTCCCTACTTAGTTGGGTGGCAAAAATAGTAACGTACCCGTCAATCAGAAGATTCCGAGTTCGAGTCTTTATAGCCCCAAAACTTTGTTCTAAATAAGATTGGTTCCATAACTAATAAAGTCATTGATAATAAAATAAGATAAAAGTCCAAAAATGTTTTAAAAAAGTGACAAGAAGAAATTAATAAGATTAGCACACCCTCGCAATCTCCGGCCCTCAACCCGTGTAGAGGCAGTGGCGTAAGTGAGTAGTGTCGGGTACATTTCAATGGGAGAGTTCAGTCGACAAGCCTTCAGCGGCGCCGGCGTCTGTCCCCCTGTCCCCCTGTCTCCCCTTCCACCCATACCACCCACACACCCACCACAGCCCTATACAGTCTGTAGATACTTGCGCTCTAACAACCCCTCGTGTAACGGAGGTACAAGGTTGGGTGGATCAATACAACTTTTTAAATAAATAAATAAACTAGGTACTTTTAATTTGATTTGTAGGTAAATAGTAAAACAGATTTTCAGTTTTTTCCGTTTTTTCCGTCGATTTAATTAGGTAGGTACTATACTTTTTGATGATTTATTTTCATCTGATATGTGGGTGTTTTGGGTGTTCAATTTGTGACATAATATGTGTTGTAACTCTGGTTCAATGAACTCGGATTTGTTTTGAATTTAAGTGTCATTTTCAAATAATAATAATAATATTTGGATGATTTATATAGCGCCGTTTTTGTGAAAAATCACCTCAAGGGCGCTGTAAAATTGGAATTGATTGTGTCAAGTATTCAGACAAAAGTACCTGTCTATAATATTTTTTACCAGAAAATTATTTTTATTTCATATTATTTGAAATGCGTATTTCTTTTGTTTACGATTTTTATGGTTAATCTTGACAAAACTTCAGTCAGATTTCATGATTTTTCAAAGTTCTCCATTTTTTATCTAAAGCGCAATTATTATCAATCCTACAATTATAATATCACGTAATTTTTCACGGGTCTGCGTTAATTGCGACACAAAATTGAATAAAAAAAAAACAATTCCTCGACTGCCCTTGTGACTCGTTAGATTTTTAAAATTTTTCAAAATTTTATGTAGCTTGTTGCTTTTAATGGAAAATTCAAAGCGACGTAAGTGGGGATGAAAACGATGTTGTGAACTGAAAATATTGTGTTGATCACTGATATTATGAGCAGAAAATATTGTGTTGATCAAGAAATTCGCCACGGTAGGTACCTACGTTCTGTAAAAAGAAACAGTAGAATTTTCGAAGTATTCTGTACGTTATTTTTTCAGTGGCAGACAAAAACACCACTTAGAGTTGATCGTAGATGACAGGGTAAGATTACTTCGTAAAAAGAAAATAAATTCATAATATAGGAACGTTAAGCTTATCTAATTTCACAATCAAATCAAAACCACATTCTGTAGTGTTAACAAAATCCAAATTTTCTAATATAAATTAGCTTTGCAAAAAAAAAACATCAATGTGTTTCGTCTATGGTGCACAACGTCACCACACAAAGTTAATAGGAATGTGCTGGCCCTCCAAAAATGGAGTTACGTGAGTTAAGAAACATTTTTTAAATTCCGAAAGAACACACTTGGAATTCGAATCGCCCCGGATGAAAATTTGGCGGGTTTTTCGTGTGGCGGGTCGGTTGGCGCCATGTCGGTCAGCCCGCGGGCCATCTATCTCCAGTAGTTTAGTGGGTGGAGGAAGGTGGGGGGGGGGAGTACCACGTGGGCTGCCAAACAACTCCGCGAGGGAAGAAGGAACTTCGAATTATTGTAAAATTGAAAGGATTCCCGCCTTTTAGCTGTGACGTCATTGGTACCCGTACGTATTATACGCAAATGCAAGGTCTTCAGATTATTATTCGAGTGGTGTAATCTGAAATTAGGCGTTTTAGATAAATATTCACCCTTGAACGAGGATATAGGTACTTATCAAATTTTGAAATTCAACTTATAACGCTTAACGATGAAGTTAATGAACTATTTTTACAAGCATATTTTAATAACCATGCGTAGTATCACGATTTACACAGTTGTTTTTTGTTATATTTTTAACACTCTTTAAATCAAAAAATATATAAAAAAATTATAAAAACATCGGTAAAACATTATTGTTTTTAGAGTTGAACATTTTTATATGGAAATGACTGCTAGCCGAAAACAGTTTTTAAGAACGTATATTTTTATTGGCTGCTATCTTTATGTATGATTGGAAGATTCAACCAGAACTAAATGCTATCTAGGGAGTGTCTTGGATAAATTTATCCATTTTTTATTTAATATGTGACATCTATGACATTTCTGCAAGTCTAGGATGAATTTTTATTTTTAACTTGGATAAAATGAGTAAAACCTCAAACTGTAATAGTTAATTGATGAAGACAATATTAGCGAAACTCAATCGAAAATAACAGAAAAATCAGAAAAAGATACGGTCACAAAATATGCGTTAAGAAAATGAAGATAATGTTGGGAGTTCTTGGTCGAAGAACGAAATGGTGCATGACCGAATCAGTTTTTAAGACTTAAAAATGTTTCAAATGTAGGTAAAGTAAGTTATTATACGAGTTTTAGGTCATTAAGCTTCCTGGAGAAGTAACCGTAAAGCACCGCGAGTGATATTGCCTATCCAACAAATAAAACGACTCTCACCGAGTCAAAGCCGCTGCGATTTAAGCAGCCCTAAGGTCAATGTGCATCGGGCTTAAGATTAAAATAAAACAGACTACTTTATCGCTGAATTCAGCCGTCGACCGCAAAAGCTCTCAGCCTGCCAAGTTTTTTCTATCCAGAAGAAAGTGTAATTTACCCATTAGCCAATACAATAAGGGTTTATGTCCAATCCCTGAAAGAAATACGTTATCGTAGTAAGTTGTGTTTCCTATGAGAGTCGTTATTTTCTTTTCTTGTCCCACGTGAAGATGTATTTTACGAGTGAACTTAATTAAATAAAACCGTGGAATTCCTGGCTCGGTTAAATAAATACCGAGGAAAGCTGTAGGTAAGAGCTTTATAAAAATGTGTTCGTTTGCCCCATATTCTGTGGTTCATCGGCATTTGGAAAATGTCCAATGGTTTCGTAATTCATTGTTAAATACACACACATGCCAGAACTGAGAAGTAAAACTGAAAAAATACATACACAGGTATGTATACTATAAATTACGACGGTCCCTAGTGCCCGTAGGACAGTATAGGGACTAGACGTGACACCGCCATCCTAAATCTGAACCCTAAAATCAACTGCATTACATTAAATAATTATTAAAAAGTTGTGTTTTAAATATGTTTAACAAATGTGACCACTCAGAGCAGCAGCTAAGAATATTATGGTGTTTAATAATACAAAATAGTGTCACAAAATTTGGACTAAACACAATGTATTTCTGGGGTACAATCATGATATAAGGCTGAGGGGGGTGGAGACGGGGGGGGGGGAGAGGGGGAGGAGATATAGGCATAGGAAGATTAGGGTATGTAAATAAACTTTATTTTTATTTTTAAAACTTCTTCAGAGATCCCGCGAGCAATTGCGTAGTTGACACGCTCGTCTGGCGTTCCCTTGCATGCGTTCTATAAGTTCTTTCCCTAATCGGTTTATTCGTGTCATGAGTCAAGAGACGCGACTTGAACCATCTTCTCGGTCTTCAGGACATGTATAGTGTGAAGTTATCAGACAAAGGCAGCTACTGTATAATACAATATTGGTACTAAAAGCGGAATAATTTCGGTTTACGGAAGGTCTTCCAAAATAATTTTTTTTTTTTATACTAATTATGGGCCGGAAAATCCAAAACTGAAAGAATTTTTTTTCGGAAAGCAATATTAACAAAGTTACACGACTTTAAAATTTTCTATAGGCACACATGAAAATCGACATATTGGAAGTATTATGACAGTTTAAAGTCATAGATAAACTAGAAAAATGTTTTACCACACAAAATTAAATGTTACCATGCAATAATATCATCAAACATACCTTATAAATCGACGAAGTATGAAAATTCGTAGTCTTAAAAATGCGTAACCTAACCTAACGCTAGGTTTGTGTAACATGGTTTGTGCCCCTTTATACCGCCTGCTCGCGTCCCTAACCTAACCTAACCTAACGCTAGGTTTGTGTAACATGGTTTGTGCCCCTTTATACCGCCTGCTCGCGTCACGGCAAAAAAAATCCCTGTTTTCAAGTAGTTTAGCGGCTACGCTAGGTTTGTGTAACATGGTTTGTGCCCCTTTATACCGCCTGCTCGCGTCACGGCAAAAAACATCCCTGTTTTCAAGTAGTTTAGCGGCTACGCTAGGTTTGTGTAACATGGTTTGTGCCCCTTTATACCGCCTGCTCGCGTCAATTTAAAAAAATATCCCTGTTTTCAAGTAGTTTAGCGTTTACGCCAAAAGTGAGTAAAATTTATAAAAAATAATTACTTAAGTTAGTTATTGATATGGCAACACTTAATTTTATGTGGCTGTTTCTATGACTTTAAACTGTCATAATACTTCCAATATGTCGATTTTCATGTATGCGTATAGAAAATTTTAAAGTCGTGTAACTTTGTTAATATTGCTTTCCGAAAAAAAATTCTTTCGGATTCGGATTCTCCAGCCAATAGTTAGTATAAAAAAAAAGTTTTATTATTTTGGAAGACCTTCCGTAAACCGAAATTAAGCCCTAAAAGCATTCGAGGGTCCTGGTCGCGTCTACGAAACGCCTCCACTTATTCTTCTGCTCTGAGAAATTCAGAGCAGGCATTGCGTAGGTCATCACATCTCTAATCGTGCTACTGATCCAGCATAATGTTTTTCAAACGCCAATGGATACTTCGTAATGTATTCATAAGCACTTTTCTGGTGTCGGAACGCTGTTATAAATATTATGTCGAATAAAAGGTCAGGGTTTCCCTGTTATCGATACAAGCGGGGACAACCTACAAAGTTGGTATTATTGTAATGATGCTTTTATCATTTCGCATTAAGAATTGACGTTAGTCCCTCGTTATCACACGCAATCAGGGCGCTGTAGACATTTCAGGAACGATGTTCGCAAACGTTGTCCGATTAATATCTCAGCGAACTGTAATTTGCAATCGTGTTCAATGTCCAACAGCACGAAGCCTTTTAATGAAGCTTTTGCGTTTTTCTATTCAATTGACGGGAATGTATTTAAATGAAAACAGCTTTGTCAGTTTTTCCACTTTGTAAAATCCCTACTCTGAACTCTAAACGCCACTGGTCATTTTCAGTGGAAATTATTCCAGACCTTGTCATATATACGACACTCGGAACTAGTGTTAATAGGCCACTTGCATCACATTTTTTTTAATTTTTTCCGGTTTAGGCAAATATTCTAAGACATTCTGTTTTTTTTTTTTTTTTTAATCGTATTTTTCAAACCCTGGGGATTTTTTGAAAATTTCAATCCGAAAAATCAGACCATTTTTTATAAACCGGAAAGACGGGACATAATTTTATAGGTGTGAAAAAACGATAATTACATAGCCGAAAATCATTAAAAAAAAAAAAGTTTTCCACACGAATGGCACAGGAGAATAACGAGGCATACCAAAAATATTACATCTCATAAATATATTTTTCCTTGATCCATCTTATTGATCATAAATAATTTTAATGTACAGCGTCTATATTACTAAATTCAATGTAATATACTTGTACTTGTAAATTATAATAATAATAAGAATATTATAAAATTTTATTTTGTTAAAATCAGCACCAAAATCATTATACCTCTAAATACGTACCGACATCATCTTCACGTTCTGAAGAGAACCCCGTACATTTAATGATGTACGGGGTTCTCTTCAGAACATCTGTCAAAAAATCAAACCAAATGATAAGTTCGCAGAGAACAAACAATAAATCTAGTGAACGAATTCAAAAATTCGCCTGAAATCAAAGTGATGCCATATAAAAAAATAAATCAGTGTGGAATTTTACAAAATTAATAGGAACATTTTCGGAGACGGAACATTTTCATGTAGTTACGTCACGAGCCCAAATAATGGATTTATTTATTTAAAAATGAAAAAAACTGTACATTTCTTAACAATTTTACTAACATTTTCTTAATCTTAGTTAAAAGATCTATCCACATGATTTTTTCCAAGAATTTTGAAATCCATGCAAGTGGCCTATTCTTGTACGGGTTGTTATGAATTTTAAGATTCAATCGAAAAGGTAACTCGGCTATCCCAACATAAATACAGTTTTATATATTTCTTACTATTCATATTAGCTAAATACTAATAAAGAGAATCTTAACATTACCTAGCTAAAAGAGAGCCGACTGACTGGGCAGAGGTTTAGATGCTTATTAACCTCTCAGGCCTCGACCACAATGAGAAGGTCAGAATATTTCAGCTTTGCATAAAAATCCAAATAAATGGAATATTTTTGAACGTATTCGACAACTAAAAACTATTTTTGAAAGTTTTTGACAAATACCCTTTCAAATTTTATTATTAGAAATAACCATGTAATTTTTTAAATGTAAACATTTTGAATGTCAATTTTAAATATCTTACATATTTTCTAACTAAAATTACTGATAATAAAAAAACACACACTTACGTATTTGATTAGAAAAATGTATTAAACGTTATCATTACCTCACTTTTTGTCTTTTCACGAAAAATAATTTTAAAAAAATTCACAATGTTTCATAATTTTTTTTCAAATTGTTGTCAGAAATTTTGGTGAAATAAAGATGCACATTTTAATTATTTTGTGGTTAATTTTTAAATTTCAATATACAGCGTGGTGTTTTCTCTTTTCAATACCGTTTATATCATATTTCTCACTATGATTTCTACGAGACCTACAGGAGTTGTTCAGAAAAGCAAACAAATTAGCCTGAGGGGTTAAAGGGTAATTAGCGAACATAAATTAGAAATTAAGTAATGGAAATCTTATTACTAAATATTAATTGTATTATTGTTGTTAGAAGCCTAATAGAATAGAACTCCATAGTCTGGTTGCCCTTCTACAAAATTCATATTCATACTATTGAAAGAATTCAAAGAAAATTTCTACGTTTTGTAAATTTTAAACTTAACATCCCTTTAGAGCACATAAATTACCCATAGTTAATGAATACTTTAACATTAGAAAACAGACGAAAAATAAACGACCTAACTTTTTATTAAAATTATAAAACTCTAAATTCGACAGCTGAGAACTCCTGCAATTAATAAATCTATATGTACCTACACGAACAACTAGACAAACATTGTCATTTTATACACGTACATCTCATTCGAACTATGATTTACATTCTCCAATACAACGTTTGCTTAGTCTTGGTAACAAACACTTAAACAATCTGGATGTATTTGACAATAATTTGAACTTAGCAAACTTCAAACGCCATATGTGCCAACTATTTATTTCTACCTATCCCATAAACTAATGAGAACAACAATTTTAAACATTACCTACTTTATGTCAACTCCTATATTTTATGGACTATATTTTGTTTCTTATATTTTACGTTACCTGTATTTTGTTAACGCTTATATTTTATGTAACCTATATTTTGTTACTTGTATTGTGTATTATATTTTGTGAACCCATTCTTTTCCTGTAATTAAAAAAAAGTACTGCATTCTATGTAAAAGCCCTATGGGCGTTTTAATAAATAAATAAATAAAATAAATTATTAATCTTAGGCAAATAAGATATTTACATTTTTGATCTTAGATTTATTACATTCCAGAGGTATCTGCGTGAGTAAAATGGGTTGCTAGAGTTGAAGACACCTGAAGACACAATCAACAGACACAATCAACACCCACAAGTTTTGTGGAAAGACGTTCTCCGGAATAACTACTGTCGATATATTTTTCTAATACTTTGTGTTATATTGTGTGCTCCGCCGGTAAGAAGAGTGATAGCGAGAATATATTTAGATGAGTGGTAGCGTTGTCGTGGCAACAGCAAAGAGGCTCTAAGGAGTGGAAATACCCCTTTATAGCAACTCCCAATTACGCCTTACTGCATACAGGCAAGTACGACACAGACACAATAAGCTAACTGGAGTATAAATATATTTTAATGCACCAATTATTCCTGATATAGATTATTGCGCAAATTTAAAATACTAAAAAGTCAAATAAAAATAAAATCGGTATCGAATTTAAAATACACAAGGCCCAAGAACAAAAACGATTTACATCAGCAACAGAGTGATTGTTTACAATTACTGTGCAATTGATTGTTTGTAATTACTGTGAGAGGCCAATCAAAATGCGTTTTAATGACTTAATAATGTTGTCGACATAATATTTTTTAGGTTGAGAGCTCGATACTTATATTTGCAATACCATTCGACTTCTGATAAAAAATAACTTTTGCTCCTAAATAGTAGATACCTTAACGATATTTTTTGAAGAATATTCTGTATTCGAAGTATTGAATGTGAGCTAATATCGTATTAATCTATTTCAGGAGTTTGCCAAGTGCGGAATAATCTGTGCGCAATATTCGTGATCGGGATAATTTAAGTAAACAAAGATAATTTTTATTTTTTATTTAGAGATAATATATTACAAAATCGTAATGAATTTTTTGTCTTTATTTTCGTTATGTGTTTTTGGGGTGTTATGCCGTGTTGCGCTACCCCCTTCTTTCTTAAAAATCTTAAAACGTATCTCGCAATGTAGTATTTATGATACATTATTCCCAATGAGTTTAATAAAACTTATTTCGGTAAGGACAACATTATTCAATTAAAAGAAAATTATTTTTACACAAGAACACGAATTTAAAGGAAAGTTAAATGAAAAGTACATAGATTTTAAATTAGACACACTTGATACGGTTAGTTGAAGAATATTTCATACGTTATAAAGATATACAAGAGTTACAAAGAAAGATTGCTAAATATGTCATTGGTTAATAAAGCTGCTGAGAAAATATCCTTTTAGAGCTTTTGGCTACTTAAACTAAAACAAGATTAATTTTATTGACAGCTTAATTTTTTAGTCTAAATTTTCTTTGGTTATTCTTTCTCATTGAACAACACACTAGAAATGCCATCCATACAGATTTGAACGTAAACCGATTTCGCCACTTAATACCTTTTGGATTTCTATTTCTTTGGATTTCAAAATGATGATGAAACTCTTTTTTTTAATTTTCATTAAAAGGCGTCAAATTTATGCTTCAAGGAATGGGAAAAGGGGATGGGGTGGTTTTTCGAAATTTGATGTAGACATCGGAGGACCCACCACTTACCCGTCCTGGTATAGGTAACAGATGGTTACACCTTCAAGGCTCTTACAAGGACTCTTAATTTTTTTGGTAAAAACGACTCTACATTTGATAACGAAACTAGACCTCCAATGTCCTTGCATACATTATTAGTAAGCAGTATGCAAGTACTTAGCGGGAAATACAGATACAATATGTGTTAGTACAACAAAATATAGACAAGACAATGAGACAGGTTGGTGAAATTCCACGAGGTGGCAAGCGCTGGGTGATTGTATCCAGCGTATCCTACAAGCACCCGTTTGGAAGGAAGACACAGTAGATAAGTAATAAGGGCATGGCAAACGGTTGGGAGTCCTCTCCAATCGATTGGCAGTCCCAGCAAGAATGCGCACACTTGACGTTCGGTCTAGTCGTGAACCACACTCAGCCTTCGTGCCCCTTAGCCGGTTTCTCGGTGATGCCTCAAAGAAAAGTAAATGGGAGATTGGGAAGATTTCATGTAGACAGTCACCTTCTCATTGTTTTGAAGGTCAATATTGCAAAATGTCATCAATCTCAGAATAAGACTGTAGATTTGTATAAACAACAAAAGCCGCCCGGATCTCTTTTTTACGTTTCGTTGATCAAAAGATAGTATTTGGAAAACCGAATAGGTATTGATGTACGTAATAAAGACTACCAATATAATAGTAACAAAGGACACAAGAGAATATTTGATGTAAACAGTTTAGTGCGTGTAATGCCTTTCATGTTTACCCGCAAAGCTTAGCCAGCCAGCAGCTGTTGATATATAAATGCATATACATAAAATATATATATCTCGGTACAGGGCCAGTAAACAACCGAAATTCGGCAACCTGTTGCTAAGGGTCTTGTGTACATACGTTAAAATACGTTCGGCGAGACTTATTGAATCCGGCATTGGGTAACTTTTGCGTTTTCTTTTAAAAAAATCGGACACAATGGAATAAGTATGTAAGAAATTAAATTGAAGAGGTAAAGAAACCCTCAAAAGAAATCTATACGCCACTTCAAAGTCCACATTTTAAAGTGTGAATTTCAGAGAAATTAAAAACATACAGCACAACGAAGTAATGCTAATTTATGTGTTTATGATTTATTTCAGATGCTTTAATTAAATACTGCGGGCAGAGCAGATCTTGGCTTTTGAAATAACCGAGCCTTTTTTTTCATGAGACTTTTTACAAGCCCAGAAAAAAATAAAGTATCAGACATATAAAAACTGCTTTAAAGTTCAATTATGATTTTATCGCACAGCGTGGCAAATTAAGTTTTTTAGAAAATGATCGTAAACTGTTTCCATATTTGTGCTACAACTTCTCAAAATCGAAAAAGACACTTTTTTTAGCTATGTTTTTTTTCTTAAATAATTCAAAATATTTTCGCCATCTATTGGTATAGGCCCCATCATAGGCCCTATTCCAAATATTACACGACGGGGTGCATCGCTTTAATGAATGTTTTTTTCTATCTTTTATTTAGCTACAAGTATTTTTTAAAGTGATGGTTGAATTGATAATAGGGACTCTCTCACGCGTCGGTGTGAAATAAACATCACCCTCGTACCTACAGCAAAATAAGTACGTAAGATCGCTCCCGTGCGCATATTTACAAAACCTATACCGATTCAGTCGCGGTAACGACAATTTACATTTTAAATATACCTCTATATTGGTTATTTTTTATCACATTGCAAAAACAAAAATTGTTCTAAAATCTAGATGAAATAATCTTTCTGATGTGTATATTAGAAATTAACAATTTTATTTCTAAATATTTAAATTTTGATATTGAAAATTTAAAGCGACTGAAACGCGGTAGGGATTGTAAATACGCCTCCCGTGCTGTATTGACTCGTGTGCGGGCGCCAATTATTTTCTCCTTAAATATTTTTTACCGGAGTATGATAGTAGGTACTTATATTAGTATTAGACTCATGGAAAATAGTTGTGGAGTGTAAAGGTAGCATGTCGATGGAATTCCTGTGATTGTGTTTTTTACGTTGTTTTTTCGTGAACACCTCACTAGGAGAAAATGTAACAAGATGTTCAAGTGTCTGTGTTAGTATAATGCTGTATTTTTTTCATAATGAGGTACTGTTTTTTAAACAATTAAAATATATGACATGATTTTAGATTTTCACGGCCAAAAGTATTTTTGGCAAATTGAAATCCACAAAAACCCAATTAATATTAATAGAGACGACGCGACGGAGCTGAGCTCAATAGTTCTTGGTATCCGGTAATTGACGGATACACCAAAGCTAAACGCAAAAAATCATTGTAAAGTATATTGCAATTCCAGCTTGTAGTGGAGTGGACCTAGCGACACGGTATCGCTTCTTAGTACATAAGCACACATTTCACCACTAACAATTACACATCTGCCTTGATGATGGACACTGTAACGCTGTCCGAAACGTTGGCTAAAGGAGGAGGCGCAACACGGCATAACACCCCAAAAATAAATAACAATAATTAAAATATATGTTTAATGAATATAATTAACCTAGTTTTAAAAACAGTTGAAAAAAAAATGCAGCTTCCAACTATTAATAATTTGTTAGCGTAAAAAATTTAAGCAAATTATTTATAATATATATGATTAAAGTTGTGCCAACTTCAGGCTATTAAATATGCATCTTCCGGGAGCATGTTTCACTATAAGCGGGTCGCGATGTTGTGGAAAAATTAAAATAAGAGATCTAATAAATCTAGACAAAAGAGAGGAAGGGATATAAAAGGCAGAGGGAAAAGTTGGACATCGACTTCGTTAGCTAAATTGCAAAAGTTGAAGTTTTCAGTGATTGCAGGAACGCGGGACGTTGGGTAGGCAGTGAATAAATCCTGCACGAGATTATATTAGGAAAAGAACTACTTCACAGTAAACTGGCTGGATACCTTGTCTACTACGTAGATAGACAGTAGAAGCAGTTATATCTACCAGGCAAACAATAATTATGGTTACCTAAACTAAAACAAGATTCATTTCGTTGTCAGAATAAGCCTAAATTTTCTTTGGTTAGTGGTACACTGGTACACCGATGTCGCCACTTAGTACATTGTATTTAGTTCTAGACCATTTATCTATAGCTCTGTCTTTCTTACACTTACCTGACATCGTATATAGCCATCCTAATTGAATTTCAAAATGATAATGAAATTTTTTTTAGAAATTTTATCAAAAAGCATCAAAATTCAGCTTTAAGGGTTAGGGGTGGTTTTTGAAATCTCATATAGACAGTCACCTTTCCCTTATTTTGAAAGTTAAAGTTCAAAATTTCATCAATCTCGGAATAAAACTGTAGATGTATATTATTATTATTGTATGTTACTCTTTCACGCAAAAACTACTGAATTGATTTTAAAAATTCTTTCACTATTAGAAAGCTACATTATTTGCGAGATCTATAGGCTATATATATATATTGGTAAGCTCTGGCGTTATGAATAATCTCTGGTGTTATGAAATTATTTATCATACGTTTTCTGTCCCTAACAAAATCGATTTATTGCAAACGTTAGGAAAAAAAGCAAACCAATTGTCGCCATGGAAACGAAGTTTTATTTTTTTTTATTAGGCAATTCACCCTAAAAAGAGTGCTTTGTTGGCGTCGTACTTAACAACTATCTCCAAAAATTATGTATGCGCATAAACCCGAACGACTGCACCAAATTGGATAATTCTTTTTCTTTTGTTCGATATTTTGTATAAAACTACCGTTGAGTTCTGGCATTATGAAATTTGTAAGGGGTGGGAGGGGAATAATCCCAGAAATGAATAGGGGAGAACAATAAGTTAGAGTTTTCATATTTGAAAACAGAAAATGGAAAAGATTAGTCGTACGAGTAAGTAACCTTCAAGCGGAACCGAAGGGTAAAACGCAATACAGAAATTGGAGTGGATTGATCAATTAATAGTAGATACAATATATTAGACATTATCTATAATATAAAAATGAATCGCTAAATGTGTTGGTAAGCGCAAACCTCGAGATCAGCTGAACCGATTTCGCTAATTCTTTTTTTAGAATATTCCTTAAAGTACGAGGATGGTTCTTACGGAGAGAAAAATTAAGAAAATTGTGTAGAAAATTGGATAATTTCAGAAAACATCGCACGTTTGACAGATTGCGTGTTTGAGAATGACATTTTGAAAAACAATGATTTGTTAAATCAGGATTCTATTTTTGAAAATCTTTAAGTTGATACATATATTTAAAGTAGGTACTCCCCTAATAGTTTAAATCGAATCAAGAATTTTAGACATTTTAAATAGGTACCTATGTTGGTTACCAAATTTAGTATACCTACATGAAAAATGGAAATTTGAATAAAAATTTTAAAAGGTGGCACGCGGGCTGTTTAAAAACTGAATGTACCGGGATTGAATATATGGAACGCGGGAGGAGGGTTGGCGGGACGAGGAAGCGGGAAGACGGGGAAGGTGGAAGGGGAACGCGGGAGGGGAAGGGGACGTTTGAGGGGGGTGGGGAACTCGGGAGGGGGGTTCGCGGGGCGGGGGAAGAGGGGGGGGGAGTGGAGTGGGGTGAGGGAAGATGGAGGTGACGGAGTGGGAACGCGAGAGGGGAAGAGGACGCAGGAGAAGAAGGGGAGCGGAAGGGGAACGGGACGATGGGAAAGGACACTCAGGGAGAAACAATTTCTTTATTAAATGGCATAGCGACGCATGCCGGGACCAGCTAGTATCTAATAAAATATAAACAGATAGAAAGCTGATGTGGGCGGGTGTAACTTAAATTTTGTATGAGCAATGCGCTCGTAATGTTAGTCACACTCGCTTTATTCAGTTTTTTTTTAAATGTAGATCAGATATATTTTGAAAATGGCGAAGTACAGTGATCGTGTACAAAAATAGAAACCATAAAAATACTCCAAGAATACGAAGGAAACCAATTGGATTTCATTAATTGAACCTCCCGGAAGAACGATCTGTATGAGAAATCGAATCTTAAACGTTATGTATAAGGTAAACATAACCAATGGTAAGCATAACCAATACGTTCAATACGTATACTAGGTATGTGTTAAACAAAACCAATACTTATAATAGGTTAGGTTAAATATATGGTAAAAATAACCAATACGTAGGTATAATAAAAATAAAAATAACTATGTGAGGATGTGGGGAGGATATTCCACATGTCTCATATAGTTATACATATTTATGTACTTGTTTTTTTACAGTGCAAATATATAAATATGTATAACTATATGAGACATGTGGAATATTCTCCCCACATCCTCGAATAAAGAATTATTATTATTATTACAGGTTCCTATATGATAAATATAACCAATACGTATTATAGATATAATATGGTAAACATAACCAATATGTATAATAGGTATATGATAAACAAAAATATTATGTACATATAAGAGATATACCTATGGTAAACATAAACATTACGCATAATAGGCATATGGTAAACGTAACCAACATGAATAATTTTTCGTCAATATCCTGGAATAAAGAATTATTATTATTATAGGTGCCTATACGATAAATACAACCAATACGTATTATAGATATATGGTAAAAATAACCAATAATATAACCAATGGTATATGATAAACAAAAATATTATGTAGATATAATAGATATATGGTAAACATAAACAATACACATAATAGGATATGATAAACATAACCAATACGCATAATAGGCATATGGTAAACGTAACCAACATGAATAATTTTTCGTGAATAGATTTGATTTAAAATGTAAACTCGATAGGTAAATAATATTAGAGAATTTGTCAGTCAAATAAATCTAATAATATAAAAATTGATAACGTGATGAATAAATTATTATAATAAATTTAGAGGCTGCGGTTTTTTACAAAGCCACCCTAAAATATTTCAATATATTGAAATTATATGCATCTTGTCGGGGTCTAAATGTGGACACACTGTATATCTATAAAAGGGGGTTGATTTCGTGTTGAGGCGTTGTAGAATCACGACGAAAGAAAAATCTACATTTTAAATTCAACGCTTGAAACAGGCTTCGACTAGTGATGGAAGATAATAAAGATTGTGTGAGATATCTAAATTGTGTTTTGTTAATAAAAAAAACTAGACAGACTCATCGTATTTTCAACTCTTTATAAAAAATCAATTTATCAGAAAAATATGTAGGAATCCTTATAGCATCTGGAAAACTTCGATTTTAATTTAAACGATATTAGAGTATGAATACAGGCACGAACTATAATTGCAAAAATTGTTCAGAAGAGCAAATATACAGTAAAATGGCGCGATATAACGCGTTTCTTCATGTTTTTTTTTTAATTTTATTAAATTGACTGTTTGATGAGGGAAGAAATAAGTAATTATCTTCAATATTAAGTTTAGATAACGTTTTTTGTTTGTTGCCACTACAGACACAAGTGATTTACTAACTTTTTTCTGTGGTTTTGGCACCATACAAGACTAGTTAATCATATTTTAACCCAAGACCACAGGACACGTGATGCAAAACACGCGGTAGACAATATTACCTACTAGTATATTTTTAGCATAAGACTTACAGCGAGAACGAAATGCATTTTCGTGTGAATTGCCTACGCACTTTTCACCAAATCCTTCACAGTCGCATGATCCAAGAAGACATCGACATTTCTCCGACAATGTTGGTGGGGCGTCGCGCGTCGCTTCATTTGCCTAAATATGTCCAAACATAATTTGAGTTTGGTCTACTTCTGTGATGTGATTATGAGAAAACTTACCGCCCGAACTTTGCGGCTTTTTTAAATGAACATTCAAGCGGCGGAGGGAATCTTATTATTATTTTACAAAGGGAAATTTAATTTTGTTCGCGTCTTTTGAGGCCGTGTTTAACTACGACGCGTGGCGGGCGGGAGTAGATTATTAAGATGTCTTTACTTTAATAAAGTTTTTAATAATTTAATGCGCAAGATAATTTTCACAGTTAATAATGTATGTTTTTTATTTGAGCCCATTTAAGGATTCATGGAGGCTTTGTAGAACAAAGAGATTTTCATAAAACTACTGAGTATCTCCGATTAGAAAGACGTAGAGTGGTATTAATAAATTCAAATAATATGCTAGTTTTATTGCAAATAATTTACAATACTTGTCGGTTTAAATCGATCTGGAAAATTATTACCTATAATATAACCTAATTACCTAAATGCTTCTGACATTATTTAGACCAGTGGTTCCCAAATACTTTTGGTCCACGGACCCCTTTCCACCCCTCCCCTCCCGAATCACCCTAAACACAGAACTAGACCTTAATATATTCATAACGGTATAATTATTAGGTAATACAGCCATCTAACGATATGTGTCACATTTTTTAAATTTATATTAAACCTTGCGCGAACCCCCTGACGTTGTTCAGGGACCCCCGACTCAATTTTACACGGACCCCCTGAATGATCCCGAGGACCCATGGGTAAGGACCACTTTGAAAACCACTGGTTTATACCTACGCCAAAAGTTTAATGACAATTGAATGAGGGCATTTTAAAGTATTTTTTTAATTCTGGAAAAAAATTAAGAAATCAATTACGATAATGAAGGCATTTTAATCTTATTTTTATGTTGACAAATACATCTTTAACGATTTAAAATGTGCCATTTTTGATTTGACGCTAAAACGACATGTTCGTTTAGGTTCGTGAATGTGACGTCGTTGAAGTTACGGCAAACGTCGCGCGTCGCGTCGGTGACAGCCGTCATAATGACGTTGTAGCCGGTTGGAACCGTTTCGGGATGTGCAGTTTTAAAATGTATATTTTAGAATATTCGGTTTTTAAAATCAATAAATGATAATATTACAATTGCTCGTACAATTAGTACGATGATCAGAATCAGAAAAAGTAACTTAAATTCCGTTACATTTTAACGATATTCAAGGTTTATGAAAATACTCCATTAATTTGAGGAAACAATGATGTTACACAACCCCGACACCTCACCATTTAGAACTGGGTCGTTGTGGGATAAAACTTTATTTATATTTTTATTAATTACTTACGTCATATTATATGTCGAAATTACGATGTTCAGAGTTCAGATGTCTAAATTTGTATCATTATTTGAGCACGAATTAAATAATTTAATGTGATTAATGGAAGTTTGTTGTTTCAACCCTTTAAGTAAATAGTTGAGAAAATTCGCATTATATTATTTTATCTGAAGTTATTAAGCATTTAAAATATAATCGGCCATTTAATTTAAATAATTTCATGTTAAAAAAATAATCTTAAAAGCATTAGAAAACTACTAAAAAGCGGCGAATGGTGGTTGAACCACTTCGCTTGCACTAATTCAGTGATGCACAACCGGCAGCCTATGAGCGTATTATTTTTTGACCCATTCTAAAATTTCAGATTGATAAAAATCGACAGCATTTATTGATTTTTACTATGGAAATTTTTTGCATGCAGCGTTTTTATATCTATTTTATAACTCCTTTATTAAATGCTTGCCGTTTTACAAAACCCGACCAAATTGTTTTGATAATACTGACTTACAAATATATAGCACGTACCCAAAGGATTTTAACCAGCGAGTAAAAAATGTTAATATCATTTTGCACTCCGATGTTTTTTTTATCAATTAAAAACAATAAAAAATATTTTTCCATCACACCTCGTAACAGAGTATATTGTCGGGTATAACCCAGCGGGTCACGTGATAGGCACTCCGTCTCGTTCCAGCAGCGCGGTAACACACGAAACATCACGTGATTGCGTCGCGAATTAATAGTTATGATCAGTGGCGAGATGCGATACTTTTTTATTCCAAATATGCTCGGGAAACGCTGGTTCCAAATATGCTCGAAAAAATCCTTAAGGTACGTGCTGTTACACCCATAAATACTGGGACGGCATTAGGATACTATGAATTGAGATATTTTAGAAAAGTACCTATCTAATTTTTTTTTATTATTCATACTAGGTATATATGTATACCTACTGGCTGCGGACAGTAGGGACGTTTTGATATTATTTTAATATTTATATATCTACTTGCTGACCCGGAAAATGTTTTTCTACCATATAAATTAGGGGTCGTCCATTAATCACGTGATGTTTTTTAGCAACTTTTTAACCCCCCCCCCCTGGTGATATGTGGTGAGGTTTTCGACTACCCCTCCCCCCTCCCATACCCAAAATCACATGTTTTTTTTAGTACAAAGTATATTGAAATTTTCAGAATATTATCGTGCGTTCAACGAAAAATGAAAACACGTGATATCTCATTATACCCCCCCCCCCCACTTTGTGATTTTTTCTGACCCCCCCCCCCCTTTCGAGCCACACGTGATTAATGGACGAACCCTAACATTTCTAGTGAATATTTTGGTTGTTAAATATAGCGCCATCTGTCATTCAACAACATAAATAATTTCGTTCTGTTTGAAATATCTACGAACGACGGTTAAATTTGCTCATAAAAAATACTAATGTGGCGATTAAAAATGGGAGGGTGGGGGTAGGAGGGTGAAAATTTGGAGTTATAGTATTTTTGGATGCCAAATAAACATAAATTCATAAACGGTCAAGCCGTTTCGGAGGAGTGCGACCACAAACACCGTGACACGAGATTTTTATATATATAAAGATAGATTTTCATGGCATTCAGAATGGTGCACCATATTAGGGAACGTACCCATACTACGTGACACGTTTAGGGGGGGGGGGGTCTTCAAAATGTCACGCTCCATACAAATGAGCGGCGGGTTGCTTAGGATTTTGGTCACCGGGGGGGGGGGGGGGGGGGGGTTAAAAATAGCAAAAAGTTGGTCACGGAGTATGGGTACGTTCCCTTATGTATAATCAATTAAGAACATGTATTTTAAGTGTCCCAGGGTCCTTGAATGGACGTAGAGGGAAAGACAAACGACTCCGGGTGACGCAAGAACAAAGGGGGAAGGGAGACGTATTGGGGACGGACGGGGAGAATATTACAAAATAATTATAACATCCCGACGCGGCGCGGAACAAGAAGAAAGTTTGATAAATTAACCGACAGGCAAAGGCCAGGCCGAAGAGGGCCAGAAAGAAGAAACGCCGACGCGATTTCTCCTCCATTTTTTTTTTGCGGCCAACTATGACGACAATGGAATCTTTAATTGCTTTTTTTTCTCCACCCGTCCGCGGATTAAGTGATTAATTATGTACAAACGTGGAGCGACGCTGGATTTGTCGGCAGCTAGGCGCAAGAATGGGACAGGTCGGGTGTTAAATTAATCTTTCTCGGGTTTCTATGCCACGAGACTCCCTCAATGGGCGCGGGTGTAAGATTCTTTCTTACACTTTCAGCCGCCTGTCATTCGATTGACAAATTTTCTCCGGCGAATTTTTCATCGAAAGTATATCCGCGCTTTCAGGCCAACTTCGGGTTTAATCGACAAGAAAATCATCAATGCAGGATTTAAGGGAAGAGATTTTTGAGTAAACGTAGTTTATTTGTGGAAATTAATATTCCGATTATTTAAATCTTGATATATTCGTTGCACTTGTTTATTTGGGATAAACCGGTTTCATGCTACATGGTGCAGATGTGATCCTCGAATGAAAGTGGTCCGGTACCACACAAATAATGAGGAAAAGGTATTTTTTTTAACTAGGAACAATTGATTTTTTTTTAACAGCAAACGATTTAATTTTATGATATGATATTATGATAATGTACACGGTATCAGGAAACTGGCAGTAAAAGCAGAAAACTTGAAAATCTACATTACATTTGGAGTCGATTTCGTAATACAACTTTTTGATTTGAGCTTTCGTTTTCAAGGTAATTGAATCGGAAGTTAGGGTCGGTTGTAAAAAAAAATTAACAATTCATACAATTCTTGATGATAATTTTCACGTTCTGTGAAAGTTCCTTTCGAGTTCTGCGGTTATTTCAGTTTTATGAAGCAAGAACAATATAATAACAGAATTCGAATAAAACTTACGTAGAACGTGAAAATTAACCTAAAAAATTTGATGATTTGTTACCTTTGGAATTTTTTGGTCAAATTTGAAAAAAATCGGTCCTTAGTGTTTTAATGTCAGCTGCTTAATTTTAATTTATTTTACAATGCATTGAAGCGTGGATATTGCTCCAGAAGTCTTTGAACCCTTTAGTTGCGGAAATAAAAGGAAAAAAGTTTTTTTAAATGTCATTGTCAGATCGATTTTATTTTTATTTAGGTTTTCCATGCGATGGAGATTTACCAGTTTCTCACTTGTACTACGCGTTTCCGGGCACCATGTATAGAAAAAAACGCTTTTTTGCATAAATGCCAACGGGGTTTTTCATCATACGTACGATAAGATAATAACCCTGAAGATTCGATACTTCTCTTTACAACGTTGGATATTACGTAACACCAATGACCATAGATAGATGTTTTATTCAAGAGGTCGCTTAGCCGATTACGAGTATAAGTGAAATTTAAAAAAATCAGAATGAAGTGATTTAAAAACCTGACGCAAAGCTCTCTCGTAGAAAGTGGAATTATCTTGTTAGAGGGGTAGCCTCGTTATCGCGTAATACCACCACCACAGCACAATGTTAGCCTGTAATACGAACATAGCACAATGTTAGCCTGTAATACGAATCTAACACAATGTTAGTCCGTAATACGAACATCGCACAATGTGAGGCGCGAAAACTTGCCCAAATTATCTTCGGCACATCCCTCGCGAAAAAAATCCCGCAAATCCGATGTAAACACGTCGTTTAATTTGCACTTTCGCCCCTCAAAATGATCGTCGGAAAAGTGAAAGGTCCAAAACGTTAAAAAAAGAAAATCTTTTCTCGCAAGAATCACGCTTACACTTTCATTAATATTAAACTAGGCGGGGATTTTTTTCCGGTGGGATGTTTTCGCGAAGGCTTGAAGCCCTCGAGAAGGTAATGTTCCAGATTTCCAATAGCAAGTAACAAGTAGGTACTATAGCAAGTACAGTAAGTAGCTACTGACGGTAGCGGGTGTGAGGGTATATCAATCAACCGACTGCAATGGACGGCCGTGATTTTTAACTAAAAAAAGTATTAATTTCTGCAAAGAATCTCAAGACCATTCCCGAGCCTGGCAGACGGTTCTAAAAGGAAAATTTAAAACTCAAAGATTTATGAAATCCTTGAAAAAAATCAACCAAAATTGAGCGTTTTTTGGGCAATTAGGTTTTTAATCCAAGTCATTAACAATTCATCTTGTAAAATTACGAGATTTAATTTCGTTAAGAGCGTTTAACCAGCCAGCGGACGAAAATCCACATTTCGTCGAAAGTTGTTCTTACGATCGTGCAGGGCGGTTACAATAAGAAAGATTAATTATTCTCCGTACCAGCTTTTTTAAATTATAACTCAATATCAAATTTATTTCAATCCAAATTAGCTTTAATTTATACCTTCATCCAAAAATGCTGAAAGGCGTGATGATAAAACTATTAAAATAACATACTTTTTGTAATTATTTTTTGATTATAAGTATTTATCATTTTTCAATAATGTTTAAATTTAATAAGAATGTTAAAAAAATCTAAAATATATTAGTTTGTAAGTGCGCAAATAAATACACAAATGGACCAATTTTCGTCAAGAAACACATGTACGTACATATTTTTTAATGATTTTATTGAAACTAAAATTAAAATTCTAAAACATGCGTTTGCTAGATAATGTATTGATTTATTTTACTGCATGATTATATTAATATTTGAAATGTGTGTGGTATAATACAAAATCTTTTTTGAAAATTTAACAAATCTGCGAACGAACTAAGGAATAACCTTATTATACTGAAAATTAAAAAATTTTCTCAAAATTTATTACATGCGAATGCTAGATAGAAGAACAATCTTTCGAAATCCATTTATAATTTTTTGTGGAAAAGATAAATATAATATACGTCTAAAATCTGATTTGAAAATGACATATTTCTGGTTTTCTCTGGTAATGCCCTCTTAAGCTGGATTAAGAGAATTGCGGTATGTACCTACCCACACAGAAATTAACTCAAATCGATGAATTTTGTTTATAAAAATGACATGTTTATATAACTGAGAAAAGTGACTCACCTTCAATTCCGTAATCCAGGATGTTCGGATCTCGCCCCTATTTCAAGCGGAGTCCTGTACAGCCAGCCCCCCCCCCTCCCGTTTACACTAAATCATTTGTGGAACTTTATTGTATAATATTATATGTCAAGCTCGTGTACACATCTCTCTGTTTCCCCTCTTCCATACACGTCACACGCACTAATCGTTAGCAAAACCAGCACACTTAAATAATATTTATAACAAAATAATCAACAATTAACAATAAAATATTGTCGATAAAAACTATAAATTCATTCAAACAAGTGCTTACTTTAATTAGGCAATATATTATTCTATTAGCATCCAAACATATTCCGTATCTATTCACATTTAATTTAATAATTTTGTATATATTTCTAGCTATCTACTGAAATCCTAAAGTGAACAGGTCAGTGCTCAGTCCGAATCAGCCTAGTTGATTACTACTATTGACATTAGCTTCCCGCCTAACCAGGAACCAGTGGTACACGGTCTCGGGTCTCGAGGTCCGTTTTGTGTAAATGCGTAGCATCGTTTCAAGTAATAAGTCATCATTGGGTAAAATCATACATGTACAAGATATCACAATCAAGAAAAATCCAAAAGGATGTTGGTACAACGTAAAACGCTGAATGTCACCAATAAATTAACACACACTTGTATTTAACCATAAACATGAATCGATAAAGTATTTCAACAGATATGCAGACATTTAAGACAGGTAGCGAATAAGACAACATATTAAGTAAACATTAATAAATCTGACGTAAAAATATCGTAACTAACGGCAAATATATCTTAATCTTAAAGAGACAATTGACTATCAGCATTTACCTAACTAACTACGCGTCACCCACGTTCTTCGTCGTCTAATGTTCCCTACGCACATTCTTTAACAGTTCCGCAATCATTTCCTAAAGTAACTTGTATAAATTAATGGTAACCCGTCGAGTAATGTAGAAAAACTAAAGCTAAGCTACCCAACACTTAACCGAACCGAGTTCCAGCGACAAGCTGAGGTAACGACTGTCTCACGCATTCATATTCATACGACTCGATAAGCATTATTGTACTGTGAACCAACAACGCCAACAACGACCGCCATGCCACTGTAAGGTGTAAGGGTTCTGGCTTCTGGCGCGGCAACTCGACGACAAGAACACTAGAATTAGCTAAGCGTCCGAACTCAATGTACCCAGGAGGGGGCTACGGAAGGTGCGAGGGAGTAGGCCGGGGGCCTCTGCTGACCCAACGAGTCATCAGAAGCCGTGACGCCCCCAGAAGGTAGAGAACTGTGGTAGACCATCTGTTGCTGGTTCTGTTGCTGTTGTTGTTGTTGTTGCTGTTGTTGTTGCTGGTGGTGGTGTTGTTGTAGCTGGTGCTGCTGATGCTGTTGCGGGAAGTTGAAGTCCAGGGAACCATCCATCGAGAGCTCGTGCTTGATCACCTGTGAAGAAATACTATACATATGGATGCAGAACTAGTCAAATTTAAGAAAATAAACATATTCACAAAAATCGGTAAATTAAAAAAAAGCAAAAAGCTATAAGCACAGCATATACTCGTACATTGAAAGTGCAACAGAAAAAAAACAGGTAAAATGATTTTTTTTTTTAAATAATGTTTTTCTCGTATTTATTGGGATCGGACCGGTTTCACTTTGCTTTGAGCGTATTCATACTGACGTCAGTATACAAGCAATCTAAAGATGTCCGTTATCAGGGTAAAGTGGGACCAATTTTAAAACAAATAAGAGAAATAACAAAGTTTAAAGCTTTATAATTCAATTTTTTTTTTGTAATTTGCCAATTTGTGAAGTACAAGTATAGATATGTTATGTTGCTTTGAAGAAAATGGTTCGGAATAGTATATTTACCTCATCCACATTGCAGTCGAAGCCCCCATGCTCAAGAGTCTCAATGTTGATGTTGAGGTCGTCAAGCAGGGCGGTGTTGTTGAGAACTCCCATGAGCTGCCCCATCATGGTGGAGCCGGGTACCAGGGCCTCCTGTTGGGCTCCCATCAGGGCTCCGTTCAACATAGGAGATTCCTGACCTAGTGTGAAAGAGAGTAACGTTAGATTAAAACAACACATTTTTTTTTAAATCTGGAAATACGCCCTAAAAAGTGCTTTGTGAAACAACATAAGATTTATATTAATAAAATTCGAGTAGGTTGAAATATTTTGCTTCGCGATAAGAAATATAGCTTTGTATTCTACCACATTTTGGGCAAAAGACACAGCTAAAATTATAGTTAAAAATTCCCACCGACTCTTTTATAAACGAAACAGTTTTAGAAAAAATTAACCGCTTTTATATTCCTAGATTAGGCAAATTAAAAAAAAAACACTTGATTTAATGTAAAAAAAACTGTTCTAAATTAAAATTAATTTGTTGTAAAGTAACAAAAAAAAATTGTTCTAAATTTAATAAACTTAAAACCAAAATATTTTCATCGAGAGTTTTACCAAAAACGTTAATAGGTGCGTTATTTACTAAGACGTCTATCCCGAAATTTTATTACACCATGAAAACATGTAAATATCCAGTTGTTTCACAGAACTTTAACAATTATGATTAATCAAATTTGAAAGATAATATTTAATTTAACTTCTGTCAAAATCTTATTCAAATTCTGTTATTATTCCATTACCGACCAGTTATTTCACAATAGTTGGGTATAACAGAACTTGAATAGAACTTGCATATTAATATATTATAATAAAACAAATATAAAACTCTTTTCCACTTAATTTTATTGACCGTAACCGATTTCAGCTCGTTAAATTAAGTAAAAAAAGGTTTAATATTTGTATTATTATAATATATTATAATTGAATTCCACCATGAATTGTCAGTTTCAAAAATAGAAATACTTGAATATTAACTTTGGAATTGATAAATTGTGTATGTTTTGTACTAATAATAATAACAGGTTTCCCTCGCAGAAATTAATGGCAGAAGTCGGGTACGCCCGAGGAAGACACGACACGATCAAGCGAGTCAAATACTTGGGCAGGATCACGTCAACAGTCAGATAACATATGTATGAAAGTGAAAGAAGCAAGGAGTGTGGGAGTTGTGTGAAGTTCCATCAATTAGTTTATCGTCTCTCACCTTGCATCATGTCCGTGAGGTGCTGCTGCGAGTTGAGCGAGCCGGGGGTGAGGGGGGTGCGGGGCGGGGAGCAGGAGGAGGGCCGCCCCCGGAGGTAGGCGGCGCCCCCCGTCTCTGAGGGGTACGAAGGACTCACCTGCACCGATGACGGGGACATGCTCTAATGGGGAACAAACAACACAACACTAAATAAGTTCATCATTCTCACTGGTCACCTATGGAACCGTCCTATCCGGATGCATAAAGTATCTACATATATCGGTCTCAACACAGGTATACCCTAGTGAGACAGGCATTGAATAATGTAATGTAAACATACCTTATATAGATAAATAAATAAATAAATAAATTTATAACTAAAAAAATACTAAATTAAGTAATTATCTACACAACTTCATTCGAAATTCAACCTCATCCAAACCTGATGTAGTCTGGTTTGTAAGCACAACGACTGTAAGTGTCTCTTTAATTTTTTTTTAATATTATTAAAAATCAATGCTTTAAATGAAAAGAAGCGAAATTAAGATTTGTAAAAATCGTCTCAGGTCACCGATTTATACTTAAAATAAGATAATCAGGTGAACATAAAAAAAGATGGCAAAGAACACTTTGTAGGTCGGCCGAAAGGCTCATTGAAACATCATGGATAAGCCTCAATACTTGCAAAACCTCATTACATAGTCAGGTGGTGGCGGTACCTCTCCGTGGTGTATGGGCCGGTGCATGCAGCCGCAGGGCTGCAGTCCGTGGAGGGCGCAGCCGTGCGACAGGAAGCCACGGCCGTAGGCGGGCCCTCCCGGGTAGGGCGGCAAAGGCCCAGTAGGACCGTTGCTCAAGCTGCTGGGAAACCTAGTCAAACATATCACCATTAACAACACCCTTCTTTACTCCACAACACCTTGATGATGAATATTGCTGATGGCGTATTATGATTGACTTGACTGACACTTAACTTTGAATCGATTTATTTTTTGCTCAAATTTGTTTTTCAAAGCTCCTTAGCACATGATAGAAATTACGTTACAATCTTAAAGTAATCTCACTGACCTGAACATTTCAAACTTAAAAAGCTGTGCAAATTCCATGGCGCTAGAGTATACTGTTTGCGGGATATGGATTTACTGAGGAGTAACAGGGTTTTTTTATCGCTGGGATTTTGTCATGGACTGAAAAATGCCTAATTTTAGAAACTTTGATCATTCAGAAGGCGAAATTTAAAAAAATGCCCAACTTTAGTAAAAATTACAGCGAGTTAAATTATTGTCGAGTAATAGTTTTACATAAAAATACATCCAACGGTTGTTTATTTGTGCTGATTAGCAAAAACCATATAAAAATTCATTCATACATAATTTAATTATGAAGAACACCAAAACATTGAACTTCGTATGCAAAAGAAGAATATACGAATTAAATGAAAAATGAATAAAGAAAAATAATATTATATTATGTTAGATATAGACAGAGAAGTAATATAAATAGATGAAAAAAAAGTAATATAAAAATAAATATATACTATTATAAAAATTGAAACATTAAGGTTTTTATTACGAATAAGCAAGACAGTATCAGAAATATAAAATCGATAAACATAAATAAAGTATTGGTACATTCACTACTCTGACATTCAATAAAATGTAAATACCTATTTGATATTTAAATACAACGAACGAGATGCAATTTGAAAAAGATGCAAGTACCTATGAAAAAATGCAAACATGCAAAATGCTGTGCTAAACATTGTGGGTTATTCATTAAAATGCATAGAATGTGATAATAGATGAAACAAATACTAAATGGTCAAATCGTCGATTAACTTCAATATTTTTATGAGTGAATTTTTTTAGACCAAAAAAATCATTTGGTGAGTTTCACTGAATTACAATGAACAAGTACACCACATCACACCGAATTCTGGAAATTATTAATATACATAACATGACATCTTGCGTAGTACCTTGAATCATTTTCAAAAGTTTTGATTTCTTTCATTGGTTTATGGATACTAAACACTGTTATTTAACGGATATTTTGTTTTCGGTCCAACCCTCCATCTTACAGTGAACATCTCCAGTCTGCGTTCCGTTAGCGTCAAACTAAACCATTGAACTTAACCTAAACATTTCAAAATGATTCTGGATAAGGCGTAAGAACTTTATGTTGCATTTAATTGATTTGGTTGAATGCAATAAGTACTCACGAGTTTAGATAGGGGTCGCTTCCCTGGAGGTTCATGGCATCAGCCAAGTTGCCGGCCAACTGATCGGCTCCGGCGGGCGGGGGGTAATCTTGCGAACCCCAATCATTCTCACCCCCGAACACTGAGGGGATGGGAGACAGTCTCCCGCAAGATGAAGCGTTAGAGGACGCTCTGGGACGATACTCATTTGCTAACGGAGACAACCCAGCCGAGGGCAGGAATCCACCTTGATTCGAACTGCAGGTGGATAGTTCCGACACCAGGAGACCAGGTTTAAGACAAGGTCGATTACACAACACGATCACATGAGAGTTTTGTCCAAGTCCATTTGTAGGGTTTGGTAGTTTGGAGAATTAGTAGAATTATCCAGTGGAGTGGAGAGACGATCAGTGGCGTCATTGTAGGACAACACGGCGAGCAGAAGCGGCAACGAAATAAAAAGAAAACAAAACAAAGATGCAATACTACTGAATAATTTAATACCAAAATTAATACATCTTTCCCAAAAAACAAGGCACATCGCAGTTTTACAAGTCACCACTTAAAAAAGATAACTCTCCAAAGTGCCAACTTACAAAATTGGTATATACTAATTGCGCAGGTTTTTAAAGGAAAGTAAAATAAATAATTATATTATGTATGTACTTAAAATACAATTTTAACTATATTTAATTAAACATGCAAAAATCCTATAACCTCCATCTCTTCCTTCTACAGTGCATAAATATTACTCTTCACTTATATTGTTCTGAGAGCTTAACTTTCCTAAACTAGTTGCACTACATATCCCTGCGTCCACTACTAATAGTGGAAATTCGGTGTTTAAAGTATATTTAGCAAAATGTTACTAAAGTAAAAGGTGGCTATAAAGGAAATTGGTTAACTAAATCATATGAAACAAGGATTGCGGGTTTGGAGGTAATATTTCTCAGTCATTCCGCTGAGTACACGGAAATTGATTAGTATACAGGAAGCCCCAGAATGAAAAACCGTCCCCTTACACCCATTTCTCATGCGGGGGTTGACTGAAGGTGTCCCACATTCCGGACAAAAAGATCATAAACAGAGAAACGAAAATACCACGTAGAATAATGCCGATTCGTAATCATTACGTGACATTTGTAAAAACTCAATTGAGTGACTAAAACGCTTTCGTTTTTGTAGAATTAAAATTTATACAGAGCGTCTTAAAGAAATCATTATTCAATGGATTGTTAGAAGTTTGAATCATTCCAGAATTTATTTTAATCAAGGTTAGAAAAAATGTGAAAAACGATCAGAAAATCAGTAGAATTCGGGTTTATGTGCCAAATTCGAGAGAAATTCCGTCGTTGTTCTTGTGATTAAAATTGTTATAACTTAGTCTTACTTATTTGTTTAGGACTCGTTACATCTTGCTATTGGCATCTTCAAAAGTGGTTTGATAGAATATATCTGGCATATCCATTTAATTAACTTAATAGCATCCTCCGGGGTTCCGCAAGGAATCGAACACCCGTCTCTCATTGGAATCCATAAAGCTTACAAATAAATTATTGTTACTCTTATTGTATTTGGGCCAGACTTGCTACGGACATATCGGTTCTGTGACAACACATATTGGCAAATCAACACACCTTCAAAAAGTGATATAAAGTAATGAAAAAACTACGTTATGAAGGTCACGTTAGGTTAGGTTATGGGCTATTTTTTCATCACTTTTAATGACCCTTCAGAAGTGTGTTAAAGTGCCACTTTGTTAAGTTATCATGGAACCGATATGTTCGCAGCAACTTCAAGTCTGGCCCCAATAAAATTAGAAAAACAATAATTTATTTGTAAGTTTTATGGACTCCAATGAGAACACCCGGGAATGCTTTTATGTTTAATTAAATAAATATTCAATACATCTAATGCAAAGCTAAGAAATAAAATATATTCCTTTTCAATCCTACGCGCATACTGATCTTGAAACACTTCCTGATAAATGAACTTAAGACTTGACATGATAATGAGTTAGTTGGTCATAAAATAGCTAGTTGAATGGTGATTATCATTGTTGCCACAGACTGAAGTTGGACGCAGCCTTGGAAGGTGGGACCTTGACGTGCAAATAATGACCTCAATGAATAATGTTTTTGATTGATTGTGTGCTTATGTAGCTCGCAAATTAAATAAACAAACCGAACTAACAAGAATCAACGAATCCAATTCTCACCGAGAATTCAATTTACAACTTTTAAAGATGTATCAATAAGGAAATTGATGAATTATAAATGTTCGTGACGTGAACATTGCACATAAATCAAAACGTATAAAATAATTAATATCTTCTTTAAATATTCAATACGAACTGAAAAGTGCATTTATTGAAGGCACTAGAAATTTTATATTCATATGATATAGGTATATTATAAAATATGATAAAAATAGATAATATTTTCGGTATTTATGAATATGTATTATATTTTATCACCCACTCCCTAAAAACCAATGTTGCATATACAAATAAATAAAATCTTTAAATTGCGCATTTATTAACTACAACTAAAACTACAATTATTAATAATTAAAATACTTTCACTGTAAATAAAACTAAAATGTTTAAATTCTAGAAATTTTAAAATATCAGTGTATGAACAAATGCCAAATAAAATTGTTTAATTGTAGATGGCTTTAGTTCCTTATATATCTATATTATATAATTATATCGGAAAATTATCGAATAAATATAATTATCGTTCGTCAAACTCGAGAATTCTTGAAAAAAGCAATTTAAAAAAATATATTAATGTGTAAATATATTAAGAGGTAATTTTAAAAAGAGGGTCACCAAAAGTTCTACTACGCTACTGTAGCTGTAGCTAAGTAAACTCCCTCTTTAAAATAGTTTAATCACTCTGTTCATTTAATATACTTGGAGTAAAATAACACACACATGTATTTTTCAGGTATTTTGGAGCTCCAGACTCAAAAAGTGACTGCCAAATTCAACCGTGAGGCGCACATGTGATTTGTTCAGGGTTAGCATTTGTATACTATTAAAGTAACTGCGGGCCCTGTACAGAACGCTCAGTTTTTGAGTATAATATAACTCTACTCTGGCTTCGATGGAGCCCCCATATCTGAGCTGGTCACTTAGATACACCAAGCATATCAATGGAGGGCCTGTTCGGAAGATTGCTTCCGTTGAAGGAGACTAGATTTGCATGTCGTTGCTCGATGGCGCTGACTTGATCACGTGACACTTCAACCTTTCTGATATCATCTGAGACGAAGAATTGAAAATTATTTTCAATACCGTTTTTCAATTTAATTCTACGAGTTTGACAAAAACAATTTATTCGATTTTTCGCAATAGCTATAATTTTTATACTGGTGAATGCGGTTGTACAGTACCTGTGGATGGGCGGTGAGTCGGGGAACATGTCGAGGCCTTCGGAAACAGAACTACTGGGGCTAGGGGTTGCGTCTGCTGGGATTCCACTGCGCATGGCTTCCACCTAACAAATTAAATTTAATAAATATTAATACATGTAGATTTTTCTTAGAAACCTATTAATATTAAAACAAATGGTTCACCATCCGAATTTCGCAGAAGGAGTTTAAACATGGCGTACCTACAAAGGAAACCCATTCAAGAATTTAAAATACCTAAAAATCTTAATAAAACTTTGGTCCCTACTTACAATAAAATATTAAGTCTGGGGGCACTTGGTTGGGACTAAAATGAGACCTAGGCTTTTTCTTGGTTTTCCCTACACACTACGCTAGCTATTCTCCAAGCCTCGTCTCTCGCAATCGACGTCGAATGTACGTCCGTTGGTCGACATGGTTATTCAACCAGTAGTTTGCCGTTCGTCACCCGGTGGCCACGGCAGTTATTTTAAAAAATAGAACATATTTATTTTATATACAAATATGAAATATTTTTAATACCGATTGTAAGCAAAAGTGTCAGGGAGGTAATTTCTGCGTGATTTTTCCAAATAGCCTGGCATTCAAGGGGCTGAGGAGCTTGGTCGAAGAAACATGCTTAGACGCCAAACGTCAAAAGTCATTCCACACAACAATGAGAGGGTCGAACCAATCAAAACGGAGAAGCGAGTGGTGGGTGGTTTGCGTAACTATGCAATTGGCTGTCAAAATCTAGTATTATTTTCCCACGCCAACTTTCGCACCCGCAAAGACAACTTATATTTTTATATAGTCGTTTTAAGGTTCCATATTACAATGGTTGATTTACCAGCGATGTTTTGGTTGCCCAGCCATGTCGAATATTATCAACTCTTAGAAGTTATACGCGGTAAAAATACATGTATTAAGAGGGCATTACCAGAGAACGCCGGAAATACGTCATTTTCAAAAAAGTTTTTAGACGTATTGACTCTTTTCCACAAAAAATTGTAAATGGATTTCGAAAGATTGTTCTTTTATCTAGCATAGTTATGTATTAGAATTTTAATTTTAGTTTCAATAAAATCATTAAAAAATATGTACGTACATGTGTTTCTTGACGAAAATTGGTCCATTTGTGTATTTATTTGCGCATTTACAAACTAATATATTTCAGATTTTTTTAACATTCTTATTAAATTTAGACATTATTGAAAAATGATAAATACTTTTAATCAAAAAATAACTACAAAAAGTACACTATTTTAATAGCTTTATCATCACGCCTTTCAGCATTTTTGGATGAAGGTATAAATTAAAGCTAATTTGGATTGAAATAAATTCGATATTGAGTTATAATTTAAAAAAGCTGTTACGGAGAATAATTAATCTTTCTCATTGTAACCGCCCTGCACGATCGGAAGAACAACTTTCGACGAAATGTGGATTTTCGTCCGCTGGCTGGTTAAACGCTCTTAACTGTTTGACATTGTTTGCCATTTCAAACTTACACCATAGAAATATCAAAAACATCAAGAACGTAGACAATATTCACAGGGCTGCCAATATAATCATCTCTTCGACCGTTCGACATTCAAGAGTACGTAAAAATTAAACATTCGACAAAGTTGATCGCGCGACGAGTAATTTTTCGCTCGTAGGTAGCGAATAACGATTGATCGTTGCTCGGGAATAGCTTTCAGATGAATGACGAATACGGTGACCCGACAGTTAATTCCCTGACAGTCGCACCCCGAAATTATAAGTATCATACAATTACAATTTTTTTTTAACCAATTTCAAACCTAAAATCGACTCAATAGTTGGTATTACACATTAAACGAATTTATTTACATTGTGGATTTTTTGTGCTTTATGCAGTATATTTTTAGACAAGTAGTTTTTTCCTTAAAGCACTTGAATAAAAATATATTTTATACAGATGCACAGTTTTTATCTCATATTATGTATCTATGAACTTTAATCCTTTTTTATTTATTTTTTTTTTCAAATTATTTTTTTTTCTACCAACTTCACTTTATGTTTTCTTTAAGCATTTATTGTTTTCTGTATATTATAATATGAATTTTACGCGGAATCTTCGCCGGTACATGCAACAATGTTAAATGTAACTATTTTAATAAAATATATATATAATAATGTAATATTTTAATTAAGTATACTGTTTGTTTCTCTAATAAACTAAAATACATATATTTTTTAAATACTTTTGTCTTTCGGCGGTACATCCTATCTGCACAACCCTTCGAGGACCCTTTGTTACATTTTGTGTCAGTGGGTATGACGAATGGGACACTGGGACTGCTGCGCCGGGCACTTTTTTGTATACAAAGCTTAAGTACAGGTCATTTTCTTGAAGTGCCATCATGTAAGATGTAAGATAAATATATTTGGAAAGTGCCACGGAATTCTTATAGATAAATGGCAAAATTGAAAATAGGGCACTTTATTATCATGCCAGTCGTAATAAATTTGACATACCTTCTTTTTGACGCGCCCTCTGCGCTTCTCAAACTTGGACGTTTCCATGGAGGCGGCGCGCCTGCGCACTGACTTGCCCGGTTTGGCGTCGGGGTTGATCATCCACCACGAAGACTTGCCCGTGCCCTCGTTCTGCACGCGCATGAAGCGGTTATGAAGCGATAGGTTGTGCCGGATAGAGTTCTGAAACAAAATGTTACAGTTAAAGAAGTGCCAATTGTCATTTGTTGAAGGAACATAATTTCAGAACATGGTGAAAGAGTACAAAGACATTGTGGCGGATCAGCGGTTAGTTATATCAAGGCGAAATTAGAACTGCTATTGTGAGCAAACCGGGAGACTGTCATTGATATATTATATTAGTATATATAGTATATCTATATAGTATAGTATATCTATATAGTATAGTATATCTCTATATGGGGACTGTTCATATTTGAATGCATGCGGGGGGTATTGTCCAAGATGGCCACCACACCACACACCGCAGAGAGAGGCCATGCAACTAGGAATCTGTTTCAACCAAAACCACCTCTACCAATGCCGGGACACTGAAATCAGTTAGCTTCTCAAAGCCACGTAGTGAGCGTTCAAAAAGCAGAAGATGGTTTGAAAGGAAGATGTGTAAATACGAATGTTAGAGGGAGCACGCTAATGTTAAAAACAATTAAAATGTAAAAATATTTAATAAAGCACGGTTAAAAATACAGCAAAAATCTCTAGACGAATGTCTAAAGGGTTTTTAAAGGGTTCCAACTGATAAAAAAGTCAACTCAATACCTTCTTGAAAAGTCATTAAAAGCTTCATGAAAAAAATAATATTAAATTAGCCGATTATCCTAACCTAAAATAACCTAATTAACGAATTTTTATTACTCTAAATTACTTATCTGAGATGATTCTGAGTTGGTTTCATTCTGAGCTTTCCGGTCAACCATTTAAAGATACACCGTGAATTTTTTCAAACCTTTAACATATTAAATAACAGAAAAAAAAGAAGTTTTAATAATTTTCAGAAAGTACTTTGCGATTTTTTTTTCTATCGAAGGAATTTCATATGTACAAGTATCGTTTCAGCTCGGTAAATGCACTGATATTATCTTTTACAAGAACTTAAAAACTTGAAGTGTTTAAGAGAATTAAGTTATAAATGTAAAATTTCGGAATGCGGAGTCGTAACTTTTGTGAGAACCTCGCAATTAATTAATTTATTTTTATTTACCAAAACATACAAAATTGATCCAGATATATATTTTTTAATTGGAGAAGGTTAAAAGGCTGATTGATTCAAGTGTCCATGCCTTGAAATTTGAAGGCACAATTAATCACATAAATACCCAGACATCGCATATCTCACATCGAGATAATGTTTAATTTTTCAAGTCTTTCACGAAAACGAAAACCAAAAAGTTAGCTACCTTAGTGTGATAAACAAAATCAAATAAATAATTTAAAACTACATATAACAAAATGTTAATGATGTTGGATATCGTTTCATAAAAGACTGATGAAAATTTTTAACCAGTACACTTTGATATAAGTAAGCTATGATGTGTCTGTATATATTTAAATAAGTAGGTATAAGTTTTACGCGATAAGTAGTGAATTGCCAATGTTAAAACTTGTGCAATAAACTATCATAAATAAAGGTATTTTGTGCAGGTAGCACTAAAATGGACGTCAAATTCAAACTGTCCGAATGATCTCATAATTTTTACCGCTCAAATTTCACGTTTTATTGATGTCCCCCAAAGTAAAACTTTTGACTATTTGATGCGAGGTAATTGTAATATTTCAGATTTTACGACCCATCTGAAAATTTAGAGGACTTAAAACCTTTGTCCGTTTTTATTAATCCACAAGATTTTTTTTGATTACAGGAATAATTCTGCCATATCTCGAAGGGGTTTAAACGGCGTCAATGGGGATTTGATGCTTTTAAAAATTACTTGATGGCTTCCGTTACAGAACATTATTAAATACATCGAACGAAAATTAATATTGTTGCTACACTTAATCTAATCCAGTTTATAAAATATTATTTTCTTTAAATATCGTTAAGAGGTTATCTTGAATATTATCTACATTAACTAAGTATTATACAGAAATTTGTTTGAATGAAGCTGTGTTTTGCGACATGAATTTTTCGCAGTTTTTTTCAGCTTAAATTTATAGATCGACTCAACTATTGTAAGCTTACAACGGCATTATGCCATTAATTTATGCCACAGCTTTAAAATATTCATTTAAAAATCAGACAAGTTGCTACATTACTTGTTCGACGATTTATCATCAATTGTTTATTAAAGACGAATGATTTTATACGATACGGTACGATTGTACCCCACAACCAGGAGCACTCCTGTCCCCGTGAGACCGGTACACCGAGAGGCATTGATTTGTTAGGACTTGGAACACGTGCTCTGAGGATGGGAAGGAGGTTGGAGTTTAATCGACCTGTATACATGGCAAACTAATAAGCCAATATTGGAATTTAGGATGGGCAGGAATAAAGATGAACGATTTCAGAAAAAGAATTACGTTAGCTTCAGGTCCTGAGAAAAAAATTCCCTGAGGGTCTGTAATATTTGGGGATGTTGTGTAGAGGATCCATCACGACTCAAGCAACATTTTCGGCTTTCTCTGGTGATAGGAGATTTTCATATATTGTCGAGATATTCGTAATCCGGAAATGTTTGTCTTCCTTAAAAAAAAATCCCAGTGCGTGCAAGGCGATGGGCCGAGAGACCAGCTGGAGAGGACTAGGTTAGGCTTCTCTCAACCAAACTCTCCCGATCCGGCCCGCCATGCAGTAGGCGGGCAAACGCTTTCGCCGCCAAGACCCAGACAAATCTCACCCTATGAACCCGGGCACCCTTGCTAAGTCACCATGTGGTGACTTGTGGCAGACCACATGGGGTGACCTATGGCAGGGGGCGTTGGTTATCCAATCAATGGTTCCCGGGGCGGCGGTACCCATATCCACCTCCCAAATTGGTAATTACTAGTAGTAGTATATATTTTCAGATATGGACAATCTTGAATTGGATCTATACATTCCAATAGAATGGTAAACTAGGTCTAAAGACGTGATAATAGAAAAATTGGTCAGATTATCACGAGACTAACGCGAAAAGTACCAAACAAAGCAGTGAGATCTACATTTTCTGTCATTTTATGATGAATAACCTTTGCAGTGCCTTCAGCTCGGGAAGAATAAAATTTTAATACCGCAGTCGTCAAGATTTCTGTTTCAATAAATGCGCCAACGCTCGACTATTGTTTTAACCCGCAAGACATAAAAGTGGCTTTAACGGCCGACTTTTAGAACCCTTTTACTATTCAAAGCAAATAATGTTTCGACCACAAAGTTAATATCCGTGATCATCGTTCCAAACAATATGTAGGCAATAAAGGCGGCTTTATGGGCTACGGGGGCTGAAGACGGTGATCGGTTGGTAAAACAACGAGGAACAAACCTGGGAACGTTATGTCCGTTACAGCTCTGCAGGACAGTAGGTATTGTTAATTTCTAATAGGTCAAAATTCTATCAGGTCAAATTTCTAACAAACCATAATTATAACAGGCTAGTGTTGTTATTTGTAGGTTAGTTAAACGAAGAGGAACCAACCTGGAAATATTACATCAGTTTCAGATCTATAGGCCAATATTGTTCGATATTTTGCAAAAAGCATAATTTCTAATATACCAGAATTCCGGTCAAATTTCTAACAGGCCAGAATTCTAACAGGTTAGTGTAGTTATTTATAGGTTAGTAAAACGAAGAGGAACTAACCTGAGGATGTTACGTCCGTTACAGATCTACAGGCCAATATTGTTCGATAGTTTGCAAAACGCATAAATTCTAATAGGTTAGAATTCTATTAGGTTTAATTTTTAATGCGACAGAATTCTTACAGGCTAGTGTTGTGATTTGAAGATTAGTAAAACGAAGAGGAACTAATGGCCGTTATACACGACATCTTTTTTCAGCCCGATTCCAATTAGACACAAAAGTCAACATTTTTCATTTTATATCTAAGATTACAATCGTCATCACTGCAAACAACACACGAATCATGCTGTTTGCTGTGATGCCAACTGAAATCGTAGATATGAAAATAGAGATGAAAATAGCGATCGCGTAAAGCGAAAAATGTTGACTTTTGTGTCTAATTGGAATCGGGCTGAAAAAAGATGTCGTGTATTGTTGGCATATCCTGAGGATGGTATGTCCGTTACAGATCTACAGGCCAATATTGTTCGATATTTTTCAAAAGGCATAAATTCTAATAGACCAGAATTCTATCAGGTCAACTTTCCAACATGCCAGAATTCTAACAGGCCAATATTGTTTGATATTTTGCAAAAGGCATAAATTCTAATAGACCAGAATTCTATCAGGTCAACTTTCCAACATGCCAGAATTCTAACAGGCCAATATTGTTTGATATTTTGCAAAAGGCATAAATTCTAATAGACCAGAATTCTATCAGGTCAACTTTCCAACATGCCAGAATTCTAACAGGCCAATATTGTTTGATATTTTGCAAAAGGCATAAATTCTAATAGAGCAGAATTCTATCAGGTCAAATTTCTAACAGGTTATTTGTAGGTTTGTAAAACGCCGAGGAACCAACCAATCAGGAAACATTAAAACGTCTACAACTACAGGCCAAGATTGATCGACATTTTGATTTTTTTGCAAGACATAGATTTTAATAAATCAATTTTTATTACGACAGAATTCTAACCGAAAAGAGAATAATAAACGAAATCTCCCCTAGGATGTTATAATATTAATTTTGATATATCGACCCTTTGGAATAACAAGGTTTTCATCTGTCGCGGTAATGTCATGCGATAATGGGGTCTATAGTAAGCTACTTTAGAGTTCATTATCGCATGATATTATTACAACAAATGGAACCTTGTTATTCCAAAGGGTCCATATTATGTGTATCTTGTAATTTGAATGGTGGAGACATAATTTTAACAAGACAGAAATCTAACAGGTCAGAAACCTATCACGACGGAATTCTATTAGGCCATTGTTGTTTAGGCTGTGAGGAGAAGTAGTGTTGGGTGTAGGAAAAGGAAACCAAATTTCACTATACTTCATTCATAGGCTAATGTGGCGATAATATAATTGAATTTTTAGGGCAATTTTTTTTGAGAATTTCAATATTATTCTATAGAATTTAGCGAGTAGGGCATACCTTCCACAAACTTCTGATGGGGCGAATGTTTTATTAGTTATATTCTCATAAAGGTCAAGAATTATTTATCAGAACTATGAACATGAATTGAATTGTCAGATTTTTAGTTGCATAATTTGGAAAATTTTGTGCACCAAATTCTCAGCAGAAAACATCTCGTAGATATTGGATTGTCACAATTTTGTAATATATTTATGTAATGTAAAATATTTTGTTTACTAATTCGGTTTTAAAAAACTTTCAGAAGATGTAATGAGTTCCAAGGACTGCCGTAAAAATATTAATTGGTTAATTTTTTTTATCAAACGAGTTTTTTTTATTATTTCATTAATCATAAAACCTTAGGAAAAGTTAAATATTATTATCCGCAAAACCTTAAGAGAAGACATATAGTTCACAAATCCCTAAATTAGTTCACCGATTTAGAATTGTCGATAAAGCGTCTATGTCGGATCCAACGTGCTTTGGAATCATTATTTTTAGATAAAAGTTGTAAAACTTTCATTAAAGAGTAATTTTTGGAAGAATCCATGATAAAACACGTAAAAAGAGTCGTAAAAATTCATGTGTTTGACCATCATACCAGTACCTGGGTGACTTTTTGGAGTTTTGAATGGGTAAAACGTAAAATGGGACAAAGGAAAACTACATCAGTTATCAAATCACACAAAAGGTGTCAGAAAACTGACAAAATAATGTTTATCGGATGGTGATTCGTTATTTTCTAACACTTTCTAACGGTAATAATTTCAGAGTTTTTTTTATTATTTTATTTTTGGAATGAAATATCCTCCAAAAGGAAAAGCAGCAATTTTGATAGATTTTAGGGAGTAGATACTTTTTTAAATGATTATGTACCTTAATGTTACTTTTATAAATAAACCTACTTAGGTTCATAAGATCTAAATGTTAATATAATAAAATATAAATATAATATACATACAAAAAAAACCTTTATCGGTAAAGGTACCCACGAGTATTAACGACGGGTTATTTCACAGAATTTGAACAAATCATCAGATTTCATAGTTTAATTTGAAGTTGTGTGAAAGTTTATCAATTTCTGTTATTATTTCGTTATGGGTCAGTTGCTTCCCAGGACCGAAATAACAACAGAACTTGAATAGCGCTTTCACAAAACCTGAAAATTAACTTCAAAATTTGATGAATTGTTCAAATCAGTGAAAAAATTGGTCATAAATAAACAAAAAAATTGAAACTTGCTAAAAGGATTGGAAATTAATATGAAATATAGAATATTATCGAAATTTTAAAGGTAAAAGAATAAAAAATCAGAATGTTCCGTGTAGTAATATTTAAAGCGATAAATCTCCAACCGCAAATACGCTAAAAAACTGAGTAAATAAAGTTTGAATGAATCACATCGGTCTCACTTGTAAAACTTTGAAATAAATCCGGTGAAGGTAAGAACTTCATACTTAATCTAAAATTAAAGGTAAGGTGCCATGTCCGTATGTCCAAGTACTTATGTCCGTAAAAATACAGACATCATAAAATATCTCCGGAGAGCACTTTATCCGAGACGCCGTCTTTTTTGTTCTCCTGAAGAATGGGTACAAGGCGTCTCTGTAACAGGATTAGTTGGATATTTCCAGATTTGACCCAAATATCCAAGCCGTATATACATCCCCGCCCACCTATTAATTCAAATGTTCCGGGGAAAATATAAAATGATAAAGATTCGTAGAGGCAGTGCACTATCTCTCACCTAAGTTTTTCCTCCCTTTATCTTACCTACAGACCTGAGTCTCCTTCCTTCCTTCCTTACCTCTGCTACTAGTGCTCCCCGCCACTCCTCTCTCCCCCGCACAGGCGCCAGGGTACCTACTGACATCCCTACGAGGAAGGTAAGACTGTTCTGTGCCAGGGGAAACTATTCTATACTTGATGAATTGGCTGCCCCGTGCTAGCTGCTCCGTGGCATCAAGATTTTGCAACGAGATTATTTTGAACGAACTTATTTATTAATTATTTCGAATTTAACGAACAATTATTTTGCATTCGTCAGAAAGGTACTATGTTATTGAAAATCTATTTATATAAAGAAGAGTGTTCGTGGCTGGCGGCGTGGATTTGATTTTTATACAAATCTGCAGTTATATTCTGAGGCTGATGAAATTTTGCACACTTGAATTTCAAAACAAGAGGAAGGTCACTGGCCACATTTCGAGATTTCAAAAAACCATCCCCATCCTCCTATTCCACCCATAAAGCAGATTCTGCTACTTATTCAGGAAATTTTGGACACTAAACATTAAAAATAAAAGGTAAATTACTGTACACATCCGATTTCTAAAACTCTGCTACAAGTCGTATTTCCAAAACCTATACCGGTTCAGTCGCTTTACATTTTCAATATCAAAATTTAAATATTTATAAATAAAATTATTAATTTCTAATATACACATTGGAAAGATTATTTTATCTAGATTTTAGAACATTTTTTGTTTTTGCAAAGTGATAAAAAATATCAATATAGAGGTGTATTTACAATATATGGGAATAATACTAAAATTTAAATATTTAGAAATAAAATTATTAATTTCTAATGTACTCACCAGAAAGATTATTTTATCTAGATTTAAGAACAATTTTTGTTTTTCCAATGTAATGAAAAATAACCAATATAGAGGTAGGTATATTTAAAATGTAAATTGTCGCTACCGCGACTGAACCGGTATAAGTTTTGGAAATACGCGTCCGGGAAACACCGGGGACTTCAGCTATTATAAAGCTTTAAAAATTGACAAATGAATTTATGTTTTCTTAAACTAATAGAAATTGGCATATCGCAAGTAAATAAATAAAATCGAGAATTATAATTCGTTACTAGGTAAAAAAATAAGGTACCTACCTACTTCCTATAAACCAACATGTATTAGCCGATAAAAATAATTTTTAAGAAGAAAAATTGTAAAATATAGTTTCACTTAGCACGGGAAAAACTTCTCTTTCTAAATCTACCTATGAAATAAATACCTAAGTATACCTAACAAAAGTGCTACATACCCGCAGATATCATCGCGGAATGCCAGTAGCCGAAAGGGCCCAAGTCTGCGTCCAAATACAGCCAAGAATCGCCCCTCGGCGGGAGGAGGTTAAGTTTATAAAAGTTTGCAAGTTGATGGAGCTTTTTTGGGTGATTTCTCTTTTTCGGGTCGAAAGCAGGCGCCGGGAATCCTACGATAGACATATTCACGGGGAAACTTGCTAACGCCACCGTGAAAAACTTTTCCCGTTTCAATCTTCTGCCAGATATATGTATTTCTGAAATACTCACCCGTTAATAACTATCGTTAATCCGGGCGCTGCGTGAATTATCGTCAAAATGCTTTAGCCGTCCCCGCCAAGGCCCCCCTTCCCCACCGCCCAACGGCTTTATGAAGAATTATGTCTTTGGAAAAGTGTTTTAAGTTATTTTTAATTGATGGCAACTCCAAAAGTTATAAAAGGGGCCAAAATATTCGCAGTATTTCAACCCGTAATATATAGGAAGTAACTTTTATCACGCATAGACACAAATTGTTCATTCTATATCTTTTAATGTATAGCTTTGGCTGTAGTTTTCATCAATTCAAATTCGAATACATAAGTAGTGAAGTAAGTTCTGGTTTCCAAAAGTAATTGTAAAATCCGGAGAGCAGTCAGTAAAAGATATTAGGTATATACATTGTGTTAAAATGGCCCCTGCCTTTGAAACGATGGTACTCTACTAGGAGTTCGACAGTCATAATTTACAATAGTTATTATAAGCATAAATAACATTAAATAAACTACCAAGTAACGGAATATATTGGCAGAATGAGTGGGCTGTGCTTTAGGAAACTTATCCAAAAACCCGATTCGCACAATATGCACACCCAAAGTCCTTAAAAAACCAGCAGAACAATCATCAAAAGTGACAAGAGAATACAGAAGGTTGCATTTTATGCAAGGAAATAAAGCATACCCGCTATAGATTCTGACGTAGATGTAGCATCAGATTTTGATTAGTATTCATGTTTCTTAATGTGAATCTGGCTTAGTAATTTAGTACTAGGAAGGTGTGTGTCATGGAGGTCGAAATGGCGCATCATTCTGAGGACTCGTGGGCTTAAAGCTGCAATAAGAATAAGAAAACCTAATTTCAGGGCCGAATTAACCCAAAAAGTACCTGGCCGTAAGCAAATCACCTATTAAAATAACTTGGATTTGAAATTAAAGATATAGGCAGCTGACTGTCGGCTCATAGTTTAAAAAATCTTCAAGATTCATAATTTTTCGTGCGATATTCTTTGCGTATTTAACTATACAGGTTGAAAGACAATATTGGAATTGGAACCCATAAGAAGAACAAAGACTTTGTGCAAAGCGCGCTTAATTACTTGAATCTAAATAGGTAGCTGAGGGATGACTTCAAAGTTCTAAATTCTTTAAAAAAACTACGTTATATTCTATGTGTTTTTAAACAAGCGGGTAATGATAGACATAAGAGTAAATAATTTGTAAACCATAAACATTTCTTCTTATGAGTAAATTTGATCTTTCTAATATTTTCGTTTATTTTTGACGCCCCTCAAAAATAGGGTGCCATGTGCTGTATCCCATTTGGCTTTTTTAAAATCCGGGTCTGCCCACATTATTCTCGGGTGGATGCGAAAATGTAACTTAAGACAAGACTCATTAAAATGAAATATGCCGTGCAGCCACTTATAGACTATGTTAAAGAAGGCACAACAAAAGCGCAACACAGGAGTTGTTGGGACACGTGACGCACGTGGGCAGAGGATCGGACCTTGAATGATAATGCTGAATAATGATAGTGATAATGATTCTCGTTCACTGCCTCGGGCAAAACAGTCATCAGTTCTGTTCCTAGGATGGCAGAAATAAATTACAGAAATCTCTATTAAATTGATGGTGTAGGCTGTGACGCAGTCAAAAGCATCAAATACTGCTTTTTGGTATCTAGAAAAACAGCTATTGCAAATGTTTTAGGCTTACGGTAACGCTTATTAAAACTATTCAGAAATTATTTAGAACAAGGCTTTAATGCGCACAATTCTAACGACTTTTACAGCTTTAATTCTCAATTCACTTTGAATGTAATCGTAACTTTTTATTGTGTCGCTTGTTAAAAATAACAAAAACGTTGTTCTTTTATGAAAAAAAAACCACACAAAATCGCTGAAGACATAAAAATCCTTCTTTAGAATGGAACTCCCTACGATGAATATCTACTGTTTGAAGGTTAAAGGAAATATCTGGTATAATGAAAATTGCATAGCTTTGGCTGCGTAGGATTTATAGGCGAATGCATTTATTTTCTCTTTACTCGTTTACATCATGGCCTATATAGCTTTAACCCCTTAAGAGCGTTTAACCAGCCAGCGGACGAAAATCCACATTTCGTCGAAAGTTGTTCTTCCGATCGTGCAAGGCGGTTACAATGAGAAAGATTGATTTTTCTCCGTAACAGCTTTTTTAAATTATAACTCAATATCGAATTTATTTCAATCCAAATTAGCTTTAATTTATACCTTCATCCAAAAATGCTGAAAGGCGTGATGATAAAACTATTAAAATAGTGTACTTTTTGTAGTTATTTTTTGATTATAAGTATTTATCATTTTTTAATAATGTCTAAATTTAATAAGAATGTTAAAAAAATCTGAAATATATTAGTTTGTAAGTGCGCAAATAAATACACAAATGGACCAATTTTCGTCAAGAAACACATGTACGTACATATTTTTAATGATTTTATTGAAACTAAAATTAAAATTCTAATACATAACTTTGCTAGATAATGTATTGATTTATTTTACTGCATGATTACATTATTTGAAATGGGTGTGGTATAATACAAAAACTTTTTTGAAAATTTAACAAATCTGCCAACGACCTATGGAATAACCTTATTATACTAAAAATTAAAAAAAATCTAAAAATTTATTACATAACTATGCTAGATAAAAGAACAATCTTTCGAAATCCATTTATAATTTTTTGTGGAAAAGAGTCAATACGTCTAAAAACTTTTTTGAAAATGACGTATTTCCGGCTTTCTCTGGTAATGCCCTCTTAAGCCTCGGAAGGATATTACTAGCCACAAACATCAGAGCTTCTGAAGGACAGATCTGACCGGGATATTCACAAATTATAAAAATAGTTTTATATGTTTTCTATTAAATAAATAACATATAAATAACTAATTCTCAGTTTGTCTCAAATATTTACACTTGATTCTTGATTCCATAGATAAAATTAAAAAAATTGTAAAAATGTATGATTACAAATTGGAGGGATTTTTTGGTTGACAGTTGAAAATTTAAAAATCGTTAGTATATTTTTTTATTGTGTTAACGCCATAAAAAGTGAAGTGACCGGCTTCGTACTAATGTCGTTGTTACTTGCAGGAAAAAATATTTTAATAACTGAAGGATTAAATATTAAACTTTTGAAAAATTAAACAAGACGCTCTATTGTTTGCTCCGTATTTTTTAAATTGTTCAATAAGATACAGTGTAAAAATCACAGGCTAAGTCCTTAAAATTCTTTGGTGTATATAATAGGCTACCGAACTCTATTAATGAGCATTTTTTTAAACGGATTGCCACACAATATAAATAAAAAAATTCACCATTTCAGGTAAAGCGAAAGAGCATGAGATTAGCACATTATGGATCATTTAAATATCTAAAATGTACTGGAAACATTTATTGAAAAGTCCAAATAAGTGAAGCCACTTAACCGGCCAATTACTCGCACGCGACATGGATAATAAATGTTTTTGGACATTTTTGAGTTAACTCGGAAGTCAAATCCGTTTTCTGAAAAAGAAAATTGCTCGTCGGACAGTGCCGAACACGGAAGCTTTAAAGCGTAATGAAGTTGACGGTACAACTGTTAACCCAATCTAAATTGTTCACCGGAGTTCAATGTCATCGGCAGGATTACATAAAAGCATCGTATGACTTGAAAGAAAACTCCTACAATGCATGCTAAGGTAGGGTGGTAAAAGAACACGGATTAGTTTTCAGATTTTTCCATTTAAATCTGTTTTTTACCTCCACTGATATCCCATTCTCTGATATCTCAAAGCAAAGCATAATATTATTCTGTGTTAGGATTATATAATTTTTTTTGAGGCAAACAATTTGTACGGCAATACATTTTTTTGTATTATTTCACCTGCCATGCAAGGATGTCCGGGTTATAACGGGTGAAGTTTACATATTGAATTTATTCGTAATATGTTTGATTCTTACACAATTCTGTTTGATTTATAAATATTTTATTGATAATTAAATTAAATAAGGATTGTGAGACATATCTGAAGTGGTTAGAGTGTAGAATGTATGGGTATTATGATTGAGATGTATTGCAGATGTAAGGATCCATAGCTTTATTTGTTTTTTGAAGGAATGGAGTTGGGTTTCGGTTTTTAAGTTATCAGGGAGAAGTTTGAAGATTTTAGAAGCTAGGTAGATGAATTGACCTCTCTCGCAGTATATAGTTTCGTGGGTTATAATTAGTATCCGGTTGGCAGTGGCAGAACGATAAATTCAAGAGCAGCTCATTATTAAAGGCAAAACAATTAAATTATCTTTATTTAACCCGTCAAATTTATTTTAGGGGCCAACAAACTTAGGATATAGTTATTAGAGTTCTTGTGGGGTAATTGTGGTGTAATTGTATGGTATTTGTTGTATTTTAACAAGAAATGTGTTAGCATAAATTTTAGATGGAGTTGACATACATTTAAGACATTATACTCGAGGAATAATCGACTGGAGGAATATCTTGTCGGTCGCTTGTTGATAACATAATTGTTTGGGCTTTTTGTAGAACATCAAAATTAGTTTGAGCACATCCACATATTAAAAGCATCATAAAAAAATTGAACATATCAAAAGTAGTCAAATTTATTTTATTAGAAAAGTTATTCCGAGAAAAAATACAAATAATGGAAATTTTCTAATAATTTTAAGTCATTATTATTATTATTAATTATTTTTATCATTAGAAATTCAATGTGTCCGAATACTTCCGGATTTCCATGTATTTGGACTCCATGTGTTTTATTTTTAAGTACGTATGTAGGTATATCACTAGGATTAAAGATATCAGGCCAAGTATTGTTCTGTAAATTCATCAGAAAGCCGATAATGAAAACCTTATTTAATTGAGCCATTTCACTGAGAGAACAATAGGGGTGGATTATAACACCTTGACACGAGGAAGGGAAACCGCCGCTCGAAGCATTCTTATTAGGGATTTGTTAATACTTGTAAATCTTTTCAGGCACTAAATTGATGAGTATAATTTTAATTGAGCAAGAAGGACAGCGTTTAATTTGAGCGTTCATCACATCTGTCGGAAGCCTGGCTCTTCTGACACTTATCAGGTCGGGCGGGACTGCTGGGAGAAAGAAGGGGTAGAGTGGGAGGAGGGCGGGGGAGGGACGGATGCGGCAACCCTCGCGTGGGTGAGAGAGCCTTCATCTTAAAATTATGCTGTCAACGCAAGTGACAAATCGAATTACGCGAGTTACTGAAAGATTACGAAGAATGTCTTCCAAGCGTTATTTAGCATATTAGATAGCGGCGTGACTAGAGCAGGAGCAATTTTCTTGACAAGTCGATGAGAATACTCGGGCGTCGGAAATTAACTTGCGCGTCGCGGCGCTTGTGATTTCACGGTGCGGGCGTCTATCACGTGACAAGCCAACATCTAACACCTGTCAACCGGCGCGGACAGATTAACCTAATCAGCTGCAAGGCCTCTCAGTCCACAGCTCCACAGCAGGCTCAATTCTACCGCCCACCGCCATTTATTCAATTTAACGCCGAACTCTCGACTTTAAATTCCGACAAGTATCTGATTTAGTTATTCAAGCCATAAAGCCGCAATTAAGATTTTAAAGGGCGATGATTTAAACGCAAAAGTAAAAACGATTACATATTTTTTATGAATGCCGACGGTTTTTCAAAGCGATGAACATTAAATCATGTTTTTCGATAAACCCGACTCCGATAATAAATACACTGTCAAATTTCTTAAAACAGCTTCCACAAAAACCAAAAGAACAACATATATATTAGTTACAAACCTTCGCACAAAACAGTAAAATATATTTATTCATCCTGCCAATTTCCATTCACGTAAAACACATTTGATATCGGAAGAAACGGAATATAATTTATGAATGCGTGAAAAATTAAAAGAATAATACCCCGGGAATATTCACAGAAGGTATAACACACAGAAGGGAATACGAGCATAATAATATGGAATCCCACGCACGAATCTAACGAATAAGGAGAAGGAAATAGGAGGTCTAGTGAGTGTTTAACCTGATTACACGAAGAGTGATTTGTGTAGAAGAAAGGCAAGCGTTGCCAAGGAACGCGTACAAATAAAATATACAGCGAACTTAAATAATTACAGAGTGTTCCCAAAAAAACTTCAATACAAAATCAATGAACACTTCTTAATTTATTACAAGTGAAATACTGCATCACCTTATAGGAGACTATCACAAAATTTTCACCCTGTAAATTGCCGCCCAGAAAAATTGAACTCTTATGAGCCACGTAAGTTTCGAAGACTGTCAGTTGGGTGATTGGTACATTACCTTATGATACATTAAAAAACTTTGGGTTTTTACTTTCAAATCTGATCGCAATTTTTATCATTTCATCGTTGCCTACAAAAATCTTAACAGACGCAAACCAATAATTATATTAAACCATCAATATGCTCGTAATATATTATAAACATAAGTCAATGATTAAATAATTTGTACTTGATTTTTTTTTCGCTTTAAATACTTATCTCATCTCCAAAATTTACTGCGAACTAATGAAAACAACGGGTATTAATGTGGTTTATTATTTACAGCAAATCATTTAATAAAAATAAATTGGTAAATTTTTATTTTTTTGAATTTTTATTTTTTAAATTTAAAGTACTTATATCAAATTTAATGTTATTTAATAAAGTTCTGCACATATTTTAATTATTATTATTGTGACAGCTGTTTTGGCGTCACACTGCGACGAACTATTTTATTTACTCCTACCTTTATTTATATAACGTTTAATGTGATTTATTAATACTATAAAATCGATTTACTTAGGCTACGAACGCACAGGCAGGTGGCTGGCTTAGTGCCTAGAGCCTAGTGGCTTGCACTCTGGCTACTTGCTAGGATACATGGTGGCCGCACTGAAGGTGGTTTGCGTGGTGGGTCGCTAGGTGCCTTGGTCATTTGCTTGTCGGCACGTTGACGAGATGTCACTTTCAAAATTAGTTCTAAAACTGCTACTTAGAGAAAATTCATTTTTAAAATATTCATAACCATGTACGTCTTTAGATTTTCACGGCCAAAAGTATTTTCGATATTTGTTTTTGGGGTGTTATGCCGTGTTACGCTACCTCCTTTAGCCAAAGTTTCGGACAGTGTTACAGTGTCCATCACCACTATCATCAGGGCAGATGAGCTGCAACATGGCATAACATCCCAAAAACAAATCACGAAAATTCATAACCACAATTAACTTCTCAATGTGAAAAAAAAATCTCATCATAAATAAATCACTTTTTAGTACTAACCATCTTTTTCTACTTAGATTGCTACATCTTCCCATAGTTTCTGACAACTGTCTAATAATATTTCATCCAATTTTTTTTTCTAAAATGCCTCGCGCCTAGTGGCAAAAAACCAACACGTTGGTTTACCTGGATACACGCCAAGCGACTATCTACTACCTATCTAGGCGCCAAGCGCGCAGTGCGGCCGGTCGCAAAAATTTGAGAACGTTCGTTTTACTAAGCTACTCGCTAGGAGACCCGCTAGGCTCTAGGCGCTAAGCAAGCCGCCTGCCTATGCGGACGTGGCCTTAGAAAGACAAATGTTCGAAGCATTTACCGTTAAAATGTTATTTTTCCATCTTTTTAATGAGGGGAGGTTTGTCTTAAATGTTTTAAAATTATCTAAGTCATTATTACCCATTTGTCATTACCAGGATGTAAAAACCAATGAAATTATTCAAAGAATTGTTTCGGTTTCTTAATGGTAGGTACTAATTAAATATTCTTAATAACAACCAATAAATATAATAAACAACAAATCGTGAATATTTTAATTATTCCTGTAGAATTTTGAATAACTTGTGAAGGTTATACCCATTAATGTAATATTTAATCATTGAAGAAGTTTATTAATACATACAAACGAAAAATGAAAAAGAACACGAAACCGAAAATAAAAGTCAATAGTTGTCGCGAGACACTGTCTATTATCTAGGTTGAAAATAAATTTGTGTAGAATTTTGAAATCATACGCATGTTCATACATATCAATTTATCATTATGTATATATCGTTCACTGCGCATCCATATCCCTTCACAGATCACCACTTCTCACAGCTACAAACATACTCACACCTACACAAACACACCTACAAACTACGTATATTACTGTCACCCGGTAATTACTAAATATACATTACATATCACAAATAAGATATTACAAAAAAAACATATCATAGGTACCCACCATGAAATATTACTTAATATCTGTAAATTCTAATCACTGTAATCAATGTACTTTTGTTTCTATATAAATAAATTAATACTAAAAGATTGGAGCCAAAATATTGGAAAATTAGTTGAGGATAAAGTTGGTAATTTTGAGATTGAAATATGAGATTGACAAAAATAACAAACTAATCAAGTTAAAATGTCCGAGTGCTTAAGGCGTTGTATCGGTAAGACAGAGATCCTGGGCTCGATTCCCAGTTGCTTCACCTTTTTAATGTGTTTTGTTCTATTTTATGTTTGATCTATTAAAATTTCGTTCTTCTTCATTTATTAAACAATTTTTTATTTAATTTAAGTCGTCGACTAAACGTAAAATATTCTCTTTAAAATCATGTTCAAGCTTATACACGTAATGTAGAATAAAGGATCTCCCCACCACCCGGTAGGAAGTACTCGAGCATTCCTTTGGAAAAGTGGCAAGCGTTTCAGAGGCAAATTAGGATAATCGTGTAAGTGGCAAGGGCGGCGGTACCTCCCGCCCTCCCATCCTCAAATCCTGGCCTCCTACTGTGATATCGACAACAGCTGAATAACCGAATAGGGGTAACTTTTACAGCAGTTCCCGATGAATCAACTCCTTCCTGAACTCAACAAGCGGAAGTTAAGTCTATCAGTTTCGGTATCATCTTATATCTATTAATGGCCCATAAATGGAGGCTCTCAGGTCTTTTCACGGAGCATTCAAAGTGCTGAATAGTTTTAATAATCAAATTTCTGTGGAACGAATGATTACATAAGAGCGGATGCTATATTCAAGGGAATCGAAGCAAATGAATAGATTCGTACATACATAGAGAAATCTCTGATAGGAAGTGATTTACTTGTCGTGATGTCATGCAAGGGTGAATAGTTTTACTTAACTTGTTTCTTCTGAGAATTCATTGATACATGATTTATAATAGTCGAGGGGTAAGGCTCTCGACTAGCGATGCAGCGTTTAATCACGACGTGCACACAAGCAAATTGTATTTAAATTTAATTAATTTGCGTATTTGTAAAAAACATTAACTTTGTGGCTCGCCATAATTTACAATAAAAAACACATATAAATTTGTTGTAGACCACTTTTATTTTATACACACTCTACCGGTTTCGGAAGCACCCTTCCTTCGTCAGGAGAATATTATAACTAAACTATGATACAGAATGTTGACAGATATACAAATCAGGTGTTTGAGTGGGAGGTAGGCAAAGGGGTGGGGGTAATTAGGGGATTTTCGGAAAGAACAGAGCGGTTAATTGGAAAAATATTTAGAATAGGACTGAAAGATAAGTTAATTTGGTTATTCAAAATACTAGCATTATTATTTAGGGATTTTCTGATTTCTAGTGCTTCTAAATTATCTAATTATTTGCTTTTATTATTACGGTGAAGAATTTTAACCCCTGTGTCCTTATTAAAAGTGTGATCTGTGAAAATTAGGTGATTAGCAAACTCTGAAAAATTATTTAAGCATCTTAAATGTTCTGTGATTCTGATATTTATATTTCTAGTTGTCTTACCTATGTAGAACGAAGGACAATCATTGCAACATAGTTGATAAATGCCTGAGTGGCTTAATTTATGATCTCTATCTTGAGTGTTTTTTTAGAGATCATAAATTAAGCCACTTAGGCATTTATATGTGTTTTTTATTGTTAATTAATTTGTGTTGTTTCACGATTACAAACATCTGTAAAATAAATCACACACAGACAGAAATAACTATTCACATACGACCTAACCCATACAAAATAAATTAAAATAATAGAATCCTGTCAAAATTAACTCCATAAATAGTTTAGATAGAACCTACTTTTTTACTTCATCTCCTCCAACATTGAAAGATAACTTTCTTTAAAATATTTACCCACCCTTCCAATCAACTTCCTGTTTTAATTTCGGTTCAAATTAATATGTTTTTACCTTAAATACTCTTGTAACTACGATATTTATTTATATACTTGTATGCCAGTCTCGACACAGGTATATCCTAGTAAGACAGGCATCAAAAAACCCAATGTAAATATAATTTTTTATAGATAAATAAATTTAAAAAATAAATTGAAAATAATAGTATTTGCGGCATGTTCCAGAGTGCAAGATGCTATTTCTAACGCCATTGTGAAAGACCATTCAGAATTGAAACATTGTTTGAAATGTTTTTAGCCGTGTTTGATGGCCAGGTCAGTATAGCCAGGTACTTCCCCACCTCTTTCTTCTTCCCACTATCTTCTGCCTCACAACATACCCCAATTGAGGATGCCATAGTCTCACTGGTTACAGACGATTGGGAGCTGTTCCGAATTTTGTGTGGTATTCAAATATTCAAAAATAATAATACTTTAAGAACAGGCAAGTTTTATATATATATACTGACCCGACAAACGTTGTTCTGCCATGTAAATTATTTCTAGTGAATAATTTGGTTGTTAAATAAAAAAATAACGAATGTATTAATTGTAAGTGTGTGCGGATGAGATCTATGACAGAAAGAGGAATGGAGCGCTGTAGACGATGATCGTCGATAAAAATAAAAAAACACCAAGTAAATTAGGAAAATGAAATGAAGAAAATCAAAATGAATTTCGAAGAGCAATTGAGTGTACGATATTTTTTGTCAGTCCGTCTTTAGCCAAAAAAAATAAGCTTGATGGCTTGCCCACGCGAGAACACGATGCCGAATGAAATATCAAAATGACGCGACGCTTCTCGTGAATGTCTTGCGCATGTATGGATGAAAGTTCGATGAGGCGGACGTAGCGCCATCTGTCATTCAACAACTTAAATAATTTCGTTTTGTTTGAAATACGAATGACGGTTAAATATGTTCATACAAAAATACTAAAATCGCGATTAATGGGAGGATGGGGGTAGGCGGGTTAAAATTTAGGGTTATTGGTATTTTTGATGCCAAAAAAAATACAACAATTTTTTTTTTAATTTTTTAAAACAAAAATTTTTTTAAATTTAAAAATACAACAAAAACAGATTTTTCCGCATAGGCACACCCTAATCACCTAGCTGTATGAAATATACTTCAAAACCTATTCTCATACCTATCAAATATACATAAAAAATTTCATAAAAATCGGTCTAGCCGTTTCGGAGGAGTGCGACCACAAACACCGTGACATGAGAATTTTATATATATAATGTTATGTAAAAAATATGGTGTTATTAAAGAATTCAACATTATACACGTATCTGGTTTTAAGCATACACGTTGTATAAAATTCCACGATGGTCTGAGCCTTCCGCAAAACTGTTCCCTGTACAAAAATAATTATTATTTCCTAACTTCCTCTTTTCATGGTAAAAGAGAATTTTCCTCTTTTCATCTGGAATAATTAAATGAATTCACTGAATGAGATTTTTTACAGAAATAAGGGATAATAAAAAAAAAACACTGTGGAGATGGATATTTTATCATCTATTTGAAAAAAAATTAAATAATGTTGTAATTTTAATTATTACATATCGAGTCTCTAAAAGCATAGAGTCACGTGGGGTAACCGTACGCAGTTTTAACATTGGGATTTTTGTATTAAAACGCTTTAGGTATTTTGCTCATTTTTTTGTTTATTGATATGATTGATCATTAAGGCATCTCAAACAAACATAAAAACCTTATGTAGTTCATAAATCAAAAACTTATATAAAAATGTTTACATGCATGTCGATTACGAACACTTACCCCACGTGCGGGGTATGTATTCGCATACCGTAGAAAAGTGTTCAAATCAGATTAGTGGTTATCTTTAATAGAATTATCACTTTGCACCCGTGTAACTACAATATTTTACCAAAAATTATCATAGACCACATCGCTTTGACTCAGTTGGTTACACAATAGCACACATCGGCAAGCAAACATATCGAAAGCAGATGACAAAATTTAAGAAAAAGCACGAAAAACAGTAATTAACCTACCAATTTTTATTTTCAAATTAGGATTCACTGTAGTCATATCCTGCTTCAATGCGACCCAAAACGCTACTGAATTAAGGAACGTGCAGGCGCGAAACAGGCACGACCACCTCGGAAACATCATTGCGAACACTCACACTCTGCGTACGGTTACCCCACGTGACTCCATGTTTTTGTTCATTAGAACCTTTATCTAAATAGAATTTCCACAAAAAATACTAAGATAAAATAAAAGTTATAGAAAAGCTCATTATTCCCATAAAATATATTTAAAAAATAAACCAAATAGCAATTAAAGTTAAAAATATCTAACCTAAAACATAACATTTCTTACACTTTCTTTTAAAACTAATTTCAGTACATTTTCAATTTATATGATTGGTATTTTAGATATATCTAGCTACACGAAATTAGATTAATCTTAAATCGATAAAAATATTTAAATTAATTAAATTATGTAAGTGATGTACAATAATCTTGTTACTTCTAAAAATCCATAAAACAGTCTTCCACAAAAGTGAAAAACCACAAAAAGCGCCCTCTATTTTATAATTCCCCGTCATCGCAATGATATTAATAAATTATTCTTGTAAGACAATAAAAAAATCCACCCCAAAGGTAACGGGAAGTGGCGGCTGGATGGGGGTGGGGTGGGGGTGACACCCAACCCCCCGAGGGTGGGGGGGACCAGCGTGGCTGTAAATTGTCGCCCTGTCAGCATCAGCGCTCACCGGCGCCAGGCAGCGGCGCCTAAAGGTGCTCCGACGCCGACGCTGCCGCCGAAATCTGCTAAACTTTTGCCCGACCGTAGACGACACTTTTCAAATGCAAATCAAAGAATGTTCGCCACTCTGCGAGTGCGTGACGCTTTTCATTAATCACATTAAAAGATTGATTTATTAATCAACTTTTAAAGATTTATACAGAATTCGGATTGGAATAATAGAAATCAAAATTTTAACAATATACTTATACATCGTCATAATATCATTGGCGCTCTAAGAACTCGCCACTCGGGATATTCTATATTTGGGCGTTTTCTCCAACCAACTGAGCTATACCTACCTAACCTTTTTTACGCATTTTAATTTCACGATCATTAACAGTGTTATTTTAATTTTTAAGATAAAAGTACCTTTATTTATTTTGGAGTAAAATGAGGAACGGGTGGGCATTTCAAATAACAGATTTTAATTTTAATTCAAAATTCGAAATGAAAAATAAACAATGATAAATAAATAAATATTGAAAAAGTTTGAAGATTTCGCATTAAAAAATAAAAAAAAGAACGGAAAAAACATAAATGCCAGCTATTCATTAGGAATAATGATTTTCCGGAATATTTTACTTTCCAGGCCCCCTAGCATGGTCGATCGATATAGGTTTTATCGAAAATGTCGGTAACTTGCGATCGCTCCCGAGCACGACTGCAGGCCGCTAACGAATAAACAACAGTTTACGTCAAATACATTAGGAACCCCTAAGGGAGCGATGGCAAGTTACCGACATTTTCGATTAAACCTATATCGATCGACCATGCTAGGGCCCCAGATCTGCCTACTGGATTTCACGCTTGAAATTCGCGAAAATTGGAGAAAAAAATGAGATTAGCTTTTCTTTTACTTACTAAGGTTACTCTGAAACGTATTAGGTCATGATCGGAAAAAAATGGAAGGCAACAAGATGGGGACAAACTGAATGTAAACATATTTAAACTGAACAATATAACATATAAAAGACATTCAAATACAAAAGAGATATTCTATGATGTCCGCGCGACTGTCGGCTGACTACTATCTAATCGGAGTAGTTTGTATAATAATGGAAAAGAATTAGTTCATTTCGTTGTATTTTTCATGCGTGCATTAGTATTGGTTAAGAATATAGTTTGAATACGGAAAGAATTCGTTTATTTAGTTTAACGTTCGTATAGTTTATTCGTTCATTTAGTTTATTCGTTAATTGGCAAACAATATCGGCGACACCCGGAAGCGCGGTCCCACCCAATAAAAACTGCGGATATCACATCTATTATATTTCAATATCTTTGATATAAATAAACAAATAACAATAATAAAATAACAAAAATAAAATAAAAAAACATCCCTCATACACACAAATAACATCAAAAATGCTAATTTCGGTTGTCTGTGCGTGAAGTGTTGGTTATTCCTGCGTGAAACTTTTCACGTTCAATGGACTCAAAATTGCTTTAAATTTAAGTGTCAATTTCAAAATAGCAGGAAGTTAAGAAAAGCGAGAAAGCAGGCATACTTATAATCATAATTTTTTTCGGTGAAATATTTATTTCTACGATTTAATTTTTTTTTTTACATTTCGTAATTGTTAAGTTTCGAAAGGTAAATTTCTGATCGTCTCTCTAATTTGTCGACAAAAAAGGAACAATAAATTATATGAAGACAAATATTTTATAAATAATTCTTTCAGCTTCCTAAATCTTGCAATTAGAAGAGGGTAGGTTGAAAAGTAATGCACACATGCCTGTACAGCGCGAAGAAAGTGATGTTCAGAAGCGCGCCAGGTGGAATATGGAAGTGACATTCCTCCTCTATACGTAGGCGCAAGTTTGAGGTCGTTGAATTCATCCAGTGTATTTTAAGAAGCGGAAGTATGGAGACGAGTTTCAACGCAAGGTAAACAGCGTGCTGTTATCGAATTTTGAACGGCTGAAAAAGTGACTCCTACTGAGATTCATCGTCGTTTAAAGAATGTTTATGGTGACGATGCTGTTGCTGTTGATAGGAAATATACCAATCCCTTTACAATCCCTTTACACACAAGTAATTGAACTCTCGTAAAGGTTATATATTGTATACATATACGTGTTTTTACAGTTTTTTAATCAATGTTGCATGTTTAATTACTCATGATTGTGTTACATGTGATACAAAAAAAAACAAATTAAAAAAATAAAATTTCATGATTGTGAGCCTGAAAAAGCAATAACTGTTGATGAAACACGCAGTTGTCGTCCGATCATTGATACAGACGAACAATCCAAAGTAGTCCACGATATGATTCAAAATGACCGGTGAATCACTCAAAAGAGTATCATAAACCATTTTTGAATATCCAAGGAACGCGTCGGCTTCATTGTTGAACAATTAGGATACCGTAAAATCTGTGGACAATGGGTACCACACCTTTACACAGATAAGAACAAACAGCGTCGATTAGAGCCTCTGCAAAACCTGAAGTTTGAACCGATTCCACACCCTTCTCACTCCCCCGATCTTTCGCCTTGCGATTTTTATTTTTTTCTTCTACTCAAGAGACACCTTAGGCTTAATCATTACACCTCGGATGATGAGGTGAAGGTAGCTGCAGCTGTCAAGTACTGGATTCGAGAAATATTGAAAGAATTTTTCAGTTACGTAATGAATAAAACTTGTTACACATTGGGAAAAATGCGTTAGCCTTAACGGTGCATATGTTGAAAAACAAACACATGGTTTTGAAGCTTAAGAATCGTACTTTAATGTAATTTTTGCCCGAACTTGCTTTATTTTTTTGTTCGTGTTTTACGAGGATGTTGTGCAACTACTTTTCAGCCTACCCTAGTATTTATATAATTATAACATTACTACTAGAGTATATAATTTTTAAAATAATAAAAAAAAATTTAAACCATGTATTAATAAAAAAAATAAGTTCCTTTCAAAATCGATCACTTACAATAGCAACTTTAGATAGCAGTGTGTATAAGGAACGTATCTTCATCTTCACTATATTATTCCGGAATTCCGCGCGGTTTGGTCCGAAAAGAAAGAAGAAAAAAATACGCCAAACGTAGTCAAAGTTTTCTATAGGCGCGACGTTTCACTTTCAATTAGAGTGAGAGTTGTTACACAACTTCTATGCGGAAATTTTCTTTCCGTGGAAATTTCCAGTCCTTCGCATTCGCGGAAAGTAAATTTCTTCTAATGAAATTGGTAAAAGAAAATATAAGAATCTCGAAAACTATGTTATTATTTATATTACATTTAGTCAGGAAGTTTATGATACTTTCTTCTGATAAGAATTGTTTTCTATTTAAATAATAAACATTTATTTTTTTATGGATATTATTGGTAGATCGCTGTGGTGAATGACTCTTAACCCCCAGGCTTCGGCTAGATTCTGTCAGAAGGTCATTATATTTCCGCTTTGCAATGAAATCCAAATAAATAGAATATTTCTGAATGTATTCAAAAAATAAAAACTGTTTTTGAAAGGTGATGAAAAACACTTTCAACTTTGAATACATTTTCAAAGCATCATTTTCAATCATTAAAATAAATTTCTAAGGCTTTGGTTTCCTATAAATTCATCAAGGATCTTTCAGGATATTACACACAAAAGTATAAAAGTCACCCCTAACCTACTAAAACCGCTTGATTCCCACTTTACTATCAATAATTACTGGCCTTTTTTCAGACTTGCAAGAAAAGTTTGATATTTTGCTATATAAACTAGTCGAAACGAAAAATTGTCTCCAATGAAAATAATTGAAAGTCGCGAGACCACTGAACATTATAATCCTAAGAAATGTGATCTATACTTACAGATTTAAATAAAAGAAAATAGTTATCGCTGTTTTACACAAGACCCCTCGCCTCCTAGACCCCACAGAAAAGCCAAAGAAATCGATTACTTGTTAAAAAAAGAATTTCCAAATTAGGAATTTTTTGATCAATTTCTTGAGCTTACTTCGCACACACGAACACGCCCACAACACAATCTATTGGCTAATCTCTTCAGTGACTAAGAATTAATTTATAACATGGTGACCTAGCGCCTAACTAATAAACGTGTTTTAATTTTTACACAACTGACAAACAGCCAAATGTATGGTTGCTTATCAGTTGCGTAAAATTTAAAACATTTTTATTATTCATAATATTATAGGGTCGTATGCTAAGGGGATCGTTTACATTGTAAAGTAGTTCTTCGCCTACATAGTTTAGCAGACAAATAATATTATCGAACTTTTTTAACATAACTAATTTAACGTTTAAAACATAACTACCAAAAGAAACTCTCATATCAAAACATTAATTCTGAAATGTAATAATTATACGCTTTTTTAAAAAAATTTATCCAATTGCAAAGCCCACGAAGTAAAAAAATTGTAACCAAAAAAATGTTACACGTAGTTAAATGGTTATAAGATGTAACTAGGCAAGTATTTAAGTACTTACTTACTTAGAAATCTTATGATTTCAGAGGAAAATTTGGATTTTCGTCGTGAAAGACGCAATTATATTTTCAGAAAAATTTCGCTGACGCAGGTCGAAAGAGAAAAACAACGGAGAAAAGTGACGCATTTAACTCTTTTTTGGATTTATTGTCATTTTCAGCATATCAAATTTCCATGATCGATACGTATTAAGTGTAAAATTCCTATGGGCGTATAAATAAATAAAAGCACGACTTTCTAATTTAAAAAATCCCAAAATAATATCGAAATGAATGACGATTATTCTCATTTTGACGTGGGATATCTTCAACAAAACAATAAAATGTACGTAAGTGCTGTGAAGAATTTGCCAAGTGAATTTTGAGGTTAGAATATTGTGGCCGGGGAAAATGATTGTGGTGGAAGTTTTCATAAAACAACCCACACCGCCACTGAAAAATGAAAACATCGTGTTATTATAATTGAAACTGGGTAATAATATAATTGTAATAGTAATATTTTAAAGCGTTTAAATTACTAGTCTTTTATAGTACCTTACAAACCTATAACTACTAGGTACCTATATTATTATTAAAATTATCTACTAATGCCTAGGTACAATACAGGACATCTTTTTTCAGCCCGATTCCAATTAGAGACCAAAGTCAACATTTTTCCCTTTACGCGAACGCTATTTTCATCTCTGTTTTCATACCTACGATTTCAATTGTCATCACTGCAAACAACACATGAACCATGCTGTTTGCTGTGATGCCAACTGAAATCATGAATATGAAAATAGTGACGAAAATAGCGATCGCGTAAAGCGAAAAATTTTGACTTTGGACTCGAAGTGGAATCGGGCTGAAAAAAGAGATGGTGTAAAACGGCCATTACTATCACAATATTCGTTAATCTTTATTATCCAAATTGAAAAATATGTGGAAGAAAAAAATTACACATTACTCAGAAAAAAATATTTTTTTTGGTGCCCGTAATGGGGCTGTACAAATTTCATGGAGCTCACCGTTAAAAAACTTTTAATACTTACCTACTTCATACAAACATGTCTTATTTGCTTTATAGTTAAAATGGTGGTACAAGAATTAATATAACAATATAGTTAATGTTATTTGTGAAAGTTTGAAAAACCCTCTACTCTGCATTTTATTTATAATATATTGTATACTATCTGGTGCAGTTACTAGTTACTATACATGTAGTAGTATATATAAATCAGAAAGCCGCCGATAGCTCCGTTGTAATTTCTCCTATTATCTTAGGGCATTACAAGAGAAAACCAGAAATATGTCATTTTCAAATCAGATTTTAGACGTATTGACTCTTTTCCACAAAAAATTATAAATGGATTTCGAAAGATTGTTCTTTTATCTAGCATTCAAATGTAATAAATTTTGAGAAAATTTTTTAATTTTTAGTATAATAAGGTTATTCCATAGGTCGTTGGCAGATTTGTTAAATTTTCAAAAAAGATTTTTTATTATACCGCACGCATTTCAAATAATATAATCATGCAGTAAAATAAATCAATACATTATCTAGCAAACGCATGTTTTAGAATTTTAATTTTAGTTTCAATAAAATCATTAAAAAATATGTACGTACATGTTTTTCTTGACGACAATTGGTCCATTTGTGTATTTATTTGCGCACTTACAAACTAATATATTTCAGATTTTTTTACCATCTTATTAAATTTAGACATTATTGAAAAATGATAAATACTTATAATCAAAAAATAATTACAAAAAGTACATTATTTTAATAGTTTTATCATCACGCCTTTCAGCATTTTTGGATGAAGGTATAAATTAAAGCTAATTTGGATAGAAATAAATTCGATATTGAGTTATAATTTAAAAATCTGGTACGGGGAATAATTAATCTTTTTCATAATAACCGCCCTGCACGATAGTTAGAACAACTTTCGACGAAATGTGGATTTTTGTCCGTCGTTAATTGTAACTGGTTAAACGCTCTTAAGCTCTCAGCGGCAGAACCATATCAGCAAGACCTTGAGGTGTTGGTTCACCGACAATCTAATACGGTTCTTTGTGTGATTCGGCCCTCATACGCCCTTTAGCAGATTGTCTGTTCCGGTTTGGCCGCTGTAAGATGCCACGCGCTGCGATTGGCTGTGGTCCAGATGCGAGATGATCCTTAGGTTAAACTTCAAAAGAAGGAGCGAGGCTAAACTTAGACAAAAATCACTATTTATGAGATAGTCAACAGAAAGGTGTCCCGGAATGGTATACTAGGTATAAAGCAATTTCTCTCAAAATCGCAATTGTGACCAAAATAATTCAACAAGATACTATTAAAAAAATAATTAATCTGATCTGTCCAACTCGGAACTGTCCACTAATTATAATAGGATTTACAAAATATCTTAAGTTAAATGAGTAGGTACTTTCTGATTTTGATGTCTATATTTCCGATGACTCCAGATACTAATATCTACAGCCTGTATGTCCGATGAATATCTACAGCTCATACGTTGGACTAATATCTACGAACTTCAGAGTGTGGACTAATAGCTACAGAGCTATTAGTCCACACTCTATGGAGCGTAGGTTGTACTAATATCTACAGGGGGCAGCTAAGCAAGAGGTTGTTCGGAAAAGCATAAATTACTTCAATTACGTAATTACTAATTACGTGAAGGCTTAAACGTTTAAAGTACGTACATGAAGTTTTTGCATAATATTACGTATTTTGCTTTTTACGAGGACAATAATTTATTGAACAAACATGGAGGTCATAATACAAAGATATTTATTTATTTCGAAATACACGGCACCACAACCTAACCTAACATAACTGACATAGAAATGGTCATGGTAACAGACTAAACACTTGAAATAAAGAAAGCTGTTAAAACAAAAACCCAAATCCTTAATAATCAGCCAAATGTGTCCAGTAGTCCAATATATTTTTTTTTTTACAGTGAATAACCGCACAAGAATCTCAACTGCTCCCGTCTGAAGCCAGTGAGACTATGGCATCCCCAATTGGGGTATGTTGTGAGGATGAAGGTAGTGGGGAGAGGAAGGAGGTGGGGAAGAGGAAGGTTGGGAAGTACCTGGCTATTCAGATCTGGTCACCAAACACGGCTAAAGCCATTTTCAAGCAACGTTTCAATTCTGAATGGTGGTCTTACACCAGGGCGATACTGATAGTATCTTCCACTCTGGAACATGCCGCAAATATACTATATATTATTTTAAATGAATTAATTGTGAAATAACACAAATTAATCAAATAAAATTTATTTGCGCATGTCGGGTTTGAACCCGCGACCTCCGGACTGTGAGTCAAGAGTCTAGAGATATAAGAGATCAAGAGTCGATATTAGGGATTTTTAAATACATACATACCTAAATAAATTAAGTTTTTTAAACTGCATACGCAATATTACGTTATTCCAATATGCTATACATAATTGCAAATCCAACCTCTGCCAGTGCTGTACATGTTCGTCCACATTTTGGTTCTCATAGATATTAGTCAGCAGTTTGAGCTGTAGATATTCGTACGCACTTTGGTTCTCATAGATATTAGTCCGATTTGTTCAGTTTTTGGAATTCCTGTAGATATTAGTAGACGCCTCCTTTCCGATCTGTACTAACGAGAGTGTACCACTCTTTCACCCAATTTGAAAGCCAATCCATATACCGGTATTATTTTTAAGTGGCAATTTCGGCCAGGACAGAACTTGATACCATGTAATGTTTATATATTGTCACGATATTATGTACATAATATATTAAATCTATAGATTATAGATAATATAATTATATGTATCCAAATAGGACGAATAAAAGATTTTTGATTTTTAAATTTAATTCCTAAACTCGCAAAAAAGTGTGTAGGATAAGGGAAGATATTGTACCGTCCAAAAGTTTAGACATACGAGTACTTTCGGGAATGAGTCAAGTCAGCGATAAACTTTTGGACGGAAACAACTGTCCTTTGCCAGTATTTTAAAGTAAATTTGGTTCTCCAGTAGTCGTTGGAATGGAAAGTTTTCTTAAAAAGATCATAACTATAATCTACTTTACAAATCAATCAAAATCTATCGACCTTTTTCTGATTTAAAGAAATCTCTTTTACGATACGATATCTTTACGATATTCAAAGGTATAAAAAGAAATTATGTGGTAAATTATCAATTTATCTGTAATCATTCTAAAATAATTGGAACGTCTGTATGAAATAATTATTAAGTCAAATTAATTAGATGAATAATTGCCCTTAATGAACAGGGATTAATGGCGGAGTGATTAAAACGTTATTGTCTATGTACCTATTTATATAAGCTTCATGTACTATGTAGCTTCTAGCTTCTACGTTATATAGTCACAATCAGCAAATTTACTAGATTTTTACACAATGCTCATTTGAAAAAGCATGTCATAAAATACTGCTAAGAATGTTGTAGAAGTTGGCAAACATGCCGATTTCCACAAATTTATTGAAACTTTAATTCTGAGCAGGAAAATGTATTTTTTTTTTCTAATGAAACAATATATTTATATCAAACGGAAAGAATGGTGTGCAACAGGGAACATCTTTGGGACCATTACTATTTATTTTGTTGAGTAATTTAAGTGATTGGAATATTTTACCTTGTGCAAAACAAAATATTTACAACTGTTCACACTATTCAAGATTGAGAAACCTTGAAAAGTTATATAATTGATGTACGCCGAAAGCGATTTATTTCAATACCTATAATAGTTTTTTTAAAGCAACAGGCTTAGCGATAAAATGAATAAGTTAAATTATTTATTCTCCGTAACCATACAATGCTTATTTATGTTATTTCAAAGAGGGTATAAAAAACCATGAAAAATATATACTGCCTACCATATCTGAAAAAAAACTGAGTTAAAGTTTCAAAGTCGTTTAAAGGTCTTTGAAAGAATTTAATTAAAAAATTTGACCACATCGTACGTCAGAAATGGTTAATTACGATTTTTGTTGACAGTGGTGCGATTAATTAGCAATTGATATAAGTATTATTGCGGTTTTAGATTGTCAACGAATTAATGGATTATCCTTGACAACTGCACCTAGCGTCAGCTGCACATATCAAATCGCTTTGCTAGGTCAGCTTCGCTGTGTAAAAATTTCAACAAAGGCATAATATGCTAATTCCTCAACACTGAGATGTCAAAATCTGTGGAAATTGTCATATTAAAAATTATATCTGGTATTTTCAACTCATTACTTTAAAAAATGTTTATGCTCGATCAGCTATCAGCAGAGCGCAAGTAAAAATCTGAAATTTTTAATTTTTCGTTGAGCAAAACGAGCCTTGCTAGAATGTTAACAATTTTGGGAATGTTATGAGGCTGAATGAATCGGACAGAGTAAGGAGATTTGAATTGGAAGGTTGGAAAGAACATGGTTTTAAAGATAAGTATCAAATTGATTCGTCGTAAATAAAGTATTTCCCCAAACGTTGCTTAACATTCGTAATCCGTTGAATAATGTTATAGTGCCTAATTGTCGTCGTCCAACTGATTATAATGGAGATCCTTAAAAGAATGAAATAAATAATTAAAAAAATCTTTGCAGGTATACTTATATACTTTCACAATTCTATTTAAGTTTAAGATATTTTTAACTAAATAGTTGTGGATGCCTAAAAAATTAGAAGAGCCCATCCCTAAAATATATTTAATAAGTTACCTATTTGTCCAGATAAAGGGCAGGCCGACGGGTCAGGCGAACTTAGTTCTTGCCGATTATAATATCAGTAATAAATGTAATAATATAGTATCGTGTATCACAAACTTTTTAGGGTGAATTGCCTAATTTAAAAAAAAGTATCGTGTACATTCAACTGTCTGTTAAACAGCTCTCCAAATTCCAACTATCCTATCCGGATTCGAACAGCGCTGACGGTAATAAAATTTCTCAATATGACCAAAAGGTTCAACACCACTTTAAAAGTGCATAATAATTAGTGTCCGACAGAAACCGAAACTTTTTTAGAACTGTTAAAAATCAATTGTTAACTGAAGTTTGGCTTATTTTTTACCCTTATACAAACAGTTACACGTATTAAATGAAAATTTCAATTAATAAAGAAGCAATACTTGAAGTATGTGAAAAAAACAAAAAAAAATTATATTTAGTACTAAAAATTAACAAACATGTTAATTACTGCTTGGAACAAAAATTTGTCAATAATCAACAGTTTTGTGCATTATAAAGGAAGGACCTCATTAATTGATTATTTTAACATAAATTGCGTTTACAATCACAACAATCTTAAGACTAAATTTACCATTTATTGAGATCTTTTGCTGAGTTTCGATGCGGCCGAAGGTTCGACAGAAAATCTGCCGAAACCGAAACTGATGCCGAAACTAGATTTTTTGCCGAAACTTGCCGAAACCGAACCTTCGGTCGGTCACTAATAATAATATATACTTTTTAAGAATCTTTTAATGACTTGTAAATGAACCCCTATGTTTATTGAACTAAGGTTATCATTTTTATGAGTAAACTGGCCTATTTTCATTTTGATTTGGCAATAAAACCTCTTAAATAAATGTTAAATTACAAAAAAATCTAAACCATAAAGCAAGAAAAAAAATATTTAAATTTTTATTTACAGTAAAATTTTTCAAATAATTATCCATGGAACTATGACTCTTAGTAATTATCTCAGGTTTTACCAAGCGCAAACTATATACGAAGTGTATGTGGAAACATTAATGCAGGGCTAAAGGGTTTAAAATATTCCTTTCTTTGGGCGAATCACTACAGATATGGCAATTCCACTACAATTGTACTCCGATGTTGTTGATATATTTAGTACATCAATTTTATATATAATATAATAATAATAATTATTGTCTTCATTTCTTAGTAACAAGTAGAGATAATGATATCCTCACTGGGATCTCCCGTGCTGAGGATTTCATTTACATATTATAATTTAATTATAAGAAATTAATATGAATTAGACATAACATATATCATATAGTATTTTTTTTAAATAATTATAAAGTAAATAAGATAGTGTTTTTTTGATAATTCAGTTCACTAGATTCGGTTTTAGTCTGTATTTGATATCAGTATATTTTCTATTTCTGATCTCCCTATATTTAGTATCCAGCTTTTTATTTGAAATTTAAATATTATAATGTTCAGATTTGTGAGAGAGAGTGGTATTTTATTGTAGAGTTTAATGCCATAATATAAGAAGCTTTTTTGCCCAAATGTTGTGTTAGTAGTTACTTGTTGGATATGTTTTTGACCATGAGATCTAGTGTTTTTAATGTACGTGATAGTTGTTATTTCTTGGGTTTTGTACGTAAATGAGTAGGTATAGTTTTAGAATATAGTTGTTTAATTGACTTTATGTTAAGATTGTTGAAGATTTCGTCAGTGCTAGTTCTTACAGGAACTTTCAGTGTAATTTTCATTACGGCTTTTCGAGTTTTAATTAGTGGATTTAGTATGTTTTTATTTGCACTGCCCCATCCGATAATGCCGTATTCTAACAGTGATTGGCAGAGAGCCATGTAAATCTTGATTGAGACTTTTTTAATGAGGACATTCCTGATAGTTTTGAAAAAATAACTTAGTTTTTTAATTTTATTATTTAAATAGGTAATGTGTTCGGTCCATTTTAAGTTTCGGTCAATTTTTAGACCCAGATACGTTACATGCTCAACGTTTTCTAATGAGGGACAATTACAATTTTCATTTAAGTGATGCGGGCTACGAATTTTCAAGTTCAGGTTTTCTTCAGAGTTTATATTGAAGTTTTTTTCATCAAGTAGGGGAATATTTTGATAAAGCTATTTAAATTGACCAACACATTAAAAGTATTTTGTCGGCTGAAAGAAAAAAACTATTTTGGATTTTTTTATATTTTTTTTACCTACGTAGTGTGTGGATCAAATTCAATAATATTTTTACTTTATATTTATTTTTGTGCAAGTGTTTTAAACAGTCGTTTCCTGCTCTATTTACGAGTATAATTTTGTAAATATTGTTATATTTATAAAATATATGTAAAAATCTAAATAGGTGTAAATAAATAAATAAATTCTGGACCGATAAAAGGTGCCTAGGCAGCGCAATAATTCTTTGAATCAATCATTGTGAGGACTAGCTTAGACTCTACTGAAACTAGTCGCTAATTTCACTGTCAGTTTTAACGCGCCAAATGAAAAATAGATCCTTTTACGGAAAGCCGCCCAAAGGCATTGAAAAAATCATAAAAAATATAAAAGTCAAACCCTTTACACAGGTCTTTTTAGTAAGCTTTAGTGTAAAGCATGTACTTTAATATTTTGTAATAGTCGCGGCACGTCTCGCCTTTTGAGTGCCTACGTAACTTCGATGGCTTTGATGTGGCTCATGCAAAATGAAGACGCCTTTGGGATAAAATCAATACAGCATTTATTTATAATATCAATTTCGTGGTCGAACCGGTCACGTGCGACCGACTGAGGCGTATTCAAATTTAGTACCTGATTTTACTGAAACTTTCCTGGTAACTGAAACTGGGGCACCACTTTTCACTTTGGTAGCGATTAAAACGAGAGAAATGATAATGTGTTCGGACGTAGCTGGAGGATTGACATGAAAAACCAGGAACAAAGAAAGGCGATGGATTTGTAACGCATTCAATTTGTCGTAGAGGGCTGCAGCGATCCTTTTGTTCACTTTACTTATTTGGCTTATAGCCTCCTTTCAATCCTCCACTCCTGATCCAGAAAAAGTCTGTTTTCCTAATAATAACATTAAGTCGAAGATTAATGTGAAATCAACATTTCGATTAATCTTTACTACGAATCGGTTTACATTAAGATCACCAAAAATGACACTTTGGATAAATTGAAGCTCTTCCTATTGTTTCGCTCGAGTAGAATTAAAATAAAATGTATTAATTACTTTACAAACACTAAAAACTTAAACTACTAAAAAAAACAAGTGTGCGCTTTAGACCACACGACTGAAGTAAAACTTCTTTAGCTCCATCTATATGATAGGAAGAGAGAAAGAAAATGTGCGCGCGCTCTGTTCTCACTTGCTCCTACAGTGTGATACAGACAATAGGCCTGCACTGTGTCTTAGATATACGAAACGTAACTGGCTAAGGGAGAAAAAGAGAAAGAAAATGTGTGCTCGCACCTCTCTCTCTTGCCTCTACGGTAATATCGTAACGTAACTCTCTCTCTTTCTATCTTCACTAACTTATATCTCCCTCTCAACTACTGTTCGCCTCACTTTTCGTAACGCTCTCGTCACGCATTCACCAGCTTACTCCGCAAGTCAGGCGTGCGTAAAGAAGTTTTACTTCAATAAAAAAAATCTTTAGAAATGCACGAAGGCATAAGAAACAACTTTACAAAAATGCAATTTTATTACTAAGATTTTCTGTGACAGTTTCTCTTGATCAACTTTTTTCTTTCTTAAAAACTTATTCACAAAATGAATAAAAATCACTTTTGCGCTAAAACAGTCGTTTCTAGACTACGTTCGCCAAGAGATTTCTATGTCAATTATTATCAATATTCCCGTGCTATAAGGCAAACTAAGAAAATACAGAGTTTTGGCTCCTACATATATTCCTCTTTGACGATGATTCTTGCGACAATACATGTTCAGATTAAGATTTTTTTTTAATTAATTACTTTACAATTTTAAGAGTTTAAGAAGATAAAATATAGGTATAATTAGCTACAGAATATTTTCTTAAAAGGACTTCTGCAGTTCTTACAGAAAAAGGGGTGGGTATAGGATATTTTTAGTAACTTCTACGTTGATATTTTAAAATTACTAGTCAATTCTTTTACCGAAAATATCTGAAGGCAGGATTTGCTGAACTCAATGTACATATTAATTGATTTCATTGGTCTGATACTAGTACTATGTGGGAGTTTGTTGTATAACTTTACAGTTAAATTTAAGTGCTTCTTTATCCGAATGTAGTATTACGCTCAGGTATATTGTTTTTCTATTTGCTTTGTTCTATTTTAATGGTTACGTGAGATGTTTGCCCCTTTGTCTTTTTTGAGAGTCAGAATATTTTTGGTACTACGTCGAACTGCTGAATCGAAACGTTGTTTGAAAAAGATTAAGCTATGTTTGGTGACTAAATCCGAGTTGCCATAAACCTCTCATTTACCCCTTTTATCTACCCATTTTCGTCATCCTCTATCACTCTCCTTTTGTTATCAGCCAAAGATATTCAAATACAGAAGAGATATGCTATGGTGTCCGCGCAACTGTCGCCGGAGTACGCGCTAATTAGCGTAGTTTTCATACAAAAAGAATTCGTTCATTTCGTTGATTTTTTGAAAATGTGAATTAATATTGGTTAACAATATATTTTGAATAAGGAAAGTTTAAGAAAAATTCGTTCATTTAGTTTAACGTTCGTTTGGTTTATTCGTTAATTATTTGTTCTTTTAGTTTATTTGTTAATTGGTAAACAATATCGGCGACACCCGGAAGCGCAGACCCACATAGTAAAAACAGCAGATAGCACATCTACTTATATTTCAATATCTTTGTTATCAGCCTACAACATTCCTCAAACGGGATGCCATAGTTACCCTGGCTCCAGGCAGTTGGAACTGTTATACGATATCAGATCTTAATAGTCAGATAATCCAAATCTTCCTCTTCTACACGCATTTCTTCAAATGGGGATGTTATAGTTAAGTACACTGGCTACGGACATCTCGAACTTTTTTTCGAAAAGACGGCCTCCGCGGTCGAGGGGCAAGGCTCTCGACAAGCAATTCCAAGGTCGCAGCTTCAAATCCCGGCGTGCGTAAAAAAATATTTGATTAATATGGGTTATTTCACAAATAATCATTAAAAACGATATACAGTATATTTGCGGCACTTTCCGGATATACCGTCAATGTCGCCTTGGTGTAAGACCACCATTCCGAATTGAAACGTTGCGTGAAATGCCCTTAACAACCAGATCTGAATAGCCAGGTACTTCCCCATCTTCCTCTTCCGAAGATGGGGAAATACCTACAGAACCTTCAGCCTCATAATATGCCCCAAATGGGGATGCCGTAGTCTCCTGGCTACAGATTGGAGTAGTTGGGACTCTTGTGCGGTATTCGCATAAAAAAAAAAAAAGAATAAAGTATGTTTGGTGATGATATGCTAAAGATCCGGAAAATCAGATTTTCTAAATATTCCTCTTTTTTACATTAATTCCACACAGAAGGCCCTGAGGGAAATTATTAATCTTTGAAGATGCTGTGTGGAGGGTCTTTTTGAGGAGAGGAAGGAGTGAACATGGGTCTTAAAGAAACCCATGTTGTAGGAGGGAGGAAACACAGAGGCCGACAAATCATTCCACAGTTCTTCGTTCTTCGCCATTCCTCTACTCCTTCTCCTTTCCTACTTCCAACAGTTTTACAACAATCCCATACGGAGACGCCATGCTTCACTCGCTCCGGGTAGTCGGTTCACAGATTTTAATATTATCTGAAACCGTAGTTCAATAGACAGAGCTGTCTGTGCATCACCGACAATTATCACCGACCCGCAAATTGTGTGAACAGATACAGAAGTGTATTCACTTCGCGCCGCGCCAGAAATCCCCACCGCACGCCGCTATCGGAATGTGTTACCTACCAACTATATCTCTACCTACCATAAACTATACACTCATTAATACCTAGGCTTTATTATATTAGGAGCCACGTTCTATTACTATGCACGTACTTATGTGTATATTCATGTGTACTACTGTAGTATATGTATACCTACTAATACGGGTGTTCCTGTGTTGGTATGTGCATACTAGCTTACTACGTAAGCCGTGGACCGTAGACCGTATATATACATACTTATACTACTAATGTATGTATTCAGCTGTGAGCTGTGAGTACTGACAATAGCGACTATTAGTAATATGTATAATTGTATACGAAGGTTGTGAGCAGTGTCGTAACTATATTGGGTCTGTTATTAATAAAAAATGTAATATCGAACAGTTTTAATACCGTAGCGTTAGCGTGGTTGAATTTCAGAACCCAGCTACGAGTGCATGTCGGACGCCACGCCATACGCGCCTCGCCACAAATAACATATGTGTACATGGAATTCCACACAAAGCTACTGTTATAATTCGGCTTCGAATTCAAAAATTCGACACAAGATGTCGCTACTTCCGTCAGCAGGATGGACGGGGACGTCTCCCCGTCCGACTTCATATGTGAATGTGGTATCTCTCCGGATATGAAAAGATTGACGGTAATTCATGTTGTATCGAGTGGCTATATATTTTATACGACGTCATTGTTCTGTCTCGGTTACTTTGTCTCGGCGACTAACTACAGTGGATCCGAGCAACGGGCTGTTTTTGGAATCAGTTCGTATTGGATCTATAAATGGTCACCAACACTAACTGGGCAAAGCCGAACCAAAAGCCGCCGCGGTTTTTAATAGCTAGTCAAAAATTAATACAAGTCAGCTTGTCAAAACGCTGACATGAGAAAATAAATCATTCATAGTTTCAACTCGTGATAAGTAGTCAACATTTTTTTGGAATTCCTTGTTTATAACATAGATGGATAAAAATTACACATCTGCCCTGATAATGGACACTGTAATGCTGTCCAAAACGTTGGCTAAAGAAGGAAGTAAGCGCAACACGGCGTAACAATCCAAAAATAAATCAAGATAATACTTTTGGCCGTGAAAATGTCAAGTCATATCTAGATAGATACAAGTGTATTACCTTATACATACCATGATTATAATAGCGGCTTTATTATTTCTAACTGTTTATTAATGCTTTGGCATATGTTATTCTATCTTTTTAAACCTTTTCATTACCTACTTTAAGGCTTATACAGATATTAGCGATATTCCGCTAGCGAAAAACATCAAGCGGGTATCTGTATGAGCTTTCGCGGCTAGCGCGAAACTAGAACGCCGCCAATTCCGCTATATTTTCGCTGCTTTTGCAAAACAGGCTCCTTAGCTGTCTATATCAATAATAGGATGTATTTTCACTAGTCACGCACGATTGCAGTGCATGTATTTATTCACGGACGACACGAACCTGACTGAAGCGAAATCCGCCTGGGTTTGAACAGTTAGAATACAATATACCCGCTCAGTTTTCGCTACCCACAGTGGTAGCGAATATCGCCTATATGTGAATGGACCTAAGACTTTTTCCCTTTTAGTGATTATATTTTCATAACTTCAATATTTGGCAACAATAAAATTATAAAACTATGATTTAAGTCATGATTTACAATAATAATAATATTATTTGTGTGGCCATGCTTTTGTTAGAAATCACTTCAAGGGCCCTTGTTAAGTTCTCAACAAAAAAAAAGAAGTACATAGTTGAAAATGCCTACCCTTGCTTTTATAGTCTTCATTTACATAAAATAAAACTATTGAGGTTTTAAAATTACTTGCGGTGGGGCGAAAAAAATCGAGCTTACCCCACTGGTACTGGGTAGGTAGATACATTAGCGACTGTAGCGCAACGGCGGTGACCGATGGAAACCGAAAAATTTGGCAACATAGCAAGAAGCAAGATGGTGGGCGCGATGATTCGATGAAAAAGAGCGCGGAAATAAAAACTGGCACCTCAGATGGATTCAATCTCGAGCGGAATTCATTTTCTAACTAGATATCTACAGGAAAAGAATATCTCAATGAATGAAGACACCACGCAAAAAGGAAAAAAAATAGTTGGTAATAGTGTTTATAATTTTAATCACACGTTATTTGTTGGTATTGTGCTTGTTACATAAAGTCCGGAAGACATTTTTTTCTTCGTCGGAACGCGGTTTTATTTTGGTAAAGTCGGTCACATGACCTAGAGATAAAAAGATCCCTATGAAAGTTCTGATATGAAATACAAGTACGAACATATTACATAATAGATAGGTATATTAATTACACAGGGCAGTCATGCACATGTCGGAAGGCATTTGAAGTATTTGCCACGAAGAATTTTCCGGTAATTTTCTAGATTAAATTTTTTGTAATTTCAAATATGTACGGAGAAAATCATGCCACATCCACATGAATGATGAAAAAATGGCTATAATAAATAAATTGTGAAAATGATGCTATATTTGGCACAGTATTATATTTTACTTAACATGAGAACAATTCTATTACTTTTTTATGTGAATACTGCACCCGCTCTCTAATTGGGATATGTTTTGAGATTGACGAGAGTGGGGAAGAGAAGGACATGGATAAGAGCAAGGCTGGAAAGTGCCTGGCTCTTTAGATCTATGGCTAAAGCCATTTCATGCAAAGTTTCGTTTCTGAAAAGTGATACTCAGCATCGCCATGGTGATCACTAACTCTAGAATCTAGTTTACACAAAGATATAGAAATTATATGTTTTTATAATTTACTTCACAAAAAAGTACTAATAAGTAGATTTCCCATACTTTTTATATGCATCTATAAGTTATATTTCCTTGCATAAAGACTGCCGTTATATTTTAAAGTGCTGTAAAGTGGGTATACATGGGATGTTCTAAGAATACAGTATCTTTAGGTGTTGCCAGAGTGGGAGGTGTTAATAATTCGCTTAATCAACTTAAATACACATTTTTATTCAACAGTCCGCCGGGTGGCGAGTGAGGATTGAGGATATGCAAGACTAAGAACAGAAACTGTGTGATGAGGACTGGCAAACGAGTTTTCTCCTCCGCATTTTCATCCGTAAATACTATAAAATATAAGCGCCGCATCTGTTCGCATCCTTACGCAAAGTGTGCGGTGCACACGGGCGGCCGAACCGAGGGTTAGCCAATGAAAAATAAAACAAACGTTGATTCTGAAAAAGTAAATGAAAAAACTGAAAAAATATAAGCGCTCCAGATTGGCACTAAAACAGTAGGTAAACGCTGAGATTGACAACTATGTTAAGTAATCTCACACGAATTGATGTAACACTTAAGAGAAAACCGGTCGCCGAGAAATTTGAACGATAGGTATTCTACAAAACTGTTGCCGTCACTGTCAATCTTTCTCTCCCGAATACTAAGCGAAAGGGACAACTGCACCTCAGGCTGATAAAACTAAATAAAATCATCAAAATCAAGGTTTTGTTTTCCCCATTTTCCTCCTCCAAAACTTGACCGATTTTTAAGATTTTTTTGTAACTGTATTAGAAGAAAAATACTCTATGACTGTAAAATTTGTTTTTACCAATACATTAACTAGTTTGTATAGTGAACGTCTGTCGATGATGCTCAAACCAAGCAATTTTAACAATTTAAATTTTTGGAGGGTTCTAATACCCATAAGTAATTTATCAAAAAAATCAAAACGTACAGATACGCTAGTGGTCATACCTACATATATTATATTAAAAACATTTGCAGTAGTCAAATCTCAGAGAGGAAATTGGTGAATACATTTGTTTCCTCTTAATATTTCAAGTTGAACCCGTTTTCAAGATAATATTTTTTATGACATTAATTGTTTTTGTGTTTAATTAAGAACTCCATTTAATTAAAAAAAATAATAATTTAATTTAATAATGATATTATTAAGTTCTAAAAGTTTTTTTAGTTTTATTATTGAGACAGCTGTTGTGTTTGAAAATGGCCTTGTAAGCTGAAACAATTGTCTCAATAATAAAAAAAAAAAACAAAAAAAAATACTTGCAGAACTCGTAATAAGAATTTTTAATTTAATTTAAATTAAATAAATAAATATTTTTTAAATGCAGAAATTTTAAGTATCTACCTACCTACTCCTGAGAACCTACTGTGAAAATGAGATTTAAAAACACTTGCTTTTAAGTTTCTTCCTTTTTTTCTCTACCGTTGGCGCACACAGCTGGGTGCGAGGTGCGAAGTCGTATCAAAAACATTATTTTTCTTTTGGAAATAAATATAAACGAGACCCTTAAAGCGTATGTGCGGTAAGCTCTCGTATAATCAAATTAGTAATAATGCAAGATCTAAGATGGTTCGAAGAATTAAGCATATAAATTTTAATCACTTCACTGTGAACAAATGGTATAAACATAGATATTACTTTAAAACAAAGGCATTGACAATATTTTCGTACACTATTTCCACCACTTGAAAACTTGCGATAGAAGCTGTCTCATAGGAGACAGTATACGCGAGTATCTGGAAGAAGAGATTCTATACCAGGATTGTACATGTATATGTATTTATTAGCAGAATATTTCTATCATGAGTCTGCAAGAATTATCGCAAAGAGGCGGTAGCATCCCTCGCAGCGGCCCTGTTGATATAAATATATACATTTATTATACCTAGTGAGTTTGGCCGCCAGACAAAAATAATTCAAAGCGGGTCAGAGAAGAGTCTAATACAGATAAGTCTTATAATACAAACTGTATTGTGGAAGACTCAAATATATACCCAGTGATACAAACAGAATCTAGGGACGCAATTGCTCTTTTATTTGGATAGGTCCGGGTTCTCTACAAGAATAAAATAATAAACCGTTCTAGACCAAATGTAAACAAATTTTAAGCAGCGAGACTATAACTTAATTAATGGAAATTCACTATTTTCTGATTGGTATTGTGCATGGATGTTTTCAAGTTTGATTCGACGTATTTTGTAGTGTAAAAAAGATATTGTTGTTTTACAGGGAATTTTCACAAAATGGGACACAAAACGGTAAAGTAATTCAGATTATTGTGTGCATTACATTGATTTGATTTTAATCGCGCGAACATGCAAATGTATAGTGATCAATATGCTATTAAAATGTCGATTTTTTCGTGCACGATTATATTTAAAAAAATAGTGACAATTCGAACTATATTACAGTGACAAAAACACATACTAGAAATGGTATATTTAAATTACACGCTGCATGTGCGCCAAACTTGAATGCCGACTTGCTGACCTGACGTTGATACAGATATCGTCACAATAGGCGAGTTTAAGGTCCGAAAGCGGCATGCCTCACGCCTTTCTCTGTCGCACTTATGTTTTACGCATCTTTCTCTTTTGCTTACAGTCATTGTAAAGTCGGTAAAGTAACTGTAATGAATGGATTGTATCAAGTTCTGGTCAGCATTTAAGTTTGGCGCGTACTATATGGTTTACTATTAAATCTCATAAAAATACAAATTATTAATAGGAAATATAATTAAAAAAAAATACTTAATTAAATGAAGACAATATAAGCGAAACTCAATCGAAAATCTGAAAACAGAAAAATCAGAAAAAGATATTGACACATCTGGGACAATATGTCCCAGATGTGTCAATATCTTTTTCTGATTTTTCTGTTTTCAGATTTTCGATTGAGTTTCGCTTATATTGTCTTCATTTAATTAAATATTACAATTTGAGGTTTTACTCATAAAGTTAAAATAAAAATAAAAAAAAAAAAATAAAAAAAAAAAATACAATCAAAATAAATACGGTACCTGTAACCTGTAATAGGTAAAAATTGTCAGCTTACTTCAGTAATTATGTAGAGCGGTAATATAAAAAACATCAAAAAGGATAAAAATCATAAAAATTGGTTTTGCTATTAGTAGATACTTCTTACGTAATTAAAATAAATATTATTTTATTGGTAGTTAATAAAAAATACACGGGGTCGTTCAAAATGATTAATTATATTGTTAACCAACGAATGTCATAGTCAATCTCTGTTTGTGAATATTAATTTTACTATAAGGAAAACGCGATATTATAATAGACATTTAACCGGTTTTGAAATGTCACATGATGCCTGCAATTAAAAACATATATAAAGACGTAAGTTCCCGGTGTACATTCTAATACCAAATGACCTTCGTAGAGGAATTTTAAAAGGTTTCGTTAATTTAAAATGTGTCAGTGTGCATACGAATTTTCGTTAAGTTCCCAATTCGCATGCAAATCTTTCCAACATGCAATGAATTAGCCATCGCCAAAAGCACCGAGCTCCCGAATGCTACTTATCGGGAGATCACTTTATATCGCCCTATTAATTATCTGGCTTTATTGATATTAAAGATATTATGCTACCTCCATTCGATGTGTATTTGACGATTTAAATAATACCTTACAAAATGGATACACATTTAAACCCCTAGGGTGTCAATGCACACATTTAATGGGGTTTACACTTAAAAATATATACATATATATTTCGCACACTAATCGCAAAACCTTGGTATGTGTTAACATTTTAAAGTGTGTTAAAGATATTTTTATTTATTTAAACGCCATAGAATGGCTTTTACATTCAATTGATAGGTACATGATATTATAAGTATACAGTGGTACACAGGAGATTATCAATAATAACAAAATAAGAATGAACATTTAACAAAGCATGTACGATATGATAAAAGCAAGTATTTAGTGTACTTAAGGCTCCGTAAAAAGAAAAAAGCTCATTTGAAAGAGATATATGTAAATACAAATGTTACGGAGAGCGCGCTAATATTAAAAACGATAATAATTAACCGAAATTTGTGAAAATATTTAATAAAACATTAATAATAAATATTTAATAATTTTTAAAATAGTTCAAAAATATCTTGACAAGATAAACTGTTAATTTTTTTCATACCAAAAAATGTGTTAAATAACAGAACAAAATTGTTTTAAATAATTTTGAAACATACTTTGATGGGATTTGCGGATTTTTCGGCTCTACAAATTAATAAATAAATATTATCTTAAAAAATAATATATATTTTTTAGAAACAAAAAGACTTAACGTGACCAATCGGTGGAATTTCGGAATGCGGGGGCTAAAAAAATTACGTAGGTAAATTTAGGCTACCTTATTTGAAAGAAGCTGCAGAAGTTTGAAATTTTACTTGTTATTTGTGTACAATATCAAGAACATTTTAAATCCAGTTGTTTTATATAATACGTACTTCGTTCTCTTACGATGATTTCACACTCAGTGTGTGATATAATATTATGTGGTTAATAAAGTCACACTTGGTTTGTTCAATTACTCACCACGATTTGTCAATTGTACAGCGATTCTTCACGGTTCTACGCTCGACTATTCCTCCAAAGTGGAGAATAATAAAAACAAAAGAAACAGACGAAGGTTGTCGAAACAAAAACCGTAAAAATATTCGAAATTGCTACTGGAATGAACCAGTTCTTACAAGAAAAGAACTTAATGAGAATCGGGTATTGTCATTGAATTTTTAAACGGAATACCTGCATGGATTATTAAATTATCAGAATGGAGGATTAACAGAAATGTTACTGCTTCCTTACTGTTAACGCCTCTTATTATTGCTTTCATGACATATTAAGTCTACTTAATTCCGGTGAATTAGATCTGTAACAGTTTCCACAGAAGATTAATAAAAGTTTAAATGTTCGTCTCACTTAAAACTGATTTTGTTTATGGTTTTGATGTGGGTATGTTAAAAACAGTAAAAACGATTAACGATTAATTTCGCTTTGGCAAGGATAACGAGTAGGCAACTGTGCTTGTAAAATAACAACTAAGTAGGACAATTTAAATAGGAAAAGTACTCACTTGGACAAGATTCAATAAACATAATATTTCAATTAATTATTTATACTATATAATGCAGAATGTCTCATGGTTTCGAAGCTGCACCTCTATCTTTGAAACTCACGTGACTGTTGAGTGCAATTCTGTTAGAGTTATTTCGAGTTGCAGACTGGTGAAGATTGCGCTGATGATATTCTAACCTCTGACAGGAGACGTCGGCAAGAGAAGGAGAAAGGAGTAGAACACCCGCAACAAACAAATACTTTCAACTTCTGTAATTAAATAAGGTAGCTACCTTAACCAGAGTTTCAAGAAGATTCGATAAACTTAGATACTAGCAGCGACATTGCGGTTTCTGTATTAGTATTAGTATCGATCACACATGTCATCTGTCAACCTAAAGCCTCCTGATAATTGTCGCGGTTAAATATTAATTTGTGCGTATGTCAAACTTAAAGTTACAGATAAATGCAACCATAATCGCCAAGCGTTATTATTCCTACATTCCCGCGACCTGTATAGCTTGGCATATCCAGGTAAGTTATACCATCTATAAGGGGTTCGGTATTATTTACCACCTACGGAGCTTATCGTTAAACCTAATATATTGGTACTATTGGTAGGTATAACAGTTAGAGTTCAAACAGCTAAGGGCGAGCTCTAAGGGTAGATTTTTACAAGCTAGATGTATATCAGATGAATAAAAGCACATCAAGTGTCAGGCGTCAGTGTAATGTGTCATGAAACTAAAGCACGAACATAATTGCATTGTTCAAGGATTAACCCTTGTAGGCTATGTGTGCACTGAAAAATTCCAGTTATCGGCAAATCACTGTAAAAGGTACACTGACAATTATTGGAAACTCGTTAGTAGGAATTTGTAGTTGCAGTGAGTGAAGCAATCACTGCAACACTTATACATTTAATACAACATGTTTTGATTCGTTCAGGACATTTAGTACACTGTTCAGTACACTGGTCAGGACTATATTCAGGACACTCTTCAGGAATTTTGCAGAGCTCAGGTGTTCAGCGATAAATGATGATCTATTAAGAGGGCATCACCAGAGAAAACCGGAAATACGTCATTTTCAAAAAAGTTTTTAGACGTATTGACTCTTTTCCACAAAAAATTATAAATGGGTTTCGAAAGATTGTTCTTTTATCTCGCATTTGTATGTAATAAATTTTGAGAAAATTTTTTAATTTTTAGTATAATAAGGTTATTCCATAGGTCGTTGGCAGATTTGTTCAATTTTCAAAAAAGTTTTTGTATTATACCACACCCATTTCAAATAATAAAATCATGCAGTAAAATAAATCAATACATTATCTAGCAAACGTATGTTTTAGAATTTTAATTTTAGTTTCAATAAAATCATTAAAAAATATGTACGTACATGTGTTTCTTGCCGAAAATTGGTCCGTTTGTGTATTTATTTGCGCACTTACAAACTAATATATTTCAGATTTTTTTAACATTCTTATTAAATTTAAACATTATTGAAAAATGATAAATACTTATAATCAAAAAATAATTACAAAAAGTATGTTATTTTAATAGTTTTATCATCACGCCTTTCAGCATTTTTGGATGAAGGTATAAATTAAAGCTAATTTGGATTGAAATAAATTTGATATTGAGTTATAATTTAAAAAAGCTGGTACGGAGAATAATTAATCTTTCTCATTGTAACCGCCCTGCACGATCGTAAGAACAACTTTCGACGAAATGTGGATTTTCGTCCGCTGGCTGGTTAAACGCTCTTAACGAAATTAAATCTCGTAATTAGTCTTAATGACCATATTGTGTTTTCATAAATCAAAAAGCGATGAATTTATATAATTAGCACTTCTTAAACGTAGTTATACGATTGTTGACGTAGTTTTTTTTTTTTTATCGGATAAAGTTAGTAGAATACTAATACGTTACATAGCATTAATTAATCATTTAGTCGAGAAATAACCTCGGATCTAACTCGGAAGCAAGCATATTTACTAATACATATTTAGAAATAATAAAGCAAAAACATACTGCTTATAAATAGTAGATATAGTTACAAAAAATACAGTATCTACAATAATAAAAAATATTGGACAATAAGTAAAAATGCATATAATAATAGCAACAGTACATCATCGGAAAAATCAATCATTCTGTTGTTTTTCCTAATGGGAAAAAATGTTTGAGGGAACAGAATCTAACAAAGTTTCCGCGTTTTTAATTATTTTTTTTAACACTATCTTCCTTCATAATCTTTGTGAATTAGCGGGATAAGGGAGGTCTGCGGGCGGGTGTTCCAAACGAGTTCGAAATACTTTTTTTGAATCTTTCGATACTATCGGTGTACACAAATACGTTCAGACCTCTCCTCTTAAAAATCAAATCCTCTTTCTTCAAATTCGAACATTTTTGACATTAGCGTTTTGGGTACAATAAGGACGGGGATCTTTCTTCATTGGCATTTTTTCGGATTCTAGTTATTTCTTCACGTTTTCTTATTGTAACATGTTCTCTTGTATTGTTTTCTCGTGTTATCTTTCATCATTTGATCCAATCACAAATCTGGGTGCATTCTACGCCAACGCCAATTGGTTGGTGTATTCGGACCAATCCACTGTGAAAATCAAGTCATAATAATTTAAAGTCAGATGTACAAAGTGCGACTGATGACAGATTTTCTGACGAACAATCTTTTAGGACGGGTTGTTTTAAAAAAATCTGAACAATTCATCAAATATTTGAAGTTAATTTAGACGTTCTGTGTAAGTTTTATTCAAGTTCTGTTATTATATAATTATGGGCCAGTTGCTTCATAACACTGAAATAATCACAAAACTTGAATAGAACTTACACAGAACGTGAAAAATAACTTCAGATATTTGATGAATTGTTCAAATTTTTTGAAACAACCCGTCCTTATTGTACCCAAAACGCTAATGTCAAAAATGTTCGAATTTGAAGAAAGTACAAACATACAGACATGATTTTTAAGAGGAGAGGTCTGAACGTATTTGTGTACACCGATAGTATCAAAAGATTCAAAAAAAGTATTTCGAACTCGTTTGGAACACCCGCCCGCAGACCTCCCTTATCCCGCTAATTCACAAAGATTATTAAGAGGGCATACGTCAGAGAAAACAGGAAATACGTCATTTTCAAAAAAGTTTTTAGACGTATTGACTCTATTCCTCAAAAAATTATAAATGGATTTCGAAAGATTGTTCTTTTATCTAGCATTCGTATGTAATAAATATAGAATTTTTTTTAATTTTTAGTATAATAAGGTTATTCCATAGGTCGTTGGCAGATTTGTTCAATTTTCAAAAAAGTTTTTGTATTATACCACACACATTTCAAATAATAAAATCATGCAGCAAAATAAATCAATACATTATCTAGCAAACGTATGTTTTAGAATTTTAATTTTAGTTTCAATAAAATCATTAAAAAATATGTACGTACATGTGTTTCTTGCCGAAAATTGGTCCGTTTGTGTATTTATTTGCGCACTTACAAACTAATATATTTCAGATTTTTTTAACATTCTTATTAAATTTAGACATTATTGAAAAATGATAAATACTTATAATCAAAAAATAACTACAAAAAGTACATTATTTTAATAGTTTTATCATCACGCCTTTCAGCATTTTTGGATGAAGGTATAAATTAAAGCTAATTTGAATTGAAATAAATTCGATATTGAGTTATAATTTAAAAAAGCTGGTACGGAGAATAATTAATCTTTCTCATTGTAACCGCCCTGCATGATCGTAAGAACAACTTTCGACGAAATGTGGATTTTCGTCCGCTGGCTGGTTAAACGCTCTTAAGGCTGATTGTAATTAAAGATACATAAAGTATAAACAAATTACATCAATATTTATATTGTTTGAAATAAATCTACACTTCATCTTTTTAGGTATTGCTCATATAATATCGTTTGTGAAGGTATTGCTTACATTATAATATAAGTGTATTGTCTGCGAAGGCATTTCCAGTGGGATGTTCTATCTAATTTAGTTGCACATGTCAAGCATAATCAGCATGCTTAATAACTTCATGATGTAAAAAAACTAATTATTAAAAAACATTTTATCAAATTCAATCAACAATATCAATCTCAATAAGAAGACTTGGCGAGGAGTCAACAAGAATTTAGTAAGACTTAACTTATGGCCGTTATAAACGACATCTTTTTTCAGCCCGATTCCAATTAGACACAAAAGTCAACATTTTTCGCTCTACCCGATCGCTAATTTCATCTCTATTTTCATATCTACGATTTCAGTTGGCATAACAGCAAACAGCATGGTTCATGTGTTGTTTGCAGTGATGATAACTGAAATCGTAGACCTGAAAATAGAGATGAAAATAGCGATCGCATAGAGCGAAAAATGTTGACTTTTGTGTCTAATTGGAATCGGGCTGAAAAGAGATGTCGTGTATAACGGCCATTATAATTAGGGTAAATGCTCTCTCAACTGAGCGCACTAACTTGTAGTCCAGCCAAATTGACGAAGAAGTCGTCACCTGACTGCAAGTATTCCCAATATGCACCAGAGAAAATTTTACAAGGAAGCGAGCGGGAACATTTTACTCTATGTTTGATAATGGTGTTCACTGGACTAATTCTGCCTGAGAACATAAAAGATTAAATGAGTGTTTTTTCAAGTTTTCGAATACCTATAATATATTGAAATTATGCTAATTGAAGTGAAAACCATTTTACATAATAAAATCATCTACATAATAGAAGAATTGTCTCATATGTAAAATAATAATTAAGAATGCGAAACAGTTCGACGTTCGCGTGACGAAATACTAATCGTCTTGAATGCATTTTAGAATAGTTCCGCTATAAACGTGACGAAATACTAATCGTCTTGAATGCGTTTTAGAATAGTTCCGCCATTCAAGTGACGAAATACTAATCGTCTTGATGCGTTTTAGAATAGTTCCGCCATTCAAATGACGAAATACTAATTGTATTGAATGCGTTTTAGAATAGTCCCGCCATTCACGTGACGAAATACTAATCGTCTTGAATGCGTTTTGGAATAGTTCCGCCATTCACGTGACGATATAATAATCGTCTTTAATACGTTTTAGAATAGTTACGCCATTCAGGCGACGAAATACTAATCGCCTTGAATGCGTTGAAAAATAGTTTCGCCATTCACGTGACGAAATACTAATAGTCTTGAATGCGTTTTAGCATAGTTCCGCCATTCAAATGACGAAATCCTAATCGTCTTGAATGCGTTTTAGAATAGTTCCGCCATTCAAATGACGAAATACTAATTGTATTGAATGCGTTTTAGAATAGTCCCGCAATCCAAGTGACGAAATACTAATCATCTTGAATGAAGAATAGTTCCGCCATTCACGTGACGAAATACTAATCGTCTTGAATGCGTTTTAGAATAGTTCCGCAATTCACGTGACGAAATAATAATAGTCTTTAATGCGTTTTAGAATAGTTACGCCATTCAAGCGACGAAATACTAATCATCTTGAATGCGTTTAAGAAAAGTTCCGCCATTCACCTGACGAAATACTAATCGTCTTGAAGTTTTAGAATAGTTCCGCCATTCAAGTGACAAATCTTACATGCGATTTGGGATAGGTAGATATAACGAAATATTAATTGATTAGTAATAGGTCGACACCCACGTGACGAGTTACTAATATTATCTTGTATGCGATATAGTATAGTTCGACATTCATGTGACGAAAACGTAAATAATTATCTCTAATCACTATTAACTTATTTTTATTCAGATTTTTTACAAAAATCAGCAGTTCATAGATCAAGAGACCATCCAAAAACAGAAACAGGAAAGATTTCACACCTTCATCATTGCCACGCATCCTGCAGATTGTACATTTAAACAATCTAGGGAGTTACTGCATTCTATCGACAAGTCATGTGCGAGGTCGTTTTCCTACTTCTAGGCTATTGGAATTAAATGAATACGAATGCTGCAATCGTGAGATTATGTCGCAAGACGGAAAAATTTGCATACAAATTGCGCGGTCAAACGAGACCGATTTTCTTCTGTATTCTCGAGTTTGCTTTGCTGGAAATCTGTTTAAAGTTTCCACGGAAAGCGACGTAATATAGTTTGAGAAGTTTTACAAGAAGTTTCATAAGATCGTGAGGACTTATGGTGTAAAATTGTCTTGCTTACTTACCTCTGTGACAGTAAACTTCTTCTGAACCCCGGGTTTGTGGGTTCGGAACTCGGAGTGGGCTAACACTTAATGAAGAAGAAGATTAGACCTGTGCCACAGGCAGCTATAAAAGATAAAAGATCATGTGGCTTTCTGCGTATCGGCATAAAGCTCGCCGTACATTCCCAATGGGAATATATGGCGAGCGATATATGTTTGGGTATCTTTAGCCAAATAAGGAGGTAGCGCAACACGACATAACACCCCAAAAACAAATAACGAAAATACTTTTTGCCGTGAAAATCTAAAAACGTACCTATTTCTCAATTGTTATAATATATGAGAATACAATGTCCATAATGCAAGGTGAAACTTTTAACAAAATATTGATAAATAAATCACATTTAAAAAAAGGTTTCTTAAAAGCCTGCGCGTTGAGCATCTTCTTCTGGTAAGAAGGCTTTACGGGGAAAAGCGGAAGTACTAAAGTACAATTTGGAATATGAAACCCCATTCAACCACTCTATTTTAATCGAAGAATTTTGTCTAAATTCAGTACGAATGCATATTTGCACCCACAGTAAACCCAAGTATCCATACCTAATTATAATAAAAATATGCATAAATAAGGATAAGATTAATTTTTGGACTTTTTCAAATCGACTTATATATTATTTTTATTTTATTTATAAAATACATGATAAAACATTAGAACATTTTCATATATAATATGATACATTGCATCACCATACTAGGAGACTGCTTTTTTCATGGTGACCAATGGAATATAGTTACTTTGTGGTGTCTAGTGTAAACAAATGAATTAAATATATACAAGTTGAAAATTGGAAAAATTAGAGTAGAAAGATTATAATGAGAATTAAAAAAAAACTATAATAAAAAGTAGAAAATGGAAAAAAAGAGAAAAGTCATACTTAAGATTATTAGATCGTATTCAATAACATAATTGATGTTTATAGTTTTATATGTGTGCATGCATGCATACATGTGCAAATACATGCACACACATATATACACTAAAATAAAATTGTATAAAAAATAAATTGTTTTTTTTTGTAAAAACAGGTCCGATAAGTGTCAAGTCTAACTAAATAAAGTTATCACATGATTCACGATGAACCCAAAACAGAGGCGTTATTCTATGAGATTAATTATTAACAAAGGGGAAAGGAAAACTGCATCGACACCGCTCTGTTCTCTCGGATTGGCAGCGCGATGCGTCACAAAGTCATAACGAACGAATGCACTTTAGCGATTACCCTTGAAAAAATAGCCAAGGTTGCATCGGTCGTTGCACTAGTGCAAGCGTGAGCCGCAGATGCACGAGCCAATGTTGTATTGTAGCAATGCGGAGAATGCAGCACGGTGATGAAATAATGCGTGTGTAACAAAGAACTTAACGTTAAATTTAAATTTAACAATGAGTTTTATAATATCACATAATGTATCACATAATATATAATAATCAAACTTAAATTTAACCATGAGTTTTATAATATCACATAATATCTAAAAGGGAGTAAAGACAGACAAAAATAATGAACGATTTCGGAGAAAGGAGCGAATTCAGAAAACGTTGTGTGCAAAGCTAAAAATGATGGAAATTGTAAAATGAAGTTAATGGAAAAATCTTTATTCAAAGTATAAAGATAGGTATTCTCAAATAATTAATTCACGAATTAACAAGCTAGAAAAAAATAATAAAGTAGTATTCTGCGTATAAGGAAAACATTTTAGTTTTTGAAAAAGTTTGGTGTTTTTTTTTAATTAATTTTATTATACAACAGATGAATAATCCAATTACCGTACAATGTTCTCATTTTGACAGTCTTAATGACCATATTGTGTTTTCATAAATCAAAAAGCGATGAATTTATATAATTAGCACTTCTTAAACGTAGTTATACGATTGTTGACGTAGTTTTTTTTTTTTTATCGGATAAAGTTAGTAGAATACTAATACGTTACATAGCATTAATTAATCATTTAGTCGAGAAATAACCTCGGATCTAACTCGGAAGCAAGCATATTTACTAATACATATTTAGAAATAATAAAGCAAAAACATACTGCTTATAAATAGTAGATATAGTTACAAAAAATACAGTATCTACAATAATAAAAAATATTGGACAATAAGTAAAAATGCATATAATAATAGCAACAGTACATCATCGGAAAAATCAATCATTCTGTTGTTTTTCCTAATGGGAAAAAATGTTTGAGGGAACAGAATCTAACAAAGTTTCCGCGTTTTTAATTATTTTTTTTAACACTATCTTCCTTCATAATCTTTGTGAATTAGCGGGATAAGGGAGGTCTGCGGGCGGGTGTTCCAAACGAGTTCGAAATACTTTTTTTGAATCTTTCGATACTATCGGTGTACACAAATACGTTCAGACCTCTCCTCTTAAAAATCAAATCCTCTTTCTTCAAATTCGAACATTTTTGACATTAGCGTTTTGGGTACAATAAGGACGGGGATCTTTCTTCATTGGCATTTTTTCGGATTCTAGTTATTTCTTCACGTTTTCTTATTGTAACATGTTCTCTTGTATTGTTTTCTCGTGTTATCTTTCATCATTTGATCCAATCACAAATCTGGGTGCATTCTACGCCAACGCCAATTGGTTGGTGTATTCGGACCAATCCACTGTGAAAATCAAGTCATAATAATTTAAAGTCAGATGTACAAAGTGCGACTGATGACAGATTTTCTGACGAACAATCTTTTAGGACGGGTTGTTTTAAAAAAATCTGAACAATTCATCAAATATTTGAAGTTAATTTAGACGTTCTGTGTAAGTTTTATTCAAGTTCTGTTATTATATAATTATGGGCCAGTTGCTTCATAACACTGAAATAATCACAGAACTTGAATAGAACTTACACAGAACGTGAAAAATAACTTCAGATATTTGATGAATTGTTCAAATTTTTTGAAACAACCCGTCCTTATTGTACCCAAAACGCTAATGTCAAAAATGTTCGAATTTGAAGAAAGTACAAACATACAGACATGATTTTTAAGAGGAGAGGTCTGAACGTATTTGTGTACACCGATAGTATCGAAAGATTCAAAAAAAGTATTTCGAACTCGTTTGGAACACCCGCCCGCAGACCTCCCTTATCCCGCTAATTCACAAAGATTATTAAGAGGGCATACGTCAGAGAAAACAGGAAATACGTCATTTTCAAAAAAGTTTTTAGACGTATTGACTCTATTCCTCAAAAAATTATAAATGGATTTCGAAAGATTGTTCTTTTATCTAGCATTCGTATGTAATAAATATAGAATTTTTTTTAATTTTTAGTATAATAAGGTTATTCCATAGGTCGTTGGCAGATTTGTTCAATTTTCAAAAAAGTTTTTGTATTATACCACACACATTTCAAATAATAAAATCATGCAGCAAAATAAATCAATACATTATCTAGCAAACGTATGTTTTAGAATTTTAATTTTAGTTTCAATAAAATCATTAAAAAATATGTACGTACATGTGTTTCTTGGCGAAAATTGGTCCGTTTGTGTATTTATTTGCGCACTTACAAACTAATATATTTCAGATTTTTTTAACATTCTTATTAAATTTAGACATTATTGAAAAATGATAAATACTTATAATCAAAAAATAACTACAAAAAGTATATTATTTTAATAGTTTTATCATCACGCCTTTCAGCATTTTTGGATGAAGGTATAAATTAAAGCTAATTTGAATTGAAATAAATTCGATATTGAGTTATAATTTAAAAAAGCTGGTACGCAGAATAATTAACCTTTCTCATTGTAACCGCCCTGCACGATCGTAAGAGCAACTTTCGACGAAATGTGGATTTTCGTCCGCTGGCTGGTTAAACGCTCTTAATTCCATTTAAATTTAGACTCGTGATTTAATTCGACAATGTTATTTTTATATCTTTTGGTTTCATTCGATGAGCTTCCAAACAACACAAAATTATCATTAAATAAAAAAAAAATGTTTCATTTAGTGCACCACTACACAAGCAAGGGTCTCTTTAAAATAGGTGACGGGACAACTCAGAAATAATTCAACTCAACACCTCATCAAAAGGCATTAAAAGTGATGAAAAACATATACTTAATTTAAAATTGGTTAAACAGATAAGGTTGGGTTGGGTTGGGTTATTGACTATTTTTCATTTTTTTTCATGGCTTTTAATGACTTGTCAAAGAAGTGTCGAGTTGAGTTGTTCTGAAGGTGACCGGGAAAGTCAGAATGAAACCAACTCACAACCACCTCAGAAAAGCCATTAGAAGTAATGAAAAAAAAATTATAAAAAAATTGGTTAAGGCTCTGCAACCGGGCCCGAAATTAAGTAGTTGGAGAGATACGAAATTACGAATGTTAGAGGAGAGCGCTAACATTTACAGCGACAAAATCGATGCGAAAATGTTCAATAAAAAACGACTCGTTTAAAATAGAGCAAAAATCTCGCGGGCATTATCTTACACAGCATTTAAAGGAACACTGTGAATTTTTTCATACGTATAACTTGTAAAATAACTGAAACAAACGTGTTAATAATAATTTGGAGCATACTTTACGATTATTTTCTATCGAGGGAATTTTATATAATTTGCGTTTCGGCGCGGGCAAGGTCTAGATATTATCTTCAAGAATAACATATATTTTTTTAAGAGCTTTAAAACTTACCGTGTTTAAGGGAAATATGTAATAAATCGGTACAAATTCGGGTTGCGGGCCCTTAAATAGGTTACGTTAGGTTAGGGTTATGGGCTATTTTAAAATTCTATTTTCATAGCTTTTAACGATTTTTCAAAGACGTGTTGAGTTGACTTTATTCTCAGTTGGCATGGAACCCTCTCTGAGTTGGCACAGAACCTTAAAATGGTTTACCCTTTACTTTTGATTGAATTTTATTAGTGAATTTATAATCCGAATCGGCAGATAATGCTACGAAAATATTCTACACATTGTGTATTTTTAAATCTGGCATTTATGTGTTACCTTGAATCGTAAATCCCAATCGTGGAGCCCTAAATGGTAGATTTACGCCGGTGTTTAAATAATAAGTACACTTAAATCGAATGACGTCGGTGAATATGAAGACATATGTAGTTCCTACCACAAAAAATACTACCACTGTGAACTTTGAAATTTCAAGCGGCGCGGCCGCGGCGTGAGAATGTTATGTAATAATAATTCTTCTTATTATTTTTTTAGGCATCACAATTTGGTCTAGAACGAGTTGGTTAAACTACGTATATTTATGTCTGTGATCTTTATAATTACACAAAAGTCAACTTAACCCCTCAGACTAATTTGAGACTTTTCGGAACAACTCTGATAGGTCTCATAGAAATCGTTGAGTCTCCCTTACTATCATAGTGATACATATGTTTGAAAACGGTGTTAGAAAGAGAAATGATCACGCTTTATATTAACCCTTAATTACTCGCACAAAGAACATTACATAACTGCTCGCATGGGGTCAAAGATGACCCCAAATAGTATGAGTAGTTTTTTATATATATTGAAATATATAAGTAAATGAAACTATTTTATTATTAAAGTACTTTGTTTATTCTGTAATATCTATAAGTAATAACATGAATTACTAAATAATCATACAAAAACAAGTTAAACTAAAATAATTACCAATTATTAACAATTTGTACTTAGGTATACTAAGATCACAGTTAATTCTCGTATTTTTAGGAACTCTCCGAATCACTCTTGTTACACTGTTGACAGTATATTTCAGAGTGATCATTGCACACAAATCTTGCATATTTCTAACATTTTGTTGGTACTTTGCTATATACTTACCTCTTCCAAAAAAGTTACGTAATTACTCGCACGGGGTCACCGCTCAAGAGTGCAGCGACATGTCCTTCCACTCCCGTGACTTAGTCGCTACTAAAATACAAACTTAGACGCGCATTATGAAGCTAGCGAGGGCGCGGGGGGAATCGGGCCGCGCCAAGTGCTTCATTTTTTAATCCGAAAATGCTTTGACCCCATGCGAGTAATTAAGGGTTAAGTAAACACTAACTTAGTTAAAATAGGGAGGCGACAATGACGTACATAATGCATTTGTCTAATAAAATATGCAGTGTATTTTTATTTTTTTTTATCAGTAATTTTAGTTAGAAAAGTGAGATGAGCCATTTTTTAAACATCTTTATGTTTGCATGCAAAGTTTTTATATGTATTTCAAAAATTATACGTTTGTTTCAGTTTCTAAAATTTGAAAGCGTGTCATATCAGCTTTTAAAAACAGGTTTTTGTATTGAAATATGTTCAGAAATATTTCATTTAATGTTTTTTTTGCGAGCGACAATATTTTGACATTCTGACAATATATGGTCGAGAACTGAAGGGTTAAATGAATGCTTGCCAATAGGTTAGGTGGCCAATTTAGGCAGAGGTGTGGGTTCACATCCTAAGAATTTAAAGTTATAATATTCTAGGCACTTTTAATTAGTAAAAAGTATACTCGTAAAAATAGATCTATACACAAAAAAACGAGTGTGCTTTATTAGACCACACGACTGAAGTAAAACTTCACTAACTGATAAAAGAACTTTTTTTTTTACATTAGACACAGGAGGCACCGAGGAAAACAATTTCCCTGTGCCTATGTCATCTTTGAGGATGCTGTGTAGATGGTTTTATAAGGGAAAGAAAGGAGAAGAAGATCTGGGAAGGAAAAAGGTATGAGGGGTGGGTAGGAATCTGGGGCCAGTGTGGCCAGGAGTGACGGACGTATGAATCTATTCCTCACACTGCGGTGCAAGGCGAAGGGTCGGGAGAATCCGGTTGGAGAGGTCAAAAGGCCTCCCTCAACCAGTATCCTCCGATCCAGCCCGCCACGCAGTGGTTGGGCAAACGTATTGCCACCAAGACCTAGACAAACTTAATCCCATGAACTCGGGCACCTCTGCTAAGTCACCAAAGTAGCGAACCACTTGGGGTGTCCTGTGGCAGGGGTGTTGGTTGTCCAATAAATGGTTCCATTGACCTTGGGGTGACCTACGACCTTGGGGTGACCTACGACCTTGGGGTGACCTGCGACCTTGGGGTGACCTACGACCTTGGGGTGACCTACGACCTTGGGGTGACCTACGACCTTGGGGTGACCATTCTTATCCTTATCCTCGCCATCGATCACCGTTCGCATCGATTACCGTTCGCATCACACTTATCGTAACATCACACTTTTCGTAACACATCACCACTTTTCATAACACATCACCACTTTTCGTAACGCATTCACCAGCTTACCCCCCAGGTCGAGCATGCGTAAAGAAGTTTTACTTAAAAAAATATATTAATTTTATCGAAAAAGATTTTTAATTTTGATAGAACGTTTTAAAAATAATATTCTTAATTGAATCGCATTTAAGACTCTTTGCATTAAATAAAGAGCATCATTTTAGCCATCACTTCAGTTAGAAGGGGAATATTCACCTCGGGAGATGTTTTTCGTAACATTCTTTTCCAGTTGAGTACTTAAATATCCGGAGAGGGCTGAGGGATCAAAGAACTATTGAATGTCGGTCGAGTACAAGCTACGATTAATATGTTATTATAAAACGGTGTATTGAAAGTGAGAGCGAATTGTCGAGGGGAGGGGAACATCTCGAGAAAAAAATTAGATTAAAATCATACAGGAGTGAAAAATTAAATTAAAGAGGTAGGCGTCTGAGGGAACACTGTTATTTTTCTCGCGAAGCCGGCGCAAACACCTTTTCTTCAGCCGTCCCTTAGGGGGGAGGGCGAGGGCGCGGGGGTTCAAAAGAAGAAAAAGTGCCGACTGATATCGCTGTACCATTGTGTTCGAAAGAAAATGCTCCACTCATCGCGTATAGTGAGTAGTTAGTCGGGAAGGAAGATTAATCGTTCGCATTAATGGCGGGGAGACTCTATGGATGTATTTCCTCGCAGATGAGATGGTCACCGTGATTTGGGATGCTGGGAGCGGAGACGAACGTCTTCCCGGCGAATGTGCGCGAGACGGATTCGCGTCAAATTATGGATTCAATTACATCTACGGAGGTCAAGACATTTTCACATTTTAAATATTTTTTCAACATTGGATTTTGATTTATCACTTTAAACGTTTTTCCCGCTTTTTATCTCTTTTAAATAATTTAAACGCGATTTTTTCTTGAGGCACGAAAATGACATAAATCATTCGAACTGGGTGAAAAATTGCTAGCTGACAGATTTATCTGTTTTTATATGTAACATTATCAAAAGTATAGTTCATAAAATTATATGCATATAGAACTTTTGGAACGTGTACTTACTGTACGTAACTAGAATTATAATTTTTATATTAGTTCCTTACATATGAAATTGGCGTTTTGTATAGGAGGAACATAAAGTCGATTTTTTTAAATATAATATATTTATTTAATCAAAGCATGTACCATTGCTATCTATGCACTTTTTCCATCTCATGGGTAGTTCATCGATCCCTTTACTAAAAAACCAATCGGACGGGAATCAATAAAATCTTTGAAGGCGGTTTGGACTGCCCCATCGGAATTAAATTTTTTCCCTTGCAAGAAGTTATCCAAATTTCGAAAAAAATGGTAATCTGTTGGGGCAAGGTCCGGAGAGTCCGGTGGATGTCTTAGACATTCCAATTAAAGCTCCTCTAATTTGGTAGCTGTCTGTTGTGCAGTGTGTGGTCTAGCGTTCTAACGCGCGTTTGTTGATTTGCTTCACTCAATTCGTGAGGTACCCAACTTTCAAGCTTTTTCACCTTTCCAATTTGCTTCAAGTGGATTAAAACAGTTTTATCACTAACACCACACCGTGCGATGGATCCGCTTCCACAATAGCCTTCAATTCTTCATTATCAACTTTGGTCTCCGGCCGTCCCCAGGGGTTTGTTCTGCAGGTCGAAATTTCCAGAACGAAAACGTTGGAACCAAAAACGCACTGTGTTTTCTTTTGCGGCACCGTCGCCATACACATCATTAATCCTTCGAGCCGTTTCTGCAGCACTGGTGCCACGGTGGAACTCGTACTCGTAAATATCGCGATATTTCAAGTTTTCCATTTTGTAAACTAAGTGACGCAAAGAAAAAAAATTATTAAGGAAAAAACAAATGAATTATAATTTTCGAAACACAAATACATGAGTAAATAGCTGTATAAATTTGAATTTGGAATTCCTAACCAAATTGAAGATAGGTATTTGAGATCAAAGTTGCCAGTACGGCAAAACGCCAATTTCATAAGGACCTACTATGAAAATATTTGGACAGTGCAAGGAAACGCGGAAAAAAATGAAAACGGGAGTATTATTATTGGTACAGCATTATTAAGCGCTATAAATTTTCAAACTTATAAAAGTATAAAAAAATTATAAATTTTAATTCACACACCTGTTAAAATACAGAGAGCTGTTTACTCAAGTAATGTGACCAACGCTTACAATGTTAAGTTATGGAGATTCTTCTCAAATTAGCGATAAAATTACCTACATCGTCACTGACTATTAGAAAAAATTTATAACGTGTTTTTTATAGCCATATTAAAAATGCAAACCGGGCATTATAACTTATCAAGGTTATGTGGTCACATGGTTTGGATTTTTCTTTGAAAACCGAATCTTGACCGTAAATCAGGATTTAAAATAATACCTACTTATTTCGGCAGTAGGTAAAATCTACTTTTACATAGAATTATACTTACTGGACAACGTAAAGCTCAAAGCAGTTTTGGGCGATTTAATTATTTTTTTCATGTGAATATAATTAAAAACATTGAATTATTGTGATTAAAATAAAGAAATGTAAGTAGGGGTCATTTACCTCCCTTGATTAGGCACGGTCGCACCTTGGACCCGAATTTACATCGAACCTATTTTGACCTTTCGGGATCAATAATAATCTACCAGTTGATCTACTGAGACCTCATCAATCTTTCATTTAATCGATTTCATATATCAATATAATAATTACAGATTTTAAGAACTAAAATAATTATCATACAAAAAAAATAATAAATAAATAATTGAGAATACATAATGTTAATAATAATATTTTTGGCTGATTTGCATAGCTCCGTTTTTGTGAAAAATCATCTCAAAGGCGCAGTACAAATGACAGTAATAAAATTAATAGCTTAATTGGTAGAATTATAGATCCCGGTGAGGATAGTATCTGGGTTCGAGTTCTAATTGCGATGGTTACCTTTTTATTTTCGTAATCCTATTTTAGATGAGAGTTGTTATATTGCAATGAGTCTTTAACTTAAATAAGATAATCCTTAATGAAATAAATCAGAAAATTCAAGTAGGTATAACATCATTCACACATGATATGGCAAGCAATCCATTAGCTACGAGGGCAATATTAATTGTTAGGTTAGGTAATAATATTATAGTAATGTATTTATCTTTTTTCTGGTGATTAGAAAAAGTGTTGGTAAGTGTAATGCCACTAGGAACATATCTATATATACCTTAGTAGTCAAAGGTCGGACGCCAACTTTTTAATAAAAATAAATTATGTACATGTTCGGAGTATTTTATTTTTTATTATCTATCCAGAGGTACATACTATTTTAAAGACGGTGACCTACGACAACGTTTAACGAAGTCAGGCCATCTTTAGATCGGATGTGCTCTCAGCGTTCAAAAGTCAAATAACGCTCAGATAATTTGTTCGACCTTGTAAAATACTGAATTTGTTCCGTAGACGAACGCTGTATTGGTGTGGAAACAAAAAATATCTTGTATCACCAAGCGTGAACCAATGTAAAATGATAATTTTAAGAATTTCTCACGCTAAAAATATATGGTTAGTGCAATTATGAAAAAAAATTCTAAAAAACGTTAAATCATAATATATGTATATCAATTAAAATCTATAAGAAGTTTTCCAATGAAATAATAAAAACTTTAGTTGTGTGGAGGAATTATGTAGGTATTTGAATGCAAAAGTTGTCATTGTACGTTCAGATTAAGTCAAATATCTATTTTTTAAATACATCTATTTCAATTTCACCTTTGTTTTCTTGATAGAATGAATGTATGTATGAATGAAGCAGAATATTGGAAGTGGAAATTTATTTATTGATTGGCACCATTTTTCGAGGCTTTTACATATGAATAATAATAATATTTGGCTAATTTATATAGCGCCGTTTTTTGTGAAAAATCACCTCAAGGGCGCTGTATGATAAGAAATATACAATATTTATTGTACATAAATGGACTGCCTCAGTAACAATATTTTATATTTGTTTAAAGATAAATTGAAAATGTAGGTACACTGACTTGGTATAATTGTTTCCCTCCATTAGTGATAGGGGCAAAGAGGAATACATTTGGTAGTTGGTCCCAAAATTTTTGCACCGACATAAATCCTGACTTCTAGCATTACGTGGTGGTATCCGAATCCACTTATCAACATCCGAACGAGTTGAAACTCAGTAGACAGACTCGTTATCGATGACAATGCTTTCTATCAACTTTGGTGGCAATCACGCGTATACACGCGGACAATACGCATTTTTCTGAAATTTCAAGAAATTAATGCACTTTATACGAATATACCTTAGGGAACGTACCCATACTACGTGACACGTTTAGGGGGGGGGGGGGTCTTCAAAATGTCACGCTCCATACAAATGAGCGGCGGGTTGCTTAGGATTTTGGTCACCGGGGGGGGGGGGGGGGGTTAAAAATTGCAAAAAGTTGGTCACGTAGTATGGGTACGTTCCCTTATGAACTCCGGATTTGAACCGGATTGTGGTGAGGTTGATTCCGATCACTGGGTAGGAAGGTTCAAACGTTATTCAAACCAAAGGAATAAAAAAAAGTTTTAAAAGACATTGCGTGTTGTATTATAGTAAAAAATGTTTTTTTCGAGAAGATTTTCCTACCCGGCTTCGTGCGAGTATCAACAAAACCTCACTGCTTCCAACCGACTGGAAACAATTGTGGATTACAGACTTTGGGCACCTCAATAATTGTGGTAGATACATTTTGAGATTGGAGTTAGAGGGAAGAGGAAGGAGGGAAGTTGGAAAAGTACCTAGCTGGTCACCAAACATGGCCAAAGCCATTTCAAGCAGCGTTTCAATTCTAACTGGTGGTCTACCACCAGGGCGATGTTCACAATCACTTTCACTCTGGAACGTGCCGCAAAAATACTATAATTCAATTTATACATAAATTCAAAATGGAAAATTTATATATAAATTCAAAATGGTTATAGAGTTTTGCAGCTTCAGCATACAGGTTTTTTTGATATAATTGTTCACTTACAATTCAAGGGCCCCATCATTTGATCGTCGCGTCAGTAACGAATTAATTGATTTACCTGAAACAAGGAAATAAAAAAAGTTAATATTTAACATACTGACATCATCTTTCGATTGCTAAAAAGAGGGATATTCATTCCAACTTTTATTTTGTTTGTAAACCGGATTATGATCGAGTCGACCTTACAGGGTCACCCTGGATAAATGAACGCAATAAATAATGCCGCGTCGTATCAATACAAAGATCCACTAAAATGTCATGTCATAATAAAACTGTGGAAAAAATTAAATTTATTTTATATTTATATTACGTAAGAAAGAGTTTTTCATTTTAGGCATTGAGAAAACAATTTGAAACAATTATTATAATGATTTATAAAATCATTTCAATAATCAACATTTCAGATAAATCACATAAGCATTTACCTGAATTTAGGAAAACTTAAATTTAATATTATTTAAGATTAGTGCTTTAATTTTATTAATGTTTGGGAAACATTTTCAGACTATCCCAATCTTTTTAAGTTATCATAATAAAACTTATTTTTTAAATAGTGGATTATAAAGAAAAAAAATAATAGCTTTTCCTAACCATAAAGAGACGACCTCTTGTGTTTGGTTCCTTATTTGGTTCCTTATTCCTTACACATCAATCTGTCTCTTGACGAACCACATTTAGAAAGATCAAATCCTTATAGGTACTACTGCACCACCCACCTTTACACGTTGCTTTTACTTTCCAAAATACACTCGTCAAAGAATACATTACATATTAATATTAAAATATTTTTCAGGATTAAATAACATGTGTTCACAATAATGTCCTCTGCGTGCGAACTCTATCTAAATTTCTTTTAATGGACAATATACAGTGTTAATTTCAAGCGACCTCTCAGGTAAGTATGGTCCTGTCTTCATTAAATTTTAGGCAGCATCGCGTTTATTGGTCAAAATATTGTACATATATTTTCGTATCGGTGATCAATGAACCGGTGTATGCAATTTTTAGCCATAAGTTGCTTTTAATTGTTTGTCTAGCTTGTAGTTTTTTAGATTTTAGAAATGTATTATAAGTTTGTACAGCGCCCTTGAGGTGATTTTTTACAAAAACGGCGCTATATAAATCATCCAAATATTATTATTATTATTGGTGAGGGAATTTAAGCCCAAATAATAAAATCATATAAGTAATAAAATATTGTAAATAATAACAAGAACATAAATAAGAAAGTATTAGATTTATCGATAGCAGAAAAATAAGATATTTAATTAAAAATAATAACAAACATGGACTCATGTAAGTAGTACTTTTAGGTAATTTTTCAATATTGTATAGCTGAAATTCATTAATATTTTCGACATAAGTTATTCCAAAACAGAAGTGGGTATTTTGAATATGCTTGGTCATAAATTTTGCGATATTAATGTTTTCTGATATCTTACTGATATATTAAATTTAAATTCAAATTAATAAATAACGTTGTATTAACCACTTAATTATTTACAAAAACCGACATGTTTCGTCAGCAAAGCTGACTTCCTCAGGGTTTTGACAGAACTAATTTAAAAAAATAGACATAAATAGGTAATAGAGAAAAATAATAGATATAAACAATAATAAAATTTGAAAGGAAATAATGTGTAAGGGACGAGGGGCAATATAGAACAATTAAAAATTAAAAATAAAAATAAAAATTTAAAAGGGGAATAGATTTAATAATGGGTCATTTAAAAACAATTTTTGATTATTAATAATATTTAAATTTGCATTAACGCTCTTTCTAATCTCTAAAATTTCTAATTTATCTAACTGAAAGCCATTGACATTACAATGTATTAATTCTATTCCACTGTTAAAATTAAAGGTATGACTAGTTTCTATTAAATGGTTGGCAAACTCCGAGAAACTATTATTATTTAAAGCTTTCATATGCTCTTTAATCCTTATTTTTTTATTTTTTATTTTTTTATTTTTTTATTGTTCTATATTGCCCCTCGTCCCTTACACATTATTTTCTTTCAAATTTTATTATTGTTTATGTCTATTATTTTTCTCTATTACCTATTTATGTCTATTTTTAAAAATTAGTTCTGTCAAAACCCTGAGGAAGTCAGCTTTGCTGACGAAACATGTCGGTTTTTGTAAATAATTAAGTGGTTAATACAACGTTATTTATTAATTTGAATTTAAAATGTTACAACAAAATAATTTTGCACTAGTAGAAGAAGTGATTATTAAATTTAAAGTTATTTACAGTGGAACATAATTAAAAAAGAATAATTCATTTTCCCTATTTTATTATTTCATGTTTTGATTTTTTTTTAAAAAGTATAATCTTTTACCACAAAACGTTTTTTTAATTTTTTTTTTTTATTTGACTCCATACTCGGTGATCGAAATCAACCCTGCTACCAACCGGGCCAAATCCCGAGTTGATAACATCGAATTTCAGAGAAATGCGTGTATGTCCGCGTGGGTGTGCGTGATTGCCACCAAAAGTTGATAGAATCAACAACGAGTCTATCTGCCGAGTTTCAGTCGATCGGATGCCGGGAAGTGGGTTAATTTCCACATCCAAGATTCCACCGCAATCATAAACATGCATTTAAAAAGAAAATAATTCACGATGCTACCCTTAAATAAGCATTTTGTTTATTATTTCGGTTTCTCGGGTTTCGGTGAACGACGAAAGTTTCGGAATAAAAATTAGGCGACTTCCGTAAATATATATACTTATTGTCCATCTTATGGGGCCATCAACGTTTAATGATTGGGAAAATATGCTTATTCACATTTATTCATTTTATATATTGGCTACTTTATAGCTCAATTGGATATGACCACAAAAAGGCACTTTATTCCGGAATACCTATAAAATATAAAATGTGACTAATAGACGAGATAATTTTGAACGAATATGCGGTTGAATACGGTGACGGATTATTTAATTAATTTTAGTGCCAAATGTATGAAAAATTAATCTAACCGACGAACGTACCTTGATCTCATGACTCTATATAAAATCTGTAACAACGTTATTGACTGTCCCGACTTACTGAAATTAATAAACTTTAAAGTACCACCCAGAGTAACAAGGCTTAACGACTTATTCCACATTAGCCGGACGCGTACAAATGCTGGTGTCAGGGACCCAATCAGAAGAATGTGCGAATCACTTAATCAGAATCAAAAGCTCAAGGATTCTGACTTATTTTTTGATACACGCAGTACTTTTAGTAGAAAAATGAAGGCTGTTTTCCTACAAAGTTCAAAGTAAACAACTTAGACATACATTCGTTTATATATATATGTTTTTTTTAAATTTCTGTATAACATTGTTTATCTATATTTATATTTTTTTGTTTCAAAAATAATTTGTAAATTCTTATAAGGATATTGCGCATTTATTTCATATCTCTATTTGTAAAATAATATTCTTATGTACTTATATATTTTTTCCCCTATTTATAAGACAAAATATTTGTATATGTTTTTAACTGCTGTTTAAGTCAATTCGTGAGAAATAGTTTGGATGCAGGTGAATTCTCTAGTTGATGTTTTGTATATTCTTGCCAATTAATATCTGTATCTGTATTTTCTCCTAAATAAATAAAAAAAAAAAAAAAAAAAAAAAATTATACTCTTTGTAATAATGTAACTCAAATAGTAATAGTTGAAAACTTTGGGTTGAAAGGAAATGATTAAGATTAAGGAGGGGCTTTGTTGGTTATGGACATATAGATCGGATGGATGAAGACACGTGTTGGAGAATGAAAAACGAAGAAAGGGATGCCCGATGAAGACATGGTAGGATCAAGTGAGCCGGGTCATGTCAAGAATCACTACCTCTATCAAAGTAGTACGTATGATACGATTAATAAATGTGAATGAAGCAAAATGTCTGCGCCAAGAGTCTGTTTTTTGGTGGCAAAATCTTTCTGCCTAGCCCGTTACACTTAAAAATGCTGACAAGTATAATAATGTAAAAAAAACAGGCGAGAAAGTTTTAAAATACTTAATGTTAAATAAAATGTTTTTGTAAATTCATGGAACCATTTCAAAGATTAAATAAATAATGTAAATTTAAATGATCATCTTTATACGAACAACTTATGACATTTTATCCTCTGTTTTCGGCTAAATAAAAGCTTTAAAAATGACGAAAAACCTGATGACAATACATTAAGGCGATACCCAACCCTAATAATTTTTGTTTGCTTAAAACTCACATTTTAATAATTTCCGGCGTATACGTAACTATAATAACTTTTTTATTTCCATGCCGCACAAGAAATGCGAGTTATTTATATATTAGATTAATAAAAACAGTACCTTACCATTAATATATTTTAAGTACAACGGTTTCAAAACTTTATAACCCGTTTTTCAACTATAAAGTTAGCGGTAAGCACCAGATTTTATTTTTCTAGACGATGAATTAATAACTTCGGGAGGACAACATGGAGACACATTTTAAATATTTGCAACACGTTCTTCAGAATTAATTAAAATGAACGCGGCAGAAAGGTCGAATCTCCAAGCCTGCGTCATTAAGATTCCCACATTATTTATCTTCTTCTTCTTTTCTTTGATACGGCAAATTCGACAGTAGGTCCGTCCAGTGCACAGGTCGCGAGACGCAATTTGTATACACGGATTCTTTACTTACGTCGTTAAGATTCTGAATATATTTTAGGGTATATTGTCATCTTAAAATGCGTGGTAAAACTAAACAGATTACTTTAAAGTTTAGACTATGTATTTATTATACAAATGTTAATTTAAAGAACATTTTATATACCTAGGTGTAACTGGTTCCTCATTCTTGACTTGTGTAAAACGAGGGTAACCTTGGACCTCCGAAGGTTAAACAAAACTATATTTAGAAATAGAATCCTCGGCAGATAAGATAAGTCTTGTTTCACACAGAGCAAGTTGACCTAAAACCGTGGCAGCAGAGTTAGCTCGTGTATGTATGCTGGAGAAGAGGAGAGTGGAGCCGTGTCACATTGTGAGAAACAGGCGCCACTCAGACTTGCGAATAGATTAATGGATCTTCTCTCTTTCTCGTCGCTTCCCTTCTCCCGCCTACCTAGAGCTAGGAGCTAGCAGCTAGTGCTGTGACAAGCAGGGCGGAATTAAGGATGCTTCCATTAAAGCGTCGCAACCGGGCTCAAAAAGAGGAAGATGGAGAGATACGAAATTATGAATGTTAGAGGAGCGCGCTAACTTTTAAAGCGACAAAATCGATGCGAAAATGCGAAAATGTGTAAGGCTTTGCAACCGGGCCCGAAAAGAAGAAGATGGAGAGATACAAAATTACGAATGTTAGAGGAGAGCGCTAACATTTACAGCGACAAAATCGATGCGAAAATTGCGAAAATGTTTAATAAAATACGACTCGTTTAAAATAGAGCAAAAATCTCGCGGGCAATATCTTAAATAGCATTTAAAGAAACACTGTGATTTTTTTTAACAACTATAACTTGTAAAATAACTGAAACAAACGTGTTTATAATAATTTTCGGAGCATACTTTGCGATTTTTTTCTATCGAGGGAATTTTATAAAATTTGCGTTTCGGCGTGGAACGCCTCTAGATATTATCTTCAAAAATAACATATATTTTTTTAAGACCTTAAAAACTTCAAATGTTTAAGAGAGATATCTAAGAAATCGGTAAAAATGCGGGTAGCGGCGCCTTGAGTTAAAGAATCACTTATAAGCTCTTCATCCATATAAAGAAATTAGGTCTGTTTAGAATACCAGAAAGTATTTTAATATTTATTGACTTTACTCCTGTAATGTTTTGGAACGAAGTAGACAACATTGATTACTAAGGTATGTAAGTACGTAACCCCTATCTGGTACAATACTCAGATTACTCATAAACACCACCAAATCAATTATAATGCAGATAAACTTGTGGTGAATTAAACGAAAGTGATGTTGAAAACTAAGTTGATGTTTTCTAGTAGGTCACTAGTAGGATATTTCAAAATATCATACTAATGTATTAGAAACGTTACGTCTCCCGGGATTATTTTATAGCATATTTAATATGTAAAACACAGACTTTTGATATTTTATAATATGTAACTAATATTTTATTTATTGTGAGCATTCGAATGTTGCTTTCTCCGTTGTCTAAAAAACTTAGCATCTGGAGATGTCTGACCAATCAATTGAACGATCAATATACGTACTTTGGAAAAAAGGCACCTACATAACATTCCCAAATAAAAAGTATGAAACTTTATAATAGATTTAGTAGACACGCTTAGTTGGAAAGAAGACTTAAAACTTCATTAAATTAGGTACCTGTATACATGTACGAAAATGATCATGTTCGCATTTACTATAACATTATTAACATAGGCAATAGAAAAACAATTTATTCTCGAGATAAATAGAAAAAGGCACAAGTACAAGGAAGTAGATAAAACTAGAGACCAGTTAATAGATCAATGAAGAAGAAAGTAGAAAATAAACATATAAAACATTCGGGAAAGGTTTAATAGCATCACTTTTAAATAGTGTCTGCCGACCGAAACAGGAATTTCTACGTAAACCGAATCTTCGGTATCTGTATGAGACGAGGCCGAAACCGAATTTTTTTTAGTAATGTTAAAAATCTATTGTTCTAATCTCTTTGGGTTATTTTTTACACTTATACAGACAGTTAACAGGTGTTAAATGAAATAAAAATAACAATAATTGAACTATGTTAAAATAAACAAAAATTATAAAAATTAACAAAACATTTTATCTACTTCTTGGAACAAAAATTTGTCAATAAAAACACTTAGATACATTATAAAGGAAGGACCTCATTAATTGAGTTTTTTTAATTTTATTGCGTTTAAAATAACAACATTCTTATTTATTACACGTGTAAAATGAAATAAAAACAATAATTGGAGAGTAAAAACTAAATATTTATTTTATAAATATCTGTAAAACAACCAAAAATTAACAAATATTTTAACTACTCCTTGGAACAAAAATTTGTCAATAATCAACACTTACATTATAAAGAAAGAACCTCATTAATTGAGTATTTTAACCGGCTGATGCGAACTCAGCTGATGGTGGCGGGTGACACACGAGCCACGAACTCACCCGAAGTCAGCCAAACGACGCGCGATAATTCACGAACTCAGAGTTTCGGTGCGGCCGAAGGTTCGGCAGATTTTCTGCCGAAACCGAAACTGATGCCGAAACTCGATTTTTTAAAGGCATCCACCTGTCATTTTCTTATACCGCCAATGCACTGTTCAAATTCTCAGTTTAAAGAGGGCAATGTTGGGAGATCCGGCCCTGTCGGCACTGTAACTGGTAGACATAGACACCCCAACGCCCAGCAACTACCGAGGGAGAGTTCGCCCAAGGGTTATTACCAAAGGGCCCCGGCCTTTATGGAAATATTGATTCATAGTGACTGACTTGGCAGAAAAACTCCTAAATCTCTGCTCCCCGATATCCATTTTATTGCTATCTGTTGGTAATATTATCGCCTTCTCCTTCGGACGCCATTATTATTTTTATCTCGAGATAAAACCATGGAAAACCAAGATAGGGGTGAATAGTGAATATTAAACCGGGGTTGTAAATTCCTACAAAAAAAAAACCAGCGAATTTATCGTCTTCTGGTGCTCAATGGACGTTTATTTTTAGCAACACACTCATTGGGAATATAATAAAAAAGGTACGTTAAAACAATCTACGGAGGTCGACGGAATAGATTTATTTCAATTGTTCGGGGGCTATGATTGTATTGATATTGATTGATTGTACGGCGAAAGACAAATAAATCGATGTGATCTTAGGAAACACGCCTCTATCATTTATTATTTTAACTATAAGACCGAAATTTATTGTACGAGCTTTATTCATGACCCAAATGTAACTTATATCTAAATGACGTAAGTAAGACCAATTGCAATAGTGCTGTTTCTTATCTTAGAAAAGGTTGGGCGAAGTTCGTTGGTATAAAGCCTTACATATGAAATTAAAATAGAACCAAACCCATTCCACATCGGTGGAATAAATTGAGGAAAAAAATTATATTGTCCATTTTAGCTACAAATTTTAAGGTTCACGAATTATAGAAAAGGAACGAAGCAATTAGTTTTAATGGTTAATAATTTTCATTGCAAATTGTGAGTTAATAAAATATTCTATTTTTAATCAATTACTTTAAAATACAAATCCAATATCTGTTACATAACCATAGGGCATAACTTCTAAATATGTTCAAAGTATCTTACTCAATACAAGAATGCAGATTCTGCGGGTACTAATAAAATAAATAAAACATCAAATACTCTGCAGATAAAATCCAAATAAATGGAACATTTCTGAACGTATTCGAAAACAAATAAGTGTTTGAGTAAAATATTTTTGTTAAAAGTGTGGTTTGATAGGTAGAATTTTAAATAAAGAAATGGTTGGCATTTAGGGACTATTCTCGTGGGATGGAGTCAAGCATGATCACACTCAATAGGCTACTTGCATGGATTTCATACACGATTTTTTCCAAGATTAAGAAAATGTGAGTAATTTTTTTTAGAAATTAACATTTTTTATTTTTAAATAAATAAATCCATTATTTGGGCTCGTGACGTCACTACATGAAAATGTCCCGTCTCCGAAAATGTTCCTATTAATTTTGTAAAATTCCACACTAATTTTTTTTTTTTTTATATGGCATCACTTTGATTTCAGGCGAATTTTTTAATGTTTGTTCTCTGCGAACTTATCATTTGGTTTGACTTTTTGACATATGTTATGAAGAGAACCCCGTACATTTTAGATGTCGGTACGTGTTTTAGAGGTATAATGGTTATGGTGCTGATTTTAACAAAATCAAATTTTATAATATTCTTATTATTATTATAATTTACAAGTACCAGTATATTACATTGGATTTAGTAATATAGACGTTGTACATTATAATGATTTATGATCAATAAGATGGATCAAGGAAAAAAATATTTCTGAGATGTAATATTTTTGGTATGCCTCGTTATTCTCCTGTGCCATTCATGTAATTATCGTTTTTTCACACCTATAAAGTTATGTCCCGTCTTGTATAAATATATATAAAAAATGGTCTGATTTTTCGGATTAAAATTTTCAAAAAATCCCCAGGGTTTCAAAAATACGATTAAAAAAAATACAGAATGTCTTAGAATATTTGCTTAAACCGAAAAAAAAAATTTAAAATGTGATGCAAGTGGCCTATTGGATAAAATATTTCGTCGCAAACTGGTAGTTAATAATTACTTTCAAAGGACCTCCTCAAGCATTTACCTGAAGAGAATGAACTTGAAAAGCAATTAAAAGATCGAAAAAGGATTTGATCTTAACGACTTATTAACCTAATACAGACATCATTTTAATTTTAAAATATATGTCTGACAGAGATCTCAATAATAATTGTTTCATATTCAGATAAACAGGGTTTTGCGAAAGATACTACACAAAAGAACTGTGATTTGAAGAAGTGCGAAACATAATGTTGGAATATATGATCTGTATAAAAGTAGGCCCGGGAGAGCTTATGTCTGGGCAAATATTCCTTCCTTAATGTGATTGATTTTTATTCGGGATTATGTTTCCCATACAAAATGAAGCCGGGTTAGCAATCTAGGTAAGAGGCCACGTATCGGTGCTTGTCGGAACGACGGGCAAACTTTTTATATGAGAACATTATTTGATCGGTCGGTAAGTAAGCCCCGCTAACGTTAGCGGCAAATTTACTTGAGTAAGGGTATCGGCACGTCGAAGTTAGGGCTCGTGCTACGTTCACGTCGATCCGCATAATATCACATAAATACATCTTCATACGTTGATATGTTTATTTTTATACTCGCAAGTAGGTTTAGACGACAGTGGCGTTTTTTATACGTTAACTCCACACAGGAGGCCCCGAGAAAAATAATTTCTCTCAGGATTATTTCTTAAGCTACGGACACACGTGCTCATTTGTCGCATGCTCTCTGCTACTAATGTGTCACGTGTCTACACGTGTGTCACGCCCAAATGAGCATCAACTGGCTGTTGATTTGTGAGCATGCTCATTGATTCGCGGGTGGAAGGGGTAATGAGCATGTTCATTTATGAGCAAGTGTTCCGGTACCGGCCAACTCAGAATGAAACCAACTCAGAACCACCTCAGAAAGGTCATTAAGAGTGATGATAAAAAAATATTAAAAAAATGGGTTGAATAGGTTATGTTAGGTTAGGGTTACCGGCTATTTTAAAATAATTTTTTCATAGCTTTTAATGACTTTTCTGAGTTGGTTTCATTCCGAGTTGGCATGGAACCGCTGTGCAGAAAGAGTTTTTAAAGAAAAGGAAGGATAGAAAGTTCTGTGAAGGAAAGGGAATGAAGGTAGGATCTGGGGGTGAGTGTGTACAGTAGAGACTGGTGTGTGAATTCATTCCTTCCATTGTGGTGCAAGTCGACGGGTTCAAAGGGTCCGGCTGTAGAGGTCAAACGGCCACAGACGCGCCCGCCGCCAAGTCCATGCAACCGGGCACCCTTGCTAAGTTATCAAACGTAGCGAACAACTTGTGGTGACTTATGGCAGAGGTACTGGTCCTCCAATGATTGGTTCCCCGGGAGTGGAAAATTGGCGTGATGACTTATCCGTGATCATGCTAAGAAGAGGTGTAATGTAATATACGTAGCTATCACAAAAACTGCGCTCTAGAAATTATCCAATTATTATTATTATTATTGGCTGTTATAAGTCAAAAGAGCGTTAAAGGAGAAATCACATTCGGGAGAACGAAATTATTAGTGAAAAAAAATCAGACCGAAACAACGCCCGTAAAAACCTGATAATAAAATAAGAAAACTTCAAATAATGATGAATAAAATGCGGCTATTAGTACCTACTTATTCACTCGAAATTTTAACACTCTTTTTGCCCTCCTGAAAACTAGCGATTTGTCATTTATTTCCTTAGTCCCCTTTTGGTTTGGGACGTTATTTTTAAATTGTCTTCAAAAACAGAAACATTATCTAAACGTCAAAAAAATCCGTCTAAATTCGACTCACAATCAGCTAATATGATCAATTTTGTTATAAAAGAGATTGACATTGATGTTCGCGTTGCAAAAACTTTGGGTGTGTGGGTAAAGGTGACCAGACAATTCATCTCAATACCACCTTTGATAAGTCATTAAAAGTGATGAAAAAGATTTATAAAAAAATTGGTCAAATAGGTTACGTTAAGTTTAGGTAATGGGCTATTTTTTTTTACTTTTAATGACTTTTCAACAAAGAGGTGTTGAGTTGATTCACAGTTGTCATGGAACCTTGGGCAAATATTTAGGTATCAGCAAGAGAGATAATAACATATCGATTGTCTTGAATAATATTAAACGAAAGTTACTTGTAATTTTACAAGTACGATATTTTAGTTCGAATTACCGCCACTGAAGATGGGAATGGCGCTAGCGTTACAATGAATTCGTAACAAGTGTGTTTCATTCCATGACCTGTGACGTGGGAGTTTACGAAAGGTGACTGTAAATTATGCAAAATAAAGTTTTAAGGTTACAGTCAAAACTAATAGGACAGTATCTAACACGCAGTAATTCATTGCTGTGGGCCGCACGTCACTGGAAAATATACACTTTTCCTTTCCTTGCAATTTGGAAAGTTCTTTACAAACACCCAAAACCCAGCGTGTGAAATTTATCAACCAAAACTGGGATTCAGATCACTATATTAATTGTGACACACTTTAAAAAAATAAAAAAATGTTATAAATGTGTACTTAATGTGGTCACGCAACTTTTTGTGTGCGAAAGATTAACTTTTATATTAGTCATAGGTCGACATAATATCATTTTTAAATACAAGTTAGGCCAAATTTAATGATTGCTTTATATAAAAACGAGTTTTTAAACTAAAAATTGAGGACCGTAGGATTGTCAGATTAGCACATCATATTGTGAATAATTGTAAGATGTTGCAAAAATTACAAAATCTTCCCACAGAATTAATGTTAATCTGTCCTAGACAATTTATCTGACGTGAGAAATAAAGAAAGGCTTAACTGCTTAAAAGATAAGACGAATTTAAGTGCGTTAAGTTTCAAATCCCCAATGATTAACTCGGTGAGGTGGTCATCTTTAATTAAGGAACCGTTTGCATCGATTACATTCTTTCAGCTTATAGCTTACGTCAATAATCTGAGCTATTACTGAAAAATATATCTGAAAACGCAACAGATTGCTTATTTCTTAATTTTCCTCTACGTATGATTAAGTAGTGACTCACATAGATAAAAATATACAGAGTGTAACAGGACGTACCCGAGGGATTTTAACCAGCAGATTCCAGAGCATATTTGGAGTAAAAAATGGACATGTCATTGTGCTCTCCGATGACATTTTTGAAGAAAAACTTCTTTACGCAAGCTTGACTTGGGGAGTAAGCTGGTGAATGCGTGACGAGAGCGTTACGAAAAGCGAGGCGATTGGTAGTTGAAAGGGATACATAAGTTGGTGAAGATGGAAAGAGAGAGGGTTACGTTTCGTATATTACTGTAGGGGTAAGAGAGAGAGGTGCGAGCACACATTTTCTTTCTCATTCTCTCTATATCTAAGACACAGTGCAGTCCTATTGTCTGTATCACACTGTAGGGACAAGAGAGAGCAGTACGCGTGCACATTTTATTTCTCTCTTCCTATCATATAGATGGAGATAAAGAAGCTTTACTTCAGTTGTGTGGTCTTAAGCACACTCGTTTTTTTTCTATATTAAAAATAAAAATGTTTCAATCACATGTCGCTACTGTTCCCTTCGCGGTGGGTGTGAGAGATACGCGCGCTGTTTCGTGTATTAACATGCTGTTAGAACGAGACGCAACGCTTATCAAATGACCGCTAGGCTATAAACGTACCCTCTCCTAACTAGTCAGTGGCGAAGTGTGATGGAAAAATATACTTAATGCTGTCATCGGACAGCAAAATGACATGTACATTTTTAGTCCAAATATGCTCAGAACTCGCTGGTTAATAAAATCGCTCGGGTACGTCCTGATACATCCAATGTGAGCTTCAGCGATGCGTTTAGAGTTAAGCTACTTGGACTAGGATGTATTCAAATTTGCAAAGAACTATTTATTATTGGGTGATGCCGTTGGATTAGTATGCATTTTAAAATTACACTTAGGTATTTATGTACCACTTCAGTGCTAACCGCCATATTTTATATTGCAACAAAAAATAGGGACTCTTTGATGGGTAAGCGTACGTACTTTCATTAGAATTTAGAATTATTTATCTAAAATTTGAGGTCAAAATACCCAACAAAAGGGAAAAATTATTTTTAAAATCAAAAGGTATGGCAAATATTTAAAAGGTATAGAGCGACTTTATTTATTTTTATTTTAAATTATAAAATATAGACCATTCAAAATTTTTAATTAATTTAGAGGCAATGGATATTATTTCTAACTTAAAGATAATTATTTAAAAAAATATTTTTGTTTTATTTAGGTACTACACAAATGTGATGAAATATAAAACAAAAAAGTTTTAAAAAAAGCATTTTGATGGGCGCCAAGTTAAATTAAATAAGACTGATTTACATTGGATTACACATTTGTCAAATATAAATTTAAATTTCTACGCCTTTTTTACGATGTTTTATTTTAATTTCATATTAAGACATTAGGTTGGGAAATATATATAAATACTAGCTGACCCGACGAACTTCGTACCGCCTCAGAATCAATAACTGTTGAATTAAATTCAGTTTTTTTAAAAATAAATTACGTATATTTACGTATATTTTTATTTATTTTTATTTTACGTATATTTTTTGTTAAAAATTACGCAATGAAGCAATTATCAATGCGCAACTGTCCGTGTTTTGTTTTTGTCATTATCAGAGATGGCGTTGTGTACGGATTTATATTTTTGTGATTGTCTTACTTTTACAATTACTTACGGGAATTCGGGAGGCGGACACGGGTGCCGCAACCCCGGGAACCATTTATTTAATAACCAACACCTCTGCCATAGATCACCCCAAGTGGTTCGCTACGTTTGGTGATTTAGCAGGGGTGCCCGGGTTCATGAGGTGACTTATGTCCGGGTCTTGGCAGTTGATGCGCCTGCCCACCTGCTGCGTGGCGGGCCGGATCGAGAGAGACTGGTTGAGGGAGGCCTTTTGACCTTTCCAGCCGGACTCTCTCGACCCATTGTCTTGCACCACAGTTGGAGGGATGGATTCATACGTCCGTCACTCCCGGACACACTGACCCCCAGATTCCTACCCACCCCTCATACCTTTTTCCTTCCCAGAACTTTCTATCGTCCCCATTCCTTAAAAAGATCCTCCACACAGCATCCCCTAAGATGGCATAGGTCCTGAGAGAAATTATTTTCCTCGGGGCCTCCTGTGTGGAGCTTATGTAAAAAAATGCGTTTCATTTGGTTTCATTCCAGAGATTTATTGTAATTATTGTATTTTTCCTTTGGAGGTGTGCAGACATACGTTCACAATTTGTCTCATTTTCGACTTCAATAGTCGTTGAGTATGTAGGAAAGAAGGGCAGCATTATATGATTAAAAACAAATGCACAACAATCAACGCATTGACATTTGACGTTTTTGAATGTTTGGAATTCATGCACAGTTCAATATTATACCCCTCACAATATTGCTGGAGTTCTTTCAAAATAGGAGAATTCGTTCCATAGAAAATGTATGGGGAAAATAATTTTCGTTTTTAACGATTTATTTCGTTAACTTTTGTGATGTTTTAATAGTTATTATCCTATCCGGGCGGAGACAAATCCAACAAATCAAAGATCATCAAAATCGGCCCAGCCGTTTTCGAGTTATAAATAGTGTAACTAATCCGAATTTACCGCATGGACCGTGAATCATGTTTGTAGTAACAATATCAAACAGTAATTGATTAGTAAAAAAATTAAAATTAGAGAAAAGAGGCCGGCTTCGTTCTCATCGGGTGACACCGGTTTGAATTACTAATATCACTTTTAAAAAATAGGGGTTAATGGTAGAAGGGTGAAAATTTAGGGCTGCATGAATTTTTTAATGCCTCACCATAAAAAAAATAAAAAATTGTACAATAAAAATAAAATAAAAATTCGGAGTGGAACACCCTTTACTTGGGGTATGAAAAATAGATGTTGGTCGATTCTCAGACCTACCAGATAAGCACACAAAATTTCATCAAAATTGGTCCAGCCGTTTCGGAGGAGTATAACAAACACCGTGACACGAGAATTTTATATATTAGATATTTTTCATTAATTACAATTATCTCACAAAAATGCCAAAATTGCCCCATGCACCATACAAAATTGTTTTTTTATTAGGCAATATATGATAATTTCAAACACAAATAAATTAAACAGCACAAATCTGTACTACATATTTGCTATACCTTCCGATTAATATAATAATTGAGGTTGGTTGGCCTTAAATCCGAATTTAAGTTTTGTATTAAAAACGCCGTGCAGCCGTTCCTCTTAATACTAATTATAAAATAGGTTGAAACCCGTCTATGTTTACACGTGGTTTAAGAGGCATGCTATGTAATTGCTTTGCACATTGCGATGATCTTAGAGACGGCTCGTTATTTTATGCACGTGTCAGACATACTTTATTAGCGATAAAATATAAAAGCAGAAGATAATGTCTGCCGTGATAAAATAAAGTACCCTAATACAATTAACTACTTCTAAGATAAACACTGGTATTATTGCTTTATCTATAAAACCTACCTCTTTAATGAGAGAGCTAATTAGTTAGAAGTCATTATTTAAGAGGTAGGAGTAGGCTGAGGAATCTGTATTTATAAATTTAAACGTGGGTTAAAGACGTTTCACAATGAACTCGTTCTAAAATCTTCTTTATATTATACAGGGTGTTAAGGGACGTACTTGCTTTACTTTACCCAGTGATTCCTGACATTTTTGAAGTAAAAAAAAAGAACGAAATTTTGGTCTCCGGTGATATTTTAGTTTTTTTTTTTCTACAAAAAGATAAAAAAAAAAATAGTAGTTGTTGGACAGTAGGGGGCGGGGTGAGTGACCGACCAACTATTTTTTTTGTTTAAATTGAAATTTTTTTTTTTTTAAAGACGTCAAAAAATTCAACGTAGGCCAAAATTATTTACTCACGTCAGGAATCACCGGGTAATGTACGTCAAGAGCCAAAGTGGAAGATACTCTCAGTATCGCCCTGGTGTAAGACCACCGTTCAGAATTGAACCGTTGCTTGAAATGGCATAAGCCGTGTTTGGAGACCAGATCTGAATAGCCAGCTACTTCCCCACCTTCCTCTCCCTATCTCCTTCCCCTTCCCACTATCTTCAGCCTCACAAACATACCCCATTTGGGGATGCCATAGTCTCACTGGCTTCAGACTGGAGCAGTTGGGACTCTTGTGCGGTATTCATATAAAAAAAGTACCTATGTCCCTTAACACCCTGTATAAACAGTGTCTGTGACGGTGTGGTTTTGTTCTTTATGCCTGAAAATCTATCGTATTATTCCGAAATTGATGAAAATTTGCACACTTGACAATCAAAATAATGAGAAGGTCACTATACCCTTCTCCCACCCCTTAAGAGGGCATTACCAGAGAAAACCGGAAATACGTCATTTTCAAAAAAGTTTTTAGACGTATTGACTCTTTTCCACAAAAAATTATAAATGGATTTCGAAAGATTGTTCTTTTATCTAGCATTCGTATGTAATAAAATTTGAGAAATTTTTTTAATTTTTAGTTTAATAAGGTTATTCCATAGGTCGTTGGCAGATTTGTTCAATTTTCAAAAAAGTTTTTGTATTATACCACACCCATTTCAAATAATAAAATCATGCAGTAAAATAAATCAATACATTATCTAGCAAACGTATGTTTTAGAATTTTAATTTTAGTTTCAATAAAATCATTAAAAAATATGTACGTACATGTGTTTCTTGGCGAAAATTGGTCCGTTTGTGTATTTATTTGCGCACTTACAAACTAATATATTTCAGATTTTTTTTACATTCTTATTAAATTTAGACATTATTGAAAAATGATAAATACTTATAATCAAAAAATAATTACAAAAAGTACATTATTTTAATAGTTTTATCATCACGCCTTTCAGCATTTTTGGATGAAGGTATAAATTAAAGCTAATTTGAATTGAAATAAATTCGATATTGAGTTATAATTTAAAAAAGCTGGTACGGAGAATAATTAATCTTTCTCATTGTAACCGCCCTGCACGATCGTAAGAACAACTTTCGACGAAATGTGGATTTTCGTCCGCTGGCTGGTTAAACGCTCTTAAAGAAAAAAATTGATACTTCTTGAGGAGATTTTGCACACTTATCGTTCAAACAAGAGGAAAATTATTGTCTACTTCTGATTTTGAAAAACTTTGCATAAAGCCCAGGCAACGAGCAATGCCGCGCCGGGAACTTCAGCTGGTCATTAAATAAAACAATGAAGTGGGTAGGAAGTACGTATGAAACTAATGAGCATTTGCAATTGCTCACTGTTCGTGTTAAATGAACTTTAACGTAAGTGAAACTGTCTATTAACTCTGCATAAAGCCCAGGCAACGCGCAATGCCGCGCCGGGGACTTCAGCTGGTCATTAAATAAAACAATGAAGTGGGTAGGAAGTACGTATGAAACTAATGAGCATTTGCAATTGCTCACTGTTCGTGTTAAATGAACTTTAACGTAAGTGAAACTGTCTATTAACTCTGCATAAAGCCCAGGCAACGCGCAATGCCGCGCCGGGGACTTCAGCTGGTCATTAAATAAAACAATGAAGTGGGTAGGAAGTACGTATGAAACTAATGAGCATTTGCAATTGCTCACTGTTCGTGTTAAATGAACTTTAACGTAAGTGAAACTGTCTATTAACGTTAAAATACAAATTGTCTTAACGTGTAAGCGATTAACGCCTGAATCATCAGACGACGTAACTGGCTCCCGACGCACACAGGGCCGAATTATCAATTCAGGACGCCAAAAATATTTTTATTTGAAATTCTGATCAGAAATGCGTATAAGAAGATTACAAAAGAAAATCTTTCAAAAAATACCTTATTAGTGTTAGTTGGGGTAAGGTAATCATAGTATTTTATTTAAAAAAGATAAATTATTTCGTATTGAATTATTTCTGAGTGAGAAACAATAAAAAAAAACATTGAAAAAACAAATAAATATGATTGAACTATGTATAAAATGATCATAACTTGTAAATTTGTTCATTTTTCAACATTATAAATATGTGGTTCTCTTCTCTTAGAGTTCTCATAGACTACCTGAAAAGAATGCGCTCGATTTAAGAACGGTGGAACAGGAGGGAAATAGGGTTTTTATATTCCTTAGAAGGTATTTTTTCGAACCAGTAAAATAATGGCGTGGAACTCTGTGAAACTTTTTTCTAAACTCTAGTTGAAGAAAACATTTTTTAACTTATTTTTTTAACAAAAGTAGTGTTTCATAAAACATATATTATATCTATATTGTATTAAGACTGTTATGTTTAAAATAATTTGAAATTAAAGTACATACTTGAAATTTTAATATCCATGTTGAAAACTTTTTGATTTTTAATAGGGGAAAGCAGGACGAGCGTAGCTATTCCATCAACGAATAAGGCGCAACTCAGCAATATTCGCAGCGCGATACATATCTCAATTTTAGGCGCGTGCGCAGGCTATCGGATCGCGTTCACAAAAAAAAATACGGTTCTTTGTGAACTGGTTAATTGAGCGTTTCAAAAATACTTATAATTATAATAGTTTGAAGACAATGCTTTTACCTATTTTTGGCGCCGTAATTTCCTTTTTCCTTCGTCCGTGCTTGTATGCGACGCCGAGAAGTGTCAAGTCAGTACCTACTTAAAGAAAGTTTAAGTGCAGCCGAACTGATTATTATAATTATTGCCTGGTGCATTTTTAAGTACTGAATATAAGAACGTACATAAATAGACTTAATTAAGTTCGGTTTAACGCGGAAAATGACTTCAAACTACACGTTAATGGCATATACGGTGATTATCGATTATACTAGTAATGACATGGGCAAAGCTAAAATCGATTACAGTTTACATAAAACAGTTCAAGATGTGGTTCAGTCATTGTCTAAGATACAATTTACAATTATTATACATACTTTAACATTAAAAAAAGGGTTAAAAAAAAAAAATTTACAAATTATTTTTTCGGAATAAACCAACCGAGGAAGACTTGATTTTTATACGTGTGAGTGTTTCTAACATGGAATTGAATTGAATAATAACTTTTAAAGTTATTATTCAATTTCTGTGAAAGTCCTGTTACTATCGAAGTATTATGAAATAACCAGCATTTGGTGGCAGAACTTAAATATAACTTTCACAGAACTTTAAAATTTGATGAATATTGTCCACATTTTGTAAACAAGTCATCCTAAATATGCTGTTGTAAAAGACCATCAACCATCACCATTCAGAATCGAAACGTGCGTTGTTTGAAATGGCTTTAGCCGCGTTCGGTTTTAGTACAACTAGCTACTGGAAGCAGTTTCTGGCAGCAAATATGGATGGAACTGAATATATTTTTAACCCCAATAAAACTAAAATCTAAAATCCACGAGTAATAAATAGAAAACTTGAAAAAAAAATTGGAATTTTCCTGCAGAAAACTACTTAATAATTATGTTTTCTTAAGTTCTATCACGTCTAGGTTTTTTAACAAGAGGTAAAAAATTAAGTAATCTGAACTTTTCAGATCTGAACTCAAATCAGGAGTTTTCAGGAATCACGGTGATCTAAACAAAATCCCTTCTAAAATACTCGTATTATGAATTTTCTTAAAGAATTTGATAATAATTTTAGAAAACTTCTCGATGATGGGAATATTCGCGATGTCAACAAGCGAGGTTTGGTAGTGTGCAGGTATCAGGTGTTAATATTGGTATTTACAAATTAACGCAAAATCTCTGAAGAGGAATCAGTCGGCGTTATTACCTACGGATGCAGCCAGGCGTCAAGTTCAGACGTCCAGACAACCTTTTTTACCTTCAATTATTATTACCCACCTGCTTATTCTCAACACTATTTATTACCCATGTATTCTCAACACCGTTGCGTAGATCTGTTCCCAATGTGATCGAAAGGTCATACCTATTAAAGTTGCCAAATACTCCAACAAGTACAACGACTAAAATTAAAATAAAACGCAGATTGATATTTATAAGTCAAACAAAAGCGTAGGAAGAGTGAATATTTTATCTAGTATTTTAGTTAGATTCATACTAAAATAAACACTGAAGTAATTTAAGGTTTTATTTTTTTGTTATTTGATTACCCCACAAATTCCAACTGCTCTCAACTACAACGAGCCAGTAGGATTATAGCATCCCTGATTGGATTTATTTATTTATTTATTTTACATCTATGTATATTACAGTTTTCACCTTATTAATAACATTTTTACACATGTAATATATTTTGAAAACCTTTTTAGATATTAATTATGCATTTCATTATGTTTGGTGTAAGGTAGGTGTGAGAAGGTGAAACTGTTGGTTGGTGATATTGTATGTTATAAGGCTGACATAAGTGAGAAAGGAAAAGGCGACAGGGAAGAGGAATAATCAAAGTCAAAACTGAAAGATTACGACTTTTTTTTTAAAGAAAGACAAACATTCCCGGGATTCGAATAACCCGACAATATTTAAAAATCTCTTACTACGTCGTTACGGAGGACTTGGCCAGCCGAGGAATCGAACACGGAACACCTGGGTGGGACCCAAAAGCGATGCACACTCTACTACTGACCGGACATATTTTTTGATACATGCAAGTAGAAAATTGAAAGCTATTTACGAAAAAAAAACCTCCGTTACATTGTTTATTCATTGTGTAGGTACTTTTTCTCATTTCTCTGCATACCACCATTTTTAATTTATTTTTTCGCTTTAAACTTTTCTCAGAAATTATTTGTAAACATTTATTTATGGACACATAAAAAAAGAGTGATAATGAGAGTATATACCACATTTCATTAATCCAGCTCAGAAAATGTCATTAAGAGTGATGATAAAAAAAATTGGTTAAATAGGTTAATTTAGGTTAGGGTAATTGTATAATAATTTGTCAACATGCATATCAGTTTGTCTTTGAGCGTCTTCCTTGAAATAAATGGTATCAAAAGTGAAATATTTGAATAAATAAAAGTGAATAAGATACAGATATTGGCGTAAAACTGTCGCTCTTTAGCACGTAACTATGGACGTGAGATTTATGTGAGTTATATTCACTTTAAAATTACATTTTGATGACCGAACGATCATCCGACGAGGCCATAAAAATATATTGAAATCACCGATATGGCTTTTTAAGATATCTTTATGGAGCTACGGTTCTTGATTTCGAGGAATAGAAGACGTAGGATGATTTGAAGGTAAATCTTGTAGAATAACGTTAAGGGGGAGGAATAATGTAAATCATTCAGAATATTGAAAGGTTAGCCCGGTTAGAACACAGAAGAAAATGTGTACCTACTTCGCAAGATTTCATAAGAACTGGGTATTAGGTATTAGGAATCTAAGCAGAGTAAAATTCAGAATAAAAATGTAGGTGGTTGAACAAAGAAATAAGATCATCAACGTCTCTAATATGTGTATCAGTACCTACATTTAAAACAATTCAATTTGGCAAGCGCATATGGGTCCCTGGAACCATTTATTGAATAACCAAAACCTCTGCTATAGTTCACCCCAAAGATATTCAAATACAGTTTCAATTCAAAGTAGTTTTCATACAAAAAGAATTTGTTCATTTCGTTGATTTTTTGAAAATGTGCATTAATATTGGTTAAGAATATATTTTGAATAAGGAAAGAATTCGTTCATTTAGTTAAACGTTCGTTTGGATTATTCGTTAATTATTTGTTCTTTTAGTTTATTTGTTAATTGGTAAACAATATCGGCGACACCCGGAAGCGCAGACCCACATAGTAAAAACAGCAGATAGCACATCTACTTATATTCCAATATCTTTGGTTCACCCCTTATGGTTCGCTATGTTTGGTGATTTAGGAGTATCCGGATTCATGGGGTGAGGTTTGTACAGATCTTGGCGGCGGATGCTTCTACCCATCAACAGCGTGGCAGGCCGAATTGGGAGAGATTGGTTGAGGGAGACTTTTTGACCTCTTCAGCAGGACTCTCTCGGAACATCGCAGTGGGAGAATAGATTCATATGTCCGTCACTCCTGGACATAGTGACGCTCAGATTCCTTCTCAGCCCTCATATCTTTATCCTTCTCCGAACTTCTTCCCTTTCTTTTTAAAAAGACTCCACATTGCATCCCCAATAGAGCCTGAGGGAAATTATTTTTCTCTGGGCCTCTTGTGTGGTGCTATTGTAAAAAAAAACGAGGGTGCTTTAGACCACACGACTGAAGTAAAACTTCGCTAACCTATACCTCCCTCTCAACTTCCGTTCGCCTCGCCCGATCACACTTTTTATAACGCTCTAGTCACGCATTCACCAGCTTACTCCCCAAGTCAAGCGTGCGTTAAGAAGTTTTACTTCAAAAATTCAATAGAAGGTGCTCAGAACAACTAGCGTACACAGCTAGGGGAAACTCTAAACGAGTGCCCAACATTTTTGTAGAATATTTATATTTCAAGGGAGACCTTGTGTTAATTAATGTTAATTTGCCACATTAATTTTATAATCATGTAGGTACCTACTGTATTTACATTTTCATATCTCCATGAGAAATCTTATATTATGCATGCAACCTTTTTATGTAAATTTAAATAAAAACAACATGTAAATACTTAATATAAAAACAATAATTATGTTCATGTATGTGTACATGTGTACATGTATTCATATATTTTTAACTTTTTATATACAGTAATATCTTTGTTGATATATATATATATTTTTAATAAATATAATATGTTATTTACCCGCCTCGGAACAGACTCTGTCTGTTATGAGGTGGGTAAAAGAAAACCATGTACATACATGAAAATAAAAAATAAATTAAATTGAAAAATTGATTTAAATATAAAAGTTTGTGAAGGTAAAATCTTAGATATGTGATACGGAAAGTACATAAATTTTGATTTCTAAAAGTGATGCATGACAATAAATACGGTACAAATCAATACAATATGGGTAGTTCTTATCAGCGAAAGATGCCCGAAAATCAAAAAAGAACAATCCCAGTGTGACCATTTCCGTTTCAGTCGAGAGATTTCCCGCCAACAGTTCCCACATCGGCAGGATGGAAGATTCCGGATATGCCCGATAGCGGTTACCTCCGATAAAGGCATAGATAAAGCGTGTGGTAAACTCCATCATATAAAATAATAATATTATCGCGGTAAAAGTAATAGATTAAGCATTATCTGTGGATATGGCCGATCCGCGGTGGGACGGAATGCCGCGGCATACACTTGTTTTATTCTTGTAATGCACACGCTCGTCCATGTCTGTGATATTGATGAAGGTCGTTGTTTAGGCAGATAAAATGAATGTACCAATACTTATTTTGGGACGCTTACAAAGAAACTCGGATATATCCTTACGAAGATTAATAATTTATTACAATACTAACACAGTGGGCGTCGAAAAGCTTGAAAAGTCGTACTAACGATACCTGCGCCTAACTATTTGCTAGTCTGTCATTCCATGGATAGGAAAATTCCATAGAATTAGGGACCAAATTAGCAGCCATTTTGAATGAGTAAGATGATTTTGTAAGAATAAGAGTGAAATTCTTGCCTGTTTTTTTTGTAAAAAAAATCCTTGCAATATTGACGGCTTTGAGTGGTGTTACTATCATTGGCTACAAATCCAAGCGTCGCGAGTTCAAATCCCGGCGTGCACAAATAAATTAAATACGAATAATTTGTGTTATTATTAACAATGTGTTCATTAAAAATATTACAGAGTATATTTCAGACACGTTCCAGTGTGGTAGATACTTTCAGTATCGCCCTGGTGGAAGACCACCATTCACAACGTTGCTTGAAATAGTTTTAGCCTTTAGAGTTTGGCGACCTTCCTCTTCCCCATCTCCAATCCCTTTCAGCCTCACAACATACCGAATCATCATCCTTTTTTTACATTGGCTCCACACAGGAGGCCCTGAGGAAAATAATTTCCCTCAGGGCCTATGAAAGTATAGGAAGTTCTGGGAAGCAAAAAGGTAAGAGGGTGGGTAGGGATCTGGGAGTCAGTGTATCAATTCACTGTGATGCAAGGCGTTGGGTTGAGAGAGTTCGGCTGGAAAAGTCAAAAGACCTCCATCAACCAGTCTCTCTCGATCTGGCCCGCCATGCAGCAAGAGCAGTCCATCGCAAAGACCTGGACAAACCTCATCCAATGAACCCGGTCACCCCTGCTAAGGCACCAAACGTAGCGAACTACTTGGGGTGACCTATGGCAGAGGTGTTGGTTGTGCAATAAATTGTTCCCGGGGCGGCAGTACCCATACCCGTCTCCCAAATTTTGAATCCTCTTCCCCACCTCCAATCCCTTCTCACTACCTTCAGTCTCACAACATACCCGAATTAGGATTGCCATAGTTTCACTGGCCCCAAATAGTTGTGAGCAGTTGGGATTCTTGTGCGACACTCAAATAAAAAAAAATAATAAAAACGCGAATGTTAGATAAAATCACATGTTACAGATGTGATAATGATGGTCAGAGATTATACCAGGAGATATCAGTTACAGATAAGCTGTTTTTCCAAGAGTTAATTTAAAAAAAAAAAACAGGAAGCGGTTTCGAATAATCATTATGTTACAAGTAAAATAATAACATAAATCGATAATGCATGACCGATCGACAAATTTGATAATAGTAAAATAACGGAATAAACCTAAGTGGTTTTGGTTTTCTATTTCATACAGGCAGAACTGGGAACCTTGTAAAGGTAACAAGGATATCACGTTTTTTCCTAGGAGGGAACGTTTCTGCACGAGGGGTGGCATAGCCATGAATATAATCTAATTTTACTAACCGCAGGCTGATTAAGGCTAGAGCCTCGTCAATCTCACTACTTATTTTTAATTAATCGATAAAACCTTTAAAAAGTTAGCAAAGTTTCAACTTTAATTTAGGTATTGGTAGTACCTATCTGCCAGGTCACCGTAATTTTTATGTATTATTGTAAAAAAATTGTATCTACTTCGACGATTTAGTTTTATGACAGTTTCAATTGAAGCCTCAATTACATTGAGCGAGTTTACAAGCTACTATCTACTAAGTTTAAAAGCGGGTGAATCGGCGAGTGAGATTGTCATCAGTGAGATGACACACAAAACTGTCCACTCGTTCAGTAGCGAACTACCAGACGCCTGCGTTAACTAATTCTGTCAGATGTTTGACAGTCGAAATCAGCTGTTTATTGGCCGCCATATTGAAAGCATAAATAAACCAATCACGAGTAAGCGAGTAACAAGTAAAGTTGATGACCTTTCAACTTATTTCGTAGATGGTCAACAATCTACTAGTTAGCAAGTAGTACGATTACACTGAGCGAGTTTACTAACAGATAGTGAATTTCCCAGATAGTAGCCTGTAAACTCGCTCAATTAATTGAGGCTTAAGCGACAAGGCTATCGACTAGATTCTCGGGTGGCAGGTTCAAATCACAGCGTGCACACGGACATATGAATATATCTGGACCTGCCCTAAGTGATAAAAACGTATTATTTCCCCCTCCACATGGCGCCGGCTGTAGCTCCTCCTTGGAACCGGCTCGCTCCATGGGGAGGGGATATAGCCTCGCTTGAATCTAAAATGTGTGACGTCATCATTCTTGCCGTGAACAGCGAGAAGCTGACATCCATACATTTAACGAAATAACGGCAGCTTGTGCTATACAATATATCTACGTATCAATATGCACATAGCGAAAGTGGGCGGTACTCCAATGTGCTCGTCGCTGGTTACAGGGGTAAGTAAATTATGAAACATTTGTAAAAGTGTTTTAACTAAACACGGCAAGAAAATATTGATATGTGTATTGGCGCGAGTCTTTTTGGAGCGAGCATTTGGCCTTAGCAAATAAGTTTTGAACGTGGCAAGCAATTCGCGCTCCCATGTAAAAAGGTCTATTCATTCAAAGCAGATTTTGCTTTTAAGAACTAAATGGTGATATTGTAATGCGAGATGCCTATATACTGTCAGATTGATTGTTCAACGAATGACAGTCATCTTTCCCCCCTTTGCTCTCCATAGTTTGGTTTTACCCCTCATCTGTAACTGCTTGTCTATCCATTTGGATGTCTATGAGCGTGCACAAGTAAATTTTATTTGATTGATTGTGTTTTCCAGAGTGAAAGATACTCGCTGAATCGCCCTGATGTAATACCACCATTCAGAATTTAAACGTTATTTGAAATGGCTTTAGCCATGTTTGGTGACTAGATCTGAATAGTAAGGTACTATCTTCACCTTCCGTTTTCTCGTCTCCTTCCCCAGCCTATACACCTACAGCCTCACAACCCCAATTGGGGATGCCTCAGACTCACTGGCTCCAGGCGGTTGGGAGCAGTTGGGACTCTTGCGTGGATTAAGATTTAAAAAAATCTAAATTTACACAATCTCTAATGGCATGTGAATTTTGTTTTTTTTTTTTTTTACGTTAACTCCACGCAGGAGGCCCTGAGGAAAATAATTTCCCTCAGGGTATATTTATTTATTTATTTATTTATTTATTTATTTATTTATTGTGAAAAACAGTTAACATGTATATCCAATTACATTTCACAATTTTTAGTTAATAGTGTAAACTAAAGAATACCTTTATTTCGCTCTTGAAATGATTGAAGTTCGATCGAAAAATGTCAATTTCAGAAGAAAGGTTTAATAGTGAGGTCATTCTCCCCAGAGGCATAACCATTGGTAGGTTGGTCCTGCCTCTAGGAAAAGTAAAAAGTCTGTGTTGCCTTGCTCTGGTGAAGTTATCGGGGACATAAAGTGAAATCCTTTCCAGGACATCAGGATTACAAATGTGCCCGTTTAGCAGTTTGTGTGCTACTAGTACCATTGCAATTTTTCTCCTAACGTCGAGACGATTTAGTCCCAGCATTCCCGCGAGAAAATCAGAGGGATACAACAAAGGGTAGTACCCAAACTCTCGCATGTACAGGTACCGCATGAACTTTTTTTGCACCTTTTCAACATCATTTGCGTATAGGGCATCTTCGGGTCCCCATATTACTGATCCACTTTCGAGAATGCTGCGAACCAGAGAGAAGTAGAGCATTTTTATGACTGCTGTGTTGGAAAAAGATTTTGCGTTGCAGATTACAAAGCCTAGCATTCGCATCGCAGAGTTGCACACCGAATCGATATGAGAACGGAATGTCAGGCGTGTGTCAAAAGTGATTCCTAAATCCCTCATTTGTGAAATATGTGCTCATATATATGTCATCAATATATGTCATCTGGGATGCTGTGTGGAGGGTCTTTTTGAGGAGAGGAAGGAATGAACATTGGTCTTGAAGAGACCCATGTTGTAGGAAGGAGGAAACACAGAGGCCGGCAAATCATTCCACAGCCGAGCTGTTGAACACAAGAACGAGTCGAAGAAACGACCCGTTCTCATGTGACAAATGTCAACCGTGTACAAATGTTGGGCACGCGTCTGGCGTGTTTCCCGACTATGCACCGGTGCCGAAGGGATCAATGATGCTAGTTCCTCGGAGCATCTTCCATTGTAATACCGGTAGAACAAGGATAGCATTCCCACCCAACGCCTGTGCTCTAAAGATTGCAATCCGTCTGTTAAGATGGGAGAATCTATCAAACGGACCGTTTGTATTTCATTTTTTATGAATTTAAATAGACTACAAAACCCTCCCCTTTCTCTGGTTGCGATCCGTATATTCTCCCATTTCACAGACACTGTTTTGGAGATCATTTCAATCAGATGAATTTGTTTGCAAAATAGTTATAATTTCACAAAATCAATAATTTTAGAAAAAAACATTTATTTTGCACCAATCCCATCGACACACAACATCCACAAAAAAGGTAAGTAACCTAAATTTGCATCGCTGCGACTACTTTAATATAATACGCTTATTTCCAATTTTTCTTTTTGAAGTATCGTTGAAGGGTTAATAATGAATTCAGCATTCTGCGCGAATTTTAATCCGGTTCGACCGGTAATGAGCCGATCGCCGCTCAAGCCAGCTCGCTTCGGACATTATTAAGCCCGAAAAAAAACTCTCAAGCGAAAAATTGAATTTTCCTAACGGCCGATCGCGCTAACTCGCCAAATCGACTTAAATGCTGTTCGGGCATCGTAATTTATCTGCGGAATACTTGGCGAAGCAGTGCATGCACCGGCCAAGTACCAGGTAAATAATATGTACTAGCCAGCGAGTAGGTACCTCACTTGAGGGCCTACCGGAATGGTGCGGGATGGGATAATGTTGTAATTCCTAGCCGCTCGTAAAAAAAAATAGTTCATAAAATTCTGTGATGGATTTCCGAAGCGGTTTAGCGAGATGAAGTTGGATGAAATCTACGTAAAATTTGTCGAATTTTATACGCTTAACCCTTTCAGCCCCCGTGTTAATTCAAATTAACACAAACTTTGGAATTTTTTTTTATCTTAACTGTAGTGATTTAGAAAAGTCAAATTTTTGATTTCTCATAGCTAGCAATCTTCTCTATGGCGTCTATTTTTTCCGCTCAGTTGCAATCCTGATTCCAGCCACAAAAACAGTAAATATTTTGACATCTGCTCGTTCGTCGTTCCATCGAATTTCTGCCTTAATAAATTTCTTCATCTAAGGTGAGCTATCAATATTTTTTACTCAAATTACATTTATTTTGATGCTTATAGGTGTGTTCTATCATAATAACATCAGTTCAGTTCACTGTGCATAGTTATTTGCCTGAATATCGCTGATGAATTTCAATGTTCATTCAAATTAACACTGGTAGTGAAAACCACATGTTTGACAAGTATGGCGGATTTTTCAAGATTATTATCATGGTTTATTTCTTAATTTATACATTCAATGAATTTTATTTTAAATTTTATTTGTTTTATACTTCAGTGTTTAATCTATATTTTTTGTGCATTTTTGGTCATTATGATTGTTATAGATCAGGGTTTCCCAACTAGTGGTCCGCAAGAGGCTAGAAGATGGTCCGCGATGGTCCGCCGGTCAATAAGCGAGCCAGCGCGCGGGCGGTCCCTTGTCGAGAAGTCTGAATAAAAATAATCGGGACAATATTCAGTTTATCATTATTGTACCTTGTAGTCAGTGGCCATTATGGTATTCCGTTTCACCCCACCCCATCCTACCCCGTTCTACCCCCTCTGTTGTGGTAAATATTCTGCTAGAACCCATCGCACCCTATCCCATTCCGCCCCCTCCGTTGTGGTAAATATTCTGCTAGAACCCGCCCTACCCTATCCCATTACGCCCCTCCCGTTGTGCTATCTGCCCTACGACACTGACCACAAGCAGTGGCTTAGGCCAGCATGGGTGGCACCTGGGACGGATAGGGCGGACAACGTGGTTTCACCCCCCCCCCCTCCATTATTGTTGACAAACACAAATTTCGACTGGTATAGATAGATGATCATTTAATTATATATTATATGTCTACTTTTGATAATAAACAGTTATTTGTATTATTTGTGAGTTAAGTTTATTTTACCCTACTAATTAAAAAATACCCTCTGACGTCCTATGTTAATTCAAATTAACGAACAATAATTTCTAAACTATGTATAAAAAAAAATAAAAAAATATACCAAAAATTTTCAAATAATTTTCTGAGTTGTTCGCAAGCATTGAATAATTTTTATTTGTAAAAAAAATAATTCGGGGCTGAAAGGGTTAAGTGAATGTAAGTAGTATGAGATGCGATTTTGATGTACAAAGGTAGGTACCTAATAGCTATAAAACAAGTAAGCAACTTATAAATAGAGTTGAGAATGGGAAACATTTGGAGAAAATGAATTTTTTAGGAAAGAAAATATTTTTTAATATAGATATCTATTTGAATTTCACTGTTGTTTTCTTGATTGAATGAATGTTGAAACTTACAAGTGGAAATTAACTCACTTTCCGACATCAGATCGAGCTAAAACTCGGCAGATAGACTCGTTGTCGGTGGCAATGCACTCTATCAACTTTTGGTGGCAATCACGCACATACACGCGGATATGTAAGCATCTCTCTGAAATTCGATGACATTACATCACTTACTATACGAAATAAATGTCGGTTTTTTCAATTCGGAAATCAAGCCATTTGATTTGAGTTGTCAAGAATTGTTTTTATGTAAATTTTGTAAATACACAATTTATACTATTTTATGCCATCTGCAACTTTAAAAACTTTCGTAATGCATTATTTTTACTAAAATGTACTTTTATACCTTCCATTCATATGATGTTTACTTTTTCAAGTTCATCTTTTTTTATTTAAAACTTTGTCTCTGTATTATAAACTTATATGTAAAAGCCCATCAGGGCGTTGAAATATTAATAAATAATTAAAATAAACAAAAAAATAAATTCGGGATTTGGCCAGGTTGATAGCGTGGTTTATTCCTACCACTGCGTAGGAAGGTTCAATCCTCAGTCAAACCAAAAAAAGTTTTAAAAGGCATTTTAAAATAGACGTACCTATTATAGTTAAAGAAAACTTTGTTTTTATGGTATGGTATATAAAGCATGTTTTTCAATTATGAACAAAAATTGACTTTCATCAATTGCAAAAAGTTGGAAGTATATGAAACTTCAGAATCATTTACAACTGCTTAGTTATAAATCATTGCCTTGCAAATTTGCAAGTTATGTAATATTGGGTATATTAGATGCTCCGGATCTAGTTTTTTTTATTAAAATATTCAAAAAAATTATAAAAAAGTAGTTTAGAAAATAAAATAAATGGGTTTCTATGTACAAACATATGTTCACATTTACATACGTTGTAGGTATTAATAAAATTATTGGTATCAATGTGATTTATAACGGTTGCGTGCGAGAGAAGCATAAGACTTTGTCACGATACAAAAAGTAAATGGAGAAATTAATCAAGGTATAAAAGTTGAGCGGGTATTTATTTAGGCGACCAACTAACCTGCGGAGTATTTGAGGCAACAAAGTGAATGGCTGAGGGCCGTTATTATATTTTTAATAATCATTTATAGCTCAATACATCGTGGGAAAAATAACGCCTGGCGGGGGAAGCGGTCTCGATAACAGATCGGAAAAGCTGTTAACGCGGTGGCTTTCTGGTAAAACAGTTCGACCTGTCACAAATTTTGTGCTTTTGAAACAATAGAAACAATCTATTCAAATAAATTACGAAAATGATATCAATAAATGATTTTTTTTCTCTTCAAATTAGTTGAAGAGTGTAATAAAGTATGAATATCTGGACGAATATCGGTACGCTGTTTGCTTTGTTGTTTTTTTTAGCGGCTCGATGTGATTTAAAAGGTGTTCTGTAAACTTCAAAGTTTAAACTGTAATCTTCAGTAAAAAAAACTTCGGCTGTGTTGGGGATGGAATGGAAACATGCTTGAAATGCAAACCTAACTTCTCCTTTAAAGGGAGAAATCTTCCCAACAAGCTTTCTATTGATATGCTTGGTCATCGAAACCAGAGTTAAATCGAAGCACTACTACAAACTAAGAAGTAATGCAAAATCATGTGGTTTTTGATTTGAAAATTTGATGGCTTAGAAACATGTTAGAAGCTTTAATTCAACACTGCGAGTAGAAGAACACATCTTGGCCTTTGAAATTTTTGATGAGTCTTGTCTTTTTATAAGCCCAGAAAAAATAGGCCTATAAAAACTGCTTTAAAATTCAAAATCTCCTTTCAAACTTCTTTTGGCTTATTGTTTTAGTTTATAATGTAGAAAATTAAGTGCTTTAGAAAATGATTGTAAAGTATTTACATATTTGTGCATGAACTTCGAAAAATAAAATAAAATACGCTATTTGGCGATGTAAATTTTCTTGTGTAAATCAAAACAGGCGAAACCTTATTGCCTTCTATTGTCAGCGGCCCGATTTCAAATTTTACACGACGCGACGTGGTGCATCGTCTTAAGTTAGCCTCTCAGAAGCGGGTCATAATTTGCAGGGCCCGCCGATACTTTAAGGGTACACAACTGCTAACCCTTAAACATAAATGCAATCTGCCAGCGAGACTCTAAAAATACAACCGAGTTCAAAAATCACGTTTAAAACGAATTAGATCCTGCGTAGGCATTAGCACCTACATCAATTGAGGACGGGTAATTTGTTCAATGAAAAGTAGCAGGTATTTGAAATGCAAATCGCAAAGTTTCAGAACAATCACTGCTGAGATAGATGTACCTGCGAAAAGCGAATACTGAAAATAATTAATATTCATTAAATAAATATGTTAATGAGTTCTCAGTGTAAATTATTTTTACGCGTGTCAGCGGCTTTGCCCTTGGTTTGATAATGCCTATGAAGGGCAAACCAGCAAGCACGTAAAAAAATAATATGATCGTAGCCGAAAATAGCTTGCTATTTCAATAAAGAAAATTGAACATTACATTATAAAAACAATAAGAAATTCTTTAAATTAAACTAAATTAAGAGATTTATTATTCAAGAGCTGTATATGTGATTTTTATGATTCACACGTGATGCTAATGTCCGCTGTAATCGACAGTGAATACTGTACACGATACGAGTATTGAGATATGAATAATTGACAGATAATTGTGAGGTTAGAACGGATGGAAATATATATTATAAGCTTTCGTGTACATAACTTAAAACTGTAATTTATGTGGTAATTTTTCACTGCTAATGATAATGTTTCCCTGTAGATAGTTAACAATGATTGCGCAAATGAATGCCAGTAAGTTTTATGCTAGTAAGTACATGTCTATTTATGATGATAGTATGTCATTAAAACCGTCAGAAAAATATTAATACTGATTTTTAAAAGTGTCATTAAGGATTTTATAAAGTACTAGCTGGTTCCCGGCTGCGTATTTACAATCCCTACCGCGTTTCAGTCGCTTTAAATTTTCGATATCAAAATTTCAATATTTAGAAATAAAATTATTAATTTCTAATATACACATTGGAAAGATTATTTTATCTAGATTTTAGAACAATTTTTGTTTTTGCAAAGTGATAAAAAATTACCAATATAGAGGTATATTTAAAATGTAAATTGTCGTTACCGCCACTGAATCGGTATAGGTTTTGTAAATACGCTTCCCGGCTTGCGTTGCCATATTCAAAGAAATAAATTGTTTCTCCCTGCACGTCTGTTCCCGAGCGTCCCCGTTCCCCTCCCGCGTCCTCTTCCCCTCACGCGTTTCCCTTCCACTTTCCTCGCCTTCCCACTCCCCACTCCCGCTCCCCCGTCCCGCCAATCCCCCACCCGCTTTTCATATATTCAGTCCACGAACATTCAGTTTTCAAACAGCTCGCGTGCCACCTTTTACAAGTGTACGAGGATGACAGAAAGAGGAATGGAGCGCTGTAGACGATGACCGCCGATAAAAACAAAAAAAAAACTAACTAAAGCAGGAAAATGAAATTAAGAAAATCAATATGAATTTCGAAGAGCAGTTGAGTGTACGATATTTTTTGTCAATCCGAGGCGAACGTAGCGCCATCTGTCATTCAACAACATAAATAATTTCTTTCTGTTTGAAGTACGAAAGATGGTTAAATTTGTTTATACAAAAATACTAAAATCGCGATTAAAAAATGGGAGGGTGGGGTAAGAGAAATAAAATTTGGGGTTAAAGGTATTTTTTAATACAAATAAATAAAAAAATACAAAAAAAATTGCCAAAAAAAGAGTTTTTTTCTGGGTGGGGACACCCTAATCATCTAGCGGTATGAAATATACTTTAAAACCTATTCTCATACCTATCAAGTATACATCATAAATTTCATAAAAATCGGTCAAGCCGTTTCGGAGGAGTGGGACCACAAACACCGTGACACGAGATTTTTATATATAAGATTTTGGACAATGGTAGCAGAACGTTAAGCTCATTGACTGCGCAGTCCGAACTCAGAGGCATTATGTAATTACTAATTACCGTTTCATCCAAAATAAATATTTATTTTATGTGCGAGAGTCCAGTGGGTGGACTTTCAGTGTAGGCCTGATTAGAGATCACTATTTTCATTGGTCAACACAATCCAAAAATTGCATGAAATGAGCTAAATTAAGTTTAGTGGTCAAATCTGAATGGCCAGATACCTACTTCACAGCTTATCTTATCTCTTTTCACGTCCTTCAGCTTCACCGAATGACATACCTAAATGGAGATGCCATAGTTCCACTGGTTACGGGCAGTTACACAAATAAGAAACACACATTGCCTTGAAAAATGAATTTTTTTTTTTTAATTATTTAAAACTATTTTCAGGGCTACAATTTCAGCTCTATGACGATAAGTGACATTTGTTCGTTATATCTCATTTTTATTTGGACAAGGTTCTAACTTCACTTTACAATATTCTGAGATATGAGGTTTCAAAGTTTGCAAAAATAATTTCTCTTAATCTATTTTCTTATTTCCGATTTTGATGTTGAATCTTGTGTAAAGTGTTTTAGTTTAACTTTTTTACAGAAAAATACTTATAGAAAATACGTAAACCTGCAGATAGAACCAAATACAACCAGTTAGGGCATGAAAATTCATTGCATTAGGTTCTAACTACATTTCCCTTATGCTATTACAGGATAGGGCATACGTTTAAATGAAATATTTTCCACATGCAAAACTAAAATATTTAATATGAAATTGAACCTCAAAATCAGAAATAAGTAAAGATAATTACCTTCTGAATTACGCTGTAGGTATCATTAACCAATCAGAACGTATAAATAAAATTAAACAATTAAAAAAAAAAACTTACTGTAAAAAGTTAATATGTTATACAAAACGGATTATAACTTACAACTGAAGTAAGAATCGTGGCTCCCTTATCAGGCACAAGAGCTCCTCTTTTCTGATAAGGTATTCATGACAAAAACGATCTTTAATTTAATATTTTGTAAAATATATTTATGTATATGTAACTCATATTTTTTATATTTGCTAAAAAAATAAATAAAATAAAAATATGTATTTTAAAAATTCGTCTTTGCAAACTTTGACCCGTCAGAACAATGTAACATAGAATAAGTTAGCACCCTAGCCAACTAAAGTGACGAACTGTACTGCACCTCCTAAAAACTATCAGCTGTCAGATGGCAATTGCAAAAGGTTCGAAGTGATACTACAATCTCGTAAAATAAACGGAAGTTTTAAACATTTTATGTCAAAACTTCGTCATGCAAGTATCTACGGAAAATACATATGATTCTTGATAATTATTTTGGTTATAGAAACGAGCAAAAGAAATGGTTTTGCATTCAAAGGTCATTTTCACGTATCTACGGAGAATACAGACGATTCTTGATAATTATTTTGGTTATAGAAACGAGCAAAAGAAATGGTTTTGCATTCAAAGGTCATTTTCATGTTATCAGTTAGAACCTTGTTCAACTGAGGTGTGACGAATTATGTGAAGGAAATTTTCGGAGTAAAATATGCAAACTTTCTTAGTGTACTTCTAAGAACGCTTGCATTAAACTGTTGCTAAAGCCAGATATAGAAATCACCAAAAGAAATAATTTTGCATTCAAAGGTCATTTTTGAAAAAATATCAGTTATAACCTAGATCAACTTAGGCGTGACTACTTATGTAAAGGAAATTTTCGGAGTAAAAAATGTAAGCTTTCTTAGTGTACTTCTAAGGATGCTTGCATTAAACTGTTGCTACAGGCAGATGCACCCGGATGCAAACGAATATTTCAGAATAATATGTTATTATAATAATGTCGTTGAACTCGGTGGAATGAAACGCACTTCGGAGTGAATAAATCAGCCACCGCCCCACATGAAGCGAGAAACGCAAAGTGGTGCAAGAACACTATGTTGGATTTCAGTGCAAAGTTTCAGTTGGGCCGCCCGAAAGGTGAATCATTACAGTGGACGTTGGACGCCGGCCAAAAGAGCATCGGGACGCCGAGGGCCGAGGCGTCGATCTTCGATTCTTTCAGAGGTAATTCGGCAAACAAATTCGGAGGTAAGTTAGTATTGCGATGAACCCGGAAGCCGCTGCAAAGTGCAATGAGATTCAACATTTTATTGAAGTGAAAACGTCTTTAGCATCGTTGCGATTTGAAATTCGACGAAACGAAAAAGCGACATTAAAAAGAGACAAACACATACATCTATAGGATTTAACTTGCGAGAGGAAGAGATAGTATAATCGGTCGCCTCTTCCTGTAATAAAGACCATTATTATTATTTGTGCGGTTCTTCGTAGCCTCCCCACTCTTATCTACTTTAGTTTTCCACTTCTACCGCGTGTGAATTGCACTTTTTTTTTTAAAATTAATCATCGATTATCGACACATCTACCGGATCTGCCCTGATGATGGACACTGCAACGATGTCCGAAACGTTGGCTAAAGAAGGAGGTAGCGCAACACGGCATAACACCCCAAAAACAAATAACGAAATGCTTTTGGCCGTGAAAATCTTAAAACCTATCGATCATCGATGCTTTATTCCTACAACGAATTAGTTTTATAAAGAGTTTATTATGAAAACTCTGAATATCTTTGTAACATTATATACCTACTAAACAAGACCCGCATTTCTAGAGTAGGTATAATAACAATTTATTTTGTCTCTGGTTGCAATATGTACATTCTGGTTCAACATGATAACATGATTCATTCAACATGATAATATGAATATTTTTTTACATTACCCCACACAGGAGGCACTGAGGAAAATCATTTCTCTGAAAGCCTGGGAAATGTTGGGTCGATGGTCTCTTTAAGGAAAGTAAAAAATATGAGAGGTGGGTAGAAATCTAATGTGTTCAGGAGTGATGGACGCATGAATCCATCCCTCCCGTTGCTGAGCAAACGATAGAGACAATCTGAAGAGGTCAAAGAGTCTCCCTATCCAGTTGGCGCGCGCATCCGTCGCTAAGTTCTGGACACACCTCACACGATGAACCCGGCACCCCAGCTAAGTCTAAGGCAGCGAACTACTTGGGGTGACCTAAGGCAGAAGTGTTGGTTATCCAAAAAATGTTTCTTAGAGCAACAGTATACATTCCATACCCGTCTCCCAAATTGGTAAATAAAAAGAAACCAAACGTGAAAAGAAAAAAAAATAAGCAACTGTTGACCTATCTGCATTAGCTATGCAAGAAAACCTAATTATTAAACTTCTGATGCCTTCCTTTACCGTCGATTATTGGACATTGTTAGGGAAATCTTGACCAGCTGCAATGAAATGATTTAATAAACGGCGCTCTGTACAAAAAATTGTGAAACCAAATTTATTAAGAAGGTGGAAGAATTCGGGGACGTTTTTGTCCAAAGTGGATCGACGACTTTGAAAAAGAAACAACCACAATCTGGATGCATCACGAGGATGACGTAATGGTATTTTCAGTTTGGCACAAAGAGATGCAGATATGGCAAAACCACACGCTACAGGACACAAAATACTTTAAAAATAAACAATGCGGCACATAACTGTTGATAATAATGTCATCAGACACGTGCAAGGAGCAACAAAGAATATGCAAGGTAATTGTTTACACTTTAAACATAAAAATTAACAAAGAAGACCAGTGTCATATTAAGCGAATTGCAGAGTTTTTTGTACGCGAATCTAATCTACAAAGCTAAACATTGTGAGCAGAATAAAAAGACTTTCGATTTTTGTGAATACCGCATAAGAGTCCCAATTGCTCCAGTCTAGAGACAGTGAGACTATGGCATCCCTATTTGGGGTATGTTGCGAGGCTGAAGTGGTGAGGGAAAGGGGAAGAGAAAGATGGGGAAGTACCTGGCTGCGTATTTACAATCCCTACCGCGTTTCAGTCGCTTTAAATTTTCAATATCAAAATGTAAATATTTAGAAATAAAATTATTAATTTCTAATATACACATTGGAAAGATTATTTTATCTAGATTTTAGAACAATTTTTGTTTTTGCAAAGTGATAAAAAATTATCAATATAGAGGTGTATTTACAATATATGGGAATAATATTAAAATTTAAATATTTAGAAATAAAATTATTAATTTCTGATATACACATCAGAAAGAATATTTTATCTAGATTTTAGAACAATTTTTGTTTTTGCAATGTGATAAAAAATAACCAATATAGAGGTATATTTAAAATGTAAATTGACGTTACCGCGACTGAATCGGTATAGGTTTTGTAAATACGCTACCTGGCTATTCAGACCTGGTTACCAAACGCGGCTAAAGGCATGTAATGTTTCAATTCGAAATGGCGATCTTACACTAAGGCGATATTGAGAGTATCTTCCACTCTGGAATGTGCAGCAAATACACTACACATTCTTTTTAATTAATTTAATTAATCTCTCAACAATTTGTTTTTAATTCGTATATTATTTTTCCTACAAATTTCCTCCGTTTATCATTTTATTTTTAAATTTTATTATTTTGGTTTTACTTAACTGTTTGGTAATGACCGATATTTACGAGTATGTGCGTTACTTTTATTAAATTATGAAATTATTAACCCCGATACAGGTGAACCCTAGTGGGGTTAATAATTACGTGCTAAAAATGTATTTAAATTGTGAAGAAGCAATAAATAAATAAATTAATTGTGAAATAAAACAAGTTAACCAAAATCAATTATTTGCCAAGAAGACCGTCGAATGAATGATGCAAGAAGGTGTCATGAAATTTGACCAGCTTTTCCGCATGAAATTTCTAGCTCAAAAGAACTACTTTCAACTTGAAAAAGATGAGCTGCGGAGTCTAAAAAAATCGCCATGGTAAAAATAAAGAAATTACTATTGATTTCATATTTTAAATTTGTGCAGTAAAAATATTCGCCCGAAACCGCCCGAAAAAATTTCAACTCGTTGAAAAGCGTATATGATAAATAAGTCATATCGTCACATGTAAAGTGTTTCTTAGTGTATTTGGTTAATATTTTTTAACATACCGGTAAAACTATTATTACGTCTGGCCAACAAAACTATTAATTAAATTATTATTAGAAAAACAAATCCATATGCTTTGAATATTATATTAATTATTAACAAGCCGGATATACGACTTAGACACAAACGGAACTCAAATTCCGTCGAAATATCAGCAATGAAAACGAAAAATAAACACAAAAGTTATTTGTGTGGATTTTATTTCAAGACTAAATTATAATAAATTATTGTATCGCCATCTTGTGATTGGACCTCATTTGGAATTAAATTGAGCTATTAATAAACCAGAGGCATGACTCTTGCCCCCTACTTATGTTTATTTGAGATAATTTATACGGGCGATAACGCTGGATAGTTGATACTGCTCTCTTATATTCAAATATGTGCTGTAAATTCATAAGTAATGTTTTTTTTTTAGAATCTTATTGGTAACTGGTTTTTGAAATACAATATATTCTATATAGACTTGTCTCACAAACTCGAGATAAAATACAAGTAATGCCTACAATATACGACATCTTTTTTCAGCACGATTCCAATTAGACCAAAGTCAACATTTTTCGCTTTACGCGATCGCTATTTTCATATCTACGATTTCAATTGGCATCACAGCAAACAGCATGGTTCATGTGTTGTTTGCACTGATGACAATTGAAATCGTAGATATGAAAATAGAGATGAAAATAATTGAAATCGTAGATATGAAAATGGAGATGAAAATAGCGATAGCGTAAAGCGAAAAATGTTGAATTTGGTCTCTAATTGGAATCGAACTGAAAAAAGAGATGGTACAGGCCGTTAAACAAGACATCTTTTTTCAGCCCGATTCCAATTAGACACAAAAGTCAACATTTTTCACTGTACGCGATCGCTATTTTCATATCTACGATTTCAATTGTCATCACTGCAAACAACACATGAACCATGCTGTATGCTGTGATGCCAACTGAAATCGTAGATATGAAAATAGAGTTGAAAATAGCGATCGCGTAGAGCGAAAAATGATGACTTTTGTGTCTAATTGGAATCGGGCTGAAAAAAGATGTCGTGTATAACGGCCATAATAATGTTTTTTTAAGAATCTCAGGGGGCATACATTAATAACGTGAGCAGTTTTTCTTCCAATCTAGATCCCCCCACCCCCCTTGGTGAGATTAATTTGAACCACTTCGTATATTCTTTTCAAGTAACATGAGATTTTGCTGGACCTCCCCCCTCCTTTTGAGCTCACGTAATTAAAGTACTGGTTTTAAAATATTGACTTGTCTCACAATCTCGAGATAAAATGTGACAATTAAGACAGTCTTATGTTTCTAGTAAATTCTTAACCCAAATTTTGTTTGTGAATGACAAAGACAGACATTCAAAGAAAATATGTGTATGGACGAAATAAACGATAGGACGTCGGCGGGCATTTTCGTATTCAAAAGATGCGTGGATTAATTATGTGTTGTAAATTCATAAGTAATGTATTTTTAAGAATCTATTGGTACTGCTTTTCGAAATATAACGACGAATTCAAGACTTGTCTCACAAACTCGAGATTAAAAAACAAGTAATGCCTACAATACACGACCGTCTTTTTCTGCCCGATTCTAATTGGAGACCAAAATCAACATTTTTCGCTTTACGCGATCGCTATATTCATCTCTATTTTCATATCTACTATTTCAGTTGGCATCACAGCAAACAGCATAGTTCATGTGTTGTTTGCAATGATGAGCAGTGAATACCGCACAAGAGTACCAACTGCTCCAAAAAATTTATTTTTTTAAATATTTTTTTATTGTAAATTATTGTTGTGTGAATACACATAACAATAATTTATGATCACAAGAGTCCCAACTGCTTAAATTTTTTTTTTTTTATTCCAATTAGTTTTTATTGTAAATTAATATGTATTGATAAGTGAATATCGCACAACAGTACCAACTGTTCAAAAAATTTTTTTTTAATATATTTTTATTTTAAATTATTGTTATATGTTATGTAAATACCTGACAAGAGTCCCAACAGCTCCCAAGGGAGGGAGGATGAGGCGGTGTTGAGATGAGGTGGAGGGGGTGCAGGGGGGGGATCAGAGGGGGGTGCAGGGAGGGGATCAGAGGTGGTGAAGGGGGAGGGTGTAGGCCTTTTTTATATCCATTTCATAACAGACACGGGAGGCGGGTATGGGTACCGCCACCCCGGTATTTATTAGAAAACCAACACCTCTGAACCAAGAAAATCAATTTCAATATTTGAGTACCTCATACAAACTCATCCTGATATTGTGTCCTACCCAACACTACTAGAAATGGTTTGGAAGATATGATTGCACTAGATTACGAACATAACAACGTTATATAATAATAATATGGGTTTGTTTACATGCATGCGAATTAGCGACATCTGGCAAACACGTTTTTGTACTAGACTAGTAGTGTTATTTTTTTAGCCAATTATGTACTCAAAAACTTGCACACGCATTCGTGACAATCGTGTGAGAACTTTTAAGACATCGCAATGTAAACAGATGTCGATTTGTTTTTTAAACTCTTTAACGCTGTAGACATCTTCAATTATTTGCATGCTGTGGAAAGAAATTATTTTAAAACAACGAATCCGACGTATTAATCGTGTAAACGCACAACATATTAATTTCAGTCAACGACCACAACCGAGATTTGATTACTTTCAAATCTTATTAGAAATAAATTATTTTGGAAGTGCTATCCTGATAATCCAACATTCAGGAATGAGAATACAGGATGTCCCAAAATTAACGCAATATTTGAATTACATAGAAAACACAGTTTTTAGTCTTTACATTGTTATTTTTTTTTAAAGTTTATTTACATCGGGCAAATAGTCTACACGGCTTGCTGGCACATACGCACTCTTTTGTCGAAATTTTCCATGACCGTTCTGCATAAATGTGGGTGAATTTCGTTGATGTAGCGCTTAATTTCCTTCTGTAATGCACGCGTTGTTGTGGACTTGTTGACATAGACCTTTGACTTCAAATAACCCCACAAAAAGAAATTAAATGGTGTTAAATCACACGTTCTAGGGGGCCAATTCTGATCACCGCAACGAGAGAATACACGACCAGAAAATGTCTAATGCAGTAAGTAATTGAATTGTTTCACGGGCTCTATGGCATGTGGCACCGTCTTGTTGAAACCACATATTGGCCACATCAATAACATCCAATTTCAACAGAAAGAAATGTTTTATCGTGTCATTATTTTAACTTGATTCTTCGTATTTTATTTTTTTATTTTAACTTTCATTATTTTTGAGATATTGTTCAATAATGAAAACACGTTGTTGTATCGTGTAACGCTCCATTTTTACTATCAGCTGTCAAATTTGTTTTATTTCAGGGTTGCCAACAATTTACTGCACAAATGGCGGCAAATTCAAATCTTGCGTTAATTTTGGGACACCTATATTATGTTTTAAATGGTCAGGACTAATGGTAAGTCTAAGTCAGTAGCGTACTATATAATAGAATCTATAACCAAAGGTAGGTTTTTTAACATTTGCCCCACACAGGAGGCTTTGAGGAAAAAATCCCTCAGGGCATTTCACCTTTTGGGATGCTGTGTGGAAGGTCTTTTCAGGAGGTCTTGTCTACGGCAGGGGTGTTGGTTACCCAAAAATCATCCCGGGGCGACGGCACCCGTACCCGCCTACCAAATTGAAAGGCTGTGTGTAGTTTTCAAATTCGGGTAAGATTTGTGCATTGAATATTTGAAGCTTGCCATTTTATTATTATTGTATAATATTATCTTATTAAAAAGCGTAAATTTTTCGTGCCCGAACTATTTATCAAATTATACCGGTTGTGTCATAAAAATACTCTTTAATTTATGGAAAAAAATACATTATGATCAAAAATTATTTCATTTTTAAAAAATGCATATTTTTTAGTGCTTTTTCAAAAAATGCATATTTTTTAGAAAATTTTTCATTCATCCATAAAAATGTTTTTACGACATCCACCAAAAGAAATAACATAATATGCTATCATCGATTCTTTAAAACAATAATATTATTCATGTCAAAGTTTAGCTTTGGCTCACATACAGGGTGTTGAGGAACGTACATGTGATTACACCAACTACGTTGATTCCTGACATTATTTGGAGTAAAAAATGGAAATTCAATTTTGGTCTTCGTTGACAATTTTTTTTTTACTTTTAAATTGATGACATAAATATGAATTGGGCAGTTACGATCGGGTGAGGCTCGGCTGAGTGACCAGTGATGACACGTGGAAGATTTTTTTTTGATTTTTTTGGTTTTTAAAAAAACATGTTAGAAAAAAAAAAGTCTTCAAAAAGTTACTGAAAAAAAACTTCATTTACATTTTTTATTCCAAATAATATCAGGAATTACTGGTTAAATTAAGTCAAGCATGTCCCAGAACATCTTGCAAGGTACATCATTCTTGGTAATCAAGCCAGAAGCATCTCAAATGCTTAAAAATAAACAATATCATGGAGATACTAACCAACTAGGTACAAGGCTTGTACATAGTTAGTTGTAATTTATCAACATTATCTCAATCGGTCTTATCTTATCACTCTCCCGTCGAAAGAGAGCCTTATCGTCCCAGTGGATGGAACACGATATGATCGGTAGTGGAAATATGGAGTATGGGTAAGTACCGGTAGGGGGTCTAGCCAACAGATGATAACACTAAGTTTAAAGTTCATGAATGTTGGTGAACACTGTACAGCAACACACAAATATAATCGTCACTTCATTTGGATAGGGTTCTAACTTAACCTCACGTCACCTTGTTCTGAGATATAATAATAATATTTGGATGACTTGTATAGAGACGTTTTTTTTATGAAAAATCACCTCAAGAGCGTAGTACAAACTTGTAATACATTTTTACTGTTTCACTTCTAACAATAGACTAAACAAACCATTACAACAACTTATGGCTAAAAATTGCATCCACCGGTCCATCGATCACCGATACGAAACTATTATGTATAATAATTTAACCAATGAACGCGATGCTGCGTAAAAAAGTACTGTACACATGAACCATGCTGTTTGCAGTGATGCAAACTGAAATGGTAGATATGAAAATAGAGATGAAAATAGCGATCGCGTAAAGCGAAAAATGTTGACTTTGGTCTCCAATTGGAATCGGGCTGAAAAAAGATGTCATGTATTGTGGATATAATTGAATTCTTTTCTTAACACCATCTCTTTTTTCTCCGATTCCACTTATGGATCAAAGTCAAAATTTTTTTAATGAAAAAAATAATCATTTTTGAAAAGCTCATCCTAAACATCACACAAAAATATTGAGCCTATGTTTGTACGAATGTATACATGTAAAACATTAACGACCGCTGTTCCCAATCCTACTAATCAACAGCTAAGTCGAAACTAAGTCTCAAAATTGCTTAAGCATCGCTTAACCTAAGGAAGCCGGACGAGCGGATTAAGCTCGACTGTGCAAAACAAAGTTATAAAAAGTGTCTAACGCTGCAAACCTCGTGGTTGTATTATATGATTAATTTAATAAAACCTCGTGGCGTTAGCGCCACTCTGTTGACACTTTTGAAAACTTTGCTTTGCTCAGTCGAGCTTAACCTTTTCCACGCGATCGTAACAACAGTTGATACGGCAAAAGCCATGTCCTCACACGCGCCCGTATCAGCCCTTGTTACGCTAACTTCGACTGCCGATATAACAGCGCTACTATGTCACAGTATTTTTTCCCGCTTGCTAGGATATTCGTGTAACTATCACGATGCTGACATATTCAGGCATATTTCGAAAGTAAAATTTTTTTTCATAAAAAACATCTATAATCAAGTGAATGTGTCCTCGTGCCTCGTGGTACTTGAAATATGACATATACATACCGCGTATGGGTATTGAAAAAACGGAGTAGATCAACGCGGGTAAAAAGTTAATCCACGCGCCCGGCTTCCTTAGATCAAGCGATGCTTAAATAGTGTTGAGCCTTAGTTTCGGCTTAGAAGTTGATTAGTAGGATTGGGACTAGCAGCCGTAAGTTTTTCAAATGCAATAAAGTAATTCATGGTTCCATGCTAACTGAGAATCAAGTCCACTCAACACCTCTTTGAAAAGTCATTAAAAGCTATGAAAAAAATAATTTTAAAATAGCCTCCCTAAACTAACGTAACCTATTTAACCATTTTTTTAATATTTTTTTATCATCACTTTTAATGAATTTTCTGAGTCGATTTCTTTCTGAGTTGTCCGGGCGAAACTTGAGCTTCCTTGAGCACAGGAGTTCTGGTGGCAATGACTGCCGAGTGAAACAATTAAATCCCAGAACTCGCAGTTCAGCATTCGACGGAATTCCAGCTTTAATGCGTCTGAGAAAGGCCAAATAAAGCAAGCGTAGCGAACCTTGAATATTTGAACAGAGCGAAACCCTTAAAGAATGCACAGAACCTGATAACATTAAAAAATGTTAAAGTTTGCAGTAAAACTACTTTTGTTATTAAATAAAGCTTGTAATGTTTATTATTGAGAACGTATGGGGAAAATATCTCTTTCGCGTGTAGAATTATGTCGAAAGAGGAAACTTGAAATGCTAAAGGACCATAAATCCAAAAATTAGTTAAACATGCAATTTTTATCCGTTTTTTCCCTCTCTCGATATGCATCGTAGTTTTGCGACGCATATTTTAAGACGATTTTTTTCTGGCAAATTTGAAATTAATTAAATAAGTACTGTTACAAAAAATATTATTAAAAATTATTAAACAAATATTCAATGCAATTTTATAATAAAAAATCATAATTATAGGTCTCCCAAAAAAAAGATACGATTAAAAAATAAACTTTCTTTTGGTTCTCCTGGATAATTAACATATTGACTTTTACAGCATTTAAAATTTCCGGGATCGATGTTTTTTACACGCAAAATCGTCAGCGATGCTACGGCCACAAATAAATTGGTTGTACGAGTATATAGGTGACTCCAAAAATAAATTTAAAAAACCTATTTGTAATTGAAGAATGAAAAAAAAAAGTTAAGATAATGTTTATTATTTGTATAAAGGTAGTTTATAAAGAATTATCACTTAGGTGATATTTTTGAGTTTAAATTAAAATCTTTGAGGTCTCAAGTTGACAATCTAAAAATTATGGTTTTTACTAAAATATAGCCTTAATTTTATAAGAGTTATTATAACCACTGAAGAAACAACCCGATTGAGGCATATTATAGGCGTGGCCACGGGCATAACGAACGAAGGCTGAGATAAAAATACATATTCAAATATTGAAATTATTTCTTGAACAGATGATTAATTTCAATGGCCCATCTGGGAGCTAGGAGTCAAAAGGTCTTACAATAATTGACGGACTAAGTTTTCTTTCAAATCCGTACAATTCACACTTCTAGGGAAGAAATCCGTCCAGTGAGCTTAACCGTATTCTTTATAATTACTATGTACTACCAATTAATTTAAACACGAAAATTGGTATTTTTTGCACTTAATCGAACACAATCTTTACAAAAAAAAAGATTATATTAGTAGCATTACAATGTCACAAGATAATCGCGAATGCATTCGGTTTGAGTAAATATATAAATATTTGAACAAAAAAACTGTTTCAATAAAGATTACGCTCGATGTATTTAAAAAAAAAGATAAAAGATTGTGGCATTATCAAAAGTCGCCGATAGTAATATTATCATATGTACCAACCTAGCAAATAAAATGAATTGATAGGTTCTCAAAATAGTAGAAAAGTGGGAGTATGTGGGAAACCTTCATTTAAATTTCTAGCAAAAAGCAATCAGATAAAGCAATCAAATTTAATTCAATCAAACTTATCAACTCAATCCCACAAATGAATTGTTCACGACTCGTGACGAATGTTGAACTACGTAGGTTGAATTAAAACTTTGTGTTGCGCACGAAAAGTTAGTAAACAAAGTTTTATAACTTACAACAAACCGTCTCATAAATAAAATTTCACCGTTGTTTGAGGTGAGCTCAATTGGGAAGAAATTTATGTAGATGTAACGTTAATATACTTAGATAGGTTTCTATTTTAGGTATACTCAAAGATATTGAAATACAAAAGAGATATGCTATGATGTCCGCGCGACTATCGCGGACTACTACCTAATACAAAAAGAATTTGTTCATTTCGTTGATTTTTTTAAGGTGTGTAGTATTGGTTAACAATATATTCGTTAATTGATAAACAATATCGGCGACACCCGGAAGCGCAGTCCCACCCAGTAAAAACTGCGGATATCACATCTCTTATATTTCAATATCTTTGGGTATACTCTTTGCTCATGACATCAAGGTTTACAAAAAAGTAACAGATGTAAATCATTGCCGAATACTACTGCCAAAAGTAAGTTTAAAGATTTGTGCATCCAAAATAGTCTGTTTTAAATATAGAAAAGTGCAAAACCTTGACTTTCTACAGAAAAAAATCCTGTTTTATTCGAATATTCAAATAACAATACATCTTCAGACAGAATCACGGAAATGAGAGATATAGGAATTATTTTGGATGACAAACTAGTTTCGCCAATCATATCCATCAAATGAAGATAATGTTGGTAGTTATTAGTCGAAGTATGATACAGTTAAAAGCTCAGTTGGTAGAGCACCTGCCATGTAAGCAAAGGGTCCTGGGTTCGAGTCCCAGTGGAGCCAATATCTTTTTCTGATTTTTCTGCCTCCAGATTTTCGATTGAGTTTCGCTAATATTGTCTTCATTTAAATAAATATTATAATTTTAGATTTTACCCATAAAGTTAAAAATTAAAAATAAATAAATAAAAATTATTACGGAATACCTAAATATAACATTTGTAATCCTTTGGCAATTATCAATGCAGTTGTTTTAATATGCCAAGGAAATGTGGGATGCAATAATTTTTATTCTATACAGATACAAGGTGGTTTAAAAATGTCAATTGAGTAGAAATGATAATTCACTATGTCTCTGTTTATTTTTACATAATGTATCGAATTGAGAATACTCCTCATCAAGACCTATGTATGGAGTATCTTGATGTACGGCTGCGAAACATGGTGCCTATCCGAAAGAGATAAACGGAGACTAGAGGCTTTTGAGATGTGGTCCTACAGAAGACTATTATGAATTTCCTGGAGAGACCACATTACAAATGAGGAGGTTCTCCAAAGAATCGAAGGAGGAAGGCACCTGCTCAGGACCTTGTCCGAAAGGCGCGCAAGATGGATTGGCCATGTAATAAGACAAGCAGGCCTCTTGCATGCCATAATTGAGGGTATGACCGAGGGGACAAACTCTAGGGGACACCCACGCCGAGAGTACCTGGAGGACCTGCTGGTGGACGTGCGCTGCTCATCATACGCAGACTTCAAAAGAGTCGCACAAGACAGGGAAGAGTGGAAGAGACGAATAGATGAAATTGCTGCAAACCAATCCCAGGATTGAAACCAGAGAGAGAGAGATATCGAATAAACTTTCTGGTCGATTTTAACTTAGAATCGAAAACCCTCCCCCCCGCCCCAACTCCCTCCTCCCCTCCCGCATTTATTTGAAGTACTCCCCGAATAATTTGAATCAAATAAAGAATTATAGATATCTTAGTAATCGTGCCACCTATTGTAATTTTTTTATTCAAATTTCATAATGCCAGAGCTCTGAGCTATAGCCTATATGTTATTCAGATATATGAGCTATATTATTGTAAAGTTTCATTAAAATCCATTCAGTAGTTTTTGCGTGAAAGAGTAACAAACATACATACAAACTTTCGTCTTTGTAATATTAGTAGGATTTATTATCTAGTTTAGGGTGTCCCTGTACGTACGCAGCACAGGGCGAACAGAATTTGTACTCAAAGGGTAGACTGTCATTCTCACGCTGTCCCGTTCAATGTATTAAGCATTTCCATTCAAATTCATACAAAATGGGAGAATTATCGCAGAGGTTTTACGTTCTAAGCGGCTTATTTAACCGCATCTCCCGCGTCTATTATATCACACCTATACATCTATGTTTTCAAGTGGTGTTCTGTGGTCAATCGATTTTTATTCAATTACCCTGACAAAAGTACCTACTTATATTCATTAATATGCAGTAACTACACCGATGTACAAACTGTACATATGTACATGCATGACTACATATATATGCATTAAAAAAATCATTGCATATATTCCTATATGCAATGCAATTTTCTCATATATCTTAAGCAATTCAAAAGAGTTTTTTTTGCTTTAGTTCCAGGATGCCGTGAGGAAAATCCATCCCTCCAACTGCGGTGTGAGGCGATGGGTCGAGGGATTCTGGCTGGAGGTCAAAAAACATCCTTCAATCAATCTCTCTCGATCTCGGCTGACATATCGGCCGCCAAGACTTTGACAAACCTCACCTCATGAACTCGGGCACCCCTGCTAAGTCACCAAATATAGCGAACCACGTGGGGTTACCTATGGCAGAGATGTTGGTTGTCCAATTAATGGTTCCAGGGGCAGTGGTACCCATACCCATAAAAATAAATAATAAAGATTTCATAAAGAATGATAACTTTATAATGAGAGGTGTAGGTTTTTCATAGATTACGTCAACGCGTACTTCATATGATCTTCACAAAAAATTAGTGCTATAGACATCATACCAATAATGTTTTAAGGCATATAACTTTGAATGGTGGGTCAAAATTTTTTAAATATTAAATTTATTTTTAGCATAATTTATGAGAGGTATTTTTGATAAGGTAATCAAATGAATTACCATTATTAACGATTCTTTTAATGTTGGCGTATGAAATATTTATTTTGTGCGTTGATTGAATATGTGAAGCCTTATTATTCAAATAAACAGCTTGAACGTTATTTCAGCGCATTGAAAGGTACTCCATTCTGCACTCATCCAAACTGCATTCAATAAACGAGGGTATTTGCAAAAAAATGCGCCAGCATCATTCTGGGACCACTAGTGACACAAAGGGTTCAATAATTCCTTTGTTAGTGGCAGGACTTTGGGGGATATATCCTCTCTTTTTCCTACTTTACCCCGTTTCGGGTTTAACATATGCATATTGTGCATTTGTGTATCCCCCTGCAATGGCCATAGTGCAATGGTTCTGCATGGCCCGGCGGACTTTCCATGCAGAATGGAAAATGCCCATCAGTCGGTTGTTACTTGGATGCATTGTTGATCAGTTGCACCTTTGTTGCAGTCTGCCAATCTGCGGATTGTGCATAACGCAATCACATCTGCCGGGATGATTGATACAATCGTCAGTCTATTTGAAGGGTTGATTTGATAATCAGGACAGAATGTGGGTGCTGCTGTAAAGGTACCTATACATGAATCAGCGGCGTGCTCAATCATAATCATGCTACGAGATACGTTCTGTATTATTCATTACATTGGAACTTACACTTGTACATCCCTGACAATCTCCTTACTTAGCTATTATAATATGTGTATAAATGTATATGTATTTGCATATGTGTATGTGTATGTACATGTGTGCATATATGTATATGTTTGAGTAGAGTGTGCACAAGTATGCATATCCTATTATAAAGGCGAATTAATTCCGGTGACTTTTTTTAGGTCTTTTTTGTTCACAAGTTATTTCTTCAAAATTAAACAATAATGTTTTTGTTCCACTTGTCGTCACTGGTCACTCAGCCGATTAACCGACCAATCTCTCCCCCATCCCTAACTATCCAATACCTACCGATTTTATAATGATTTTAGTTGAACAAAAAAAAACATCGAAAATGTCATGGCCAAAATTTCATTTACATTTTTTTAGTCCAAATAATGTCAGGAATCAATAGTTAAAGTACGTTCCTCAACATCCTGTATACGCCCGTGGGGTTTTTACAAGTTTAAAAAGGGTGAAAATAGAAAAAATAAAATAAAAATAGAAGTGAAAAAGAAAGGAAATATGTTGAAAAATGGATATGACGTAATTTTTTGGATTAGGATATGGATCAATTCGATGTTTATGGATGTAGTAGTGGGGAATGGAGCTAATGTTCAAACATATCGAATAAGAAACTTTACAAATTTTAAGAAACCCCTGACACAAAAAAGAGCTGATGACTTTGAAACGGTCGGAAATAGATTTTCATGAATTGTAGCTAAGAACCATCTCGATCACGTCAGCTTTCAAACAAAAAAAAACCCATCATAATCGGTCTATTCGTTTAGGATCTACGATGCCACAGACAGACATACAGTTAGACAGACATACAGTCAGACAGACAGACAGACACACACACACACAGACAGACAGACATACACAAAGACACGTCAAACTTATAACACCGCTCCTTGCGTCGGGGGTTAAAAATACATCTAGTGAAGAGTTTCATTGGATTACCTGTAACGTAGAAAAAGTAAGAAATAGTTAAGAGGCGGAAAAACGGGTTTAGTTAGAACATGTACTTAAAAGTAGTATTATTATTAAAAATTTTACGATCATGAGTTGCTTTTGCAAGGAACTGTACGCCACTGGAATGAATTGAATAGTCTGCTAAACTTGAAGGCACAATAGAACCCAACCGGACACTTATCACAGAAATATGGCCTAATCCAAATACCGGGTACACCGGGTCGAATTGCATTTTCTAACTACTTATTTAATTCACCAACGAACGGGTTCCAATAATGCTGAAATAGTAATAATAACCAACATATTATAATCAAATAATCCTATGACAAATCAATAATATATACCTACTCGTATGTATGTTGTCTAGGTCAGACTAATTTAGGCACATTTATCATGTTATATAAAACCCTTGTACTCGTACTATGCCAACTGGAGTATAACTCTTCTTTACGGTCTTGCTTTTACAATATTCATTCCGACAACATTGAAAAGATCCTAAGGTATATAAACTTTAAATTGCATATTCCGGTACAAAACATTGATTATAATTACCTACTGGATAAAATGTCCACATTAAAACTTTAAGAAAGAAGAATAAACACAGATTTAATACTGTTACATAAAATACTTCATTACAAAATTGACTGGATACGCGCCATAAATATGCTATGAGACCATGAGGGCGCCATCTATGGTTTTTGTATTGTATTGAATTTACTTATGTGACTTGAAATTCAGTATATTCATGCATTTTCTTACCTCTGTGAAGCAGGCAATTATTTCCGACGGGATTGTGAGTCAAAGCCAAGAGATGTCTCTCCTAGTCAGTCATTATCAAATAATTGAATTATTGTTGTACAAGATTTTTGGCACGTATTATTAATATGCAAATATATTCATTGTTGAAACTTCCTTGCTGTGCGAAACATCTGTTGAGATTATGCAATACCGCCTTGGCAGAAATTGATATTTTTAAGGAAAAGAAGTGTCTTTGTGTTGGACATCGTGCATGAGCTGCATTCTCTGAGTGAGTATTGTTTGTTTTCACTTTGGATTTTGGAATTGCTGGGTCAACTGTTTTTGTGTCACATAGGGAAGAATTCAATTTTCCTTGATTTACATAGGGTAGTCATTCCCTCGTGTTAGGGGCTATTTACACGCCCCTACATTGACTGTCCTGAATTGCTTCAATTAATCAACATCCATATTATAAGATCTGGCCGACATTTATTACCCTTTTACTTAAACAATACTAGGGCACTGTCTTACCAAAATTCCCCGATTATAAATATTCCGATCTGGGAGATATATTTTACCTTAAAAATAATCATTACAAATATTGTTTATTCCAATTCTTTTATATATCTAGGCACAAATAGACGTATAATAACTTCTGCAATTTTTGTTTATATTGCATATCTATTTATGTGAGACTTCTTATCATTTTTACCTATGAACTTTATTTGATTATATTATGCTTTTGTTGTTTACAATTTTTTTTTTTTTCATTGTATTATATTTTCTTTATTGTTTTAATTTTCAAGAATTTAAAATAAATGTGATACTCAACTTATAAACTAGAATGTAAAAGCCCATTAGGGCGAGTAATAAATAAATAATTTTTATTATCAATTCATCGAGAAAAAATGGGTGGGTATTTTAAGCAATTTGATTAAAATATGGTCACCTTTTACAGGGATTAATTGTCAATTATCAGATTAATCATCATACGTTGTTACATGTGATTAATTTAACATGGTGACCGGACAACTCAGAATTATGCAACTTCCACACCTCCTTTTGAAAAGTCATTAAAAGTCATTAAATGTTAGAATAGATTATGAGCTATTTTTAATTTTTAAATGACTTTTCAAAGGGGCGTTGGAATTGCACGATTCTGAGTTGCGTGGAACCATGTAATATACCCCCAATATCTAAATAACATTTAATGTATTAAGAATACATGAAATTCGATGGAATGTCGTCATATTACAGTCACGAAATTTGTAGAATTTTTTATTATAGAAATTTTTAGGTCAAAGCATATTTTTAAAATCTGAAAGTAATTTTCACGACCAACTGGAGCAAGATGAGTTCTGAAATTGCAAACATAAATTAAATTTTCATTCAAATAACAAAAAAAAATAAAATCTGGCAAAGCAGTGTAGTAGTACTAAAATATAGTACCAAAAAGTACTAAAAGTATACTATAGTACTAAGTAGTATATTACTAATAATAATGTATAGCATAATACCATAATAATACCTATAAAATGTACAAACATGTAAACATAGGTATGTATGTGTAGGTATAAATCAGTGTGATAGGTTTGCATAAAAATATGAATGAATAAAATCAGGTCAGATTAGATAAATGATGGAAAGCTTACCAGGAAAACTTGACACCGAATCAAATAACCAGAACATGTCAAATAGGGACAACATAATATTGAGATGTCGAAGAATTTTTATTGAACGAACATGAATGGCATTTTGTACGATAAATAAAATGGAATCGAAAACAAAATAATTTATTTCAGTGTTGCAGAATATCTGTGAGGAAAATAATTTCCCTTATGGCCTATGTCATCTATGACAACTCGGAATGAAATCCACTTTCCACCTCATTTGAAGTCATTAAATCATTAAAAAAATATTGAAATAGGTTACGTTAGATTAGGTTTTTTCACAAAAACGGCGCTTTATAAATTATCCAATTATTATTATTATTATTATTAGGTTAGGGCTATTTCTCAATATTTTTTATAGCATTAATGACTTTTCAGAGAGGTGTTGAGTTGAGTTATTTCTGATTTGGAATGGAACCGTCATCTGTGAAGATGCTGTGTGGGCTGCTTACAAAATATCTTGGCTTTTAAAAAAATAAAATTGTTGAAACTAAATATTTTGTTAATTTTTTAATAATTAATATTCTTGGAAAATATATTTTTGAATGTTTTCAATTCTTTTGCAAGCCATGGAAACGTATTAATATGGAATAAAGAGAAAAAAAACGCAATTTTCTGGTATCATCATCATCATCATCATCATTACATAGTATAAAATGAAGTCGCTCAAAATGTATGTGCGCGTTAATCTTTTAAACTACACAACGGATTTTCATACGGTTTTCACCAATAGATAGAGTGATTGACGAGGAATGTTTATATGTATAATACATGTAAATTATATTAGAGAAAAACCGAGAAATTCAAAGAAAACATATTTTTGTGCGATTTAAAACGGCTGGCGGGCCGTACTATAGTCACCTTTGAAATTCGTTCTACGGAAGAAATTGGAAAATAGATGTCCTAGAGTAAGTAGGTATTTGATTTTCCCTTTTCAAATATCCAGTGTTGCATTGCAAGCATTGAATAATTAGTGGCGAGTTAATTAGTTTATATGAATAATACATGCTTATTATAGTAGAGAAAAGCCGATAAATTCAAATATTCAATTCAGGCAACGTGTTCCCGGGTCTGCTAGTTTTAAAATAAGAAAGGAATATCATACATCTAAGAATTTATTTTTCAGTAGTTTTTACATGCTGTAATTATCCATAAACGTCATTAATTTTTCGATTAAAATACATTTGTTGCAAATTATCCCAGCATTTACAAAAAAAATAAAGGGAGTTTCCCAAAAATAATACAATTACGTCGTAAAACAACATGAAATTTTCAGGTCTCCACAATTAATAATCTTCGTCGAATGGCCAAACCTTGACAAAACGTAAAAGAAATTTTTAAAAAATCCTTGTTTTGAGTCACATTATTATGAGGTGCGACAAGCAGAAGATTATCCAACTGATAATAATCAAAGAACACGTGGTAGAAAATGTCACTACTCTTCATTTTGGATTCTGGTACTGGTGCAGTTCTACTCAGATGTAAGAAGATGATACCCAACCTTCAATAGGAGAGGGCACCAACAACATAATACATAAATGATTTTATTTCCTAGTTTTAAATATGTACGGTATTTGTATTTATTTGCATCTTATTAAAATTATGCAAGCACTATCTATGTTATCTTTTATTATGAAGGATGAATTGGAAAATTAATGCAATAATCTACGTTGTTCTTAGTTCTCATTGGCGTTGCTATGGACAAACTAGACAAAACTAGCTTATATACTGGTTACTGATTATTTATTATAAACGAGTAATTTATTCCTCAGGTCTGGACGCAGTAAAAACCTTCATCATTAAATTTATTAGTCCACAAAGTCACGGCCAAGAAAGAGTTTTTAAAAATGATTACGGCGAAGACTGGACGCAAATTGAAGTATTTTGTGGAAGATACTCTGATTATTAGATTGATGCAATACAATCACTCTTTTCAATTTGGGAGGCGGGAATGATTACCGCCGCCCCGGGAACCATTTATTGGATAACCAACACCACTGTCATAGGTCACCCACCTTTGGTGACTTATCTGGGGTGCCCGGGTTAACGAGTGAGGTTTGTCCGGTCTTGTCTTGGAACATCGCCTTGCACCGCAGTAGGAGGGATGGATTCATGCGTCCGTCACTACTAGAGACACTGACCTCCAGATTCCTACCCAACCCTAATACTCTTTTCCTTTCCAGACGAGCGATTCTCTATCTTTTGTGAGATCGACTCCACTTATAAAAAAACCGCAATTGGACGCTGAAGATCTCTCAAACTACCGACCCGTTTCAAATCTTCCATTAATTTCCAAAATCCTAGAAAAAATTACTGCTTCCCAGATAATATATCACTTAAACTCAAATGAATTGCTGACTAAATACCAATCTGCATATAGAAGGTTTCACTCAACGGAAACTGGATTACTACGTGTTTTGTCAGACATAACTCTTGCTATCGAGTCGGGAAAACTGGCACTCCTTTCAGTCTTGGACATGAGTGCCGCTTTTGATACAATCGACCACGATTTTCTTATTAAACGATTAGAAGAATCCTTTGGTTTAAATGGCGACGTTAAAATCTGGCTGACATCGTACTTGGGTAACCGTATACAAGCCGTAAAGGTAGGGAAAACCCAATCAAAATATGCAACCCTTTCATCTGGAGTACCCCAGGGGTCTGTTCTGGGCCCACTTCTTTTCATCCTCTTCACAAATGATGTCGCTAAAATAATCGAATCATTTGGCCTTCTATCTCACTGCTACGCTGATGACCAACAAGTTTACTTTTACTGCTTACCAGAGGAAGTAGACAGTCTAAAATCTCGCATAATAGAGTGTCTAGAAGCAATTACCCGCTGGATGACCTCAAATAGATTAAAACTAAATCCGTCAAAGACTGAGTTTCTTTGGACCGCCACAAGCAGACGTCAGCATAACATTGACAACTCCCCAATAACCATTTCAGGAAGCGACATCACTCCAAAGACTTGTATAAAACTACTGGGTGTCAATCTGGACGCTGATTTTTCCCTTAAAACCCAAGTGAACAGAACCGTAAGCACGGGATTTTTTCAATTAAGGCAAATTAAAGCAGTAAGGAGAAACCTGCCAACAGAGGCGACTAAATTACTAGTCAATTCGTATGTGGTTTCACGTTTAGATTATTGCAACGGAATATATGCAAGTCTTCCAAAATATCAAATTAACAAATTACAATCCGTTTTCAACGCTGCGGCAAGACTTATCACCGGCGTATCAAAATATTCCCATATTTCAGAGCATCTCAAAAATCTACACTGGCTTAAATGTCCTGAAAGGATCCAGTTTAAGCTCTGCTGGATGGTATTTAAGTCCCTTAACGGAATGGCTCCGGCTTACTTATCGGAATTGTGTATTCCAGAAATTTCCAATCATCGACAGTCAACCCTGAGGTCAGCAGCGTCGTCAGCTATCGGAAGGTTAAAGGAACCAAAGCGCACACCAGATACTAAGTTCGGTGAGCGCGCTTTCGGAGTGTCAGGACCTAAAGCCTGGAACGGACTGCCACATGACTTAAGAATGATCACAGACGCGGCGGAATTTAGAGCTAGACTTAAAACTCACCTTTTCAGACAGTCGTATCCATAAACTCAAAATCTTTCACCTTCACTTTCAATACCCGCGGCACCGTAAATAACTAACCTGTAAAAACGTAGAAAAATAAAAAAAAATAAATAAATAAAAAAATAAAAAAAAAAAAATGTAAGCGTTTGTGAAGGTCATTTCATGAACATTCTCCAGCCCTAAAGATTCCGAAATTCTCCAGTATTTTAAAATAAATATCAACTATACTTTTGCCACTAATCTCCAATAGTCCTAAATTCTCTAGTATTTTAAAATAAATACCTCTACTTTTGCCTTTTGCCATTAATCTATTCACAAATGTAATAGGTACTAACAGCGATGAGGGTAGCAAATAATGTAAAATCACGCAATGTCCAGTGTGTTAACTGTAATGTCCTCCGCGTGCAAAGCCGTATCTTCTCCAAGCATAAACTTATAATTAAAGTGTGTTTATCGGAAGTGACCTGCCAGGTAAGTATGTTTCTGTATCCATTTGTAAATAGTAAAATCAGTTAGAACCTAAGCATTCCTAATAAATTGTACAGCGCCCTTGAGGTGATTTTTCACAAAAACGGCGCTTTATAAATTATCCAATTATTATTATTATTATCTCGGGCGAGATCTCCTGTCAGATTTGTGTGATTTTCTTTAGCTTTTTTCTGTGAGCCGATGTCAGAATTTCAGCTGTGAGCTGTCACGTATTTTAGTTTAGTTCGTTTTTAACACGAATTCCTGCAAGTATGCATGATTATTATTTATTCCATAGCTTCAAAACATACACCACCTGAATTATTTGTTTTCATTGAACAGTTTTTTTTTAAATATAAACAAGCACTGCTTAATTCTACTAATTAAACTCAAAAACAGTTAACCCGTCACAAAGTGGTCTAACCACAGTTTGAAAATGGCCTTGTAAGCCGAAACAGTTGTCACAATAATAAAAAACTAAAATGCATGCAAATTTTTAATATTAATACCGCATAAGAGTCTCAACTGCTCCCAACCGTCTGGAGCCAGACTATGGCATCCCCAATTAGGTTAAGTTCTGAGGCTGGCGGTAATTGGGAGGGGAAGAAGATGAGGAAGAGGAAGGTGAGAGAGTACCTGGCTATTCAGATCTGATTACCAAATACTAAAGCCATTTCAAGCAACGCAACATTTCAATTCTGAGTGTTAATCTTACACAAGGGCGATACTTTTTTACTTTAATGTCTGCATATTATTTTAAATGAATAAATTGCGAAATAATACAAATTAATCAAATAAAAATTTTTGTGCATCAATAATAAAATTTTTGCGCACGCCAGAGTCCGAACTCGCGATCTCCGGATTGCGAGTCGAGAGCCTTACTCCTCGATTACTTAATATTTAAATCATTTTTTAAAATTAAATGGAGTTCTAAGAATGAACACAAAACATAATATTCTCGTAGAAATATGAACATTATTACTGGGAACATTTTAACTAGGGGCATTTTTACTGGGTACATTCTGACCAGGAACATTATTACCTAAAACCATATACATGCCTGTACGGCGCTAGTGAGATACCACTATTAGAAATAACGTTAGCCGTGTTTAGTGACTATATAAATATTAATACAATACCCAGGTCTATTTGCAACACGTTGATAATAACGCAAAGGTCAAATGCATCTCTGGAATACCTGCGCAGTGTACACAGTTAGTGACAAAGGAATACAAATTTAGACTGAAATAATCGCACTGAAGATTTTCCGTAGTTGCAAATCCTTTGTATTCGCGATTCCCCTCACGTATTGCCTCAGGATCAAATGCCCGCATGACGAGTAGTAGATCGTTTTCCCGGTTGCTTCGATGACGTCACACACGCTGCTATGACGCACATGGCACTTTATTTACAAATATGGCCAACAAGAGTTCAAGTGACGATTATTCACGTACACGATGCTCCAGTTAAGCGTATTGTAGCGATGCTCTTGTGTTTTGCATTCGTTACGCGTCGTGTGATATTCTGCGTTGCCAAAGTGTCGTGAACGACGCGTATCACGCAAATGTATACAATGATACTATTTAGGTAGTGTAAATCAGCGATTCTCAAAGCACCTAAACAATATTTTTAAGGCAAGGAGGGTGGGGATGTGATTAATGACAATATGGGTCATTAAAAGGCAGTAATCGGGCAGTGGGGGTGTAGTTGGAATTAGTAGAGTTTAATTATAATTTTTTTTTTAAGATTTTGACACATAGTTTTATCATTTTTCAAAGTATAATCCCGTTAAACCTCAATTAAGCAGGTTTGTCACCAGGATGTTAATGTTCAAGTACATTTTTTATTGTTATCAAGTTTAATTTGTAGAACTCCATTTTAATTTCTTTTATATTATATTCAATAATATTATTATTAAATTTATAAAAAAAGTTTATTGACAGCTGTTTCTGTTAACAGTTTGATAATGCCTTAAGAAGGCGAAACAGCCGTCACGCGTAATAATAATTACGTAGCAGAAGTTGTTCGTAAATAAACTGTTTTTACGTTTTGAATAAAAATATTATTGAATATACAAAAGAAATAAAAATTCTATTAAAACGTTTACAATTATATATGTTAATGTTAAATTACAATGTTTGTTCTATTACAATGTTTGTTCAATTACAATGTAAACATATAAACATAATATTATTACTAATTAACAACTAAACAGTCTCCAACTTCTCTCTTCTCTCACTTAGTATAAAGTATAAAGCATGTCTTCTTAGTAACCATGTTTTCAGCGTATATTTGAATCTATTTGGTGAATCGCAATTTTTTATGGTACTTGGTAACATGTTAAATATTTTGGGCTCGTTATATTCCAGTGTTCGCTGTCCGCAGGTAATTATTGATATATTTTGGAACAAGCATTCCTTCACTTTTTGTGAACCTAGTGTTGTGTTCATGTTCCACTTCCCTCTTATATTCACCACTTACACTTACATAGGGTAGATAAATTCCGATACAACAATAACATGTTTCGTCTCTGTGAAAAAATATGTTTTTGAATTGGCATCTAATTTAACCAGAGGATTTTGATTTGTACCAAGAATCTCATTTCCATGATCTTTGAATCGTGCGTACGTGTTTCAAGTTATTTTATTTTCCAAAGAAGTTCAAAGCATGCAAACAAAAACTAATGAATGTTCCATAGAGTGCATTTTGATAAATAATGTACCAACAACTTATCTATGTGGGATGTTTATTACTATAAATAACTTAAACTTATAACTTAAAAATATAATTTGGTTGTAAAATAAGAGTTTTCTGCAGTGGGAGTGCTAAAGATAAATAAATATGGTGCTACGGAAGCTCTGGCTTGAATTGACCTTTTTATTGCACGTTCATGAATCTAATTGTGTTTGCAATCTTTTTGTTATGCGTTGATATGTCTCTAAAGAATATAATATGATAGTTGTTTGACGTGATTATGTTCGAATGGGTTCCATGCCAACTCAGAATGAAACCAACTCAGAAACACCTCAGAAAGGTCATTAAAAACTATGAAAAAAATAATTTTAAAATAGCCGGTAACTCTAACCTAACTTAAGCTATTTAATCATTTTTAAAATATTTTTTTGTCATCACTCTTAAAGACCTTTCTGAGGTGGTTTTGAGTTGGTTTCATTCTGAGTTGGCCGGTCACCGTTCTAATAATGTCGGGGCAACACCAACATGTCATAACATTGCAAGTGAAGATGCTATCTAAAGCAGTTTACTGATAACGTAGGTATTGAAAATCTCGTTGGAAATAACAAAGTCACAGGTTCAAGGAATCAGCGTAAGGCCGGAGATATGTTATTAACAATTATATTATTAGGCTAGATAACATACTAAAATGCAGCAATTAATCAGTGATGACGGCCTCCGTTATCGAGGGGTAAGGCTCTCTACTAGTTATCTTCTGATTTTTGTACCAAATAAGTTATTTTATCAAAAATCAGCACTTTTGCCACAATAATAATTATCTATACCAGTGGCGTATGGGCCATAGAAAAATATAACTACGTGCTTTTCAAGATAATTATTTACCTAACTTTAACTGCTGCTAATCTTAAATTTATGTATACGATACTGCCGCCATGGATCGAACCACAGTGCCCCTCGTAACAATATAATATAGGATACTGTGTTATTACTTATGTCGACAGAATAACACTTAATCCTAAACATACGAAAATCTTAGCGCAGGTTCTCTCAGTGAGGTGTTCACAAAATGCTACAACAAACCTTTTTACATACAGCTACTAAATATTAACGTTTTTGTACTTCTTCGTAAACCACTATAATCATTTTTAAGATGTACCTTCAATATAAATTAATAAACCAATTGAATATGTGGCTCCTGTACAATGGCAAGCAAATATTTACAAGTCGCGAACATCTATAAAAAGTCAAAGCAACCTAACTCTTAATAAATCTGGATGCACAAATTTTATAACCGTGTTTAAAAATGACAAATTTTGAATATCCATAAAATAATTCACATTTATTTGTGTGCAAGTAATATGATGACACTTCGCAAAATGACTTAATCAGTAATTATAACACAAATATACTTGTTAAATTCAGTCACAAAACTCAAGTGGAGATTATAATATATGTTACAGGGGAAGAAGTTTGTTCGGCGCGCTTCAGACAATAACAACAAAGCATGTTTATCTATTTGTTTACTTGACTACGACTGATTCACTCGCAGTAATAAAACAGCCTATAATGAAGTGCGCGCGCCTTCTGGACTCGCTCTTGTAGTATCTAGACACGTGGTGTTATATTCATTCATAAAACCGGCACAATTATGATGACGGAATGGGCGAAGCGGTGCAAGGGTGGTTGGGGTATGGTAGGGGTATGGTTGGGGTGCGGGTGGAGTGTGGTTGTGGGGTTTGGGAAGGAACCACCCCCGGCATTGTTTACGCACACCCCTTTCTCGCCGGAACGCGGACGCAGTGAAATAAGATTTGTTCGCGCCGTTGTTGATTTGAATGCATCAGATAAGTTGTCTGAGGAGATTAATAAAATTATAAAATGCGAAAGAAAATAAAAAAAAGATAATAATTATTCAAGTACTTAAGCGGAAAAATACTTCTTTGGTCAAATGAGAATGGAACCAAATAAATCATGATTGCGTCATTATCAATTTGTGAGAGAGATATGGGTATTGCCGCCCCGGGAACCAATTTATTGGATAACCAACACCTCGGCCGTAGGTCACCCCAAGTCGCTCGCTACGTTTGGCGACTTGGCAGGGGTGCCCGGGTTCATCGGGTGAGGTATGTCAAAGTTTTGGCGATGGATGCGCCTGCCGGCCGAATTGGGAGAGGACGGTTGAGGGAAATCATTTGGCCTCTCCGGCAGGACTCTCTCGACTCTCATCGCCTTGCACCGTAGTGAGAGAGGGATGACTTTTTCCTTTCCAGAACTTTCTCTCTTTTCTTTCCTTTCCTTAAAAAGTCCCTTCAGACAGCATCTCCAAAGATGACATAGGTGCCAAGGGAAATTATTGAGCGTGGTATTAATTAAAAAAAATTACCGTGATTTATTTCCAGGGTATTATGTATGCCAAGTTGCGTTTCTGACAACGATTCGAACAGCGTCACATGAACCGATGACGAACACGAACACTGTCCAAAACGTTGGCTAAAGAAGAAGGAAGCGCAATATGGCACGATACCTCAAAAATAAATCACGATAATTGGTACTAGATTATTTAAAGGTTTATTTATTTGGTATATATTAACCAATTGGCGGAGTTGACTAATTTTATTATCATATTATAATGGAGTGATTTATATTTAGGTGATATTTGTCAAATACTGACTTTTCATTTTTATTTTCTGAATTTTGTATGAAAGTGTAAACTTTTACTATCAGCTTGCAACGTCATTCCCAGAGTTAGAGTTAACAACGTCATTAAGAGTCTTGAAACTCGCACCAGTCGAGTAGAATAGTTTCACCATTATAAGATCCTCAGGTTTAGTATTCATCTTATCTATGTACTGTTCATTGAACTACCTACTCTTTAAGGACCCGCAACCCGGATTTGTACCGATTTATTACATATTTCCCTTAAACACGGTAAGTTTTAAAGCTCTTAAAAATATATATGTTATTCTTGAAGATAATATCTAGACTTTGCCCGCGCCGAAACGCAAATTATATAAAATTCCCTCGATAGAAAAAAATCGCAAAGTATGCTCCAAAAATTATTATTAACAAGTTTGTTTAAGTTATTTTACAAGTTATAAGCTTCTTCTTCTTTTGTATGAAAAAAATCACAGTGTTTCTTTAAATACTGTTTAAGATAATGCCCGCGAGATTTTTGCTCTATTTTAAACGAGTCGTGTTTTATTAAACATTTTCGCAATTTTCGCATCGATTTTGTCTCTGTAAATGTTAGCGCTCTCCTCTAACATTCGTAATTTCGTATCTCTCCAGCTTCTTCTTTTCGGGCCCGGTTGCAGAGCCTTAAATTCATATTCTTATGTAAAAATAATCTTCTTTTAGTTGTATAATGTTGTCCTTCCCGAAATGAGTTTCGTTAAACAATATATTAACATTAATAAAGAATAATATTAAGTTCCTATGGTTTTGGTCAGAATGTGGCAGTTTGGACAAGATTTGAGCCCTTGTCCGGAAAATCTTGAAAATCCGGAGGATCTTATAATGGTGAAACTACTCCGTCATCGGTCAGAAAAAATTGTTGTCAAGTAAGTGCGTTTAAGATCCTTGTTTGAACAATGCATATAAATACCAAACTGATATTACGGATTAGCGCGTTTAACCTTTCAAATGCCATGAACGTGCCCGCACGCCAAACTGGAATTTCAAAAAAGAATATTAATTCAAATAATTTGGATGTGATTTTAAATTTTTTGTATAAAGAAACTGTACCAAGGAAAAGGTCAGAATAGCTTCCTCCATTCTTGTTCTTAACCTTTCAAAGGCCAGGAACGCGCCCGCGCGCGAGACTGGAATTTCAAAAAAGAATATTAATTCAAATAATTTGGATGCGATTTTAAATTTTATTCCATTAATTTATAACATAAAATAAAGCTTAAAATAGCTTCCTCCATTCTTGTTATTAAGGTAATTTAAAAAAGGTAAGGTAAAAAACCCTGGCCCTTGACAGGTTAAGGTAATTTAAAAAAGGTAAGGTAAAAAACCCTGGCCCTTGACAGGTTAACTGATTATACTGAAAAGATAAGAGTGCCTACATGTGGGCAAGTTTACCGATAACTTATCTAGGTTGTGTCTTTCTATATAAATAAGGTCTGATCGATTATTGTTTATCTGAAAATGAAGCATTTACTCATTTTCACCTATCATATATTGTTATCTAGTTTCACAGCGTATCATCTTTTAGTTTTGTGTGAGAATGAAAAGCAGCCAGGAGTTCGTAAATGTTCAAGGGAGATAATTCTAGTCACACCTGAAGTGGATGCTTTAATATCGACCCTGTAGTGGTAAAACTCACTATCTATATCCATACTAATATTATAAATGCAAAAGTGCGTGTGTTTGTTTGTTTCGCTTTCACGCCTAAACCACTGAACGGATTTTAAAAATTCTTTAACCAATAGAAAGCTACATTATCAACGAGTAACATAAGCTATATATAACGGTAAGCTCCGGCGTTATGAAATTTGTATAAATGAAAATGTGTGCATTTGATATATTTTAGCGGCAGGGAGGAAAGGTGGGGTTCGCGGAGAGGAAAAAGACGAGGGAGGTGGAAGGGAACGGGGACGCACGGGATAGGACATGCAGATTTCTTTGAATGGCATTGCATCGCATGCCGGGTATCAGCTAGTCTACTAATACTATAAAGAGGAAAGATTTGATTGTTTGTTTGCATTGAATAGGTTCCGAAACTACTGAACCGATTTTAAAAATTCTTTAACCAATAGAAAGCTACATTATCAGCGAGTAACATAGGCTGTATATATGTAAGCTCCGGCGTTATGAAATTTGTATAAATGAAAATGTGTGTATTTCATGTATTTTAGCGGCAGCGAGGAAAGGCAGGGGAAGGTGGGGTTTGCGGAGAGGGAACAGACGAGGGAGGTGGAAGGGAAGGGGGACGCACGGGATAGGACATGCAGATTTCTTTGAATGGCATTGCAACGCATGTCGGGTACCAGTTAGTATACTATAAATTAAAGTCCTCCACCTCGTATGTCTGTCTGTCTGTCTGTTCGCGATAAACTCAAAAACTTCTGAACGGATTTTCATGCGGTTTTCACCAATATGATTCATGAGGTTAGGTATATAATTTGTCAAGGTTTTGTGTAAATTGATTGAAATATATAAAGGAGAATGTCCGTATGTGGTGGACGAGAGGGTGGCAAGCGGGCGGTGTGGATTTGATTTGTATGCAAAGGAAGGCCACTGTCTACATTTGTTTCGAAAACTCTGTGTAAAGCCCGGGCATCGCCAGGGACTTTAGCTAGTATGTCGTATTTATAGCTAGAACTAGGCAATTAATGAGTTTTACCTCTACACAACACACAGAAGATAATACCTAATATACGAATAGTTGTCGTATAGGTATTCCTTATACGTTTTTAACTATCGGTTCTCATTATGTTCTACATGACGTCAGCATCATAGTTCGTCCCCTGTTCTGATCCCTAGTCACGCCCACACCCCCACCTCAAAACTTAGTAATGTATTATGTTCACCCATTGTTTTGTAATTTAAAGTTAGTATATTTTGCCCTGAGGAATGAACAGTTGTTCGGAAACCGGTAGGCGTATATAAAAACATTGTTGAATATATTTACATATATTTGAATTTCAGTTTTATAATAGTAGGTATAACATTTCACTTTTATAATAGTATCTACACAACTGCTAACCCTGTGCAAATCACAAGTGCGCCCCACAGTTGAATTTGGCAGCCACCTCAAGTCTGGAGCCCCAAAAAACCCTTGACTCTGTGCAGAAACGGGCGGTCGGTCTGATAGATTCTCCTAGTTTAACAAACGGATTGCAATCCTTGTGGGAATGCTGTCCTTGTTCTACCGGTATTTCAATGGAAGGTGGAACGGGTCGCTTCTTCGACTCGTTCTTGAGTTCAACAGCTCAGCTGTGGAACGATTTGCCGGCCTTTGTGTTTCGTCCTTCCTACAACATGGGTCTCTTCAAGACCAATGTTCATTCCTTCCTCTCCTCAAAAAGACCCTCCACATAGCATCTCGGATGACATAGGCCGTGAGTGAAATTATTTTCCTCAGGGCCTTCTGTGTGGAGTTAATGGAAAATAAAAAAAAAAATTATTTGTTTGAGTGGAGCGGAATCTTGGAAGTTAAAATTAACCCGTTTTCCAACATACGATCGCGCTGAAACTCGGCAGATAGACTTGTTGTCGATAACAAAACATTCTATAAATCAATTTTGGTGGCACACGCTGACATTTACGTATTTTTATGATATTCGACAAAATTAAAGCACTTTGTACGAAATAAATGTCGGTGACCAACTCGTGATTTGGCCCGGTTGGTGGCGCGGTTGATAACGATAACTTTCTAGGAAGGTTCAAACCTCAGTCAAACCAAAAAAGGTATCAAAAAACAAAAAACAATCTTGCCTTTAAATTTTTTCTACTAATCAGCTACTCAAAACAAATGACGAGGTCGACGGAGTTATGTAGCGTGGATTTCTGGTTGTGAAACTGAAACGACACCATCGAACGTCAATCATAAAAATAGTTTTCTAAAAATCAGAACGTAACGAAGAATGTGTGAATAATATGCGGTTTTCATAATAATTAAAAAAAAAACACAATAATTTGCATACATAATGACTAATGACTCACTATTAGCGTGTAACACTATAAAATGCAGTAGACGTTCTAACATTGCGGTGTATGATGATACACTGGGAATTAATCATCGTAAAGGACCTATTCAAATAATGCATTTGTGATTACACATTAATCTGCCACGAGAAAATACACTTATTTATAAATTATGACGTTAGTGTGAGCAGTGGCGGCTAGTTCACAAGAGCTCCCGAGCACCGCACAACCCACAAAAATTGTAGATCATAATACGAAACGCGGTTCGGTTATAAATTATTATAATATTTACTCAAGACTCGCGCAGTAGGGAGGTAGGTACCTATTATACGCTATATCTTTCAGGGCGACGAGAGCCGGCCCTTGCGCCTATCTTCATAGCAGTTCGTTTTCGACAGCGTTCAAGAATCTTACTACTTTGTGAGCAAATCTCGTGAACGGTCAAAACCGTGGGCACATATGGTTCTTTGTAAATTTTACCAAAGCCAGAACGCAGGTCCGAATTTTACCCCCACATCGAAAGGAACGGTTCGTACAGTGGCGTGTTAAACAAGAACGCTTACATGTAATGTTTTTGTCCACATTTTGTCTTCAATTTAACAGCAGGCTACTATTTTTAACGAATGTTCCGCGCGTTCTTCTCTTCAAGTCAAAGCATGTTTATAATGACAATGAGTGATTAGCTGATTAGTTGTCAGCAGGCGGGCATAACTCCGATCCAAAATGTCAACCGAATCTTTGTGTGATATCGATATGATATCATAATTCATAAGTTCAGTTTGGTATGTTTATGGTCCCTGGCTACTATTTCATTTTTTGTCGCATTTCTCTGGTTTATTTTCGTTTAAAATTCACATTTCCGAAGCAAAAAGTACGAATATGAATTTTGGGAATTCGCGTTCGAATAACAATTGGGAAAACAGGACCCGTAATTGGAATAAAAGTACAGGTGAGAAACTTCCATTGGTTGTTATTTCAGTGTTCCTAAAGTATTTTTTGAAATATATTGTTTAAATTGTATTTTAAACTGTGTTGTACATATGTTTCCGTTTTAACAGAACGGAGAATAGAACTTCTTTATAAGTACCTAGGTATGTACCTTTCCTAAATTTATTGTCTAACTTAATGACTCTGGTGAACCCCCACGTATTTTGACCACCGGCCGCCACTGAGTGTGAGTGTTTCACACTAATTCCTATGGTTGCCAACTTTTTGACGAGCCTGAAACACGACATTAAATTTATTAACAGATACACCGGAAAAACAAATTAGTAAAGTTGGAGACGCCTGACGACATTGCTCGATACTGTCGACTGTGTTCGGATCACCGGTGAAAATTTTATGAACCAAAATGGATTTTTTTAATGCGATTTTATCCTTTGTATACAAAGGAACTTTATGAAAGACAAAGTTGGGGCAATAATAGTTTAAAAACTACTTTTTAGTTGGATATTGCTTGCAGACGACTTTGAAATAAATTATCTATGAGTTTCTGCACGTCATTCAAAATGGAGCTAGTTTCGCCTAGTTTTTTAGTGAAACTTAGCTATTCTGGGAAAACGCCTTACGATATAAACATGAAATACATAATAATATTATGATATATTAGCTGGTAAACGGAAAATAATCGTAAAAACATTTTTTTTGTTCCGATATTTGAGCAAAACTCATCAAAGGGTCAGTCAGGAGGCGCTGTACAAGAAAAAAATTTATGTACATTTATGAATGTGAATGAAGCAATGAGTGTTTTCCGAAAAAGAAAATTTCGTGGCGTTTTATAACGCGCGCTGCCCCAGCGGGGAAATGGCGTCATGATAAACAAAAAAATATGTTTTTTTGTTATTTTTTTTCACCGTTACATTGTCTGAAACGTTGGCTAAATAAAGGAAGAGGTAGCGCAACACGGCACAACACCCCAAAAATAAATAACAAAAATACTTTTGGCCGTGAAATCTAAAATCATATCATAAAATATGTTATTTTCAAATAATAAAAAACCAAGCTTAAATATGTCATAAATTGTTGTGGTTTTTTAGATATAATAAAAATTAATAAAAGCATGTTTTCAAAACAGTATTTGTCTTTTCCCGAATATTTATTCAAATTACTGCTATATATAGTGTTTTAGTATTAAGTCCTTTATACGAACGTTTTCATTACGCTCTTAACTCACACAAAACAGACCCTCCGGCCGATCCGCCTACTCTTTCTAATTTTCGCTACTACAAAGTAAAATGCCAGCCTCCCCACGCAAATCAAAATATTATGAAAAACGTCCGGCGAGATGGCATGTGATAATATTGTTGTTTACCCTACCCTAACAATTTGAATACACGTGTCAACTTTATATTACCTCAGTATGATTACGGAATAAAGCGGGAGTATTGCATTTCCTAGAAAATAATCGCTTAATTTCCCGCGGGTTTCAGGCATCGTGGGGCGGCAAGGGTTGGTCAGGGGAGGTGTGGGGATGGGAGGGGGTTGGGGTTGCAAACAGCATTCCCTACCCCGGGTATGCAACAGGTTGTCCGGAGATACGACGAGGTTTGTGTGTGTAGCTCCACGCGCTACGAATAAACACCGTAGTACAATAACGTAAACAAGACACGGGGCAATGCGTCAACGATCGCGAGTTAGCAAATAGAGATGTGGAGATCTTCCCTTATATCTATAAAACTTTTGGAAACTTCTAAATAGTATCGGTCGGATATCGGGCGTATTATCTTGAAGGCGATCGCTTTCATCATTTGGTACATCCCAGTCTTCTAGTTAGGAAAATAATTGTTAACATATTATTTTATACTCTACTCTTTTAGGATGAACAAAGTATGTATGAAGAACGAGTCAATGATGAATGTAAGTAAGTCGAAAGTCATGGTGTTTGAAAGAGACAGTAATAGAACAGTGCAATATAGTTGTGAATGATGAATACTTGAAACAGGTGGACGAGTGTATTTGGGAAGTATGTTTACGAGAGATTAAAAAGTTGTTAGAGATATTGAAAGAAGGTTAAATGCGGGAAAATCCATTAAGGATCTGCAACCGGGCCCGAAAAGAAGAAGATAGAGAGATACGAAATTACGAATGTTAGAGGAGAGCGCTAACATTTACAGCGACAAAATCGATGCGAAAATTGCGAAAATGTTTAATAAAACACGACTCGTTTAAAATAGAGCAAAAATCTCGCGGGCATTATCTCAAACAGCATTTAAAGAAACACTGAATTTTTTCATACATATAATTTGTAAAATAACTGAAACAAACGTGTTAATAATAATTTTGGAGCATACTTTACGATTTTTTTCTATCGTAGGAATTTTATATAATTTGTGTTTCGGCGCGGGCAAAGTCTAGATATTATCTTCAAGAATAACATTTTTTTTTTTTAAGAGCTTTAAAACTTACCGTGTTTAAGGGAAATATGTAATAAATCGGTACAATTGCGGGCCCTTAACACAGGACCGAACGCGTTTGGCGCTAACAAAAAAAATGTCCAAAGAAGCGAAGCCAGCAGTCCACAATGGAGTGCTGGTACGTACTCTGATGCATAGCAGTGAGACATGGAACTGGCAGAGAAAGAATGAAAGTAGACTGAACGTTTAACGTGAGAAATGTGCTAATTTGCAAATAATGCAAGGTAGATGTAATCGTAATGAGTAAGATTAAAAGAGAACGATTAGTTTGGGCATGAAAAGCGAACGAGCGAAGAAAGGAGAATAAAGGACAGTGTAATATGAATGGTAAAAGCAGTCGGGGACGCCCGAGGAAGAAATGGCACGATCAAATTAACAAATACTCGAGTCGCGCCATGACGAGAGTCAGAATAAAAGAATGTATGTGTTCACGCCTTTACTGTCGAGTCGGAGCATTTGTTTTCGCCGCAACAGTATCCATGTATGAGACGATGTTAGAATGTGACTAAGGTAAGGAAGTGTGTGAAAAGACAGAATTGTTTGGCGATACATCTCTGCCTGTCCCTGCGTGGAAACAGCGTGATTATTAGTTAGTTAGCTTAACATTTTTTAAGAGCGTTTAACCAGCCAGCGGACGAAAATCCACATTTCGTCGAAAGTCGTTCTTCCGATCGTGCAGGGCGGTTACAATGAGAAAGATTAATTATTCTCCGTACCAGCTTTTTTAAATTATAACTCAATATCGAATTTATTTCAATCCAAATTAGCTTTAATTTATACCTTCATCCAAAAATGCTGAAAGGCGTGATGATAAAACTATTAAAATAGTGTACTTTTTGTAGTTATTTTTTGATTAAAAGTATTTATCATTTGTCTAAATTTAATAAGAATGTTAAAAAAATCTGAAATATATTAGTTTGTAAGTGCGCAAATAAATACACAAATGGACCAATTTTCGTCAAGAAACACATGTACGTACATATTTTTTAATGATTTTATTGAAACTAAAATTAAAATTCTAATACATAACTCTGCTAGATAATGTATTGATTTATTTTACTGCATGATTACATTATTTGAAATGGGTGTGGTATAATACAAAAACTTTTTTGAAAATTTAACAAATCTGCCAACGACCTATGGAATAACCTTATTATACTAAAAATTAAAAAAAAATTCTAAAAATTTATTACATACGAATGCTAGATAAAAGAACAATCTTTCGAAATCCATTTATAATTTTTTGTGGAAAAGAGTCAATACGTCTAAAAACTTTTTGAAAATGACGTATTTCCGGCTTTCTCTGGTAATGCCCTCTTAATCCAAATTTGAATACCCATTTTTGAAGAAGAGAAACTGGAAGTACGTGGATGTTCAGATCTGATCATCAGTCATAGCTAAAGTATTTTCAATGTTTGCCTAAGTTTTGATCTTAATGGTGGTCTCTGACTCCGATAAAGTATGGCACGGAGAGCATCGTCCACAGCAAAAAGTTTAAATTTTGAATCGTCGTTTAGGAATAAAATGCTGACGTTTGCAGGTGGTGTCACAAATTATATTTATTCTAAATAGGTATATAAAAAAATGATTGTTTAATATTCTTCATTATTACACATATTTGTAGAAACGTGTACATACGGAAGAGATCAGCCGTTTTGTATCTAGATTTTCTTTAGTGAAACGTTTTTTTATTTTTATAATGGCATTACTTATTAGATAAACCGTATAATATGTAAATATTTTCTCTTTTTACAAACATTTGTGAACACACATTTTAGTATTTAAAAAAGTTAAATATGCATTTAAGTAGGTCCCTACACAAGAACTCGCATACTAAGATGACAGTTCTGATACACGAGTAGAGTGTTGCAGTCGTTCAAATATTTAGTAATACATTGTAGACTATTATAATATTGGTATTAATATTGCAAATATATCTACACGTGTATTAAAATCAAACTTATATGTCATTTACATATACATATGGTTCAGTACAATGTAAGTAATAGTTCTTTCTTTTTACATTAATTTTAATTGATTAATTAATTTTACACGCAGAAAACCCTGAAGAAAAATAATTTTCCTCAGCGCCTATTTGAGGATGTCATCTTTGGGGATGCTGTGTTCACGTAATATCTTCCACTCGACATAAATTTACAGTGGGAATAAAATTCAGTTTTTTTTCTGCACAGTATGAAAGTTTAATCGACCCTTTGGCTTAACAAGATTCCATCTGTCGCTGTAACGTCAAGCGATAATGGGATCTATAGTAAGCTATTTTAGAGTTCATTATCGCATGACGTTACTGCAACATATGGAACATTGTTATTCTAAAGGATCGCAAAGTATTCGAAGAAAGGATAGGAACCAAAGATCAGAGTTGGTGCGGCCTAAACATCGAGTAGATTAAATACGTTTAAGATTTTACGTTCATACAAATAAAATCGAATATATTTATCCGTGACGCTATCCAGGTTACAAACCAATTCTTAGAATGATTGTTTCCAATAAAAAGGGTAGTTGCCTATGATATGGAAAATAAATTAGTTGAAGATAATATTGTTAATTCTAAAATTTGAAATATGAGATTGGCTATTATGACGGTTTGACAGTAGAGCGCAATGGCGGAATTAGTAAAGCACGTCCCGGATAGACGAGAAGTTCTGGGTTCGGATTCCAGTTGCGACCATTATATTTTTCTGTGCCTTGTTCTCTTTCCTTGTTTTCCCGCAGGGGTAGACAAAAGGGACGGTCCGCCAAACAGCCCGGTCTTGGCATACACTCTTTGCCTCATTCACATTCATACGTCTCATCGTACTCTTCTATTATTCTGATTCTTGACATGGCCCGACTGCGTATTTACAAAACCTATACCGATTCAGTCGCGGTAACGACAATTTACATTTTAAATATACCTCTATATTGGTCATTTTTTATCACATTGCAAAAACGAAAATTGTTCTAAAATCTAGATAAAATAATCTTTCTGATATGTGTATTAGAAATTAATAATTTGATTTCCAAATATTTAAATTTTAATATTATTCCCATATATTGCAAATACACCTCTATATTGATAATTTTTTATCACTTTGCAAAAACAAAATTTTTTCTAAAATCTAGATAAAATAATCTTTCCAATGTGTATATTAGAAATGAATAATTTTATTTCTAAATATTTAAATTTTGATATTGAAAATTTAAAGGGACTGAAACGCGGTAGGGATTGTAAATACGCGGCCCGACTCAAGTATCTGATTTACTTCATCGAACCATGTCTTCCCCCTGCGTCCACGACTTCTTCTACCATTAACATTTACGCCATATATTCTCCTTACACTCCTTTCTTCATTCATTCGCTCCATATGCCCAAACCGACATTAATACGACATGTCATAAATTAGATAAGCATTAAAAAACATACCAAAAGTATCGATGACTCACAACGGACGGTGTGATAAATGAACCAAAAGATTCATGATTAACCCATTGAAGAAAGATGTTTACCTGAAAAAAATACAAATAGAAACATTTTAATCTCATGCCAAATTCACAGATAGACAGACACAGTAATACATTTTAGTCGCTCAATATAAATAAAAAGATAAACAATAAACACGAACGCTATCTTATTAAATGTCTGAACATTTTTGATATGCCGGAAGCTGTGAGTATAGGTACCTACTTAAAAGTTTTAATAATTTTGGAAGCAGATAGGCATTAAGAGGGTGTAACCAGAGAAAACCGGAAATATGTAATTTTTAAATCAAATTTTCGACGAATTTTTTTCCAGAAAAAATTATAAATTGATTTCGAAAGATTGTTCTTTTATCTAGTAAACGCGTGTTTTAAATTTTGAGAAAAAATGTTTATTTTTAGTATAATAAGGTTATTATTATATCTACCATAGGTCGTTAGCAGATTTGTTAAATTTTCAAACGAAAAAGCTTATTTCACCAAGACATATTTATACCATGTAATAAATAATACATGATTTTAAATCAATACGTTATCTAGTAAACGCATGTTTAAAAATTTTAACTTTAGTTCAAATAAAATCATAAAAAAATATCCGAACACTTATTTATGACGAAAATTTCTCTATTTTGTCTATCTATTTACGGTCTTACAAATTAATATATTAAAGTTTATTTTACATTCTTATTTTGCTTAGACTTTATTGAAAAATGATAAATACTTATGATGATCAAAAAATAATTACAAAAAGTACATAATTTTAATAGTTTTGTGGATTTAGGTATAAATTAAAGCAAATTTGTATTTTTAAAAAGCTGGTACGGAGAATAAACTTTCTAATTGGAACCGCCCTGTGCGATCGTAAGAACATCTTTCGAAGAAAAGTGGATTTTCGGGTATCGATGGTACCGAAGAACAATGTCGGATCTGCTAAAAATTGAAAAAAAATTTTTTGGCTTGTTTTAATTTCCTTTTGATGTATTTTTGAAATTGAGAATGAAATGCCAAATATCATAACAACACTATATTTTTTATCTCAAAAACAGTAAAAATGCAGAAAGAAACTTTGAACAGCTCTACTGTAAAACTACAAAATCGCACATCCAACATTGTTCTTTGGGACCGTCGTCGGTTTATACATAAATGTATTGTAAATCTAAAATGCACAGCTAAATTCAAGATGACAATAATTCTGTTTAAACAAACTTGTGGCGCATTCCATTCTAATATTATTACGATTACAAACCCTAAATATTAAAGGACCGGTTTAAAATGTTCAAAGACAACGAAATATTTAAAACAATTCGAGTGCGTAATTCACACGCGGTAAAGTGAAAACTTCAGAAAACCGTTTTTGCTGCTTATCGTCAAGCCACGTATACTATTTCATGTACTATTGCGCATATTATATACAATTTATCCATTTCTACTTATAATTTTCATGTATCAAAATGGATTCAATAAAAAAACAAACCCAAAACTAGAACCCTTGGTTTTTTTGTCTGGAGAGTTTTGTGTGTGATAAAAGACGAAAAACTTTTGTAAAATATTCTGGAAAAATAAAATAGTATAGAAGTGTCACAGGAGCCGCGAAATACAGGCGCCGGGCGGTGTGGGACGCGTTGCCATGGCGACCATCTGTTTGTTTAGGTTGGCGGTTCTCAGAATTTAGGTTTCCTTGCCAAACGAGCGGCGGTCCACAGACCGCAAGCAGTTGAAAGAAACATCAGGCAAATCTACAGAAGGGTCTAAACATATTGTTCTGGACAATACATACTCATCGTAGTGAAATGTTCCCGTTTGTCATGTGTTGCGAGCTTTTGTAGAGCTTAACTGGGTTGCGGCCAGATCTCCCTCGCCCGCCCGTTCCACGAGTTTTTCAGGGCTACAGCGGAACCTTTCAGTAACTCGTATGAACTTGAAAGTTTTGAGGAAAGAACTCTGCTATTTTTATCAGTACGCCAGACACACCCCTGGGTCCTGGTGACGTCAAACGTTTTGTCCTCCGTTTTTAAGATTTTCTCGAGGCGTAAGACGTCGTAGATAATATGATTCTAAAAAGAGAAGATTCCATTCGGAGACAATTAAACGATTTAATTAATCATTGAAGAAGAGAATATTCATAAATCTACAAGAAACATGAAACAGAAAAAGACAGTTAAAATTACTGATTAATTAGTCTATGATTTGTTCTCATATTGCTTTAGTTGTCTGTGGACTCTTCGGATAACATGCTTCGTTTGCGAGATGTGTCGAAGGTAGGCGTAGTCATTATAATCCTAGAGCTCCGCAGACAAAACCTTGCTTTCAGTTAGAAAGGACGCTAGTCCTCCGAAATATATGTATAAATTGCGATACCTCAATATACAGTCACTGTGATTCAAAGAACCCATGATTTAAAGAAGTATTTTAATAAACATATTGCAGTACAGGAGAATATGGTCCCATCTTTATCTTTACTAAGTATACAATGAAGTCGCTCACGCTGTATGTGCGCTTAGCTCTTTTAAACTACGCAATGGATTTTCATGCGGTTTTCACCAATAGATATAGTGTTTCATGAGGTAGGTTTTTAGGTATATAATTTGTCAAGGTATGGTGTAAATTGGTTGAAATAAGGGAATGCAAATCTCGCGAGATTGGGGCTCAAGCGAGATCCCGCGAGTTTATGAATAACAATACTGCGAGATCTCGCGAGATTGGCAGTTTTGTGTGTTTTTTTTTACAAATAATCATAATATTTGAATAAACTAGGAAAAAAATAATAAAAATTTGAAGTAATTATACGAATTTTTCAACAGACTTTTATGTATCAAACATTGTTTCACTTATTTGTCTATAATTTTTTAATAAACTTCTAAGTAGTAAACTTTGACGTACGTATATATCAAATTACAAATGAAAGAAACAACCAGTCTTCTCTTCTAATATCAAACAAAAATCTTTTAGTAATAAAACAGTTCTTTTATAACAAAAAAAACAACGAGAAGTAAAAAAAATTAAACTTATTATCAATGTTGAGTTGACTATTAATCTGAGATATTATTATCAATTAAATAAAACTATATCTACTCAGTAGATCCATTAGATATTACAGATTAATTAAAAAAATATACCAATCAAATGAAAGATTTGTTCAGTTCAAATCGCTAGCCATTATTACGAATTATTTTGAAAATAGCTCCTTAAGAAGCACAAAATGTCTGCTAAACGGCTTCTTATTTCCGCGCTTCGAATAAGACGTTTTTATGCTCGAGTGCAATCTCGTTAAACTCGCGAGATCTCGCCCTTTTTTCGTCCGAGATCAACCTCGCTAAAAAAGGCCGAGATCTCGCGAAAACGAGATCTCGCGAGAACGAGATTGCATACCCTAGTTGAAATACATAATATATCTGGCCAAGCGGCAGCGGGCAGCGTAGTGCGGATTTTTTTTTTTCATAAGTTTTTTATTCCAGTAAAAAAGAAAATAACATTTTCACTTACTTAACTAGAATATTGAATTATGTACTTTTTACATTGTATTACATAGTTTTTACATTACATGGTTTTTACATTTCATAACCTTAGATTACATTAGATTGCAATACTAACATTTACATGATATTGATTTAACAGATGGCGTTGGTTATAAAGGTTTCGTTAGCCACAGCAACGTGTGGCTGGGTCTGCTAAATAACGAATATCGCTGGAGAGGACATAAAGAGACATTACAATAATGAACACACCTTTATTCACTTTTGATAAAAGCGTAGTAAAGTTAGAATCTTATCTTTGATACAACATTACCACGTTTATTTATGTTCGGACCTAACCATCAGACTCAGAAGACAGACAAACAGACAAGAAAAGCTAGCTGAAAAGACCGACGTTTTCTAGCCGATGTTTAAAAATATGCAACTCGGAAAATAATATCAAAGGCGGGGGGCTTTGTACCAACAGAAAAAATATATACAATGCTTTTGCTAAGTACAATAAAATATATACAATGCTTTTGCTAAGTACAATAAAATATATACAATGCTTTTGCTAAGTACAATAAAATATATACAATGCTTTTGCTAAGTACAATAAAATATATACAATGCTTTTGCTAAGTACAATAAAATATATACAATGCTTTTGCTAAGTACAATAAAAATATACAATGCTTTTGCTAAGTACAATAAAATATATACAATGCTTTTGCTAAGTACAATAAAAATGCAAGCATTTCGGAATATATTGAAAAACTAAGCTACATAAAATTTATGTGGGAAGGGAGGTACTCGTAGGTACTATGAAAATGAATAAAAAGGTATAGTATTATAGAATATAGGTGGGGTCAGGACGAAATAACACAGGCGTGAATTTAATGTACAAATATTACACAGCCAGAATTACACACGGACCGAATTACATTTTTTACATTAACTCCGCACAGGAGGCCCTGAGGAAGATAATTTCCCAAGGGTTTTTTTTTTACATGAGCTCCACACAGGAGGCCCTGAAGAAAATAATTTCCCTCAGGGCCTATGTCATCTTTGGGGATGCTGTGTGGAGGGTTTTTTTTTTCAGGAAAAGAAGGAGAGGAGAGATTTGGGAAGAAAACGGGTTTAAGGGGTGGGTAGGAATCTGGGGTTCGGTGTGTCCTGGTCATCCACCTCCACGACCTAGACAAACCTCACCCCATGAACCCGGGCACCCCTGCTAAATCACCAAACGCAGCGAACCACTTGGGGTGACCTATGGCAGAGGTGTTGGTTATCCAATAAAGGTTCCCGGGGCGGCGGTACCCATTCCCGCCTTCCAAATTGGCTATGTTATCTTTGGTGCTGTGTGGAGGGTTTTTAAGGACAGGAAGGAGAGAGAGAGATCTGGGAAGCAAAAAGATCAGGGTTGGGTAGGAATCTGGGAGTCCATGTGTCCAGGAATGACGGAAGTTTAAATCTATCCTTCCCACTGCCTTGCATGGCGATGGATCGAGACGGTCCTGCTGGAGAGTAAAAAAGGTTTCCCTCTACCAGTCTAAGACCCAGAAAATCCACCTAGACATCTCACCCCATTAACCCGGGCACCCCAACTAAGTCACCGAACTCAACAAACCCCTTGGGGTGCCCTATAGTAGAGTTTTTTGTTATCCAATAAATTATTTTCGGGGTGGCGATCCTATTATCTCCTCCCAAATTTAACACCTACTGGAATAACACACCTCAAAAATACGTTTTTTATTTTTAATTTTGGAATGCTAAAAAGTAGGCTAAATAAATTTCATATAAAAAAAAAACAAAAATTAGGTTATGTATTATTGACATGTACATCATTTCAGTAGGTGTTCATTTTACCCAAGACGTGAAAAATGATTCATGTGTAATTCACGCCTGTGTAATTTTGTCATGTAACCAATACAAGTGATACGTGAAACAGTATTCGTCATTCCGAGAACAGTTTGGGCTGGTACATACATTACATTGGGTTCCAAGGCTAAGCTTTCTCCTCCCCATCCCTGAGAGAGATTTGCCTCACTTAAGACGTTAGAAATGAACGAAGTACGTAAGACATACATCCCTCTTATTTACACACGTAGCTCTTTCCTTCGGGGTAGTATTTTTCCACTCGGATTATTTTTCCAAGGAAACCTCCACATCAAAGTAGGCTAGGTGTTGAAAATTGGAAGCGACATTAAGGTATTGGGAATATTGTATAACGACATTTATCGAGCATATTACATTATTACATTGTGGAATCTGTTCCGACATGGTTCCCACGAAATGCTTTTTGTATTAGGTTAAATGCTATAAATATAAATATAATTTCCAGCTAAGAAGTATTAGACGAGAATTCCTTTGATGAGAATTTTTGAGGGAAAGAAAAATTATTCGCTCGTGAATGCCGAAATTATGAAAGAATCGTGTTTGTACATGAATAAGCTTAAATTATTTACTTAGTACCTACGTTGCTTAGGCATATCGTACAAAATTATTCTAAGGGAGATGATTTGAAACTCGATGAAATAAAAAAGCGACACTAAACATAGACAAACACACCTACCTATAGGATTTAGCCTGCGAGAGAATGAGATAGCATATAAAATATTTATTTAATTCACGGGTGCTCGGTTCCAATCTAATACGATAATACACAGTCCCACGCAAGTCTCCTTTGGTTCAGTGGTATAAAGCGCCTGACGAATCTCGGCCAATTTAGCAGACCAAGATTCGAATCATATTAAATAAAAAAAAAAGGAAAGATATTTTGATTTTTTAAAATCAATATCCAATCTTCAAACTACTCCAAAATGAACAGGCAAAACAAAAAAAAAGCAATGTATAGTGACTCAGAAGAAGAAAACACAAATACAAAAAACGAATGTGCTTTTAGACCACACAGCTGAAGTAAAACTTCTGCTCCATCTATACGATAGGAAGAGATAAAGAAAAGCGCACCGCTCTCTCCTGCTCCTACAGTGTGATACAGACAATAGGCCTGCACTGCGTAACGTAACTGGCTATGAGAGAAAGAGAGAAAGAAAATGTGTGCTCGCACCTCTCTCTCTTGCCCCTACAGTAATATACGAAGCGTAACTCTCTCTCTTTCTATCTTCACTAACTTATATCTCCCTCTCAACTACCGTTCGCCTCGCTTTTCGTAACGCTATGGTCACGCATTCGCCAGCTTACTCCCCAAGTCAAGCGTGCGTACAGAAGTTTTACTTCAATAAAAGATGACCAAATGTATAGGAAAAGGTGCACTGGAATTCGACGACAAAAACATTGAAAATATCATCGTTGCTAAAAAAAGTGCTTCGTGGGCTACCCACTCTTGTCTACTTCAATTTTCTGAAAGTTTCACTTGTACCGAGTGTGAATTGCACGATTTTTTTTTATTATTTACGAAGTTTTACGATTGTATAGCACGGTTTTTTATTATTTACGAAGTTTTTTTGGTAGTGTTACGATTGTATAGACAAGTTGTTTCAGCCTCACATATCCACTTGTTGCTCGCTTACAGAAAACGACATTGAAACACCAAGGTTGAATAAAGAAAACCTTTCCCAAACTGAAGTTGGATTAAATTCTAGGATCTTAAATATGATTTTAATATTACCATTAAGATTTAACGAAGACATTACTTTTCATCAGACTGCTTAAATAAATATTAATCACTTAATTTAATGCAAAAAATATCTTACCTGATCGAATCGTTTTTTTGGCAATTAAGTTTTTGAATGGATATTTCTAATGAAAATAATTCTAAAAGCAATAAAATATACATATTAAAGCGATTTGTTGATGATTAATATCGTTCTGCCAGTAATAAAAGGAAGGTTAATACCATAAAGCTTGCGTGTGATATCAATGTACCTCACTAATTATTTATAGTTCGTTAGAGGTGATATATAAACCCTGAAATAAAACTCAAATCATGATATTTTGAAGTAAATATATCGAATTGTTTTAAAAAAAGCTTTTGGAGAAAACGAGGCCATTTGCGGGAATTCGAAAGTATGTACTTACACATTAATCAGTCGAAATAATTGTAAAGTTTAATACATTGAAACACGAGGCAATATTTCAATGCGTCATGCTTATCTAAAAACAAATAGTTCCTGTAAAATATCTAGGACACTTCATATCTGATGTACGAAATAGGATTCTCACGATCAATAGGCATATTAGATATAATATGTATGGAATCATATCGGTCATACGGATGTCGCATAGAGAACGGAAAAAAAAATGTCTGACACAGACTATTTGTAAATATTCAATATGTTTGACGTACGTACTAGATATTAATTATATTTTTGAATGAAGCTATAACTTTGTGGTTATCCGTTATAGATAGATGAAACGGTTCCACGGCAACTCAGAATGAAACCAACTCAGAAACACCTCAGAAAGGTCATTAAAAGCAATGAAAAAATAATTTTAAAATAGCCGGTAACCCTAACCTAACTTAACCTATTTAACTAATTTTTTATATTTTTTTATCATCACTCTTAATGACCTTTCTGAGGTGCTTCTGAGTTGGTTTCATTATGAGTTGTCTGGTCACCAGATGAAACAATTCAACTTTGTTTGAACCACTTATATAACCATATATATTTTAACCACTTATGCATACGCTTGCCCTGAAGAAGGAACGTTTGTTCTGAATCGGGTCGGATTTACTCATTATATAAGTGGTTCAAACAAAGTTGAATTGATTCATTTATTTTAGATATTAATAAATTTATTTTACTTTTGAATGTAGCTATAACTTTGTTGTTATCCATTATAATACGAAAATAATAGAATCAAATAATATAGACCTGAAACTGAGAATACTCCTCATGAAGACCTATGTATGGAGTATCTTGATTTACGGCTGCGAAACATGGTGCCTATCCGAAAGAGATAAACGGAGACTAGAGGCTTTTGAGATGTGGTCCTATAGAAGACTACTAGGAATTTCCTGGAGAAATCACATCACAAATGAGGAGGTTCTCCAAAGAATCGAAGGAGGAAGGCACCTGCTCAGGACCTTGTCCGAAAGGCGCGCAAGATGGATCGGCCATGCAATAAGACAAGAAGGCCTCTTGCATGCCATAATGGAGGGTATGACCGAGGGGACAAACGCTAGGGGACGCCCACGCCGAGAGTACCTGGAGGACCTGCTGGTGGACGTGCGCTGCTGATCATATGCAGAATTCAAAAGAGCCGCACAAGACAGGGAAGAGTGGAAGCAACGAATAGATGAAATTGCTGCAAACCAATCCCAGGATTGAAACCAGAGAGAGAGATAAATTCATAAATGACGGTGATAATAATATGAATGTCATTGACCATTAAAATAACGACAAATTGAAATTTAGAACCATAATACAAAAATACACAACAATATCTATACTTGATATACACAATTCTGATAAATTGAATCTTCTTACTTAAATCTACAAAAAGTGTTAAATGAAATTTTTCGAGAGTTTACATTTAAATTTTAATGGATATCAATAATATCTTTCAGGAAGTGATTTTATTTAAATTCGAACTGCTAAAAGTAGGAGAGAAAATGTGGTGAACTAAAAAGAGAGAAAAACGAAAATCAACGAAATATAAAGTTTTTATGTGATTGCTGTGAATTTAGCAAGGTTCGTGTTAAACACATCGATATTTGGGCATAATCTATAAATTATACGCCAATTGTACATAAAAACACTACTAAACTATATTTTTGACCAATAAATAAATTTCAACAAACACAAACTATCATTAAGAGGGCATTTACCAGAGAAAACCAGAAATATGTCATTTTCAAATCAGATTTTAGACGTATTGACTCTTTTCCACAAAAAATTATAAATGGATTTCGAAAGATTGTTCTTTTATCTAGCATTCGCATGTAATAAATTTTGAGAAATTTTTTTAATATTTAGTATAATAAGGTTATTCCATAGGTCGTTGGCAGATTTGTTAAATTTTCAAAAAAGATTTTGTGTTATACCACACCCATTTCAAATGATATAAACATGCAGTAAAATAAATCAATACATTATCTAGCAAACGCATGTTTTAGAATTTTAATTTTAGTTTCAATAAAATCATTAAAAAATATGTACATACTTTTGTTTCTTGACGAAAATTGGTCCATTTGTGTATTTATTTGCGCACTTACAAACTAATATATTTCAGATTTTTTAACATTCTTATTAAATTTAGACATTATTGAAAAATGATAAATACTTATAATCAAAAAATAATTACAAAATGTACATTATTTTAATAGTTTTATCATCACGCCTTTCAGCATTTTTTTGGATGTAGGTATAAATTAAACAAATTTGGAATGAAATAAAATCGATATTGAGTTATAATTTTAAAATGCTCGTACGGAGAATAATTAATCTTTCTCATTGTAACCGCTCTGCACGATCGTAAGAACAACTTTCGACGAAATGTGGATTTTCGTCCGCTGGCTGATTAAACGCTCTTAATAGATCAGTTAGACAAGCGCACAAAAAAAACTCCGACGGTAAGCACAAGCTTTGGACAAAGATAACACAAATACTGAGTAATAAAGGCATTCAACTCGATATAAAAATATGGGGAAAGAAAAAAAATCAGATACAAAATTAAAAGTTGAATTAAACAACCAAAAAGGAAACATTACACAAATTTAATAACGTAGTATGCTAAGACATATATATCTACGTAAAACACAACACCATTACAAAACACACATCTTTTTTATGCAAACGTCCCTCACAATATTTGCCAATTTCTTTTTTTTCATTATCGCCATCTCTATTTTATTGTGTTAAAAATAATTATTTCATGTTCTTTGAAATTTAATAAATTGTACAATGGGCCTCAACACGGGTAAAGCACTTAGAGAATTTGCACACTTATTATGACGGTGGACGCCACAAAAACCGTAAATTTATTTTTTTGCGCAACACGGCATAACACCCCAAAAACAAATAACGAAAATGCTTTTGGCCGTGAAAATCTTAAAACTTATCCGAAAATTTATTGTTTATTAAGTTTATTTTGTAGAACTCCATTTTAATTTTTTATTTATTTTATATATTTAATAATATTATTATTCAATGTATAAAAACAGTTTATTATAAACAAGTTCTGCTTCTGCTTCGTAATTATTATTATGAGTTACAATAAATAAGAAAAAAAAAACCGTAAAACTCAAAAGCATTGCACAGCTTTCCAATAATAATGTGTTTTAGTATTAAATCCAATTCTTGCCAACCTACGCGGTTTTAGATTTAACTCTCATGCACACGGTTAGAGCCATAAAGGTATGCATTCTTGTCGTTGGGTATACAAACTAATTAAATACGGCTCTCCCTTTGGATTTGCAGAGGACAAAGTTTAATGGAATTGCACATGTATTTCATACGACGCAGGCAAATACTTACTATGATCAGTTGTTTTTATAAACTAACTAGCTGGTTCTCGGTATGCGTCGCAATGCCGTATTCAAAGAAATAAATTGTTTCTCCCTGCATGTCCTTTCCCGTGCGTCCCGTTTCCCTCCCGCGTCCCCCTTCTACCTTTCCCGCCTTCCCTCACCCCTCCCCCGCTCCATCGTCCTGCCATTCCCTTCCCGCGTTCCATATATTCAGTCCCAATACATTCAGTTTTCAAACAGCTCGCGTACCACCTATTGCAATTTTTTTTTAATTTTAATTTTTCACATAATACAAACATTCATTTTTGTACGTTATAATAAAAATCAATCAAATTTCGTAACTTTTGATCTGCACAAGTATTATAATACTGTGGAGTGGAAGATACTCTCAGTATCGCCCTGGTGTAAGACCACCATTCAGAATTGAATGTTTGTGTGGTGACCAGATCTGAAAAGCCAGGAACTTCCCCGCTTTTCTCTACCCCATCTCCTTCCCCTCCCCACTACCATCAGCCACAACATACCCCAATTGGGGATGCCATAGTCTCACTGGCTCCAGACGGGAGCAGCTGGTGACTCTTGTGCGGTATTCAAATAAAAAAAAAAAAAAATAAAATCTGAAAATTGTACAATTATAAGTAGCTACATACTTTATCGCTTGTCGGAATTTTTCACACAATCAGTTCAAATTTTGAAAATGGCATTTCAGTTCAAAGCATATCCGAGATCTAGAGCTCATTGAACCATAGATTCATATAGACGTAACCGAAATTACTATTTTTAATGATTTGATAACTAACCAAAAATGTGGTTACGGCAGCACTTTATTAAAATTTAATCTCTTTTAGACGATTTGTTTTCATGACATATTTAAAGCAGGCATAAAATAAATCACTATTGATGATTTATTTTGTCATTTTCGCCCTTATACGGTGTGCTAAAAGATCTAGGTTGCGATTGCCCATTATTATTATTGTTACGGTCGGTGCTATGAACCAAACATGTTCGTAACTTAACATTTACGAGGTAGGAATCTACATTCAACAGAAATCTAATGAGGACTAATGAAGAAATCCCGCTGTGTACACAAAATTACACAGATCTATTGTGATGCTATCAAGCAACACAAAAGTATGTAAATTTATACACCAAAGAAGATTCTCAGAAGGACAGCAAGGACGAAAAGATAATCAGGTCACATTTTTGTAAGTAGGTACATACTTCCCGTTAAAAATATTTTTTACGACGAAGTAGTCTTTGAGCCTTTACAATTACTATACCTTTCCCATTACATAATAATATTACTTTTTTTATTATAGAAAATGAAATAAAACAATTTAAAGGTTATGCTAGCATTGAATGATAAATAATTTGCATTAGAAATAATATAATAAAATATGTAGTTATAAAATGAAGAACTAAAGATAACTAATAGTTTATAATTATTATATGTATCTATGAGAGTAATGCATTGAAAATTCTTATTGCCTTGTACGCCATCAGATGATCAGATTGATAGGCATTTCAAAAATGCATCAATACAGGTAATTCTTAACCGTTAATTATGGGATAGACTAATCAATTCTTTTTGTATTTAGTTGTAGTGCAATTAATTAACAGAAATACCCATATTATTAAATTATATGGAAATATCATTAAAACTCTGGCTACGAAGGGTGGTAATTCATTTACCCAAACGAGAGTTTTGTACGATATGCAAGAAGTTTTTTAGGTCATATACCTTCTCTAAAATTAAGGTAATCCTATGAAAATTATTCGTAATCGTTCTGCATTTAAAAAAAACTAATTTTAAAATTATTGAATTCTTAAGAAATCACTCTACCCTACCCTGAGAATAGGTATTCTATCACCAAAGCACACTTAAACACACGATTACATGGTAACATTGCAAGGAAATTGTAAATAGGCTCTGAAAAAGCTAATTCTGATAGAAAATATTTAGGAAGAAGGGCACTAAGACCTAATACTCCGAGACAATTACACCTAACCTAACCTAACTCTTTATCTTTATCCTTTAACTCGTTTAAAAAAAGACATCTATATGAATTTCACTTTTGTTTGTTGAGTGGAAATTAACCCCCTTCCCGACATCAGATCGAGCTGAAACTCGGCAGATAGACGCGTTGTCGATGACAATGCATTCTACCATCTTTTGGAAGCATTCATGCAGACACGTGAGCACGTGCAATTTTCTGAAATTGGACGATATTATAAATAAAAATTTACAGCAGTGAATATACGAATATACGAAATAGTCGGTACCCTCCAATTAGACTATGACTTTTAAACCCTATTTTTACAGTTAAAAAATTACATTTAAAAATGTTATTTGGGTATCTGGCTCTCGTAAAAATCGAAATAAGCAAGAACAAAAAGGAAAACTACCCGAGTAAGGGGGCATACATTAATTACGTGAGCTCAAAAAGGGGGGAGGTCCAGCAAAATCCCACGTTACTTGAAAATAATATACGGTAAGTGGCCCAAATATATCTCACCAAGGGGGGGGGGGGGGGTCTAGATTGGAAGAAAAACTGCTCACATAATTAATGTATGCCTCCTAACGTTGCATTATTTTCCTCACTGACGAATTAATGCTTACCATAGGATTACGATGCAACGTGTTGAAAAAAGCTATATGAACATTACTAAATTTCAATCGAGCAGAATTATCACAATCAAAATAGTCATATTTTAATCATTTTACACATGTTTTAGTACACGTATTTAGACGCACAAGGTTATACGTAATGAAATTGTCTGTATCCCCGAAAATCGGCGACGCGTATGCACGTGAGGATGGGAATTTACCATTTGGTTGTGATTATGTGTGAGGAGACTTTTATTATTACAATTATTTCCGATTCTAAAATAATTTTTATTTTATATAATTTTTTTTTTTGATAAGTACTTTAACTAATTAATCACCACTCTTTAGGCCGCTTTTTGTCTATACATGTTCGTCTCTTGTCATTTTTGTTAATTTTTAATTTATCCTGACGAAGAAACTATTGGTTTCGAAACAAGGTGATAATTTTGATTAAATAAGTTGTGTATACAAAGTGATTTGTTTTAATTTAATAAAAATATAATATTTCGATGGCAAGCATTAAGTGCATTACCAAGTAATCGGAATTACGATGTTTATTAATTAAGATTTAATTAGTAAATAATTAAGGAAAAATAAACATACATATATCTAACTTTAAAGCACAATCAGAATCGAAACGTTGCCTGAAGTGAATCTTTAGCCAGGTGTTTCTCAACACTTCTTCCCCTTCCCACGGTCTCACATTATAGAGATCCCATTGGCTTCGGGCAGTTCATGTAAAAATTTTAAAGTGAAAACTTCTTTACCACCGTTGTGATTTGAAACTCGATGAAACGAAAAAGCTACACTAAAAAGACACAAACACATACATCTTTTTAGCCTGCGAGAGAATGAGATAGAATAATCGGTCTCCTCTTCGTGCGGTGCTTCGTAGCCTCCCCACTCTCGTCTATTTTAGTTTTCTGAAGGTGTTACTTCTACCACGTGTGAACTGCACACATATTGTTTTTTTTAAGATTCTAATAGTGAGAATGGGGTATTATAAAGACTTTACATGTAAGGGCCAGTTGTTTTACAGAACTTGATCAAGTCATACAATAACAAAGTTATAATTTAGTTATTAAAGTTATAATTCAACATTAACTATGAACTTATGTGATTTATTCAAGTGTAGTGAAACAACTGGCCTTTATTTGTGATAAATAAATAAGAAAATGAACATCTGTTATGTCCGAATCCCACACGTTATAATTCATAATAAGCCCGAAATATTGTTTGTTTGTATCGCGTAGGTTGCGCTGCCCGTCCCGTTCAATGGGACGTAGCTCCTAAAATCTAGAGAAAACCCTTTTCGACATCCGTCGGAGAGTTTGCCCTTACCGCCTCCACCACCCTCCCCCACCCCCACCCCCCGAGTGACCTTTGGCGACATGGAAAGAGCACAGAGGGGATGGGGAAGGGCGGCGCCGGGCGGCGCTGTGAGACGCCGTTGCCATGGCGACGTCTGATGACGTAACCACGACGCCCGGAGCGCCGGAGAAACAGCCCGTACGAGTTATAACGGCGCGACGAGAATTCTTGGACGGCCATACAATGCGAAACCGGAAAGCACGACGCGAAGGTTTGACTTGAAGAACCATTGAGCTTCACTGGGTTACTGGGAGATCACGGATACGTAAAGAAACCTACGACGTAGTAACGACATTTTATAACGACTGGAAAATCATAACATAATTCAACTATTATTTTTAACAACACGAGTTCTGGTTTAACTTGCACTTACGGGAAGTGACATAATATTACATTATGAGAATATAAATGTTTACATGCGATATTTATTTTACAAGAGTAGTAAATTTGGGAATTTTGTGATGGTTAAAAGAGTGTTGGAAAGAATGGAAACATTGGGAAGGACCAACTATTGTATTGATATAAGATTAGATTAGATAAAAGGTACTTTTTTTATTTTTTTTATTAGAAAGAAAAAGTTCTACAATATTACAGGAAATCAAATAAAATAAAATATTACAGAAAAAAGAAAAGTCCCAATAAACTACTTTTAAGTAGTTTGTCAATGGGTGCTTTTACTTTGAAGTTTTTTTTTTAAATAAAACTTATTATGCAGTTAGACATTTTTTTGTGTTACTACAAAAAGTGTTAATACAAACTATTTCTTTCGGCGAGCCAATTTTTCAATATAATATTTGTTTTTACATTATTTGTACATTTTTTAATTTTAGCAGGTAACATATTTAAGCAAGTGGGTATCATGTAGTCCAGCGTTCTTTGTCCATATTTGTTTAAGTGCTTAGGTATGATCCTTCCTTTAATTAACATTCCTTGTTAATTAAAGTTAACAGTCCTTCATTTAACGTAAATCGAGTATTGTATGTGTGGTCCAGTCAATTTATGTAAATAGGGCTATTCATATGCTGAAAAATAATTTTATGCCACAGAATTGCTCTTACTGAGAGAATTTTAAGATTCTGGTAAAAGTACGGAACATTGTGCCTTTGTTCGTATAAACTTTTATGGGCTAATAATTTAACTAATGAATTTTGAACTGATTGAACATGATTTACATTTGTCTTGCAGGAAAGTCCCCATGCTGTAATTCCGTAGCTTATAATAGACTCAGCTAATGATAAATAAATTATTCGAAGTGTGCATATTGGAACATAGAATTTAAGTTTATATAATCTACTAACAATAGATCTCAGACGTTCACAGACTTTATTTATTTGTAAATTAAAATTACGATTAATCTTAACATAGTTAAAGCCTTTTCAAGTAAGTTTTCGACCGATCACTTTGTTTTATCAATTATTATTTATTTTCGAATGTACTGCAATACATTCCATTTTTCGAAAGTAAAAATAAATTCGATGAAATAACAATACACGCATAGAAAAAAATACAGTGTGCAATTCAAAGCAGTACAAGTGAATACTAAAATAGACAAAAGTGGAGAGGCTACCAAGCACCACACAAAGAAAAGACCAATTATATTGTATTTCATCGCAGGCTTAATCCTATAAATGTATATATAAACATGTTTGTCTCTTTTTAGTTTTGCTATTTTTCATTTCATCGAGTTTCAAATCACAGCGGTGCTAAAGAAGAAAAAAAAGAAGTGAACAATGTTAAAAAGAAGAATTTAATGAAATGCGTTTGAAGTGTATTGAAGCACATTTTTAGTGATTCCAATGTTATGATAGAATGTATCCCCCTAGCCTGGAGCACTCGTTTTAAATCATCGTAAAAAAATTACTTCGGTAAAAATTTCTAAAGAAGTTCAACAACTGTTCATAAAAACCTCCCCAGGCAAAAGAGCCCGCAGACTATACCGAATATCTACGTGGAACAATAAAACCTGTTGCTTGCGGATCGGTCGTTTGGGTAACGAAAGGCGACACTTTAAGGGAGGTTGGTAAATATAACGATATAACGGCGTTAAACTGTTCCCGTTATCCGCTACTGCTGCGCGGCGTTTAACGACAAGGGTGTTAAATCCACACCGCTCGGTACTCTGCGAACTGGGAATTAACTCGTTTAACGGACTGCTAATTTAACACCCCCTTTAATAAACTTAGCTATAGGGTATATGTTTAAGAATAATGTCTATATTTAGGTGGGAAGTCGGTTTATAAACGATTTAATTGAAACGCTCTTCTTAAGCATATTTGTATAGTTGTTGGTAATCATCATTTGCATATATACGAGGCATGTTCAGAAGGTAAGTGTAGTTAATTTTTTTTTTTTTTGAAAAAGTATATTAGAAAAAAAATTACAGGATATTCTTGATACACATGTTGACTATTTTTACAAATAATTGCCAACCCGTTCAATACATGTGGTGAGCCGTGGCACAAGTTTCTTTATGCCCTCCTCGAAAAATTCTCGAGCCAGCTCCTTCCCCCAACGCACGACCAGTGCAGTGGCGGAAGGAGCACCTCCTCGTCGGATGAAAATTTATTTTCATCCGTACATGCCTTCAAGAAGCTGAAAAGATGATAATCTGAAGACGCCAAGTCAGGGGATTGCGGGGGGTGGTTCAAAACGTCCCAATCGAATGAGTCCAAGAGCGTATTTATTGGTGGTTAAGACTGTGTGAGGACGGACATTTTCGTGAAACAAGCACACTTCTCTGGTCAGCATTCCCCTCAATGAGAAACAACTTGATTCTCTTTCAGTATAACTTAGATCAAGCAAGCCTCATCATGGTAACGGTGCCGATTCTGATAAAGTGCATTAGAAGACTTTGATGTATTGACTAATACAAATTTCTAGAAAATCTTTTATTACTCAGGAAGTCTAAGAGCCATAAGGAAACAATAAAACAACTCTAGAACGAATGATTCTTTCAGTTAAATTCCGAATACACGTTTTTGATTCAGTCTTATGAAAAAGTTTGTCCTTGATGGAATCACGATTTTGTGCAGGTGCTAACAATCGGCAAAGCAAACAATGTCTACACGGAGACATCAATAAATAAGCAATATTGTGTCCTTAATAAAATACACACATATTTCCTCCTTCAACAAAGCAAGGCCGACGTGCACCGCTCATGATTAGCATACAACTTTGTATAATTTATGGAAATAAGACCTATTTATATACGAATGCAGTAAAATTAAAGTGTTTTATTGCAAATTCCCCCAAATTATCCGCTCACTAATATTATATAATGTTCACGTGTTCAGACGAAATTGCATTCTTGAGTGTGAATTACATCTACAAACTAGAAACGGTTAGTTGGGTGGTAACCCACCTACTTGCTATATGTGTATAAATAATAACATAATGTATTAATCGTGCATTTAGAATAATCGACATTTTAACTTTTATTTTATTGCGTTATACCAACTCGCTTAAAGACACTCTCATTTAATTAATATTCCAAAGTAAAAACCACAAATACCAACGTAATACAATGTTCATAGTCCAGCAATAAAAATGCTGAAGACACGATTAAAATTGTATATTGTGTGCAAATTAAATAATGGTCAGTGCCCTTAACAATCAATTATTCCACATTATTATGCAACGCTGCTTAATTAATTGACTTAAAACCGTGGCACCGTTTAGTGCTTTAATTCCATACACGAATTAAACAGTGTGAATAGTTTATCGAAGCAGGATACAAGTCAAGGGTGTTTTTACTTAAGTTTTTAAAAAGGATTTGACTTTATACCAAAGAGCAAGTTTAGTACTACTGAGAGTAAGTACCCAATAAAAACATATGAACTGAAAGCTAATTAACAAAGACATCATGATGTTAATAAACGACCAATCAAGCAACGACATAAAGAATTGCATCAATCAATCAAAACAGTGGAGAAAAATAAATCTTCAACAAGGTAAGAGAAAAGTTAATTGATCGTAGTACCGTAGCGTGTCAAGTGGAGCACTCTAGTTATACGACAATCCTGGACAGGAAATAATACAATAAATCTGTACCTACTGTTAATTAACGATGGATGCATCAACTGCAAGAAAATTCTTCTTTAGTCATTCTATGAATGAGGGGGTGCGTTGGACGTCTGCGACACTTGCCTGGTTCAACACATCGGTTATATTTATCCGATTTCCCTGACACCAGGTTCAAGATCTCAGTTTGGTGAGAGACGTGTCCAAAGCTCCAATGTATCCCCCCAGGATACGTTGAAGCCAGGCAACCTGATTTGGATGCCTATCTCATGCATTTCTAAAGGATAGGAGCTTCTCTGTTGAAAGACACCTAACAGCCTGTTTTGGATGCCAAGTTCTTCCAGAATGGACATATTCTTTCGAGAGCATATGTAGTGCATAGTAAGTTTCAGCTGATGTATGAATCACAAAATTAATAATTAGCCATTCGGGCACAAAAGTGAAACGTTAAGTGGGACATTATTAACAAGTTGAACGTTAACCTGTCGTATGCGTCACGTGTTGTATTGGACCTTAGTCGAATGTGAAATTACTCCAATTGTCGTACGTACGGCGCAACGGACGGAGCTCTGTGGACAACCAGCGAGTGACACAATCATCATAATGCACACCTTGTCACGTCAAATCAATGAAACCTGTTTAAAACAAATGAATTTATGGGCAAGATAATAATTTGTCGAAATTAAGACCGACGACGAAAAAAATGTGAGAATGTTTATATCGACTACAACTCAATTTTCTTTACACAACCAACTTGTATTTTTGAAATTAATAATTTTATTTTGGATAATAATAATTTTGTTATGGAAATAAATTTCTTTAGGAAATAATTAATATTTTATCATGTTGTTTGTCTTCTTTTGCACGTATGCAAGTGAAATTAATCCTTCTATAAGCACTTCTTTAGTAAATCTTTCAAAAAATGGGAAAACAACAACGTTCACCTAAAAAACCCAGTTTCAGGAATACGCGAATTTCGCGAAGCCTTTCCTCACCATTCTAGAGTTTTTGTTGCTTCGGGGAACAGATTTTTGCTTTATGATTAAGATTTAGCGACCGGTATACTTTTGGATTGTAATAATTTTGTTATGGAAATAAATTTCTTTAGGAAATAATTAATATTTTATCTTGTTTTGTTTGTTTTCTTTTGCACGTATGCAAGTGAAATTAATCTTTCTATAAGCACTTCTTTAGTAAATCTTTCAAAAATGGGAAAAAAACAACGTTCACCTAAAAAACCCAGATTCAGGAATACGCGAATTTCGCGAAGCCTTTCCTCACCATTCTAGAGTTTTTGTTGCTTCAGGGAACAGATTTTTGCTTTATGATTAAGATTTAGCGACTGGTATACCGTTTATCATATATGAATATTATAAATAATTAGAACCCTTCAACTAGTTCCCTGTTTACATTTACACGCGTAACTGATTTGCGATTCGCTATTTTCAACCTTTACAAATAGATTGCGACATAAGGTACCACCTTCAAATCATGCAATTAATAATTAAAACCGCAATGTACATTATAATACGAAAATATTTCCCGCGCAATCTGCCTTTTGACAGTTCGCTTGTGGTACTTTTCAAAATACAGAACCTCTGCATAAATCTGTTGTCTAGAAAGTGTCCCAAAAACGCGATGCACGCTTTACCAAACGATCCAAGAGTTACATCTTGAAAGTCGTGCAAATCACATTTATCAATTTTATCACCACTTCTTGTCAGGATAATGGCGAAAATATGTATGGAATAAAAAAATAAAAACATTTCAACGAACTTTAGTAGCCGAACTTCAAAAGAAGGGCCCGCTTCGGGAGTTATTATGTAGGACCTATTTACAATTTACAAGGAGGTAATATAATATTTAGTAATTTATTCTTAATTTAATAATTGACCTAGTGCCCAAATTAAGTGACATTTCGAAGGGTTACGTGCCGGCGAAACGTTAATAATTTTAATTGCTGTCGGAAATCGAGCCGCGGTTCACACTGAAAAGCAGTGTGGTGACCTAAGGTGGTAATAGTAATTATTGTTTCACTACATGCGATCTGTGTCTCACCGCGGGGCAGGTACCTGGTACCTATTGGCTACTGGGTGCTGGGTACTGGTTACTGGGTAGGTACGGGACGAGGTCAGCCCGCGATACGGTCGGGTGACCACAGTCTATTAACGACTTAAACTGGACCGGTGCCCTCGAAGAATCGAATCTGCACGTGCGACTTGCTACCGGTTAGTGCCCACAAGGCAGCGATTTGATCGCTTTTCGAAAGCTCAAAAGCCAATATTAGGTTACCTAAAAAAACGAGAAATCAGCGTTATATTTTCAGAGTACAAACTATACCGTATTTCGTAGAGTACCTATAGAATCTCTCTGTGTGTCCATTCCTGCAAGATTATTAAATTATATTTGTTAATTAAATAATTTAAAAAACTTACGCGAATATTTAATAAAAATTATCAACATGTTTCAAAACCAATGGTTTCTTCATCAGGTTACAAAGGACACTGAAAATTAAGATATACAAATAGACAAAGCATAGACACATAGTACCTATAAGCAGACAAAAGTATAAGAATAATGAAATAATTTTACTTTGTGTAAACCACTTATTTGATGTGCAAATCCGACCGGTTTCGGAACAAACGTTCCTTCGTCAGGGAAAGCTTATACTAATTTGACAGTTTCGAACAATGTTTTATTATGGTAGGGGTGGAGCTGTTGCTAGATAATAATGTAGATTGGGTAGGTAGGTATTAGTGTAGAGTGGGTGGGTAGGGGAACAAATCCATGATTGGGCTATATGACAATATTTTTTGTTTGTTGATAATAGATTCATTATTTTTAAGGGATTTTTTAATTTTTTTGTTCCGAAACCGGTCGGATTTGCACATCAAATAAGTGGTTTATACAAAGTAAAATTATTTCATTATTCTATAATGGATAACCACAAAGTAATAGCTACATTAAAAAATATAAAAGTATAAGAATACGCTGTGGAAGAAGGTAATTAATTAGTTACAAAATTGTTGTGTTTTATAACAAAAACGTTTGTAAATTAATTAGAATCAATAAATACAATTTTTTGAGTTTGTAAAGGGCAGTTACGTTATGCTTTTCATGGTTCGATTAAATCAAACATATGGTAGTCCATTTGTGAAAGTCCCTGGATACGCGCCATAAATATATTTGTATCCATTTTCTTAATCAATTAATAATTTATGCTATGAGACCATGAGGGCGCCATCTATGGTTTTTGTATTGTATTGAATTTACCTATGTGGCTTGAGATGCAGTATATTCATGCGTTTCCTTACCTTTGTGAATCAGGCAATTACTTCTGACGGGAGTGTCAGTAAAAGGCCAAGAGATGTCTCTCCTGGTCAGTCATAAGAATAATTCATCTAATACTTGAATTATTGTTGTACAAAATTTGGCACGTATCATTAATATGCAAATTTATTCATTGTTGAAACTTCCTTGCTGTGCGAAACATCTGTTAAGATTATGCAATACCGCCTTGATATTTTGAGTGAGAAGAAGTGTCTTTTGTGCTGGACATCATACAAGAGCTGCATTCTCTGAGTGAGTATTGTTTTGTTTCACTTTGGTTGGAATTGCTGGGTCAACTGTTTTTGTGTCACATAGGGAAGAATTCAATTTTCGTTAATTTACATAGGGTAGTAACTCCCTCGTGTCAGGGGCTATTTACACGCCCCTACAGTCCCCCTTCATCAGGACAAGTGGAAAACTTTAATTGTTTTAATTTTTGGATCCCAAAAATATAGGAGGTCTTAGCGATTTATAGATTACTTTTAAATTAAAAAAAATAATCACATTTCTTTGAGTGTTCTCTAACACGATTTTTACACTTAACATAATCACGACCTTGGTTTCTCTTTGGTTATTATTTGACTCAACATAGATATTAGGCACTTACATTAAATTAGCTTATAAAAATACATTGTATAGGTTACTTTGGTTAATAGAGAGGTACGTACTTGAAAAGGCGTGTCAATAAATAAAGTATTCGTTACCTAAAATAAATTATGATCAAAAGTAAGTGAGTTGTAATGCGTGTCAAATTAATAACCTTCCACAAACGACTGATATAAAAGTGTAAAAAATATGTAAGTATTTTATCATACTGCAGTTAGAATCGAGCCCTCAAGCTTATGACTAAAACTAAAAAAACGTAGACCAATAATACGAAACGGAGTCGTCACTTCTTATCAATGACTAAAACTAAAAAAATGCCAATGCCGAGTTTGATGGAGTTAAATTTTTCTGATGACCTTTTCATACATAAATAGTTATTTCAAAGTCCTTTCAGTTTACTGAAAGAAACGGATCGAGATAGGTAGGTAGACATGGCTTTTATCGCTTAAGTCATAAATTTGGTACAATAAAATTGTAAGACAAGGTGATATTGATTTAGGTTGTTGAAAGTCCTAATGACATTCAACACCTTTTCGTAGAAGAAACTGGCCCACCTTACGCATAGGTTCTTTGTGAATACCTGTTTCTACTATCTACCTGTATTTCCTATTTCCCAGAGCCAAGCGACCTTATAACCCGGTAAGAAAGGTTGTTACCGGAAGAAACGCGTGTCAATTGCCCCGTCCTAACACCGCGAAGCGTGCGATGCATGAACTAGAAGCATAAGGGTAAGAAGTATCAAGCAATAGTTGGACATTAATGCAAAGGCACGAAATATAATCATGGACACAATTGAATTCGTTTGCCCTTTTGACAGCATTTTTTTTTGCCGGTTGGGAATTGCCTCAAACCTTTCGCGTGGTCACGATTAAACCTTCACATTCGTAGGGCCGGTTGTCTCATCCTTGGATTAACTAAAGCGGTGTATTAAAAATCAAAATTACTATGATGTTGTTAAAGTGAGTTGTTTGACCGAGAGATACTTCCGTATGTCACTCAAAAGTCGAAACACAGATTAACTTCTTGTAAAAACATCCGAATTTTAAAAGATCGCATTTTGTAAGTATAAATCATTGAGTACATTGTATGTATCATATGTATTACAGGAATTTAACAATACGTTGCTAGTTAGGTATTCAGCTTTCAATAGATAAATAATTATATTACTACGTAAGTGGCAGAAAGTTAATCCGATATCATAAAAGCTTCAGGATTTCAGTCAAGGGATGCGCCGCATCCACATACTGAAAGATCTCCATACAAAAAATTGAAATTTTGAAAAAAAAAAATCATTTTCAGCTACAACAACGTCAGTAATGTCGTATTTTCCAATCTTAGCACTCAAACTCACTAAAAAACTCACGGACCGCCACTGATATGTGTGTATTAGGTACTTAGGTTTTGTCGATAAAATGACCAATAACCGATACTATATGGAAATACAACGTCTTCAAAAAAAAAATTACCTATTTATGTAAGGACGATGAAAGAGCAGATTTATATACATCAGAACTATACAGATGATGAGAGAGCGGATTTTACATAATTAATTATTCTATAACTAATAAACTAATAAAAAAAAAAAAACACTTCAAACAATCAACCGAATAAAATAATAATAGATATATTTACTCGCGTCGAGGAGGGAGTCATGAGATTCAGAATTAGAGAAGAGCGTGATGGTTTTAGTTAGTTATGAAAAAATAATATATATCATATTCGTTTACATCAATCAAATATCATTTGTGGGCGTTTTGTAGGTCGGGTTTTTTTTTTAATATTTTAGCATTTAGGGGACGCAGCAGAAGTTGGAGTGGGCTTTGTGTCAATATAGAAAATAAGCTCATCGCGAGCTATGCATACGATACACTTTTTAAGGCGCTTTGGTTTTTTTAGTTATGTTAAATAAACTACAGTTTCACGCACAAAAATTTAAACTGAGGCATAATACTAAATGTCATTGTGAATCATATAAAATAAAGACCCTTTCAAAAAGATTAACATTTTTTTACCGTCCGAGGCTCGACACTTCTTGTTGTTCACGCGTGTGATCATTGTTGATACGGCGCTCAGTAGTATCGGTACGAGAGGTGGGGGGCGCTGGATAATTTAACTGTGGTAAAGGAGGCGATTCTTTCAATAGGTTAAGAAACACTGATTCATATCTTCAACAGCCTTCTGGTTTCCAGTTTTGGATATAGGTTTCCCCATCCAAATCCATAATCGTCTGGCTAATCCATTTGTAGACGACTTCTGTTTCTCTTCCCGACCTTTTTGTTTCCTCCACCGACGCCAACGATTAGTTGTACATGCGACCCAATGCGACCGAATCTTTTTCTGTTTGAGAATGGTTAATATTGTCTAACGATTACATAAAAAATATATATTCCACCAGTCATCCGATAAGCATTTACCTTTTAATTTGAATGGGAAAATTGCGGCAATAGTGTTCGTTAATATTGACTGATTAAATTTACGCCTGTGACGTATTAATAAAAGAGACACGAGGTTTAGATGTAAAAGAATAAATTATACATAATAAAAATTATATTGCACACGCACAAACAGTGACACCACTACCCAAAAAACAAAACTCCATTACCTATACCTTTTGATTTAAAAAAAAACATAATGTGCAATTCACCTGCGGTAGAAGTGAAATCTTCAGAAAACTTAAGTATACAAGAGTGGGGAGACTACGAAGCACCGCACAAAGAGGAGACTGATTGTACTATCTCATTCTCTCGCAGGCTAAATCCTAAAGATGTACGGGTTTCTCTCTCTCTTTAGTGTCGTTGTTTTACGTTTCATCGAGTTGCAAATCACAACGGTGCTTTAGACGTTTTCAATTCAATAATTTTTCAGTTGGGTTAAGTATTTTGGCCTCACATCCAAAATTCAGTTTTGTATGAAAAAGCCCGCGAAGCCGTTCCTCTTAAAACAATCTACAGCTCAGAATTCAATATAATATAATGACACGTTATGAAGTATCAGTACTTGTGGGTATACAGTAAAATGGTATGATTTGATTGTAACACTGTAGGCGCGTTTTAGTATTTATTCGTGTAATAAACACAAAATCTGTGCGTGTTGGCTACAGCACTCTGCTAACCTTGGTGTGTAAAGTACCCAGTGGGTAAATCATGCTGTATAGCTGAAGGTACTAACTGCTTACCAGTGGCGGTCTTTCCCTCAAGTCAATTGGTCAAAAACCTCCCAAAATTATAAGATGACAGTACAACGTAAATATGTATGATCAAAACAAATGGTATTATTCTAATGTATTTGAAATGCACCGCGAGAAAGCAGTGACATCTGTGACATCTAACATAAGTGGAAGCTTTCTTTCATACGCACTATGATTGGCTGGGTTAAACTATGAAATGCCCCAATGTCATGTCTTCTGTCTCTTTACGCACCATACAATAAATGAGATGGCATTATGTCGCCCAGTAAAAGTTTTCTGATTCTGAAGACAGTTTGGGTCATTGCCGTAAGAGAGAGAGAGAGAGCACGCTGAATATTATGCGTCTGAAAGAGATGGTTTGGTAAACGTAGGTTGATTTTGCATATTTTATGCTTGTCGCATGAAATAATTTACTGTATTATGCAATTTAACTCTCAAACTCGTGAGGTACCTACAAAGGAATATTGTCATATTTAATTTGATATTGTATCATAATAACATTTAGTTTAAATGACCTTCCACTTCAGGACCCTATTGAGCCGCCTCTGCTGCTTACATCTACTTGGCTTAAAGCATTCGTAAAGTCACGAGGTTTTCACATGTGGCAGTTGAAGGCAGTGGAAAATAAAAGTGAAACGAACTGAAAAGTGTAATGTGTACTTAACATCATGATGATTATAATAATAAATATATTATGTTATGTAAACTGTTTGAGAATGTTATTTCTGTGTCACTACGGATGCTAATTTGGTACCAGTCACTCGATTTACATTATCATTAAGAACATTATTATTATTATTTAATCATTGGAGGCAGCATTAATAAACACTCAAACGAAAAACGTGTACCCAATGGAAAAGACAGAAAAATATTCAGTTGCATCGTGGAATTGAACGCAGCACCTCTTCCAAGCCGGGGAAGTGCTCTGAAAACTGAACTAAAAGCTAATTTGAGCACATTATCAACCTTTGTCATTTTTAATTGTATCATACCTCGTCTGAGAGCTACCAACATTATCTTAATTCTATTAACGCTTATTTTTGGCTGCTATCTTCATGGAAATTGCAAGATTCTACATGAATTAAATTGCAATCTAGATAGTGTCCGTGAATCTTTTTCACATTTTTCTTTCGAGAGTTGTCTTATATTGTCTTCAACGATTACATATTACAATTTGAGGTTTCACTCATAGTTATTCCACTGTAAAATATTGAATATTATTGTCGTTCCAGCAATTCCAGTTTTGAGACCATTGGTTCCAAAACATTTCCGGAAATTATAAATTGTGTAACAAAATCTTTTATTATAATTTATACACAAAAATGGTGCAACTGTTAAGGAAGAGGTTTTAATAATGTATTGGTTTCGTAAACAGTGATAGATAAAATTAAAATATTATAATTATGGAGGCGGGTATGGGTACCGCCACGGAATGCTGCACGCTGCCTGGCAGGCCGGATCGAGAGAGACTGGTTGAGGGAGGCCTTTTGACCTTTCCAGCCGTACTTTCTCGACCCCGTCGCCTTGCATCGCAGTTGGAGGGATGGATGCATACGTCCGTCACTCTTGGACACACTGACCACCAGATTCCTTCCAGAACTTCTTTCCTTTTCCTTCCTTAAAAAGATCCTCATAGGCCCTGAGGGAAATAATTTTCCTCAGGGCCTCCTGTGTGGAGCTAATGTGAAGCTAAAAAAAATCTCTTCCGACTAAGGACTATGATATCTACATGCTTAACGTGTGGTACATTTTGCTTTCGTTTTTATCAGAGAGGAGATATAATCGTCATTATCAGATGATGTTGAAATTATCAGTTCGAGGACGAATCAATAAAATCAACGGTGGTTGGACTTTTTGGACATTAAATTAATAATATTTTGTTCGAATCTAAATCTAATAAATCGGAGTTGAAAAAACCCTTCGTATGGCACTGTTTGTTGTAGGAAAACCACTCTTAACACTTTTTGTTATACGATGCATATACCAAAAATTGAAGATAAAACAGAACTTTCAGTGGTAGGACCAAAATAGAAAATAAATAATGATAGGGACAGAGAGCTACACAGGTTTTCCACAGTAAGTTCACACATGGTTTCAGGCATCGTTCAATTATTTACTCTTTAATAAAAAATAAAAACAATTAAATTCAGAACCTATACAGAAGTAACAGCACGCACGCAAATGATTTTTATCAGCGATTCCTGAACATATTTGAACTAAAAATGTTGATGTCATTTTGCAGTTTGATGAATTTTTTTTTTCATTAAAACATCATAAAATTCCATCCTACGCCGCAACGGAGTTGTTGAGCACATTAAAGTCACTTGATAAGCATTGTAGTGCTCGTTCTAGCAGCACGGTTACCCACAAAACAGCGCGCGTATCGCTTAAATCACGGCATCCCGCATTTCTACCGATTTATTACATATTTTCCTTAAACACTAATTTTTTCAAGCTTTTAAAAAAATATGTTATTTTTTGAAGATAATATCTAGAAGTTCCCCACGCCGAAACGTAAATTATATGAAATTTCCTTGATAGAAAAAAATCGCAAAGTATGCTCCGAAAATTATTATGAACACGTTTTTTTCACTTATTTTAGAAGTTATATATATAAAAAAATTCGCAGTATTTCTTTAAATGCTATTTTAGATGTTCCCTACGCGATTTTGCTCTATTTTAAACTAGTCGTGTTTTATTAAACATTTTCACAATTTTCGCTTAAATATTATAGATTTTTAACATTAGCGCGCTCTCTCTGACGTTCGTATTTACATATCACTCCATCTTCTTCTTTTTGAGCGGGTATACCGCGACTTAAACCCCCCGTTGCTATGGATGGGATCGATAGAAAAAAATATCATCGAACAACAAAATGACATCTACATTTTTACTCCAAATATACTCAGAAATCTCTGGTTAAAATCCTTCGGGTACGTGCTGTTACACCCTGCATAGGTAAGGTTATTACTCTAAACGACTAATTTATAACTAACTAACTAACCATTACGCCGTTTCCCCGCAGGGGTAGGCAGAGAGGACGGACCGCCAAACAACTCGGTCTTGGCGTACACTCTTTGCCTCACTCTCATTCATACATCGTCTCATACATTCTCTTCTATTATTCTGACTTTTGACATGGCCCGACTCAAGTATTTGATTCACTTGATCGTACCATGTCTTCCTCGGGCGTCCCCGACTTCTTCTACCTTTCACATTCGCGTCGTATATTCTTCTTACACTACTTTCTTCGTTCATTCGCTCTACATGCCCAAACCATCTGAGGGTCCCTTTCTAGATCTTACTCATTACGCTTACATCAGCCTTACATTCTTTGCAGATATCCACATTTCTCACACGATCATACATTGTTTTACCACACATACGTCTCAGGGATCTCATTTCAACAGCATTCAGCTTACTTTTATCCTTCCTCTGCCAGTTCCATGCCTCACTGCCATACATCAGGGTAGGTACCAGGACTCCATTGTGGACTGCTAGCTTCGCTTCTTTTGACAGTTTTTTATTAGCGCCGACGGCATTCAGCCTTCTTTCAATATCTCTATCAGCCTTCCCATCTCTCGTAAACACACTACCCAGATACACAAACTCATCCACCTGTTCCAAGTATTCATCATTCACAACTATGCTGCATACTGTTTTCGTACTCTCTCTTTCAAACACCATGACTTTAGACTTACTTACAGTCATCATTAACTCATTCTTCATACATACTGATTTATTTAAAACGTAATTTTCGCATAAAATTTAATTTACAGGCGACGCGATTTCAAAGTTAAGTATGTCGATCTCTATTATACGCGAATCGCACGAACTTCACGCTAGATACAAATCATATAAAAATATTATTTAGGATTGTAAGATTGTATTACCAACGCGATATCTATCGCCGCGTCTCTTAACTAAATAAATATTTATCATTTTTGATAGGAAGGGCCGGCAGACCCAACTAGACCTGTTGCTAGGGAGAATGACGTCACCGTGTCACACAGTTCACAACGATATGGTTTCGCGACCTAGTTTCGTCTACTCGTATATCCAATACAGGGACACGTGTTAACACGTGGAACGTAGTAGACGCGCGTCGCGTCGCCGTGGAATAATCCGAGGAATTTTGGCGTCGGAAAATGTCACGATTTCGAAATTCAAATTTATAATATTAAACTTGGAAAGTTACGATTCGTGATAAGTACGTTGTTCTTTTAACCTTTTTGAAGTCACGGAACACTTTTATTGAACGGAAATATTGCGAAACACAAATTTCACTTAAGTGCTAAAAGTAACAAATAAAAATAAACTTGCAGATATTTTTATTATTATATATTCAATTTGGAAGGCGATTATGGGTATCACCCCCCAGGAACCATTTATTGGATAACCAACACGCTATGTTTGGTGACTTAGCAGGGGTGCACGGATTCATGGGGTGAGGTATGTCCGGGTCTTGGCGGTGGATGCTTCTGCCCTCCAGCTGCGTGGCAGGCCGGAGAGACTGGTTGAGGGAGACCTTTTGACCTGTCCAGCAGAACTCTCGGAATATCGCCTTGCACTGCAGTGGGAGGGATGGATTCATACGTCCCTCACTCCTGGAGACACTGACACTAACTCCTACACCCTTTTCCTTCCCATAAAACTTCATGTTCTTACTTTCCTCAAAAGACCCTCTACAGAGCATTCGCAAAGCCGACGTAACCATGAGAGAAATTATTTTGTGTGGAGCTAATGTAAAAAATATATACTTATACTAGCTGATCCGGCGAACTTCGTACCGCCTCAGAATCAAATACTGTTGTCAACTTATTAGCTGAATTGATCTAAATTGTTTCTCTCTGCGTATACCATACCTTGATCTAAATTGTTTCTCCCTGCGTATCCTTTCCCCTCTCGCGTTCCCTCACCCTCTCCCCACTCTACTTCTCCCCTTTCCCCGTCCCGCTAACCCCCCTTCCTGAGTTCCTTTCCCCCGTCCCCCCTCCCCCGGTTCACAGTTCAATATTATACCCCTTACAATATTGCTGCAGTTCTTTCAAAATAGGAGAATTCGTTCCATACAAAATGTATGGGGAAAATAATTTTCTTCGGAGTGGAACACCCTTTACTTTTAGGGGTATGAAAAATAGATGATGGTCGATTCTCAGACCTACCAGATAAGCACGCAAAATTTCATCAAAATTGGTCCAGCCGTTTCGGAGGAGTATGGTAACAAACACCGTGACACGAGAATTTTATATATTAGAAGATTTACCTACGAGTACATAAAAATACAATGTAGGTTTCGACACAGGAGGTCCGAAGGTTTTCCTGGGGTATTTGTCATGTTTTATATTATGCTGAACATATTATGAATATAATATAATACAGGATACGTAACAATTTCAACATTGTAGAACTTTAAAATGCAATACCAGGCCCCATCGACTTTTTCTAATATTATTTCATTAAAACCAATCAGGTTAAAAATGCGATAAAATAGATATTCTAACTTCATCTTATTCAATAACATTGTTAATATTGATAAACAGAACGACTGCAATAAGGAACTCCAGTGAAAAATATTCTGGCTTTAAAAATGTAAGTTTTATTTAATTATATTAAACGCGGAGTTTTTAAAAAATTATTAAAAAGTTCATTTTTAATCGGGTCGTAAAAACACGCCTTCAAGGTGACGTCACTGTTCGACGTGTCGTGACGTCACCGTAAAATCATTGTATGGGAATGTATGATATGACACTAGCCATCGTATAAATTTATTCGTTTATTTACATACTGTTTATAGAGATTTAGTTGTTGTGTTCATTGAAATATTATTTTGGCCTAAATAATGTTTAAAAAAAAAGGTATCTCTTATTAGTTTATCTCTATTATTGAAAATATTTAAAAATTACTGCACAACAAAATGGTAATGCTATTTCTAGGGAGAATACTTCGAACAACGGAATTCAAAATGGCGGCAGTAGATCAGCTGATTGCCCGATCCTATACTAATTTTTCAGTAGTGATGTCGTCACACGATTCACCATACGGTATTTTCGGGGGGTCTTGAAAAATTCAAACTTTGACAATTATTTTAACTATTAAAAAAACTCTAAAAATAAAAATGCAGTTATTTAAGTTAAAAGGTCATTATTCATTAAAAAAAATTGGACTGGAGTTCTCTATTGTGAAAAAAATAACAACAAAAAATTCTGCTCCCTCGTTAAGTCACGGAACATTTATTACGAGGAACTTCAGAACCACCGACATTTGTAGTTAGATAAAAGCATAAAAATAATAATGATGTCATACCATAATAACTAAATTTTAGTTAATCAAATTATAAATAAATGTATGATGAAAGGTTGAAGGCTTAAATTACACTTTTATCGAACAATCAAAAATAGATTTTTTGGTTAATGTAAAAAAATAAACAAATTGTAATTTACGTTTCATTTAATTGTAGCAGTGATTAATGTATTACGTATGTCAGATAATGATATGTGTGACGGGTATTTTATTTTTAACAGTTCTTCGACACAATCCAAACATTACACATGTGATTCGAGATTATCGTATTTCGTAAGGATTGTCGTGATTCATTGTTGGGTTATTATGGCGTTTTGTGCTTCCTCCTTCTATGGCCAACACTTCGGAGGGCGTTTCAATGTCCATCATCAGGGCAGAAGTGTCGAAAAATAAAATAAAGCTGAAGATGCTCTCAGAATTGCTCTGGCGATTCCGATACGAAAGTTGCTCCAGCCCTGTTTGGAATAGCCAGGTACCTTCTTTCCAATTCTTCATTTGATAATTTTCGATTTCCTGATTTCCAATTCCAAACAACCAGCCGAATTTGGCGACCAGACTTAAAAAGCCAGATACGTTATTTTCAACCATCATTTCATTCCCTCTCACTCCCATCAATCAATTTTGACAATTTCCAATCCTCCAATTGGGGACGCTGTAGTTCCACTGTCTCCGGGCTTATTAATTAATAAAATCGTTAAAAAAATTGTCAAGGATCTCTCATACTCGACATTTAGCTATGATTTCAAACGTGGAGTAGTACAGTACTAACTACAAAATAAAACGAAAATAGTTCATCATTAATAATAGCACGCGTAGCCCCTCTGTGGAGTGCGTAGACACTGTATTTTTAGACGTAATCCACGTCCGCCAAGACCACCAACGCCACCCGATTTCCGAATCTCCTATTTTCCAATTAAAGCGGTTCCGGAAATTGCGTGGAAGCCTACAAATTGAGGGCGGCCGGGCGGGTAATCAAACTGGCCATTGACCATTGACCGTCTGCTTAGCACCAGTACTAAATAGCCAAACTAGTTATACAGAGCTTTACTTTACTTAAACAGACTTTTAAAAGCTCGGTGAGAATCACCACAACTGTAATTTGTGATTTGATTATTATTAATTAATCCAATGAAATCTAAAAGTGGTAAAGATTTTAATTATTCTTACTGTAAAACGTCTAAATGAAATATCTGGTAAGAATGAATTACAAATGCTTTTTTAAGGTTTTCATGGGTCTCGTTTTTTTTCTAAAAAGAATTGAAAATCTATGTTAAACGCATATTTCAAAGCTCATTACACACGATAAAACAGACATTGCAAGCTTAAAATAGTTCAGGTTCATGGGGTGAGATTTGTCCGGGTCTTGGTGGTGGATGCCACTTCTCACCAGCTGCATGGTAGGCCGGATCGGGAGAGAATGGTTAAAGGAGTCCCTCTGACTTCTCCAGCAGTACTGTCTCCGAACATCGCCTTGCACCGCAGTGGGAAGTGTGGATTCATACGTATGTTACTCCTGAACACATTGACCCCCAGATTCCTATCCACCTCTCATACCCTATTCCTTCCCAGAACTTCCTCTCCCTCCTTTTCTAAAAAGACCATCCACACAGCATCCCCAAAGATGATATAGGTCCGGTGTAAAGCTAATGTAAAAAAAAAGTCTCCATTACCTACCTATAAATTCTAGGGTGACCGGCCAACTCAGAATGAAACCATCTCAGAAGCACATCAGAAAGGTCATTAAGAGTGATGACAAAAAATATTAAAAAATTGGTTAAGGGCCCGCAACCGGCCTCAAAAAGAAGAAGATGGAGAGATATGAAATTACGAATGTTAGAGAAGAGCTAACATTTAAAGCGTCAAAATCGATGCGAAAATTGCGAATGTTTAATAAAACACGACTCGTTTAAAATAGAGCAAAAATCTTGTGAGAGGCTTTGTGAATTTTTTCACAAATATAATTTATAAGATAATAGAAACGGACTTGTTTTTAATAATTTTTTTCTATCGAGTGAATTTCATACAATTTGCGTTTCGGCGTGGGCAGCATCTAGACATTATCTTCAAAAATAACATATATTTTTTTAGGAGCTTAAAAACATCAAATGTTTAAGGGAGATATGTAAGAAATCGGTAGAAATTCGGGTTGCGGGCCCTTAAAGGAGTCCCTCTGACTTCTTCAGCCGTACTTTCTCGGAACATCGCCTTGCACCGCAGTAGGAAGGGTGGATTCGTACGTCTGTTTCTCCTGAACACGCTGACCCCCAGATTCCTACCTTACACCTTCCTTCCCAGAACTTCCTCTCCCTCCCTTTCTAAAAAGACCATCCATATAGCATCTCTAAAGATGATATAGGTCCTGAGGGGAATAATTTTCTCCATGGCCTTCTGTGTGGATCTAATGTAAGAAAAAGTCTCCATTACAATTTCTAGATAAAAAAGCTGCACACAATTCATGATCCCACAACTCACCATTCAAAAGTTTTTACCGCTTCGGATCAACAAATGTTTGTATTATGATCACATTAGAAAAGGTTTGCCAAATTGTGTTCACTTTATTCCATTAACATGAAATAGATAGATATTCTTTATATTCTAAAGTTAAAATACACGTGTTTAAAATATTGACATTTTTAAAGCAAATTGTACGCAATGATGTAATTCAACAAACCACTTTTTCGTCGAGAATCAGACCTTAATCTACGGGTTCTATTACACTTAATGCAGGAGGTCAGAGGGGCAATTTGTGGGCAGAGCATGCGTCAGCTTACAGATGACATTATGCTAATGCCCTGGTCCATAATGAGTTAACTACCGGACTTTCTATGGATGCTGGAGATCGTTAAGTACCCCCAGGCAGAGCATCTTCCGCAACTGATGAACAATAATTGTGAAATTGCTCTCATTCAGAAATATTCAGAGACAAGATGAGATCTGGTCTCAGTGCAGGATAAGATGAATGATTCCACAAATTAGGAGTCGGGGATTGATTAAATTAAAATGATTCAAACAAGTAAAAAAAAACTTGCACCAACGAGTGTGACATTTTCAAAATTGGAGCTGATGTGTATGTATCAAGAAATTATCAATTCAAAAAAAAAAATCCGGATCAAAAAAACTATTATTCAATTTTTTGTAAGAAAAACTCTCTTTTTATAACTTTTGATGGTTATTCCCATCAACGTAATATATCATTAAAGAAGAAGATAATAATCTAAACAAATATATGAAAGAGAACAAGACACAGAAAAACAGAAAAAAGACAATGGTCGCAACTAGGACTTGAACCCAGACTCTCGTATAACCGGGACGTGCGCGTTAACCAATTTCGCTATTGCCACCTTCTGTCAAACCGTCGAATTTGTCAATCTCATATCTCAAATTTTAGAATTAACAATATTGTCTTCAACTAATTGCGACCATTGTCTTTTTGCTGTGTCTTGTTCTCTTTCATATATTCGTTTAGATTATTATTGTTATCTTCTTCTTCAATGATATAAAACTATTATTATTATTATTTTAACTTTACGAGTAAAAACTCAAATTATAATATTTAATTAAATGAAGACAATATAAGAGAAACTCAAGAATGATACGGTTAAAAATGACCGAATCGGATATCGACACCTTGGCGCAGTGGTTGGCGCATTTGCTCGGAAAGCGAGAGGTCCTGGGTTCGAGTCCCAGAGATGCAAATATCTTTTTTCTGTTTCCAGATTATCGATTGAGTTTCGTTAATATTGTCTTCATTTAATTAAAAAATAAATATTATTTTTACAAGACAATATTTTATTTATGGATTAACTTATGATATTTAATCATTGAAAAATCATAGAGGCCCCGAGTAAAATAATAATTATCTCCCTCAGGGCCCATATTAAAAATAATAATAATTTTTTTCACATAAAATTATACAATAAAACATACGCGGAAACTTTGTCTAGCCAACTAGGAATGGATCCTGTTTTAGGCCAGTCAAATTGACAATTTAGTTCATATCATAATTTCATATTACATTGTTAATTATATAACATATTATTTATAGAAGGAAAAAGTGTTACGATTGAATTCCTCATAGAAGCTTTAGTTAAAAATACAATTTTGTTCTTATAAGAAAAAGAATAAGCGAATAGAAAAAATAATAAAAAGTAATGCGAAATTTCATTACTTTTATTATCTTCGGGGATGCTGTGCAGAGGGTATTTTTATAAAAGGAAGGAGAGGAAGTTCTGGGAAGGAAAAGGTAAGTGGGGTGAGTAAGAATGTGCTCTACCACTGAGCTAATTCGACTCTATCCTCTTCGGTCATATTTAATTATATCAGACTAAGAACTACCAACATTATATTAATTATCTTAACGCATATATGTATTGTGCTATTTTTATGCATGATGGTAAGATTCCAAGTATTGTAGTTCTTAGTCGAAGTATGGTACAGTTAAATATGACCTAGGGGGATAGGGACGAATTAGCTCAGCGGTAGAGCAAAGCACCGGCAAAGCTGAGATCCTGGGTTAAATTCCTAGATGCTACCAAATCTTTTTCTAATTTTTCTGTTTGACATTCTTCGTTCGAAAATATTTGTTTTTTGTTATTGTCTTTACGGTATGAACTAATGTTAGAAACAATATTTCTGAAGAAAGAATGTTAGTTACACGAAATACTGACTTTTCACGGCTATATCAAGAGGAATCATATCTAACGAATAAGTTATTATATGCGAATAGTAGTGAGAAGTACTTAATGTACAATATAATTACACGTGTAAGAGATAATGATAAGAGACCTTGAATTTCAAGATAGTAGGAGACTATTTATTATAATGTATGTATTCAATATTAATGATAATATGTAAGAAATAACGTGCAAGGCATTCAACAGAAAAATAAACTATACTTATGGGATTCACTGAAACGGGTCGGGAAATGTAAAATGCATAATATTAACACAAGGAAAATTCCAAGCACCCCAAAATCTCTTATCTACCGGGATATATAACGTTGGTTCCATGTCAACTCAGAATCAAGTCAACTCAACACTCAACACCTTTTAAAATAACGTAACATAATCAACCAATTTTTAATATATTTTTTCATCACTTTTAATGACTTTTCAAAGAAAGTTTCGAATCGATTTGATTCTGAGTTGTTCGTCACCATAACGTTAAATTATACTCCTTTTGAGGCCATGCCGACACTGAGAAAAAAATCTAACAAAAAAATAAACTCTATATATAAAGATGATATTTTCAAGTTTTTCGAATTTCAATATATATAATAAAATAATTCACTTTCTTTGCTCTTGCTAAGTGAATACCGATGCAATATAAAAAAAACTTTTGCAAATAAACCACTAAACTGCATACAAAAGAATGCGGTTTTGTCCAAACGCCAAAAGATTTTTTTCAGATGTCGCCTTGTTGAAACTCCAACGCACACAGAAATCAAAATATCGACACTGAAAAAAAGGGTCAAACAAAACTGACCAACGACAGGTATAGCAAAATTTTAAGCATTTAAAGTAATGAAATGCGTGCTTTTGATAAATTCACTGCAACTATTTCAGGGACGTGATGTGGTTAATACCACAATATGCAGACCAGTATTTAATATAATCGATCCCCAAAGAATAATAGTGTAATTACGTGTAGCGGATGCCCGCTGTGCGAAGGGTCGGGGTTTGTAAGGAAAGGGAGGGAGAGTTAGGTAGTTTTACTACAAGAAAGAAAGGATTAGGAGAAATGACAAGAGGTTTCGCCGATTGTCTGGAACTGGCCACCATTCAAAAGGGGTAACCACTTGAAAAATTGGCATATATTATCCGATACCTACTGGGCAGTTAACAATTGATTTCGAAAGATTGTTCTTTTATCTAGTAAGCAAAGGTATAAATCTTTATTTTTAGTATAATAAGGTTGTACCATAGGTTGTAAATTTTGTATTATTCAACACACATTTCAAATCATATAATCATGCAGTAAAATAAATCAATAAATTATCTGGAAAAGGTATGTTTCAGAATTTTAATTATGTTTAAATAAAATCATTAAAAAAAAAGATCCGCGCACGTGTTTTGTGACGAAAATACTTCAGTTTGTCTACTTATTTACGGTCTTACAAACCAATATTTTTAAGATTTTTTTGTATTCTTATTTTGCTTAGACATTATTGAAAAATTGTAAATACTTATGATAAAAAAATAACTACAAAAAGTACATTATTTTAATAGTTTTATCATCACGCCTTTCAGCATTTTCGGATGAAGGTATAAATTAAAGGTAATTTGGGTTGAAATAAATTCGATATTGAGTTGTAATTTAAAAAAGCTGGTACGGAGAATAATTAATCTTTCTCATTGTAACCGCCCTGCACGATCGTAAGAACAACTTTCGACGAAATGTGGATTTTCGTCCGCTGGCTGGTTAAACGCTCATATACACCTAAATTAAAGCAAATTTTGAATGAAATAAAACCGAAATCTTTCTCATTGGAACCGCCCTGTACGATCGTAAGACCATCAACCAAACATAAGTTTCAAATAGTTCAGTAAAACAGTTGAATAATATCTAAGTGCGTTCTTCTAAAAACACAAATAACGAGAAGCTATAACAAGCAACTAGCTTCTCGGTATCTATAATGTAAACACTTATTTAATAAACATAATGAGCTAACCAATTACTTGATTTGGTTTTGGTGTCAATAATTGATCTTAGTGCAAACTTAAAATATTAATCAGTGGAAATATGTAATTGATAAAAGCTAATACTTTACACTCTTCACAGAGAAGCGATAAAGTATAATATGTGATTTCACAAATGTAACCCCCTTCACAGCATCTACCTGCGAAACTGATAGTATCTACATTTCTATCTCCACTAACCATTATGCATTCGAGAAGAAATGCAAAAAATCTTGAAGTATTTCTGACCGAGACGTATCGGGTTTACGCATTTAACATGACACAGACCGTCTGCAGTCTGCACCTTGCACTTACTTTGTGATGGCATTAAACCGCAGAAAGTTACAGCCGAGTTTCCCTTAACCAGATGATTCACAATAGAAGTTAGACATCGTGACCATCGAGTCATTATGATTTCCGTTAGTGAGAATGCATAGGATTCATACAATTTGAGTTCTGTGGGAGTGGTTTTTTGTCAGCTTTATAGGTGTTCCCACAAGTTTTACCAACTCAAAAAAGGTAAATTAAATGTATTTTGAGACCTTTTCGGAATCTCTTACAAGTGACAAAAGGGGTTGTGAAAAAAAAACACAACATTACATCAAAGGCATACGAAAAGATTTGCGTAGATCGGCCCATATGTTGGTTTTACGTATTACTGTAGTTACTACAAGGCTATTAGCTGAATTTCAACACGGTGTTTAATGATTAAAATGTCTTGCGTCACTGGTCACGACTTATTTTCTTATAGTTAAATTGACACTTCAAAGGGAATAAATCTTAATTACGTAGCGAGCTGAAAAATAGTTGCTTTGGCTTATAAATTCGAGACAGAAATCGCTGTGCAAATGTTAAAGACAACTGAGCTGACTGCTAGAGTGTTTTTAATTTTTCTCATCTGCTCCCGTCTGGAGCCAGTGAGACCATGGAGACACGATTGGGGTATGTTGTGAGGCTGAAGGTAGTGGGGAGTGGAAGGAGATGGGGAAGAGGAAGGTGGGGAAGAATCTGGCTATTCAAAACACGGATAAAGCCATTTCAAGCAACGTTTTAATTCTGAATGGTGGTCTTACACCAGGGCGATACTGCGAGTATCTTTCACTCTGGAACGTGCCGCAAATAAACTATCTATTATTTTCGATGAATCCATTTTGAAATTACTCAAATTAAACAAATACAATATATTTGTGCACGCCGGGATTCGATCCCGCGACTTTCGGATTGAGAGGGCCTTACCCCTAGACTACGGATGTCGTACGAGTATTTCTGTGTCGTGCAAATATATTCTGATTTATAGTTTAGAACCTAATTTTAAGGAATGTTGTGACGTGAAATTGTATAAACAGGTAACTCAAATAAAGGTTATTTTCTTCTTAATGAACCCTCTGATTTGGTTCGTTTCAGGTCATCAGCTCGTCTCAAAAGACATTGTATTTCCAACGGTCAGATAGTAGTTAAGGCTAGCAGATCCCTAATAAACGAAATAACTAAAAGTCAATTAATCCACGCACAGGCAAGAGGTATACACATAGGGTTGCCAGCTCCCGTTTTATGTATTAGAGGATTTGATACGATTAAATAAAGGACATAGGATGAAAATAAAGGACCTCAATATTTTTGAAGTAAAACTTCTTTACGCACCCTTGACTTGGGGAGTAAGCTGGTGAATGCGCGACGAGAGCGTTACGAAAAGTGTGATCAGACGAGGCGAACGGTCGGGCGAGGCGAACGGTCGGGCGAGGCGAATGGAAGTTGAGAGGGAGATATAAGTTAGTGAAGTTTTACTTCAGTCGTGTGGTCTAGAGCACACGACTGGTTTTTTTTTAAAATAAAATATGCTGTTATGGTATCTGTAGCGACATTTATTAATAAAAAACAATGTTAATTACCAAAGCAGCGTATTTTATCGTAAATCGAGACCAAGTAAGTGGTACAATCTTAATTAGTCTTTTTGCATTTAAAACTACACTTGGATTACTTTTGGCTGTTCTAAGAGCTTTATTATAAAATTGTTTGCATTTCATGTTGAAGCTCGACTTTATTTGTAATTCTGCTTTTACAGTGTCAATATCTAAGTTATTTCGGTTTTTGGTCCACGTATTCGTACACGAGGGAAAAATCCTTTCGGCTTGGGCGTTAGAAACTGAGATGGAAAATACTATTGTGTTATTTTTAGCAGATTCTTGTTTTCATCGTAGATTTGAGAATCTGAATCCAATTTTCAAAAACATTTCACACTTCTTATTGTCTGTTATTTTCGTCAGGAGAGGCTTTAATATACAGAAACCACGCTGATTATTTTTTTCCAAATTAAAGGACAAAGTATTGTCCTCTATTGAAGATTTCAAATTAGGGGACAAGATCAATTTTTGGGTCTGAAATACAGGACGTCCTTTAAAATAAAGGACGTCTGGCAACCCTATATACACATGACTCGTGCGACATGAGTATGTTTGTTACATATAATATTCGCGTGAGTAAAATCGAGTTCACACTTATGGCCGAGCCCTCTACGCTAAGAATTATATCGCACCATTTGGTTGGGTGTGTAGTGTGTAATATAATAAGAATGGCCGTAAACATTCCGCTGTCTTCCAAGACCAGTTAGTAATATGGAGTACGGATCATAAAGCGTAGGAAATAAATTCGCCATCATGATAAAAGTCGTATCGGATTCCGCCATTGATGGCCATCGTGAAATAATACTTTATTTACTATTGGCGAGGTTGTTCACTGGGCAATAATAATCGTCACACATTCATTCATTCCTTGGAGTAACTCTAGTTACAAGCGAAGACAAACGTAAACAAGCAATGTTGCGAGTTGCGAGACACTAATGCAGTCATGCACAACCATTTAAGAGAAAAAAAACTATATAATAGGTACTTTATTAACACTTCTACGCTTAATGAAGAATTCCAGTCTATAACAATATTCAGTATCCAGCTTTAATCCAAGCATTTTAATTTTAACTCTCCGGTTTGAAGCGTTCAGTAGCTCCAAATGATTTTGCATCATATGACGTCACATCATTGTCAATCGATTCTGCGATTGCCTCCCGGTCAATTCTGAGCCTTAGTGTTTAGATTTGTTGGTTATTTTAACACTTTTCAAAATCAAATCACAACATAACTTATATAATAACAATAAAACAGTTAAATCATAAATATCTCGGGGTTGAATTTTTTTAATTCACTACCTGAAAAACCAGAAACATGAGTAAAAAAATAAAACAAAAAAAATTTAAAACTCAAGCTTAAAAATTATACCGAAAAATTGAATATGAACAGATTAAAAAAAATAAACCAATATAATAACTGTGGTGAACGTATGTCTTGCGGTATAAAAGAGACATGCGTGTATGAGTGAGACAGCATGATTAACGTACAAAAGGTTGTGAATGTTGTCCATTCGTCCTCTTTGCATTCAGTCTTCCTACGAAGCACCTCTGTACAGAATCTCGGAATAAACCACAATAGTCTACCCACGTATTATTGCAATCACACTGAACTGAGATCACAATCAAGAGGAATCTGGATCCACACAACGGAGTCCAGAGGTAATGATGATAACCGGCCACGGTCATCACAATAACACCCCCATACACACAAGCCCTGCTTATTTATGGGGTAAATCAAATTCACATATTATGTAATTTAATTATTGTATAAAATTTATTGTAATTTATGTATCTTTATGTGAATAAAAAAATAATAATAATATTTACAACTTTCCATATAAAAGGAATCATTTATTGAGTAATCAACACCCCTGTTATAGGTCATCCCGAGTGGTTCGCACGTTAGGTGACTTAGCAGGGGTGCCCGAGTTCGTGGGGTGAGGTTGCGTGGCGGGCCATATCGGTAGATACTGGGTGAGGGAGACATTTTAGCCTCTCCAGTCAGACTCTATTAATCTACAGCCACCTATTCCTACCCACCCCGCATATATTTTTCCTTCCTAAAATTTCCTCCCCTTTCTTTCAATAAAAAGAACCTTCTCACAGCGTCCTCAAAGAAAATATAGGCCCTGAGTGAAATTTTTACCTCAGGTAAATAATAAAAAAAATAAATAATAACCGACAGGAAAATGGATGTCTCAATTTAACAATTTGGGTAAAGTTGTGAAGCTTAAAGAATGGCAAGGTTTGGGGAGATGGGAAAGGGGAAGATTGGGTTAAACTGAAGCATCGTTCAATCAACTTCAAGCTACGCACAACGTTTCGATTCTGAATGGTGGTCTTGAATCTATCGCTGGTGGCCATCTTTAAAAAAGTTCGCGGACTACCGGACGCCCGCGAGCCACCGGTTGTTGACCACTGTATTAGCGGCTACTATTATGTCATAACGATTATTAAGAATGCCAATGCTCTCAGTTAGGTTTGTTTACGTTTGGAATACCTCGCTACAATAACGGGGAGGAGGAAAGAGCATACGGTCTGGAGGTGTTTGGCTCTCGTAATACAATGCAATCATTTGTTTATTGTTATTGTTATTATTGCGCTTTTTAAAAACGATCGACTCGTCGCAATGTTATTGATACGAATTAAAATGATAGACTGTCGGATGGGTTCGTTGACATGACATACCTACGTCACAAATTCTTCAACTTAGGAAATGCAAATGGTTTCGCTTGGTAATTTGAATTACTGGATTGAAAAATATGAATCGGGACGTCATAACTTACGTGTATTTTTAAAATATTTAAATCGATATTGATTCAAAGTTTCATAAATCATAATGAATACGTCGGCGCGAGCTGAAAATAGATGCACTGACCTAATATTTTCGTACTGAAGGAGCGGTGCACATTTCAAGACACCAGAGCTCACCAATCGGGTGCTTTTACTGCTTCATATGCTTGAACAATTTTCTGCTTCCCATTTAAGATTAAGGCAACTCAAGGGACGAAGAAATAATATTTGATTAATTTTTTTTTACCGCTTCACACGGGAAACCCTGAGGAAAATAATTCCGCTCAGGGCCTACGTCATCTTTGGGGATGCTGTGTTGAGGGTCTTTTTAGGAAAGTAAGTACTGGGAAGGAAAGGGGTATTAGGAATCTGGGGGTCAGTGTGTCCAGGAGTGACGGACGTATGAATCCATCCCTCCCACTGCGGTACAAGATATTTATTTATTCCGAGAGAGTACGGTTGGAGAAGTCAAAGGGACTCCCTCAACCATTCTCACCAGATCCGGCCTACCATGCAGCTGCTGGGCAGACGCCTCCGCCGCCAAGACAACTAAGTCACCAAACGTAGCGAACCACTTGGAGTGACCTATGGCAGAGGTGCGTGAATTGACATGATTAACGGAATAAAATTAAACGTAACAAGTGTAGAGAAACTATATGTCATCAGCAAATTTTAATTTGGCCAAGAATAAAATCATGGTATGAATTTTGTGCAAAATAAAACTGCGCCATAAAAATTATAACATTTTGTTTTTTTTTTACGCACCAGATTTAAATGTCCGGGTTTAATTTTCCCCACAGGAAAAAACTAAACCCTTTCACACACTTCCCCAAATGATCATCTAGTCAATCCATGCTATGCAATTGCACTATATAAGTACAATAAATACAAAACAATACAAGAACAACATGTCAACCTACCAGAGACCAAATGGGAAAATAATTCACCGACTCCAGATATTTTCATATCAGAGGATTCGGCTCTGTGGAACTCCTAATTGGACCTATAAATCCTACTGATCCCTCAATATAAATATCTAAAAAATCTTTTGTAATCCTACATGTATTTAAAATGACTGATTTTTTTAAAAATATTTATTATTATTATTGCCTAAAATATCATTGTGACCAGGTTCCTAGGTGATCGCTGAAAATAATACCCTTCCTGAAAACTTATATTTCAACACAAAGCACGAACAAGGTTCAAGAAGTATTCAAATTGAGACTACGCTAAAAAACTTCAACTTTGAAAAGAATAATATCTCGCGAATTCTTATTTGTTCGACCTACCAGAAACACCTTCAAAGTGTCTTTTACTTTATGAATCGCAAATAATAAGTCGCCGAAGTTCGCTGTATCGAACTTATGATTAATTACAAAACTTTGGGGATACACCGCGATTTCCACAGAAAACCTTCCTTCCGCGGAAATAAAATTCATTTTGCTTTTCTGGAAAATATCTGTCATTCTGTTCGAAGGTGAAATGAACTCCCCTTTCCAAGGGATAGTTTTAAACGTAGAAAAAAATATTCAATATCGGTGGTACCCCGCGGATAGGAAACGGGACTTGGTAAAAATTCAAATAAATCCTAACTTGAGCATTTTTGGGTGACAAACAAGTCAGATAAATCAATCACGACAGGGCTGCGCGGAATGTATACCGCCTTAAATATCACTCGGCGTAGAGGATTGAACAAGTGTTTTTATTCATTCCACCAATCTGGGGGAGGAATATATGAATTATGGTGGTAGCTCTACCGCCCTACCTTGTACTACCTACCTCCGTGAGGCATGTCTATCTTCTAAAGTATAAAAGCATACCGCTGATAGATCTACTGCAATCTCTCTTTCTCTTACACGCGTCTTTTGTAAGAAAGGGGGAGAGGTTGTAGCGGAGCTTTCGGTTGCGGGACCACCACCGGCCTCATGTGCGGCACGGCCGACTATATTGAAGAGGATTTATTTTTTAATAAAATAATAAATCTACATACATAGAGATGCAGCATCTTGAATGATGGATCTACCGAATTTATTTAAGTTGCATTCTTACTGAATTTCCGAAACGAAAAATTTTGATTTACCATTTAGGATTTTTGACATATTTCGGTCTTTATTCCAGTCGTTCAGGCCCAAACGCAAGTAAAAAAATATTATATTGTTTTTTGTGTATTCAAAGTGTTATTTTTTTTTTTTTTTTTTAAAAAGAAAGACAAACATTCCCGGGTTACGAATAACCCAACAATGTTTGAAAATCTCCTACTACCATCACAGAAAGCCGAAAATGTTGCTTGTGTTGTGATGGAGGACTTAGCCAGCCGAGGAATCGAACACGCGACGCTCGGGTGAGACCCAAGCGCTATGCCCACTCAACCACCGACCAATATAAAGTAAAGTAAATATTTTCCAAATATACATTATTTCAACACTTTTTTTTGCAAAAATGGGTTGAAGAACTAGGCTCAATTAAGGAGAACGTAATTTTTTTTATGCGTAAAAGTGTAACACATCTTTCACACCGTGTAGAAGATATTCACATATAGATTTATAGCGCGTTATAATCATTTTTTTCCATCAGATTCGGAGATACAATATCAATGAGTATCTTGGCTAACAATAAATAATTAATAATTTTAATTTATTTACTTATATGTTTTAATTTATATATTTGTATAGAACACTTGAGTTCTTAACATTTAATCTTTATTATTAATTTTTGTATTTCAAAACTTGAATTTTCGTTTTTATATCTACTTTTCTTTAAAATATGATCTTTTTTTCTCTTTATTTTTCACTTACTTTTAAATATTTCATAATTTTTATGTAGTATATTTAATCATCTGTTTAAATAAAATAGTATTTGTATTAATTTAAATAAATATTAAATATACGACTACCATAACACGGGCATGAGCCCAGTGTGGTAGCCAAAAAAACAAATATCTGTAACTAAAAAATATGAATTAAAAAAAAAAATAATAAAAAAAAAACCATCATCATTATTTATCAACTTTACATTATCAAACATATCTACTACGCAGGTCTAATAACTAAAATCTATATAAATAAAAACGAATCGCCGAAATGTACGTACGCGGATAATTCCGAACTACTGCACCAAATTGGATAATGCTTTTTTTGCGTTCGCTACTGTCAGGACAAGGTTTGTATAAAACTACTGGTGAAATTATGAAATTTGTATAAAAATTATGAAATTATGAAATTTGTATAAAAAATTGCAGTAGGTGGCACGCGAGCTGTTTGAAAACTGAATGTACCGGGACTGAATGTATGGAATGCGGGAGGGGGGAGAGGAACTCGGGTAGGGGGTTCGCGGTAGGCGAGGAGTGGAACCCGGGAGGGGGAAGGGGAGGGGAATTCGGGAGAGGGGTTCGCGGGACCGGGGAAGGGGAGAGTGGAGCGGGGAGAGGGAAGGTGGAGGATTCGGAGTTGCTAGAGGGGAAGGGGGCGCGGGAGAGGAAGGGGAGGCGGCAGGGGAATGGGACAATGGAAAGGATACGCAGGGAGAAACAATTTCTTTATTAAATGGCACAGCAACACATGTCGAGAACCAGCTAGTTTACCAATAAAAATGATTGTCAGATTATTCGTAAACCCGGAATGTTTTTCTTCCTTAAAAAGAAATTCAGGCTAGCGATGTAGTACCTACCTAAGTAATATAATATTATTTAGCAGAAAATTATTTTAATTTTATATTTTAATCATTTGTTTAGATTTCTTAAGGTTAATCTTGACAAGTAAAGTGAATTTCAGTGTTTTCAATTTTCCTTTTTCGAGAAAACGTCATTTATCAAAACTAACTACATTTACTAGGGTAAATTTCTGATTTGTCTATCTAATTTCTAAACAAAAAAATTATAATTGTAATAAATAATAAAACCTACAATAATTATGTTGTGATTTACTATGATTGCAATTTTAATTATGACTGACATATTAATTGTAATCATTGCTTATAAGTTGTTGTTATTAAATAGGTTATAGATTTTCTATGGCCATGAATACGTACCTACTAATGTGTTACTAGGTACGTAATATAAAGTTAATTAACATTTGAAAGTGTGTGTGTTTTCAGTAAAAAAATAAAAACAGTGTTCCAATTATCGTTATTTATTTTTCGGTTATTACGCCGTGTTGCGCTACCGCCTTCTTCAGCCAACGTATTGCACAGCATAAAAGTGTTATCACTAGGGCAGATGTGTAATGATCAAATTGATTTTTTCAAATAACAATTTGCGAAAAGTATATTGAGGAAGCTTAGCGTTTTATACGATTTTTCGAAAACATAAGGTACTAGGGTCAGTCAAAAAGTAATGCCTCCTATTTTTTTCTCCTCTAATTGTCAAGAAATAAAAAAATGCAATTGCATGCGTTGAAAACCACACTATTGACGATTAATTTGTTATTTTTCAATATAATCTCCGTCTATTTCCACAGCTTTGGTCAATCTTTTAACAGGGGCATGTATGACACTGTTGTAAAAAGCACGGTCACATCCAGAACACCATCGCCATTACTTTCTCCGCTGATCACACTGCAGTTTTGATTTTTTTTGTCCTCGGTGAGTTTGCCATTCCATTGGCTGCATCATTGATTCAGGTTCAAAACCGGAACCCATATTTCGTCACCGGTCACATTTTTTTCCAGAAACTCCTCTCCATCCAAACGACAGCGCTGCAAGTGTTGTGAGGCTATTGTTTCTTTATTCTCGTCGGTTCTTGATACCCACAACTTTTGAGTACCTCAATTGTCGAATAATCGTCATCACACTGTCTTTACTGAGGGAGAGAATGCGATACAATTCATCTGTAATTATCCGGCGATCACCACTAATGATGTCAATGTTACGTGGATCAACTGCAATCGTGCAATCAACAGCCTGCCGCTCGGCTTTTCGTCAGCCAGCGATGCTTGTCCTTCAGCTTCGCTACAACGAACCCATATCTAACAGTGCTGACATCCACCGTAGGTACACCGTATTTTAAGAGGGTTTAATGAATGCGGTTTCATGAAGGCGTTTCACCTTCTACATTCAATAATCAATCACAGAACGCTAATACGAACATCGGGCAATTTACAAACGACTGCAGTGCTGCAGTAGATTGTAGAAGAAGGTTTGAGGAATTGAAGAAATTCAAAATTTTCACTTAAATCCCTTTATTTAAGCAGAAAAAAATAGCAGGCATTACTTTTTGTCTGATCCTCGTATGAAATATTTGACTATTGGATATTGTAGATTATTCTCTCCAATGGTTGGGTAATCAAAAACCCCGGGCGAACGTTTATTGTTCCCAAAACTTGTAGAGTTATTGCCTGGAATGATGTTAAGAAACCAATATTCAATTTGAACAATATTGTTTTTCTTACCAGACTTCCACATTCTAAAACTTAAGTGAGGACTCATGTTATTTTATTTACCCCCTTTTAAAACTTCTTCTACATACCAAGCTTGACATTGTTTTAAAGCAGCGGTCGTCACACTTTTCTGGTCAAGGGCCACATAGGACAATGTGAAGTATCATCGCGAGCCGCACACTTATGATTTCGGGGGGGGGGGGGGGGGGTGTTGTATCTTTTTGTTTGAGAAATTAAAAAAGTAATCATTTTATATTTAATACCGGGTTACTACCTCCTTCCTTCTTGTGTTCATGATATAGTGTCAATTCTTAATGATGATAACACACGTAAAATCGTAATATTGTATTTTAAAAAAATTGTGTACTTAGATCTGTAATGGAATCTTTCAGTTCAGTTTTTATCCACTTCGCACACCTGATAAAAATGATTACAATACATACAATAACAAAAATTAACCAATATTAAAGTTTACTTTGCTTTATGTGATAAGCGTGTTTTTTTGGTCTTTTAGACTATTTTTTTACCTGCCTACACCCTCACTGTGCCATCTCTACGCCCTCTACTGCCCCCCTGAAAGTCATAAACGACCACAAGGGGGCGTTATCGCCCTTTAAAAACCTATGACGTACACTGTGTTCAAAAACCAGCTAGGCGTTTTAAAATCAAAAGTCAATCAATTAAAATCAACTTTTTAAAATCATATGGGGTATGCGTACATAAATATTGAAAAAAAAAACGGATAATATTATTGTACATAAAAAAATATCAAAAAAGACAACGGCAGATATTTCTGCGGGCCGCAAAAAAACGGATAATATAATTAATTGTATTAATGTACATGAAAAAAAATATATTTAAAAAGAAAACGCCAGATATTTGTGCGGGCCGCACAACTATCCGCCGCGGGCCGCAGTTTGACGACCACGGTTTTAAAGGGTTCCATGCCAACTCAGAATGAAACCAACTCAGAAACACCTCAGAAAGGTCATTAGAAGCTATGTAAAAATAATTTTAAAATAGCCGGTAACCCTAACCTAACTTAACCTATTTCAGCATTTAAAAAAAAATATATATATATCCTCACTCTTAATGACCTTTCTGAGGTGCTTCTGAGTCGGTTTCTTTGTCCGGTCACCGTTTTAAACGTTTGTGATATATCTTTTATAAATCCTTAGTAATAAATGCTAAGTATGAAGGTACGAAGGTACATACTTACATTGAAAAAAATATAGGTAGGCATGTTTTTGTGTAAATACAACACAAGAACAGTTCCCGAACGTCTGGAACAAATGGTACTACTGGCATTCTGAATTTGAGTATGTTGTGGTACTGAAGGTAGTAGCGACGGTAAGGAGATAGGGAAGAGGAAGGGGAACAAAAGATCTCCCTCAACCAGTCTCAACTGATCCGGCCCGCTAAGCAGTAGGTGAGAAAACTAAACAAATCTCACGCCGCCAAGACGTAGACAAACCTCACCCCAAGGACCCGGGGAACCCTGCTAAGTCACCACGTAGCGAACCACCTATCGCAGGAGTGTTGATTATCCAATAAATGATTGACGGAGCGGCGGTACCTATACCCGCCTCACATATTGAAAATTATGATGGATTGCGTTTCTTCCGCATTTAGCCAACGTTTCAGAAAGTACCTGGCTATTCTAAACCGCTAACCTAATTAAAAAATTGAAAACAACGAACTTCAAATCCTGATCCAGGAAAAATATCTTGGGCTGTGCATTGATCAGCATTTGACATTTAAACAACATATACAAGGTATTAAAGATAAAATCATCCCCCTAATTAGCGTATTTAGCCGGATATCATAGGTATCTGTTGCCAAATAAATTTAAAAAAGGTTTATATTATAGTCTCGTACACTCACATTTAAATTATTTGATTGAAATCTGGGGAAACGCACGTGAAACATACATAAATGAATTACAGGAAATACAAAACAAGGTAATCAAAAAACTATTTAACTACAAGCCCAGAACATCCACAAAAAATATATATGGAAACAAAACTACTAACATTAAGAAAACTATATGAATATAATACATGACTCCTTATATACAAAATAAACAATAAACTCGTACACACAAACACAGAATTCATTAAAACGTCCCAAGTACACAAACACTTCACAAGACAAAACGATAACATACATTTAAACACCATCCACACTAACTATGGTAAACAATCCATTGGGTACGAGGGGGGCAACTTATATAATTGCCTCCCAAACGACATTAAAAACGAAGAAGCTGGGTAAATTTAAAAAAAATTATTAATCTTTATTCTTGATAAACAAAATAATGATATTGAATAGCGCTGTATTGAAATATTTACTTTATTTTAATTTATATAATTATTTCTAGTTAAATGAGTGAAAATGTAATTTTCTTTTAACTGGAATAAAAAAAAAATAAAAAAAAAACCAAACGGCAAAAGCTATTTTCGCAATGTTGATACTGAATGTATCTTTCTTTGCTACAAGCTAATAGTGGACATTAGATATATGTATATATATACAGGCCAATTTTATAAGAAGATTTACATTTATATACAAAATACATATAATTTATATTTAATAACTAGGCGAAAAACAAGACACTCTGAGTTATTAGTTTTTCGGTATCTCAACCTGTATAAAAAATCTCTCCGCGAGTCTTTAGAGAAATATGTTTCTTATAAAAATACCGCGAGTGCCTAACTTGTTGATATTATTTAAAGCTTTGTGTGGTAGGACAAAGGTGAGTTTTTTCTTACAGAAAAAAAATTAATTGAATGGTGTGGTCACAGATTGTTGATGCCATAAATAGTTACATTTATAATATGAGACTCTCGGAGAGTTAGTATCACAGCGTAGATACGTCATCAACGACCGTCTTCTTTGATGTTTGACCACACGCTTTACATAAAAACGAAAAAGACAAAAATATACTAGAACGATGACGTCACCCAAGTATTGATTTTTTTGCATTAGCTTAACAGAGAAAGCAATTTCAAAATAATTTCCCTCAGGGCCTGTGTCATCTGATTGAGGTTTTTTTAAGGAAAGGAAGATCTGGAAAGGAAAAGGGGTGTGAGGGGTGGAAAGGAATCTGGGGGTAAGTGTGTCCAAGAGTGAGCGACGATGAATCCATCCCTCCCATTGCGGTTTAAGGCGATATGATTTGGAAGAGTCCTGCTGGAGGGATAAAAAGGTCTCCCCCAACCAGTCTCTCCAAATCCGGTCCGCCACATAGTAGGTGAGCAGACGCATCCGACGCCAAGACTTAGACAATCCTCACCCCATGAACTCGGGCACCCCTGCTAAGTGATAAAACGTGGTGAATCTCTTGGGGTGACCTAAGGCAGACGTGTTGGTTATCCAATAAATGGTTTTCGTGCAGTGGCACCCACACACTCCCTCCATAACCTCCCAAATTCAATTCAAAGCATTGATTACAATTAAAAAAAATTATTTAAGCTACAACAACATCAATAACGTCGTATTTGTCAATCTTATCATTCTAGCTCATTGAAAAGTCACTGACTGTAGGTATACTATGAACAATAAACTAAAAATAAACTTAAATAATAATCTACAGGTTATACAAAATAGGGGGATGAGGATGATGTTAAAACGCAAAACTTTTACTAGAGTTAAAATTATGTTACAAAATTTAAATATGATGACAACAAAACAACATATAATATATAATACATTAACAATGATATACAAACTTAAAAATAATATGCTCCCAAATTATAAGCAGAGTAATATTATGTTTCAAGAAAATGTTCACAATTATCCTACGAGAAGACGCGGGGACTTTTGGCTTCCCGACACTAAACTTTCGTGCAAACAAAATAGTGCGTTTTATGAAGGATAAAAACTTTGTTACAGTCTAATGCCGTAAAGGAAGCCTCAAGTCTCAGCACTTTTCGTAGGATAAGTGCATTATATGTAAAAAATATTCTTGATTACTTACCAATATTATTCTGATATCTCATTCTTATATAATGTATTTTTGTCTAGTTATCTTTTTTAAATGTATTTGTAAATGTTACTGTACTTCGTAAATTGTATTTTTTTATATTTTTCTACTAGATGTATGAAAAAAAATAAAAATTTCAAAAACAAAACATTACAACATTCCTATTTTTCTTCTTTATTTTCTAATCCTACAAATCCCTTAGAGATGCCATAACCCTGTTTACTCCGAACAGAGGAACTAATAATTAAATATCAAAACAATTAATCACAGTAACAAAAAATATTCGTCTATTATTGTGTCAGATTTTGACACTTCAAGCACGTGGAAAGAAATTTGCATGAAAGACGCAGTCAGTATTCAGACAATATTATTATGGCAACAAATTATAATAAAGTATTCGATTTCTCGAATGATCTTTTCAGTATGGATAATGTCATGAATAATACGAAACTCATCTAAATCAGCGACCGGTTAATGCGGGTTTATTGCGAAACCCATTCATTTCCACCATATTTCCCAAGGGCTTCTCCTTTCGCCGCTCGAACATTCCACGCTACAGATAACGCACCACCGGCAAAACGTATAACGTACTACGTTAATAGCATACGTCCAGTGAAAAGACTTCACCGAGTTCGGTTTAGCGTTGTTTTATCAAAAATTTATAATTATTTTAGTCTATTGAATGTAAAAAATGTTAGGACATAACAGAAGAAGAAGTGGTTGTGTCGTTTTTTTTAAATAAAGCACCCTTTGAGAAATCTATCCTTTTATTGCTATGTTTTTAAAGTTACAAGTTACCGACACACAACTTTTTCCCCACTCAACGGACAAAGGTTCATTCAATGCAAGTTTAGTTAGAGAAGTGTTAATTTTTAGCCAGCGTGGGCTTTTTATAGTTAGATTCCTTTGTATATATATTGAGAAGGGAGGAAGTTCAAAAAATTATCACACAACAGCGACATCTGCAATTACTGGCGCCATCTTTGGCCTTAATGAATTTACTTGTTGATAATAATTTTCACTATTTGTAATCCATAATTGGTTTGAAACTTAACTAGAAACCAAAACAATGAATGTGCGACCAAAGTCTTGTATGAAGAAAACGAGAGGAGAGGACCGTATCTGAGGATAATAATAATGTAGAGCGTGTTCGTTACACTCCATTGATTATTATTCCGCCATTTCAAAATCGCTTAAGACCATAATATAAATGGCCTTTACAAATACTGATGTGAAAGTTCTACACTCAAATTTCTCAGAAGGACGTGCACAACATAAAATAATATTTTTTCAGAAGCTGATGTTTTCGATTTGTCCTCAGGTCAATTTACTAAACGTATATTATACAATTAAAACATATTGTTAATTTGAACCCTCCATCCCTGCTGTGCATTCGCATTTTGTTATATTTTTTAATCTTGTTTATCTTTGAACATTCTATGATGGAAACACGTATTATTTTTGTACAGAGTTAAATTTCACATTATCTATCCTGCATTCTGATGTGTGTTTTTTTTATTTCTTTTACTTTTTTCTTTTTCTACTAACTTTACTTTATGTTTTCTTTAATAATCATAATGTGAATTTTAGGCGGAAACTTCGCTGGTTCATGCAACATAGTAACAGATAATTATTTTCTTAAAATGTGTATAACTGTTTTTTTTTTCCCAATTAAGTAAAATAAAAAAAATAAAATAACACTTGATAATCATTTGCACCTGATTAATAAATGCAAAACATGCATCGTTCTATTTGTTTCTTTAAAACAGTCGGAAAACTACTAAGCCAAATAAGCACAATGGAGAGCTTTACCCAGTTTTCATGAAGTAACGGCCGTTGTTTCCAACTTTTCGATCGATCAATCTGAGTCCCCGCTCAGCCAAGTGAATTGTTTAGTAACGCTCGATTCGCCTATTGGTCGGAGAGTTAAGTTAGGAAGAGCATGTTTGCGCATTTGAGGAAGTGTTGAGCCAAAATTTCGGCTCAACAGTTGATCAGTGGCATTGGAAACAACGGCCGTAAGAATACTATTTAGATGAGTACATATGTAAAATGTTGCGTTGAATTTATCCCAGAGTGATAGATAATCAATATATATATATATATACTGCCCAAGTGAAAAGCACCATTCAGAATCGAAACTAGTTTTTAGTGAAGAGATCTGAATGGCCAGGTATCTCCCAACATTCTTCTTCCCCATCTGTCTTCAGCCTCAAAAGGAATCCAATTGGATATGGTCTCATTTGCTCCGGACAGTTGGGACTTTGCAAAGGAAATCAAATGAATCAATTATCGCTTTTGTATAGAATGCAATATAATCTTACTTGAAAATGATTAATAAATATGATAATAAATCATTGTGTCCATTGAATTATCTGAGAATTAGTGGCACAAGTGAGCTATTTTAAATTTTGCGTTGTATCGACACAATGAACAATAGTTGCGTAGTTTATTTCAAGGTATAAAAATTACGTTGCAAAAATGGGATCTATTCTTGAACGTAGTGTATGTACACCTGAAGTAAATAGATTGTTTGGGCATCTGGGTCAACCGTTCATGTTTATCAACTTGTCAAGATAAAATTTCTAGGAAAATAAATTTCATAACAGGTTAAAAGGAATGATCGAGAGAAAGACGAATTATTTACATAACATCTCTTTATTTATCTAAAGATGATGTCAGGATGTTAGGAGAGGTCATGGTAAAAACAATGTAAAAAAACCCAAACCAAATCTTTCCGTTGCCTCCTAAAGTGAGGTAATACATATATTTTAAATTGAACATTTACATCGTCTTTGGGAGTGACCTCTAATATTCAAAAGTTATTTTTCGACGTCTGTTCTATAAAAAAACTAACATCCCAAAACGTTTAAAGCTTGAGTCGTGTGGCGTTATTTTGAGACGGAATTTTCGGCAAGGGGTCAAATAAATGATAGTTTATCAATAAGAAATTTTAATTCAAGGACAATGTTGTTTTGAAGTGCCTGCCAGTGCGTGGCAATTTTTGATAGAAACCATCTTACAGTGAAAAATTCTAAGAATGGATTTAGATAGTTTAACTTTATTATCGATTAGCCTTTACACCCGGCTTCAATTTTTAAATTTTTTTTATATATAATATTTTTTACATTTTATGTGAAACATGTTAGTTAGATGTATATATAAAATAGAAAATATATTCGTAGTCCTCCTCACTAGGAGATCCTGTGCTGAGGGGGACTATGCTTTGGATAAGTTTCTCAGCGACTTCTATGGTATAACTTCAATATTTGGATAAGGTTTAAGGTAAGTTCATTTTCCGATAGTTCCTTCAGCCAACATTTAATGTCCTTAATGTAGCTATTTTTTGTTTTAATTTGTTTGATACTAAGTGGGAGTTTGTTATATAACTTTACTGCTAAAAATTCAGAACTTCTTTGACCAAATGAAGAGTTACACTTTGGTATATTAAGTATGTCTGTTTGTTTGGCTCTGGTTTTATGAGCATGTGAGGTGTCTGCCTAATCATTTTTGTGGTGATGTACTAGAATGTTTTTGGCTTGAGATTGAGATTGTAACACAATTTTTCTTTTAATATAAGTATAAGGTTTTTCGATTACGAGCTACATACTCCGTTTAAGGATCTAAATGTCACAAAATTTATAAAACTGGGAAGACTTTAGTGGCTGGGCATGTGCGAAGGAGCCTGGGAAGACCAAGATTAAGACGGAGTGACAACGTCCTCAAAGGTATATCCACCATGGAGCTTCTAAACTGGAGAGAGCTGGCCCAAAACCGAGATGAGTGGAGGAATATTCTTGAGGAGGCCAAGACTCACCAGGGGTTGTAGAGCCAAGAGAGATGATGATGATAAGGTTTTTCGATACAGTTTCAAACAATTTTAAAAGATCCATAGCTTGATGGAAAAGATGTAGAGAACTGAAAACCGTTCGATTTTGCAGCAACAAAATATTGTTTCATTACAGTCTTACAATCAGGTACGTTTTGGGTATAAAGAAAACTGGTTATGAATTATGCATTAATAATAGGAAGCAATTGAGAAAAAGTAGGAATTATAATCCGCAGAAATCTGGAGAATGCGAAAAGAGTTTGTGTGTAGTTTTAACCTCCGTTCACACCGAGGCGGTCACTTGGAAAGTGGTGTACTCACGTGCACCTAACTTGCAAATACATAATTTATACCGGACGGTATTTGACCGTGGGGAAGAGAAGACGACCTTCTGAAATTATTGGTAAACAGAAATCGGCAAAGGTGACGTTTCCTAGTCATAAGTTGTTTGGTCTGCATTATTTATTTGCTTCGTTTAGTAGACAATGACATTACAATACTAATAGACAAGTTATTGTATAACAAAATTAACCAGAAAAAAGGCAAATATACTCTTGTTTCCAGTAAATTATTAAACAAACGTTGATCATGCATGATAAAGATAGACATTCAAAGAATATGCGCGGACGAACGAATAGGGATACTAATAGACAAGTTATTGTATAACAAAATTAACCCGAAGTATGGCAAATATCAAACACTCTTTTTTCAATTTGGGAGGCGGGAATGGGTACCGCCGCCCCGGGAACCTTTATCGGATAACCAACACCTCTGCCATAGGTCACCCCAAGTGGTTCGCTACGTTTGGTGATTTAGCAGAGGTGCCCGGGTTCATGGGGTGAGGTTTGTCTAGATCTTGGAGGCGGATGACTAAGACACACTGAACCCCAGATTCCTACCCACCCCTTAAACCCTTTTCCTTCCCAGAACTCTCCTCTCCTTCCTTTCCTTAAAAAAACCCTCCACACAGCATCCCCAAAGATGACATAGGCCCTGAGGGAAATTGTTTTCCTCAGGGCCTCCTGTGTCGAGCTCATGTAAAAAAAAAAAAAAACTCTTGTTTCCAGTAAATTATTATACAACCATTGATCATGCATGACAAAGATAGACATTCAAAGAATATGCGTGGACGAACGAATACGGGCAGCCTTTACGTAGGTACTTAAAAGTTGCGGCAAATTACTACACTACATCACGGGTGTGACTGAGATGCAAATCGAATCTTTTTCAAAGTTTTGCTAATGATGTGCAGTCACGTGTTTTTACTTTACTGACACGCCTTAAAATAATTTCTTCTCTTAAATTCCCATCAACTGTTTCTAACGAACTACCCAATAGAAAGCGCATGGCTCGGGTATTCCCCTGACACATAATGAGTTAGCTACTAACGACAGATAAAACCTGTTCCTTGATCTCAAAACCACCACTGTTATTATCACTATCATAAGCAGCATGTGTGCGGAATGAAGTCACGCTATATAGCTCCGAGGTGTCCGCTAGCGAAGGTGTTAAGGATATAGAAAATGTAATTAATAAGAACTACTTAATTACAGAGCACTTCTCAACATGTCAAGCTATGAACACAGATGTCTTGAAGGATAAGGATTAAGTCGGTAGTGTCTGTGGGCATCGTACCTGGTTCACCCCAATTTTATTTAATTTATTGTAAGACGGACATTTTTTAAGTAAAACTTCTTTACGCACCGACAGGGGGGGGGGTAAAGCTGGTGAATGCGTTACGAAAAAGGATAAATATATTTTATGCAAACGGTAATCGATGCGAACGGTGATCTTGACTTGAGGAGTGATAAGGATAAGTACAAGTACAAGGATAGGAATGCGGATGGGGATAAGGAGGGTAAGGATAAGAGGGATATATAAGTTAGTGAAGTTTTACTTCAGTCGTGTGGTCTAAAGCACACTATTTTTTTTTAAATACAGGAGGACCTGAGGAAAAGAATTCCCCTCAGGGCCTATGTCAACTTTAGGAATGATTTGTGGAGGGTCTTTTTTAAACTTACCTGAACTTTTTGCTACTATCTTTTCGTTTGTGTGAGATGTTTGATGGTCAAGCTTACCTGGAACAAAAAAAATAAATGTGTTAGTTTTTTGATCAAATGTATCAAAATTAAAGCATTGAGTAGAGTAAAAAAAAATGGCATGTAAATTAAGAAAAGGGGATTATTCAACACCGGAATTTTTTTCCATAGGTAAGAGGATCATACTTGATGCAGAAAAAAAAGTTTTGTGGATTTCACATAAGAGTACCAGCTGCTTCCAATGATCCGGAGGCAGTGGAACTATGGCATCACAAATTAAATATTGTAACGATTAGGTTAGTCGGTTTCATGACAACTCAGAATCATGCAATTTCAACAACAATTTGAAGTCATTAAGTTATGTTTTTTTTAAATAGCCCATAATCTAACCTAACATATTTTTTTTAAATATATTTTATCTTCACTTTTAATGACTTTTCAAAGGAGGTGTTGAAGTTGCATGATTCTGAGTTGTGCGTTCACCAGGTTCGTCATGTCATTTCAACATCTTTCAATAGATTTGGTTAGTAAAGTTATATTAGTTATACGAAATTTTGTGCTATCTCTACAGATGTCAAGTAGGTGTTATTTTAGAACAGTATCATCTATCGTAGGTAGTATTCATCATTAGGATTAACAGATATTAGTGATATTACAGATATGTTGTTAGGCTGAAGGGAGTGGGGAAGTAGATGGCAATTAGAGGAAGTTTGAGAAGTACCTAGATATCAGGTCTGGTCATTAAGGGCCCGCAACCAGGATTTGTACCGATTTATTACATATTTCCCTTAAACACGGTAAGTCTTAAAGCTCTTAAAAAATATATGTTATTCTTAAAGATAATATCTAGACTTTGCCCGCGCCGAAACGCAAATTATATAAAATTCCCTGGATAGAAAAAAATCGCAAAGTATACTCCAAAAAATATTATTAACACGTTTGTTTCAGTTATTTTACAAGTTATGTGTATGAAAAAATTCACAGTGTTAATTTAAATGCTGTTTCAGATAATGCCGCGAGATTTTTGCTAAATTTTAAACGAGTCGTGTTTTATTAAACATTTTCGCAATTTTCGCATTGATTTTATCGCTGTAAATGTTAGCGCTCTCCTCTATCATTCGTAATTTCGTATCTCTCCATCGTCTTCTTTTCGGCCCCAGAGCCTTAAACAAGGCTAAAGCAATTTCAAGCGACGTTTGATAAAAGGAAATGATATCATTGATGACCCAATGTCTTGTAGTTGGAATGGTAATTATGTCCATGCGACGGAGAATAAACCAGTTACTGTGTGATCGGACTGATCAGGAAATGATACGCAATGGATTCACAATTTTAATTATTGCATATATTTATTTTATCACCAAGACTTGTTATCAGTAGGTACCTACCTAGATGGTATTTTATTAATAAGGAACACCATTCCATTTTTTAAATTAGTATTAATTACATTCTAACTTAAATGGTAGCATATTATATCAAAACAAGTAATTCATTTTGGTAAACATTCAAAAACAACGAATCTGGACTCAATTTTTCATGCAATAAAACCCGCGAAAGATTCCGGCGTGACACTAGAAACAGCCAATGCAGTAATGTCAACAGAACGGTGTGTTTGAATGTGATGGTGTTTTATTCACTTGTAAACGACGATTAAATAAACTTAAGATTTACACGTAACTCCAACAAAGACATATTGCAAGTTCCAGCACTCTCTTCCACCTTTGGTCAACGTAGCTTTAGATACTTTGCCACAAAAATATTCAACATTCTCCCAGAAAACATCAAACTGAGTCAAACACAGAGAGAGTTTAAAAAATATGTTAAAATATGGATACATTCTAATGATCGAGCCTATACTGGTGCCCTCACCCAAACGCCCAGTCATTGACAGTTGTTATTGTAGTAATAACCTTGCAGTTTATGAATTGTGTAGGTATATGCAAACAATAATGTTCACTAAAATAAAGTTTTTGCTATATGGAAACCTACTTTACACATTTATAAAAAAACCATAGATAAAATTGCGAGAAACAATTAACAAAAATTCTGCCTCAATACAGGTTCACCTAGTGAGGCAGGCTATGCACAACTAAAAATACTGTATAACTATACTACTCCTGTGTAACCTTTCTTACGTTACTTCCTATTTGTTAATTTTTCTGTACTGATTGATGTAATCTATTTGTAAACTACTTTGAGCATGTAATTTTTTTATGTTATATTGTTGTTATTTCATTGAATAAAGATTATTATTATTATTATTATTTATAAATTATATATATATTTTTAGGCCATAATGTTTTTCACATTAGCACCTTATTGAGCATTTAATGAAATACAGCAGAGCGGGAAAGGTTTTTGTCTCTGGGTCGGGTTGAAATCTTGGCAAAAAAAATGTTTATTAAAATCTAAAACAAGGGTGGTAGGTTAAAAGCTTTTAAAATGGCGAGGTTAAAGCTCATAAAATTATTTAATTAACTAACCGTCACGCCATTTCCCCGCAGCGGTAGGCAGAGAGGACGGACCGCCAAACAACTCGATCTTTGCACACACTCCTTGCCTCGTTCACATTCATACATCGTCTTATACATGCTCTTCTATTATTCTGACTCGGACTGGTAGTGCCATGTCTTTCTCGGGCGACCCCGACTTCTTATACCATTCACATTTGCGTCATATATTCTCCTTACACTACTTTCCTCGTTCATTCGCTCTACATGCCCAAAAACCATCGGAGCGTTCCTTTCTTAATCTTACTCATTAAGCTTACACCTTTGCATTCTTTGCGGATCTCCACGTTTCTCACACGATCGTACATGGTTTTACCACAAATACGCCCCAGGGATCTCATTTATACAGCATTCAGTCTACTTTCATCCATCCTCTGCCAGTTCCATTCCTCACTGCCATACATCAGGGTAGGTACCAGTACTCCATTATGAACGGCTAGCTTCGCTTCTTCGGACAGTTTTTTGTTGGTGCCAACAGGGCCGGATCTACGAAATCTAGCGCCCTGTGCAGTATGTACCGATGGCGCCCCCCCCTTACATTTTTATTTTGATTAAAAATTCGTTTACCCCAATTTTTTTTTTTTATTTAATTTTTTTTTTTTATTTAATTTTTTTTTTTTCACTAATTTATCAAATAAAATCAAGACATATAAAGGGTGTAACTCTATCTAAAGTTTTCGAATAAATAAGCCACGATCTATGTAATTCTTCTCCATTAGGCAGTTTCTTGTAATAATACTTAGTATTAAATTTACGCTTGTTCGTAATAGGAAAATCAAAACCTTTCAATTGTACAGGACCTTCCTGAACTAATAAACTAATGGAATTTTGAGATAACTTTGGCCAGCATCCGGGATCTTTCAATTCAAGCTCTGAAAACAGAATTAAATTTAAACTGCTATCAGTAACGTTATTTTTATCTTCTAATAATTCGACCGGAGGAATTTGTGCGATAGATATCTGTTTAGATGTGCTCGGGACCATTGTAACGCAATTGCAAAATTTGGAATTAAAAAATTCCCAATGGAAACGAGTTTTTTTATGTCGTTATGCTCTTTAATTCTAAGTTTTAGATTCTGCGAGCCTGAAAGTTTTTTTTTTTAATTATTGTTCTATTCATTGTAATCCACAATCCACAACCTCTAACAACCAATAGAAATGTAGTTATAAATTAAAAAATCTAATAACATAACCTCAAATTTGTACCTTGCATTTCCATTTCCCCTGTGTTCTGTGTTGAGCGAACAAACACGAACGTATCTATGGTATCAACGGCTTACGAAAGACGCTTACACTGATTATTACTGACTGTAAAATAACAAATCTAATAGAAATTAATTATAGGTACATTTAAGGAACTTCAACTGTCAAAACAATGATGAAACTGTTAACAAGTTGCAACCTTGCAAACCGTGCGATGTTTATGCTAATGGAATTTTGAATATACATAATATAAATATCATAAGAAAATGGTCTTTAACCACATTCTCCTAGAGACTTAAATCGTGCAAAAGCACTCGTGAAAGGCGCCGTCGGTTTGTTTGTTCTGTTGAATAAAAGTACGGCGCTGTTATTGGTTAATGAATTTGGATCGCACTCATTCGTCGTAAAAGACAGTAAAAGATATATGGAAAAATAGATCTTACGTTTAAACTAAATATATGGAATTTGTAAAAAAATTCTGTAACTGACTATAAATTCGTAAATCGTTGAATTTCGTTGAATTAAAACCAGATGCGTGCGCAGTCTGTATCTTTGGAAAGTGTTGCTAGAGCGTAATAATTATTTCGTACTATGGGTAATTTTTAAACGATTCAGGGAATATTATAACAAATTTTTAATACAATATTTATTTTCTCACGGCGCCCCTTCGGAGTTGGCGCCAGGTTTTTTGCACGTTTTTGAACGTATGGCAGATCCGGCGCTGGGTGCCAACGGCTTTCAGTCCTCAATTAATAGAGTTACCTGCATTCACCCTTCTTTCAATATCTCTATCAGCCTTCCCATCTCTCGTAAACATACTTCCCAAATAAACAAACTCATCCACCTGCTCCAAGTATTTATCATTCACAACTATGTTGCACATTGTTTTCGTACTCTCTCTTTCAAATAACATAATTATTTAATTAATTATGTTATACCGTATTTTCTCTAAACCGAATGTACATTGTATATAAGTACACAGCTTTATGGTCTCTCTTGAATGTATGGCACTGATGTATGGCTTGAATGTATGGCACTGGGTAAGCATATTTTTAAAAAGGCATGTATATGAGAATCTCCTTCAAATGAAGCAATTTCAATGGCGTACCGCAACTTTTCGTCAGTTTTCGGGGGCTCACCTGGGGGCGTGCTGGCGCCCAACTGATGGTGCGCTGTTCGAATTTTGAAATTCCCGCCGTCTTCTGCGCAGGCGCACGGCCCACGCCGCTAACATTTGCCAGTTGCCAGTCGAATGTCGAATGCAAGAGAAGAGAGACCGCAACACGTTTTATGTTGTCGGAGTCTGCTCCGCCGCAAGTAAATATTATTTCTAGACCGAGACCGGTTACCAACAAACTACAATACACACCTACGCTCCCGCAAACGCGCAATGTTCACTCGGTTTTTTTACTACATCTCTGAGGTTCGGGCAAAATGGCGAATACAGTGAATCCGGAATCTTGGGATTGGTAATGTCGTAAAATAATATTTAATTAAGCGTTCAAGAAGAAGCAAAAGATGGTCTGAAAGGGAGATATGTAAATACCAATACGAATGTTAGACGGAGCGCGGTAATGTTAAAAAACGATTATAATTAAGTTAAATTTGTGAAGATATTCAATAAAACACGGCCCGCTTAAAAAAGAGCAAAAATCTCTTGACTAATGTCTAAAGTAGTATTTAACGTTATAAATAACAAAACAAAATGTGTTTTTATTAATTTTCAGAGCTTTGCGATTTCTTTCTATCGAGGGAATTTCGCATAATTACCGTTTTGGCTTAGAGTAGATTAGACCGGGAAATAGGCTTGGTAATGTTGATCTTTTGAAATAGTGTAAATATAGTATAGGTAGGCTTGTTGAAAAAGTATCGATATATCGATGTATCGATATTTTTAATTCAATACATCGATATTTTCAGCCGGTATATTTTGATCCGAAATATCGATATATCGATACAAAATATCCAATATCGAAAATTGTATCAAAAACGATATTTTTATTTATTTATGTAACTAAAGTCACTAGAATCCAAAACCGTATAGGAACGAACGGAAAAAAAGTAACTGTATTGGGTCATAACATCTGGCAGTTGACATTTTAACTATTAATAGCTTACAAATATATATTGTTTTTGCATTAGTATTTGTGATCACTAATACTATCTCATATGTGTAGGTACATACATAGAAATGAATGCTATTTTTCGCCATTTTTTCTGAGCCACTCCTACGTGTTGGTCCCCAATTGTCTATGATTATTGACTATAGACTATAGTCCCCTAACTAGTCTATACCTTGTTCTAAACAAGTCCTTTTTGACAGATTAATACGCCAATAGAATGTTACTGAGACGCTTACAAACTTTTTATCCGTCTCAGTTTACATATACATAAGTTAGAAGCTAAGTTACAGCTCTTTTTAGTTTTTGATATTTTTGTAATTATCACCTAATAAAAATGAATACTGATAAAAATACCTTAATTTTTATTGAGATTTTTGTACATTAAAATAATGCACATTGTGTACAAAAATTACTATTGATAAAATTGAGTTGAATACACTATTATTTTAAAAAGGCAAAATCTTTGAAAATTTGACCGATATATCGATACATCGATATTTTTTCCTCGATATATCGACGTTGATATTGATATTTTAATAAATATCGATACATCGATATATCGATATTTTTTTTCACTTTCGACATCCCTAATATAGTAGCTTAAGTTAAGATATACACTTAGTATAGTAGGTACTTAGTTCTAGTGAAAGACCACTATTTATAATAGAAATTTTGCTTGAAATGGCTTTATCAGAGTTGGGGACCGGTTCTGAATATTCAGGTACTTTCCAACCATTCTTTTCCCCATCTCCTTCGCCTCTCTGCCTCCAGCCTTGCAACATACCCCAACTGGGAATGACCTAGTCCCACTGTTCGCCAGCAGTTCTGACTTGGTGCTCACCACTCGTTCTTCGCTTGAAATTTGTTTGAGTTGTGGAGTCAGGAACATCATCCGAATAATCAGGAACTTGAACTGAATAATCAGGAACTTGAACTGAATAACCAAGAACTTGAACTGTATAATCAGGAACTTGAACTGAATAATCAGGAACTTGAACTGAATAATCAGGAACTTGAACTGAATAATCAGGAACTCGATATCTGAATAGTCAAGAACTCGAGTTCCAATAACTCTCTTCACTTTTGCCTTCCCCTCCCACGCGGATTCTCACTTTCTTTTTCCTTCCTTTTCGTTACTACGTTTGATGAATTAGCAGAGGTGCCCGGGTTTGTGGGGTGAGGTTTGACTAGGTCTTGGAGGCGGATGACTAGAACACACTGAATCCCAGATTCCTACTCACCCCTTAAGCCCTTTTCCTTCCCGGAACTCCCCTCTTTTTCCTTTCCTTAAAAACCCTCCACACAGCATCCCCAAAGATGACATAGGCCCTGAGGGAAATTATTTTCCTAAGGGCCTCCTGTGTGGAGCACATGTAAAAAAAAAAATCGGAGATTAAAAAGGAAGAAAAAAATCCCTCCGGCACCTACACGAAAAAATCCTATGTTGGTCTTTTCATTCCATTTAATGTATTTATTTTTCTTCCTACATCGAAAGGAATTTCATCACCGCACCACATATTAGTGACCTAGCAACAAGATAGAATTAGGTCATTCATTAAAACGTCTGCCGTTAAAAATATAATAACGTATTGTAGGTTTCAAAAATTAGTCTGAAATATGAAAATCACAATTTACGAAAGTAAAATTTCAATTTACTTTTTTAAATAACAACTTAAAACACGATAACCACAGAAAAATAGTTAATTCTTGAAAACTACTTCGTACAAACACTGCTACGCTGTGCACACGTATAGCTAATAATTTACCAAGGTTTTCAAATCCACCGCTCTGACGCCAATAGTACCTGGTGTCGCAAAACTGCGGCTCCACTGTTAATTGGCGGTAAATGCTGCAGAGCAAAGCTCACGCAGCCCTCGAAGGACCAGTCCCGAAACTACGTGAAATCGCTAAGTTATACGGGACGATTAAATAGTATACACTGGCAAAACCTGATGGATAGTCAGTCGATAGTTCAAATCTGGGCTTTTGGAAAATGAGATAAGCCCAGACTGGAATAAGGAAAATAGGACTCACCGTTGCAGATGGGGCCCCGCTGATCTCCAGTTTGGTGTACACTTTTCACTGTTTAATTTTAAAAATCGCAATATTCTTACAGTAAGAGGTTACGACACATGCGCCATGTCTGAGATGTTATTTTGTTCTGAGCAGGACAGCACACTGTCACCTCTCCAAAGTTGAGTATTTCTTGCAACAATTTTTATGGTGACATTTAGGAAGGAAAGATTAGGTAGGTGGGATAAATTCAGGATTTTGACATATCTACCCACCAAGTCTGCGAATGCAATACCCAATCAATCCCATATAAAGATGCGCAAACAGTACCTATATTTTATACGAATCCAAGAAATATGACGGTCCCATGTGCGCTGATTTTCAAAACGCACCTATGGGTTTTTGAATTCATTCAAACTCGCTCTTGGACATTACAAGTATCAATTGAACGAGTGGATTTTTTAAGCACGGAATTTGAATAGCGCGCTGTTTAAAGAGTGGTAAAATTTAATCTTATTTCCTCATATTTTTATGGGAGTTCCGCAGGAAAACACTTTAGAGAAAACCACCACTGATCAAATGATCACGATATTATAATACCCATGACTTCCTCCTTTAGAAATTAGGGCGCATTTCCACTAAGGTTAATTGGCACTCAGCATTAGCGTTTGCATATCATGGCATCGTGCCTTGTCGGATCGGCGACGAATTGATTTGTCTGGTAGTGTGTATTTAGTTAGGTACTATTATTTACGCCGCAGCCTTGTCCGACCCGTGCCACCCTGACATGCCACTCGTGTTTGACGGAAACAAAACATTCAACAGATTCTTTTCTCTGATAATATTATCTATGTGTAAATAGTCTTTAATATTATGCAAACTAATATACGGTATTTGCGTTAGATCTTTGCATTTGTAGTACTGGTTCCATAAAGAGCCTCGCCAAACATGATTTTCTTCCTCAGGTTCCACGATCACTAAACTTTGAGGCAATATTTTACTATCAATTTGAGTTGCAAGACAATTTGACATCACTAAACTTTAAGGCAATCTTTTACTCTCAATTTAATGCCGCGATACAATTTGACATTAATAAACTCAGAGACAACCTTTTACTCTCAATTTGACGTCGCGAGACAATTTGACATCACTAAACTTTATGACAATCTTTTACTCTCAATTTGACGTCGCGCGTCGTGAGACAATTTGAAATCACTAAACTGTAAGGCAATCTTTTACTTTCAACTTAACATTGCGAGACAATTTGACATCACTAAATCTCGAGACAATCTTTGACTCTTAATTTGACGGCCCGCCTTTTGAAAAGGGTGCATTTTACAATTTTTTTTACAATACCTCTCCACAGGAGGACCCGAGGAAAATAATTTACATCGGGGCCTATGGGCCATCCATAAATTTTTTTGCCCCCCCCCCCCTCTGTCCCTATCACACATCGTTATATAATTTAGATTTTTACATGTGACGTCACGGAGCTGATTACCCCCCCCCACCCCCACACCCTTGTCACAGAATGTCACACTTCTCTACTCCCCCCCCCTTAAGGTGTGACGTAATTTAAGGATGGCCCCTATATCGTCTTTGGGGATGCCGTGTGGAGGGTATTTTTGTGGAAAGGAAGGGTGAAGGTGGGTCTTCAAGAGAAGAGTCTTAGAAACGACCGGTTTTCACGTGACAAACTATGTCAAGGATATTTCCGCGTCCCGATGCTTTCTTTCGGGGGAAAGAGACATGGTCTCATTTTCCATACTTAAGGTTGTTTATCAGTTGTGTAAAATTAAAAACACGTTTAGTAGTAAGGCACTTATTTAAAATCTAGACAACGCTTTGATTCCTTCAGTTTTTAATTAAAAACAAATATATCAGATGTGATTTCCCACGCCATAAATAACTGAAAAGTACACTGTCTGAAACATTTTTGTCTAAAAACGAGTTTACTACGACGCGACGCACCAATTTTCCATAAATACATTAGGTACCTAGTATTAATACCAACAATTTTTTCGTGGCATTTTTTACAGTGTTATTCGTGTTATTATGTTTTAACACGCAGTCCATCTGCGCACAAAACAAAATTCTACAAAAGCCTTCTGCTGATGTTTTCTTTTCAGCCAAAGAGACCTCACTTCCATTGGTCCGGCTGTCTGTCACAAAATTTGGAACATGATAATGATAAATGATAACATTCCTAATCGTAAAAATTAGAAGGTCTCAATCAATGTTAGAACTGAGTTTAAGCCAAATTATTACAGATTTGACCACACATTGAAACAACCGGGCCATAATATTATGAATATAATTCGTTTGGCCAAAATCTCATTCGGTGTTCAGTCGGTTTGGTGGCTTGGTACGGGTACTGCGACTGCGAGTGCGAAGCGGAATAGACATTTATTTCCATTATACAACCGGCGGTGCGGCGTTCGACCTTGTAGTGACGTCACTCGGGCAGTGTATGTGTGTGCTGTATGTTGTACCGCGCTACGGGCAGCCGCGGGGCGAGGGCACGTCCGCCCGCGATGACAGTACAATGGTGTGGCAGTGTGGCCGACTATCTTCTACGCAGAGCTGCAGAACATTTGGAAAATTGTGGCTTTCACAAAAAAAAGGTTTCGTCGCTTTAATGTACGAAAAAACGTTGTCTCACTGGAAATAGCGGTGACCAGCCAACTCAGAATGACACCAACTCAGAAAGGTCATTTAAGAGTGATGATAAAAAATATAAAAAAAGGTTAAATAGGTGACGTTAGGTTATTTTTAAATTATTAACATGGTCTTATATACTATATTTAAAAGAAGCCAATGCATATAAAAAAAGCGAATCAAATTGCACCTCTGAACTCAAATAATGCTGAAATTGAAATATTGATATTAATTCTATATAAACTAGCTGGTACCCGGCATGCGTTGCTATGCCATTAAATAATTAAATCGGTTATCCCTGCGTGTCCTTTCCCATTCGTCACGCCCCCCTGCCGCCTCCCCTTCCTTTCCAGCGTCCCCTTCCCCTCTCGCGTTCCCAATCCGCCTACTCCACCTTCCCTCTCTCCACTCCACTACCCCCCTTCCCCCATCCCGCGAACCCCCCTCTTGAGTTCCCCTCCCCCCTCCCAGGTTCCCCTCCCGCAAACCCCCTACCCGACATCCCCTCCCCCCTCCCGAATTCCATATATTCAGTCCTGGTACATTCAGTTTTCAAACAGCTGGCGTGCCACCTTTTGCAATTTTTTAATGCAAATTTCATAATGCCATAACACCAGTAGTTTTATACAAACCTTGACCTGACAATAATGAAAACAAAAAAAAGAATTACTTATCCAATTTGATGCAGTCGTTCGTAAGTTATGCGCGTACATACATTTCGGCGATTCATTTTGATTTATTGTTTAAGAACAAAAGCAAAACAATCAGCGCGTTGACATTGGACGTTTTCGAATTTTTAGAATTCACTCACTACTCAATATTATACTTATCACAATATTCCTGCAGCTCTTTCAAAAGATAAGAATTCGTTCCGTACAAAATGTGTGAGGAAATTTTCTTCATAATTATTTTTTTCGTGAATTTTTGCGATTTTTGTTATTTTTGCTATTTTTTTTACTAACTTTTGCTATTCTGCTATTCGGAGCGCGGACAAATCAGTCTAGCCGTTCTCGAGTTATAAATGGTGTAACTAACCCGATTTTGTTTTATATATTAAGAAGATATACCTACGAATATGTTTAAGTATAATGTGAGCCTTTGAGTGCGTGTATGCCTCTGAGAATAATGTTGCCTGTATTATATCTATCTGCCTATGTATTTTATATCTTTTTATTGTAGTCACGTGAAACGCTATTTTTCTATATTATAGTTTCTCATTATGTGTGCTTTAGCGTTATAATTAATATCGTGAAACTGACCTGCCGACAAAATCTGCTTTGAGAGTTTGGCAGGTGCTTGTAATGAATAATGAAAAATAAATAAAAAGTACCCACTTGGATTTAAGCTCCTACAAAATCAAAAAGCCACTCAAAATTTCAATAATTACGTACCAAAATAGAAGTACATTTATTACGTCACAAAATTCAAACGATTATAAAAACACGTGTGGTTTTGGGCGGCTGATTAAAAAACTTAAATGTTTTTCCTGAAGATTTATGAAATTGCCACAACATTTTTTTGCGGATGTGATTCATGTGATCAGTGGCGGCGTAAGGGGGGGGGCGGAGGGGGCGGTCCGCCCCGGGTACCAAGCACCGAGGGGTGACAACGACAACTCACTCGTACAGCCAAAGAATGCACAAAATCTCCCTATATAAAGACATATCAATAAATAACTACCTACTCTTGTACCTAGCTACATACCTGCATAGATACTAATACATATTTTGAAATGCATCGCAACTATATAAATTTTTTTTTTCGAATATAATTTCTAATTTCCTAAAAGAATGAATTCATGTTGCATTCATTCCCTAAGATGACATAGTCCCCGAGGAAAATTATTTTCCTCAGGGCCTCCTGAGTTTTTTTTTACATGAGCTCCACTTCAGTGTTAAAATCTGCTAGTTCGCTAATAATATGATTACACTGAGCAAGTTCACTAGCAGATAGTGAATACGTCGGCTAGTAGCTTGTAAACTCGCTCAATGTAATCGAGGCTTGAGATTTTTTTTAACAATATGTGTTTTGGTGGCTGCGTGTGAAAGAAGCTTTTCAGAACAGAAATTAAGAAATCAGCGCACAGAACAGAAATTAAACATTTACTTTTAAAAAACGAAAAATTACTTCGTCTAAAAAATAACTTTGAACAATAATTGCAGGGGCGTCACGCCACACGTGAGTCTTAAATGATTACTTTCGAAATGACCTATTCAGTGTTTAAACACCAATAGCTTTAAAATACCCATAAAACAGACACGGTGAGCATCGTTAACAATCACTCGTGCGAAAACCTACCGCACACTTCATAAATCCGTACATAAAATCATTAAAATTAGTATCGATGGGATCATAAAATATTATTACTACAGTTCCACATCTACAGCAGTGATTTTTCAGATAATTTGCAAATTATTGCGCTTTCGGTAGTAAATATATTACGAACGTAATTATTATCTATTATATAAGTTATTCTTGTTCTAATTCTAGTTTTGTTATGAACGGTGTCACATCACGCATGGAAAAGTAGGACACATAATGGGAGTGGGAAAGTCTTATTAATTTGTTAATTTTAAAATGTACGAAGTAAATTCTTTTGTTTTAGTTGTACCCAATTATTTTTTTAAATAATAACGATTTAAAACTAAATAAATAGGTATGAGACCAAAGTAGAATCCAAGAAAAGAATTGAAACCTGGTTTCTCCCGAATTTCAATATCGTTTCCCTGAAAAAACATCTTATTGAGCACTTGCAAAATATGACGTGTGACCGTCAAGTACACTTCAATGCAAGATAATGAAAATTAGATTGCAAGTTGAAAGAAGTGGTCGTTTTGGCCTAGAATACGGGCAGAAAAACTATTCAAATTCCATGACATCTGAGCTCACCGTTCGAGATTTTGATAAAAAAATACAGATATTCTTATTTGTATGTTAAAATATATAGAATAAATTAATCAATAATAGGTTTTCGCTAATGTTTCCAATTATTTTCAGCTTTATAGACAATTCTTCTATAAAAAAATTTATAGACAATTTCTTCAATGTTACAAAAAAACAGCTGCCTGCTAAATTCACATTCACCAAACGCGCTAAATGTCAAACGTGCGAAGTTAAAATAGTCGTTAAGTTTTCTGAAATTATCCAATTTTCTGCGCAATTTTTAATTTTTTTTCTTTTCCAGATAGTAATTTTATAAAATAGACTTAAACAGAATAACACATATATTTTATTTGTATACAGGTGTAACAGCACGAACCCGAAGGAATTCCTGAGTATATTTTGAGTAAAAAATGTAAACGTCATTTTGTCGTCTTATGTTATACCTATATTTTTAAATACATATTTTTCCACTCGTCGCAACTGAATAGTAGGATATAGCCTAGCGGGTAATGCGATAAGAACTCCGTCTCGTTCCAACAGCACCGTAAAACATGATACATCGCGCGTATTATGTGATCCATCTCGACGCGTAGAAGTGTGATCAGTGGCATTGTGTGATAATAGTTTTTTTTTGTTTTTAATGGAAAAAAAATCAAAGTCAAGCGGCATCTATTTTTGTAGTCGAAATATGATCAGGAATCGCTAAATTAAATTCTTCGGGTATATGTTATTACACATCTGTACATACGTATATTTTTAAATCATCTTTGTTCAATTACAAAGCGATTGAAATGCGTTGTTTATTTGCATTTAAAAATTGAACATTGTTTATATTTTTAAGGCATGCTTTTTTTACAAATGAAAACAGAGAGCAAATATTATTATGCAATGTCATCTGATAAGTAACGTATTTTATCTTGAACATAAATTTACTACGCTATCAACAAAATTAATTAATTTCAATGTTTTGAAATATAAAGATATGAAAGTGTGTAATCATGAACCTATCAAAAATTGCTATCGATTAATCTTAATTTTACCATTTATATTTATTATGATAAAATAAAAGAAGGTGAAGTTTTGTTATATGAATATTTGTTCTGCGAGACAAAAAGAGACATTTTTTGTTTAAAATCATTTTAGAATAATGAAACACAACAGGTGCTGAGACATATAAATACGTTTTTTTATAATAAACACAATAAAATAACTTTGTTTCATTTCAACTTTATTTCTTAATCCAACCGGTTTTGGTTCATCCTGAACCTTCCTCAGGGGTGAATAAAAATATGTTGAACATAATCGAAACGATAACCCTCCCTCACTGTCGTGGTGATAAATATGATCTTAAAAATAGGGCTTAAAAATATTGGGATTTATAACTAGGCTAACTATTGTTAAACTGTTATATTTTGCCTGTGTTAGAAGTCAACTAGAGTACAATTCTCCCGTCTGGAATCCACATTATAGTATACATGTACAAGCTGTTGAAAGAATACAAATTCTTACGTTTTCTAAATTTTAAAATGGATATTCCAACAATAATGTTGAACTACAACACTATTTTAAATGATATGAATATGCTCAAATTGTCAGACAGAAGAATTCTCACTGATTTGGTTGGTATTTCTAGATAAAATTCTAAATGATTTAGTTGATAGTCCGGTATTGCTAGAATTGATAAGCTTCCGGATTCCACTACGTAATACTGGAAATCAGGATTTATTTCAGTGCAGAAATTCTGGGACTAACAACCATATGTATTCCTCTTTGCCCAGAATACTAATGGAGGGAAACAATTATACCAAGTCAGTGGATATCTTCAATTTATTTTTAAACAAATACAAAATATTGTTCAGTTATATTCCGTTATGTACAATGAATGCTGTGTATTTCTTATTATTCGTATCCATATATAATGTAAAAGCTCCGAAAAGGGGCGTTAATAAATAAATAAATAAATATTTATATCTTTCATTTCAGTAATACAGGAGAAGCTGATGTTTATAAACATTGATAAGTTATAAAAAAATAGCTTCATCATTTGCACATGTCAAATTTATTTTGTATAGATAATGCAAAATGACCGACTAATCAAATGTTATCACTTATCACCATTATATTATTAATATTTTTTTATCAAAAATGATATGAAATCCAAAGCCTTTGGTAGCTTCGTTGCAACCTCAAAATATTTCTCATAAATCATAATGTAGCCGTCACACGAGCGCTTTTCTCTCATGGCTTGCACTATTTCAGCATAGCTTTCGCCCGATGTGCTAACGATGTGCTGAAATAGGCCAAGCCATGAGAGAAAAGCGCTTGTGTGACATAATATAGAAAATATGACATAATATCAATTAAAATGTACCCCAATTGAGGATGCCACCATAATTCCACTGGTTGCGGGCAGTTGAAACTTTTGTACGATATTCACATAAAAAAACGACGTATGCGAATTTTAAATTAAGGAAAAATCTGGCAATGTTGTGCCACAAAGAACTCCGTTGTAATCTATCTCAAGAAGAACGGCTACGCGGCCCTTTTCGTGCAAAATTTTATTTTGGATTTGAAGCCAAAATACCTAACCAAAATATATATATATTTTTTAATCTATTTAATCTATTTATATTTAAAATTATAAAATAAAGGTAATTAAAGTATTAAAGTTTACATGATTTTGTTATCATTTAATTATTTTATTTAATATTTCATCATATTTTTAAGTAAATAGAGCTAAATTAACTTTTAAAATATTTATATTTAATTCACAAATAATTGCCAAATTTGCCACCATCATCACAAAAAAATATTTCTTTATTTACCTGTACTTTTTAATTTAAAACAAAAATAAATGAAATAGCACAAATCCGTACCTACTAGACATTTGCAATATCTTTTGATTAATTAGATATTATTCAGGTTGGTTCAGTGTTTTGGCCTCGCAAAAAGGTCTCGCAGCTATTTCTCTGTAAAGAGAGGTTACAATGTCTTAGTACTAGCACGAAAATGCTGTCTTTTTCCATATCGCCACTCGCCACTAATTTTTAATTTAATACGCTTCAAATTATATTTTTTAGATATCTGAGTACTTAAATAAGTTTAAGTATAGGTATATGAGTGCAAATAGGTACATATCTGCAACACATGAATGTATAAAGGTGTGTACATAAAAATATGTTTGCATGCACGTACTTGGATGAATGTGTGAACTTGTATGTATTATGACTGCGAACAATGTGAATACGTGTATACACAAACACGCATATCTACGTACGTATAAGACATGCCTGAATGTCTACGTGCTGACAAGTGTTTTAATATTTATCATTTTCATTCATTTCTGTTCTAGAAGCTGATAAAATGGCTACCTGTTTTCAGCATTTTAAACAAAATGAGAACCATACTTCAAGGTAAAAGCAAATATCATCTTTTGTTACATGATCACTAGAATTTCCACGTTCGCGTTTATTTATGCCGTTACAATTCCTTATATATTCAGAAAAATTTGCTGACGGTGTATTTTAATCATTTTATCAATTGTTAAGGACAAGCTGAAAGCGTGGAGCCTTGGAGCCACGTGGCATAATGTTATACGGGATGTTAAGGGACGTACTTGACTTACTTTAACCAGTGATTCCTGACATTGTTTAGAGTAAAAATTTGATTGAAATTTTGGACTCCGGTAGCTTTTTGAACAGTTACTCCTCTGAGTGACCAGTTGACGACATTTAGAAGAATTTTTTTGGTTGATTTAAAAAATATATATAATAGAAAAAATCACCAAAAACTCACAGGAGAGCAAAATTCATTTTTCAGTTATTATTACAAATATGTCAGAAATCACTGGTTAAAGTAAGTCCAGTACGTCCCTTAACTACCTGTATAATCACATAACAATGTGAAACATATTGAAAAGATTGAGACAAGTGTGTATAGTATATAGTAGAAAGTAACCAAGCGACAATAAGGAAAATTAAAGGGGTTTTACCAAGTTTATCTAATAATGTAAATAATATAATATGACTATAGTTACGATTTTATAAACAAATTATATTGCATTATTACGTAAGGCTTTTAATGAACACAGTGGAGCAAATGTGACCTGATTGCCAAGTGTTATTTTATTTCCAACCTATCCCAATTCTCAATATCATAGGTGTATGGTTTTTGTTCAAAAATGTTTCCCATACAAATCTTCTTACTACGGATGTATGCGTGTTTGTTACACTTTCATGTAACAAACACACATACCGTATAATAATATAGCTCATACGTCAGAATAACATATCTCTACATATTATAAAGTAAAGTCCCCCGCGCCGTCTGTCTGTCTGTTCGCGATAAACTCGAAAACTACTGAACAGATTTTCATGCGGTTTTCACCAATAGATAGTGTTTCGTGGTATGTAATTTGTCAAGGATTTGTGTAAATTGGTTGAAACATAAGGATAATTGTTAGAAGTGTCGGAAAAAAGTCCAGCCGCCTCGTAGCTTTCATCGAAAACGCTGCCTAATCCTTTTGGGATATAACAAAACAATTAATGGTGGGATTTATAGATCTACAAAAAAGTCCGCGAAGGCATATATATATCTATATTTTACGGATAGCTTACTATACACATTATATCTTCTTATCAATTGCTGTTCGTTTGTCTCGCTAAAACTCGAGAGCGGCTGGGCCGATTTAGGTGATTTTGGTTTTGAAATGTTTGTCGTAGTCCAGGGAAGGTTTAAACGGTGAGGTAATATGAAAAAATTGTCAGGAAGGTAGTAAAAACAACAATTTCATTTTCTCATATAAACAGTTCTACTGTTCCTACCTACTTTCAAAGGCACATCGTTGTGCCTTTGAAAGTGCCAATTCTAGATTACGTAATCTAGAATTGGAATGCAATAAAAAAAAAAAGAATTCTGATTGTCATATTTCAGTCGCTGTCAAACGTTACCTGTCATTCTGTTATCATTTAAAATCTTCTATCATCAGTTTGTCAGTGCGTGAGAACTTTATTTACTGTTTTAATATGCCAAGGAAAAGACGAGCTGACATAGATCGTCGAAGTCAATCAAATGGGCGACGAGCTAGCTCACGTGCAAACCGCACTGATGATCTCTTCACGATGAACTCAAAGACGGCGGTGGTTACAAAGGTTGGATTTTACAAAGTGTTTTATTAGCCACAGCAACGCGTGGCCGGGTCAGCTAGTAGGCTATAATTTGTAAAGCTAGCTAGGAAGGGTACGCAGGTGGGGAACGGAGAAATAATGTATTTCTTTGAATATGGTATTGCAACGCATGCCGGAAACTAGTTAGTATAAAATAAACCAAAATAGTTTCCATATTTTGTACCTCAATGTTGTTAACAGCAAGTTTTATTATTTAAGTACTTTGTAATAAGTACTGAAGGACTACATAAAGGTTTATACTTATTATAAAGTAAGATACTGTGATAAATAAAATAACTTGTGTATAATTGACGTTTGAGATAAAAATCAATTGAGTCTGTAAAAAAGGCAAGATCATACAAAGTAGTATTTGGTCTTTGGCCCTAAGCTCATTGGGTGAAGTTTGGTCAAGCCAATCACCCCAAGTCCCAGGTCACCTTCCGGCGTCTGGGCCACGGCTGGTGTGGTACAATGGACCAGCTCTGCAAAGGTCATCCTGCGTTAAATCAATGACACTCATACCCGGGCACAATTTAAAAATCATTACAGTCACTTTAAGCGACTGGAATAGTGTGAAACGGTGATAATGGCAAATCATTAGGACATTAGGAGAACCCGCCGACACGAAGTTCCCAGTCAGGATTAGGACAAAGAATTTCGCCACCTATGCTAAAAAGGAATTTGCGATAAGCTTTGTGTCACTAAAATTGCATTCTAAGAAAAATCACGCTTCTAAGCATGATTTTTCCTACAATGCAATAATTACTGAATTCCATTCGAACAACATTTTTTTACAGAACGTCCGCACAAATCCAAGAAAAACTGCATTCAAAATAATACTAATAACTATGTAAATATCGCGAACACACGTTTCATTGCAAGTATATTCTGGAATGCAAAACTAATTGCCCATGTTCACTGTTAATAAGCAAGTTGTTTGTAAATAATGTCATGATTCTGATCCATTTGTCGGTGCAGCCGATCTGCAAACAAACTACGAAGATCTCACTTTGACAGATTAACGCTTAGTGGAGTTTATCCACAAAAATTTATTTATTTATTTATTTATACATGCATATATATTACAAAACATTATACAATGAAACTTTGCCTGTCCAACTGGGAAGGATACCCGTTTCAGGACAGCCAAATTGCACATCTAGTTCATAATATTATAAACAAAGGAATGGAAATAAAAAAATATATAAATGAAATAAAAATATAAGCAAAAAAAAATTGTACAGTGAGACATTCAACATCAATATGTTACGATAAAAAAAATACATACATAATACAAAAATACAAACAACGAAAATTTAAAAGTAAGTGATCAAACAAAGTTTGCAAAATTGCAACATTAACCATATTGTCTTTCGCCTAAGTACATTGTTAGTGTCAAGCCAATGTATCGAAGGTACCTACCTCCTGTACCTCTTTCTGCCAGTTGCAGGAGTACGGAACTATCGAATTTTGAATTTAACATTTTAGGTAAAAAAAAATTACAATTTTTTCTATGAAATTGCAAAGGCCTTACATTTAATTACATTAATAGTTTTTCAGGTTATTTTGGGGAACATTTGCAATTGCATAATTAGAATTTATACGTTTATACACCAACATATGACATATGAATTCGAAATGCATTTATGACTATTTAATTTTTAATAAATGTACTATAATTTTTTAGAATTTCCTAAGTAATAGAAATCACCCATTTATAAACCAGAATATATGAATATAAATTTCCAATCTATTAAATTTCAAAACTTATTTTTAATATGTCTAGTCGTTATTTTTCAAGAATCAAAATACAGTCTTTATTTTACACGGATCAAAAAAACAGAGCAAAAGATTTTTTTTTTTTTTATGCAGTAAAAATAGAATGCTCAAATTAATTTAAGTGTCTTAACTTAACTGAATTCTACTGAGCTAAAATTATGTCCACTTGCATTGGTGATCTGGAAATTATGTGTTTTAGCATAAAATTTACATCTCACTAATCGATGGATAAATAAGTCGTACAAATTTTATACAACGATACAGAAATTTTGATTTTAATTCATAACTGAAAATCGTACTAGACGTACGGCCGTTGTTTCCAACTTTCGATCGATCAATCTGAGTCTCCGATCAGCTAAGTGAATTTTTTAGTAATGTGTCGATTCGCCTGTTGGTCGAAGAGTTATGTTGGAAAGAGCGTGTGTGCATTTGAGGAATGTTGAGCGAAATTTCGACTCAACAGTTGATCAGTAAGATTGGGAACAACGGTCGTTAAACATATATTAAATTTGTAAACACTTCTTTTGTCCAACTCATTATGCACACAAAGGAACATGTTTCTTTAATAAATTACCAGAAAAAATCAGAAGCCTTAATGATAATTATTGAACTCTATCAATTTTTTTTTGAGAAATCTTTAACGAAAAATTTCCTCATTTTCACATGAAAATCAAAGTAATATTTTTTTACATTAGCTCCACAGGACAGGAGGCCCTGAGGGGAATTATTTTCCTCATCTATGTCATATTTGGGGATGCTGTGTGAAGGGTCTTTTCAGAAGAAGACGTAGAGAAAGTTCTGGGAAGGAAAAGGGCATTAGGGATGGGTAGGAATCTGGGGGTCAGTGCGTCCAGGAGGAATCCATCCCTTGTAATGCTGAAGAATTTCAAGGTTCTTCCTCAACCATTCTCTCCATACAGTTGGTGGGAATACGCTTCCGCCGCCAAGACCCTCTTGGGGTGACCTATGGCGGAGGTGTTGGTTATCCAATAAATGGTTCCCGGGGCAGCGGTACCCATACACGACTCCCAAACTGATAATCCAATAATGTTTCATTTTATCCTCCATAATATATATTTTTTGTTTTCATTCTTACTAAATACTTGCATATTTAAGCATTTTAATTTCATTGTCATGATTACTATGTTGACGGCCGGCGTAGTGCAGCGGTAAGGCGCTTGACTCGCATTCCGAAGGTCGCGGGATCGAATCCCGGCGTGGCAAATAAATTTTATTTAATTAATTTGTGTATTTCACAATTTATTCATTTAAAAATAATATATAGTATATTTGCGGCTCATTCCAGAGTGGAAGATACTCTCAGTATCGCTCTGGTGTAAGACCACCATTCTGAATTGAAAAGTTGCTTGAAATGGCTTCAGCCGTGTTTGGTGACCAGATCTATAGCCAGGTACTTCCCCACCTTCCTCTTCCTTATCTCCTTCCCCTCCCCACTACCTTCAGCCACACAACATACCCCAATTGTAAAAAAAAAATGAAAAAAAAGCCATGTTAATGTGTATTTGTTAAAATATTGTTAATTGTAATAACAGAAATTTCACAAAATTGTATCACGTATTGTTAATATGTTATCCCTTTTCAAATGCACACTTCTCTTCCATCCACAAGCAGATGCTTTTAATGGATAATAATAGATATAAATCATACGATGGAAAATTATAAGACGCGCAAAATAAAATCAATCCTCCACGATAAATAAATTACTAAAACTATAATTGAAAAAATGCACGATCACAACACGCTACAATTATTCCAACCTACATTTTAATTCAACTGCGTGCGTAATTTAGCGTCATCGTGTCAGAAAGAATTACTGCTAAGGCATGAAATAACAGTGCAGTATAAATATTATTATCACATGATGCACTGAGATTGCTTCACATCGGTACAATATAATGTATATCTATGGTTACTCGTTATCGGAGGTTCGCCTGTATCGGTTCTGATAACGGAGTAAACAATTTTGTGAATGTTTGCGTTGTATGAGAAAGATCACAGGTCAATGATACGGAGAGCTTTTGAACCCTTGTTGATGGACGTTTGAAATGGAGAAAAAAAAAACAAACTTTTAACAATTTAATTGGGTTTATGTAAGATTAAAAGAATTAGACTGGAAATTAAACTTAACGGCACTTTTGCGCATTTTATTTAAGATTTTTTTTTATTCACAAAGAGATACATAAATTACAATAAATTTTATACAATAATTAATTACAATTACATAATATATGTATTTGATTTACCCCCGTAAATAAGCAGATAAGATTAAGGTTCGGTTCCCGCCGCAGCGCCAAAATATTTAACATGCTATACCAAAATTTGGTCTGTGATTACATGACTTTTTACGTAGGTACCTATAGTCAGTAGGCTTTGTCATTTGATTAAGGTGATACTTAAAATAATTCGTAACCTGCTGTTTCATAGATGGTGCAAGTGCCATTATTTTAGGAAAAAACACTTTTTGCTTATTATACATATACACGCATCATCTTAACATTATAAAGCATAATTTGCATAAAGTGTAAAGTATTACCTTACTAATACCTAGCTAATTTGTTACATGCTTTACAAAGGTTCAACAAAAAATCTAAAAACTGCTAAAAAAAAAACAATATTTTTATATTAATAAGATTTGATAAGGACCATAGAAATGCCTAAATGTAGCATGAATGTGAGAAACCAATGGATTAACAATGAATTTTTTAACGATGATTTTTAAAACTTATTTCTTAATTTTTTTCAGTAAAATCTAACTAAAGGATCACTTTTGACTGATCTATTGAAATCTCCTGAACCTGAACGCCTCCTTGAGTAACTTAATTAGAGCGAAATCCGTTATCACTGGCGAAATAACATGGCTGCGTGCTTTATTCACGTTCACTCGCTGTTTGTGATGTGATGTTTCCTGGTGTATTAGTTCCCTGTCAGATATTGCAGCGGGTCTTGACTGCCGCTGATAAGGGGACCACGTGACCCCGCCGCTGATAACAGTTATCAGGGAGATACTGAGCACCATCGCAGAAGATTGGGGTCAAATCGAGTCGAATAATATATCTGGTTTGCTCCCTACAAACATGAAAATATTACGAGAGAATATGACAACATTTAACCTGTAGACGCGACCGTATTATATATGTGATTGACAACGCGTCTCAAGCGGGACTGTCGCAAATATGATCCTCGAAGATCACAATGAGATTGAAGTTTTCGTTCCAAATTAATTCTTCAGATGTTCTGACAGATATGTTACAGATATAAAATAGCCCGCACGATTTGAAAGATTTATCCTGCAGTATCATATGGGATTTTGACTGTGCCTATCGCGAAAGCGATCCACCAGATTTTACTGTCGATAAAGCCGGAAACCTTTGGTCAATATTAGTTAGGTAGTCATCAATTAATCTGGCGTCCAATCGATTCGATAATATATCTGCTCCTCTCCAATTGACACAGAAAATAAGTGGCTTAGCTTTCGAAAGGACCTCAAGCTTTAATCATATTTTGAGATTTTGACAGCGTTCCCCGTTCCTGTCGCAGAGATGATCCAAGAAGTTTCACATCTGGTAAAGTCGGAAATCTTTGGTCAATATTAGTTAGAGTTAGACCTTCATTAAAATCGACTTAATTTTGTAACGATAGCAACCTTAAGATTTCATCAATAATTTTTGTTTGGCAAAGAACCAAACATCTTTGTTTTTAATATACATAGTGTAGGTAAAACGATTATTTTCATTTAATACCTGTCCTTACATTAAAATCGATATTTTGAATTAATATCTTATACTAATTAATTCGAAACATCTGGTATTAAATGGGTTAAACACGTAGAATAGAGAAGAACACAAGAAATGCGATGCGGGCGTATTTTGTGATCCATAGGTTTGATTCGACTTTGGTATGATCCGAGGCTTTGCTCTGTGCTGAACCCGTTTGCAAAGCTGGGTGTATGTAACCATGGGTGAGCCCTAAAATTCAAGTTTCGATACGAACGCTATGCTTATTCTATGCTCAAATTTAATATAACAGAGGAAAAGGGAGGAGAGATAATGAGACATTTTAAAATCAAGAATTATATGCTCACTAATTGTAATTGACTGATTAAAGTTTACATTAATAACTGCTTACATTAATAAAAATCAGGAAAATTTCATATCTGGGTCATATACTTCGAGGAGAGAAGTATCACTTGCTCCGTTTAATATTGAAAGGCAAGATAGAGGGTCGCCGAGGGCCTGGTAGGAGACAAATGTTTTGGCTGCGAATTATAAGAGAGTGGACCGGCATTATAAGTGTGGAGGAGCTTTTTCGGGCAGCGCAAGACAAAGATACATTTTCAAGAGTGATCGCCTACGTCGGGGGGACCTGATAGGGCACACAAAGAAGAAGAAGATTAATGAAGTTTAATGAAAAGTTAAGCGTAAGTAGTTTTAAAACAATTTATATCACGCCGAAAAATTTAATAAGTTTATTTATTTATTTATTTATTCTTAGTACATTTACATTACAAAGGTATAATATATTGTCCTCCACACTAGGAGTTCACCTGTGTTGTGTAGGACATTTTTCAGATTAAATTATAAATTATAAATTGTGAATAGTAAAACAAAAGAGTGTTAATAGCTAATATAAAAAAGAGAAACAATAAAAATCAAAATATAAAATCGACTTCAATTCGACACAAATTATAAATTAAAAGTTAGAAAGTTAGTTCTGTATGTTCGCAAGGAATCATGAAAAATGTTCAAGTCTAATAATTTTTCGTAGTGGGTATAGGTTGTGATTGCGCGAGTAATTGGTGAGTTACTTGCTGCATTAGTGTTAGCTTCTATATGAAAAAGGGAAGTGTGCCTGGTAGCCTCATTGTGACATTTAAACCAATGACGGATGTGATAATATACTGATGATAAAAGATGTAAGGCAAGTTTAAGAGACAGAGGACAAGCTAAATAGGCTAGAATCAAAAGGTAATAAGTCAATAGCGACATTGCTTTCGATTCAAATCTACAAGGAAGTCATTTCTAGTGTATTATACCATCTATTCAGTGGTTAAACAAGTTGCGATGAAAACAAAAGTACAATTTTTGCAATAAATGTAGAGTAGAAGTAGAGCGTTTGTATCAAAGCTTGTGGACCACTAGTTTTTTTTTGGTAGATAGGTAGGTTAGGTACCTCCGCTGATTTCAACATTCAATAACCAATTAGCTATATTCCTATTAAGTTAAATGAAGTTGATACATATTGCTTTCAAATAAAGCTATGTGGCCACACTACTTAAACTACTACAAGAAATAACCAGCCAGTTAGGATTTCTTAGATGAATTATTTTATCGATTAGTCGCCAAAAGCTTGAGCCCTTAATAAAACGATTGTGAGTTAAAAAAATACATTTAAAATCATTTACTTTAGATAAGTTTTAAGATTTTCACGGCCAGAAGCATTTTCGTTATATGTTTTTGGGGTGTTGTGCCGTGTTGCGCTACCTCCTTCTTTAGCCAACGTTTCGGACATCGTTGCACTGTCCATCATCAGGGCAGATCCGGCAGATCCGGATCACACATCTACCGGATCTGCCGGATCTGCCCTGATGATGGACACTGCAACGATGTCCGAAACGTTGGCTAAAGAAGGAGGTAGCGCAACACGGCACAACACCCCAAAAACATATAACGAAAATCATTTACTTTAGTTTGAGTTTTATTAATCAATCTATTACATGATAAACGCAACTTAGCCACTTCTGAAATTCAATAAATCCTATATTATTAAGTAAAATTCTAAAAATTTTAAACAACCCCCGACACAAGAAGATCTGATGACCTTTAAACGCCTGAACAGATTTTCATGAATTGTAGCTAAGAGCCATCTCGATCATGTTAGCTTTCAAACAAACAAAAAAACCACATCATATTGGCCCATTCGTTTAGGAGTTACGATGCCACAGACAGACACACACATACAGACAGACACAAAGAAAGTCAAACTTATAACACCGCTCCTTGCGTCGGGGGTTAAAAATAGATATCGTATAAAAATGTAATATTAAAATAACTTGCTAGCGAAGCGACGCGACGATCGGGAATGTATTGATACGGTCAGTTATCAAGAGAGAAAAAAGGCAAATTAATAAAGCTGTATCAAGTATTAACATAATACTGGCGTAGTGAAATTCGCACAGTTTTTTTCTGTCACGAACTTTTTAGGTTATTATCCATAAACTGAAAATAAATTGACGTCGTAATGCCAATATTGTGATACAATATTTGAAAGATTAAAAAAAAAAACAATTTAAGCATTATGCCGATAAAAAACGCCCTGATAAAAGAGTACGAATATTTTTTATGTATATTCGTTTACTCGTAGTCAGTGGCGAGTTTTTAATCAGTGCATGCAGTAGGAAAAATAGCGAATTATTGCAATTAAAACATTTTCGCTAAGAAAGGCTAAGCTGCTGGCTTTAGCCAATGTTCGATTAGGATTACAACCATTTGAGGGGACCCCACCACTTTCCCAACGGCGTTATAAGGAAACATATGGTTTCATCCTTCACCGCACACGTCAAGACTCTATTTTTTATTGAACGAAGCTACATTTATTTGAACGACTCTAGACTCTCCAATGTCCATGCATACGGGGTTAGTAAGCAGTATGCAAGTAGTTACATTAACATAATACAAAAGAGAAATAAATGTGGCAGCCCGTGGAATAATTCCTCTAAAATCTTTAGAAAAAAAATATGTACAGCGATAAAAGTGTTAGTAAATAAAAAGAAAAATAAGAGGTGCACCCGGTTGAGGAAGCCAAGAGAAATAAAGAAAAAAAACAAAAATAACAGTAATAATATAACGTAAGTATTTACAATAATAACAGAGGAAAAATGAAATGCTTACAAGGATTACAACCACATAAAATATCCAAAGATCGCTTAACTTATGTACATTACAAGCCATTTAATGGATAAAATATAAAATTTATAAATTACAATGAAAACCAACATATTATGAAAATATATAAGTACAAAGAGATTGCACTAATTGCTGCATTTGCGATGTGTACCGAAAGGCACGACCTTTTTAGACACTAACACAAATGAGTCTTCCCATGAAAGCGCATTGCGCACACACGTACACATTTGTGTAGAAAATAATCCATATTTGAATATGACATGTGTGTAATTTTGCATACATAGTTCCTGCTTTTGACAAATTATAAATGTGGCGCTGCGATTCGTATCTGGAACTTCGTGAGTATTTTTGAGAGTAGAGATTGATTTCTTGAAATCGTTTTGAAACGTTTAATATTATTTATATTTGTATGTGAGTAAAGCAGGGAATGCAGCGCGCATGTACAATGGAATTCACGCCCCTGCTCGTAATAATGTAGGTAGTGTTACTAATTAATAATATTTTATAGATGTGTTTTGACGTCAATCGAATAACGCGTCATCGCTGTATCGATAATCCTAACATGTATTTGATTCTGTCTAATCCTAGCATGTTTTTCGTCAGCCACATTGTAGACGAAACTAAAAATATCAGAATTATTTATTATTATCGTAGTCAGTGCGAAGATTGTTGACATTAGATATTAAATCATGTGATGATGATGTCATAGGATATATTTTGAAAAAAAAAACAGTCGGTAACAAAATGTGTGTGATAGTAAAAACAGGTGGAATATCTATTTTTATATCATGAATAACAAAACGCTAGGTAAAAAACACGAATCAAGTATCAAAATCAGATAACCATCCAAATACGCACCAAGGTCTTGTCCCGTAAATGCTTAGTTCTTCGTCAAACTACAATAATAATTAGATATAGGTTGAAAATATATATTGAAAAAGGATGGATTCAAATACTTTTATCAGGCTATCAATCAAACTAAGAAATATATGACTTGTTATAATATCAGAGAACAAGGATGCTTACTATACAGGGTGTCCGGGGGTAAAGTGCATTAACTTCGAGAGGTGATTCTACATGACAGTGTAAGTAAAAAAGATAAATTACTTTTTTCGAAATTCCAACTTTTAGGGGTAGTTTTGTGGTAAAAACATAAAATTAGACCGGCGTGCGCGGCCAGCTTTATTATTTCCCGCTGTTACGATACGGGCCAATCACCATAATTTATTGTTGCCACGATCGTGCCCGGCAGGCTCCCGGCAAGTAAGTTCGTACCTCACACTAAGAATTTTTAGTAGTTATATCTTTTTGTACGGGAAAAAAAAGTTGGAATTCGAAAAAAGTTGTTGATCTTTTTTACTCCTATCATCATGTAGAATCACCTCCCGAAGTTAATGCACTTTACCCCCGGACACCCTTTATATGTCAGAGAACAGGGATAATTCCATAGATAATTTGATCAAATGCCGAAGGACCGAGAACGGAAGGTTGACTGGGACCATTTTTGAATAATGTAAAACAAATCTCAATGGCAACTCTTTAATTTTATTTTTTTTAAACAATTGAAATGTATGTTGCAAACAATCTAGAATATATTATCTTACTTAAGATTTTTAATTTAAAATATACGTTTATAAGTACAATATACTTACACGTATAATATATTTCTAAGGACATTGAAATTACAGGCAGAAAAACTGTGCTAACTTCACCAGAGACTTTGCTGAGAGATAAAAATTCTCTGCTTTTTATTTAAGATTAATGTTTGACAGAGAATATAAAAATAAAAATATTTATTATATACCAAGCAGACTTTTTTTAATTCACAGTAGGTCTTGAGTTCTCGTTTGCAAGAACGTAGGCCATGTTTACATTTATAACGTAACGTAGCTCTCTCTGGTTTGTAAGGAGTTTACTTCTAAACGAAGCGCAAGTAAACACGCCATAAAAATACAGAAAGGAAAAAACTGGGTAAGCAAAGAAATCTGCTTGGAAATATGTATTTTCATTTTCGTTTTATCGTATACAGAGTATTACATTTTTATAAAAATATATCACAAAAGAATAATAAACAGCGAAAAAGAACTAAAAATTAATAAGGAATTTAAAATGATAAAATTAACAAAGAATAAATATGGGTAGAGAAAAATGTTGTTAGCAGTCCTATACTCCATTATTTTGACATAAAATATAAGAACAGCATTGAAATAATATAATTATTTATTTATTAGTTATAGGTACCTTACAATGTTGTATCTTAAGAGGGTATAATCAAAGAAAACCGGAAGTATGTCATTTTTAAATCAAATTTTAGACGTATTGACACTTTTCGACAAAAAATTATAAATTGATTTCGAAAGATTGTTCTTTTATCTAGTAACAGCATGTTTTAAATTGTGAGAAAAAATGTTTTTTAGTACAATAAGGTTATACGATTGGTCGTTGGCAGATTTGTTAAATTTTCAAACGAAAAATCTTATTTTACAAGACACATATTTCATATCACGCATACATTATTGTAAATCAATACGTTATCTAGTAAACGCACGTTTCAAAATTTTAATTTTAGTTCATATAAAATCATTAAAAAAATATCCGAAGACTTACTTATGACGAAAATTTCTTTATTTTGTCTTGCAAATTAATGTACGAGTATTTCAGTTTTTTTGCACATTTATTTTGCTTAGACAATATTGAAAAATTATAAATACTTATGATAATAAAATAATTACAAAAGTTACATAATTTTAATAGCTTTATCATCACGCTTTTCAGCATTTTTGGATGTTGGTATAAATTGAAGCAAATTTGGAATGATACAAAATCGATACTGAGTTACAATTTTAAAAAGCTGGAACAGAGAATAATTCAACTTTCTCATTGGAACCGCCCTGTACGACCGTAAGAACGCTCTTAATGTGATCTATACTGCTCTTCTCTTAAAAGCGAAGATTAAGATTATTAAGAATAATAAGTTTAATAAGATAATCATTTTATTGGGGAAGGAAAAAGAGTGTACGTTTTAAAAAGGATGACAGATGCTTGCATACTTTAGTTAAATGAGAAAATAAAAAATTAAGGGTAGTTCGAATTAAAACTATGAAAAAGAACATACGTAATAGTTAATAAGGTTACGTCGTGCTATAACATTATAATATTAATTATTTTACGCCTTAACAAAAAAGCAATTTTTTATGTCAAATAGTTATCTCAAATGCTTTCAGATAATAAAGTCAACTCCATCATGAGGTGTGGAACCATGAAATGCCCATAAAACTGTCGACAATAAACAAGATACCATATTTAATTTTGTTTCAATAAGACTGAAGAAAAGATGTCAAAGAATGTTAAGATTTTGTTTTCCGAAATATATTTATTTGCCTTGTCATATTCGTTATAATATAATGCACATAACATAAAAATGAAACCCCTAAAACGGTTCCATGCCAACTCAGAATCAAGTCAATTCAACACCTTTTCGAAATGAAAATGTAAAAGCTATGAAAAAAGCCAAAATAAATTTTGATAATTAATACGATACGATACGTACATTTTTTATAAATTTTTAAAAATCACTTTTATTGTCTTGAGTTGATTTCATTTATAGTTAAAACAATACTACCAGAACCACACATATATTTTAATAAGATCAAAGAAAAGATTTAGAAGAATGTTAAGTTGTTATTTAATATCTTTGTTTATCTGTTCGGTCCCGTTGTAATAAGCTCATAACCTAAAAATAAGATCCCCAGACAATAAATCGTCCTTGATATAATTTTCCATTGATGCGATAATCTGCGAAAGTATAAACATAACATAATACGGAAGAACAAGATAGAGATCACACGACGTAAAGCAACACGTGTAGTTGCACCGGGTAACCGTAAACAACAAACAACACTGTCAACAATACGGTCGGTTGGTGGGAGAAGCGATTGGGGAGGGGACGGCCGGGCCCCCGACACACCTTCCCACGTGACGTACGCGCACGTACGTCAGGAAAATTCACGTCTAACCACAACAACTCCGCGTATCGTTACGTCCCGTACGCAATATTTTCTTGCAGCGTTATTATTGTTTGTTTTTCCAGTTTTCATTAATGCTTTTAACACTATTTTTGTTATCGTTTGGTTTTCGTACTTACTACGACTTTTCAGCAATGACTTAATTAAGGCGCCGTATTCCCGCTCAAAAAGAAGAAGCTGGAGAGATATGTAATTACACTAATTACGAATGATGGAGAGAGCGCGCTAATATTTAAAACGATAAAATTGAAGCGAAAATTGTGAAAATATAGCAAATCTAAATCTCGTGGGAGTTGTCTAAAACAGTATTCAAAGAAACACTGTGATTTTTTTGGTACATATAACTTGTAAAATAACTGAAACAAACGTATTTATAATAATTTTCGGAGCACTTTTTCATATCGAGGGAATTTCATATAATTTGCGTTTTGGAATGTATAGATATTATCTTAAAAATAACTGATATTTTTTTAGGAGCTTAAAAACTTCAAATGTTTCAGGGAGATGTGTAAGAAATCGGTAGAAAATCGGGTAGCGACTGCTTAAGATTAGTTCTATTAATATTTGTCTTTCAGTTTTTTTTTAAACTTTTTTTCAATGCTTTCTGAGTAACATAATTAGTTATTTTTTTAGGTAATGACTAGTACTTTCTTATGATTAATATGATTATTAGTTTTCCGTGTACATTAATGCTCTAAACATTTTGTTTTTAAGCTTTTATTAAGACGAAGCTAAATGCTAAATCACTATTTTAGATTAATCTTTACAACGAATACAATAATTTACATTATTAATGCAAACCAAAATATACTTCGGATAATTCGAAGCTTTTCCTGTCATAATAGTCTTCGGTAGAATTAAAAAAGTAGTTAAGTAATTACTTAATAAAAAAATGTGAGCGAAAACTACTAAAAAATCTATTTTTCATTAGGAATGTATGAAAGCGTATAATAAAAAAACCTTTTTAAAATACAATTTTATGGATAAAATTACCTGACAGTTTTCATTGATTTCATTTTTTTCATACAAAATTAATAAAAATCACTTTTGCGTTTGAAATCGTGACTCCGTTTGCCAAGCGATTTTTATACATGTTACCTATATTCTAAGCGATATAAGGTACGCTAAGAATACACACATTTTTGGCTTGTGCTCCTCTTAAAGTTTTCGCAGGAATATTATTCTTTGTTTTTGAGTTTTTATCAGTGCTTTTTCAAGACCATTTTTTTTCAATTTCGACTAATGCTTTCTTATTACTAACATATTTTTTATTAGATTGTGTTTCTTGCAATAATATTATGGCATGTTATCTGGTGTTATCAAATACTTATCGGATGGATTTTTTCCTTGGATTTCTTAGAAAGACACGGGAATTACTGGCGCTTCAAATTTTTGGTCTGAGAATACAATATTATTTTGCGTTTTTTCGGATACATACTTACGGATTCTCTTTTATACCTACGCAATTTTGCACCAAATCAACAAATAATTCAATTGCATAACGTTATGAATGGTGGTGACTGGTGTCGATATATTTATTTATGTTATTAGTCGTAGAGAGATGTCGTTAAGTCGTAAGTAACGTTATAGTTCTAGAATCTTCATTCTTTCTGTCTTTTTCGTTTTTGTACTAGATGTGGGAGGACGAAGATTTTTCATCGATGACGTACGTAAGACCTCCATATACAGGATTTATTTTTTAATTTTTTTATTATAGATAGAAAGAAAGTACAAATTACATATTAGGAAGCTTTGCCTGTCCAACAGGAAAGTTTCCCGTTCCAGGACAGACCAATTGACAGGTTTAGTTCATATTATTCCTTAAGAAATGTACATAATTACATAACAAAAAAAAAACATTTTTCTCTGAATCTAAGTTGTGTAATGAAGAAATATATCTGTAGCGGTATGGCAAAACTTGATATGTCAATCTTGCCTAATTTTTCAGTAGAGGATTTTGAAAGTTTGAAATGTCCCCTAAATTCTTGAAATTTTCTAAGTGAATTGTCAATGTTTTTTTCAACTTACTAAATTACATGTGCAATGAAATTTATTAATATCGTTTAACCGGTATTAGCTAATTGTTTAGTGAATACCTTTTTTTAATGATCGTCTTCAAAACAGTAGACATATCATGTTTTGCTAACCCAAAAACACAAAGTAAATGGACATATCAAGCAATGCTTAAAAATAAGAAATTAGTTTATTTTTCCAAAACAGTAAAAGAAATCAAAGTTTTATTTATTTTACATTAAAAAATATTTATTATATTAAAAAATATTTATTATATTAAAAAATATTTTTTATTAAATAAAAAATTGTGACATATCACCAAATGCCTACCCATAGTCAGAGATCCTCGAACTTGATATGTAACTTATATGTAATATATCACGTTCTGCCGTATCTAATAAGTACCGCAGCTGATATATCATATAATTCCATTTCATTTTTAACGGTTATACCTTCACCACCGACATATTGACTTCTGCCAACTTGAAGAAATGTTACTAAATTACATATCAAGCCCATAATCTGATTTTGTCAAAAAATTGGACATATCAAGTTTAGCCATACCGCTACAGATATATACATACATTTTTTTGTGACAATGTAGAAAAAGTAACCTGTTAGCATATATTACATTCGGATTTACTGAATTAACCCGGTAACATATAATATATTCGGATTTACAGTGTATGAGATAAGTAGGTAAGTTAGTAGTATTGAAAAGTGTAAACCAAATACCTGATAACAATTTGGAGGAATTACAAAAAGATTTACAACATAAAGAGATAAAGTTATGTGTTTAGAAGTGTGAACTTGTAATACACAGTACACTTATTAGAGAAACTGCATTAAAATTTAGAATATTAGATATAATTTATGTAAGTAATAATAGATATATTTATTTATTTATTTATGCGTTGTAACTACAATGTGTTATAAATAATGTGCAAATATGATTATTTTCACTGATTTAAAACATGTTTTCTTTAGTGTCTTTGTAAATAAGTGAAAGAAAATCAATAAAAAACGATTTATTATGACCTGAGGTTGTTATCTTCATATATGTGCAATTTTTCTGCATTCATAGAACCGCTTTAAAATAAATAAAAAAATAATTTATTTATTTTTAAATGATAATTTTTTTAATTATTTTAAAGTTACAAAGTCAATGGTACGGAAAGGTGTTTATGTGAGATCATTGTCTTGCCACCAAACTACTAATATTGGTATTGTGATGCAAATTTCCTTCAAGATGAAATAAAAATCTCACAATTCCTAAGAAAACCTAATTTAAAATCATTCTAATAAAAGCAAGCACAAATATATTCGCCACCTAATACAAATATAAACTCTAATACAAGTGTGTATTTTCTTGTGCCGAGTAAGACGGTCGAATTATTTTTAGCTCCAATATATTTCTGGCAAAGCGTCAAGTCATTTCACGACTTGCGCTTCGGCTCTTCAAAGTTCCTTTTCAATATCATAATTAGACTGAAAAGTACTCTTGCACTCAGTGCTAACCGGTTTCGAGCATTCGAGAGGTTAATACGAAACAAACATATTATTTTGATTGAGGAGGAAGATAACAATAATAATCTAAACGAAAATATGAAAGAGATCAAGTCACAGAAAAAAGATAATGGTCGCAACCGGGACTCGAACCCAGAACCTCTCTAAAAGGGACGTGCGCGTTTACCAATTCTACCATTGCCACCGTCAAACCGTCAAATTAGTCAATCTCACATTAATTTTTTTAGAATTAACAGTATCATCTTCAACTATTTTTTCCCATATTATAGGCAATTACCATTTTTATTGGGAATAATAATTCTAAGAATTGATTTGTAACCTGGATAGCGTCACGGATAAATATATCCGATTTAATTTATATGGAACTAGTGACTTTTTACAAAAGTCATTAATATTTAATTTTCTATAAGAAAAACACTATTTTTTAACTCTTGAATATTATTCCAATCAATGTCACATATCATTGAAGAATAAGATAATCTAAACGACAACAAGACTCAGAAAAATAGAAAAAGATAATGGTCGCAACTGGGACTCAAATCCAGAACCTCTCGTCTAACCGGGACGTGCGCGTTTATCAATTCCTTTCAATTTTATAATGGCAATAACCTTCAAAAGTTGGAAAAAGATAGTTTTTCTTATAAAAAATTGAATATTATTTCGAATTGACGTTTTGACTTACAAAATACACAACAAACACAATATCTCACAAAAGAGGCATCATCATTATTTCACAAATATATTATAATGTTATTAAAACCGAAAAGGGCCTATTTCAATATCTGTTAGTATTATGTAACTACTTTTATGTACGACAAGTATGAAAGTCAATAATAAAATTTTTAGGTAAATTATTCAGAACCATTGTCAGTTGATCCCCCGATAGTAGGCCCCTCGACATATCTACTATAAATGCAGTCGGTTTAGGGGAAATATATGTACCTGTGTAAAAGTAAAAAAAAAACGACATTGTAAATAAATTAGTTTTGATATCGATTCCAACTTGTTATTAAGAGAGAATAACCAGACAAAATATATCTAATCTGAAAGCATTAATCAATTTTGCAGCTTAAATCTGCGTTGCAGAAATTTGCAGTAGGATTGTTGTTTTCTGGAGGTGTTTGAAACAAATTTCAACGTAATATGACAACTTAGAAAAAAACTACTTTATGCCAATTCTCTATTATCAATGACGTAAATGGTGTACACGGAATACTGAATTCCAACATCGTAGTCTGTCTGATTTGAACGTCAAAATTATTGTACTACTACAGGTGTAAATTATATTTCTATGGCTTGAAATAAATCAACAATGTCTGAGTGTTCACTATAAAGACTATAAATATATTATGTAGGTATTAAGTATCTGTAAAGCTGTATCTGAACTGGCTGAGGTGTTTGCAGTGTATGGACGAGCGATGTATACGTGACAAATATTGACCAATGTTTTAGAATTGAAATAATTCTCCAGTGATTTTCCATTTGCAGAATAATTAATATTATTATTTTAGTGACGTCGATGTCACGTCGCGTCGTGCCGAGACACAATATATTATAAAGATGGTGATTGCAGAATAAATGAATTATTTACATACATTATTGTTTGTTGTTATTATTTTTATTGATTAAGTAATGTTTATGATGACGATCATAAACGTAGGTTAAGATTTTTTGCGATTTGTGAAGTAGTCGGATGCATGTAATAATATCACGTAAATATTCGAACGATTGGGAAATAAAAACATTTTTTGAGTCAGCTTGTTCGATTTATTTTACGGTCGTAAAAAATGTCAACCTTTTGTATAAACACGTCTTTTCATTAAAAATCTACTCGTGCATGGATGTCATAATGATTAACGATTATTACTAGAAATTGATGAAATCGCATCATATTATTGTAATGACACTAAATTTATTCTTCATTTTGCAAAGTGGAATACTTGCAGAAGTGTGATTGAAAATGACAGTGGTTATAAAAGGAATGCAGTTGGACGAGAGAGTCGCTTTAAAGCGGTTTAACAAATGTATGAGCAAATTGAAGCAAATGCAATTTTTTCACAAAAGTTTATGGTGGTACATTATAAAACGTATTCTATTTTAATGCTAATTACTCTAATTAGTTTTGGAAGTGATCTTGCGTTTCAGGGCAGTTTACCCGAATGAAAATAAACACATAAAAATAACAATAATGGCACACAAAAATGTAACGATTTTTTTTGTCGCATAATAAGTATTACACGACAGATTAATCATTCATTTACAGGGATTTCTGATTTTAACATTCTTAAATTTAGGAAGGTAGGTGTACAAAAAGTTTTAAAGTTATTTAATGAGTATAATGAGTAATTAAATAATTGTACTGTTTTATATTTCATTCAATTACACCACTCCTCTTGTTATGGTTTGCTGTGCTTGAACATCTGTTCTGCCGTGTGGTATCTTGAACAAGTCGTTATATATTATGTTGTAGATTCACTATCTCCGGAATCCGGATATATTGGAAGATTTTTATTTTTTTTTTTAATTTATTTAATAAATGTTAAAAAATTTTATGTTATTATGTATTCTATAAAGTTTTTTCTAAAAAATATATATTACACATATTAATATACTTACACCTTTTTTGAGCAAATCTCGTATTAAAAAGGCGGAGCCAACGTACGTAGATAACAATTTTATTTAAGGTTAAATAATACATAATTTTTTTTTTAATATATAGATCAAAGAAATAGATAATTAACAGCAAACAAAGAAAAAATCGTATATATCATATAATATGCATCTATAGTTTTATTTACATAAAACATATAATAGAAGGAATGTAACAGAATGAAGAGGAGATAAAAAAAGAAAGGAGAAAAATAAAGAAAGAAATATTAATACAGATCAAAGATTATTCAGAATCGAAACGTTGTTTGAAGTGGCGTTAGCCGTGTTTGGTGTTCAGATTTATGTATTTATTTACACACATACATCACAAACACATGCCATTAACATAATTGATATTATTTATAAATAGTACAACAACATGAAGATCCTGAATAGTCAGATTTCTCTTTCTGATCTACTTCACCTCCGTCCTTTCTTCTCATAACATAACCCAATTGGGGATGCCACAGTTCCACTGGTGCAGTTAGAATTCACAGAACCCACACGGTGTGGTTTAACATCTTCTCTCCTAAATTGTATGGGGCCCGTTGTCACTGTATTGGTGTGGGTGGTTAGAATAAGGTTCCCTTTTGTGCAAGTATTGGTGGAGCCGAGGAATGCAACAGGCGGTATGGGCGCACGCGCAGAACCCAATTTGGGTGGCAACAGGTGGAAAGCTGCCAAAAGTTCGGGAGATAAATGCCGCTCTAGGGGACGATGGATTTTCCAAATAAAACTATGCGGGACTCGACTCGATCTCGGGAATCGCAGCCTTTTAAAGAGGTGCCGTTGAGAAGGTAAACCCCGTTCAGTACAGCTACAAAAATCTGTCTTATTTTTTATGATGAGAAACACTGAATAATGAGAAATGATTTGAGATTTCAACGGCCAAAAGAATTATCGCAATAGATTTTTGGAGAAATACGTCGTTTAGCGCTTTCTTTTCCTTTAACCAACCTTACAGTGTCCATCATCAGGACAGATCTTTCTATTGCGATGTGAGTAGATTTACGGGTAGCTCTCGCTACAGAAAACGATACAAAGTTGTTACAAATTGCTGTTTTTTGTCTGTATCACAAGCTCCCACATAAAATGTTTGCACAACAAGCTATCGAGATTTTAAATTACACATTAAAATCAATGTATTAATTATTATTGAAAGGTTAACGTTTTTTAAAGACTGCATATAATTTTTACATTGATTAAACTTGAATGTAATAAATGCAGGTCGGATTTTTTGTTGACAACAGGAAATGTTGACAAATTTGTTTTATAATAACATTACAAAAAATGAGTTTTATTTGGTTTTGACTCCCTGAGTTAGTGTGTAAAGAGTTTGTTGAGAATAGAATGGTGCAGCATAACAAAACATTACAGAATTTTCATTAGTACACCGTCATCTCTTAGCTACGCGTGATATTATTTTGTGTTTCCTTCCTCCAACAACGAAGGGTTTAAGAAACCCTTCTGGCTCCTGTTAAAAGGTAAGAGTCCCTCACGTAGCATTCCTAAAATTATTAAATTAAATTAAATTAAATAAGTGTTTATTCCAGTATGTGGGGAGGAGAGTGCAATCCCACACATTCCATAAGGGTATAATATAAACATACATGTACAAAGTATAAAGTATTTGAAAGGAAAAAAAAGAAAAAGAAGGTGGATATGAATGTACACGAAACAAAAAAAAAGATAATAAGCTAATAGTAGTAAAAGGAAAACAAAAGAAATAATAATATTAAGCTTTCAGGATTCTGTGAGCACGTAAGGAGCCAGTATTTTTCTCCAGTGTGCATCAATACTGGATGATGGACTGAGGCGGGCTTCCATGACGAGGATGTTTCCAGAGCTGGTTATCCTTTCCCTCATTCCTGCCACCCTGGATCTAATAAGGGCTGCAAAGCCAGGAACTCGCCCCTCCGTGAACATCCGGGAAGCGCTGCAATATCTGGGGAGACCAAACATTATGCGGAAGGCGTTGTTATACTGAACCCGAAGTCTTTCTATACTACTCTTCTTGTAGTTTGCCCAGAGTTCAGACGTATACAGTGTTGCGCAGAAGGAAAGGAAGAGCGTCCTTTTTACAGCAGTACTGCAAAGGCGGAATCTTCTACTGAGCATGTTTGCTTTTACACTGAGAGCTCTTCTTTGCCTATCGATGTCGTCATCATCCATCAGATTACTGGTGATTATGTGTCCAAGGTATTTAGTTCCTTCAGTCACTTGCAGGTTCACACCATTCAGGGTAGCTGGAGGAATATTTTTTGGTCCTTGTCCATATCTTACGACCAGTAGAGCCGTTTTAGTGGGGTTGTATTGCATGTTTGTTTCTTCAGCAAACTCTTCGCAAATCTTTAAAAGAATACGTGGGCCCCTTATAGATGGTGCCATCAATACCATGTCGAAGGCCTAATAAACATAAACAAGGCCTAGAATAGATTTGATAAAATGCATTAAAAATGCCTTCCGAACATATTTCCACGATGATGAAACACAGTTCTGCATAATATTATATTGTGAATTTAAGCAAATAATGGTCAGACTCTTGGATCCCGAAACACGCCCACATCGCATTTCTTGTACTCTTTATTACATGAATATTTCCATTCAGCGCTGCAGCAACGGGACGACCGACTATTGGCTACATCCGTTTAAACTTTCATTGGATTTTTTTTCTTGCAAAGTACATTCTAATGACGATTAATTCAAATCGGCCAACATCGCAGAATACCGCCGTAGGTAGGTGCGAGTAGGTCCAATCTTGTTTGTAAGCGAAAGTAATGAATTCAATTGGTAAACCGGATTCCATAAAATGCCACGTCAGGTGTCGAGTACCTTCTTAACATGGCGATATTTTAGAATTGGATTGAATAAAAACATGACACCAAGATATCGAATTGAATCTTTTTGACTGAATTAATTAATAAAAATAATAATAATATATTTGTTTGTTCCGAAACCGGTCGGATTTGCGCATCAAATAAGTGGTTTATACAAAGTTAAATTATTTCATTTTTCTAATAAAAATAAAATGGCATTAACAACTGCTTCCAGAACATTGGTTTAGCGCCATTGGCGGTCCTTGAGTTTTCAGTGAGCTAGAACGCTAATATTGAAAAATATGACGTTATTGACGTTGTTGTAGCTGAAAACATTTTTTTTTTCAAAATTTCAACTTCTTGTATGAAGATCTTTAGGATTCATTCAGGCAAGGGATGCGCCGCATCCACATACTGAAAGATCTTAATACAGAATGTGTCGTATTTTTCAATCTTAGCACTAAAGCTCACTGAAAACTCGAACACTGCTAATTTAATAAATTGGCTTAATTTTGAAGACAAATTTGCAAAAAATTGGCATAAGGTGTATTTAAAAAAAAATTATCTAATTTTTTCGACCAGGTGAATCTGAAAAATTGACATTTTTTTTTTTTATTAGTAATAGAAGGTACATAAATTACAAATAAATTTTATACAGTAATTAATTACATAGTAGAATATTTGATGTACCCCCATAATTAAGCAAGGCTTGTGTGTATGGGGGGGTGTTATTGTATTGCTTTTTTAATATCATTCAGTTTAAGTTTTCAGTATAATTTTTTAGGTGAGTTTTAAAACTTTTTATATTGGTATTCATGTTTCTAATTTTTTCTGGTAATGAATTAAAAAATTTTGCTCCGAGATATTTATGACTCAATTGTCCAATTTTTTTTTTACATTTTGGAGTGGGAAGTATTGATGTTTGTCTAAGACTTCTGTTATTTTTAAAGGGTGCAACTTGATTTTTAATATTATCTTTATAAATTTGTAATGTTGCATGATAAAAGTATAATGCACTTAATTTTCTGACCTTAAATTGTTTGAATAAAAGTTCTGACGAATATGAGTAGGGTTTTTTTAAAATTGTTTTTATTATTAGTTTTTGTGATATGTAAATTGTTTGTGTTTGATTTTTATATGTACCGCCCCATCCTATAATGCCGTATTGTATAATTGATTGACAGAAAGCGAAGTATGTGGTTCTAAGTAATTTTTCGTTTAAAATATCTCTTAAACATCTAAATATATATGTTAGTTTCCTTATTCTGTTGTTCAGAATATTTATGTGTGGAGACCATTTTAAACGCTGGTCTATTGTTATGCCCAGGTACTTAATATCAGTTTTGCTTTCTATTTTTGAACATGATATATTACATTTGTGGTTTTCTGTATTTGTCACAGAGTGGATTATTAAGTTTATTTCTTTAGGTGTTTCTTGTTTTTTAATGAAAAAAGGTAAATAATAGGTTTTTTTAGAATTTAAAGTCAACAGGTTTTTATCAAACCACAATTTTAGTGCATTGATATCTGTATTTGCCATTTTGTTTAATTCAGACCAGGTGTTTGCACATACACGTGCGTTAGTATAATTTCAGGAAATGTATGAAGTACAGAACTAAGATATTTCAATATCTGTACGAGTGTATTATTGAAAAGTTTTTTGGTAGTTTAGATACCTAGATTAAGGTAGTCGTTATCATTTTTATAATTATTTACTGAATCTTCTAGAACCTGTTGAAACATACCACCGGCACCACCCAACTTTCGTTGCGAAATATTGTTTACAACAAATTTAAACCTATTTATTTTGAGCGCTCGGTCAGACGGATAAAAAATAACCTACTTTGTAACAATGAAATGGTATAAACAAGTTCCAATTCGCTTCCCTCTCAAATTGTGCTGTCAATGTCTTCACATTTTATCGATGGTCAAACATAATATTATAGAGAAAATTATCCGAAGATACTATATTATAAAAAATATACATAAAATATTACACATGCCAAACTATATCACTTTATCTAATCGTGTAAATATTATTCAGTTGAGATCATGGCGATGTTATCATTCAGAGAATTTCCCTGACCCATTGAAACTAGAGCTCATCAGACATTATTTACGTTTTATAAGAACTATTCTAAGAAAACGTTAATATGATATCTTAGCACTCAATTGCTTCTATATATTTGGAAAATTGCATGATAACAATAATACTAATCTTGAAGTTCTTGTCGACTTGTTGGTATTTTTTATTGTCAAGTAGCTTGATTGGTTGGGCTATTGCCTAATAAACCTTTTTTGCATTTTCCTCAAACTAAAAAGAATATTTTTTATTTAATTAAATGAAGACAATATTAGCGAAACTCAATCGAAATCTGGAGACAGAAAAATCAGAAAAGATATTGGCTCCGCTGGGACTCGAACCCAGAACCCTTTTCTTACATGGAAACAGCTCTACCGATTAAGCTACGGAGCCCATATTAATTCGGTCACTTTTAACTGTATCATACTTCGACTAAGAACTACCAACATTATCTTCACTTACTTAACGCACATATTATTGGCTGCTATCTTTATATATGATTACAAGATTCAACTCGAACTAAATGCAATCTAGATAGTGTCTGGATACATTTTTATCCATTTTATTTGTAATACGCGACATCTATTGACTTTTTCTGCAAGTCTAGGATGAATATTTATTATTAATTTTTTAAACTTTATGAGTAAAATCTACAAATTTTACAAATTTTACAAATTTATTTTACAAATAAAATGGATAAAAATTTATCCAGACACTATCTAGATTGCATTTAGTTCGAGTTGAATCTTGTAATCATATATAAAGATAGCAGCCAAAATAATATGTGCGTTAAGTAAGTGAAGATAATGTTGGTAGTTCTTAGTCGAAGGATACAGTTAAAAGTGACCGAATTAATATGGGCTCCGTTCCGTAGCTTAATCGGTAGAGCTGTTTCCATGTAAGAAAAGGGTTCTGGGTTCGAGTCCCAGCGGAGCCAATATCTTTTTTGATTTTTCTGTCTCCAGATTTCGATTGAGTTTCGCTAATATTGTCTTCATTTAATTAAATATTATAATTTGAGATTTTACTCATAAAGTTTAAAAAATTAATAATGAATATTTTTTAGTTTGAGGAAAATGCAAAAAAAAATTACGAATTCTTTCAATAGTTTGTGCAATACTTTCTTTTCATTCAATGTGTTGGTCTATTATTATGCCTAAATATTTTATACAATTCGTTGGTGTAAATTTCTAGAAATAATTTTTTTCCGATTTTAGGATATTTGATAATTCTCATCCAATCATTGTTACAAATTATTTATTTCTACATTAGCGCTTCGATAGGCTAGGCTTCGCTTAGATAAGTAATTAATATCAGATCTACAGTACCTAAATATAAAAATAACTAGTTTTGATGCATTGTTTGACGTACTTACTATCACAAAAGTGGCACTGTTTTACTTAATACTTATCATATATTGACCTAATACCACAGGTATTTTTTTTATTTGATAAAAAAATGTATAATATGGGTTAATATTTTATTGAAGGTTATTTAGTTCTTGCTATATTATTATTTGTTCGTTGTTAAAGATTCTGATATTCTGAAAGCGATAAAGTATAATAAAAAGAAATAAGTTCAAATGAAAAACCAGTCGAGACGGTACCATTTTCAATTGAGGCAATTGAAACTTAAACAAGATTAATTAAAGTAGTATTATGTTTATATAATCGAATAAATATTATATATTATTACGAGTATTCTTTTTTTACATTAACTCCACACAGGAGGCCCTGAGGAAAATGATTTCCCTCAGGGACTATGTCATCTGGGATGCTGTGTGGAGGGTCTTTTTGAGGAGAGGAAGGAATGAAGATTGGTCTTGAAGAGACCCATGTTGTAGGAAGGAGGAAACACAGAGGCCGGTGAATCATTCCACAGCCGAGCTGTTGAACACAAGAACGAGTCGAAGAAACGATCCGTTCTCATGTGACAAATGTCACGTTGGCGTGTTTCCCGACTATGCACCGGTGCCGAAGGGATCAATGATGCTAGTTCCTCTGAGCATCTTCCATTGTAATACCGGTAGAACAAGGATAGCATTCCCACCCGACGCCTGTGCTCTAAAGATTGCAATCCGTCTGTTAAGATGGGAGAAACCATTAAACGGATCGCCCGTTTCTGCACAGAGTCGAGGATATTTTTAAGTTATTTTGGAGCTCCAGACCAGAGGTGGCCGCCAAATTCAACCGTGGGGAGCACTTGTGATTTGTACAGGGTTAGCAGATGTGTACTATTAAGGTATCTGCGGGCCCTGTACAGTACGCCCAGCTTTTGGGAGGCTAACTTTACTCTGGCTTCGATGGAGCCCCCATACCTGAGCTGGTCACTTAGGGTTACACCAAGCATATCATTTTGTTCTAAGGTAATATCAGCATTAGCCAGGTAAATATTACAACAATATAAATTATAATAAAGCATTGGTTTAACAATGTCTTCCTTAATTATTATCTAAAAATCTGTCTTGTCATTTGAACATAAGACCTTTATGACATTGTTTTATCGTGAAATCTCTAACGATTATCTTATTCTTAACGAATAATTAAGCTCGCATAGATAAGCAAAGGAAATTAATAAACCCGTTGAAAATGGGATAAATCTCTTAATCCCCAACACGCTGGCGATGTTAACATCTAGAAAGTAGCACTTGCTCATCTGGGGAAATTAATTAACGAGTGTTAATTATCGAGATCGTACCTTCTCGATCTCGAGCCCAATGGAGCACGAGATTAAATCGAGCATGCCTCCTCTCGGGTTTATATTTCACTTGTTGCGTGCAGTAATTAAGATAATTGAGGATTTTTACTTTTGATAATAATTCATCATTTGCGTGTTATGGAAATGTAAAATGGTGTAATCAAGGCCGCCAGGCGACTGTATGGGTTAATCACCGTTGAAATGGACATGGACATTCTTAGTAAAAGTATCTACCCACTTTACTAAGTACTTTCAGACATTTGAATGAATTTATTTTTTACCATAGAATGTTTTAGTTTTTCAGATGTGTACTTGTTTTTATTTGAAAATAACTAATTAGCATGATCACGCGGTCCAAGATCGATCAGACTTATTCTAATTGGTGATGATTCACGATTCGTGGAATGTGTATTGATACATCAATAGAAATAATGTTTATACTGATCTATTGCCTCGTATTCATTATAAATCATGGCGTGGGGTCCAAATTACATGAGCGTTAATTTTAAGTACCAATATTAAGTACGTTGATGTGCAACAAAAACACCGTCGGTGACAGTACAAATCCTTGTGGTACCCCTGCATTGATTTGGTGGGGAAAGGAGGTTATATCGTATTTTGACAATCTTCCCTGGATTACCAATTGGGTGATCTTGTTTGCTCCGTTGTTCCTCAAAATGTGATCGAGATATTGGAGTTTCTTCTTTCCATGTTTAATGCAATAATATAATTTCTGGCCAAGAATCTTAACAGCTCTTTCGTTTGCATGATGTTTTGTGGATATTTCGAAAGCTGAAATAATTTTTTTATCTAACTTTTCTACGTTTTGTTCAGTTTGTTTAATATGTAGGTCGCAATACAACACAGATAATAGAGTATTAAATTTAGTTTTAGGTCACGCCTTCAACTTTTTTAAAAAGGGAATTAATTGGCAACATATTTCAGCGCAAATATTCTAAAAATGGTCTAAGCCGGGAAACACGAGAAGGCTGTTTTATCACGCTATTCCTTTAGGGGTAGGTCCCGGAGAATAGCGGAAAATCCAACAAAAATATCAAGTCAGGTCAAGTCGAGAGATATTAAAAATGATTTTGAATGTTTGCTTTGAATTATGTGGATGCAAACATAGAATCTATTTATCTGAAGCAACAAAAACGCCCAAACGGTGAGCTCTGAAGTCATGAAATTCTCAGAGCTGTCTAGGATTTCTAAAGCGTCGAAATAATTCTCAACGCTTAATGTTAATTCTTTCCTGAGCTATGGAGCTTTGAATTAAACATTTGACTGTCAAATAAGAAAAGGCAATGTTGTAAGTTATACATTATTTATAATATTTTACATAGTCCTACAGCTGCATGAGAGCTCATTTGTATCTCACATTTCTATGACATGCATCGATCATCAGAATAAAAAGTTACAATGGACATCTGCGGTACTCGATAAGCCCAAGTGCAAATTGTAAAAGATACGATTGTAAGGAGGTTGGAGTTTAATCGACCGGTATCCATAGCAACCTAATAAGCCAATATTGAAATTTAGGATGGTCAGGAATAAAGGAATGGATTGAGCGTTATAATTTTTTTTCTTTGTTTTTGCTTTCCTTCTTCTTGCCTCTTGTCTCTTCTAGGATCTTCTTGGCTCTTCTAGTCTCTTCTTGTTTCTTCTTGTATCTTCTCGCCTTTTCTTGGATCTTCTGGACTCTTCTTGACTCCACTTGGTCCTGCTTGGCTCTTCTTTGCTTTCCTTGTCCCTTCTTGTCTCTTCTTGCTTCTTTTTGTTTCTTGTGATCTTCTCGTCTCTTCTCGGCTCTTCTGGACTTTCCTTGCATTATCTCTTCTTTTCTATTGTTGTCTCTTCTTGGCTCTTCTTACTTCTTCTTGGATGTTCTCGTCTCTTCTTATCTCTTCCCAAATGCGAATTGTAAAAAGAAAAAAAAATCACCTTCGTTACGGCACGGTTATACTGAACAAGGCTTTGATTTTAGATCCCAATCTCGTGAGATAGTGATTGATATTCAAATTCTAACCAATAATTTTCACCGTTGAATGGCTGATTTTCATCGCTGAGAGATAACGTGTCGCCCTTCACGCGGCGGCGGACATGCGCGCGCATCCGTAACGCCGCGACTCGTCACCTTGCGCACACCGGACTGCGCACAGGACCGCGCGCAGCCGCCAAGGGCCCCTAAACCATGCCACGTGATGGTCATTATTCCACGTGCCCTTCGAAATGTTAATCTTACTTCCTGAGGTGATGGCCGACGCTAAAGGCCTGTGATCTACACCTAAGGCGGATATATTATGTAGGTACATATTTTCAGCTTCGAGTTATCGAGTGTTTTCTTGTTCATTTCACTTCAAAACGTGTGATTGATGTTAAAGATTCATTAAATCATGGACTGTCGATTATAATTTTGAACAGAAATCAATTGATGTCCGTGTTCTTATGTAAAAATAATTTTCCTTTAGATGTATAATGTTGTCCTTCGCGAAATGAGTTTTATTAAACTCATTGGGAGTAATGTATTATAAATTTTATGTAACAATTTTGTAATATATTATCTCTAATAAATAAAAAAATAAATAAATAATTTAATTCGAGCTGAGCAAATGAGATTATGAAGACTACTCCTCATAAAATTATTAAAAATGAAAGAAAAAACTCATTATTTGAATACCTTTCATAAAGGGCGTGTACAAGGGGGAGTTTAGGGTGTTAAACCCCCCTCCCCCTCACCACCTGACCCCTCTATCGATTCCGTAAGTAAAAAAGTACCTACTGATAATAAACTAAACTAAATTCCTGGAAAATACAATAATACTATTTGCACCCGTATATTTTAGCAGAATGTGATGTAAATTATGGATTGCCGTGAGTAGAGGTCCCAAAAAAACTTTATAAAATATTTAATTAATATTCCGATCATTTTTATAGCGCTGTTTCCATGAAAAAATTACCCCCAGGATGCTTTTAAATATTTACTACTAGCTGAAGATAGATAAATAGATTTAGACACTGATATACGCACAATTACCTTGTTTCAACATTACTGTAAGAAAAAAATGTGTGCAGTTCACACGTGATAGAAGTGAAACCTTCAGAAAACTAAAGGAGACAAGAGTCAGAGAGACACAAAGGGGAGACTGATGGGCTACGAAGCACCGCACAAAGAGGAGTCCGATAAGTCTATCTTATTCTCTCGCAGGCTAAATCCTATAGATGTATGTGTTTCATGAAGTTTCAAATCACAACAGTGCTAAAGAAGTTATCACTTTATTATTATAAATGGTCTTGAGCTTTTCGTTCCATTATGCTACAATTGGCAGTACCTACCGTCAAAAGTTATATATAGTAGATAAAATCTCTCTACAGCTCAGTGATAAGAAAAGCCGAGCTCAGCATCAAGACAAAGATGGCAGTGTTTAAAACGGTATACCGCCCGACGCTCACTTACGGCCACCAGACATGAATGCTAAATGAACGAACACGCTCTAGAGTCCAAGCTGCCGAAATGAGGTACTTGAGAGGAGTGGCAGGGGTTACGAAATAGGATCATATAAGAAACTCGACGATCCGAGATGATCTAAACATTGAACCACTGCTACTCTTCATAGAAAAATCACAACTGAGGTGGCTTGGGCTTGTACTAAGAATGTCTGAAGACCGAATTCCGAGGAAGATACTGAGTGCGATTCCAGAGGGTAGACGTCCAGTGGGCCGCCCCAGACACAGTTGGGCGAGGCAACTCCAGAAACTGCGTGAGGAGAGGATGGGTCTACCATGGACAGAGGCAGAACAATCAGCACAAGACAGGGACGTATGGAGGAGCCTTGTCGATGCAATGGGTCCCCGACCCGAATAGGATAAGGGGAAGAAGAAGATGATGATGAGATAAAATCTCTAACAATGTTCAAGACGATCTCAAACTATCCGTACATATTAAGTTAGAACGAAATTGCAATTTAAATGCATTTTAAATATCCGGTTATTTAATTTTTTTTTCTTACAGTAATTAAGTTAAAGCAAAGTACTATTTTGATAATTATGAGTATTAAAAGTATCTAAATAGTCAACCCCCCCCCCTCTCATAACCTTCCCGACGGGAATGCTATAGCTATGCTTTTGTCTTTAATATCTCTAATTTTCATCAAACAATATCTAAAAATACAACGTACAACTACAAAACCTAATTAAAAAAATTATGAAAAAAATACTTTGAAAAAGTGAACCCTTTAGAATTAAACTTAGATTTCGATGAAAATGACGTCGTGAGCTGAAACAGTTTACTGTATTTAATGTCAAGGTCATACCAAATAAAAAAAACGAGTGTGCTTTAGACCACACGATTAAAGTAAAACTTCACTAACTCTCAACTTCCGTTCGCCTCGCCCGACCGTTCGCCTCGCCCGATCACACTTTTCGTAACGCTCTCATCACGCATTCACCAGCTTACTCCCCAAGTCAAGCGTGCATAAAGAAGTTTTACTTCAAAAAAACTAGTGTGCTTTAGAACCACGACTAAAGTAAAACTTCACTAACTTATATCTCCCTCTCAACTTCTGTTCGCCTCGCCCGATCACACTTTTCATAACGCTCTCGTTACGCATTCACCAGCTTACTCCCCAAGTCAAGGGTGCGTAAAGGCCCGAGCGTTCGCCTCGCCCAATTACACTTTTCGTAACGCTCTCGTCACGCATTCACCAGCTTACTCCCCAAGTCACGCGTGCATAAAAAAGTTTTACTTAAAAAAACGAGTGTGCTTTAGACCACAAGACTGAAGTAAAACTTCACCAACTTATATCTCCCTCTCAACTTCCGTTCGCCTCGCCCGACCGTTCGACTCGCCCGATCACACTTTTCGTAACGCTCTTCACGCATTTACCAGCTTACTCCCTAAGTCAAGCGTGCATAAAGAAGTTTTACTTCCAAAATACTCCAAATCTCATGACGTTTATTCTGCGACCAAGTATATCCTAGGTCAATGCGTTTATTATTGTTTGGGTCATAACAAATAATTAAAAAAAAACTGCAAATCTCATGACGTCAGTACGGCAAATCTCATGACGCCATAGATCCACGTAATAGTGTGGAAAATCATAAGAAAAACATCATAACATAATTTTTAATGTACGTCTATAAAATTTTCGCTGGATGTTGGCTTTTTGAGTTGCATTGATTTTACGCTGATAAAATATTAATAACAATGTCACAGGCACTTAAAAACCATTGGCAGTAAATTAAAACTAAGGTGACGTTGTTTCACAGACCCGCTGCAAACCGTGGCTATCAGCATTCCGAAGTCAGGGGTTCTGTGTTTTCTAAAATGGTTGACGACGCTGGATTCTCGTTATTGAAACATTTATAAAATGATGCAATGTATCGCGAGATTGCGTATATTGCTTTATGTATCGGAACTCTGAGCAAAAAAGGACGAAAGCCGTTCTATTTGATAGCAAAAACGTAGATAAAACTCGAATATTTATCTATGGTGACCTTCGATGAAGTCCTGGTTGTTTGATAAGTGGTATATAGTGCTATTGCCAAAGCGATGCGATGGTTAAAATCTAAAACGACGGATAAAACAATCGGGCCTAAAGGTGTCAGTCAATCAATAATATTATTGTTGTGGTTCCCTGGAATTCCTCTCAGATTTAATCATTAAACTCGTCAAAGATTATTTGAAACTAGCTGGTACCCGGCATGCGTTGCTATGCCATTTAATAAAGAAATTGTTTCTTCCTGCGTGTCCTTTCCCATTTGTCCCGTTCCCCTTCCGCGTCCCCTTCCCCTCTCGCGTTCCACTCAACCTCCTCCACCTTCCCTCGCCCTACACCACTCCCCCCTTCCCCCGTCCCGCGAACCCCTCTCCCGAGTTCCCCTCCCCCCTCCCCCTCCTACATTCCACACATTCATTCCTAATTCAGTTTTCAAACAGCTCGCGTGCCATCCATATTTTTTTTATACAAATTTCGTAATGTCAGACCTCACCAGTAGTTTTATACAAACCTTGTCCTGACAATAACGAACACAAGAAAAAAAAAATTATCCAATTTGGTGCAGTCGTTCGGAAGTTATGCGCGTACATACATTTCAGCGATTCATTTTTATTTATATATATATAGATATATAGATAGATAGATAGATAGATAGATTCGCGTCAAATCAAAATTTATTATTTGGAAGGCAGGTTTGGGTACCGCCACTAATTTACCTGGGAAACATTTATTGGATAACCAATACCCCGCCATAGTCCACTCTACGTTTGGTGACTTAGCAGGGGTGTTCAGGTTCATGGGTGAGATTTGTCTAGGTCTTGGCGGCGGATGCCGGATCGGGAGAGGCTGGTTGAGGGAGATCTTTTGATTCTCTGGACTCTCTCGACACATCGCTTTGCATCGCATACTGACCCCTCCTGATTCCTACCCACCACTCAAACCATTGTCCTTCTCAGAACTTCCTCACCTTCCTTTCCCTAAAAAGACCCTCCACACAGCATCCCCAAAGATGACATAGGATGACCGAGGAAAATTGTTTTCCTCGGGGCCTCCTGGAGCTAATGAAAAAAATACTGAATGCTGTCATTTTACAAGGGCAATAGAGATAGATACCTGCTTGTCCACGTTCTACCAGGACATAATAATTGAATGTGCGAGTATCTGTTGCAGAAAGCGTGTTGTGTGGGTTAACCTGATTTAATGAGGAAATAATAATATTCAGTGTAGTTTGTTTACAAACAAGTAGTGCACGTCATGTATGATAAATTTTATTATTATGTGTGATGATAATGGTATTACCAAGAAAATTATACCAGAAAATGATAATGTGTTGAGATTTTCTAACAAAAAGGAAAGCTAGACCTTGTAAGATATGAAGATGTGTTTTAGAAATCGTTGTTTACAAACCGAATACTGAGGCTTGCAGGGTAGAACCTTTATCCAAAATATGCACATGTATTATGTTGTGTGGTACGAAATTGAGCAGGTATAGCAAGGAATAGAATAATTATAGCAACAGTTTAACAACTTGTTTACTCTTCACGTGGAATTTTTAAAAGAAGTGCATTTTCAAAACTATACAAAGTTTTTAAACCCTTACTCATGGTATATTTCGCAGCCAAGACATTTGTCTCCTACCAGGCTCTCGGCGACTCTCTCTTGCCTTTCAATATTAAATGGAGCAAGTGATACTTCTCCCCTCGAAGTATATGACCCAGATATGAAATTTTCCTGATTTTTATTAATGTAAGCAGTTCTCTATTTGCTCTAGCCCGCCTGAGAATTTCTGTGTTGGTGATCCATGGGACCTTGAGCATTCTCCGGTGAAGGTATAAGAATGGTATTTACTTTCAAGGTCCATGTTTCACATCCATACAGCAAGACCGACCACACATAACATTTAAGCATTCTCTGCCTTAGTTTTAAGCTGATATTGTCATTGCAGAAGAGGGATTTCTTTTTAATGAACGCAATACATAATTACAATGTCGCGCAATGTTACAATTTCTGGCTTTTTTAAAGTATACATAGCAGCGGATCGACGCATTTGTCACTAGTTCATGAAATAACAATTCGTAAATGATCTTAGGTAGATACTAACCGGCTAGCTTAGCTAAATTAGGTTAGCAAGTGTACAATTTGTGGACATGATTTTCTGAAGAGATGAGTTTTAAGCTTAGATTTGAATTCTGTCTTCCGAGCCTTTTAAATTCAGTCATTTGGCAGTTTATTTCAATGATAAAAGGCTTTAGGTCAAAACTTTGCATATGGTGTGCGCTTTGGTGCCTTCAACCTTCGTTTAGCTGACGACGTGCGAAGTCGCTGATCTAAGATTTGACCGTCGAGAGTTGGAATTGTTAGGAATGCACATTGCACATTGTATTGTTCTGAAAAGGGAGCCGGAGCTTAACGTGAAATCATTATTGAAATTAATCTTTACTGCAAATAGGTTAACATTATGCATACCAAAAGAATGCCTTTATATAAATTGAAGCTTTTACTATCGTTTCGCTTGAAGATAATTAAAATAAAACTGTTAATTACTTAATAAAAAATATAAACGTAAACTGAAAAAAATGATGTTTTCACTGGAAATGTACGAACATGAACGCATATAAGAAATAAATTTAAAAATAAGTCGGGGAAGTGTAGAAGTGGTAGAAGAAGTCAGAGACGCCCGAGGAAGACATCGTCCAATCAAGTGAATCAGGTACTTGAGACGGGCCATGTCAAGAGTCAGAATAATAGAAGTATATGTATGAAACGATATATTCGTGTCAAGACCGAATTTGTTTGGCGGTCCGTCCTCTGTGCCTACCCCTGCGGGAAAATTAGGTAATTATTTAATAAATTAAAAATATATAAAATATGATGGCTATGATTATCTGTGACAGTTTTTCTTTATTAACATGTTTCTTTCTTACAACATTATTCAAAAAATAAAATCACTTTTGCGCCAAAATCTTCTGTTTTTAGACTCCGTTTTCTTTTCTCAATTTTTATACCTATTATCTAAAATTATATTAAAGTTCTATTAAATAATATTATTGTATCAATATATATTTTTTTAATTACCTTTACAAAATCTCTGTAAAGGAAATATATTTGAAAAATGAAATAATTTAACTTTGTATAAACCACTTATTTGATGCGCAAATCCGACCGGTTGCGGAACAAACGTTCCTTCGTCAGGGAAAGCTTATACTATATATATATAGAAATATATTTGATTGAACTTTAATGATAAAATTTCTCGTAGTGTGCAATTAATAGGTATCTGTTACATGTGCTTTATTTTTTTTTGTATTTACGCCGATACGTATGAATCTGAGCTCGATCCCAGTTTGAATAAGTTATAAAACCGAATGGAAAAGTGTAAAAGTCGTAATATCAATAGAAAACAAGTATAATTGTTTACTTGATGAGTGCGAGTAGAAAAGCGTGAGAATGTTCAAAGGAAAACATAAACTTAACTCGCATTGTTGGTAAACAACTTTTGTTAAAGTGCCAGTCGACTAAATGATATAATAGTAATAATAATTGCTGGCGTCAGAGCGTATCGTAGGAACAACGTTCACTACCAACGTAGCGTAGCAAATAGTGGGGATGTTCAGGCTTAGTCCAGCGGTCGACAACATTTTGAATATAATTACAAAGAATTAATTTTTAAGCTAGCTTTAAGGGCCCGCAGCCCGGATTTGTACCGATTTATTACATATTTCCCTTAAACACGTTAAGTTTTAAAGCTCTTAAAAAATATGTTATTCTTAAAGATAATATCTAGACTTTGCCCGCGCCCAAACGCAAATTATATTAAATTCCCTCGATAGAAAAAAATCTTTATAACACGTTTGTTTCAGTTATTTTACAAGTTATATGTATGAAAAAATTCAGTGTTTCTTTAAATGCTGTTTAAGATAATGCCCGCGAGATTTTTGCTATATTTTAAACGAGTCGTGTTTTATTAAACATTTTCGCAATTTTCGCATCGATTTTGTCACTGTAAATGTTAGCGCTCTCCTCTAACATTCGTAATTTCGTATCTCTCCATTTCTTCTTTTCGGGCCCAGTTAGAGCCTTAAAGATATAATATTTTTAGTTATCACAGAATCCATGCGGATAAACGGTCGTCTGGATAACCTTATGGCAGTCATCCCGTGTGAAGGCTATTTTTTTCGCTTTTTTTAAATATTTTTTGGTGAACTAAATGAACATACAACTGTGAACTTTTCACCACGTTTTTATTCATATTTTGAGCACGTTACAATATTTTCAGCCCGAAATCGTGGCACATTGCTCAGAAGTACACGGCAACTTGGCAACTCATTTTTAACGACAATATCGGGCGGAAAAATTGTAAAATGTGTTCAAAACATTAATAGATATGTGGTGAAAAGTTATCAGTTGTATGTTTATTACTATTATTAGAACGCCAAACAAAATTTTCCAAAACAGCGAAAAAAGAGACTTTCACGGGGTGATAGCCTTAAATTACAGTTAAAATAAAATAAAATTGATAGCAATGGAATTGCGAGCTAAAAACCATTAAATAAATCATTTAAATGATAATCACAAAAAAATAGCATTGACAAATAATAAACATGCGTCCTATTGAAATGACATCAGTAGCAATAAAAAAAAATTAAAAACCTCCCTTATCAACTAATGAGGAGGATAAAAATGTTTTTACTAAGCAATCAAGGCTGTCCACAAATTAAGAAGAAAAAACATGTTTAAAAAAATAACAACGAACTTCATTGGTTGAGCCCTCCTGTGTAAAATCGTTCGCTACGGAATGGAAGAATGACAAGGCCAACAGTACGCCACTACCTACAACAAGCTAAAAGCGTTACGTCACAACCAAAAGCCGACAGCCGAGGAGCTGATAGCCAAAAAGCATGCAGCGCCGCATTCAAATAGAAAAAAACTAAAAAAACGTCTTTGACAAATTGTAAATCACGATCCTCTTCCTCGAAGCCAATTCACGGACATTCCATAAATTAAAAACGGTTCGAGGTTGAAATTATCCAGAAATCTGTTACAGAGGTACATGAAATAATATAATTAGTATTCAGCTCGTGGCAACAGGTCCGATTTCCAAGTAAAATGTTAGCTTCTTAATCAATTTATCGTTGGGGCTATTTTAAATTCGACCTAGAAAACTAAGACTTCGATTCTAGAACGAGTTCTTCATACCGAGAAATTGATAATCAATCAAATACAAATATTTGTAATATTACAAAAGATAAAACAGATGTTCGAGAGGCTGGCGGGTGGATGTTCGGATATCGGAAGGCAGTCAGACGGACGAAGTTTGATAACCGCATCGCGTACTAACTCACTTTTCAGATCGGCTTATTGAAAATGTCTGTGGTATATACTCGTATAACATGTACATAAATCTGACTGACTATATAAGACGGACAGTCTGGAGCTAGTGGGACTATGACATTCCCAATAGCGATATGTCGGGAGGATGGAGGGAGTGGGGTTGGAAAGTACCTGGATATTCAGATTTGGTCACCAAACACGGCTAAAGCCATTTCGGGCACGTTTTCGACTCAGAATGATGGTCTTCCAATATGGTCATACTGAGAGTATACCATTCTGAGAAGAGTGTGACAAATTTTTAAATGAACAAAATATATATATTTGCCCCGGGAACTATATTTATTGGATAACCAATATCTTTGCCATAGGTCACCGCAAATGGATTGCTACGTTTGGTGACTTGAGGGGAGCCCAGGTTCATAGGGAGAGCATTGTCTAGGTTTTGGCGGCAGATCTGTCTGCCCACATATGTGGTCGGCTGGATTTGGAGACTGGTTGAGGGAGATCTTTTGATCTATCCAGCCAGACTCTCAACCCATCGTCTTGCGCCACAGTGGGAGGGATGGATTCATACGCCCGTAACCCCCAGATTCCTACCCAACACAAGCATCATACCTTTTTCTTTCCCAGAACTTCCATTTCTTTCTTTCCCTAAAAAGATCCTCCACACAGCGTCCCAAAAGATGACATAGGCACTGAAGGAAATTTTTTCCTCAAGACCTCCTGTGTGAAGCAAATGTAAAAAAAGATTACCAATATTTACATTTCAGACACCAATAATAAAAGTGGACCAAAAACGGTTAAGATTTTTCCGAAAGTTTTCATTACCCACGAGGTTTTCGAGCGTATTTTCATCGTGGAGAATTTAAGAAAACTAAGATGTGTTAAGAATGTATTTCCAGAACTTTCGTTTCCCTATGCGTGCCAAAATTCCGCACGTGTTGTTTAGCACGTAAAGCATAAAATGCATCCTTATGTTTTAGTTGACTTTGACAGCCTAGGAAAAGAACTAATTAAGAACGATATTCATAACTTGCAATAATTAGTTACAAGTTATAACATAGCGCGTAAATCAAATGATATCTCATTTCTCTTGGAATGCTACGGCTTATACGTGCATGAAAAATATTGCCGTAGTTATCAGCACGACTTGTTCAAGATACCAGACGGCAGAACAGATGTTATAGCACAGTATAGCACGACAAGGAAAATGGTGCCATTGAATGAGGAACTTTCTAACTTAAATAACTGCATATTTATTTTTATAGTTAGTTTTAATAGTTTAAATAATTGTAAAAGTTTTAATTTTTCAAAATCTCCGAAAACCACCGTATGTATGGTGAATCGTGTGACGTCATCACTCTCCAAAAGTTTTATTTATTTTCAACAGGTGTTGTCATTTTGTATGAAAGAAACTATTCCAATATGTAAAAACTTTATTTAGGTGGAATTATTTATTGATAAATTCCCCTCTCCATTCCTTCAGGATCACAGCATATCCAAAAAGAGTCCTGCAGTTGAGAGCCTGTTATAATCTCGCTTTCTGTTAAATGAAATACTGCGAGTATCACCCTGGTGATATTAATTGAGGCCAACATTCAGAGTTGAAACGTTCGACACAATGAGCATAAAATTAATCATTTCGACACCAATGTGGTTATAATTAAATATGTAATATTAAATTTGAGGTAGGTTAGGTATTTATTTTTACCAAAACATGTTATTAGCTAAATTACTCATTTTTAAGGTTCTTTCACAGCGAGAAATTTAAACTTATTGAGTACGTAGGTAATAGGCAAATGACCGGAACGATCCACATAATTCCCTTCAAAAGTGACCTCGGCAGGGTTAAATCATTATCGTGAGGTCATCCATCAGTGAGATGAATTACTGCAGAAAAATGCTCAATATTTTATCGGTATATCCAAGCATTTATCAAAATGGTTGTGTAAAAATTCCAAACGGAAGCGTTTACAATGTTTTTCGTGGTTCAAAACTAACCTTGCCTAACACATTACATCTTAACCTATCTTAATAATATCTGACTTACACAACCATATTGGTAGGTAAATGCTAGTAATTACCGGTAATACCAAAGGTTTACCAATTTACGATTTTTACAGTTTTTCAATGTCATCTTCGGAGAAGATCCCTACTGCTCAAGACCAGAAGGCAGACCGTTCTCTATCCCTAGCCAAGGACATGTCCCCACTATATGTATATACCCATTCTCATCGTTTCAGCATTGGCACCACGGAATTATGATTGTTTAGAAGCGGCATTAATATTTAGGAATGTATAGAACTCATACCCTTAGCTAGGCACAAACCCGAGCAAGTGAGATTTTTCGAATATAATCAAAATTAAAATCATTTATTGTACAAAATTTTCATTTAGTACAAAAGGTATAACTTATAGGTACCTATATCATATTTCTTCCAGTTAACCTAACATGTTATACAGATATGAACACAAATGAAATATAAATATAAAAGTGGTGTAATACAAAGTGAATTTGTTTTAATTTATTATATAAACAAAATATAAAAACAGTTGTACCTATGTGAGGTATTCACTTAATGTGTAATGAGACCTGTTCAGAAGGAATGTTTTTAGTGATGACTTAAATCTGAATGTATCTTGTACTTGTTTAATATCATGTGGAAGGTTGTTGTATACTTTAATGGCCATGTAAAAGGGTCCTTTTTGGAAAATTGTTTTGTTTGCTTTTGCTATTAAGTTTATATTTGCATCTAGTTGTATTCCCAGCAGTGAACAAGTTTGGGAAGGTTCGATAATATTATTATTGAAGTTTACATTTATGTTTATATGTGTAGCTTGCACTGGATAAAATTGTAAAACTTGAGTTTTGTTAGTGTTGACTGACAGATTTTGTGATAACAGCCAATTATATATATATATATTATTATATAGCTTGTTTGCCAAAGCCAAAATGAGGACACCAAGGACGTATCCCAAGCCAAGGATATAAGAACGGGAATCCGCCTCTTGTAGGCCATGGCATCCCCAATTTAGGGTTTGCAGTGCAGAGGGAAAGGAAATGCAAAAGAGGAAGGATAAGAGGTGCCTGATTATTCAGATTTTGTCAGCCAAATGGCTAATACCAGTTCAACCTTCGTTTCGATTCAAAATGCTGGCATTTTATATGTATTTTTATATAGCATTTGCATGCTGGCATTTTTTAAAATTATTTTGGGCTTTTACAATAACAGACATACTCGATATTAATGACATGTAGAAAAAAGCAATTAAATCACTGAAACATTGCTTAAATGAGCTGAATTGTCGACCTGAAAAGATATTTGTTATGTTGTATGTATGGCAGCTACTGTGGCTCGAATTTTTTTAATGCGGTAGTCGTTAATCTGTTGGCATTGAATTGAGCTAATACTGCTACCTCGTGAATTATGTCATTCGCTGTAAGCAAATCACTTCATTTAAATGCCGGGAAATCAGAAGGCTGTGTTGCCACTCGCAACTGTGAAATATTGAATGTTAAATATTTTCCGCGTTTTAAATAATGCAAACAAATTATTATAATATTTAATACGTTTATTTACAGTAAATGGGTACCGGTGAATAGTTAATGTCCAGTACTGTAATTAAATCGAAGTTAATTAAATTAAGTATACAAAGTCACTGATTTCCCGGGCTTTATTCTGTGTTAAAGGGTGAGAAAACTGGATGGGGTGGTTTTTGGAATAGACAGTGACCTGCCACGTAATTTGAAGAAGAAGTGTGCAAAGTTTCATCAACCTCGGGATAAAACTCTAGATTTGTATACAAATCAAATCCACACAGCCCGCCCGACCGCCACAAATCAACTTTATATATTAGACAGATAAGCAAAACAGTACATTTGTTACAGCGATGAAACAATTTACAGGCATGAAACACTCGTATATCTGTACCTGTGATATGTTTCCTTGTAATGTTTTATAATAAATTTTATATTGTATATTTAGTAATAATAATTAAATACAATTTATTTTCATGAATGAAATCCATAAGGGCGTACGCTTTACAATATGTAAGTTAAAGAAATAACCAAAGTAAACCAAAAATTTTAAACGAAGTGTATACCACCGTTAATTTGTGATGGAATGTATTAAATTTACTATCCCTAGATACCTGCCAAAAAATAAAGTATGAATTGTTTTATTAAAGCACCTTTATTTTGAATTCAATACTTTAATTTATTTTAACATATAACACTATTTGTTTCTTATTATTTATTATTATTACTAATGTTATTCTTGCAGCATACGAGTATCTACTTCCCACTTCCCTTTCCCCACTTCCTTCAGCCTTAGCAGTCTTGGGTTTGTCAATAGGCCGTATAGGCCGCGGCCTAAGGGCGGCAGACTTCAGGGGGCGGCGCCAAACCTACAAGTGAGTGATTATGATAGGTGGCAACTTCTAAGAAGGAGGAAGGAGCGGCGCAAATGAACTGGCCTATACTTATGAAAGTATAAGTCCGCCACTGAGACTCACAACATACCTCAATTGGGAATGTCGAGAGAACCTCATGTTTTCACGGGCTATAGACAGGACTCTTATACGATGTTCACTTTAAAAAATACCTGCATTCAACCAGGTTCCGATCAATACAAAGTATAACAACCTAGTTCAAATAAATGTTCTACTAATTACGGTGGTAGGTATTATTATTATTTAGTACTATAATAACTAGCATCTTAATTACAGCGTCTCGACAAGAGATCACAGTTCAAGTTTACGAGACAAATTACGTAATAATAAATAATTGTTGGAATGCCCGTGCTGCCCGTGGAATGCACATTGTAATATAATGTTGATTACAATTCTGCAATGGTAGGGATTTTTTTTATACACTCCATACAGGAAGCCTTGAGGAAAATAAATTTTCTTCAAGGCCTAAATATATATAAATTTTCTTCAAGGGTAGAGGATGCCATGTACGAGGTTTATTTTAAGGAAAGAAAGGTGACGAAGTTCTGAGGAGGCAATAGTTGGGAGGTGAGTAGGAACGTTTGAATCCATCCTTTTTACCATTCACGTGCAAGATGAGCGAAGGGTACGGGTCAAGAGAGTCGGGCTGGAAAGGTTTCCCTCAATCTAAACGCAATAGCTGAGCAGACACATCAGCCGCCAAGACCTGAACCAACCTCAATCATGAACCTTGCCATCCGTGGCTAAATCTCTAAAACCGGCGAACCGCTTGGGGCAGCGGTCGTCACGCTTTTCTGGTCAAGGGCAAGAGCAATTCTTGTATAGGTTGCTCCCTCCTTTCTTCTTGATATATTGTCAATTCTTAATAATAATAATAATAATAATAAGATGATAATCGTAATACAAAAAAATGTATGTAGATCTGTAATGGAATCTTTCAGTTCAATCCATCCACTTCCCGAACTGCCGAAATGTGTGAATTTTCGCATATGTGATAAAGATGATTACAATAACAAAAATTAACTAATATTAAAGTTTACTTTGCTTTATTAGTACGTGATTAGCGTGTTTTATGGTCTTTTAGACCATATTTTTTTCCCTGCCCTCGCTGTGCCATCTCAATGCCCTCTAATTTTCTCTGGGTCTTCAACTGCCTTCCTGAAAGTCTCAAATACCCACAAGGGGGCGTTACCGCCCACGCTGGGAACCTATGATGTACACCATGCGCGCGTTCAAAATTGACTTAGAATGTGTTCAAAAATCAAATGTTAATCAATTAAAATCGCCGTTTTAACATCATAAGGGCATACGTACACAACATATTTGAAAAAAAGCGGGTTAAAATAATTGTTCGTGAAAAAAATATTTAAAAATAAATTTGTGCGGAAATATCTGCCACGGGCCGCAGTTTGACGACTACGGGGCCTCGGGTGTCCCATGACAGTTATTTATCCAACGAATGGTTCCTGGGGAGGCGGTACCCATTCCCTACTCCCAATTTATATAAAACACTATTCAAGGAGATTTCAATGTTAAGGACGGAATAATAAAACCATTTATCAAAAAAATGCATTACTTCAAATCCACAAAGATAAACTAACTAAACTAACAAACAAAGTCATTTAGCACCAGGCCGAGAACCTTAGGGAACGTACCCATACTACGTGACACGTTTAGGGGGGGGGGGGGGGTCTTCAAAATGTCACGCTCTATACAAATGAGCGGCGGGTTGCTTAGGATTTTGGCCACCGGGGGGGGGGGGGGGTTAAAAATTGCAAAAAGTTGGTCACGTAGTATGGTTACGTTCCCTTAGGACAAATAATAATCCCTAAACAACAGCCCAACATCATTACACATACTCAGCCATAAAATGCTTTAACGAACTCCCTAAAGAAATTCAATCTGAAAGGAATTATGAAATTTTTAAACAAAAACTTAAAAAAACATTATACTATTAACTAGATTTAGGTATGTGTTACGATGTGCCAATTATATTTACGCTATGAACAAAAAAAATGCGAACTTATATTTTCTCTACGTATGAAAATTTTACATTATCTTTTATTATGTACAAAAAAAATGCCTACATATATTTTCATTATGTATCAAATTTTTCCATTATTTACAAAAAAATGTCAACTGATTATTCATTTGTTATAAAAAAATTAGTTCTACATACATCCAAATTGTAACAACTGTTAAGTATGTATAGTACTGTCAACTCCCTCTCTAAACACGATAATTTCTCAATTAGGGAGGTATTGTTACCACTAATATTATATATTATATACATTGGTTAATTATATATTATATGTATTGGTTAAATAAAAAATAAATAAAAAATATCCATTGATGATCTCAAGTCAACCACGGATACGAAACAATGAATTTTGAACAAATCACGTGATGAAGATAGTGTTTTGTAATATACCCATACAGCCTGTTTAGTATGCATGATTAGTGGGACTCTATATGTGTGTATAATGCATAACTATATATATGTGTATCGCGCAGTACACTGCGTAATATCAACGTTTCTACACTGTTATATTTTATTAAATTGATTCTATTTGAATGCAGTAGATTATCATTATAGCTATCCGGGGTGGGCGGCTGGTTTTATATTGCCAACGAATTATTTATCGTAATGTGAATAATTATATCTAAATCGAATGATAATGTTGATGATTTTTTATGGTATCGCAACTATCGGTGCTTTTTTGTATCGCAGCGCAGGTACAACGTCTGGATTAGCAAATATTGCATTACATATTTTAGACCAGTATACATTTTCAATAGTATTTAATGGATGGTAGATTACACGGAAACTGGTATTATTTTAATATCGGGCTATTATATGAATCGCCTAAAACGAGATGTAATTAAGGCACGTGTAACTTTATACCAACTGGTACTACAAACCGGTTTCCTCAATGTTTTCAGCGTTCTTTTTCAACTCGTAAAAAAATATTAAACAGTTGAATTTGGCATAAAAAAACAATAACACGGTGCATTGTTTTTTTTTTTTTAATTTAATGTTAAAGTTTTATAACTCAAGTTGGAAATAATACTGCGAGCAGATTTCAAAAATCTTCAACGAAATATTTTTCTTATTGTAAAAATATAGGACATGGTATCTTGTTTTAAGAATGTTTATTTTTTACATTAATGGCTCCGCACAGGAGGCCCTGAGGAAAAAAATCCCTTAAGGCCTATGTCAACTTTGAGAATGCAGTGTGGAGGGATGAGAGGAAGTTATGAGAAGGAAAAAAAGTAAGAGGATTGGGTAGGAATCTGGGGTCAATGTGTACAGGAGTGACGGACTTATGAATCCATCACATCACTGCGGTGCAAAGCGAAAAGACGAGAGTCTAGCTTGGAGTCTAACCAGCCTGCCTCAACTAGTCGCTCTAGATCAGGGTTTCCCAACCAGTGGTCCGCGGACCACTAGTGGTCCGCAAGAGGTCCTCGATGGTCCGCCGGTAAATAAGCGAACCAGTGCGCGGGCGGTCCCTGGTCGAGAAGCCTGAATAAAAAAAATCGGAACAATATTCAGTTTATCATTATTGTACCTTGTGGTCAGTGGCCATTATGGTATTCCGTTTCGCCCCAACCCATCCTACCCCGTTCTACCCCCTCCGTTGTGGTAAATATTCTGCTGGAACCTTTCCCACCCTATCCCATTCCGCCCCCTCCGTTGTGGTAAATATTCTGCTAGAACCCGTTATACCCTATCACATTACGCCCCTCCCGTTGTGCTGACCACAACGACTGGTTTAAGGCTAGCATGGGTGGCACCTGGGATGGATACCCCCCCCCGTTAAAGTTGACAAAGACTTCATAAAAAATTAAAAAATTGGCCGTCCTGGAGGGGAGGGGGTGGCTAGAGAATTTTGTGTGCTTGGGGCTGAAACTCGGTCTTGACTACTTGTGGTCCCTGTCGAAAAAATAAACGTACAAGTGGTCCCGGGTCAGAAAAAGGTTGGGAACCGCTGCTCTGGATCGACAGATCCACCGCTAAGACCTGGACAAACCTTACCCCATCAACCCGGCCACCCCTGCTAAACCAAACACAGCGAATCACTTGGGGTGACCTATGGCAGTGGTGTTGGTTATCTAATAAATGGTTCCCGTGGAGGTGGATAATTTATATGTTCCATAGCTCACGATATAAAAGATATTGCGCTTGAAAACAGTGCGAAATTTCATGACGCCAGTGCTTACCGATTGAACGATTTTTCAAAACAGATGTTTGCTTTATAGTTTTTATTATAATTTTACGTCATCATAATAAATATAATTCTAGACCTGGGAGACAATATCAGATGTAGTGGTGTATTATTTCCTTTTTATATAACCTCATTGGTATGTTAGAACTGACCTACATTCGGGTTGAATTAATCTAAAATTTGTCACTTGACTCAATTAATGCAATTTAATGAGAAGTGAGCATAGACATCCAAATGGATAGACAAGCAGTTACAGATGAGGGGTAAAACCAAACTATGGAGAGCGAAGAGGGGAAAGATGACTGTCATTCGTTGAACAATCAATCTGACAGTATATAGGCATCTCGCATTACAATATCACCATTTAGTTCTTAAAAGCAAAATCTGCTTTGAATGAATAGACCTTTTTACATGGGAGCGCGAATTGCTTGCCACGTTCAAAACTTATTTGCTAAGGCCAAATGCTCGCCCCAAAAAGACTCGCGCCAATACACATATCAATATTTTCTTGCCGTGTTTAGTTAAAACACTTTTACAAATGTTTCATAATTTACTTACCCCTGTAACCAGCGACGAGCACATTGGAGTACCGCCCACATTCGCTATGTGCATATTGATACGTAGATATATTGTATAGCACAAGCTGCCGTTATTTCGTTAAATGTATGGATGTCAGCTTCTCGCTGTTCACGGCAAGAATGATGACGTCACACATTTTAGATTCAAGCGAGGCTATATCCCCTCCCCATGGAGCGAGCCGGTTCCAAGGAGGAGCTACAGCCGGCGCCATGTGGAGGGGGAAATAATACGTTTTTATCACTTAGGGCAGGTCCAGATATATTCATATGTCCGTGGAAGTGAGGGAGAACCAAGAGCAGATAAAACATCAGTGGAATAATTTTTAGATAAAGAAAGCGCAGCTGAACTAATAAAAAAACATGTTTTCCAATGATTAATTTGAAGAAAAATATAATTTATCGTCTTTTCAGTTCTTATGTGTACTTATGTCATCAGCACCTTCGTGTTATGTAAGGTCGAAACAAGTGGCAGTAAAAAATATTACGAAATATCATTACATATTCGTTTGAATAGATTGTAATTAGGTGTGACAAGTGAAGTCTCGAGTACTACTAGATCAATGTATCTAAAGTCGTATTTCCAGCGACCAAATGTTTTCAAAACTACAGACAAAAATATTGAGTCGGGGCTACAACGTTTTTTGTTTACACGTCGGCCACGGAAAACTAAAAAAAATTGTTGCCCCAATGTTTCACGTTTGCACAAACATTTGTTTCAATGTTTGTGGTAATTTTACGCGACTTTAAAGAAACAAAAAATAACTGCTAAATTACTCTGTCAACGCGCATTGCTGTTATTTGTTTTGTTGTTGTTATCTTCATATAATATAATTATATAATATATTGTACTTGGAATTGATATTAATGTTATATTTTTAAGCAATTTAGCCACTGGAGGGACCACGCGGAATAAATAAATTTGCCTCGATTGCTCGAGATTTCCAGTAGATTATTTATTATATTTTCGCCAACATTAAAAAATCATACCTTCGAATTTTAACATGGAGACAAAAACTTATTATAGTGCTATATAGCCAGTGAATTATCAATAAAATACTCTTTCACACAAAAACTACCGAATGGACTTTAAAAATTCTTTCACTAATTGAAAGCTACATTATTTGCGAGTAATATAGGCTGTATATATTGGTAAGGTCTGGCGTTATGAAATTGTTTGTTTTGAAAATGTTTGACTGCGCTGTCATTTTGTTATTTGTTTAGGTTACTATGGAGATTCCTTTGATGTAAAAATTCAAATATGTGTAAAATAGGTAGGTACTAAATCTACACTTTGATCTTAGGGATGTCGAAAGTGAAAAAAAATATCGATATATCGATATTTATTAAAATATCAAAATCGACGTCGATACATCGAGGAAAAAATATCGATATATCGGTCAAATTTTCAATAGATTTTGCGTTTTTAAAATAATAGTGTTTTCAGCTCAATATTATCAATAGTAATTTTTGTACACAATTTGCTTTTATAATGTACAAAAATCTCAATAAAAATGAAGGTATTTTTATCACTATTCATTTTTATTACGTAATAATTACAAAAATAGCAAAAACTAAAAAGCTGTCTTCTAACTTATATGTAAACTGAGACGCATACAAAGTTTGTATGCGTCTCAGTAACATTCTATTGGCGTATTAATCTGTCAAAAAGGACTTCGTGTTTGGAACAAGGTATAGTCAATAATCATACACAATTGGGAACCAACAAATAGAAGTGGCTTAGAAAAAAATGGCGAAAAATGGCATACATTTCTATGTATGTACCTACACACATGAGATAGTATTGGTGATCACAAATACTAATGCAAAGACAATAGATTTGTAAGCTATCAATAGTTAAAATTTCAACCGCCAGATGTCATGACCCAATACAGTTACTTTTTTTCCGTTCGTCCCTATACGGTTTTGGATTTTAGTGACTTTAAATACATAAATTTAAAAAAATATCGTTTTTGATACAATTTTCGGTATTGGATATTTTGTATCGATATATCAGATCAAAATATATCGGCTAAAAATATCGATATATTGAATTAAAAATATCGATACTTTTCAACTAGCCTATTTGATCTTAGCCAACAGCTATACTAATATTATAAATGCGAAACTGCGCGTGTTTGATTGTTACGTTTTAATAGGTGGCACGCGAGCTGTTTGAAAAATGAATGTAACGGGTATGGTTAGGAGAAGGGGGGGTGGGAGGGGGGAGGAGGAGGGGCGGAGGGAGGGGCTGGTGGAGGGGGGAGAGTGGTGGGGGGGGGGGGGGGGGGGGGCGAATATGCGAACGAAGCCGGGGGCAAAAGTTAGTACTGTATATTTATAACTACTAGCCTATAAATCAATTCAACTCGAGCGGTATATCAGATGTAGAAAGATACTAATAAAAGATGTCAATTTCACCAAGAAAAGGCTAATCAAGGCTTATATATATTGATGCTCATACTCGTACAATAAATGTTCCTGCAATCTTTAGATCAAATGATACTTCAATCATTCTGAGCGGTTATATCTAATCTTTTGACGAGTACCTCAGTATCTATGAATAGTTGTCGAGTGGGAATCTAAGAAGAATAAAAATATTTTTAGAAGTATCTAGATTGCTTGTGTGAAAGAACGGTTATCTACATTACTTACCACGGCATTATAACTAGCAACTTGCAATAAAAAGTCGAGATAAAAATACTGCGCCACCTACACTTTCTCTCGCAACATGTAAGACGATAATGTATGCACATTTTAATTCTCTATGCACAACACGCCATCCGTTGGGCGCCGGTATGCGATCCACCTCGTGCGGCCAAACCGGTTCTCGGACGCGGCCCGCCGGTTGGTGGGGACTGGCCAAGGACAAAAGGTTTCGCGGGGAATCACCCGGGATCAGTTGTAAACCCACGAGACTCCATGGAAAGCCAATCGAGGGTCCGATAAGTTATTAAAGTGAAAGTATTACAAAAATACTAACTGATTATTATCTACCCGGCTTTGCTCGTAATTTTTAATCCACATATTTCAGAGAGAGAGAAAAATCGCCTCTCAGCATGTTTTAACATCCTTAGTAGAAGAAAAAATATCAAAAAAAATTACACGGGTGTCTTGTCTCAATTAAAGTCAATAAATTGATATTTCATGGCCCCATTATCAAATTATTGTCCAAATTTCAAGACGTTAGAGCTCATTAGTAAGTCCAGAGTTTGAGATGCTTTACCTTTTAACAATAATAATAAAAATTGTATAGCGCCCTTTCGGTGAAAGATCACCTCAAGCCTCCTGTGTTTTCTGCTTTTTAGCTCACTTTGGTATTATTTGTAAAATAAAGTTTTTTTTTTAATTTGAATTTGATTTCACAGACATTCTAATGAAATGTAAAATATTCTTGCAAATGTTTCTTTGGAATATTTTCAATAGTAATGTTATTATAATAATAACTATTAAAAAAAAGTGGTAAGTACTGCATGCATTACTTTTACCGTTTAGGTTTTAAGCTTTACGAATACTTTGAAGAAGATGAAAAATGAAACAGAAAAAAACAACAGAAAAAAAGGGAACAATACTCTACAAATTGAAATCTAATTATTTTCCGCCATTATCTTTATATAAAAAAGTTAATGTTTCTTTGTTTGTCTCGCTTGCGATGAAACTTCCGGTGATTTGTTGTGCGCACACCTGCGAAGGTTTCCATATATAAAGGTGAGCTCTGGCGGCATAAAATTTGTATAAAAATTGTACAACAGGTGGCGCGCGAGTTATTTGAAAAATGTGTGTATACCATATAGTTTAGCGGCAATGTGTGAAGGCGGAAAGGGAAAGAGAATCCGGGAAGGAGGAACGGGTATGCGGTTGGTGGGGGGGGTTGCGGGCGGTGGGACTCGAGAAGGGGAGAAGGCGGGAAGGTGGTAGGGCAACGCGGAGGGGAAGGAGACAGGTGAGGGGAGCGTGCGCGGGAACGGGGACGCACGGGAAAGGACACGCAGCGAGAAACATCTTTGAATAGCATTACTACGCATGCCGGGTACTCGCTCGTACATCATCATTACATCATATAAAATGAAGTCGCTCAAAATGTATGTACGCATAGATCTTTTAAACTACGCAACGGATTTTCATGCGGTTTTCACCAATATATAAAGTGATTCAAAAGGAAGGTTTATATGTATAATATATGCTTATTATAGTAGAGAAACGCCGAGAAATTCAAATATTCAATTCAGGCAGCGGGCAGCTGGCAAACGGGTGGTGTGGATTTTATAAAGGTTGGGTAATGGCGTTGTGTTTCGTTAGCCACACCAACGTATGGCCGGGTCTGCTAGTATTATTATAAATTTAAGAATGATTAATATTAACATCCTCAATTATAATTAATTCCCATACTTTTGGCTGCTATCTGTTTGTGACAACACAATAACTATCACCAATCTTGACTACAGTCATACTAACACTTATTGTATGTTGATTTCCCGCTAAGCACTTGCATACTGCTTACTAACAACGTATGCAAGGACACTGGTTCAAACTTAAATGTTGATTCGTTCTCGAAAAAATTTGTAAGTGGTGGATAACCTCCAATGATATCTGTTTGTATGACATAGAAATTTATAAGCTTCAATAAGTTGAATAAAAATACATTTGTAAGTATATCATCAAAAACGTAATTATTTACACGAGTAGGTTCATTCATATATGTATGCTTGAAATAATATCAGAATATTAAATCGCTATTGACCTTATCACGTAATGCATAAATTTACTATCTCTGATACAATTTAATGCGCAGAAAAAAATAAGCACGAACGTTTATAAGTAGATATCACATGCGATACTGGCAGAATGTATTGTTATCAAACGCAGACTTGTGTTTGTAGAGTAAATTGTATAAAGTAACTAACGCCGGAATGTGTTACATTCTTGCTAGGTTATTATCTTCTGTCACACAGAGATGATGATTATATATAACAATTTTCTAGTTTAGATTTAAATAAGCAAAGTTAGGCAACCCTTTGCAGGCGGGGTGTCAAAAACGATCGTGCGGATACGTATTTTTTTTTCTCTTCAAAAATGCTCACAAGTCTCATGGATTTAGTTCCATACCGCCTGTTTTTTGTTTCTAAAGTGTACCATCCTAGTGGGGGGTTATAGGAAGATGTCAAATTGGCAAGCCAAAACCCATACGGAAATATTTAAGTGCTCTTCACTGCGTACATATGTGCGCAGTTGATACGCCGTAGAAGTGAAACCTTAATAAAACTTCGAGAGAATGAGACGAATGCAGACGTATCAGAAGTAGGATAATTGTGGGGTTTATTTATTACTAGCTGGTTCCCGGCATGCGTTGCTATGCCATTTAATAAAGAAATTGTTTCTCCCGGCGTGTCCTTTCCCATTCGTTCCGTTCCCATTCCCCTTCCTCCACCCCTTCCTCTCCCGCGTCCCCTTACCATTTTGCATTCACTCTCCGTCTCCTCCACCTTTTCTCTCTCCACTCCACTCTCCCTCTTCCTCCGTCCCGCGAACCCCCCTTCCCCCTCCCACCTCCCGCATTCCATATATTCAGTCCTGGTACATTCAGTTTTCAAACAGCTCGCGTGCCACCTATTGCATTTTTTAATACAATTTTCATAATGCCAGAGCTCACCAGTAGTTTTATACAAACCTTGTCCTGACAACAACGAACACACAAAAAAAAGAATTATCCAATTTGGTGCAGACGTTCGGAAGTTATGCGCGTACATACATTTCGGCGATTCATTTTTATTTATACAGAAGAAGATAGATAGAAGATAATACTAGCTTTTGCCCACTCGCCCCCCCCCCCCCCACTCTTTCACCCTCCTCCACCAACCCCTCCCCGCATTCCACACATGCGTTCCCGGCATCTTCGGTTTTGAAACTGCTCGCGTGCCATCTATTAATTAATTTTTTATACAAATTTCATAATGCCAGAGCTCAACAGTAGTTTAAAAAAAATAACGAACAAAAAAAAATAATTATCCAATTTAATGCAGTCGTTCGGAAGTTGTGCACATACGTACATTTCAGCAGTTCATTTTTAGAGATTGGTATTAACCACGACGCCAACAAAGCTCTTTTTAGGGTGAATTGCCCAATTAAAAAAAACGTCGTTTCCAAGGCAACAATTTGTTTGCTTTTCTTCTGTCATTTGCAATAACTCGATTTTGTTAGGGACAGAAAACGTATGATAAATACATTAATAACATCAGAGCTTATTCATAACGCCAGAGCTTACCATTATACACAACCTATATTACTCGCAAATGATGTAGCTTTCTATTAGTAAAAGAATTTTTAAAGTCCATTCAGTATTTCTTGCGGGAAAGAGTAATAAACAAACATTCACACAAACTTTCGCCTTTATAAGATTTAAACGTCCAGGTTAAATTTTCCCCACAGGAAAAACTAAACCCTTTCACACACTTCCCAAATGATCATCTAGTCAATCCACGCTATGCAATTGCACTATATAAGTATTATAAATACAAAACAATACAAGAACATCATGTCAACCTACCAGAGACCAAATGGGAAATAAATTCACCGACTCCAGATATTTTCATATCAGAGGGTTCGGTTCTGTGGAACTCCTAATTGAACCTATAAATCCTACTGATCCCTCAAGATAAATATTTTAAAAATCTTTTGTAATCCTACATGTATTTAAAATGACTGATTTTTGCATTTTTATATAAATTCTTTGACAAATCTATAGGATAATATTACCAAGTTTAAAAATTATTTTACATTTTATTCTACGAAGCATCGCAGAAAGAGGACACCGATTAATCTATCTCATTCTCTCGCAGGCTAAATCCTGTAGATGTATGTGTTTGTCTCTTTTTAGTGTCGCTCGTTTCCGTTTCATCGAGTTTCAAATCACAACAGTACTAAAGAAGTTTCCACTTCGATAATAAATATAGGTAAAATGAGTCATTTTTTGGTTGATTAATGCAATTTATTATGAAATGATGGCCTAGAACACCCCTGAAGGGTGAAAGCCTGAAAAAAAGAAAAATAAATGTGATTTATCTATTTCTGTCGTGACATGGCTAAGTACATTTTGGCAAAATAAGAAACGCTAAAAAAAAAAGGTAAATATTTCAGATAAATGAAACAATTTAACTTTGTTTGGACCACTTTTATATTTGAGTAAATCCGACCGGTTTCAGAACGACCGTTCCTTCTTTAGAGCAAATGTATACTGTATCAAAAGTAAATATTTCAAATAAAATGAAACCCCGCAAGCTCAATCTGCAAAAAACTACGAACCGTTTACTAAATATCTATATTTAACATTTTATCAAAAACGTGTATCTCATGTACATTTGTAACAAAACGCATATTACACGGACGTATTAGGCAAGTCTGCAAGGGTTAAAATTTATAATCATTAACATGTATTAAACATTAGTATAAATTCAAGGAAATCATAATGTAATAAAGGGCTAATGTTCAAATTATTTTAATCACGAGATGAATGCGACCTCCGCGACTGAATATCGTCACAAATAAATAGACGGATTGTTAAATCATGAATGTTTAAAGGTTAGATGATTTCGTAATGGACGTCTGATGAACGAGCTAGAATGTGATTGGTTCAGAAATACAAGAGGAAGCTTTTCTAAAAACCGATCAACGTGTAAAATCAAAGAATTTTACAGAAGTTTTGTATTCCAGAGTTCTTGAAAGCTGTAAATGATATCATCCCGTCCACAACCTTGCGATGGTATTAAATAGTAATTCTTCTAGAACCCGCTTTGGACATCGAGAAAAAAATTAAACACAGACATTCAATCGGAACTCACTTCTCTGGACATCCAACCCATTGCGTAAAATGTATAAAATTATATTTGGAAGAGCTTCACAGTGGCTTCGCAATAAAGTTTGTTAGTTGCTAGGCAAGCTCACCAGAGGAATATTGGTTTTAATTTATTAAAGTAGGAAACATTGTGATTCTAGAAGATTCTTTCTCAGATTCAAATGAAACTATTTTAACATCAGATCAATAAAAACAAATTAGCAGCTATTGTTCGGCAAGAATAAATCTGTAAAGAAAATGGTCAGTTTGTTAAAATACCCAAGATAAGTAAACAGGAAAGCTCGGAAGTAGATCAACGGGTCTATCTATGTCTGTCTTTTCCAGGGCACTTATTGTATTCGACTAATACATCAGAAGCCTTCTAAGAAGTCGCTCATTACTTCATTACGGATGGATTTCATTACTTTCCTCGATTCAATTGTCTCTCCGGGTTCATTTCAACGGAATCAGTAGACTCGAAAGTTTCAAATTAAAATTGATAGTACCTGTAGGGAATATACCCATAACACCAAGCATCAGAATACCAATCGGTATTGAATCTGATGAAAAAAAATGTATCTGTAGACCTACGTAGATTCGTTGTAATCATTGCCTCTTTCTAATAAACGATGCATGAAACAGTAAGAGATGTTACAAAAGAGCTCTAAGTGACGTGACCATTAGAACCAAAATTTTTATACTCTTATATCTATCTCTCCAAAAGACTAGAAAAAACAAGTCTGTTAAAATTCTACGAACTGTCGGATTTCTTTTAAATCTTTTGTAAATTAAGCGAAGTGTTTTAAGCCGCGGCATTCCGAATTTCTACCATTTTAATACACATTTCTCTTGAACACTAACACGAACAGTTTCTAAAAAAATATATGTTATTTTTGAAGACAATACCTATCTATACACTTGCCGTGCAGTAATAAGCACGTTTTTTTTCTGTTATTTTACCAGTTATACGAGCGAAGGTTTTTAAGTTCATAGAATGGGTAGGTAGGTGATTTGGGGGGGTGTCGCTGAATTAGATACTAATTGAAGAACTCATTATTAGTATAAATTAGGTCATTAGTCTTTGAGCTATCGTTGACCAAACATGTCAATCAAGAAGAAATTGTGAAATATGGAGAAAATCGAGTTCTGCGCTGTTATAAAGTTCCTTATCAAGCAAGGAAAATCAGTTCAAGCCATGTATATTTTCATACATTCTCGTATAAACGAAAACAATCACAGTATTTCATTAAACGCTATTGAATTCTATTTTTTAAATTTTTTTTTTATTAATAAAATTCCTTTATTATTTATTTACAGTTTTTTTACATTTTTAAATTAAGTCCCGTTAAACTGATTGATATCAGTTTGTCAACGGGTTCTTTTGACATTTACTTTTTTTTTTAAATTGAGACAGGTACATAAAATATACACATTATTACATTTTATATATACAAAAAAAATATATGTATATATGTATTTTGGAGAAAAAAAAATGACAGAACAGAGAAAATGAAAGAAATAAAAAGAAAATAATAATGGAAAAAACATTAAACGAAAAGCGGAAAAACAGAGATTAGTACAAAAAACACAAGACGAGATTTTTGTTCTATTTTAAACGAATTGTGTATTATTAAACATTTTCTCAGTTTTCGCTAAAATATTATCGTTTTTAATAGAAGAACGCTCATTATAATATTTGTATTTACATATCTCCCCTGTCTTCTTTTAGAGCGTGAATACCGGGCCTTAATATTAGCCTGTCACTTGTTCTACTTACCAACAGATTTAAAGCTTTGTTTCATTACATAATGTGTAAAATTTAGCTCCACTCCACACGTTCTGACTTAAAAACATATAAACATTTGTGTCACGCGTTTTAGGCATTCTTACCTTCCAACCAGCCGAAGAGTTGCTGTCTCCCTTGTCCTTGAAGTAGGGCACGTTCTGCACCATCCACTCGTAGATCTGGGACAGGGTGAGCCGACTGTCCTGTGAGGAGGTGATAGCCTGGGTGATCAGGTCTGCGTAGGACAGGTTTCCCCACGCGTTGCGGCGCGACGAGTTCTTCTTGTTTGCCGCCACTGATGCCGGGGAGGGAATTGTTACCCCTGGAAATTGAAACCAGGATTAATAATTGATTTACGGTTACCATTCAGGAGTACTCCTGTACCGGTGCGAACGGTTGTTTTTAGAAAATAACAGAAAAAGTTTTTTGGAAAATGATATGGGAAGAAGGTGGAAAAATCAGTACCTACATAAGCTAAAAAGCTTAAAATATGATTCCTAACAATCCTAACCTAACATTACCTTAATTCATCAAAATGATTTTGGATGCTGGTTACACAATAGTAATATTTTCGGGAACCATTTATTTGCAACCTACACCCCTGCCATAGGTCAGTCACCCCGAGTGGTTTGCTCCATTTGGTAACTTAGCAGGAGTGGAATAAGGTTTGTCTATGTTTTGGCGGAGGATGTGTGTGATTGTGTATGCCCACCTACTGCATGGCGGACTGGATTGGGAGAGACTGAGGGATGGATTCATATGTCCGTCCTAGGAGACACTGACCCCCAGATTTCTTTTTCCTTCACGAAACTTCTTCGTCTTCCTTTCCATAAAAATACCCTTCACACAGCATCCCCAAAGATGACATAACTCCGAGGTTTTTTTTCCTCAGGGCCTACTGTGTAGAGCTAAATAAAGTTTAAAAAAAACTTGGACTTGGAAAACAGTAAAGCTAGAGCTATTCACACACGAGACATAATAATATTTGAAAATATTGTACATTTCATTAGTAAGAAGCCAGGTAGAGTATAATTCGCCCATTTGGTCCCCATTGTATAAAATACATTCCGACAATATAGAAAGGGTACAGCACAAATTTCTAAGATTTATTAACTTTAAGCCGAATTTTCAAATTCAAAATATTAACTATGTCCTTTTGATGAAACAACTCAACTTACGCTGTCAGATAGGCGGATCATCTCTGACCTTGTACTATTAAATAAAATCAATAATAATTGCATTGACAACCCTGAAATTCTCGCCAAAATAAAATTTTACGTATCGACCAGAAATACGAGGCAAAGTGCTACCTTCTTCTGTGACAAATTTAAAACAAATTATGAGACTCATACACCGATAAATAGATTACACCATTTTGGCAATAAATTTGGGAATATTGTAGACATGCTTGCAGGTTCTGTATTAGTTATAAAACGAAGTCTTTATAATTACATTAACGAAATGTATGATTTTAATTTTAATTAATTTTATTTTTTAATATTAATTTAATCATTATATATTGTGTGCTACGTACCTGTCTAACTATTATTATCTATCTTTGTAAAAGCCCACTGGGGCGTAAATAAATAAATAAATAATCAACATTATGTAGGCTTGGCATACAACAGCATATCCCTCGCCATACATTCCCATTGGGAATGTTGTGAGGCTGAAAGAAGTGGTGAAAGATGGAATGGAGAAAGGGAAGAGGAAGGTTTGAAAAGTACCCAACTCTTCAGATCTGTTCATTTCAGCAATGTTTAGAATCTGAATGGTGGTCTTTTACTAGGGCAATACTGAGAGTATCTCTCACCCTGTGCATATTTTATTAACGTCATAAATATTTGTCATATTGTCTTCACAGAAAAATACAATTTATTGCCACTTACACAATACGCGTGACCCTGTGAACTTGATTCCGTATTCGCAATCTTGTTTTCTTTTTCTTATTTTCCTTTTTTATTTATGCAAAACAAACAAAATGCCTAAAAATTGATAACACTATCACCATAATATTATTATGGAAGATAGATCATAAAAAAATATTTACATTACCGTTGAAGCTAATCCTCATCATAAAATTTGAGATTTCCACGGCAAAAAGTATTTTCGAGATTAATTTATGGGTTATTTTGCCGTGTTTTAGACAGCGTCTATCACATCTGCCCTGATGATGAACTTTGCAACGCTGTCCGAAACATTGGTTAAAAAGGGAGGAAGCGCATGAAGGACATTAGTCCAATGCGCAACCAAAAAAATAATCAAGATAGATTTTATACTTCGTTTCACTTGCTGCTTGAATCTGACTTATGACTAGCGAGATAGTATTTTATACTACATTTCACTTGTTGCTTGAATCTGACTTCTGAGGTGGTATTTTATACTACGTTTCACTTGTTGCTTGAATCTGACTTCTGAGGTGGTATTTTATACTACGCTTCACTTGTTGCTTGAATCTGACTTCACCAGCGAGGTGGTATTTTATACTACGTTTCACTTGTTGCTTGAATCTGACTTCTGACTAGCGAGGTGGTATTTTATACTACATTTCACTTGTTGCTTGAATTTGACTTCTGATTATCTGATTAGCGAGGTGGTATTTTGTACTACGTTTCACTCGTTGCTTGAATTTGACTTCTGATTAGCGAGGTGGTATTTTGTACTACGTTTCACTTGTTGCTTGAATCTGACTTGTGACTAGCGAGGTGGTATTTTATACTACGTTTCACTTGTTGCACCCTTTCTTAATCTTACTCATTACGCTTACACCAGCCTTGCATTCTTTGCGGATCCATATTTCTCACACGATTATACATGGTTTTACTACACATACACCTCAGGGATCTCATTTCAACAGCATTCAGTCTGCTTTAATCCTTTCTCTGCAAGTTCCATGCCTCACTGTAATACATCAGCGTAGGTACCAATACTCCATTGTGGACTGCTAGCTTCGCTTCTTTTGACAGTTTTTTTTTACTAGCGCCAACGGCATTGAGTCCTCCATTAATGGAGTTACCTGCATTTAGCCTTCTTTCGATATCTCTATCAGCTTCCAAGTTCTCGTAAACATACTACCCAGATACACAAACTGACTTATACTTATTATAAGATACAATATTTTATAATATTATCCTACCGAGCACTGGGCAGAGAATATTCCAATTGCTTTTTATTACGAATTTTTCGGAGGCGTGACGTTTATTTCAACATGGCGTCGAAATTTAAACTCAGTATTGAATTGCCGGCAGCGTTTATGGTCAGATTTCGCGCTCGGCGAGTGGACCAAAAGCAAGCGCGGGGCAAGTAGTAAAAAGTCAACAATTAAGCGTAATGATGCTCGTGATCGTCAGGTTAAGTGCTAGTTCTTATTTGTATGTGGGTATGTTTTGATGGTGGGGTTTTAGACTGTCTGGAGACCGGCAGCAAGAATTCGACGGTGTAACGGCACCGAATCTTCGCGGCTTGGCCGTCAGTACAAGGCCGAGCGTAGCCGAAATGTTCTGCGACCTTGCTGTAACACCAGTGCGTTCTGGGGGACATTTTAATGAGAATCAACTATGTAGATGGTTATAAAATTATATTTCAAGTAACTATTAAAACTGAAGCAAACACGCGGAGTTATTAGCAACGAACCCTGAATGATTGTTGATTATTATCAACTGCCTAGTTAGAGGTTATCAATTTATCTTTTCTCACAATAGTCACAATATGACCAAAATATGGATGTCTTCTTTTTATAGCTGGTACAATTTCAGTTAGTCGAGGAATAGCTTTCAAATTTCAAAAAAATTATCAGTTTGGGGGGCGGGTATGGGTACTGCCGCCTCATTTATTTGATAACCAACACCTCTGCCGTAGGTTAGGGAACGTACCCATACTACGTGACACGTTTGGGGGGGGGGTCTTCAAAATGTCACGCTCCATACAAATGAGCGGCGGGTTGCTTAGGATTTTGGTCACCGGGGGGGGGGGGGGGGGGTTAAAAATTGCAAAAAGTTGGTCACGTAGTATGGGTACGTTCCCTTATCCCAAATGGTTCGCTACGTTTGGTGACGTAGCAGCGGTGCCGGGGTTCATGGGGTGAGATTTATCCGGGTCTTGGCGGTGAATACATCTGCCAACCAGCTGCGTGGTAGACCGGATCGGGCAAGAGGAAGGCCCTTTGACCTCCCCAGCAGGACTCTCGGAATATCGCCATACACCGCAGTGGGAGGGATGGATTCATACGGCCGTCACTCCTGGACACACTGACCCCCAGATTCCTACCCATCACTTGAACCATTGTCCTTCTCGGAACTTCCTCTCCTTCCTTTCCCTAAAAAGGCGCTTGACTCGCATTCCGAAGGTCGCGGGATCGAATCCCGGCGTGGCAAATAAATTTTATTTGATTAATTTGTGTATTTCACAATTTATTAATTTAAAATAATATATAGTATATTTGCGGCACGTTCCAGACTTAGAGATACTCTCAGTATCGTCCTGGTGTAAGACCACCATTCAGAATTGAAACGTTGCCTGAAATGGCTTAAGCCGTGTTTGATGACCAGATCTGAATAGCCAGGTACTTCCCCACCTTCCTCTTCTGATCCCTCCCCACTACCTTCAGCCTCACAACATACCATAGATGCCATAGTCTCACTGGCTCCAGATGGGAGCAGTTGGGAGTCTTGTGCGGTATTGATGTAAAAAAAAAAATCCTCCACATAGCATCCTCAAAGATGGCACAGGCTCTGAAGGAGTGTTAACAATAATTCAGATTAGTCCAAGTTTCAATGCTGTACACACTGTACAGAAAACAACAACACAAGAGAAAACAACAACGAACAATTCGGATTCTAAAATTCAGACTTAGGTCAAGGTTACATAAGAGTTTTTTCGTTTTTAAAAAACCTTGCCGTAAAGCTAGCAAGTTCTAGTTTCTGGGGGATATTTTAATGAGAATCAACTAGGTACTAGAACTAGCTGGTTGTAATAAAATTATAATTCAAATAACCATTAAAATGTATTATCAAGGCGCGAAGTTACTAGGAACACAGAATATCTACTTGTTGAAAGTTATCATGTGCCAATATAGCGTATCTTTGTATGAAGTTATTTGTAGCCAGTAGGTACCGGCATATCGCGTTTTATGAAGTGTGTACAATTGGGCGCCAGTGAGGCGGTTGGTGGCGTTCGATTTTCAAAACCAGGAATTATTTCTTCTAAATGCCCAAGGCGTCTGTCATTTTGAGAAACTGAATCAATAGATACATAATATGATGTAAATATGGAACCTCTGGTTAAGTTTTACAATATAAGATAGAATCCCAACTGCTCGGAACGTGTGGAGCTGCGGTAACCAATATTAGGAGTGTAGGCTAATGGATGTGTGGGAGGGGATAGACAACGGTAAAGGAACATCTGGATAAATCAAAGCTGGTGTAATCACCTAAGGGAACGTACCCATACTACGTGACCAACTTTTTGCAATTTTTAACCCCCCCCCCCCCCCCCCCCCGGTGACCAAAAACCTAAGCAACCCGTCGCTCATTTGTACCGAGCGTGACATTTTGAAGACCCCCACCCCACCCCAAACGTGTCACGTAGTATGGGTACGTTCCCTAAACATAATTGCAGAATTCATCTAAATAAATAAGTAGGTACTATCCACTATTAATGGATAGTATGTGAATGAGTTCCACTATAGTCGGTCAGTGGCTGAGTTGGAATCGCGTTTGGGTCCCACCCAGGCGTCGCGTGTTCGATTCCTTGGCTGGCTAAGACCGCCATCACGACACGAGCAACATTTTCCGCTTAGTGTTAGTAGGAGATATATATTGTATTGTATTGTCAGATCAATCGTAACACGGGAAAGTTCGTCTTTTTTTAAGTTATTGTAACAAGTATAGTTATTTCGAGCGCATTTTGAGAAGTGTTCACGCTCGAATACTTTCTCTGTCTTGCATTGGTTGTCTCTTACTACCGCTGCCGCTAGGGCAGCGGGACCATAGGTATATAAAGACAAGCGAAAGCTTAGAGTTTTGTGTTTTAGCCTGCCGGGGAGTCCCGCGCTAAGCTCCAGGAAAATAGTAAAAGTCGAAGACCGCCTTCCGAGATCAGCTCGCGCGGCTTCAAGGAACTCGTGAATCTTTTGTGTAAAGTGACGAGTAGGTAATTAAGGATAACCAGTGTCCTTTGGAGTTATTATAGTGATAATAACCATAAAGCTACTGTTGTAGTTGGTACGTGAAAGTTACCACTGTTTTTACGATTATTGAACTGGCTACTTGTGTAATTGATTGTACCCACCCCAATAAAAGTTTAATTGTGTTTATAGAAGAAAAGTGTGGATTTTATTTAAATACCCCGCTAAAACTGGCGCCCAACCCGCGGCCAATTAATTCGCGAGTAATGTTCATAGAATCAGTAAATTCAGTGAAAGTTGTAAAAATTGTGAAACTACAAAAAAAGTGAAGTAAAGTCACGAAAGTTGTGAAAATTTCGAGATAAAGTTAAGTTTAGGGGGAGAGAAAATCGAAAGTGGAAGTGTGAAAGCACTAGTGAAATTGCGATAGAGAAAGCGTAATACGTAGTTACAGTGTAACAGTAAAAAGTTAAATAATGACGCTTGCAAAGAATGCGATGGCGTCGAAAAGGCCAGCAACTGACTTGCTACTAGAGTTTTATAATATTGAACAAGAAGAAGGAATGTCGACGGAACGGTTTATTGCCACCAAAAGGGCATTGTTTGCTGGATTTCCGGATTACTATCAATCTATTGTAATAGAACTGGATATGATGTACGTAATGCTCAATCCATTCATAAAAGAGAATATACCTAGATGCTCCGTTCAAACGTTTGAAGACCTAATCCGTAAGGTGAAACTTGCAGAGGAAGGCGCTCCAGAAAAAGTCAGCCAACAAGATGCGATTCAAATCATACCTACAGAAGCGCTACCAGATAAAACATCGCAAATCACAGAAGATGTTTATGAGTACGGTAAAGAATCAGAAAACTACCTTCCTGTAGCTCAAAAACTACCGTTAGAAGTGCCACCGGATAAAAAATCAGAAACCGAAATCGCTGAGGTATCAGAAATAAATATGTCTGCTAAAATATTGACATTAGATTACCCAGACGTACCGTCCGCATTTACCGAAGAAGATGTTGATGTCCCGACGGCAGTACCGCTGAGTAACCTGGCTCCGCTCAAAAAGGACATCCTACATGCTGTGCTACCAGACGACCTTCAAAAGGGAGTAGAATCCGAATCATCATTGGCAGTACCCTTCGTGATGACTACCAGTTTTAATGTTACCAGCCGATTTGATGCAGACTATCTACAAAAACAGGCAGCAATCACACCCAACGTACTCGTAGAAGGAGATCATCTGCTTGGGACGGATTACCTGCTACTAGCTGCGTTTGTGATTCCCACATATGTCCGCGCAGGTGACTGGCGCATTAAGGTGAAAATTAAAGATGAATCCAAAATCTTCCGCCCTTTGGGCGTCTGTGCTCGTAAATTGTACGAGGCGATTCTGAGAACCATCGAACTATTCATATCAAGTGCATGGTTAATTTTAAAATTCTGTGAACTCGACCCCCCAGAAACCATTGTATACTAATTCCGAAGTCAAATATCTCGTCTATTCAGCAAGTGCAAAATGTTACAAAAACCGCACTGACATCGGAGAGATGGGCTCCAAAAGAATAATACCAAAGTTTCAATATCAAATGACACAAACCGACAAGACAAAACCTGAAAAAAACCATAAATCAAAGTGCAATTGCCCAGAGTCTCTCAAAATTATAATAAACTGCTAAATTGTACAATGTCCAGGAATAACATGTGTGCTATAAACGAGAAGCACACATTTACGACGAGCCGTAATACGACCTACTAATTGTGCAGACCCAAAAGTACTTACGACATCAACAAAGGAACGGGCATAGCCCCTAAACAGTCGTAAATCATTGCCACCGGACCATTTTTCAAGAAAGACATCTTCAATCATTGCAACCGGAGTCAACTGGCCACGTGTGACCATCATCGCCCCACACGCTGCAGATTTTTATCCAGTCTTCAAAAGTCAAAGCGAACCACAAGAAAAACCATAAATTTAAATAGGGTCTTAAAAGTAATTAAGACCTACCCAAACATGTCTTGTAACGCAACTCGGGCCATTAGAAGACAACGGAGGACCACCATAAATCAATCGATAGCTGCACCCTTCTGACGGACCCCACGTGCAGAATAGCCCAACCAGCGACCGACACGCCGCAGACTGAAAAAAACCATCTTTTACTAATAATTTTAATGTTTAATGTTGTTTAATGTGTAATGTTTAATTTTAAGAATAAAATGATTTTTGTTTATGTAAATGTAACTAATCGAGGCGATTATGTTACATTTAGGAGGAGTGTGTAACAAGTATAGTTATTTCGAGCGCATTTTGAGAAGTGTTCACGCTCGAATACTTTCTCTGTCTTGCATTGGTTGTCTCTTACTACCGCTGCCGCTAGGGCAGCGGGACCATAGGTATATAAAGACAAGCGAAAGCTTAGAGTTTTGTGTTTTAGCCTGCCGGGGAGTCCCGCGCTAAGCTCCAGGAAAATAGTAAAAGTCGAAGACCGCCTTCCGAGATCAGCTCGCGCGGCTTCAAGGAACTCGTGAATCTTTTGTGTAAAGTGACGAGTAGGTAATTAAGGATAACCAGTGTCCTTTGGAGTTATTATAGTGATAATAACCATAAAGCTACTGTTGTAGTTGGTACGTGAAAGTTACCACTGTTTTTACGATTATTGAACTGGCTACTTGTGTAATTGATTGTACCCACCCCAATAAAAGTTTAATTGTGTTTATAGAAGAAAAGTGTGGATTTTATTTAAATACCCCGCTAAATTATCAGAATTTTAATGTTTACCTAAAGAACAGTTTTCATAAGTATCCCCCTCCCCTCCTCCCCCCCTCCACCTCCCCTCCCCCCACCCCCTGCTCTCTAGAGTGAATAAATTACAGCAAAAATTAACTGAATATCTTAAACTTCTACGGTCCATGGTGGAAACGACGATTTCAGCAGAATTTTTTTCTATCCAAATAGAAATTTTGAACTCGTTAGAACAGAAAAGTCGTGCAAATTTCATGAAGCCAGGGCTCCCACCGTTACACAGAGAGAAACAGAAAGATGTACTGATTTCAAAAGAATATACAGGAAATTAAGTATGTAAAAGGAAAATACAAATAACATTACATGGTACTGATGCTGTGGAGCGAAAGGTTTGTTAGTTTTATAGTTAAGTTTCACCCATTGCCGTTGTGTCATGAAAAGAAGGAATGCTCATTATAGTTAAGTTCCATATATTGCCATTATGTCATGTAAAGTAGGAATGATGCTTTATAGTTAAGTTCCACACATTGTCATTGTGTCATGGTATAAGGCAGGAATGATGCTTTATAGTTAAGTTCCACACATTGTCATTGTGTCATCGTATAAGGCAGGAATGATGCTTTATAGTTAAGTTCCACACATTGTCATTGTGTCATGGTATAAGGCAGGAATGATGCTTTAAGTTAAGTTCCACACATTGCCATTGTGTAAATAAAGTAGAAATGTGATTTTTTTTTTTTTTTTACATGTGCTCCACAATAATTTCCCTCACGGCCTATGTCATCTTTAGGGATGCTGTGTGGAGGAATTTTTAAGGAAAGGAAGGAGAGGAGAGTTCAGTCCTGGGAAGGAAGAGGATTTAAGGGGTGGGTAGGAATCTGGGGTTCAATGTGTCCTGGTCATCCGCTTCCAAGACCTAGACACCCCATGAACCCGGGCACCTCTGCTAAATCACCAAACGTAGCGAACCACTTGGGGTGACCTATGGCAGAGGTGTTGGTTATCCAATAAAGGTTCCCGGGGCGGCGGTACCCATTCCCGCCTCCCAAATTGAGCTAAGTTACACACATTGCCAGTATGTCATGTAAGCCAGGAATGCTGCTTTATAATTAAGTTTCACACAGTGATATATCAAAAAGGGGTTGTCATGTAAAGTAGGAATGGTGCTTTATAGTTAAGTTCCACACATTGCCACTGTGTCATTGTGCCATTGTGTCATGTCAAAGTAGGAATGGTGGTTTATGGTTAAGTTGCACACATTGCTATTGTGTAATGTAAGAATGCTTTATAGTTAAGTTCCACACATTGCCATTGTGTCATGTAAGAATGCTTTATAGTTAAGTTCCACACATTGCCACTGTGTCATTGTGCCATTGTGTCATGTCAAAGTAGGAATGGTGGTTTATGGTTAAGTTGCACACATTGCTATTGTGTAATGTAAGAATGCTTTATAGTTAAGTTCCACACATTGCCATTGTGTCATGTAAGAATGCTTTATAGTTAAGTTCCACACATTGCCACTGTGTCATTGTGCCATTGTGTCATGTCAAAGTAGGAATGGTGGTTTATGGTTAAGTTGCACACATTGCTATTGTGTAATGTAAGAATGCTTTATAGTTAAGTTCCACACATTGCCATTGTGTCATGTAAGGTAGGAGTGACGCTTCATAGTTTATAGTCAAATTGTTATTGTGACACAGATGTGTATATAGACGAAAGTTTTCCAGCAATCAATTAGTTATTGGAATTGAATTTGGAAGGCAAGGGGCATGCGCTCAACGGGGGCGCAGCATCGCCTGGGGAGTCGTGTGATTAGGAATCCAAGGCTCCGGGCGTTTCTCCTCGGTGGCTACCGCAACACGGCACGTGTTTGCCCGCCCTACCTAAATACTTGGGACTTTATTGATTGGCCGAAATCGGGAACAAGATCGCCTTTAATTACTAATAATAATTATAAGGTATTTTGTTCCTTTTAAACAATTGGCTGTTGTACGATTGTTCACAAGATATTTTAATTATAAAAATTACCTACTTTAACTCTTTTTAGGTACTACTACTGTTTCGCCGAAATCATTCAACAAGAGAGTTTTTAATTCCTTATAATATTTAGCACGGTAATTTGTTCGTTTCATACAATTAACTGTTGAGTTCGTTTCATACAATTAACTGTTGAGTTCTATTACGATGTTTTTATTTATGATTTTGAAACTGACGATTTATTGTTTATTTAATTATATTATTATAGTTTATTCAAAAAGGAAAATGCTCACTTATACTCGTAATGCTGTAATTAATTGATTGTCGAAATAGGGGAACAAACGAGCCTTTAATTCTTGAAAAAATACACGTTACGTAGGGCTTTTTTACAAAACAATTATCAATTGTAGTATTGTAGAAAAGAGATACACATACAATGTGTTGTTTATCGACTTCTTCCAACATGAAAATAATTAGAATTACTTGTACCTATTATTAATAACTGGCCGAAATCTTGGATTAAGAGTTTAATTTACAATAATAATAACACGGTTTTTTAATGGTTTCACACAATTATTTGCTGTATGTTGGATTGTAAGAGACAAATAATACTACGATGTGTTGTTTGTCGTATTTTATAGCAGAAAAATTATTGCTAGTGCCCAATCAATACCTTCGTTGAAAATTGATTGAAAATATCAATGCACTCTGAAAAAGATTATCAACGAAAGAAATACACTTCTAGGTAAGAATATTGTCTAAAAAGTAATTCTTCATACATAATATTGATTTTATCATGATGCTAGTAGAAACCTTCTAAATTTTGCTTTTCTATAGAAGATTAAGCCAACAATCCAGCGAAACTAGATTTATTTGTAATAATTGTGGGTAAAATAACCACTTGAGTCAATTCCATATGCCTAATATTCGCTTGCCTTCCGTATCACACTTGTGTGCTTCTTGGATTTCGACTCAGGAGAACATAATGCATAAGAGTGTGTACGTATTATAGCCAAACCACGTGTTGAATGTCCCTGACAGCGAGCGTTAGCATGGGGAAGAAGGGGGCGGGGCGGAGAGGGCGAAGGGAGGCGGGGGAGGGGACGCGGAAGAGCCTTGACTGCAAATTTTGTAGGCTTCTATCCGAGAGGTGAACAATGATACAAATTACAAAACGCTCACAAATCCTCAATTCGGTGCTCCAACAAAAAATTCAACTGAGGAACGTATATCAGATTACCATCCGATTTAAGCATATGGTCTTGTAATTAAAAAATGAATTTAGAAACGCTCAAAGACAGACAGCTCTGTGATCTTGGTCGGTGTTTTGGACATGTTAAATAAGAGCGTGGATCATCAGTGCGGAAAGGTAACGTTGTAATTTGACCGAGCTGAAGAGAAGAACACCGACTGGCTCGTTGGGTGATAACAGTAGTAGATAGTTCACTGAGGCTACCGCCAATAAAGGTGTGCTCGGTGGTGTAACAGAGAAATAGCAAATAATTCCAAACAATTCTAAAAGAGATCCAACAGCAATTGTTTGTTCGTTCTAAAAATACACGTTTCGAACAATATTATGAAAATTTTTACGATTTGTTATGCGTTTGTTTTAATTCTTCGTAGTTTTATATTGGTTTTTTTTTATGCAACTGATTATGGAAAATTTGGGTAATTTATAAACAAGCGTGACAGCAAAATATTATATAACATGTTTTTAAGACAGTTTATTTATTTTGTATTTTAATTGAGGTGTTTATATGATTTGCAGGAATAAAAAATTAACAACATTCTCCAGCAGATAAATGACATTTTAAAGATAAGGCTGGTGAATTTTTTTATTTATTATTTATGTGCTATGATTACTACGTTTGACAATTTAAAAAATGAGACTTTTGAATGGCAAGGTTATCAACACCACGAAAAAAGATAATTTATTCAATATTCGACGTAGTTTTTAGATTTATATTGTCCTTTTAACATACATAGAATAAATTGGGTATCTACAAGGATGGAAATATCTAGATATGGCCTAATAGTAATACCGGTGTAACAACGGTGTAACATTCAGTATATTGGAAATCTATTTGCAAAAATACATATTTACAAATGGGTGTAACAGCACGTAGTTACCCGAGGGATTTTAACCAGCGATTCCTAAGCATATTTGGAGTACAAAATGTAGATGTTATTTTGCTGTCCGATGATATATTTTTCATTTAAAAAACATAATAATATTTTTCCATCATACGCAGTGTTGCCAACTGTTAGCTATGCCAAATTGCTAGACATCTTACAAAATGTTGCTAGATCGCCAGATTTTTTCACCCCAAAAAGTTGCTAGAAGTAGCTAAACGTTACAGTAGGTAGATATTAAGTTACAATAAAATGACAAATTCTAACAATCGTTTTTATTTCCATTAAATCCAACAAAAGAGAAAAAATATCTTATACATGTTATTGAATAAAAAATAAATTAAACATTAATATTTAAAGAGGAAGATCAGAAGATGTCGATGGCTGAGGTTCAGTGTCTTTCAGTGATTTTAAATATTTTTCAGCGGTACCCATTTTATGCAGAACATCTTTAGGCAAAACACAGTTATAGCAGCATTTACCACTTTTCCTGAGAGTCTCTAACGCAGAGGATTGAGTTAAGAGTTTTTTTTTATTATAAAGTTAAAAGAAATATAATATTTAGCTTTTCGAGTTGTCAAACTTATTCGGTTTCTTTGCTTATTTTTAACTAAATTCATCTGAGAGAATAACCTCTCTACCTCTGCATTAGAATGTGGCAGTGAAAGACAAGTTAAAGCAAGAGTACTTATATCTTGGTATGTGTTGTCACCGGAAGAATTGCTATAAAACAATGACGAAAAGTTGCTATAAAAAGTAGCTAAAAAGTTTAGCTACAAGTTTCATTAAAATGTAGCTGTCTGACATCAAATAATAATCAATCTGAGATCCAGCTATAAAGTTGCTAAGTTGGCAACACTGATCATACGTCGCATAGTAGTCGGGTAGAGCATACTTAGGGATGCAAGGTTTTTAAAAAATTCGATTTATCGATATCGATAAATATCGAATTAAGTCGATATTGATGTATCGATATATCGGTCTATTAGGCCGATATATCGATATTTCTTCTTTTTTCAAAAGCTTATAGAAATCTGATGTAGTTTTAGTTATATCAAACGTTTATCGATTATGTATGGATATATTTTTTTATACTTACCTATGTGAATAATCACAATATTTCGATAAGTATATAAAATGTTTTTTTTTAATAAATTTATTTAAAAAAATATTAATTCCAGTATTTTATACTAGCTATCGTAACTATTTGTATGAATTAAATAGTAACTTTGACAGTCTGCTTCCTTGTAGCCGGTTTCTGCTATGAGTTATAGTGGCTTCTGCCTTTGAAAAAAGAATCTTTTTTTCGATATTTCGATACGATGTGTTGAGTTTTTCGATATTGATATATCGATATTTTTAGGGGTCGACATATCGATATTTATCGGTTTTCCGATATATCGTTGCATCCCTAAGCATACTGGGCCACGTGATAAGCACTCCGTCTCGCTCCAGCAGCACGGTAACACACGAAACAGCTCGCGTATCACGAGAACCCGTCGCGATGTGTACGGGTCTGTAATCTGTCAAATTCTGACAGATCTATCTGTCAGATCTGTCAAGCATTTTAGCAAAAGAAATACGCATTTCAAATAAAGAATTATTAGTTAATAAAATAATTTTGGTACCTGCCTACATTATCGCTCGTCTGATATGATTTATATTTATCATTTCCAATTTTGAAAATCAAAAGTTCATTTAACTTGAATAATTTTACGCACGCAATTACGGAACACAATTTCAAATCACGCACGTACCCGTGCACCGACAACCGAAATGAGTATGTTTAATAATTACTTTGAGAATCACCCCGGTTATATACCGCCATTCAGATCTAGTTAACAGATCTTGATGGTGCCCTCGGGTAGTTTGGGCACATTTTCTTAAAAGGGCTCTTACCGTGGAAAATAAGAGAAAAATTTTACGTACGTATATAATTTGGGAAGCGGGTATAGGTAACGCCGCACCAGGAACCATTTATTGGATAAGCAACCTCTGCCATAGATCACCCCAAGTGGTTAGTAGGGGGGCCCAAGTACATCGAGTGAGGTGTGTTCAGGTCTTGGCGGCGGATGCGTCTGAGCGTAGTGGGCCGGATCGGGAAAGGTCGGTTTGGTGAGACCCTTTGACCATTCCAGCACCTTTCTCTCAATTGGACGGATGGATTCATTCGTCCATCACTGCTGAACACACTCATCTCAGATTAGTTCGTCCCTCGTTCCTTTTTCCTTCCCAGAACATCCTTTCCTTAAAAAGACACTCCACGCATCGTCCCCTAAGATGAAAGGCGCTGAGAAAATAATTTTCCTCAGGACCTCCCTATGAGTAAGTAATGTAAAAATAAAATTTATCATATATTCATCAGCATCTGCACTGCGATCTGGATATTTTTTGTTTTAATATCACGAATTTGTGATAATATCACACAATTTACAAGTCATCCCGAGACATCATGATATCAGCGATTAAATAAGCATGATCCGTGATCCCTGTTCACTGTGTACTGTGTGAATCTCACATTATTGACATTATATTAGTATGCGTGTATTAATATTAGTCGGGTGTTGTAATAACACGTGACTCGGGGTGCTTTTTGGACGGGGGAATCGACATGTTCTCTTTAGTATATTTACAATCATTCATGCGGAATAATATCACTGAATTTCATAGTTTTTCCAGTCGGTTATGAGATGGGCTAAAACTGGTTGATTCCCATCATTCAGTGCTTACCAAAGATATTGAAATTTGGTGCTTAGGGAACGTACCCATACTACGTGACCCACTTTTTCCAATTTTTAACCCCCCCCTCCCCCCTCGGTGACCACGTGTAGAATATTCCAAGACCTCCCCCTCCCCCCACAGTTTTCACGTAGTAATTCATAAATATGGTTTTGAATCATTTCTTGCTAACCAAAAGTTAAAAAAAAATATTTGGCTAATATTTTATACATTTTATATTTAGAAAAGGAATCCTTGTACATTTAATATGTACAACCGATCGTACGACATTATTGTACTGGCACAAACTCTCGTACTTGACAACTACACTGCGCTACAAACTATCAGTTTTCAATCAGTTGACGTCTCGGCAGTACACGTCAGTGTTGTTACCTGCGAGTTTAAAAAGCGCCAAACACTGCGCGCCATATTTGAACGTAGCTCGAAAAAAACGCGCGACTAAGCCCCCCGCCCCTCATGTGACCAAGCGTGGTATTTTGAAGATCCCCTCCCCCCACTTGAACGGGTCACGTAGTATGGGGACGTTCCCTTACCTACCTGGCCAAATCATTAGATCCAAGCAAAGTTTTGAACCCTTCCCCCTTAATTAATGGTCATATCCAAATAAGCTTGAGAGATGAATTATTTTGTTCGTCTATATTCCATCTACTCAGTTGTCATAAAAAAAAACGTATACTATTATCTTTTTCCAATCGACAACAGTGACATGTTCGTATTTATGAGCCCATGCATGAGTCTTTAATCATTGTCGGAGTGAGTTTTGGCTTTCGGGCTAGTTTCCGGAGACCTACCCTAATTCAACCAATTGAAGCCTCACAGCTTTCGCTAGAAAACCGTTATTCCTTCATCAGTTATATGTTTTTAGTCAATAACAGGAATATCTCCAATGAAGACTCACAGCTTTCGCTGAAAACCGTTTTACCTTTATCAGTTATGTTTTTAGTCAATAACAGGAATATCCCCAATTAAGCCTCACAGCTTTCGCTGGAAAACCGTTTTTCCTTCATCAGTTATGTTTTTAGTCAATAACAGGAATATCCCCAATGAAGCTTCACAGCTTTCGCTGGAAACCGTTTTTCCTTCATCAGTTATGTTTTTAGTCAATAACAGGAATATCCCCAATTAAGCCTCACAGCTTTCGCTGGAAAAACCGTTATTCCTTCATCAGTTATGTTTTTAGTCAATAACAGGAATATCCCCAACGAAGCCTCAGAGCTTTCGCTGGAAACCGTTTTTCCTCCATCAGTTATGTTTTTAGTCAATAACAGGAATATCCCCAATGTTCCTGCCAGGCGTAAGGTTTTTAATGTGGCGTCTTCCACAAGAATCTTGGTTTAAAGTGACTCCACATTCCATTTTTTCTTGATGTTCTTAAAATAACTTCTCTATACGCCAACCGCTTTCGAAATATAAAGATAGGCTAGCAGCTTTCGTAAGTCCTATGTCCAATTTTCTTTGGCGATAAGTCAGAGCATTATCCCATTTTCATTAAAAAATACATACATAATACGATAAAATCCAAACATACCGTTGTACAAGACATTGTTGATAACGATAACAAACCATGTTTCGGAGACTAACCACTCACTCTAGTTTTTAAGTAATATTAGAACACAAACACTCTCACCGGAAAAACAACAACAAAATGACATATACTCGTATAATACATGTCGTGGGATTGCACGTATGCAAATAACATCTCAATGTTGCCAGTAAAAATAAATAAAATAAAAACGTAACTATATATAGATAAGAAAGGTCGAGTTCAAATATAATTGAGCTGCCTTTACATAAAATACTTATTTTTTTATAATAAACACAATGATATAACTTAGTTTTAATTCCACTTTATCCAGAACCTATTTTTATTGACCCCTATGAAGGTTCAGGACGAACCGAAACCGGTTGGCTAAAGGAATAATAAAGTGGAATTAAAAAAAAAACTAAATTATATTATTATGTTTATTATAATTATGTATTCCCACAAAGTGTTTGCTACATGTGAAAACTGATTTCTTTGCTTGGGTGACTTGGGTCTAATAATTTAGCCAAAAACTATAGATAGAAACCAATTCCACGATCTGAGGGTTCACAGAAAAAATCTTCTTATCCTCTTACCTTCTATTATCCGAGATTCACGTGCTATAAAAACCGTGGTTCCATGAAAACTCAGAATCAACTCAGCTCAACAGTTGAGAAGACAGAATATCAGAACCCAAGAGCTTATTCGGGTATTTATGTATTTATTATACAGAACACAACTTTATCGATAGTTTCAGCCACTTTCATAGCCTCAGAGAATCAGTGTTAATGACTTCGTAACTTTCTTCGAATAATTATAAACATATTATTATACCCAGGTAAACGATTTCGAGTCAGTCTAATTTCCATGAGTCATAAGTTCGTCCTAAGCCATTAATGTAATGATATACAGGGTGCGGCAGCATAACTTCCTTTTTTAAAAACTTAATAAAACCCATTGTATGAATCAGAAATTTTTTACTTGTTTTTTTCTTAATGTAGGCACATACCTAAAGTTTGGTTTTACTTAGTTTCTGAAGAACAAACCAGGTAGTTAACGCCCCTATTCTCCGTACACTGAATAAACTGATTTCTGACGTTTGTCATGACTCTTGCCAGTATGTCATGCATTATCCTGGCAAATTTCTTCTGGGTGTTGGTCTTCAAATCTTGTAGGGTCCTTGGACGGTTCACATAAACACGGGATTTAAAAAAAAAACATAGAAAAAAATCGCAAGGAGATAAATCGGGAGAGCGGGCCAGCCACTCCAAATCACCTCTAATTGAGATGAGGCGCTCTGCGAAGTGTTCCCTCAAAACAGTCATCAATGCTCGGTGATCTAATGGGGCAAGGGACTCCAGTTCTTCCTTTTGTTCCAACGCATAATGGCAACTAAACTGTGTCGGGCATCGATATATTAATTATAGATTAGGGAACGTACCCATACTACGTGACACTTTTAGGGGGGGGGGGGGTCTTCAAAATGTCACGCTCCATACAAATGAGTAACAGGTTGCTAAGGATTTTGGTCACCGGGGGGGGGGGGGGGGTTAAAAATTGCAAAAAGTTGGTCACGTAGTATGGGTACGTTCCCTTAGCCCTCCCATACCCAATTCCGATCCCAAAGCGACACCACCTACGAGAAATTTCATAATACAACTACCCATCGAATTCCATTGCATCTCTTGCGTGACGTAGTTGTTTTACTAGGAAGAAATTAAACACTTTTTATCAAATGTTACTTTTCTCGATACGCTGCCTCGAACTCATATGTTATGTACCTATTTTTTTAGATATTCATATAACTGATTAAATTGTTAATAATAAAGTCCGCGATAGCCCATACCTAAAATATTTCTAACTGCCTGAAATTTGTGTTTTAAAAATGATCTTCGCAAAGCTAGCTTACCGCGAACTTGCTGGAAAACAAATTAGCTCTACGCAGACCAACAAAAGGTACAAACCAATGCTTCTTGCGATCTTTTGACTGCGAGATAAAGGACTTTCTTTTTGATAAATGTTTTCGTAAACCAATATTTTTGGTTCCGGTGTCATTTTTAAGACCTACACGCCCTGTCTAGATATACTTGGTCGAAGGTGTCGGGACAATACTTTAAAGCTCCGCCTCTCGAACGAGATCACAAGCGCTCCGCTACGACATCAATCGACTGAATAGCGCGCATTTAAAAAAAAAAGTTTTGCTGCCACACCCTGTATATTAAATTACAAACCAGCCGGGACTTCTGGAAGTACCTTAGATAAACCCGGTCAAAACCGGACAAACGTTAAACCTTATTAGAGGTATCTCAGGATTAAATCATTATTATTATCAATTATTTTATTATTAAGATTGGAATGTCTTAAATCTTCCAAGATCCTAAAGGCAAGGTATTGTCGTGTACTTCGATTTTTTGAGTTCATTGTTTTGATATTCTATACTAATTATCCGTATCACTTTCCACAATCGTTGAGAAATACTCGACAATTGTTTTGGTAAGTAATTAATGCAAAGGAAAACATTTAACCCTTGGAATGCCAGGATCTAATGTTACCCTAGTGCGCCTGGGTAAATGCCGAGCTGCTCGCCGTGCGTCGACTGACAATATTTTCGTAATAACTTTCTTGATTTTTTAAAAATTATGTTTTTATAAATTGTACTGTGTTACCAGATAATATGTTTATATATTTTTTAAAAATTCTTACTTATTTACAGGGATATGTTTTTTGACGTGAAAACTTCTTTCACCGTTGTGATTTGAAACTCGATGAAACGGAAACGAGCGACACTAAAAAGAGATACATACATCTATAGGATTTAGCCTGCGAGAGAATGAGATAGACTAATCGGTGTCCTCTTTGTGCGGTTCTTCGTAGAATAAAATGTGAAATATTTTTTAAACTTGGTAACAATATTATAATAAATAAACCCTACAATTTATCCTACTCCTGATACTCTGAATTCGTCCCATTCTCTAGAAGTTTAGTTTTCTGAAGGTTTCACTTCTACCACGTCTGAACTGCACAATTTTTTTTTGTATCTCTAATGCCATAAAAAATATTACATTTCTTGAGTTTAATTACATTTTACAGCTGAAAAAGATTTAATCACAATAAAGACTATAAAACAAAACAAATCGTAATATGAGATTTGCCTACAAATAAATGCAGTACTTTTTTTACATGAACTCCACACCGGAGGCCCTGAGGAAAATAATTTCTCTCGGGGCCTATATCATCTTTGGGGATGCTGTATGGAGGGTTTTTTAACGAAAGGAAGGAGAGGAAAGTTCTGGGAAGGAAACGGATTTAAGGGGTGGGTAGGAATCCGGGGGTCAGTGTGTCCTGTTCATCCACCTCCAACACCTAGACAAACCTCACCCCATGAACCCAGGCACCCCTGATAAGTCACCAAACGTAGCGAACCACTTGGGGTGACCTATGGCAGAGGTGTTGGTTCTCCAATAAAGGTTCCCAAATAACTACTTTTAAAAATCTGAATTGAGTGGCGGCTCGTGACTTTTGGGTGTGCTAGAGTGCTGATATTTAAAAAATGGCATTATCGATGTTGTTGTAGCCGAAAAAAAAAATTTTTTTTTTTTTGAAAATCAGTTTTTTTGTATGAAAAATTTCATAAAGTTTCAGTTTGGCGGTGTGCCGCACCGATTTCCTGAAAAATATTCATACAAAACACCGATTTTTGAAAAAAAAAAAATATTTTTCGCATACGACAACATCCATGATGCCATTTTTTTAATATTAGCACGCTAGCACACCCAAAAGTCACGAACCGCCACTGGTACCTATGATACTAGAACAGGAATTCGCGTAGCGCTTTTTCACAGATAAAATAAATATACCTGCAAGTAAAGGAACGACAAGCTAGAACAATATTAAGCCACGTTATTTCCTTGCCAAGCGAAAAAAAAAATTGTATGCCAGGAGCATTTTTTAAGGAAACAGGTAAGGGGTCGTCCATTAATCACGTCATGTTTTTTTAGCAACTTTTTAACCCCCCCCTGGTGATATGTGGTGAGGTTTTAGACTAACCCCCCCCCCCCCCCCCGAAATCACGTGTATTTTGAAATTTTCAGAATATTGTCACGAAAAATAAATACACGTTATATCTCATTATACCCCCCCCCCCCCATCGCGATATTTCGGGATTTTTTCCGAACCCCCCCCCCCCTTTCGAGCCTCACGTGATTAATGGATGACCCCTAATAGGAAATTCATTACGGATTCGCCAGCACGCGACGGATTTCTTAGCGCACTAGAGGTTAAATATTCGAAGCGATGATCCACCTAGACATCTTTTATAATATACGTACTAAGAGTAATGGCGGAATATAGAAGACAGGTCTAGAAACAAGAAATAAATGTTTAAAAGTTAATGAAGTAATTCACAGTCAATGCCAAAGGCTGCGAACTGGGCAAAAAATATATATTATACCTACCAAAGTATGCATATGATGTGAACGTTTCACGAGTTGGTTCTCTCGTATTGTGTCCGTAGCCGCCGATATAATACATAATAGGGATTTGACTTTTACATAATTAATATCGATTATTAAATTATTGATAGTTAAACAGTTTTGGTGACTGTTACCTTTTTAGTTTCTGTATCTTGTTCCTTTCCATGTTTCGTTTGGATTTATTAGTATCATCTTCTCATTTAACTTTTAAAAGTTATTCCAATAAATTACTGGTAAATAACTTTTTACATTATACCTCTTTCGATAAAACCACGAAAAGTGTTTAAATACAACAATGTCATAGTGGAGCGAAAAAGCGAAGCGTGGAGTGGAAAAAAGTTATTAAAATACTTTTGCCTACAATACACGACATCTTTTCAGTTGGCATCACAGCAAACAGCATGGTTCATGTGTTGTTTGCAGTGATGCCAATTGAAATCGTAGATATGAAAATAGAGATGAAAATAGCGATCGCGTAAAGCAAAAAATGTTGACTTTGGTCTCTAATTGGAATCGGGCTGAAAAAAGATGTCCTGTATTGTACCTAGGCATTAAAAATAATTTTAATAATAATATAGGTACCTAGTAGTTATAGGTTTGTAAGGTACTATAAAATCATGTTGATACGATGTGAAGGGATATAACATGAATTATATAATAACCAAGAATAATACATCTCTTACCCACGAAGCAAAAACGAAAATGGTTAATATTTTAAAATCATAGAAGATTCCAAACAGAATTTCGCGAGAGTCGGCAGAGAAAGAAGTAGGAATTTCGGGCTCACGTGTATGGAAGATTGCCAGAAGGAAAGTTAAAAGCGAACGGGAGGAATTATTATTGTATACAATTTGTAAACTGATAGAGATATAGTACAAACACACGCGCGGATTTCGGAAGGCGTTAACTGGTGTTGGTGAGAGCCGCGAAAACTGGCAAAACTGAGCGAGGCTTGCGAGGGAAGCCGCGGCCTAAGCAAGGAGAAACCAAAATTTAAGTAATAGTTTTGTAAACAATGAACTAATGGTTTTTATGCGAGAATACATTCATAAACCTTAATTCCATTCATTTGGCAACACTGCAAATAAAAAAAAATCTATACCTAACTATCTATAAATTATAATAAATTGTGTAGTGGCCTACATAAAAAACAACGTTCACGTAACTGAAACATTGGCTTATGATCTGCCACTGAGAGCTCCGTTGGAACATTACTTTCTGTGATAAAAATATGTGTCGTTTATGAGCCATCAGTGATCTGATTTTAATTTTGTTTTTAAGTTGACTGAAACATATTGTGATAGTAACGTCTCAAGCTAGGTATTTTTTTCGTTTTCGGAACAACTCGGGAATAGGTAGGTACCAAGTAGGATTCATAGAAATCGTTGCATCTCCCTTACTATCGTAGTGAGAAATACGATATAAACGGTGTTGGAAAGAGCAAAAACCATGCCTTATATTCAAATCTAAAAGTTAACTACAAAATAAGTAAAATGTACACCTTTATGAAACCAAAGTTTTGGATCGCAATTTGAAAAAAAAGAAGCATTGAGAATTTTTCATTAATTATTTTTAGATGGAAAGACAAAAAAATGAAGTGACAATAACGTTTATAGTATATTCATTTAATATCATACGTATGTATTTTTTAGTAATTTTAGTAAGAAAAAATGTGAGGTGAGTCATTTTAAAAACTTTTTTATGTTTGGATGCAATTTTTTTATATTAAAACAATTATAAGTTTTATCACCTTTTCAAAACAGTTTTTAGTTTTTGGATATGTTCAGAAATATTCCATTTATTTGGATTTTATCGCAAAGCGAAAATATTTCGACTCCTATCAAAATATGGTCGAGTGCTGGGGGGTTAAAAGAATTACTAAAATTTTGACACCGACTCTAGAAATTTTAGATGACAACTGCGCACAACATTTGTACTAGGAATTTTGTTTAAAAATATTACGAGTCTGTGAAAATTCATCACTAAGAAAATCAGGTAATATTATGGTAAACCTGTTTGCTGACAAATTTGCAGTCATTAACAGTAAAGAGCAGGTAGAATTTTTCAATCAATTCAAACCAAACATACCTACACCAGAATCCCCACGCCTTTACGGATAAAATTAAGAAGCAAAAAAATATTGGTTTAAACTAGAACTTTTAATATATTATGTCGGTGTAAACGAGTAACTTCAAAGACTTCGCTGGAAGCCAAAAGTAATTCAGACATGTACTTGTTACTATTTAATTTTTAAAAACATTACTCATATTGTTACGACCAGGCCGAATGTAATAATAACTTTTTTTGTTGTTATTCAACGATACGGCGTCTAAAAAATATGAAGTTCGTCAAAATAGCGATTAAACGTTTAAGATTTTATTATTATGGTTGTAATAAAGTATGAAGTATTCCATGTCAAGGTAATCTAATTATCTAGGCTATTAAAAAACAATATTCGGACGACAAAAAAGAAAATAACTGTTTCACGACTTTTACAAAATTCCAACATCTGAAATACCTACAATATTTGTTGGGTTTTATAGCACTCTTCACAACACAAAATGAAAAGTAGGAAATGTATCACAGATTCCAACGTTTATACCTATCTTTTGGTGTCATGTTTTTTTTTCAAATCGGGTAATAAGAAAAACATTTTAATTAAAAATGATTTAACAAAAAATAGAAGAGATCCTAACTGGATTTTCGGGGAATTCCAGTGAACAAAATAATAGCGAGAAAGGTAAACAAAATTTTATACTATGATACGAGAGAGTGACGCATTTTGCGTCGGTTTTGTTTATGTTTTTCGACAGATCTGACCAATAGTTTGTTGACTATTTTTCTACCCGGATTTGTCCGACATTTGTAATGAAAAAATGTAAACAAACAAAATGGCGTCGTTTCTCATTCTGGTTTGTCTAGTCATAGTGGTGATGAGATAGCGAGCTAAAAATAGTTAATAAGGTATAAAAATAGAACTACAAATTGCATGCACGAAAAACTGTACAAATTTCATAGCGCTAGGGCTGACGTTTGAGATTATTTTCCGCGTTTGATTGTAGGTACCTGGATAACACACAGATTTTCAAGTTTTAGAGTTATTATATTGATAATGAACTAGTACATGACAATTCAGAATCAACTCAACTCAACACCTCTTTGAAAAGTCATTAAAAATTACAAAAAAAAATTATTAAATAGCCAACAACCTAACGTATCCTAATTTTATATACCTATATTTTTTTTACTTTTTAAAGGTGGTGTTTAGTTGAGTTGATTCTAAGTTGTCCGGTCACCGCAGTGAAGTTAAAATTAGTATAAATATTGGTACCTATTGGTCGACCGAGATCTCGGTCTCGGTCTCGGCATTCTCGGCTACAAATTCTACCGAAAACTCTGTCTCGGTTCTCGGCAAAAAATCGCCGAGATTCTGGGCCATAACCGAGACCGTTAAGTGAATATCAAGATCATGGCGTATTATTTTAGACGTATGTTGGAAAGCTGGAAAGTGTACGAAGATTTTTTAGATTCAGTGGCCATATTCTTCAGAACACATAGATTCGCTGATTTGTATGTTCGTTGCTGTTTTTCTTAGAACTTAGTTCATAATAAACAGCCAAAAACAGCAAAGAACAAATCGATGTGTTTTGATGAATGTGGTACCTAATTGATTCACGGATAGGGTTTGTTAGGGTGTGTTATATCGTTTTAACGTGTTTACTAAGTAGGTACAATGTTTTATTGTTGCTGTACTATGCAAAAATAGCGCATTTTCATTTTTTTTAAATTTATCTATTCTCGGTCTCGGCCGAGATTTTAATTTATTTTCGGTCTCGTTCTCGGTTTCGGCCGAGAACGAAGAATCTGTCTCGGTCAACCCTTAGTAGTTGTTATTCGAAAATTGCCATAAATAATTCAGTTTTTTATAAGTTTGTGGTTATTTTTGAAAGTATGTACGTACTTACTACCTTTATTAAACAATACAAACATTGGGTAAAAATGGGATAGTTATGTGGTTTATTTAGAACTAGTAGAATAGTATAATGGAAGGTACCTACCTAGGTAGAATGGCTACCGCTGACTCATGATTTAGTCATGTATTAGTAGAATCAGGAAAAGTACAAATACCTAACTACTTTGGGTTTTTTCTAAATTTCGAGAAGTCTGCAGTATGAAGCGCTTTAAATTGTTTTGAAGCGCGGATCTTTATAAACAAACATGTTTTGTTAAAATTAAGTACGTTGCTCGAAAGATCATACGTTAATAACAACATTACTTTAACAGCGTTTTACACATTAAAATTTCCAATTTAGTAACATTGCTTTCGATATCAAAAACATGATCATAAAATAAGCAAAATTAATCTACTTTACAGAAATATTTACATACATTATATTCACAACTAATACACCTAGGTACATGAATCTAAAAGCTATTGAAAAGGGGAATGGGAACCATTCTTGCATTGTATTTCAGTATCTAGGTACCTACTTACAAATTTCATGAATTTCATGAAATGAGTAGATACCTACCTACTACATTATATCTCATTTTTTTATAGTTTTCTAATCATGCATGTTAAGGTGGTCCAGGCCTGTATAGTAAATTTTGTTTTTTCAAATATAGATGTAGCCACCCATTTTATTTGTTACACCTATCATTCCTATTATGTGTAAAAAATTTCAGCCCCCTATCTTATGTACAAGGGGGTGCTCATCGAATTAGAAGTTTCTGACAAAAGTTCTGGATTTTAAGTAAAACACATAATTTAAGGTTTATTAAAATAACAAGTATTTTAGTCAAATAAGTTTAAAACGTATTTAAATTTGAACAAATTTTGGTAACAAAGCAATAATTAACATAATATTAGTCGCAATCTTTCGAAAGTATGTTTGTTAACTCCATTTTGAATGCTTCAGTAGAAACGATTTTTCTGTTTTGTTCAACGATGTGAAGTAAAAATTGTTTTCTTCCTCATTCTTAGTGACTATAGTGTTGTAATCTTCAAATAGTTTAACACATCTCTCCGCTGTATCATTAACAACACGCAAATTTTTGACTCAGCTTTTAACTTGAAGGAAATCAATACTGTTATTCCAAGTCTTAGGAGGTAATTACAAGAAAGAGTCCGTGATATCAAGAACTAACAGCGTTTTCAACGTTCTTTGTGTTGCAAAAGCTTCTAATGTAACCTCTGAGGCAAGCTTAACAGAATCACCTCGTACTGAAGGATTACCGCCATCAGAATTTATATTTTTGAACAATGGCCTGTTTCTCAGCATCCGACAGCTTCTCAGAAAACAAGGTAAATGAGACCAGTTCATCTGACAAATACCATAAGTGACGCTCTAAGACACCCCTAGCTGCTATACTGATTTCGGAATCAATGGCTTTGTACAATTTTAAGCTATTCCAAAGTATTAAATGATTTACTAGCGCATCTGACGCCAAAGACGCTTCGATTCAAACTTTGGTGTAGATGATAACTAACAAATCCAACAATTTGTTTTTCTTCTCTCTTGATTAGTTTAAATCTTATTACGATCAAGCGCACTGGTAACGTATTGTGTAAATATGTCACTTGTAGACAGCTCAACGCACTACAAACTCATCTTTGGACTTATCCTCTAATATGCTAGCATTACTAGAAATGCTACTGAAGCTGCACTCAAGTTCTAACTCTTGTCTCGACACCACCGAAGATGAAGCATTAATTTCAGCAGCCATTTCTTTCAATTCTTCAGATCCTTGTTTCCGTTTTAGAGAACTTTCTTTGACCTTTTCTAGTTTCTTGTCGATTGAGGTCATAATCATCTTACGTTCTCATCTTTGATCGATGAGAAACGCTCTGTCTTCCGCAATTTTTATCAAATTCAAAGCGCTTGCATGGGCAATATCAAAAAGTTTGTCTAGTTCTTTTTTAAACAAATACACTCCTTTTTTGTGCTTCAGAATTTCTTCTTCTATTTTTATTCAATAGCAGCCAGTTCTTAAGAAACTTAATCAGTTTTTCAATGCAGTGATTTTGTTGTCCGGTCGGAATACTAGATTTACTCCATTCTTTTATAAGTTCTTGAATAAGTACATGCGCGGAATCTTTCAAATTTTTGGAATCATTTAATATGTAGTAATAACGGAGTAAAACTTGCCGAAGAGTAGGATGTTGGTTAAGCCTCATCAATGGCTCAATATCTCGAACCCCAAGTAGAAAAATTTCGTATTTTTTTCGAGTAGATGAACACATTTTACTACACTGATTCATTTCACAGTCTACTAAATAAGTATCTAATACTGTTCAAATTTGTCCATAAAACTCTTCAGTAGTTTATTTTAATATTTATTTAATAATTTAACACACGAAATTGGCCTGTAGCAAAAAGTAAAAATTAAGCATTTTACACAAAAAAAGTCAAAAACAGCACTCGGTTGAGCACCCCTTTCTACTTGAGCTATTTTGCTGAAATTTTACTATGTTATTTCTATGAATACATGTAACAAATTCACGGGGTGGCCAAATGAAAAATAATAAAAAAAAATTTTTGGACCACCTTAATGCATGTAGCTGGCTTTAAAAATATTACTATTTTGTTAATTTGAATGTACCTACTAATGTAATTTATCTAGATTTTTTTTTACATGAGCCCCACACAGGAGGCCCTGAGGATAATAATTTCCCCCAGAGCCTATGTCATCTTTGGGGATGCTGTGTGGAGGGTTTTTTTAAGGAAAGGAAGGAGAGGAGAGTTCTGGGAAAGGAAAAGGGTTTAAGGAGTGGGTAGGAATCTGGGGTTCAGTGTCTCCTGGTCATCCGCCTCCGAGACCTAAAGACAAACCTCACCCCATGAATGCATTAAGAATTGTTTTAAGAGCGTAAATAAAATAATAATAAAGGTAGGTAGTTAAACCAATACACAATAAGTAATACACACACATATATAAAATAGGCACAATATTATAATATACAGATATCTAAACGGTTTAATTCTAAAAGTACTTGGGTAGGTACTAACTAGGTACCTAGACAGGTGAAAATAAGTATTTTTTAAAATTCAATTAGGTATATTTTAATACAAATAATTAATAATAATAATTATCGCTGCGCACCCAGAACCTTTGGTCATTTTCGGGATAAGAGGGGACTACCTACCTATTATCAGTGGCGGCTCGTGACTTTTGGGTGTGCTAGAGTGCTGATATTGAAAAAATGGCATTATTGATGTGGTTGTAGTCGAAAAAAAAATTTTTTTTTTTAATCAGTTTTTTGTATGAAAATTTTCAGAAAGTTTCAGTTTGGCGGTGTGCCGCATCGATTTCCAGAAAAATCTTCATACAAAACACCGATTTTTGAAAAAATAAAAAAATATATTTTTCGCATACGACAACATCCATGATTCCATTTTTTTTATTATTTTAGCACCCTAACACACCCAAAAGTCACGAGCCGCCACTGCCTATTATCCTAATTCGAAAAACTTTTTTGAATATTTCGATACTGTCGGAGCAAATAAATTCAAATTATTCTCTTTAAAATGATTTGTCTGTAATTGTAAAGTCAAGCACAAATACATCCAAATTGTTATCTCGTTTGCAATTGTAATCATTAGATAAAAAAAAAATATAAACAAAGAAATGATTCGTTTAAAAATAAGTACCTAGGTAGGTAGTTACCTAGGACATATTACATAAATGTGAGACGTGTTTGAATCGTTAGGTAAACAGTATAGGTAAAGTTAGCCAATTATTATATTTTTCTAGTTACTATCATTACATAGTATAAAATGAAGTCGCTCAAAATGTATGTGTGCATAGATCTTTTAAAATACGCAACGGATTTTCATGCGATTTTCACCAATAGATAGAGTGATTCAAGAGGAAGGTTTTTATGAATAATACGGTTCCATGACAGTTCATCCTGCGACAATTCATCCGGCGACAGTTCATCCTGCGACAGTTCATCCGGCCGACAGTCCATCCTGCCGACAGTTCATCCTGCCGACAGTTCATCCCGCCGACAATTCATCCGGCGACAATTCATCCTGCCTGATCATTTAGAAGATTTTTTCTTCAAGTAAGTATGCAAAGAGGATATACGGCCGTACAACCTAACCTAACCTAACCTATTTAGTAAACATCTTTTTACAGCGGATTTCCACTCAAGATGCCTTCAGATATAAGTATATCGATTTTGGTTGTACGGCCGTATATCCTCTTTGCATACTTACTTAATAAAAATCTTCTAAATGATCAGGCAGGATGAATTGTCGCCGAATGAATTGTCGGCGGGATGAACTGTCGGCAGGATGAACTGTCGGCAGGATGAACTGTCGGCCGAATGAACTGTCGCAGGATGAACTGTCGCCGGATGAACTGTCGCCGGATGAATGGTCGCAGGACGAATTGTCGGGTCACCGTATAATACATGCTCATTATAGTAGATAAAAGCCGAGAAATTCAAATATTCGATTCAGGCAGCTGGTAAGCGGGTGGTGCGGATTTTATAAAGGTTGGGTAATGGCGTTGTGTTTCGTTAGCCACAGCAACGTGTGGACGGGTCTGCTAGTAGTAAATAAATCAAACTTGAAAATAATCTTGTGCCCCTAGGTAGAGATTAACTTGATCGATGGTCCTTGGTCAGTTAATTACCTCGATTAATTAACGCATTTTTCTGAAATATATTTGTCATTTATTTACCAAAGAGCAAGCCTAGGCTAGTATTGTATAGGTACTATATTATAGAAAATAATATCCGTGGTCCTAGGTTAAAATACATTACTCAAGAGAAAGATTCGAAATTTAAAATGACTTTAATTGCACTTGTATCGACCACGGATAATATCAGCCCCGAAAAAGGGGGATACGGGGGTTGGTTAAATCATTTTTTGCCGAAAACATAGTGAAATTACATGCTAACTGAACTATCACCTACTAGCAGCCGGGGCGGATATAAGACGCAAAAAGCAGTCAGCATATACGTATGTAGGGGGGACCAGTAATAAGATATGTACACACTGAAAGCATTTTTCAATCTGACTCCTGTGTTAGTAGGTAGGTAGATACATCAATATATTTTTTGGAATAACTCAGCTCAAAACTATTACCACGCTTTTGCAACCACTATTGATACTTCTTTCAAAAAGCTTGAATAGTTAGTACCTATGTTGAAAGATGTAATTACAATTACCCATGTTGGAGAGCTGGTGATTGGAGCTGTTGTGGTTGTGTTCCTCGGGAGGGTCCACATAGTTGTCGGGCCTGGGCAGGGGCCACGTGTTGGAGCGCCCTCTCATCTGGGGCTCCAGCTCGCCTGACCCCACCATGCTGCCGTCACACCCCCCCGGGGGGGTCTGCCACGGGCTGCCGTACCCGTCCATCTCACACAGTCAGATCGCCAGGTACCAGGGACACAGCGAGCAGTAGGAGAAAACCGACACACACTAGTTCGATTCTACGTCTAAACTTCACAAGTTTACAATCCTGTCATCTTCCAGTTCTGTTCGAAGAAACGTTTACACTTTACCAGATTGGACCGCTTGGATTGCTGATACAGTCATTAGGAATGATGCTAGAGTTATTATTGAGTGTATATATATATATATACTTAGCCGCGAGACGACGCGGGGTCAATCGTCCGATAAATTACGCAAACGGGAGATATTATGCGGCCCCGGCGCACTCGGTCAAATTTGAAATTCAATTCGTAGCAGGCGCGATGACGGAGACAGATTCGGCGCGGAGAACAGATTGTTTTATCACTTATATCACACACTGGTAGGTACTAAACGTACTTTTAAAGTTTTAAGTCCGGACTCTAAACGTAAACTAGATACTATAGGCTAACCTTACACCTGTCTCTGAGGGAACTGTTTGAGGGATTCCTCAGAAAGAGGAGCGACGAAGCACGGAGCACTAGCAGCGAGCACGGAGGAGAGCGGGTCATGTGACAACACTAACTGACTAACTGGTGGCTGGTGGCGGTTATCAAAGGTCGGTCCGTGTTTGCGTTGCGTCCCGCTCGGCGCCTCTCGCTCGCGCGAAGATTTTAAATTCGTGGCACCTCGTCCCCGCCTCTCTGGACAGCTCCACGCTAAATATACACGCCGGCGGCGCTGCGTAATTCCACCACCGTGTGCCGTGTCTCCTTCCGCCACTCTACACTCGCCACAGTCCACACGTGAAACTTCTCCAAACACTTTTCCAAATGGGATTCCACGAAGACTGCTTCGCTCTAGCGGCGAGTTTCCCGCTCGGAGAACTGCGCGAAAATATTCAAAACTTTACGAAAAGTCTATGCTAAAGTTGACAACACCGATAAGTAATTGGAACGTAATAGAAATGAATCCGGGACTGGCCGACGGCATGAGGCTTTCGCGAAATATTGCTACAAAACGTAAACAAACCACGCGGTTTTGATGTTGCTGCGTAATACACGACGACAACGTCTAGATGCGCCACGTCGCACGACCTTTCTGCGGACGATCGCGCTCGGACTGGAAGTGGGAGCCGAGCGGCCGGGGGAGGTGGCGTGAGGAGAATTCTCAATATTATTTCCCCGCTCATTCGTTCGAATTTGTTCGTCTTCGCTCGGCTAACCTCGGTTGCCTCCGCCGCGCTTGCGCTCCTCGCTAGGTGGAGCCGAGTACGCGAAACTTTTAAACTGGTTTTCGCGATTTTCCACTTGGTAACTACGAAATAGAAATTAATGTACGCTTTGCACACATAAATAATACCACACCATTACAATTCATCTCGGATATCTTTATTTCTTTGCCGAAAAACCATAGTGCAGATATATTCCCTAAATATACTTGTTTCAGATGTTTCTGAAATATCGTTCAGTACTGGTACAGATATCCCTTCATACTCTGCGACTACTGGCGACTTTAGAGTGATGATCTTTGGTGAGCCATGAAGAGGTTCTTTTGTTGTGGTAAAATCAGTCAGAAAAGCGTGATTAAGCGATGTTCAGATGAGGTCGTTTTTTTACTATTACGAATATTGCCATTTACTTACGTTGATCATTTATTTACCTTCCATACAAACAAATATTTTCAGGTGTAAAATACCAATCAAGTGGTTTTTTTCCTGAAAAATAACTAATAGAAAAACGACCCACCAGTGGTCGATTAATCTCACTGGTTGGTAAATATTTAATCAGTATAAAATAATTTTATTGATTTATTGAAAATGCAGAATATTCCGTGTTTTTTTTTTAAATAATAGCTCACAATTTTAGTTCAAATTAAAATTAGAGTACGAAAATATTGGTTTTCGTAAGTTTTAACTTTTACATTGTTAATCAAAAATGTTCGTTTATGGACTGTACACGTACACTGTACCTACATATTATTTGAAAAATCGGTCGTCTAGGTTTGGAACTATATATTCGCGATGAAGTTCCAATGACATATTCAATTTATTAAGAATAAATAATATTAGTAATAATTCTTGAATTGGGGTATAAAATCCATTAAAAAATCTATAGCAATTGAGAGCGTTCGTCCCGGTAAGATTAGATAATTCGATTCTAGTCCTAGTTGAGACCATTACGTTTTTTTATTTTCTGTTTTTATCTGTTTTACCTTTCATTAAATGTATTCAATCGATGAACTGATAAAATAATTGAATAAAAAACTTCATAACTTTACCCAGTGTTTTATTCAAATAAGTGGAACAACGTCATAAAGTGTCTTAATCATAATATAACCAAAGTGCTTTTTGACGAAAATCGATAGAAATCTGCGGAGAGCTCACGGCACGCCAATGAGCTTATTATTCCCAGTGTACTTTATTTCAATAGACCGACCCGAAAAATATATATCTTTTTCCGCAGAAAAGAACAATAAATTTTAATGACACTAATCGTTCGATTCCTCTTGAGCAGCAGATAACATAGGCCTTCCGTTTTAATTGATATAATTCCCTCAATTATCCACCCCGTTAAGGCTCTCTAGGAGATTTAGTGTTATCAACTGATGGTTCCCACAATGCTACTGGAGACTGGAGTAGGACCTGGAGGAGGAGAATGGAGACTGGAGGAAGTGCCCGTATTGGCCATGCCTCCCCTCTACATATCTGTAAGAAGGTAAGAAGATTTAGCTCTCGAGTTACGTATAGATATATTCGTATAGGTGCTGCAATACTAGGTACCCACCCTTCTTACGGAAAACACAAGTGGAAAACTTTCGATCCCATTTTATTAACAGAATTTATATTCAACTAAGTGAATTCCCGGCGTTACCCTGGCTTTACGCAGACTTTTCGAAATTGATTCAAAATTAATAAAATGCTTAGTTTTAACCACTTACATTGTTTTACAAAGGGAACAAATTTTATAACGGTTATTTTTTTGGTTATTTATAATATTTAAAGTCTTCAAGATTAAAGATTTAAAGATTTCAAGTTTCCCTAACGTCTAGTACGAAACGTGTTGGTTTTTTAAACAATAAATATGGTTAAAACTTTATTAATTTAGAATTAAAATGGTGCCACAAAATAAGTTTGCTGTGTTTGAAGAAGCCATTTATTTTGAATGCCAAGTTTGGAAAATTTTATATAAATATGAAATTCTGCTTTAAGTGGTGGGAAAACCAGAAAAGTCACGCTGGGAGGCCGAAAATAGTGGGGAGAGGAACGAGATATTAATTTAATCTAAGTTTAATTATATCTTTTGTTTGTACTTGTATCTCTTATTTTTCTGTACTTCTAGAGTTTCTGTTAATTTTATACTTTTCTATTAAATGACAATTAAAGATTATTTCCAGTATTTTCTTTTGCTTGTATTTAGTAATTTTTTTGGGTACGGATAACCAATACCTCTGCCATAGGTCACCCCAAGTGAATCGCTATGTTTGGTGACTTAGAAGGGGTTCCCGGGTATATGGGGAGAGGTTTGTCAGGTTTTGGTGGCAAATGCGGATATACTTCGCGGCGGGCCCGATCGGGTGAGACTGGTTTTGGGTGACGTTTTGATTTCTCCAGGCGGACGCTCTCGACCCATGTGAACACGCTGATCTCCAGATTCTTACCCAACCTCATACCTTTTTCCTTCTCAGAAATTCCTCTCCTTCCTTTTCTTAAACATACCCTAAACACAACATCCCCTAAGATGACATAAGCATGGAAATTATTTTCCTCACTGATGCCCACCCGTATTGGAGCTAATGTAAAAAAAATGTTACATGCAATTATTTTTTCATGGTATAAATTATAAATCCACCGTTGATCTATATATATAAAAATCAAAATGTGTTTGGGGATTAGTGTATTACTATATGAAGCCTAGGAAATGTGTGAAACTTTCAAAATATCTTCTTAAAACCCCCGCGAAGGTTTTTGGATTATTTCAACTATATGACAATACATCTGAAAAGTTTTTCAATTATCACAAAAATTCTTGCGAAGCTGTCAAAAATTTGGGAATGACATTTTGCAAACAATGATCGTCAAATCAGAATTCAATTTTCAAAACTCTTTAAATTAATGAATTACTCTCATAATAATTTGAATTGAATCAAGAATCATTATCATTATCATTATCATTATCATTATCATTATCATTACATAGTATAAAATGAAGTCGCTCAAAATGTATGTGCGCATTAATCTTTTAAACTACGCAAAGGATTTCACGTACGCGGTTTTCAACAATAGATAGAGTGATTGAAGAGGAATGTTTATATGTATAATACATGTAAATTATATTAGAGAAAAGCCGAGAAATTCAAAGAAAACATATTTTTGTGCAATTTAAAACGGCTGGCGGGCCGTACTATAGTCACTTTTGAAATTCATTCTACGGAAAAAATTGGAAAATAGATGTCCTAGAGTAAGTACCTATTGCAAGCATTGTATAATTAGTGGCGAGTTAATTAGTTTATATGCATAATAAAGAGAAAAACCGACGAATTCAAGTATTCAATTCAGGCAGCGGACAGCGGGCAGCTGGCAAGCGGGTGATGTGGAGATAAATTCAAATATTCAATTCAGGCAGCTGGCAGCGGGCAGCTGGCAAGCGGGTGGTATGGATTTTATAAAGATTGGGTAATGGCGTTGTGTTTCGTTAGCCACAGCAACGTGTGGCCGGGTCTGCTAGTTATATATATTTTAAACCTATGCTACCTACTACTAACCTATGCTAGGTATCAAATTTGATCGATTGTTCCCGGGAAGGCGGGGAGGTGGAAGGGGAACGCAGGAGGGGAACGGGGACGTACGTGAAAGGACATGCAGTGAGAAACAATTTATTTCTTTGGATATGGCATTGCAACGCATGCCGGAAACCAGCAAGTATTATATAAATAAATGATTTGATCCCACTACCTTTGAATTCGTAGCCGAGGATTTTAAATATTCGGCCAAGGAGGTCGTAATTAACTTTAACTGTGAAGATAATTACGATTTTATAATCGGTAAATGTTTGTTTGAAACACAACGCAATTGCATCCCTTACATCACTTTCAAAGTTATCTAATATTCCAACCCCTTGAGCTGTCATAATAAATTCAATAAAAGTATCTAATGAAGATGCCCCCGGATGTGTGTTCTTAGTTCCCGTCCCATCACATGTGATTAGTGTTTGCTTCCAGGTTCCAGGCGATCTAGACATCTAGACTAATTGGTGATTGTCCATCGCAGCTCCCCACTTAGGCAATATACCGAGGGGTGAGAAACGATTGGATTCCTCCGAAATCGAAATCGAAAGTAAGGACTGTGAGGGCACGAACGAAGTTCATGCTCAAATAGCACTAAGCACATCTACGTGATCTGCGGGGCTTTTCATTTCTGGCACTGAATGATTCCGTAAAAAATCGTTTCCCTCGAGAGTGAAAGGTTAAAGCTTTTATCGATGTTTATTTTAAGTGTGCCCAATTATTATTTTATATCCATCTATCTTTGAAAGGCACTTTTAAAAAAATTAAATTCATCTCTTTCAATTTTGATTTTGTTTTCTTGAATGAATTAATGAATGAAATGGAATCTTGGAAGTGGAAATTAACCCACTTACCGACATACGATCAAGCTGAATTTCGGCAGATTGACTCGTTGTCGATGACAATGAATCGTCTTTTGGTTGCACTGTAAAAAAAGCTAATGGAAAACCAAAAGAGAAATGTCCCTTCTTAGGACGGGTCATCGGAAGAGAGAATTTGAACAATTCATAAAATTTCAAAGTTGATTGTTCTTTGAAAGTTCTGTTATTTTTTCAGTTTTGTGAAACAGCTGGCCCACACTTAGAACTTGAATAGGAATTTTACAGAACTTGAAAATTTACTTTGAAATTTGATGAATTGTACATATTCTCTGAAACAACCCGTCCTATGTCTGATTTTGAAAAATTCTGTGTAAAACTCGAGCAACGCCGGTGAGATCATTTAGTTGATTTATAATACTGTTTGATTATATGATTTGAATTATATGAAATCTGCGCAACGACCAAAGGAACAACTTTATTATAATAATAAACAAAAAAATTAACAAAACAAAAAAACGACTTCAAAAAATGCACTAAAAAGTAAAAAAATAATTTCGTATTCTTCTACAACTTAATTTTCTACTCATCAATATGTAGGTACGATTGTTATTTTTGGAGTCGGTGTCAGCCAGTTTGTAACTACATACACAGTTATAGGTGAGATGTGCTTGTGTCGCACCCGCGACTTGACGAGGCGAGAGTGGGGCCGCGGCGGGAGGGGAGCTGTCAAGTGAAAACGCCGGGTCGAGTACCTTGGCTGACACCGACTCCAAAAATAACAATCGTACCTACATATTGATGAGTAGAAAAAGTAAGTTGATTACAAAGTTGTAGAAGAATACGAAATTATTTTTTTACTTTTAAGTGTATTTTTTAAGTCGTTTTTTTGTTTTGTTGAAATTTTTGTTTATTTTTTGATTTTTAGTTAATCTGAAGTACACTAACTAATTTGTCTGAATATGGGTAGACTTACTAAACGTGCCACTTATATGAGACAGACATTACTTGACCATAACGACGTTACGGTAGGTGACTCAAAGATCCGGATAGCCTATATCTACCGGATCTGCCGGATCTGCCCTGATGATGGACACTGCAACGCTGTCGGAAACGTTGGCTAAAGAAGGAGGTAACGCAACACGGCGTAACATCCCAAAAACAAATAACGAAATTACTTTTGGCCGTGAAAATCTAAAAACGTATCAGCCCATGAAAGATTCGGCCGAGTATCGTTAATTTACTCCTAAGAATTGAAGAGTTCCGTTACTTTGTCATGGATCCCATAATCAGAACTTAACCAAACTCTCATCAAACTACCCTTCAAATACATCCTTTCCAATAAAAAAGAATCATCGAAATCGGTTGAAGTGATATTGAGTTATTCGTCCATTTGTCGTGCACATACTTAACACAAATTTAAGACTTATATGGTTTTCTCATGGATGCCATCGTCAGAACCGGACCAAATTGAAATAGGACCACATGGAAAGCACCAGCTTTCAAATAAAAAAAGAACCATCGGTTCACCCAGTCGAAAGTTCTGAGGTAACAAACAAAAAAAAATACAGTCGAATTGAGAACCTCCTCCTTTGGAAGTCGTTTAAAAATAAAAATAATTTAAAAAAATTAAAAAGTAACGTTACTAGAAAAATACCAATCTTTAAAATTTTTTGTTTTATTGCAGAAAAGAGTCGATATGTCTAGAATTCGATTTAAAAATGACAAATTTCCGGTCGAGTCTAGTTATACCGCCTTAATTGTTTTATTTTCTGCGAAATGGTTCCATGAGAATTAGAAGTATTGAATTTTTTTCTTCTGCCTCACGTGATTAATGGACGACCCCTAACCAGGTACGTTTCGTATATCTAAGACACAGTGCAGGCCTATTGTCTGTATCACACGAAATGTTATTCTCAAATTTTTAACAGCTTCGCAAGAATTTTTGTGATAATTGAAAAACTTTTCAGATGTACATGACAATTAGTTGAAATAATCCAAAAACCTTCGCGGGGGTTTTAAGAAGATATAGCGGACATTTTCTTTCTCTCTTCTTTTAGAAGTTAGTGAAGTTTTACTTCAGTCGTGTGGTCTAAAGCACACTCGTTTTTTTAAAGAAGTGATGAAGTTGCATGTTGTTGAGTTTTTCTACTTTTTGCTTAATAATTTGGTCATAAATTCTAAATCGTGGCTCTCCCGGAATTTTGGCATTTATAGAAAGATTTTCGGCTCCATTTTAATCTAGTCAAGTTTTATTTAATATTTTCACAATTTTCGCTTAAATATTATCGTTTATCGGGAACCTTGAAAATACAAAAAAACAAGCTCTGAATGGCCATTTGATGACAATGTTATATTTGAATTTCTGCGAAACAACTAAGCCTTACTGTCGCATATCATGTGAGATGACGTCAGAACTTGACCGGTCAAACAGAGGGTTTAGATATTTAGTTTGTACAATGGTAATACTGAAAGAACTGAAATTCATAATCGATGTCTATTGATCTGTACTTAGGTATATATTATGGAAACGGTGTGAATACAAAACTGCGCGTTCGTTCGTTAGTTCCCCTTTGGTCGCTTGTACAGATAATTTTGTAATCTGGATACCTGTATACATTGTGTTTCCGTCAAACACGGATAGACATGAAACGACCTTAAATTACATAATGACCCTGATTAATGAATTCCTAAAACCTTAATCTTATCACCATCTACTAAGTACCTACCCAATTAAAACAATAATTATGATAAGACGGATGTTAGGTATATATAGCTTGACAAGACGTCCCATTTTCACAGGGGCAGTCCCGTTTTCAGGCAGCGTGCATGTGTCCTGTCATGCGTGGTGTCCCCGAATACAGTTTCGGGGCGCCAAAATGTCCCGTTTTCAAAAAGGAAAAAACTCGCAGCAGAATTTTAAAAATACAAATAGCGTGCAAATAATAATCCTGGTGGTAGAATCTAGTACTAGTAGATGAAGACTTGAGTGGTTATTTAATTTGTTAAGATTTACAATAATCTAAGGGCTTGGCAGCTGCAAGACGAGTTGTGATCTAGCCTCCCACATGGTACAGTAAAAACATTTTTACTGTAACATATTGCTTCATTGCGTTTATTTGTAAAAAAACTTCTTTAAATTTTGAACAAGGGTCTAGATTTCCAATCGTCCATGCGCTTGGTAGCTGCAAGAGAAATTGTAATCGAGCCTATTTTGTACAACGCTCTTGATGCGATTTTTTAATTTTAATTTTTCATTTGAATACCTCACAAGAGTCCTAACTGCTTCCTTCTCCAGACTGGCTCCAGCCAGTGAGACTATGGCATCCCCAATTGGGGAAGTACTTAGCTATTCAGATCTGGTCACCAAACACGGATAAAGCCATTTCAATCAAAGTACCAATCCAATGGTGAACTTACACTACGGCGACACTGAGAGTATCTTCCACTCTGGAAAGTGTCGAAATATATTTTATATTATTTTAAATGATGAAATTGTGAAGTGACATCGTTCAATCAAAAAAAATTATTGGCGCACGTCGGAATTTTAACGCGCCTCCTCCGGATTGCTAGTCGAGAGCCTTGCTTAGTCTTATAAAATTATTTAATTTTCGTGGGTAGCGGACTTATTTAAAAACTAGATTATTTATATATTATACAGAAGAATCCGTATTGTATTGCGAATGTGCCAACATAAATAAATGATATACATACTGATTGGTGTTACGGTTTAGGAGCAAATCCCACTTTCCAGGTAAATTCGCAAATAACCTGAATAACCATGAGTAACGAATTCCTAATTACATTACCTGCACCGACCCAATAATTGAATGCAGATAATTACGAATTTTTGGACATAACAAGTACCTACCTATACCTACCTATTTAAATAAATAAAACGGTTAACCTGTCAGGAGGAACTATATCTTGTCAGTGGATACCTAGGCTTAAGTTCCCATAACGATTTGTAATAGGAATCTATAAAAATATCAATTAGTTAAATGGATTTTATTCCTAATTTTGAAATTGAATTTCATATTAATTTTTGCATGACTGAAAATTTGACAGTTAATTGGTAATTGGCAATGATTAGAAAATTTGTAATGGAAAATTAAAAATATTCACAATATCCTGTGTAGTTATTTTAAAAGCTAAGTATGATCATTAATCATGGTATCCTGTAATTGGTTCCATGACAACTCAGAATCATGCAATTTCAACACCCCTTTGAAAAATCATTAAAAGTTATAAAATAAAAATTTGAAAGGTTGGCAACAATCTAACCTGACGTAACCCATTTAACAATTTTTAAATTATTTTTTTCATCACTTTAATGACTTTTTAAAGGAGGGTTGAAGTTGCCTGATTCCGAGTTGTCCAGTCACCCCTGTAATTAGTACCAACCTGATTTAAAAAAAAGTCATACACAGGACGTATAGTTTGGCAATTAAGTGTAGAAATTAAAAAAAATTGGAACTAAACGTGTTCATTACTATGGCAGCACCGAATTATATGACGTTTCTTATGGCTGTCATGTTATCGCATGTGGTTGATTTATTGTCTTAAATCTGAGTTGATCGCTGATATAATTATAATTAAGACAATAATTACATGTCGGGTGTTGAATTAATAGACTTAAATTTTTAAGTACCTACGTTTTTATATCGAAATAAACGCCCACTTAAAACTTGTTTTGTTTTATTTTACTTCTATTAAATTACAGTTTTTTGTGCAAAATTTTTGAAAATACAAATACGCTATGAAATATGCATTTTGGCAGAAGTGTTTTTTAAAACATACATTCATTGTCTTATGAGCCATCTTGGTGTTGCCATTTAAAACTAGAAAACGATCGCAGCGCCATCATTTATTTTCTACACTTAATTGCCAAACTGTACTTGTCTTACTTTAACTAGTGATTCTTGACATAATTTGGATTAAAAAATGTAAAAGTAATTTTGGTCTCCCATTTTTGTTTTTTTTTCAACTTAAAATTAAAACCTAAAAAAAATCAATAGATATCGGACAGTTAGGGCTGGGTGAAGGGTTGGGAGCTGAAGAAAAAAGAAAGTAAAATAAAAATAACAAAAACATCACCAGATTCCAAAATTGTTTAAGTAAGTCAAATACGTCCCGTGACGCCCTGTATATAACTATTTCTAGGAGAAGGCATTAGGAAGAAAATGAGAAAAAATCAGTAAATCGCATCGAATATTTTTTAGGAACTTGAGAAAAACCGAAAGAGAGCAATCAGTTTTTCTTAGAAACATAATTCATATGCTCAGTGGCGGCGTAGGGTAGATTGGCACCCGGGGCGGTTTTGTATTGAGCACCTCTACTTAAAATAAAACCCCACATACTAAACATGCTTACGAGACTTTATTTTACTAAAATATTCGATCACATAATCAAAATTGTTTTCCCTGTCTTTCAATTGATAAAATCGAAAGATTGGTTAGTCGCGCTTCGCTCATTGTAGACCTTAAGTAAGATTTTATTAATTTTAACTTTGAAAAGCTTTTTTCACGTGAAGCCACCGAAACACAAATTGTTAAAAAAAATCTAAGCCCCATTTTACAATGAATCTGAGTAGCTCCAATGTAGTCCACTGAACCTGGAATAGACCTTCTTGGGCAGAAATATTGGCGGCTTCAAAATGACGCCTCAATCGTAAAACCTCCAACACGATGTCCTCTGCTGAAAATTCATCGTAAATTTTTAACAGATTTGGAACCATTCCACGAAGATCTCCTTCTGGTGATAATACAAATGTTTTAGGATGAATAATATTAAATATTACCAGAATAAAATCCAATGCCCTGCAACGAAGGTTTAATTCTTCGTAAAATCTATCGCGACATTCTAATATTGCTATCTGCAGCTCCTCTGGTAATGTAAGTCCAGCATATGGGGCCATTTCTCCAGGCATACGTTTTCTACTCTTTTTCCTTCAATCGGAATATCGAAGTCCACATATTTTTTAGCAAATAGCCTTTCCACCACTTGGTTGCGTTGATTTCGAAGAAAATTTTAAGAGCTTTATTTTTACTACACACTTTTCCAATGATAGCCCAGATTTTTGTCTATACTTTTTTTGTCTGATTAACTTATTCCAAGACTTCACACCAAAAGGAAATATAGCATAGAAAACTGAAGTCACGTGCACACAGCTGGTGTGAGTGTTGCTGGTGAGAATGCTGTTTCTCTTTTTTTAACGCTTTCTTTGCTGGTGCTGGGATCACACATCTCTTCAAGTGTTGACACAAGCTTCTCAAAATTATTCTTCAGTGCTTTAACAGCGTCGTGATGAGCACTCCATCTTGTCTCTGATGGTCGTTTAACGGACATGCCTATATTTTTCATTAATATTTCCCACCGCGCTCGATGTTACTCGCGGTATAAGATCAGACCAAGTGTAACATGAATTAATTATTTTAGGGAATTAGAAATTTTATCCGAAAAAAAATTAAAATATAGTTGCAATGCGTTTCAAAATATGATATTAGTATGTAGTTAGCTAGGTAAAAGATTAGGTAGTTATTTATTGATATGTCTTTACATGAGGAGATTTTAAACGCATTCTTTGGCTGTACGAGTGAGTTGTCGTTGTCACCCCTTAGAGCTTGGCACCCGGGGCGGACCGCCCCCTCCGCCCCCCCCTTACGCCGCCACTGCATATGCTTCGTTGGTAGATTGTATGAAAGTATCATTATTTTTACTTTAAAGTTATATAAGTTGTGTTGTTAACAGTTTAACATCACGACTCGTTTAAACATTTTTTACCGTGTCCAACATTTCGCTGGGTTTTGTAGGTTTCATAAATTTATAAATGAATTTAACAATAACGGCTCCATGCTTTTACTGTGATGAAGAAGGTAAAGTTTATTGAATTTTCTCATTGAAATATAGTCACAATAATAAATTTTTTTATAAGAAGCAATTACTTTGTGGTTAGACATTGTATTATAAGAAATAAAAACAAATACTTTGTATTTAACCACGAATTTATTATTTTATATATCGATCGGTTTCGCTTCGACCAAGCTTCCTCAGGATATAATAATAACTAAATATTAAGACGGAGTTATCAGTTATATATAAGTTGAGAGAAAGAGGGAGAAAGAATATGACAAAAGAACATAGTTAGACAGAGACAAAGTATTTTTTTTTTTTTTACGTGAGCTCCACACAGGAGGCCCTGAGGAAATAATGATTTCCATCAGGGCCTATGTCATCTTTGAGGATGCTGTGTGGATGAATTTTTGAGGAAAGGATGGAGAGGAGAGTTCTGGGAAGGAAAAGGGTTTACGGGGTGGGTAGGAATCTGGGGTTCAGTGTGTCCTGGTCATCGGCCTCCAAGACCTAGACAAACCTCACCCCATGAACCCGGGCACCCCTGCTAAATCACCAAACATAGCGAACCACTTGGGGTGACCTATGGCAGAGGTGTTGGTTATCCAATAAAGGTTCCCGGGGCGGCGGTACCCATTCCCGCCTCCCAAATTGAAAGCGGTACAATAGATAATCAATTAGAGGGAGGGAGACAACAATACACATCTAATCACAAGTAACCAACAGTTAACGGGATTCAACTAAATAATAAAAGTTTGATGTATTCTAAATCTATCTATCTATCTTCTATCTTCTATCTTCTATCTATCTATCTATCTATCTATCTTCTATCTTCTATATAAATAAAAATGAATCCCCGAAATGTATGTACGCGCATAACTTCCGAACGACTGCACCAAATTGGATAATTCTTTTTTTTCTGTGTTCGTTATTGTTAGGACAAGGTTTGTATAAAACTACTGGTGAGCTCTGGCATTATGAAATTTGTATAAAAAAATGCAATAGGTGGCACGCGAGCTGTTTTAAAGCTGAATGTACCGGGAATGAATGTATGGAACGCGGGAGGGGAAAGGGGGAGGGGAACTCGGGAGAGGTATTCGGAGGATGGGGGAAGGGGGGGAGTGGAGTGGGGAGAGGGAAGGTGGAGGAGGCGGAATGGGAACGCGAGAGGGGAATAGGACGCGGGAGAGGAAGGGGTGGCGGAAGGGGACGGGTAGGATGGAAAAGGACACGCAGGGAAAAACAATTTCTTTATTAAATGGCATAGCAACGCATGCCGGGAACCAGCTAGTTTATAATATAAAGGACAATATTTAGAGCACTGCTAATTTAATAATAATAATTAAGGGCCTCAGAATAACAATATAACATATATATACACATCATAGGCTGGGATGGATTGTAGGAAACAAGTTAAAGATAGGTACAGATGTATTTTTTTGATTGGATAAATTAATTTGATTATTAAGTAGGAATTCTGACATATTAGTATTTAATGATTTCATAATTTCTAAAGCTTCTAAATAATCTAATTTAATACCAATACTATTTTTATGTAACATGCGAGTTCCTGAAATTTTATTAAAACTGTGGTCTTGCTGAGACTAAGTGATTTGCAAGCTCAGTGATGAATGGAAAGGGTTTGTTTTGAAAATTGATTTTTTCAGTCGACTTTTTTCCCTTTCTTTCCCTAAACATTATATGATGTTATCGTCAAAATCTGGCATATGTATAGGCATAATAATTCTCAGCTATTTTATTACGTTTTCATTCTTCGATATGAAGCATTTTGTCACCTTAAAACAACTAAAGAATGAGTAAAAAAGATGTACGAGTATAATACACCAATGTTGGGTATACCTGTTATCAATAATCTGCCGAAACAATGTTTTTACAGGTGGGTACTTAGTTAACCTACCTACACTAATTAGGGATTTTGAACTTAATAGCTTATTTGGCAAAATTATAATTGCCAAGCATTGGTGATAGTAACTACTAACTAATAACCCATTTGCCAATTGACTTAAGTATCTAAGTATGGCAACGTGTCACCAATTCCTAAAGTGCTATTTAAGCATAAAGCACAAAGCGAGAAATGCAGTAGTAAAAGTTTGAAAAATTCCCCCATAAAAGTGTACAGGAACTTTCCCGTAAGAGGAAGTGGAGATAGCATGAATGTTAAAAGGCGATGGATGCTTTTAACACCCCATTTTTTTAAATAATTACGCCATGATAAAGGGATGAGTTTCAAATTTCGTACAAAATTTCAAAATTACGTTTTTTAAACGTGTCGAGTCATTATCTACCTAACTAAAATTATTTAAAAAAATAGGCATAATAAATTCAAGCGAGTAGGACACATCCTGACCTAAATTTTGAAAGAAAGAGCCTTGTTTGTACCTTTTTCTTACCATGTTTGTACTTTGTTTGTTCTTAATTTGTAGCTTATTTCTAAATGTTGGTACCATGTGTGTACATTGTTTCTAAATTGTATCTTTGATCGTAACATGTTTGTAACTTGTTCATGTTTGGTTTGTAGTATGTTTATACCTGGTTTGTAAATTGTATGTACTATGGTTTTACCTTGTTTATACTTGGTTAGTAAATAGTTTTTACCCATCTTGTTTAGATCTTATTTTTACCTTTTATGTACTTTCATCACAATGTGTGTTTTTAACATTATCTATCAATTTTCTATCATTACCGTGAATCTTCTTCGCGTCTTGTTCGTACATTATTTGTGCCTTGTTCCCTTGTTTGGGCTTAGCTTATTCGTGGTTTTTTAGTAGTTTGTACCTTGTACGAAACTTTTTTGTACCTTGTTTTTACCATGTTTGAACATTGTTCGTGCTTTGTTTGTATACGTTATTTATTTATTTTTTATTTATTTATTTTTATTTTAATGACAATATAAGGATAACGTAAAATTACAAAATAAGTAAAAATACCAATAGAGTGGTTTGTTTACAGTCCTCCTCACTAGGTATTCCTGTTCCGAGGCGGACTGTATGTTGCTGAAGGGTGTAGATTTTTATTTCCTCATCTTCTAGTTTCTTGATTTTCATAAAATAACAATAAATAAAATAAAAGTATTTGTTGTTTGTCTGCAGGTTATATTGGGGTTACATCATAATTTTAATGATTTCCTCATCTTCCTGTTTACTTAACCATAATTTTATGTTTTTTTTAAACATTTGTTTCTCCATGGTGTTCTTATTTTCAATTGGAAGGGCATTATATAATTCTGTAGCATGGAAATTATGGTTTTTCTGGCCAAAAGATGTGTTTAATTGCGGGATGTTCAGTACTTTTGAGGATTTTGACCTTGTAGTGTAGGTGTGGATATGTATATTTATATTATATTATTTGTACCTTTGTTTCCTCGTTTGTTACATATTTCTACCTTGTTAATACTTTGTTTATGTTCCTAAAAGGTCCTCCACCACGACGTCATCTCTCCAAGAGATAGGTATCGGCCGAGCTACGTTATTACACGTAGGATTATAAAGTAAGGGATATGACTGAAAAAAAGATGACCAGGCAGCAGATAAGATATATTTCCAACGTTAGTTCCTCCTTCTTTTCCTCTCGCAGCAATAGCAGAGATTCTTTTTATGACTTTAGGAAAGATCAAATTGATACTGATACAATAGTGAATAGCTATCTAACGGGGAGCTCTCTACGGGATGGGGTAGTCAATCCGAGTTCGGGATACCAGTTTTCACGAGTTCAAATGAAAACCAAATGTGCCCTGTCAACATATGGAGTAAGAAAGTTCCTTGATTATTTTTCTAGCCAAAGAAAACTCAAGTGAGAGCGACGAGTACGGTGACCATTGGCGACACTTTTTGAGGTTGTGCTAAAAAAATGACAACTACTGACTTAAAAATGGCGACACCTAGCGATACTTTTTTGGACTATCGTTGGCTCGAAAAAAATTGTTTCCAGTAATAGCAGGTCAAAATATGCGATTTGAACAACGGCGACACCTAGTAATACTTTTTAGGAGTAGTTATCGTTGGCTCGAAAAAAACTTTTTCCAGTAAAATAGGACAAAATATGCGATTAGGAGAAATCCGGTCACCAAGAAATTTAAACAATAGACATTTTACCAAATTGTTGATTTACTATCACTCTTACTCCCCGCATACTGAAGGAAAGGGACAATTGCACCTCACGCTGTTAATACTTAAATAAAACCATCAAAATCGAAGTTTTGTATTCCCCGTTATTCTCCTTCAAAGCTGGACCGATTTTTAGATTTTTTTGATAACTGTATTAGAAGAAAATACTCTGTCCGTACGTTTTTCTTTAAAAAAAAAAAATATCGTCTAGTTTGTATACTGAACGTCAGCTGATATCGTTCGAACAAGACAATTTTAACAATTTTTGTAGGTTCCTAACTTTTATAAGATTTAAATTATCAAAAAACGTACCGACACGCTAATGGTCGATATATACCTACCTATATATTTTATGTGAATACCGCACAATAATCCCGACTGATCCCCTCCGGAGCCAGTGAGACTGTGGCATCCCCAATTGGGTATGTTGTGAGGCTGAAGGTGGTGGGAAAGAGAAGGGGGAGATGAATGGGGGAATAACCCGGCTATTCAGATCTGGTCACTAAACATGACTAAAGTCACTTCAAGCAACGTTTCAATTCTAACAGCGGTCTTACACCAGGGCGATACTGAGAGTTTCTTCCACTCTGGAACGTGCCGCTAGTACACTTTATATTATTTTTAATTAATTTATTGTGAAATAACACCGGGTTAGAATTTGCAACCTTTTTTATTTATTAAATGTTTATAAAGTAGTGTATAGTATTGTATAGTAGTAATATTTTTAATTTAGTTCTAACAAATTAAGTTTAAATAGTTTTTTTAAAGGTATTTACATTCTTCTCCATTTTTAGGTTATCTGGGATGAGATTATAATATATGTGTACACCCTCGTGGCCAATGGCCAATGCTTCTCTTGCCACATTCAGTCTTGACAGTATTTGTGTACAATTTATTATGTTGTCTAGTATAATGTTCGTGTACTTGTGACGTTTTTATAAATGTTGTGTTTGTGTGTATAAGTCCATTTTGTATTTTGTAGATTAAAAGGCATATGTTATATTCGTACAATGTTCTTATTTTCGGAAGGTTCATTTCCTGGTCTAGTTTTTTTGTGGGAGTGTATGGGTTATAATTAAAGAGTTGTTTTAATAACTTTGTTCTGTATTATTTTAAGTCGCTTAAGCACGTAATGCATGTGTTACCCCATATTTCTATTAAATAATTTAGGTGGGACTGGATTAAGCTAAAGTATAAGCGATTACCTTCGGATTGCGAGTCGAGAGTCTTACTCGACCACTACTATTTACTCGACCACGGAGGTCGTCAAATATCTATAGTATATTGAAAATATATTTGCAGTAATCTCAAAATCCAGACAGGAAATTGGGAAATACGTTTGTATAGAGAAAACGCCGACTTTCCGCGGTTTCCGATCTTTCGCCGGTTAAATATTTTCTATTATTAATCAGATAATTTAATTATAGCGAGCTTTGAAGGGATTCTAGGTCGAGCTCCCCTGACGCACTTACGGTGCCCATATCAGGCAATAAAAGCTTTATATTAGCCCCACACACGAATGCCAGCTAAGTCTAATAAGGACGCTATAGTTAAACGCAAAATGGACTTGTTAGAGATATCCCGATTTTCCATTTTCGTTTTTCAGAGGGGAATGCAGAAATTCGTCTAATTTCATCTTCGAATCTAATAGTTACCATTTCTATCCGGCTTCGACCGAGATTCAATGCTCCATTTTTAAAATCATGTTTCTAACTTTACTTTTAAATTGGAATAAACTAAATTGCGTTATTCAAAAAAATTTTGGCATTTAACCATCGATATTTGAGTTGATGTATTTTCAGAATTCAAATATTCATTTTTCAGTATTTACAATACATGTGTGGCTGAAATTTTTATTTTATTTTTTAAAATGTTTTTTTTTCTGGTTTTTGTTTTTCTGGTTGGTTTTTAAAATGTAGGTCGTTTTTCAAATGACGTTTGTGAGCTGAAAGTTTTCAGTCATTTATTTTCTCCCAATGATTTTATACCAGCGTAAATTTAAAAATATGTCTTAAGAAAACTGGCTTCGAAATTCTAGAATGCAATTAAATTAACGTAATATAAAAATTTAACAAATTGTGTCTTCGCTGTTTGTTATATTTGTTATCTTATTGTCTCCCTCTGTATTTATACATAAACACACACTCGCAGGGGCGGCCCTAGGGCGGTGCGAGCGGTGCGACCGCACACGGCGCCGTCGTAAGGGGGGCGCCGAAAACACCCGACCACTGATCGACTATCTATCGATCGTGCGCTTAAATCGTGTGGTCGGTGCGGGGAGCAAGCAGTGTTGCCAACGGAAGCGATTTTTCGCCATTTAGGCTACTCAGGACGAGAATCGGCGACGAAAAAATCTAAAAGGCGACTGGTCGCCTATTAGGCTACTTCAGAGACAAGTTATTTAAATCAGCCGAATCGCAATTAATTAAGAAAAAAATTTAATAATGCTGTCGCTGAAAGAATTTTCAGCGTAATGGGGACAATCAAAACAATAATGGACTTAGCAAACGCATCGCAATTGCTGAAAAACTGCTCGAAATTTGTGAAGCAGTACCGGACTTATTCGTCTGCTCAAATAACAGCTAAGGAAATAACTCCCCAGGCTGCGATAGATTCTACGCTTAAGCCAGTCGATCCCGAAGAAAGAAGCGATTATTTGAATATGAAGCTTCAGATGAGACACCAACAAATCCCGAAGAACTGTTTAAAATTAACGTCTTTTACCCTATTACACGAGTAGATACAATGAAAATGCATTGGTCACTTGGTTTGGACAATTATCTAAATTCAATGATACATGGTCTTTTTTGTATAACATCAAAATAATTCCTGATAAGTCTTCATTAGAACATAATTTTGAGGATTAAGAAATTTTTGTTTACACATTTGATTCTTAGCTAGTAATGTTTTTATATTTTAGGAAGTCAAAATTTTGCGTTTTGAATTTCTCAAAGTAAAATTTAATGGGGGAGGGGGGGGGGGGGAGGTGACACCACGTTTTCCTCCCCGGGTGCCACCCATGCTAGCTACGCTACTGCCTACCGTAATTTGGTCAAGTAATGTCTGTCTCATATGAGCAGCACGTTTAGTAGGTCTACCCATATTCAGACAAATTAGTTAAAGTACTTCAGATCCACTAAAAATAAAAAAACAAACAAAAAATTTAACAAAACAAAAAAAACTTTAAAAAATGCAATAAAAAGTTAAATTAATAATTAGTTTCAGTTTCAGTGCCGGCAACCCGGGCGTTTATTTAGTTTCATGGTTATTTACATTGTTTTCTTTTCTTTTACCCGCCTCACTAGACAAAGTCTGTTCCGAGGCGAGTAAATCACATATTATGTTTGTTCCAAAAGAAATGTGTGTATTTAAACAAATATATATATGTATGTAAAAAGATAAAAAAGATAAATTATATGTTGGTATATTAAATATTTACATACATACTTTGTTTTTTAGATAAAAGTAAATTAAAATTTTGTGACTGTTGAATATAGCGGTTACATAATAGAAGTAATAATTAATAATTAATCATAATAATTAATATTGCAAAATTGCAGTTTCTCGTATTTGTTTTATTTGAATATTATATAATTTCGTGAGAACTTGTATGAAATGTTATTTATTTAGAATATTTTGAATGTCTGTTCTTTTCTTTTCATTCAACCATATTACAAATCTTTTGAAAAGCCAATTCAAATTATTTGGGGTGACGTAAGTTTTTTTTTGTGTTAGGAAGGTATTGAAAATGTGTGGTGCTAGGTAAGATTCGTGTTTTTTTGCAAAAGTTGATTTGATATGGGGAACTTGAAAGTGCTTATTAATTTTTGCTCTTGTGTTTTGCGAGTGAGGTATGTGGAGATGTGAAGTTTTGATACAGTTTTTGTAAATGATCTTCCTTATGAATAGTTTATTTACGTCTAGTAATTTGTTTTTGATCATTAGCTGTTCCGTCGGATGTTGGTAAGGTTTATAAAACATAATTCTAATTATTGTTTTGTGATTTATTTTAAGAGAATTGAGGTAAGTATCTGCTGCTCCTCCCCAAACTGAAATTCCATATGTTAAAATACTTTGACAGAGTGCGGAATATATATTTTTTAGTTGATTTAATGACATGATGTTTCGTATTGTTTTGAAGATGTATGATAATTTTCGTATTTTTTTTGATAATATATTAATATGGAGATCCCATTTTAGTTTATGGTCAACAGTTAAACCTAGATATTTAATATTGTCTGCATAAACAATTTTGTCACAAGTACAGCATGTGTTATTTGACGAAATATTGGTGAAGGGGTTGAGATGTAGTTGTGGTTGGCTATGTGGTTGACCAGCCTTTGTTTTGCTTAAAGTTAAATATTTTGTTTTTGAAATGTTCAGTGTTAGTAGATTATTTTGTAGCCATTTATTTACTACAGTCATCCCTGTTTCTGTGTTTTTGAATACCTTTTCCCATGATTGTGCCTTGAAAAAAATTGCAGTGTCGTCTGCATAACTGATTACTTTGTACTCAATTTTTCCTAGGTTTATCTCAGTTAGACTATTTATATAAATGAGGAATAGTATGGGACCCAAAACGCTGCCTTGCGGTACTCCATACCTGATATCTGCTTTGTCACTGCTGTATTTATTTATTTTTACTATTTGTTGTCTCTTTTCAATGTAGCTGACAAACCATTTTAGCGGTTGACCAGTTATACCGATATTTTTGAGTTTTTGTTGTAGTAAGTTATGCGAAATAGTGTCGAAAGCTTTTGCTAGGTCTAAGAATACCCCTATCACCTTTGATCCGCCATCTATGCTTTTCACTATGTAGTTGGTTAATTCTGATAAAGCATCTTCTGTACCCGTTTTGGCATGAAATCCAAATTGGCGGCTTGAGAGCAGGTTGTGTTTTTCAAGGTACGCAAGTAATCTTTTTTCATGGCTTTTTCTAGAAGTTTAGATAGTGAGTTTAGCAGAGTGATTGGTCTGTAGTTTAATATCAGAGTTTTGTCTCCCGATTTATGTATTGGAGTGATACATCCTATTTTTAAATGATCAGGGACAATTCCGAGCCTAAAACTTTGGTTGAAAATGTGTTGAAGCGGTATAAGTATGTGTTCTCGTAGATTTATCAGTATTTGATTGCAAATGTTATCCGGTCCCATCGCGCAATTTGGTTTGAGAGATTTAATAAGATCCGAGATTTCCTTTGTATTTACTTGATAAGCATTGAACGAGTGATTTGGTCGTATGGAAGAGCAAAGTTTGTATAAAGAGTCTTCTGATGTACAGTTTTTTTGAAGAATTTTTTCCGCTAGGGTAGAGCCAACTTTTGCGAATTCAGTGTTAATAAAATTAGCTATTTTATTAGGTTCATTGTTTGTTAAGACTTTGTCTCCGTTTATTAATAGTTCTTTGATATGTGAATCTTTCTTCGGAGTGGAATAAGTAATATTTCTTACAATTTCCCAAATTTTTTTAGGATCATTTTTGGCGATTTTTATTTCTTTTTGTAATATTTGTATTTGGCTTGTTTAATTAACTTATTACACAGGTTTTTATACAGTAAGTAATCTTGCTTTAGTTTGTTATCATTCGGATTTTTGTGGACTCGCATATGCATTGCATCTCTTTTATGAGTACTGTTGACTATTCCTTTCGTGATCCATGGTGTTATTTTTTTTTCTTTATGTGTGTAGTTCTTTTGTGGATTTTTTGTGGTGTGTTTGGTTATGTAGGTTTCAACCGTATTTATAAATGTGTCCAGCGCTGTGTTTGGGTCTATTTCATTTAGTACATTAGTCCAAGGTTCATCGTGAATATCCGATTTTAGGGACTTAAAGTTTATTTTGTCTTTCACGTTGTCATTTTTGTTTTTACTTTGTTCTTTGTTAAGAAGTATGTTTAATGTAGTTGTGAAATGGTCAGTGACAGTTGAGCGAATAATGGATGAAAAAGTTTTTTTTCTGGTTTTAGCAAATATATGATCGATATCAACAAACTTTTTCTACTCATCAATATGTAGGTACGATTTTTATTTTTGGAGTCGGTGTCAGCCAAGGTACCCGGCCCGGCATGTTCACTTGACACCTCCCCTCCCGACGTGGCCTCGCTCTCGCCTCTCGCTTCGTCTAGTCGCGCTTGCGACACAAGCACATCTCACCTATGACTATGTATGTAGTTACAAATCTACCTTGGCTGACACCGACTTCAAAAACAACAATCGTACCTACATATTGATGAGTAGAAAAAGTAAGTTGGTTATTAAGTTGTAGAAGGATACAATAGTATTATTATACTTTCCATTGCATTTTTTGAACTTGTTTTTTGTTTTGTAAATTTTTTTTTCTGATATTATTTCTCATCTGTCCTACTAGGTACTTCAATTAAAGTTGCATAACTGCATAGAAAAAACTCTATTTTTTGTTAGGAGGTGGGGGGGGGGGGCGCCACCAAGAGATTTCGCACCACCTAATAATTTAGCTAGGGCCGCCCCTGCACACTCGGTATTTCCTTTTAGAATTAATTTGTACCCTGTGATGCTAGAGCAGAGCGAAACCGGTCGGTAAATAAATTAATGAAATCCGTGGCCTTACCCAAAGTGTTTTATTTTTATTCAATATGTGAAACATGTCAATATGTTATCTTTTATTTTTATTCAATAAGTCAATATGTGAAATATGTCAATATGTTATTTTTATTTTTATTCAATATGTCAAACCACAAAGTGATTGCTTTCTACATTAATATTAAATATTTTAGTTACTTTTTATAATAACTCGGTGGAGAATGTGTTCTTTCTATTATACATAACTTTAATGATTCGCTACGTTTGGTGATTTACCAGAGGTGCCCGGGTTCATGAGGTGAGGTTTGTCTAGGTCTTGGAGGCGGATGACCAGGACACAATGAACCCCACATTTCTACCCACCCCGTAAACCATTTTCCTTCCCAGAACTCTCCTCTCCTCCCTTTCCTTTAAAAACCCTCCGCATAGCATCCCCAAAGATTACGAAAATTATTTTCCTCAGGGCCTCCTGTGTGGAGCCCACGTAAAAAAAATGATGTGCTTTCGAGTTATTTGTAATGGATTAATAAATGCATCAAGTGCACCCCATCCCATAATACCGTAAATGATTGAAGATTGCACCAGGAAAAAACAGATAATTTTTAATTTGTCAATATTAAGTACTTCGTTAAGATTATAAAGTACATGTTTAAAATATCTTAATTTAGAGATGATTTAGAATTTAGATTTATGTCAATAGATACACCTAAATATTTAATATTTTCAACTCTAAGAAGTTCATTGCACAGCGAACATGTTTCTTGATTGCAATTAGTATCGTGGATTGGTTATCTTCTGAAGTAGTTAGTTTTTTCTACACAGAAAAAAGAGTTTCAGAATGCTACTATATGAAGGTTCACTGTGTTTAGTGGGTTATCAATGGAAGATTTTCCGTTTTATGGAATTTTATTTTAAAATAGAATAAATTCACAAAAAAAATCCTAAACAATTTAGATATCGTTTAGTTATCAACGCTCTTATGAAGAAAGATAAAAACTTAATTCCAAGGTAAGTAGGTACCTCAGATTACAGTTTTTTTTATTATCTATGGTAGGTACTTATCCACATTTGAATGTCGTTGTGATTAAGACAGTGCCGGTGTGGTGTAACTAAGATGTAGGAAGGTTAAAAAAACTATGATACCTATCTCTGAAGGTCGAGCAACCCGGACCTAGGTAATATATTAATGTGAATAAAATTACAATATGATAATATATTTCAAGTATCGCCCTGGTAAGACCACCATTCAGAATTGAAATGTTGCTTTTTAGTTATTTATTACTAGAGAGTTCCCAGCATTCGTTGCAACGCTACTTAAATAGACCACCATTCAGAATTGAATTGGCATTAGGCGTGTTTGGTGACCACATCTGAATAGCCAGATACTTCCCCACCTTCCTCGTCCCTATCTCCTTCCCCACCCACTACTTTCAACCACAACCCCAATTGGGGATGCCATAGTCTCACTGGAGACGGGAGCAGCTGAGACTCTTGTGAGGTATAACTATAAAAAAAAATCAAGAAATTATTTATCCTTGCGTGTCTTTTCCCATTCGTCCCCATTCCACTTCCCCGTTCCGCTTCCCCTCCCGCTTCCCTTCCCTTTCCGCCTTCCCCCCTTCCCTATTCCGCTTACATGTGTCCCACGAACCCCCTTCCTCTTAACGCCATATTTCATAACGTCAGATCTCACCTGTATATAAATATGTTTACTAGTAGATCTGGCATTTAAGGCTCTGCAACCGGGCCCGAAAAGAAGAAGATGGAGAGATACGAAATTACGAATGTTAGAGGAGAGCGCTAACATTTACAGCGACAAAATCGATGCGAAAATTGCGAAAATGTTTAATAAAACACGACTCGTTCAAAATAGAGCAAAAATCTCGCGGGCATTGTCTAAAACAGCATTTATAGAAACACTGTGAATTTTTTCATACATATAACTTGTAAAATAACTGAAACAAACGTGTTAATAATGATTTTAGGAGCATACTCTGCGATTTTTTTCTATCGAGGGAATTTTATATAATTTGCGTTTCGGCGCGGGCAAAGTCTAGATATTATCTTCAAGAATAACATATATTTTTTTTAGAGCTTTAAAACTTACCGTGTTTAAGGGAAATATGTAATAAATCGGTACAAATCCGGGTTGCGGGCCCTTAAGAGGAATATAAACGCTAGAAATATTTCGAATCACGTGCCTGCAAAATTTTAAAATCGAGCGTCTTATTTGCACGAGGCAAGTAAGCGAAAAAGTGGTTTTTATTTATTTTGTGCATAATTTCATAAGAACGAAAAAAAGTTAGAACATGGAAAACCTCAAAAATAATCTTAGCCATAAAGGGGTATTTTTTAAAAATTGTTTTTTGTATTACTTCATAGTTAAGTGATGAAAAAACCTTTTTTTTGATGGTTTACACTTATATTTTTTGTTACGTAAATAATAATTTTATTAAAATTCCAATACATAGAAAAGCTAGTAAAAGCTTTGATTCATCCGTAGCATATTTTTTGATGTTCATACTGTAAGCCGATTCGTCGTAAAGAGTAATCAAAATAGTATCTAAATAGGATTTCACGTATATATTCATCTTAAGTATATACGCCCTTTGCGGGCGTGCGCACAACAATATAGGTATAGTATAAGAAATAATTTCATAACGCCAAATTATATACAAAAACCATTGCTGGCATGCGCACATCAAATCACTAACGTTTCATCGCAATCAGATAAATGGTTTAGGATAGCATAAGGGACAAACAAAGAAACATTCATTTTTATATATTAAAGATAAATAATAAAAAGGTAGTCCAACAACCCTGTCACATGACAGGTGTTTGTAGGTTCTACCAAAACAATATTTCTTAAAATTTAATTCACAATGTAACATTTCTAAGTACATTAGAGTTAGAAGGATAAATTTAACTTTAAAAAGTAGGTATAGGTATGTTGCTTAAGAGGGTATTACCAGAGAAAACCAGAAATATGTCATTTTTAAATCAGATTTTAGACGTATTTTTTTAGACGTATCTTTTCCATAAAAAATTATAAATGGATTTCGAAAGATTGTTCTTTTATCTAGCATTCTCATGTTTTAAATTTTGAGAAAAAATGTTTATTTTTAGTATATTAATAATGTTATACCATAGGTCGTTGGCAGATTTGTTAAATTTTCAAAAAAGACTTTGCATTATACATTACTTTACAATACATTATCTTGGTATCGCATGTTGAATTTTAATTTAAATAAAATCATTAAAAAATATATACGTAGGTACATGCGTTTCTTGACGAAAATTGGTCCGGTTGTGTATTTATTTGCGCACTTACAAACTAATATATTTCAGATTTTTTAACATTCTTATTTAACAGACATTTTTGATAAATGATAAATACTTATAATCAAAAAATAATTACAAAAAGTACAATATTTTAATAGTTTTACCATCACGCCTTTCAGCATTTTTGGATGTATGTATAAATTAGCAAATTTGGAATGAAATAAAATCGATATTGAGTTATAATTTTAAAAAGCTGTTACGGAGAATAATTAATCATTCTCATTGTAGCCGCCCTGCACGATCGTAAGAACAACTTTCGACGAAATGTGGATTTTCGGCCGCTGGCTGGTTAAAAGCTCCATAATAAGTTAATATTGAAATGGCTTTAGCCTTGTTAGCCCGCCTGACCAGATCAGGTACTTCCTCACTTACCTCTTCCTTATTTTACTTCCTCTTAACCACTACTTGCAGCCTAACATACCCCAATCATGGATGCCGTAGGCTCCAGACGGTTGGGTTGACCTGGATTCACATAAACTCTTGAGCGGTATTCACATAAAAAAAATGGAACTATTTAATATTTTAGGTTAATATCATGAAGGTACAGGTAAATCATTTTAAAGAGGCCCTTTTTCTTGTAGTGGTGTATTAGATGAATAAAATAAAAAAAACTGCATTATTTGTAAACACCACTTTTATACGTATTGCCGATGTTTCGCTAGCACCGTTTAGGTGCAAATTCAAAATTTAAAAAATTTGAACATTAATATTACGTAACTTGTTCCCTGTACGAGTATAGCTGAAAGAATAATAGGATTTTTTTACATTAGCTCCACGTAGGAGGCTTCGAGGAAAATCACTCCCCTCAGGGCCTTTGTCATCTTGGGGATGCTGTGTGGAGGGTCTATGCTGGAAAGGAAGGAGAGGAAGTTGTGGGAAGGAAAAAAGTATGAGGGGTGGAAGAATCTGGGGGTCAGTGTGTCCAGGATTGACGGGCGTACGAATCTATCTCTCTCACTGCGGTGCACGGCGATTTTCGAGAAAGTCCTGCTGTAGAGGTCAAAAGGTCTCCCTCAACCAGTCTCTCCAGATTCGGCCTGATGATTCCCGGGACAGTCGTACCCATTCCCGCCTCCCAAATGGTTAGGTATATAAAAAAGGTGAACTATTAACGATGACAATCTTTGACCGTGGTCGTATTTTTATAAACGTGTGTGTCACGTTTTAATATATTAATATTACATGTAACTATCTTACTAATATTATAAAGGCGAAAGTTTGTACGGATGTATGTTTGTTACTCTTTCACGCAAAAACTACTGAATGGATTTTAATGAAACTTTACAATAATATAGCTTATACATCAGAATAACATATAAGACTTCTGGCATTATGAAATTTGTATAAAAAATTGCAAAATGCACGCGAGCCGAAAAACCGAAAACGCGAGTTTGAAAACTGAATGTACCGGGAATGAATTTATGGAATGCGGGAGGGGGGCGAGGTGAATACTGGAGGGCGGAGGGGAATCTGGGAGGGGGGAGGGGAACTCGGGAGGGGGGTTCGTGGGACAAAGGGGGAGTGGAGTGGGGAGAGAGAATGTGGAGGAATCGGAGTGGGAACGCGAGAGGGGGAGGGGACGCGGGAGAGAAAGGGGAACGGCACGAATGGGAAAGGACACGCAGGGAGAAACTATTTCTTTATTAAATTGCATAGCAACGCATGCTGGGAACCAGCTAGTAGATATAAAATAATTATGTTTTTATTTTTTAATTTTCACTCAAGCTGGACAATTTTGAAACTGATATTCCCAATGCTCTTCAAAATTTTCACATTTTGAAAGTTTGCAAGAAATATTTGTTAAAGTTGTTAGAAAGGATTAAAAAAGGGGGTTTTCGGGCATTTATTTATCCTGTATGAACTTATAACAAAATAGAAGATAAAGTGATATGTGACACCTAGGTACGTTTTGAAGAGTTTTTTTAGGAATACTTATTAGTTTATGAGTTGTAAAGGAGAGGAAGTGCGCACTTTAAAACCCTGATCTTAGATAGTTCTTTGCATCGTCATTTCAGGGCGAGTTTATTGCATTAAATTTAATCGACCAATTGTGACAGTTTTGCGAAACTTTTTCATCGGATATCGCGGGGAAAATTTAATCTCTGCGTAAAAGATTGAGAGAAAGGAGAAAGCTTGGCTTAACACTTTAGTAGCCGAAAAATACCCTTTTCTCGGAATAAAAATTCCCGATGTTTATTTTTTTTACATTAACTCCACACAGGAGGTCTTGAGGAAAATAATTTCCCTCAGGGCCTATGTCATCTTTGAAGATGCTGTGTGGAGGGTATTATGTCATCTCACCAATAATTCTCCCACGAACATAACTTTAATAAAAACACTATGTTTATATACAGGATGTTAAATTACTTTCATTCCTGACATTCTTTGGAGTATAAAAAGTAAATGAAATTTTCGTCTCCGGTAAAGTTTTAAGTTTGAAGGTTCTGAAGTTTTTTTTTTTAAACAATATTTTTTTTCCACAAGTCATCACTAGTCACTCAGCCGAGTAACCGCTCAACACCTCACCCCGATCCTAACTGAAAAAAATGATGACTGAAAAGAAATGATTTTTTTTAATGTTTTACGTTGAAAACAAAAAAAAAAACACATTATAAACGTCACCAAAGACCAAATTTCATTATTTTTTTTTACTCTAAATAATAACAGAAATCACTTTTAAATTAGGTCAAGTACGTCCCTTAACATTCCATATATATATACGCAGGACTCCATAAATAAATCTAGGCTCACATCACTTGGCATTTCGAATACACCGAATTCCAGGTTGGCATTTGGCCTCCTCCACAAATGCTCTCCATGGCTGCAGTCCTTCGCTAATAACCTACAGTCCTCAGTTCTCCCGTCCAATCCTCTTTCATACAGTCTATCCACCAATTCCTCGTCCTGCCTCTGTACGGCTTTCGCGCTGCATTCGAATATTATAAAAATATACCTTAGGGGTCGTCCATTAATCACGTGATGTTTTTTGGCAACTTTTTAACCTCCCCCCCCCTCCCTGGTGATATAGTGAGGTTGTAGACTTCCCCCCCCCCCAAACTCAAAATAACTTGTATTTTTTTAGTACCTACAAAGTCTATTGAAATTTTCAGAATATTATCTTTAAATACAGGTATAATCTGATTAAATTTTGGAAAATAAAGCATCGTGATAAAAATTTCCAGGGAGACATTAAGGTTTCAGGTTGTTATTGATCGGCATTTGGTTTAGAAAAATAAATTCGTGATATCGAAAGCGTCAACGAATAATAAATACATGATATCTCATTATTTCCCCCCCCCCCCCTCCTTGCGATATTTGGTGTTTTTTTCCGAACCCCCCCCCCTTTCGAGCCTCACGTAATGAATGGAATACCCCAAGACCAAGATGAATTTAGAATGTTAGAACTCTTGAGCGGAGCACACGGCGATTTTTTTCTCTCGAGGGAATTTCAATAATTGCCGTTTCTGCTCTACAAATGTGTAGACATTATCTTAAAAAAATAACATATATTTTTTAGGAACTGTAAACTTAAAAATTGTTAAAAACACTTTGTTCTGTTCTTTTTTTAAAATTAAAAAAAAAAATATATAAATTACAATATACATGAATTACAAATATATAATATAAATAAATTACAAATAAATTTTAAACAGTAATTAATTAAATAATAGCTATATTTGATGTACCCCCATAAATTGGCAGGGCTTGTGTGAATGGGGGGGGGAGGGGTGGGGGTGTTGTTGAGATGATTCAGTTCGTATTCAGTTTGATTCAGTTCATGGTGTTATTATATTGGTTTTATTTGACATGATTCAGTTCAAGTTTTCAGTATAATTTTTATTACCTGTTATTTAATTTGTTTTACTCGTAGGTATGAAAAAAATCACAGTATATCTTTATATGCAACTAAGGCATTTGTCGAGAATTTTTTTTTTTTAAAGTAAGACAAACATTCCCGAGTTACGAATAACCCAACAATGTTTGAAAATCTCCTACTACCACCACAGAAAGCCGAAAATGTTACTTGTCTTGTGATGGAGGACTTAGCCAGCCGAGGAATAGGAATTGAATAGCGCTTGGGTCTCACCCGAGACCCAAGCGCTATGCCCACTCAACCACTGACCGGAATATTTGCTATATTTTAAAAGCGTTGTGTTTAATTAAATATTTTCACAATTTTCGATTAAATATTATCGTTTTTTTATATTAGCGCGCTCCCTGTAACATTCATATTAATATATCTCCCTTTCATTTATATTTCCATCTTCTCTTCTTTTTGAACGCTTATTGCGGAACCTTAAGGGTTAAATCTGAAATCGTTTCTTTACGGAGAAGGGTTATTCCCAAAGAATTTCGTCCAGAGAAATCATAACGTTCGCTCGCATGCACACACGTATCCTTCAGACAACATAATCTCGGTAATGTGGAACAAGATCGTTACAATAAAAGTAAATTCGGTTGATGGGTGACAACCCTAGAGGGGGGAAGTTGGGGAGAGTCAGCCAATTTGGCGATTGAACAAGTTATCCGATACCAAGTTAAATAGCGGACGGTTTCAGTTCGGGGGAAGGTACCTACTTAGTTGGAAAACTGCTGGCTTCGATAGACGAATTATTATTGTAAATGGTCGCTCTCTGGGGCTGCGTCGCGTTATAGGGGTGCGTGCAAAATCTATAACTTTTAGGTTATGTTATGGGTCATCTTCCTGATTGATTTACATAATATTAAAATTAATACAAAAATTTGGTTAGGTAATTACAGTATTTTATATACAAGTACGGAATTGATTTTTTAAATAATTTTCCCAGAGAAATTTAAAAAAGGATATACAAGTCCGGAAACTAGTGTTAAGAAGGAAACTGATGATTTTTTTTCTTATTTTTTGAACATTTAATTTCTTCATTTTTGACCTAAGAAATTCTAACTCCGGATTCAACCAAAGTTTAAATAAATAAAAAGTTAGCCCACAAAATCGACTCTAAATTTGATGAATATTTACCAGTTTTCGGAATCCATGTAAAAATGATATCCAAAAATTAATGCAAGGCTTGAAATTGTTCTTGTCCTCAAACGTAGCTAATTGATTTTCAAATAGAAGAAATTATTTACACAGTCAAATTATGAATCTTAATTTCAAAAAAATACTGGTAATAATTACACGTATAAGTTGGCGAAAAAGTAGGGCGCTGTCGTCCATGACATAACGATAGTAGGTGTGGTCGCCAGATCATAACGGTAGTTCATGTTTTCGCCTTCCGCCAACTTATACGTTTAATTAATATACGTAGCACTGTATATAAATTTATATCATTTTTATGAAATAAAAAAAAACTATGTAAGGTGAAGGACCCAAAACCTGACATGGCTCCAATGCTCCAATAAATGGCATAATAAATAACAATAAAAACAATGGGTCTCCGTATCATAAATGCCAAGTTTCGCAACAATGTCTATTTCGTAAAATGTAGGTGGTACCTAGATAGTCTAAAAAAAAGAAAAGGGTTGTTATTGAAAGCTCTTCACTTTATTTGAATTGAATAACTAACTGAAGAGTAACTCAGCAGTTTGATGGGTTTTAATGATGCTAGTACCTAAATTTGAAAACGGTAATGATTCCATAATGGATGTCAATGATGTATCTTCAAACGATTCAAGTTGTTGACATTAGGAGAACTGGCAAAATTTTACAGATGAATACTGAAATGTACGATATACAGCATTATATTAGGTATTACATATGAAATTGGTGTTTTGTATGGGAGGAACATAAAGCCGATTTTTTTTTATATAATATTTTTATTTAATCAAAGTATGTACCATTACTATCTATGCACTTTTGCCATCTCATAGGTAGTTCATCGATCCCTTTACTAAAAAAACATTTCGGACGGGAATCAATAAAATCTTTGAAGGCGGTTTGGACTGCCCCATCGGAGTTGAATTTTTTCCCTTGCAAAAAATTATCCAAATTTTGAAAAAAATGGTAATCTGTTGGGGCAAGATCCAGAGAGTACGGTGGATGTCTTAGACATTCCAACTGAAGCTCCTCTAATTTGGTAGCCGTCTGTTGTGCAGTGTGTGGTCTAGCGTTCTAAAAAAGAAAAGGGTTGTTATTGAAAGCTCTTCACTTTATTTGAATTGAATAACTAACTGAAGAGTAACTCAGCAGTTTGATGGGTTTTAATGATGCTAGTACCTAAATTTGAAAACGGTAATGATTCCATAATGGATGTCAATGATGTATCTTCAAACGATTCAAGTTGTTGACATTAGGAGAACTGGCAAAATTTTACAGATGAATACTGAAATGTACGATATACAGCATTATATTAGGTATTACATATGAAATTGGTGTTTTGTATGGGAGGAACATAAAGCCGATTTTTTTTTATATAATATTTTTATTTAATCAAAGTATGTACCATTACTATCTATGCACTTTTGCCATCTCATAGGTAGTTCATCGATCCCTTTACTAAAAAAACATTTCGGACGGGAATCAATAAAATCTTTGAAGGCGGTTTGGACTGCCCCATCGGAGTTGAATTTTTTCCCTTGCAAAAAATTATCCAAATTTTGAAAAAAATGGTAATCTGTTGGGGCAAGATCCAGAGAGTACGGTGGATGTCTTAGACATTCCAACTGAAGCTCCTCTAATTTGGTAGCCGTCTGTTGTGCAGTGTGTGGTCTAGCGTTCTAACGCGCGTTTGTTGATTTGCTTCACTCAATTCGTCATCCGCACGTTTGGCAAACCTCAACAAACCTTCACAAACGCAAACGTGCGGATAGGGTGTTTGGCTTGGTTTGCGTAAGTTTGCAAGCGTTTGTTACCGATTTGCCGAGTGTCGGTTTTTCGTCACAAATCAAAGGGAATTTGCCGCAAGCGTTTGCAACGCATCCACACGTTTGTGAGCACTCAGTGTCGTCTGTGCAGTGGTGGCTAGAAGTGTGTCGATTCACTTATTTTACGGAATCGATTCCGGACCCCGAATCGACTGGGTGGACTCGATTCACTGGACTCGCTCCTTTGATTCCGGCGATTCCACCGGACTCGCCGAATCAAACTCATTGTGTCGCTCCGCCGGAATCAGCAGGAGCCAAACTCTCCTGCTGATTCAATGCCGAGAGTTGATTCCGCCAGACTCAAATTCATTGTGGCGCTCAGCCGGAGTCGTTGAATCGGCCGGAACCAAACTCAGTTTGACTCCTGCTGATTTAATGCTTAGAGTTGATTCAGCTTGACTCGCCGTACTCGGCGGAATCGTGGAATGTTACGGAGTTGGGGAATCATAATAACATACGAGGAGTAAAAGTAGGAGTTGTGAATGAACTTTACTTCAGTTTATTTACCTGGAATCGGAAACAATTAATGAGTCGAGTAATGTTTGTAAATCATCAACCACTGAAACAGTGATTTAGTCTTGACCTAAAAATAAATGCTGTCAACTGTAATATTATATCATTGAAACCTATTTGGGATTTAAAAAAATTAAACATAATTAGGTTTTTGCTTTTCAAGATATGATATTTTTATTATTATTTAAATGGTACTCACCATCTGGTGTTCTCAACAAAAGCGGGAGTTAATTTACTAGTAAATGTTCGAAGTAAAATATTAATTTTATAAAACCGAATGTTTTCTACAATGTCCTTTAACAGTAAAGCATTTTTATTACATTTATTTTTTAGTTACATTTTCTATCACAATGACCCTTTCAAATCTCATCGAAAATTGAACTTTTTTGCCACCTCGTGATGCGCTTCAATGTGTTAGTGTCGAGCCGTTGCTGTCAGCTGGGCGTGTGTGTTTACATTAACATGTTATTGTTTATTGCGAGATTATTATTTCGAGAAATCTTATCTTTATATAGCTTATAATAATCTGTTTGAGATGAGTAATGTCATTTGACGGCTTTATGAGAACCGTGTAAGATAATATTAACGTTTTATTTGAAATTCACGAACAATGGAGTTCTTGTACCTTGTGTTTAAAAAATGATCTTCATAAAACAAGTAATTATCGCCGGCGCAAACTTGCCGGAAAGCAAATTTGCTCCGACAAAAGGAAAAAGCAATGGTCCTTGCTATATTTTGACTACGAAATTATGCCATTTCTTTTTGAAAAATGTTTTCGTGACCGGTTAGAGCGGTACACTGTGCCCCGGCCCGCGCCGTGCACCTCTTCCCTTGAGTGGCTCCTGTACTTTCACTCTCTCACTCGTTCCCGAGTGAGAGAGTAAGACCGCCCTGCTAGAGCAAATCAACGACCCCCGGCCCGCGCCGCATACCTCCTCCCGTTAGTGATTCCTTTACTCTTACTCTGTCACTCGTTCCCGAGTGCGAGCGACTCCGGAACTGATTCATAACATTTTGCGGACTCGGAACGAATCAAACGCATTCGGACTCGGAATCTTTGGATTCGTTCCGGCCGGAACGACACACTTCTAGTGGTGGCTAACGGACGTGAGTTGCGGTTAGTATATTCATGCGTGAGTTGTACTTCAAAATGAGTGACTGGTCAAATGAGGACGTTTACGATGCCGGGAATTCTATCAGGGAGAGCCATGCATTTGGGACCCAAGCCATAGAGAGCATAAGGATAATAAGAAGGTTACCGATGCATGGAGTCGCGTTAGTAACTTTTGGAAGAAACTAGTAAAGGAGCTGAAAGCCAAGAAGGAAATTTTTATATTCAGAAAACATCCAAAAAAGAAAGAAGAACGTATTCGTTTCTTCCACTTATTTTCTTGTATTTATAATAAAAATAACTTAAGGCGATCCTATATAGTTCCATCAAAAATCGAAGAATTTACGCCCTTTTGTGGGAGGAGTTTAAAAATACTCGAGAAAAAAGCCTTTGGAAAGGTTGGAAAAGGTATTTGAGATTTTTTTTACAGGTTGATTTCGTAAAGGCCTGTAAAAACATTAACTCATTTTTTTCGCATTTTTTAATTGTATTAAAACAGGATTTTAAAATTGATTTCACGGAACAAAGCGACGCGGAGCCTAACGTTTAGGGGCGAACAGATAAAAAAAAACGGGCGTGACTAGTTATGTAGCCCTTCGGTGGACGGCATAGAGTTCACTTTGAAAATCCAAATTCGTCTACTGCCGGCCGTATTGTAAAATAACAACGCGAAAATGCATATTTTATTTTATTTTGTGAACTTCGGGCGTAAATATCAATTTTTTTTAGCGATTATTATAAAAGAAACTGAATTTGCTACATTAAACAATAAAACCATATTCGAAAAGGGGTTTATAAATAGGAGAATTTGGACTTTTTACCGACTTTAAATTTTATTTTTTTATAGGCTTATTAAAAGACTTAAAAAAAACTGTGACAATATTTTTTAGGGCCAAGATATGTTCTACACGCAGTATTTAATAGAAGCTTCTATAATACTTTTAAGCGATCCAATTTTCAAAACAAAAACATACAATTTTGTATGATTTTGCATTATTTACAATAGCTTCATCTTAAGCCAAATGTTATGGCCGATGCGACAACCTCGACGTCCGTCATGCTTGCCTCTTCAGAACAAACTAATGCACTCGCAAGCGTGTGGATGGCCACGTTTGAATTCCGAAATCAAGCCAAACGTTTGTAGAGATTTGGAGTTTGCGGCAAGTGGCAAACGTGCGGATGAGGCATGAGGTACCCACCTTTCAAGCTTGTTCACCTTCCTAATTTGCTTCAAGTGGATTAAAACAGTTTTATCACTAACACCGCAGCCTGCAGCTAACTCGGACGTGGTTTGTGATGGATCCGCTTCCACAATAACCTTCAATTCTTCATTATCAACTTTGGTCTCCGGCCGTCCACGGGGCGTGTTCTGCAGGTCGAAATTTCCAGAACGAAAACGTTGGAACCAAAAACGCACTGTGTTTTCTTTTGCGGCACCGTCGCCATACACATCATCAATCCTTCGAACCGTTTCTGCAGCACTGGTGCCACGGTGGAACTCGTACTCGTAAATAACGCGATATTTCAAGTTTTCCATGTTGTAAACTAAGTGACGCAAAGAAAAAAAACAATTAAGGAAAAAACAAATGAATTATAATTTTCGAAACACAAATACATGAGTAAATAGCTGTACAAATTTGAATTTGGAATTCCTAACCAAAGAGAAGATATTTGATATCAAAGTTGCCAGTACGGCAAAACGCCAATTTCATATGTAAGGACCTAAAGGACCTAATATTATCTCAACTATGGCTACGCTCCTAGGATGGGTATTACCGTGTGGACTTGACCCAGGATCCCTGATGTTACTTGGTGTAGATATCCTAAGTAAACCACACGCAAGATCGTTCCACCCGCTGAAGAGGATGCAGAACGATACGGAGTTGATTCATTTTAAGTACATGCATGAAAATTTATTAATTTATTTGTTTTAGTAGATAAACGCTTATTATTTTAGATACCTAGCACAAGTTAATGTTTATATAAGAACAGTTTTCAGTTTCAACGTAAGTAAGGTAAGCCTGTTTTCTTTTAATAATAATGGCAATAAAATAACTTTGTTTAATTCTACTTTATTATGTTTTTAACAAACCAGTTTCATTTTCATCAGGGTTAATAAAATATATTCAATAAAGTTAGTACAGAATATTTAAATGAAAAGTAGAAGAGGGAGAGGGAACATCAACTTTGGTGGAGGTAAAATCTAAGAGGGGGGGGTGGGGTAAAAGTAGGCCGGGGGCGGGGGGGGGGGGAGGGGGGAGGGCGAATATTTTAATAATGGTGGTGTTTGACAAATCTAACTGCTTATTTAGTAAATGGGTTTTATTTATTTTTAATGGCTTTTTTTTCTTCTATAATGATTATTTTCCAACTGCCAGCTGTTTGTTCCTTGTGTGCCTGGTATTGGAATGGATTGAATTTGCCATGCCAATTATTGTTGATGACGTTCATATACAACACATAACTTTATTTTGTGTTAATTTTATTATATGTTTTATTTGGTTATTTTACCCTCCTTCAGAAATGTATTGTTTTTCTTTCATTGAACAAAACCCATTATTCATTTTAGTTACAGTGTAAGGTTTAACAACAAATGAAGTTTTTATTTTTCCTTGATGCCAGGTATTGGGCACTTAACCTTATCTGGTAGATATTTATTTTTTCGTTGTGAGAGAGATCACAGTTTTATCTTACCTAACAATCTAAATTAAAAATGCCTAACCATGGATTTCCATAAAATAATTGGATTTTAATAAAGATGAATAATATTTTTATAAAAACTGTGGGGGTTGTTTCATATCAATGAATTAGTTAGAATGGGTAGACATCGGGGGGTATAATGAGATATCACGTGTATTTATTTTTCGTGATAATATTCTGAAAATTTCAAAATACTTTGTGATAAAAAAATACACGTGATTTGGGGGGGGGGGGGGGGGGGGTTAGTTTAAAACCTCACCACATATCACCACGGGGGGGGGGGGGGGGGTTAAAAAGTTGCTAAACAACATCACGTGATTAATGGACGACCCCTTATTAAATAATATTCACTAAACCAATTAGTTACTTTTAAATTTTCCTAATACTGAATATTTCCTAAAATCTATTGTCCATTGTAGGCACTCTTGGTTGGGCCACATTTTGGCCAGTTTATAAACACCTCTGAGCACTGGTCAAAAAATCCAAATTTGAGACACTCATCTCTAAAACGTAATATTTGGAATGATTTAAAAAATTCCCGCGCGTTGTTATAACTTAGTATTTTAATTTTTCAGCAAAAGATGTCTCTCATCTATTGTGAATTATTTTTGGTTATTCAATTAATTTTATTGTTGGCATTATTTTTTCGTAAACCGAAAATATTGCAATTTTTTTCTTACAAATCATTGATAATGTGTTAGATATTTAAAAAAGGCATGATCGAATTTAAATTTATATCTGTTATGATTATCAACTAGGTTACCTTATAGCTTATAGAAATTTAATGATATTATTTGTGTATATTTTTTTTACTGCGTTCATAGATGGCGTCAATTTAAATATTTGAGGAATAAAATAAAAAAATTTTATAGCAAGGAATCAAATCACTTGAAAGAAGTTCCACGTGACAGCTTTGTAAAATAGTTTCATAGATATCCGCTAGAGTTCAAAATGGTACGGAGAAAAGTAAAAGTAGTACATGATGAAAAACGATTGACGCGACTCGCGTTGTTTGTGGTTTTCTGTGGGATATTTTTGACATATCCATAATATTTTGTGGAATGTCGGGGCCTACGATAAACAACGTGGGGCCAAAGAAAGAAGAAAATTTTCACGAGTTTCTCACAGAGGTTAGTTTAACAACATTTAACTTGTAAACAAAGTGTTTTTGTGAAATGTAAGGTTAGGTTATTGTTATGTTATTCTTTGCTTTCAGGTGAAAGAAATCGAGAAACGAGACTCAGTTCTCACGTCAAAACAACAAATTGAGCGACTTCTCAGGCCTGGATCCACATATTTCAATTTAAATCCTTTCGAGGTGCTACAAGTCGATCCCAAAACACCTATCGAAGAAGTCAATAAAGTATACAGAAAGTTTACTATCTTAGTACATCCAGACAAAAATCAGGTAAGTTTTTGTGTTTATAGATCATTTCCGTGTTATTTAGTTTTTATTTCTAAATGTTTTGGTGGCTTACAAGAATAGAAACTTAAAGTAATACAAGACATAGTGTCAACACTTCTTTGGGTTCAAACGACTGAGTAAGTTGACTGGTACCACTGCAGTCAGTAAGGGTCTTTTGAACTGATATTTTGATCAATCTGGACATTTTCAAATCCCAAACTGTAATTCTCTGACCGATCTAGACCTCTTAGATCCTAGGGTAAATATGCAGTTAGTCTAAGGCGGCCAACCGTTCCGCATTCTGCGGGACCGTCCCGCATTGACGGTTGTAGTCCCGCATTGAAAAATTTAATGAAATAGTCCCGCAAATCGTCTAAAGCGTCCCGCATGTCCCGCATTCCCATATTTTTGTAATATAGTCTATGGCAGACAAATAAACTTTCTCAAAGTTAATCTATTTTAATCATTTCCGTTCATATGTGGTTAAGTTGATGACAAAATTTGTCCCTGGAAAAGCCCGAAGATATCGACCTAGGGATTGGTTTATTTAGATAAGCCAAAGAGAGCCAGTGTAGTATTGAATTGATAACCCGTATTTTTTTTCATTTAAAAATCAAATCAAAAAATTTGTTGACCATTCCGCCGACCGCGAAAAATCAAAGTTGTAATTCACTGAATTTCAAAAAGAATTTCTTTTCTTGCAAAAGTTTTTATCTTCATGTTCTGAGTATAGTTTTAATGCGCCGCATACAGATATTCTTAATTATAAATAAACAGTTTTGTGTTCAGAATGTTAAATTCCAGTTGGATTCATAGACCGGGAGGGGAGATAGGTAAACCCTACGTCATCGACTACATGAATGAAACTACTTTTAAGTGATAATGGGCATCTAGAAAACCTTAAAAAAGCTGGTCTGCCGGTGCGCCTCTTGGCAGGAGCCGCGCAGTCATGGAAATAGTCAGCGATTTTTTTGGTCTAAATTACGTCATCGACTACACGAACGAGAATGGTCTCATATGATAAAGGTTGATTAGAAAATGAGAAAAAAGCAGGTCTGCCAACCGGCAGCCTGGCAAGTTCGGAGGCAGCCGGCGTCAAAGTGGGGAAAAAATTGGTCGATTTTACGTCATCGACTACACGAATGAAACCAATGAATAACTATAGTCCAGATTATTCCATATAAGAATTTCGCGGTCTGCCGACCAGCAGCCTGGCAAATTTGTGTGTAGGATTTTTTTAAGTTTTTTTTTTTTTTTTTAATTTTTCGTTTATCTTTATTATTATTTTTATTTCACTATATTTTTAAAAACTTTGAATGACATATTTTAAAAAAATAATTGAAAAATATAAAAAAAAATAATTTAAGAGTTCCCAGTGTACCCATACGTCAGGCGAGCCTTTAGACGCCAAACCACTTACGAAACCTGCCGCGGTGCCCCTCACCGCTGTCGCGTGTTAATATTTTTGTACAAATTTATAATAATAATAGTCCTTTTAAGATTGCCTAATAGTCCATAGTAGTTGGGAGTTCGAACAACCAACCCACCGTCGCCGTAAGAGCTGCGTTCGTCCGAAAAACGACGGAAATTTCCGAACTCCGTCAGTTTCATATCGGTTTCGCTTGCCCTGCTGCATCGATTACATCGAATACAAGATCGGAACTAACGAAAACCTGTAGTCTAAATCATCCCATTTATGACTTCTTTCATTTGCCGACCAGCAGCCTCTCAGTTTTTTGTGTACGATCTTTTAAAGTTTTAAATTTTTTTAAATTAAATTTTATTTCTTTTCAATATCTTTATTATTATTTTTATTTGAATATGGTTTTAAAAACTTAGAATGCAAGATTTTAAACAAAATAAGTTGTAATCATAAAAAAATAAATTTTGAGTGTTCCGAGTGTACCCATCGGACGGGAGAGCCTTTCGACGTGGAACAACTTACTGGAAACTGGCCGCGGAGCCCTTCGCCGTCAACGCGTGCCCATATTATTAAACCAATTTATAATAATGCAAGTCTTTTTAAGATAACCTAATAGTCCACAGTGGTTGAAAGTTCGAAGAACCACCGCACCGTCACCATAAGAGCTGCGTTCGTACGAAAAATGATGGAAATTTCTGAACCCCGTCCATTTCATATCGGTTTCGCTTGCCCTGCTGCATCGATTACATCGAATACAAGATCGAAACTAACGAAAACCTGTAGTCTAGATTATTTCATTTATGAATTCCTTGGTCTGCCGACCAGCAGCCTGGCTGTTTTTGTGTAGGATCTTTTAAAAAAAAAAATTTTTTTTAATTAAAAAAAAATATTTTCAAAATTCTTTATTATCATTTTTATTTGAATATGGTTTTAAAAACTTAGAATGCAAGATTTTAAATGAAATAAGTTGTAATCATAAAAAAATAAATTTTGAGTGTTCCGAGTGTACCCATCGGACGGGAGAGCCTTTCGACGCGAAACAGCTTACTGGAAACTGGCCACGGAGTCCTTCGCCGCCAACGCGTGCCCATATTATTAAACACATTTATCATAATAATAGTCTTTTTAAGATAATCTAATAGTCAATGGTGGTTGGAAGTTCGAACAATCACCGCACCGTTGCCATAAGAGCTGCGTTCGTACGAAAAACGACGGAAATTTCCGAACCCCGTCCGTTTCATATCGGTTTCGCTTGCCCTGCTGCATCGATTACATCGATTACAAGATCGGAACTAACGAAAACCTGTAGTCTAAATCATCTCATTTATGACTTCTTTCGTCTGCCGACCAGCAGCCTGTCAGTTTTTTGTGTACAATCTTTTAAAGTTTTAAATTTTTTTTAATTAAAAAAAAAATATTTTTAATATCTTTATTATTATTTTTATTTGAATATAGTTTTAAAATCTTAGAATGCGAGATTTTAAATAAAATAAGTTGTAATCATAAAAAAATAAATTTTGAGTGTTCTGATTGTACCCATCGGACGGGAGAGCCTTTCGACGCGAAACAACTTACTGGAAATTGGCCGCGGAGCCCTTCGCTGCCATTGCGTGCCCATATTGGTTGGTAGACTCGAAACACTTAAATTAATTTTTTTATCATTGCCACTTATTTTTATTTAATCTGGCATTCCAATTTTTTAAAACGATATTGAAATAAAAATAATAATAAATACAATGAAAATAATTTTAATAAAATTAAAAAAACTTTAGAAATCGTACGTAAAAAACTGCCAGGCTGCTGGTCGGCAGACCAAGGAAGTCATGAATGCAATTGTCTAGACTACAGTTTTTCGTTAGTTTAGATCTTGAATTCGAAGTAATCGGTGCAACAGGGCAAGCGAAACCGATATGAAATGAACGGGTTTCGGAAATTTCAGTCGTTTTTCGGACGAACGCAGCTCTTACGACGACGGTGCGGTTGTTGTTCGAACTTCCAACCACTATGGATTATTAGGTTATCTTAAAAAGACTTATATTATTATAAATTGGTTTAATAATATGGGCACGCGTTGACGGCGAAGGGCTCCGCGGCCAGTTTCCAGTAAGTTTTTTCACGTCGAAAGGCTCTCCCGTCCGATGGGTACACTCGGAACACTCAATATTTATTTTTTTATGATTACAACTTATTTTATTAAAAATATTGCATTCTAAGTTTTTCAAACAATATTCAAATAAAAATAATAATAAAGATATTGAAAAAAAATAAAATTTAATTTAAAAAAAAATTAAAACTTTAAAAGATCGTACACAAAAAACTGACAGGTTGCTGGTCGGCAAATGAAAGAAGTCATAAATGGGATGATTTATACTACAGGTTTTCGTTAGTTCCGATCTTGTATTCGATGTAATCGATGCAGCAGGGCAAGCGAAACCGATATGAAACGGACGGGGTTCGGAAATTTCCGTCGTTTTTCGGACGAACGCAGCTCTTACGGCGACGGTGGGTTGGTTGTTCGAACTTCCAACTACTATGGACTATTAGGCAATCTTAAAAGGACTATTATTATTATAAATTTGTACAAAAATCTTAACACGCGACAGCGGTGAGGGGCACCGCGGCAGGTTTCGTAAGTGGTTTGGCGTCTAAAGGCTCGCCTGACGGATGGGTACACTGGGAACTCTTAAATTATTTTTTTTTATATTTTTCGATTATTTTTTTAAAATATGGCATTCAAAGTTTTTAAAAATATAGTGAAATAAAAATAATAATAAAGATAAACGAAAAATTTTAAAAATAAAAAAAAAACTTAAAAAAAAAGGAACACAAAAATTTGCCAGGCTGCTGGTCGGCAGACTGCAAAATTCTTATATGGAATGATCTGGACTATAGTTATTCATTGGTTTCATTCGTGTAGTCGATGACGTAAAATCGACCAATTTTTTCCCCACTTTGACGCCGGCTGCCTCCGAACTTGCCAGGCTGCCGGTTGGCAGACCTGCTTTTTTCTCATTTTCTAATCGACCTTTATCATATGAGACCATTCCCGTTCATGTAGTCGATGACGTAATTTAGACCAAAAAAATCGCTGACTATTTCCATGACTGCGCGGCTCCTGCCAAGAGGCGCACCGGCAGACCAGCTTTTTAAGGTTTTCTAGATGCCCATTATCACTTAAAAGTAGTTTCATCCATGTAGTCGATGACGTAGGGTTAACCTATCTCCCCTCCCGGTCTATCATATGATGAAATATTTCGATGGAAAACATTCTCTTATTCGAAGTGCAGTAGTTATAAAATTCTAGTTGCAGTTGTATGTGCTGCCAGAATCAAAGAGTAACAATTTTCATGTTCTGAGTGTAATTTCAATGCGCCGCATAGAGATTTAATTTAAACCAGTTTTGTGTTCACAATGTAAAATTTTAACTGGATTAATCTAATGACATATTTCGAAGGAAAACATTCTCTTATTCAAAGTGCAGGTATAAAATTCTAGTTGCGGACTATGCAGTAGCATAGCGAGGGGGGGTGGACCACCCCGGGTGCCACCCGATGGTGGGGGGGGAAGGAAAATTACGAAGGATATTGTCACACAAATATTGAATACGGCGTTATTTTCGTGCCTGACGGTCTTTTTATAGACGAAAATAGCCTATTTCTGAAAATCTCTAGCCAACCCCCTCCCCCCCAGGACAGACCAACTATTTTCATGTTCTGAGGGTAGTTTTAATTCGCCGCATACAGATTTAATTTAAACCAGCTTTATGTTCAGAATCTAAAATTTGTGTTGTGGATTCATCTAATGTAACATTTCTCTTATTTGAAGTGCAGTCATAAAATTCTAGTTGCAGACTATGTATGTGCTGCCAGAATCAAAGAGAAACCATTTTCATGTTGTGATTGTAGTTTTTGAGCCAAATTCTCGATTTTCGAGAGAGAAAATTTGAAACGTATACCTCCCCCCCCGTCGACACCGCACGCCACTGTGTCCCGCATTGATATTTGACAAAGTTGGCCGCCTTAAGTTAGTCCACCTCACGGATAACACGGAACGTTCGTGTTGTCGAAGTTTGATGCACGGATAATACGGAATGTTCCTTTTTTAACTAATAGACAATCAAATATGACATTTGTCGGAAGTACCAATCTTATAAAATAAATTCTCTAAAATAAACTCGCATTTCATCATACTTTTAAAAAACATCCCAGGTTTTGAATGGTTTCTTGGCAAAGCAAGGTTTGTCTAGTGGGTTTGTGTAATTATTTTAATACTTTTCTTTCCATGTTCTACTGTTATAAATACAGGTACAAACTTGTCAATGATGCATTCACTTTGTTTTATGCAAAAATATTTTTTCTATGATTGACAGCATTGATGAAGTGTTAAAATAAAAACAATGAATAAACATGGCTTTACCGCGCGAGTAAATTAATTTTAACAAAATTAAAATGTTAAATGCATAATTTCGGCATGTTTTTTGGTCTCCCCCGACATAAATACTCACTTTTCGTAATAATAAAGCTAAATCTTAACTGTTTGGTAAAAAGTATTCCGTATTAACGAGTAAGCGGTTTAATGCATTAAAAATGATCCTAGTTTCAAGTCATCCTCAGTGTTAATCAACATAGTAGAATATATTAGAATAACGACATCACCAACATCACGCTTGTATGAAAACTGGGAGATGCACACCGCAAACAATCGTTGAGTTATCTTTTTCTGTACTTATTTACCCATTATTTGACTTTTTATCAAAGTTTTAATACGGTTCTGGCTAGCATTCTCCATAACCCTTCTTAATTTTTCTTATTTAGTATTTGAAGTTAACCTAATTTAAATTTTGATTATAATATTACTGTAATCTAGATTTCTTATATTATATAGAAATCCTTATTGGTGTAATATTTCTCAGGGCCCAATTAAGGATGCCAACCGCCCAAAGCTAGCATACTGATAGCCACCCCCCCCCTCCGCCTCCTCAATCTGACATCTCAAAAAAATTCAATGGTTCCCCCAATTGGGGTACCTTTGTTGTGCCGGTGAATGGAGTGGAATATGAAGCATAACATTCAAAAAGACGTGGAAAAGCGCCGGAGGAGAAAATTTATCTAGGTCGGTGGGCGAACCAACAATTGCATTCGATTTTTATTTTTTGGAAAATCAATATCCTAACAATATTTAGAAAGAATCCTAAAGTATTTTTTTAAATGGAAATCATTTAGTGTTTCAGATAGGAGTTTTAGAATCTACGGCAAAATGATTTCCATGTATTTATAATGACAATTATCATATGGTATAAGGAAATTACTCACAGGAATATGCTTTGATGTATTCTTTGCAATTTTTGCAGGTATGATTTCTCTTCGGCGTTCTTCACTCGATGTTTTTTGTTGCTTTCACTTCGTATTGTTTCTAAATCTGAGTAGGTGACTGGTATCGTTCGCGGGAGCCCTTTGTCACACCGTTACTTACGAATAATAATGACAAAATAGCATATTGCGTTAAATGCACTGCGGCTCGTTATTGTGAAAGTGAATAATAGTTTCCAAGTATGCAATGCGAGGAGTAATTGCGATGTTTTTTAAGCGAGTTATATTCACTAGGACCTCGTGTCCGCGGCGCTGCTTGAATATACTGACGTTTTGGGGGACAAACGGGGAAAGGGAGCAGATAATTGCCGTACAACATATATATTTCTGTTCCCAAATAAATACAAAAATAATTTACCGAGCGCAGCCGAATCTTAATTTGGTATTTTTTTTTGGATTAGCTAAACCATACGATCTCTGCTAGATAAGTTCTCCATCACTGTCCCGTTAGCCCGTTACGGGTGCATTGCAATACAGGGAGCAAATCAATGCACCGAGAAATGAAAAGTTTTGAAAATACTATAAGGGCCCCTGGCCTTCGGCCGATCACCCGAGTTGCGCCCCCAAAAATCTAGGCTTCAGCCTAGTGAGCCTAAGGGTTAATCATTCCCTGATACTCATTAAGAAAGGCATCCGTGTTTGTTCGTTCAATTGGTTATCTCATTAAATGTGGATACTTTTTAAAATACAGTTAATTATTGTATTAGCTGTTAGGGCAGAGCATAGAAGTTTGAAATGTCACTAATTTGCTTTTATATATATTATAATTATTGTACAGTTCTCTCACTAATCTGCTTTCCGAAAACCTGGCAAGTGTCCAATTAGTGAAAGCAGCAGTTTATAGTGCGCACATACAAAATGTGCTAAAAAAATATGGCATGGCCCAACATTTTGAACACGGTTGACATTTGTCTTTTAAGAGCAGAACGAAACGAAATGAACAGAATTCTGTATATTATAGTACAGTAGCGATATGTAGGTTCAGCTGGAATGGGCTCTTGAACTCGGGTTTTTCGCGGGAAGCGGATCCTACTCCTTTTTCAAATCGACTACTCCCAGAGAACCCGGTATAGTACTCGAACCCAAACCCAAACCGGCGGTCCGAGCCATTCACGAGTCGGGCGCAGAAGTCGCGGTGGTCCGAGCCAATCCCACTCGAGTTCGCCGACTCCGGTCAAACACCCGTGCATCTCAGTCTGAGCCACTTACCAGTTGGGAGCAGGTCACGCGTTCGAGTTTTTTTGTGGGCTCCGGCTCCGAGGTCCGGCTCCGGTGGAACCCGTGTATCTTGGTCGCGAGTCGGAAGCAGGTCGCGCATTCGAGTTCTTTTGCGGGCTCTGGTTCCGAGGTCCGGCTCCGTTTGAATCCGTGCGTCTCGGTCCGGGCCATTTGCGAGTCGGGAGTGACTCCCGGGACCTGCTCCAAGAACTCAAGTACTTTTAAAAGGAAGCATGTATAGGAGAAATGCAGAACTTACCCATCTCTAATAGGAAACAGATCTTCTAAAACAAAACAAATAATTTTATTCCAACACAAGAAAATTTTATCCTTAGAAAATAAAATGGTAAATATTCAGAACAAACGTCAACGGTTAATACGCACTTTTTTTTTATAAAACCTTTTGATTCTTTTTAATTACCATAAAAGACAACTATTTGCATTCGGGGAGGTTGAAAATGTAACATTTTTAATTTTAGTTACGTAAATTGAAAATTTGCTTTCGTATTTAAACACAACGCTTCACCATATGCAATTTGTAATGATTATTGTCATTTTATTATGTTGGTATTCCCTTAATTACAAACAGAGAAAAAAACCTACGGCTAGAAACCATTGATTTTCACTTTTTTTTAAATATTAAATAGTACCTACTTTATGTAAAGTCTGAAAGAATTTGAATGAAAATAAGTAATATAAAAATCTTTTTTTAACGCATCAAAATAACATCTTGACTCATATTGAATCTAACCTAACCTAACCTACTATCCCAATCTAACCTAACCTAACCTAACCTAACCTAACCCAACCTAACCTAACCTAACCTAACCTAACCTAACCTAACCTAACCTAACCTAACCTAACCTAACCTAACCTACTAACCCAACCTAACCTACTGACCCAACTTAACCTCTTACCTTTATTGATGAAAAAAATCATTAAACATCAATTCTTTCAATTCTTTAAAAAAAACATCCCAGGATTTATCTAGTTTGTATTCGAAGCAAAGTTTCTAACCAAATTAGTGCTTACCTAATTCAAAATTCGTGGTATAACTAATTTTCTAGCCACTCGTTATTTTATACAGCCAATGCAATGTGAAATATCAGTAATGTTATTTTATACAGCCAATGCAATGTGAAATATCAGTAATACCAACATGTTAAAATAATAATATTGCAAACAGAGTGATTTGACAGTGTGAAAGCAAATTTTCAATTTACGTAAATAAAATTAAAAATGTAACATTTTCAACCTCCCCGAATGCAAATAGTTGTCTTTTATGGTAATTAAGAAGAATCTAAAAGTTTTATCAAAAAAAAGTGCGTATTAACCGTTGACGTTTGTTCCGAACAATTACCAATAAAATTACATATCGGGAAGTTTTATTCTACTCAAATCTTAAATTTTATCATCACGTTAAATCACAAAAATGAGTCTTTATAAATACTAAAACTTTCCAATAACTGTTTCCGTTCGTATGCCACACCATCTCTTAAAATTGTATAAAATTCAACTTTTGATAAATCAACAACTGTAGAGTCAGCTCTTTCATCTTGTTTCCCTTTCCCGAGCAAGTCTCCATCAAAAACTAAACACAGTTGCTAGAATACATAGGTGACTAACCGAAAACCGAAATGTTCCAAAATCAACAATAATTAATCCTGATGACTGGTAAAATGATTTGCGAGAACAAGCAAGACAGTGTTATAGTAACTGAGTGTGTAAGGGAAAAATGACCCAACCTGTCAGTTTACAAAGCTTGGCACTAGGAATCTAGGCACCCGCTGGACTATTGTATTTGACATACAAATCCCAGCTAATTATAGAGCTTGATTTTGTGTTTGAAACCGGTAGAAGTAATAACGTATTATAGTAGCTGTTGGATAATCAAGTGACCCTTTACTGATAGTGTGCTGTGCGTAATTTTAATCCTTTTCTCTTATCCACTGCTGAGTATTGACAGACAAAATGACTGTACCTCTGAAGAAGTGTAGCTAATGTAATATGGTTTGATTTTTTAAATTCTAGGATGATTCAGAGCGAGCCCACCAAGCCTTTGAGATAGTTAATAAAGCATGGAAGACCCTGCAGGACGAGGACACGAGAGCAAAGTGTTTGGATATATTTGAAGAAGCCAAAGAAAGAACCGATCACATGGTAATTACTTTTTTTAATCTTTTGGTTTCTACTATAATATAATGCCCCATAACAACTGTTCTGCCGTGATAAGTAAAAACACATTGACGTCCTTGAGTGTCTCTAGTAAGACACCATGTTTTTACTTACCAAGGCAGTGTTACTAGATACTAGAAAATTTGTTTGTACCACTAACTTCATCCACGAAAATATATCAGAACACATTGTAGAAGAATGTCCCCTTCATCAGTTTCCCAGAGGCAAATCTGTGCTGAAGCAAGGACCTCAGCATCCCGCTTTGATCTACAATAAGGAAGTTAAGTGAAAAATATTTACACTTATAAAAAATATGTTCATGTAGATCAAAAAATATCAATTCTAAATTTACAAATATATTTCTATATTATTATTCTTAGAATTAATTAAACATTCTTAAAAAAATATTAAAAAGCTATAAACTAAAAACGCTTCATGATTGGTCAAAAGCGGACTTAAAGGGGGCATTTGAAACAATCGACAGAGATAGATTAATAAAAAAATTAAGTAATATTGGAATTAATGGTAAAGAAAATAAGTGGTTTGTTGATTACCTATCAGAAAGAACACAAGTAACAAAATATGGGGGTATGACATCTGAACCACATAGTACTAATAAAGGCGTTCCGCAGGGTTCTGTCTTAGGTCCATTGCTGTTCATTATATACATGAATGATATTATCAAAGTGTTAAAACATTGTGCAATTAAACTATTTGCTGATGATACATTGTTATACATAGCCAGTAAAAATTTACAGGACGCCATTGAAAAAATGCAAATTGATTTAAATAATGTAACGCTTTGGCTAAACCAAAACAAACTCAAATTGAATGTTACGAAAACTAAGTTTTTAATTGTGGATAACTTAGGTGGAAACGAGCAGGCAACACTAAAAATTGATAACGAAAGCATAGAAAGGGTTAGCAGTATTAAATATCTGGGTGTGATATTGGATGATAAATTAAAATTCGACGAACACTTAGAATACATAACAAAAAAAGTTGGATTCCTAAAAAGGATCAGAAATAACTTGGATCTCAAGACAACAACGCGCCTTGTCTACAATTCTATTATAACTCCGCATTTAAATTATTGTTCTAGTGTATTATTCCTATGTAACGAAGCCCAAAATAATAAACTACAGGTTATACAAAATAGGGGGATGAGGATGATTTTAAAATGCAACATTTTTACAAGAGTTAAAATTATGTTACAAAATTTAAATATGATGACAACCAAACAACATATAATATATAATACATTAACAATGATTTATAAACTTAAAAATAATATGCTCCCAAATTATCTGAAGAGTACTATTATGTTTCAAGAAAATGTTCACAATTATCCTACGAGAAGACGCGGAGACTTTAGGCTTCCCAAAACTAAACTTTTGTGCACACAAAATAGCGCATTTTATAAAGGGCAAAAACTCTATAACAGTCTGCCAAATGCCGTAAAGGAAGCCTCAAGTCTCAGCAATTTTCGTAGGATGTGTGCATTATATGTAAAAAATATTTTTTGATTACTCACCAATGTTATTCTCAGGTCTTGTTCTTTTATAATGTATTTTTGTATAGTTATCTTTTTTATTTAGTATTCTTTTTTTTAAATGTAGTTGTGAATATTCCTGTACCTACTTCGTAAATTGTATTTTTTATATTTTCCTACTAGATGTATGAAAATATTTACATACATCTAAATAAAAAATTCAAAAACAAAAAACAAAAACAAAAAGAATTCTGACGATCATTGGAATCGTGATTGTGCATCTCTTTCTATTATATGAGAGATGGTTGGTTTATGATAAGAGAGGTATAGACCAAACAGTTTTGCTTGCTATCTTGTTATGAGTGTTTTTAGTTTAAGTAAAGCCTCGATGACATTGAGCGAGTTTACAAGCTACTAGCTGGGAAATTCACTATCTTTTAGTAAACTCGCTCAGTGTAATCGTATTACTTGCTAACTAGCAAATTGTGGACAATCTACGAAAAAAGTTGAAAGGTGGTCAACTTTGCTCGCTACCTGCTACCTGAAGATGGCGGCCCACCAACAGCTGATTTCGTAACTGTCAGAATTAGTTAGCAAGGGAGTCGTAATTCTCGCTATTGGCTAGCGTGTGGCTCTAGCTGCGAGTACAAAATGTTGACAGAATTGGTTCGAGCGGGAATCATTATTAAAAAATTCTAACTTTAAAAATTAAAATTAATTTAACTCTGAAATATTGATCATTTTTTTTTTTTACCCGTCTGCTTGATTCAATATATTCGCACCTCACAATCCGGAAACCTCAGTTTCGTGCGTAAATTCTGAAACCGTCACTTTGGATCGAGATTGTAAAATATCTATGCAAGATAGCTTTCATATTTCAAAGACAAATAAGAAGGATTATTTCGTTCTCTTTCTGGTTAAAAGAAAAATACATATGTTTGCATGAGAGGAAGAGAGATATGTAGCTTTTAAAATGTAAGGTCCCTCGGGACGTTTTTGGTCTTATGAAAGTATAACGCGATTATGTGTTTTGGGATGTATTTATTTCTGAACAAGCAGACGGGTTAAATACCATTAATTCTGATAGATGGTTAAGATTGATAAAAAAAATTACTGGAATTCCTTATTGAAGAATCAAAAAAATCTCCAAGCAAAATGCTCAAGCAACGTGTTTTTCAGTCCAAATGACGTCACACACACACCCCGCCTCTTACCGCTCGGATTCCGCTCGTTTTGGCGGGCTTAATAAAATTTAAACTTGGAGAATTAATCCAATTATGAAAATGAACTTAAAAAAAAATACTAGTATTTAAGTTTGAATGAGAGCATTGATAAAAAAAAAAATTGAAATACCTTACGAAGAAGACTAAATTCATGTTATATAATTTTGTTTATTTTGATAAATTTTTCATTTATCCTGTGAAGTCTTCGAAGTAAAGCTCCCTTGAGGTGATTTTTCACAAAAACGGTGCCTTACAAGTCATTCAAATATTATTATTATTAAACTTCTAGAAAAAGTTTTTATTTTTTATTTACATTCTGTACAGTTCGTTCTGTACAGTACATCAGAACAACATTGTATCCAAATTTATTAAGCTTTAACTGAACTGTGATTCATAATGCCTAGGTACTTTAGAAAACACTGAAATTATTTCACATTCACATTATTAAACATTTGTTTAAAACTAATTTCAGATTGAAGAAAAACGGAAAAAGTTCAAAAAAGAAGGAAAACTATCAGAAGGAATACCTGAGGATGATCCAGCTAAATACAAACACGCGGTCTATGTCATGACTATGAAGGTAGGTACCTTTAGCTATTTCCATTTTTAAATTCATCAAATGAATTACATATGAATAGTAGGGCCATGTTCTATTTAAATATTTTCCATTAAAATATGTTAAACTAAAATACTTTACACAAGATTGAATCTCAGAATCAAAAATTATTAAATAAATTACAAAAAATCGTGTTTGCAAACTTTGAAACCTCAGAACATGGTAAGGCAAAGTTAAAACCCTACCCAACCAAAGTAACGAACTATAATGTGCCTGCCTCGTAACAACAATCAACTGTCGGATACAAACAAAATAGAGATTCTAAGTGATGCTAGAACCTTGTAAAATAAATGAAGCTTGATTTTAGAATTTCTTCATACAAGTATCTAAGGAAATACAACACATTTGATTCTGAAAATTATTTTGGTTATAGATGTGAGCAAAATAAATGGTTTTGCATTCAAAGGTCATTTTTGAAAAAAGTCAGTTAAAACCTTGTCCATCTGAAGTGCCGATTGCCTATTTTCAAACCTTGCCGTAAACGCATGTTTTAAATTTTGAGAAAAAATGTTTATTTTTAGTATAATAAGGTTACACCATAGGTCGTTGGCAGATTTGTTAAATTTTCAAACGAAAAACTTATTTTACAAGACATATTTCATACCATGTAATCATATATTATTGTAAATCAATACGTTATCTAGTAAATGCATTTCAAAATTTTAATTTTAGTTCAAATGAAATCATAAAAAAATATATCCAAACACTTATTTATGACGAAAGTTTCTCTATTTTGTCTATCTATTTACGGTCTTACAAATTAATATATTTAAGATTTTTTTACATTCTTATTTTGCTTACACATTATTGAAAAATGATAAATACTTATGTTTAAAAAAATAATTACAAAAAGTACATAATTTTAATAGTTTTATCATCACGCTTTTCAGCATTTTTGGATGTAGGCATAAATTTAAAAAATTTGGAATGAAATAAAATCGATATTGAGTTATAATTTAAAAGCTGGTAGTTAGTGTCTAATACAATTTTTTTCTTTCGGCGAGCCAATTCTTCAACATAATATTTGTTTTACCAATTGTACATTTTTTAATTTCAGCAGGTAACATGTTTAATAAATTTGGTATCATGTAGTCCAGCGTTCTTTGTTCATATTTGCTTAAGTGCTTAGGTACAATTAGGTACATAGAGCTATTCATATGCTGAGATATAATTTTATTCCACAGAATTGCTCGTACTGAGAGAATTATGAGATTCTGGTATAAGTACGGAACATTATGTCTTTGTTCGTATAAACTTTTATGTGCTAATAATTTAACTAATCTTTTTTGAACCGATTGAACATGATTTACATTTGTTTTACAGGAAAGTCCCCAGGCTGTAATTCCATACCTTATAATAGATTCAGCTAATGATAAATAAATTATTCGAAGTGTGCATATTGGAACATAGAATTTTAATTTATATAATCTGCTAACAACTATTAGATGTTTTTTTTTTCTACTTTTCGGCCGCTGGCTGGTTAAAGGCTCTTAAATGTAAACGAAAAACTTATTTTTAGATGTAAAATTGAAATACGTGATGTCACCATGGGGGGTTGTGGAAGGGAATCTTTGTATCATGCAAAGGTATTTTTAATTCCAGCTATTTGCCGACATGGAGAGAAAGCGCCAGCACTTGGAGACCAGGGACATGGAGGAGAGGAAGCGAAAGAGGGAATCGGAGATTGAAGAAGAAGAACAAAAGTCAATGCAGAAAGAGTGGGCTAAGAATTTTGAAGTAAGTTTAAACATTACAAATAATATTAATTTTGTGATAAATGAAATTTGTAAGAATTTAATAATATGTAAACACCTATTTGAATTTTTGTTTTTCTTCATTACATATTAGGCTGTTCTTACGCAAACAAAAATGGAAGTTATTCAAGTATCTTGGTGACTACCGCCACACATCCGTGCGGAGGTTCGTCACATGCATTGTTGCTGACATTTTGTAAACTCAGTGAGTCCAGTTTCCCACAACCAGCCGAGGTTGCTTCCACTCGTATCGTTGAGACTTTAAACATGGCACCGTGTTTCACAGTTTGTAACATTGCGTGAGCTTTAGATCAATACTAGGAATAATATACTCAACTAAAAATGACAGGACATAAAATGACAGGTACAGCAATTGTTTGGTTCTGGGCGAGGTGGTGAAAGTATTCTAGTTAAGTCTTTTCGAGAATTCAACAATGATGATGGTGATGAGGGTCTCGTGATTCCAGTAGTGATGTATGCTGACTCTGACACGTTGTTGGTGATGCAATTACTCAAACATCAGTATCTGTATTTCGCTATTTAATTTTTTATTTTTGAAGAAACTGATAATAATTTTATGTATGTTGCTAACAATATTATAATTGAGTCGTTCAATTTCTAAATATGCTATATCAACTGTTAAATACAGACTCGAGTGTAGGCGAGGTTATTTATAAATAATGCGCGTATTGGCGATATGGATATTTATTATAAGTGATGGCTATAAATACGTCCTAACTAACGTGTTGGCGGTTGGAAAAAGAGAGTGAGGAGAGGCCTGCATCTCCTTTTATATGCGGGATCACCTGTCTCGCTCTTGTATGGCCGGAAACAGGTGTGCCACCCTAAAACCTCTCTCACATCCTCCCCTACTTAAACGGGAGAATCCTGGCTACATAAGTGATACCTATAGCTACATATTTCATACAATATATTTTATATTTCATATTTCACATTTAAAATTAACACATTACATTTAAAATTAACAAAACATTTGTTTTTGTTCTTTCTGTTTCCCTTCTGTCCATTTCTGTCCATTTCGACTGCGAAGTGCTGTCACCTGGGCCGAAGCCTTCCTTGCCATGGGTTAGACCTGAAACATGGAGAAACAGAATTAGAGACACTTCTATTACGTAACATACCGGAGAGATCTAATTCGTCCGTCGACAATTCCAACGTGTCAGACGCGAATTCCTGATTATCTTCCTCCTGCCATGAAACATGTAATTCCTTTAGCTGGTCTAAATGTCTTTTCCACACCATATTAGACTTGTTAATTTTTATGAAATATATTTTACTACCTTTTTTATCCACAATAACCCCAGGGACCCATAACCTATTACCCTGAGATCTGAAATCTCTAGTCATTACTTTCTGACCTATATTAAAACCTGATTTAACTCTACCCTTATATTGTCTTTTCTGATTGTTTTGGCTCTGAGTAACCTTTTTTATTACTTTGTTTCGTCGAGTAGAACCTGAACTACCCGTTCTATCCTCAATTTTCCTTGGAATCAGAGAGTCAAATACTGTTCTAATTTTTCTACCCATTAATAATACAGATGGCTCACATCCTGTTGTTGCGTGAACTGTATTCCTATAGTCTGCTAAAAAGTTACCTAACTTTTCTTTATAATCTGAAGGAAATCCATTATGTTTACAAATTTTTTTAAGGAAATTTTTACAAGTCTTTACTGTAGCTTCAGCTTGCCCGTTGCTACTAGGGTGATTGACTGGACTAGTGATATGTTCTATCCCATTTTTCTTACAAAAATTTTCAAAATCCTCAGAACAAAAACACGTACCATTATCACTAACTAAAGTTGCAGGAAAACCAAATTGCGAAAATAATCTATGAAGTATTTCGATATTTTCTTTTGAAGACAGACTGTTTACTTCCAGACACTCAATCCACTTTGAAGAAGAGTCTACCACCACTAAAAAATTTTTGTTATACAAACTACCATGATCAATATGTACCCTGAACCATACTTCAGGTTCATATGGCCACACTGCTAAAGAACTCTTTTGTGATTCTGGTTTAATTTCTAAACAATCTCTACAATTTTCCGTTATTTTCTCCAAATCTTGATTAATTTTTGGCCACCAGACAAAGCTTTTTGCAATACCTTTAGTCTTAAAAACCCCTAAGTGAGATCTATGTAACATCTTTAAAACCTCTTGTCTTAAAGACTCAGGTACAACAACCCTATGTTGATATAAAACACACCCATTTATCAAAGACAATTCTAACCTTTTTTCCCAAAAAATTCTAATAAAGTTACCACTTTGTGCCTTTTTTACTGATGCTGGCCAACCTTCGATAAGAAAATTTTTTACTTGACCTAACACATCATCCTTTTCGGTTTCGCTTTTTATCACGTCTAAAGACAAATTAAACCCATTATCCTCGAAATAATTAATGTAATCAGACTCTATCTCATCTTCACAGCTAACCTTTTCAATCGGACACCTGCTCAGAAAGTCTGAACAATTATTTTTCGATTTTACATATTCAATTTTAAAATTAAACGAACCTAACATAATAGCATATCTCTGTAACCTTGACGCGGCAATCTTAGGTACTTCTTTATTTTCACCTAAAATTCTCACTAACGGCTGATTATCCACAGCTAAAATAAATTCTCTGCCGTACAAATATTGATAAAACTTTTTAATTCCAAAAATAATTGCTGTTGCTTCAATATCTAGAATAGAATAATTCTTTTCCGCTTTAGTTAAAGTTCTGCTTGCGAACCCAATCGGTCTTTCTACGCCATTTTGAAACCTATGAAGTAATGTTGCTGCTACCCCATTAAAACTACCATCTGTGACAAGTTTCACAGGTATATTTTCGTCAAAATGCGTTAAAATCCTATCCGAAGTTAATATTCTTTTAATTATCGCAAAACTATTTTCTTGTTCCGTACCCCATTGAAACTTAACATCTTTTTTAAGTAATTCGTATAATGGTGACAATATATTTGCCATATTTGGAATAAAATTACGATAATAACTAATCATACCTAATAAACTTCTTAAATTATTTAAATCACTAGGTGCTGGTGCATTTAAAATGGCTTCTTTATTCCGTTCACACGGTTGAATCCCTTGTTCACTTATTTTATAACCTAAAAACTCAATAACTTTTAAATTGAATTCACACTTGTCACTATTCACTGTTAGATTACAATGTTTCAACCTTTCTAACACGACACATACGTTTTTCTCTAAATCGTCTTCGTCTTCCCCTATCACGATAATATCATCCAAATAAAACGTCATGTTCTGTAATCCTGACAAACAATTTGCCATTGCCTTTGCAAATATAGCTGGCGCGGGAGATAACCCGTACACTAACCGCTTATACTGAAACAATCCTAAATGGGTATTGATTGTTGTAAAACGCCTACACTCCTTTTTTAAAACAAATTGACTATACGCCGATTTAAGATCGATTTTTGCAAAAACTTTCCCACCATTTACTTTCGTTAATAGCTCCTCTATCCTAGGTAATGGATATTTGTCAACTAATAACTGATTATTCACTGTCGATTTATAATCACCACATAATCTAATACTACCGTTTTTCTTAATTACTGGAACAACTGGACTTGCAAACTCACTAAACTGGACTTGTTCTATAATACCGTCTGACAGTAAACTATCTAACTCCCTTTCGACTTTTTCTTTCAAAGCGAACGGCATAACTCTGTGATTACGAAATATCGGAATAGCGGTCTCTTTTAAAGTTAAATTCACTTCGTACTTATTAAATTTTCCTAGTTTATCCGTAAAAACTTCCGGGAATTTTTTTACTAATCGCTGCTTCAAAGTATTCTGTTTTATACTGTTTACGATTCCGTTAATCCCGACGTTAAAAAGATTCATAAAATCACGCCCCACTATCGATAACGAAGCACTTGTGACAACAACAAATTTCAAATTGTGACACTGACCGTTAAATTCCACTTGTGGCGTAATTGTACCTACCACTTTCACGAGCGTATTGTCAAAACCCCGTAGACTAATGTCTTCGTGCACTAGCTTGATTCTACTGAATTTACTGAAATAACACTCCTTGGAAATTACGCAACAAGATGCTCCAGAATCTACCATGAATTTACTCTTGATCCCGTCTAGTGAAACTTCAATAAAAAATGGTTCGACACTATTAACTTCACCCAACTTTGTGTCCGACAACAAAGTATTCACACTCTTACGTGTTGAGGAACGCTTGCACTGTTTTGCGAGATGACCCTTCGTACTGCAAATTTTACATAAATAATTTTTATATCTACATTCCGTCGCGATGTGATTATTGTGACCACAAACGGTACAATTTTGTTTCACAGCGTTCGCTGGCGACTGTGACCGTGCCCTGTTGCTATGCCCGAAACGCTTCACGTCTCTGTCTTTCACACGCGAATTATTAAAAGAGAGTCGACCGGCCTTGAGCTGTACATTAGCGTAAACCGTATTATCAACTCGGGACTGCGCTTGAGTTGAAGCTACGAGGTCAATGCACTCGGCGACTTGTAAACATTTTTCGAACGAGTATAATTCACCCTCGAGAAATAATTTTTCCCTTACCTTTCCTGGTTTACAACCCAAAACAAAGAAATCCCTTAAATTTACTGATAAACTATTCCCAAATTTGCAATTAGTAGAAAGAGACTTTAACCGCACTGCAAACTCACGGATTGATTCGTCATTTCTTTGTTTAGCACTGTAAAACTTAGATCTCTCTTCAAAAAAACATTTCGTTGAACAACAATACTCATCAAGTTTAGATATCAAATCTTCTAACTTAATATCTGTTACCTTTTTAGGAATGCACAAATTAACCAATAAGGAAAAACAATCATCTTTCAATGCATTCAGGAAAATAGCCCTTTTTTTATCATCCGATGCAAACTTTTCATCATTCACGAGGAGAAATTGTTCGAGGCGGACTTTGAAGTTCTCCCAGTTCCCGTCACGCAAACTGAAGGACTCCAATCCTCGAAACTCCATGCTTCCAATGCCCAGAAGGTACACAAATAGAGAGAAAGAAAACAGAAAAAACAAAAACTTCCCAATGAGGCTTCTTCTTCTGCAGTCTGCTCCCTGGACCCTGCTCTGGAAACTGCTCCTTGACCCTTGGTGACTTGATGGCTCCTTCCAGACCCGTAACACAGTAACACCTGGTAACACCGATCCTTTGACCCTCGGTGCTGCTGCCACTTGACGCTCCTGGACCCTCCCGTGCTTCCCCCTTCCGAGAAGCTGGCTGGCTCCAGTGTCTTCTACTTCACTCCTTGCAGTGAAGTTTACTTGGATTCCGGTCCGGCCTTTTTCACCGACCCGAAAATAATATGTTACAACCGCTAATTTTTTTGTGCCAAATTTTGCGCGTCGATTCTTTTTACGATTTCGTGAGCTGCCACTGTTATGTGCAGTCTTATCGTATTCCGTAGGCTGCGCCACTGTTAAATACAGACTCGAGTGTAGGCGAGGTTATTTATAAATAATGCGCGTATTGGCGATATGGATATTTATTATAAGTGATGGCTATAAATACGTCCTAACTAACGTGTTGGCGGTTGGAAAAAGAGAGTGAGGAGAGGCCTGCATCTCCTTTTATATGCGGGATCACCTGTCTCGCTCTTGTATGGCCGGAAACAGGTGTGCCACCCTAAAACCTCTCTCACATCAACTTTCACTGATTCGGAGAAAACCGCAAAAAACTGTCACATCTTTAGCGTAAATAAAAAATTGCATTTTTTATTTTTATATAATGAATTGGAGTAATATACATTCAAAAAGTGTTCCTTTTTCGATGTGTGTCTAGAAATATTTAAGTAATTTGGATAAATAAAATGGATATAGCGGATTTCGATACTCACTTCGTGATTTGTATGGAAAATAGAGGGTTTTGAAACTCAACTGACCTGAGGGGCGTGTTTCTGCACCCGCCATCTTGGCAAAATAACTGCTCGTGATTGGTTGAATTCCGATATAGCGGGTTTTAATAGTAACTTCTTGAATGATATAGCGAGTTTTGTTTCTCACTCGCAGTTTTAACATGTTTTTTGGTCGCGATAAGGGCGATTTTAAAACTCAAAATTAGGTTAGTCTTGTTCCTCGCAAAAATGTGAACAAGATGTCATACTCAGATCATTTTTTCATAAAATCGGATATAGCGGGTTTTGAAATTATAGGACTCAATTGTACCTTGTTGCTTTTGTGTATTATGTTATGAATTTAAAAAAAAAAGTTTTCACTGTATTTTCATTTAACTGCATATTATTTGTGCACTTGCTGGTTAACCCCTCAGAAAATCGCCATTTTGCATTTTTAATGTCTTTAACGAAATGACATTTTACGAAAACTTTGTATTATTACCGCTTCACAATTAAAGCTCTATAAATGAAACATTTCTGAACGTAGCCGAATAGTAAAAACTGTTTTAGACAGGTTACAAAATAAGCTTTCGAATTATTATATTACAAATACATATTAATATTTGTAAATATTAAAATTTAGAATGCAAACATTAAAAAAATGTGAAAATGACTCATGTGATGTTTTTATGTGAAAACGGTACTAAAATAACAGATTATGTAAACAACAATACTTATTCTATTGTATAAATGTGTAATAAACACTTTTGTCACCTCAGTTTTTTATCATTTCATATAAAAAAATTTAATAAAAATTAACAATGTCGGGCGCCCGTAGGAAATTTGGCGGGATAAATTATGTGTCAGACTGCGCGTCTGACAGAATGTTCTTTTTATGTTTTTCTATGGACAACTTGAATAGAGATGTGCAGCATGATTCACTATCGACCTTTCACTTTTTATTTTAGGAATGTAACTAAAACAATAACGGAGTTATATCGGTTTCTATGGAGACACACGCGCTGACGTGTAAACACGCTTATTGTACTTGACTGCTGTCGTATTTTTAACGCATATATCTGCTTACGTTGCGGAGGGGTTAACAGATATGATTTTAGATGCCGTGTTGTCTTACCTCCTTTAGCCAACGTTTCGTACAGCGTTACAGCGACACATCTACCCTGATGATGGGCGGTGTAACGCTGTTGGAAACGTTGGCTAAAGAAGGAGGTAGCGCAACACGCCATAATTCCTCAAAAATAAAATACTATAATTGCTTATTAACACTTTTGCGGACACAATGTCTATTGAAGTCATTTTATGGGAGATGTTATATGACACAACGTCTATTAAACTTCGCTTTAGAGAAGGTGTGACATCACACAACATATATATGTGGCTTTTAGGTATGCAATACGACACTGAGACAACTGGGAAGTCAAGTTTTGTTTTGCAGTATTTAGTATGTAGCCTATATTTGTGCTGCAACGCAACGACTTGATATTGTCACACCCAAAGAGGATAATTTTTTATTGCTGATTTTCATCAACTTCACAAACTGCATGTGTCCTGTGACAAAACACATGTGATAGGATTTGTCATATCACAAACTTCTATTTTCCAGCATTTTCCGGAAAGTGTCTGTCAATGTGTTAACTTTGCTTATGTTGATTTATTTATTTAATCCAGCGGTAGTTAGTGACTTTTGACTAAGCTACAGTGTTAAATATGCATATTTATTTGAAAAATTTAATATTATTTGTGCAACGTGAATATTTACATAAAATATCTGATTCATGACAATGCACGGGGGCAGAATAACCTTGCGGTCACTCTTTGCTATTTAAAAACGCTTATGGATTTCGATACGAGTTATGCCCGACCACCAAACAAGATAGGTAATTCACAATTAAGTGGTACTCACTGCTATTATGTCTTCTGGCTTGGTTTCCATTTGGTGACAGTCACAGATGTGTCCATAAGTGCTCGATAATTGGGGTTATTTTATAATCCACGATGGAATTCTGAGTCACGAGTTGATCTACGTAAGAAGTTCACACAAAGCATACGTTACAATATGATAGGATTTACACTTTATGTTACGATAAGATAAATAACACTTCAACGTAGAGCGAAATGTCACGATACGATGATGGTTAGCAACGGACTGGCGATATTACGGTCCTTGACGCATGTCCACCGTGTAGGTAGGTACACTTAATGTGCGGAAGTCCAAAATCTGGATTCCTCCGATCTGCTAGGCCGATCGGAACACAAATACGAATGAAACCCATCAGCGTTATGAAACAATATCTCATCATAATAATTATGTCCCATTTTCTGCTTTGCTTCTCCTTATTTTTGCCTTGTTTACTGTAGGCATGTTCTTTACATTACTATTTCAGTGTATTGTTTACAAGCACTGACAAGAGATAGACCTTTCCTAACATGAAATCTGGGTATCATTTCGACTAGCTGAACATATTTTTGTCACCAGGAGGGTCAGAGAATGCTTTGAATAATCTACGATATCAGTCGTATTTTGAATGCCGAAGAGCACACATTAAAATGACCAGGCCCTGCGCAGAAAAGTAAAGTTCGCTAAAGTAAGGCCACGGTTTGTAGCACAGTCCATTGTGGGATTTTTCTGCGCAGGATCGGAATTTTCATAAAAACAGTTAAAAAACCGAACCGCCTACAAATCGGGTTGTGTAGCAATGCTATAATTGAGTGAGGTTGATAAATTATAACATATGTATTCGTAAAAGTGTCTTAACTATAAATAGTACGGTGAAACCCTCTTAAGAAGTTTTCCAAGGGACAAAAACAAAACTTCTTAAGCAGGAAAATCTAATGTGGGAAAAATTGGGCCAATTTTAGGCTGAGGGACCGAAAAAACTAAACTTTTTAACCTGCAATAGGCTGGAGACGCGCTGGCGCGCGCGTATTGTGCGCTTGGAAAAAAAAAAAAAAAAATTCTAATAAATTATTTTTGTCTGCGATTTTAACCCTTCTATGTACAGAATTTGTATGAAGGACAAGGTCAGAATCGCTTGCGCCAACATTACCCCATAAGACGGGTAAAAATTTCATTCAGCGACCCCAGAATATTTTTGAACGATTTTATCTGTGTCATGAAAATGTCAGATTTTCCGTGAATTTAAACAGTCAAACTTGATGGGTGTTCCTCAACTAAAACATCGTAAAACCTATTAATTTACGTAATTAACGCAAGTAATGTTGTTTCGGTACATAGTTTATTATTCTAGGAGTGTGTTTCTGTCAATAAAATATACGATAGCTCAAAATTAATCCACAAAACATTCAATTCAAAATTCAAAATCGTGTTTTTTTTACGAAATTTCCGTATTCTTCCTGGAATTTGCCGGCCTTTGACAGGTTAAGTCGCAAAACTTCGTAAGGGGGAACTTCATAAGAGGGTTTCTCTCTACCAGTTTTGTAAACAAGTCAGAACTTTTGTTCATTTATGCAGCCAGCAATTTGTGTGCCACTGTTAAAAGAACTAGTAATTCGTAAGCAAATTTTATTTTTTCGCACTAAATGGTGATATTACAATGCGAGGTCCCTATATTCTGTCAGATTCATTTATTCACAAATCACTGACATGGACTCGCTCCACGTCACTCCCCCTTCGTGCAACATGGTTTTTTCTCCTCGCCCTTACGAGCAGTTTTACCGCTTGCTTACTGTGTTTACAAGTGTAATTTGTAGAACTTCATTTTAATTCAATGTTTCACAATGTTCCAGAACATTTCACAACATTAGAGAGTGTTCTGGAATATTCCACAATGATCTGGGATGTTCCCGAACATTCCACAATATTCCAGAATGTACCGGGAAAGATTTGAAATGTTGTGGAATGCTCTCAAACACTCTTGAATGTTCTGGACTGTTCATGAAATTTCTAGAGGGTGAAACTTCCTGCCCTTAAATCTTTAAAAGCACGCCCTTCTGGTAAAAACGGGAACCTTCTTCATGGATGGGGGATAGAGGGTTACCATACCATATAACTCCGTTTATCGTACCGGGATTCGTTTCTGAATTTTAGCAGCAAGCACACTTTCTTTTATAATATATATATTGATTATTCAATTTGGTTGAATTCAATGGAATGTGCGATTTGTGTGCATCAAGTGTTTAAAAATCTAAAAAAATGACACCTGTGCAAATTAGCACTGGGCGAATTATCACAGCTGGAGATAGTCAACTCTTAAATATGACCGTTGGAAATAACACCGATTTTGACGCAATTATTATTTTTATTTTTATACTATTTTTAAAGGCCTCAGATTTTATGTCCGGATTAAATCTTCCCCACAGGAAAAACTAAACCCTTTCACACACTTTTCCACAAATGATCATCTAGTGAATTCACACTACGCAATTGCACTATATAAGTATAATAAATATAAAATAATAAACAACATGTCAACCTACCAGAGACGAAGAAATGGAAAAATAATTCACCGACTCCAGATATTTTCATATCAGAGGGTTCGGCTTGGTGGAACTCCTAATTGGACCTACAAATCCTACTGATCCCTCAATATAAATATTTAAATTTGAATTCCTACATGTATTTAAAATGACTGATTTATGCATTTTTATATATAAATTCTTTTATAAATCTAATATGCCTAAATTTTGAATGAGAGCCAGGTAAAATGCTAGTAGCCGAAATAACAAACGGTAATATTTTTATAACCTGAGAATGCCAAATTATTTTAATCTCGCTTCCTAAATCTGTATATTTTAGACACAAAGACATCTAGTAGGGAGAAATTACGCAACTTTTTTTATTTATTTGGCGCTAAAACAATATATAGTCGTTGACAGTGTTGTGTTGTGTAAAATTGTATTCCTTTGTAGTTATTGATGTTCTCATTTGCATCCAACTGTTGATGCACATTTCATTAACATCATTGGGCATTGACGGCATCTATCTGTCATTACTAGACATCGGATTATACTAGCATTTGCATATTTGCATATGCAAATGCATATAACTCTCTAATTACGACGTTAATGCATATTTCAGCTTTTTTTCCCAAATCGTGCATATTTCGTTTAATAGCGGGAGGTATCTATCATCTTCGTATAGGGAGCTAGGTGTAAAATCCTAGAAAAAACACATCATTCAACTGTTGCTCGTTTCATAAATGATTCCATAAGATCTTTGTTTCCCGATTCTTCTGTGGATGAAAAAATCTGCATGTTTGTTTCTGATACTGCGCCATACATGGTGAAAGCTGGCCAAGCCTTGCAAACTTCTTATCCAAATTTACTACACATTATGTGCTTATGGGTTTCATCGCCTTGTAGAAGAGATACGGCAAGAGTATGGGAATGTTAATAAATTGATTTCCTCTACAAAAAAAGTGTTTTTAAAAACACCGTCGCGTGTGCAGTCTTATAAAGAGCAATTGCCAAATCTAGTACTTGGCTAAAGGCAGTATTATTCTATGCTGAAAATTTTGAGGCCGTAAAACAAGTAGTTGGGCAATTTGACAGTTCTGAGGCTATTGCAATTCATTCAAGCAAGCTAGCATTTGAAGACGCATCCATTAAACATAATATCGCCCTCATCTCAACACATTTCCACAAGTTACCAGATGAACCCGGGCATCCCTGCTAAATCACCACCACTTGGGGTGACCTATGGCAGAGGTGTTGGTTATCCAATAAAGGTTCCCGGGGCGGCGGTACCCATTCCCGCCTCCTAAATTGTCTAAACAGCCTAAACTGCAACTGCCTAAACAGGCATCTCCAGAAATGGCGCCAAATTTTAAATTTTGTCCAATGACGTCAGTTGACGTAGAGAGGTCGTTTTCGGCATACAAATTAATACTGGGTGGCAAACGTCACAAATTTGAGTTCGAAAATTTGGAAAAATACTTAGTTGTGTATTATCACAAAAACTATGCATAATTAAGAATATTTCGAATATTGGATTTTTCGCTGTTTTTGTACGGTCTTTAATAAAAATATAAATGGTTTTTTGATTTTGCATTGTGCATATTTTGGGCAAATCAAGAGTTTTTAGTGCAAATTTCGGCCTTTTTTAGTGCATATTTGCATGCATATTTTGGCACTTTGTTAGTGCATATAATCCGATGTCTAGTTATTACCAACGGCTAGTTATATTTTGATACAGTACTTTGAATTATAATTTTATTTATTTAACCTTATAAAAACATTGCAACTAACATTGTTAAAATATAAAACTTCTAATCTTGGCGGCGGATGCAACTATCGCGCATCGGACTTTGACAGTTTGAATCGCGGCAAATTTGACATTTCGATTCCACAGATAAATCATTTAAAAATATTCTGGTGTCGCCAGGTGAATGAAACTTGTGGCTATTTCATCAATGATGTTGGCGCAAGCGATTCTGACCTTGTCCTTCATACAAATTCTGTACACAGAAGGGCCAAAATCGCATTCAAAAATATTTTTTTCCGCGTGCATGCACCGCGCGCATCCGCGCGTCTCCGGCAAATAACAGGTTAAAAGACCCTCCATACAGCACCCCAAAAGATGTCCTAGGCTCTAGGGGAGAATTACTTTCCTCAGGGTCTCCCGAGTGGAGCTAATGTAAAATTAAAAAAGGGAAAAATTCTCAATAAACTACTTTTTAGTGTTCGTCACCAGTGCATATATTATATCTAAATGTAATCTCATTTTTTAGGAATCTCGACAAACGCGTGTGGACAGCTGGAAGACGTTTCAGGCCGGCAGCTCCAAGGAAAAGAAGAAGAAGAAGACGATGGGCTTCAGGCCGCCCAAACCCAAACCCGAGTCCAGATAATTTTAGAATAGAATTTGTCTACAAGTATTTTGGTCAGAACAGTCCATTTATTTGGTAAAAAATTGGTGACTTAAGGTTGGTTGTCTTTGACTACTAGTTTCCAGATACTGTGTACAACTTCATTATGACTCATAGGTAATAGAAATGAAGGGAGACACGCATGAGAGCATGCCGAATATCGCGGAGCTGTGAGGAAAATTCACGAACTATGAAATCGGCAAAGCCAAAGAAAGTTATGTGTGTAGGTAGAAACTATGGCGGGGCGCTACTGTGCATGATTTTGATTTCCAGATGTACGAGTGAACGGTGTTGGTGACACTTTCATGTACATAGTTTTATACTGTTTATGGCGCATTTCCCTTGTTTCTATTATCTATATCATGATTAGTGCTGCAACGATTCCTACTTTGATATTTATTTATCTTAATGTTTTTTTTAATATTGCAATATAATATTACGTTTCTTATTTTTCACGTCATTGCAAACATAATTTTTTTTACATTTGAAAATTTCGTTGATTCGTTAATAATTTCTAAATTCACTCTAACCCATCCGCTCATTGGGCAACTGAAAAAAAACCAGTTGGTAACTCAATTGCTGTCTACAGAAAAGCAACTTGCGAATTTCATTGGCGATCCACACACATGCAAATTCTCAAAGACCAGTTGTCAACCACATCGCAACCACATGCAACTCGCAGTGCTAGTCCGCGGCCGGCGCGTTTATGTTGCGAGATTGCCATGGTAGCGCAGACAAGTTTTCGAGCAAATTGCGATATGTCAGCAGGAAAATATCAATTTTGTTCAGGGGGTTGATAAATTATTATTATATACTGGCTGACCTGTAAAATAAAAAATAACTAATGATTTTAATGTTCTAGCGCTTATTATTTTTATAGACACTTCTCGTGAATGACTTGCACATGTGTGGAAGAAAGTTCGATGAGGCGGACGTAGCACTATCTATCATTCCACAACCGTTAAATTTGTTTATATAAAAATACTAAAATCGCATTTAAAAAATGGGAAGGTGGGGGTAGGAGGGTGAAAATATAGGGTTGTAGGTATTTTTTGGTGCCAAAAAAAAAAATAAAAATTGGTCAAAAAAAAAAAAGAAAAAAATTTCTGGATAGGGGCACCCTAATCACCTAGCGGTATGAAATATGCTTTGCGACCCATTCTCATACCTACTTTATACATAAAAAAATTTCATAAAAATCTTTCGAGCCGCGAGTGCGACCACAAACACCGTGAAACGAGATTTTTTATATACATAGATTAAGGTTGATAATTGATAAATTATTAACAAATTATATTTTTATTAAACAAGCTGAAATAATTACTGAAATCTTAATGTTGAGTTGCGCCGTGAATTGAGTTGCCAACCAGTTTTAGCTTGGTTTCTCCATGAGTAAAAGGTCTAAAATGCTTAATTTTTTTTAAGAGTTGTAGTTATTTGACACATTGCATATGTAAAATACATACCTACACGATTTGAACTATATACATATGTACTTTAAAAAAAATCTAGCATTATTAACACCACATATAGAAAAATATTGAAAGGGATACAGTGAAACCCTCTTAAGAAATTTTCCAAGGGACAGGGAAAAAGAAACTTCTTAAGCCATATATGTGGGAAAAATTGGGCCGAGGGACCGAAAAAGCCAAACTTCTTAAGCCATGAAACTTCTTAAGAGGGTTTCACTGTATATTATTTGTTAAAGCTTCACTTGAAATGAAAATCTTGGTCTTATGAAATTTTTTTGTTGGATCGTTGCGTCACTAATTATGATACTAGAATATTATTTAACTGCCTCCGCTAGTCACTTAACAACATTGTGAACCAATAACTGAACCAGAAAATAGCTTCATAATATATATTATTATTGTTAACCGAAAGTGGACTGTTTCAACCAAACATACTTTTATTACCAATTTAAATAATATTAACACCCATTTTAAATTTAGGTTTGACAACAATATTGATAATTATTTTTATGACTATTCATTGTATTTGAGTCCCATCACCGATGATAAGTTTCTGTGATTTCAAATTGTGTTAGGCTATTATTTTTACAAACATTTACTTCAATGGTTTTTGCAAGTAGTAATTTGCTTTAGATAAAAGAAGCAATGTCAAATGTATATATCATTTCTATTTCTAAAGGCTTTCAAACATTGCTTTATTTTCAAACCCAAATATTCGCCCAACTTCTAAGTACTGTAAAATGTGGTGACTTTTGAATCGGGGCCCGAAAATTAAATTTTCAAACGAGTGTCAAAGTCATTATTTATTTTAAATTGATTATTGTTTTTCGTGTAGGGTATATATTCAGATTTATATTGAAATAATAAAACCAGTTCATATTCATTTTTCAAAGAAAAGTTCTTCTAAACGGGATATCACTTTGTATATTCGTATAAAATAATTTTTTTACATTTCATCGCCTCAGTTCTTAATTGTCCAAACGACCATTATCAAATTTTATAGGAGAAGGTTTTTTTTAATTTTTTCTAGGAAACTTTATGATAAGGGTTGAAGATAAAGCTATTTTTGTAGTTGTTAGTTTAAATAATTCTTGGTTAAGTGATTAACTATCATTTTTTAAACTTTATTTTTAATTTTAAAGAAGAATTGAACCAAAACTAAAATGGTCAATGGACAATTAAGATATAAGGCGATGATTTGTCTCCCGAAGTGAGTTTTTTTTTAGATAAAATTAGCCATTCTGGGGAAACGTTTTACGATACAAACATGAAATATGTTTGAATGGTAAGATATATTATCTGGTAAACAAAAAACAATCGCAAAAAAAATGTTTTAGTTTTTATTCTGATATTTGAGCAAAACTCAATAACTCTCTTTTATAAAAAAGTTATTGAGTTTCACAGTTGAAAATTGATCAAAGGCACCCCATTTTACAGTACATTTATATAAATTATTTAATTCTTTGGCTTTGCGGGAGTTTTTTTTAGTATTTCTTTGAAAAAGGATCCTTGAAAAATCTGTGTGCCAAAAAAGTCAAAATAACCTCCAATATAATGAGTATAACCAAAGATATTGAAATACAAGAGATAAGCTGTGATGTCCGCCACACCGTCGGCGGACTACTACCTTTAGGTAGCAGTATGTATACTCTAATGGGCATTGTTCGTTCGTTTAGTTGGTTTTTTGTAGGTGTGCAGTAATATTGGCTAACAATATTGGCGACGCCAGGAAACACAGTTCAACCCAGTAAAAACTGCAGATAGCACACCTCTTATATTTTAATGTCTTTGAGTACAACCAATTGCTTGAAATCATTCATCAAATTATGTATTATCAGGGTGGCCACAGACCCGGAAAACTGGTTATCAGGGAATTTTGAAATCCGTTTTGTGGCTACCCCGATTATGTATTATGTTGACTAGTTTAATATTTCTTTGCAAGATAAGCAATGAAAGAGTTAATATACTTAACTCAAACCCTTCTACCTTTTGCACACAAGATTTGCCGTTTAAAACTAGTACATGAATATTATGTATTGCTTTATTGAATATCATGATTATTTAAGAAAACTATACTACAATGGTACACTTCAATTTAATATTTGGATTATTTCTGTAGTGTAATTTTTTTGTGAAAAACCACCTCAAGTGCGCTTTCACTATCAAATGTATCGCATTTATTATTTCAAACTATGCACTAATTTATTTTCAAAAAATGTAAAATATTATTTTGACCATTTTTCATTAACTTAATCCACATTGGATTCATAACAATTTTCATCTGTCTTTTATTAATCTCATAACTTCAGTGAAACTCTCGTAAGAAATTTTCCAAGGAACCGAAAAAAGAGTGGGAAATGTGGGATAAATTGGGCCATTCAGTCTTCAATTAAAAACCAAACTTTTTAAACATGCAAACTTCTTAAGAGGGTTTCACTTTGGTTTTAAAAATTAAGGTAGATTAACCAAGATACCTCTCTGACAGACGTTTTTCTTCTTCTTGGTTACATATTTTAATTATGATCCCTACTGTGTGTACTATTCTCACACATAAGTAGAAACCATAGACATATGAATATTAGTAGACCTGCCCTAAGTGATAAAAGCGTATTATTTATATATATATATATTTTTTAAAAATTTTTATTTAGATGTATGTAAATATTTTCATACATCTAGTAGGAAAATATAAAAAATACAATTTACTAAGTAAGTACAGGAATATTCACAACTACATTTAAAAAAAGAATACTAAATAAAAAAGATAACTATACAAAAATACATTATAAAAGAACAAGACCTGAGAATAACATTGGTGAGTAATCAAAAAATATTTTTTACATATAATGCACACATCCTACGGAAATTGCTGAGACTTGAGGCTTCCTTTACGGCATTTGGCAGACTGTTATAGAGTTTTTGCCCTTTATAAAATGCGCTATTTTGTGCGCACGAAAGTTTAGTTTTGGGAAGTCTAAAGTCTCCGCGTCTTCTCGTAGGATAATTGTGAACATTTTCTTGAAACATAATAGTACTCTTCAGATAATTTGGGAGCATATTATTTTTAAGTTTATAAATCATTGTTAATGTATTATATATTATATGTTGTTTGGTTGTCATCATATTTAAATTTTGTAACATAATTTTAACTCTTGTAAAAATGTTGCATTTCCCTCTCCCCATACCGGTTCCTTGGAACCGGCTGGGATTGAGTATGACTTTGCGTGAATCTAAAAAATGTGACGTCATCATTCTTCTGCGAGCCAGCGTCGAGCGCTCATTGGTGCATTTTACGAAATAACACCGCAAAAAACATGGTTTGTGTTTTGAAAACGTGTAAATATATACTATCACTCGAGATGCATGGCGTGTGCTCGTCGATGTTTACGGGGTAAGTAAATTATGAAACATTTGTAAAAGTGTCCTAACTAAATACGGCGACAAAATATTGGAGTCTGAAAATAACTAATCACTTTTCTTTGCCGTATTTAGACTTTGCAAATTTGAGCATACGCGGCGAGCAATTCGCGCTCCCATGTAAAAAGGTCTATTCATTCAAAAGCAGAGTTTACTTTTAAGAACTAAATGGTGATATTATAATGCGAGATGCCTATATACTGTCATATTGAGTTATCGACGAATCACATATCTCCAAAGTCATCTTCCCGCTCTGCGCCCCTCTGTAGTTGTTGTCTTCCCCTCACCTTTATATTCTGGTCTATTAATATTCATATGTCTATGGTAGAAACAAATATGTATCTGTCATCTATGCATATGATGCATACTTTTAATGTACCTATTAAATTTTTTTTTTTGCCTTTTTTTACCACCGAACTATGCACATGTCCGTGTTTCTGTGGTTAAATTAAATTACGTAAGATATAAGAACACAATGAATTAACTTTATAATAAAATAAATATAATCCCCAATAATAAATTGTTGTATTGTAAAATTATAATAATAAATACTGTTCAAAATTCTGCAATTAAATTAGTATGATTAAAATAATGCTCAATTCCGTCATCAAATAAAATATTGTATAAGAAGATCCTTTATAATAATCTCTTTTATATTCAAATATTCATTAATATTAAAACTTTTATGAGAAATAGGTTAATATTTATTTTTTTCTTCAATTTTGCTAAGACAATCTATGCATAATGTTCATTTCGGGTTCAGAAAATAAATTCGACAAACATTTATTTTTATTGTTTAAGATCATAAACATGTTTTCTGAGATTATTTTGAGCCTGTGTTTAAAGTTCTTCTATGTATGAGAAAATAAAGGATGTTTTCACATTAAATTACAGGGATATAACAAATTAATTCCTGTTGAGTAGGATTTATAACTGGTGATTTAAAATATTCTTACAGATTTAACACCTATTTGGGTTTTCCTACAATAACATTCTTATCGAACAAATCTTTGGCTTATTTTGTTGATTTAAAAGTCTGTATTTTCGGAATTTTTAATGAAAAGAAATTAGTTTGAAGATGGCATTAACAGGCTGAAACCGGTTACAGTCACCAATAAATTAAGTGGTAATAAGTTTTATTATAATATTATGAAATGCAAAATATTAAAAAAATGCAGAAACAATACTTTAACCCTCCGCCCGTCGCGCCTTTTTTGTAACGCGAAGTGTCGTGTGGGGTCGCTTAGGACCCCAAAAATAAATATGATTAAATTGTTGTTGTAGCATACATTTTATATGTTATTTTAACTGATTACAGTCAGGTGATAATGATTGCTTTGAAATAAAAAGAAATGTTAAAAATTAGTTATTTATTTTCCATGCAAGAGCTTAAAAATCAACAAGGAACATTTTTTTGAAATTTTGAATCATATTTTTTAATAGAAAACTTAAAAAAAAATCTAACCAATTTCCATCAAACTCACAACTATTTGAGGTTGATATAGACTTATTATTATTACAACAAAAAATCAACAAAATACAATAAAAAAAAACATATTAACTTGATTTTTCATGGTATTTTGTTGATTTTTTTAGCCTCACGCCGAAACACAAGTCTGTATCTCACATCGCACATGCGCAAACTAAATTTTCTCGGCGCTTGCGTCAAGTATAGTCCCTTTTAGGAAGCTACCTAAAGTAAGAAATCAGTGGGAACATTTAAAATGAACATATTTAGCATTTCTGTAAAACCTGGGCTTTTAAAGACCCCACGCGACGGGTCGAGGGTTAAACAGCTCTACTGCAAAACTACAAAATCACACATCCGCCATTGTTTTTGGGATTGTGTTGTGGATATTGTCTAGGGCAGATGAAATGTGTTGATCCTTTCTCGGTGAAATAAGATGGTTGTTGCTCTTGGTCATTTTCATATTTAGATATTATTATAAAGGTGTCCGGAAACTCGAAGTATAGGCGGAAAACTAGTAAATCTATCTATCTCATTTGGGGTCGATTTTATGGTATAACTTTATTTGATTTGATCTTTTGTTTTTGAATAAATCGAGCCCAAAGTTGGAATGTTTTTGGTCAAATATAAAATGGTTTAATATCAGCTGTTAATAGTATTTTAAAATGTGTCGAAGTAAAAACTCGGCTTCAAAGGTTATTTCTTATCGAAAAAATAATGTTTTTGTAGGTTCTATATGTGATGAATGTTCACCAGTTTCCCCCTTGTACTGAGAGTTTCCGGAGACTATGTATATCCTGCACATTATGATGTTTCTAATTTGAATTTTACCAGTAAGTAAGAACTGGGTAATTAAATAAAGCTGTGTACACACACAGCTATCAAATACAAAATATGATCGCACGCCAAATAACGCTCTCCATATAATCCCTTCAAACTGTTCACACCTAAGCGGTTTATGCGCAGATTAACCATAGACAATACAGATCTTACACCGTAACCGCTCCCGATGTGATATGAAAGTTAAGCGCCCCCCTCTCCGACGAAAACAGGAGAGAGGGGGTTATTTTAATTACAGAGCTGCCTAGACCGGTGGATGACAGATGTCAAGTTGACAGATTCAGTACAAAAAATGTGCATTCCGTGGCCGCTCGCTAATTCATCTGACCCCCTCTCCTACCTTAGGAAGAAATATTTGATAGCTTTGTGTGAACGGCACAAAACATAAGCGCTTGCGTTTCAACAGATATCTGCTCGCAGTTTATAGCTGTGTGTACACACAGCAAAGGATCAGCTTTTGGCCCGTTGTCATAAAATTATTTTTAACTATTATGAAGATAGTAAAATGTGAAAAATAAATTGTAATAATTTTAATTAGATGAGCTGCTGATGAAACGAAAATTGGTCATCGGACCATTCTAAGACTCCCTTGCCCTCCTTGACTTCCTTGCCCTCCTTGGTTTGCTGATTATTCATTGCCTATGCTGTTCAGTCTTTCTATAGTTTTCTATTTCCACATTCTTCTGACCTATGAGACTTGACAATACGTAAATATGTATGCCTGACTGCATGATTTTTTTTTGCTTGATGTCATCTTTATTTCATCCTTCAATATTTTACATCAAATATCAGTTCTCACGTATAACAGAGATATTACTCTATGAATGTGACTGAAAAAATTTATATTTATATTTAATTTAATTCATATTTGTATTTAAAACAAGAGTTAATTTCATTTTATTTTCCATGACCAGCCGAACTTGGTTCCATTATATCACATATCTGACTAATTCTAGTTTATTAATTAATATTACGATTATTTATTAATTCTTAGGATGTGTCCTTTCATCTTCAATTTAATGGTAATATTATACAGATCTAGCTTTTTCACAAACACTATTCATAGCTATTAACCTATGAACCAATGTAGATTTATGTTGAAGAATCAACGATTCTACACCCTACTTAATGTATTTATGTACCTATTTGTTTGTAAAAAAATTTGCTTTGAGTTGTTTATTTTTTGTTTTCTGTCTGAAAATATGCTTGAAAATCATAAATACATATTGTCAACTGACACATTATTACAGGACAAATTTAAAATGAAATGGATGAAATGAATTTTTAACTACGAACACATTGTATTTTCTGTAGAAATTTTAGTATTTTATAATCGTACCTTCATATATATGTACATACCCGCTACATACATACTTTATGACGATGATGATATATAATATATTGCTGCGGTTATTTAAAAAATGCCCCGAAGCAGTTATTGAACCTGTTTTGGAAGAAAAATTGCATCAAACTAAGTAAATATGCATCTAATTCAAATTATGTAACCCTTGTAAGACTGGAAATAAAGTCAGACATACCGTTCGTTACATGTTCTGTAATGGTCAGTCACGTTCAGTCCAGCTCGTCAGCGCTATGTCGCCAGTCAAATAACTCGCTTACTATCTGTATGAGATAGTGCATTGCGGCGCTGATCGAGTGAACTGATAGGCGAGCGTGTGTACAGTCTTAAAAAATTAATATTGAACATAGAAGATTATTGAACATAGGTGCATCTTCTAAGCCTTAGGGTGTTTTTAATAGCCATAATATTTAATATGGCAGCTATAAATAATGGTAATTTCGAGATTAAAATTTGAATATTTTGATTATTTGAATATTTTTTATGCATAAACAGTACCGCCCAAATGCTTATGGTCAAATTGTTGAAAGGTGTCATTTATTTTGAATATAAAATAAAGAAATTCATATGCATAAAAGGTTTGTCTAGAGATGGGCAAATTTAATGTAAGACACGTAAACGTTGTTGTTTGTTTGGTGTTCTAAGCTTCACCAAGTGGGAAAATTATACGCCCTTCTACGGATGTGAGCAAAATTCTGAATTGAAAAAACATTGCACATCCCGTAAAAAAAGTCAATTTTACAGAAGAAAGAAAACAAATGATGATTGATGAAACAAGCGGTCCTGTCGAAAATAGATACTAGCGCTATCTCGCAGAGATAGAGTGATCTAACTTAAATACGGTTTTCGTGTGGCGTAGATAATCACAATCACTTTACTATTCAGAGATAAAAATAAAATTTTATAAAACAGAAAATTTTAACTTACAACCCTTTTCTACGTATGTGTGAATTTAAAAATGTCATGGTTTGACTTCGACAGGAATGTTTATTTACTGACATTATATTTTTTTAAATTTATGAAAACAGTGTTTGGTTGTCGACTATTAAAATTAAGTTTAAATTATATTTATGAAATATCAATACTTTGTTTATATTTATGTATAAATGTTTGCAATGTATAACAAACAATTATTTAAATATACCGGCAATAGTCGACTGCTTTTATGTAATTGACTGATGCCCAATTTATGCGAGTCGGTAATACTGCTTAGTAATTTTTTTATACATTAATTTGACAAAATACAACATTATACACGGTGTCCGGAAACTCATAGTACAAGCGGGAAACTGGTAAATCTACATCACATTTGGAGTCGATTTGTGATATAACTTTTTTGATTTGAGCTTTCGTTTTTGAGTAAATCGGGTCCGAAGTTGGAATTTTTTTGGTTAAATTTGAAAAAATTGTTCTCTAGGGGGTTGATTTCAGCTGTGTAATGTCTTATAAAATGCATCGAAGGGTAAACAGGGCTCAAAAGTTTTTTTAACCCTTTAGTTGCCGAAAAAATGGAAAAATAGAAAAAAAATAATATTAAAATCGAAATACTCAGATCGAAAAATATAAGTTTTTTGGGTTCTCTACGTGATGTAGATTCACCAGTTTCCCGCTTGTACTATGAGTTTCCGGACACGTTGTATATAAATAAAAAAAATATTTAAAAATCAGGCAGTGTATCAGTCCATTTAAATTGCGCTCTAGATATATGTGATTTAGTGTCATGAAAAAAATAATTTGTCAATACATAATTAAAAATTGTAAATTTTAGTTTATTTTTCATTTTGACAGATAATGTTTAATGGCGTATTATAATATTATGAAGATTATTGTTTTAAAATTTAAAAAATCTAGAGAATACGAGAAGTGTGTACCTTAGAAGGATTAATGAAAAATACTTTATTGATAGTGTGAAAATTAAATCAGTAATGTTTTTTGAATCTGGTATTGTTGTTAGTAACACGTACATGCAGTGATCAGCGATTTAAGTAAATCTCAACATGCCTTCCCTTACTTTACCTTCCTGTATATGAAATATTTATATCGTTTTCTGTATAAAATGAATGATATCACTTGTATAAAGAAATAAAACATTTCAGACTACAATAATTTAAGTATTTTATTCATAAAAATAAATAATATTTACAAAACAAGATTTTTGCGATTCTTCTAAAGATGTTGCAAATTTTCATTTTGATTTGAAATAATGTATTATGTACACATCGTGAGCATACTGGCAAAAAACATTAAGTGGGAAATTTGACATTATGACTTAATATTGCTGTTTTATGAAGTTATTTACACACTATAAACTTGCAGTGTTAAATTTAAATTTTCTATAGTTTAAAAAATAAATTTAACAAAGTCGAAAATGAGTACATACTGGCAAAAAATGTTAAATTGATTTGCCTTATATTATGTCTATGGATGTGCACTTTTATCTACCCTTATCATTTTTGGCAGAAAACTTTAACTCTACTTAATTGATAATTGGTGTAGGCGTTTCGGTTGTCTATACTTGTGTAAACGTCACATAACTTTTAATATATATATATGTTAAACGTACATGTTTTTTGCTTTTGTCTGACAGTTCGAGTGAAATATAATTTTTTAATGCAGATATAATGCAGAGTTAGTGCATTGAAAAGAAAGTGAAGCAACTACCTAACGGAAAAAAAAACGCTAAGTAACTTAGTGTTTTTTGCCAGAACAAAAATGTCTGGCAAAATATACTAAATGTTATCATTTCAAAAATAAACTTAAAAACCGGCTATCCAAAATCAAAAATAAGTGGACGCATTTTATGATATCATATTTTAACAAACTGCAATTTAATTGATAAAAAAAGTTTCAAATTTACTTAGTACAACACTTAAATTCGCCTTAAAATTTTTTCAACAGAGAATTTAGAGTTATCGTTTTTTGCCAGTATACCCACGATATATATTGCTTATAATGGTGTGAATTTGGAGATGTCCAGAGGTAGTGCCCATTGCAACGCAGTTTCAAGCCTTTTGGATCTAAATTCTTTGTCCTCTGCAAAATATTGAACAATTTATTGCGTGTATATTTTTTATAGTACAAAAATAATACGGGTTAAATGCAAATAAAAAAAAGACAGTTGTTTAGTTCGCTTTTTTTTTAAATTATCTCCATACAGGAGGTCTTGAGTAAAAAAATGGCATATGAATCCCTCCCACTGCGGTGCAAGGCGATGGCTGGAGAGGTCAAACGGTCTCCCTTAACCAGTCTCTCCCGCAATAGGTGCGCAATCGCATCCGCCGCCAAGACCTAGACAAACTTCATCCAATGAACCCGGGCATCCCTGCTAAGTCACCAAACGTAGTGGGCGACCTGTGGCAGGAGTATTGGTTATCCAATAAATGGTTCCCGGGGCGGCAGGACTCATCCGCCTCCCAAATCTATCTACTGATTCTATTCTAATTCTTACATGTTTACTGTGGTAAATGTATAAAGCGGACGAAAAAAGAAGACGGGAATGAACCAGAGGACATGTTGAAGTGAATCAAATACTCCAGTCAGGTCATGAAAAGAGTCGAATTAACAAATCATTATATATGAATGTGAATGAAGCAAGAAGTGTTTGAATATGTATTTTTTTTTTTTTTTTTACATGAATACCGCACAAGAGTCCCAGTGGGACTATGGCATCCCCAATTGGGGTATGTTGTGAGGCTGAAGGTAGTGGGGAGGGGAAGGAGATAGGGAAGAGGAAATTGGGGAAGTACCTGGATATTCAGATCTGGTCACGAAACACGGCTAAAGCCATTTCAAGCAACGTTTCAATTCTGAATGGTGGTCTTACACCAGGGCGATACTGAGAGTATCTTCCACTCTGGAACGTTCCGCAAATGTACTATATATTATTTTAAATGATTAAATTGTGAAATAACACAAATTAATTAAATAAAATTTATTTGCCACGCCGGGATTCGATCCCGCGACCTTCAGAGTGCTAGTCAAGAGCCTTACCGCTGGACTACGCCGGCCGCCAGTATGAAAACGGAGTTGTGTCTCTCTGCCTACCATTTGTCCTTTGTGCCTACCATCTGCCTGGTTACTTTAACCCATCTGCTTGCTTAGGAATAAATACATCCCAAAACACGTAATCCCGTTATACTTTCATAAGACCAAAAACGTCCCGAGCGACCTTACATATTAAAAGCTATATATCTCTCTTCCTCTCATGCAAACATATGTATTTTTTCTTTTAACGAGAAAGAGAACGAAATAATGCTTCTTATTGTCTTTGAAATATGAAAGCTATCTTGCATAGATATTTTACAATCTCGATCCAAAGTGATTTCAGAATTTACGCACAAAACTGAGGCTTCCGAATTATGAGGTGCGAATATATTGAACCAAGCAGACGGTTTAAAATATGTAAGTGTATAGAGTAGGAAAAGCGACTGTTTCAATACTTTGCGATATTTACCAGTTTTCCTGCAAAATTCCTTGATGGCGTAATCGTACTGTTTTCTTTTAGGTCTCCCGTACATAAAATGTGATGTTGATGCTACTCCCTTTTCCTTTTCCTTGAATTAATAAAGTAATAAACTGGAGACATCCTTAAGAAAAATTCATTTTAAAAATTGAAAATAAAAATTTAGCATCTTCCAAGTTGGAGCTGAAGCATATTGTACAGAATCTGCAGAGAGCAAATAGTTTATAATAGTACCTACAAAACTTCGACTCTGTACAATAAGTATGTTCCACTGTTAAGTTTGATAGCTACCTCCGGTCTGGAACCCCTAAATTAGAGATGGAACGGATAGTTGTTTGGCCGGATACCGGTTATCCGGCAAGCTGAGAGGCCGGATATCCGGCGGCCGGATATTCTACCCATTGTCTCGTTGAATGTCGTGACGAGTTTAGCACCGCACAGGTGCCGCGAACGCGACCAGATCAATTCGGGCGGTTTCGGTTGCCATCGTGAGTATTCGAGAGTGATCGCGAAAATATTCTCTTTGATGAGAAGAAGAACAAGAGGTATATTATGGTGCTTCAATGTCTGTATTTAATCATTTCAATAATCTCTGTGTTTTTACGATTTTTAGTTCACTATAATGGTGATTGTGATTAGTTAATCGTGTTAATTTAAGTTTTCGTTACTCTGCGAGGTTTTTGTAAGTTTTTACTAAAAATTACTATTTTTTATGTATTTATCATTAGGGTGAATATCTTAGAAGAATTTTAGCTTTTTGGAGTCCTAATGGCTTTTTTGTAACTTTTTCGACTTTAAATAAAAGCCGTCATAATTATAAGCCATTTTATTGATATTTACCTCACAAAGATTATAGTATTGCATTTTATTATAGGAAATTTTTGTAGTTTTAGAATTTTTTTTATTATTAAATTTTAATTGTTAAAAGAAAGACAAACATTCCCGGGTTACGAATAACCCAACAATATTTGAAAATCTCCTACCACCACCACAGAAAGCCGAAAATGTTGCTTGTGTTGTGATGGAGGACTTAGCCAACCGAGGAATCGAACACGCGACGCTCGTGTGGGATCCAAGCACTATGCCCACTCAACCACTGACCAGACTGAATATCCGGTATCCGGCCGGATATTGAGTTACTATCTGGTATTCGGCCGGATACCGGATAGTTACCGGATATCTGTTTCATCTCTACCCTAATTACTGGAAAATCTGTTGAGATTGCGGAAAAGGGCAGTTCTTTTCACCGATTACAAACAGATTGCTGTCTTAAGAATACAGATGCCAGGGGGGAATTCTTTGCTTATTCTACCGGTATTTTAGTGAAAAGTGAAAGAAGTAATATCTCCACTCATTCTTTTGCTACCGGTGCACAGCATTCTTTTGCTACCGGTGCACATTCGTATACGGTTATTCATATACGGCTGCGATTTGTCACGTGAATTGTGACAAATCAAGAATTTCCTTTCTGAGAAGAACGGGGTGTAGCTAATAAATAACGCCCTTTCTGCGCATGGCATGAGGCGTGTATGTCTGCGTATCTTTTTTACTTGCAGTCTAGGTGTAGATACTTGCATACTAATAATAATTAATACACGACGAAGGGGCGTTGTTTTAGTGAAAAATCACCTCACAGGCGTTATATGTTACCTGTTCCCAAATATTTCTCCAAGAGATCTTCTGTTCCCTTCTGTCCCCCCGTTTGGACTTGGGATTGTAGGGAGTTTTATCATAAAGCATGTCATAGTCTACATACTTTATTGGAGGTCCTCTGACATTCCCAAAATATGTTTTACTGCTGTAACTTTGCATGCTGAATTTAAAATGTTATGAATTTAATACGACTTTTAGGTACATATTGTACAATCTTTACTTTGAGTATGTTTAAATGATTTTAATGGTATTCAGATTATTTCTCAATTGAAATATTATTATTCTGGTTTTTATTTTAAAACTGATGAATTTTTCTCTTGACAGACATTTCAAATTATCGGAATCAATTTTTTGGTAAGTATTTCAAAAAAATTAAGTACCTACCGTCATATCAATGATCAATAGTTACTTAGGGGGCATATATTAATTACGTGAGCTCAAAATGTGGGGGGGGAGGGGTCCAGTAAAATCTCCCGAAATCTCATTTAAACCGGGGAGGCGTCTTATAAAAATCTCATGTCAATTTTATCCTAAATTTTGTCCGCTGAAAAAGTCTAACGACGTGGGCGAAGGCCCAGAAAAAACCTATCCCACCCTATCTCATCCCGCACCATCCTGTCCTATTATGCCCCCTGGTAATATGATAGGATGGGGCGGGATGGGATAGGGTGGGACCCCAGATACACCACTGATCTCATGTGAGGGGAGGAGGGGGTCCCACCAAATCTCACTTAATCTCACCAAGGGGGGGGAGAGGCCTAATTTGAAAAAAAAAACTGCTCACCTAATTAATGTATGCCCCCTTACCTTTTTTTGAGAATAACTAAAAAATATATAATTTTAGGTATGTACCAATATTATTAAAGAAGGAAAGCATGTGTTTTAAAAATTAATAATTCTAGAAATGAATAATTTTTTTAAACCGTGATTCGGTACCAAGACCACCCCAATTTGGGGTATTTTGTACAGTTGAACTGGTGGGGAGAGAAATGAGAGAGGGTTGAGGAAGGTTGGGTAGTAACTGGATATTCAGATCTGGTCAATACAATAAATATGGCAAATGCCATGAAATCATTGTTGATTCTGAATAGTGGTCTTTCATCAGAGAGGTAGGTAGTGAGAGAACTTCGAGGCGTGTGGTGCAAATAATGTCTTCATTTCCAGCAACGCTTTTCTAAAACATTGGTAATTACTGAAAATATAAGTGCCTTTAACATGACATTAGTGTGTCATTGTTTCTTGGTGGGGATATTTATTTAAATGTTGACTTGATTATTAATTTATTACCAAACTAGCGAGTATCCGGCACTGCAATGCCACTCAAAGAAAGGAAGTGTTTGAGCTTCCTCTGTTTAATTCCCAGATTTCTCTCCTCCACCCTCCTTCTCTCCCTGCTGCTAAACTGTATGAAATATACACACTCCTCGTAATTGTCTGTGTGAGAAGTATGGATTTTTCAAATTCATCCCCGGCTATCCCCTATTGCTAATATATCTTCTTTGAAATTCTGCTAACTGCCCCTCCCTCTTCTTCCATCCCTACTTCATCCTTCACCTGCGTGTCCTTTCCCGTGCGACCCCGTTCCCGCCTCCGCTCCCCTCTGTTGTCCCCTTTCCGCTTCCTCGCCTCCCTGCTCTTGGGAATAACCCCCACGGTCCCACGTTTCCCTCCCCCTTTCGCGTTCCCGTTCCACCTTCCCCATCTCCCCTGATTTTCCTCTCCCTCCCTGCCGCTAAACTATCTGAAATACCATTTTCAAACAACTCGCGTACTACCTATAGTAAATTTTGTATAAAAATTTCATAATGCCTGAGCTCACCATTATACATAGAAATCTTCACGAACGTGTGCACTACAAATCACCAAAGTTTCATCGCAATCGGATGAATGGTATTGGAAAGAATTTCATAACGCCAGAGCTCCTAGAAATATAAACAGAAACCAACGCGAGCGTGCGCTCGACAAATCACCAGGTTTCATAAGGGACAAAAAAAAACATTAATAAAAATATATTAAGATTAACCGGCGTTTTCTTGAACCGATTTCCACGAAAAGTGATACAAACACGCGTTACTTTGTTTTACTTTGTGATTTAATTTTACCTCTTTCCGTTATAAAGCTTTTTAAAAAATGTATTTCAAATGCATTAAAAATGTTGTTGGTAGTTGACAAAATCAGCCAAAGCTTAGCGTGTTTGGAATTAATCGAGGGAAAACGATATAACAGTTCTAGTGTGAAATTTTATGTGACAGACTAAACAAAAAAGGTCCAGTTTATCCCAAGACAGCACTCAAAGCCTAAGATAAGATTTTTTCATTTTTTAATAAATTTTTGACAAACACATTAATATTATTTATTGCTTTCAGATTTTGTTTATTTACAAGTAGATACAAGCTCAATCCTTATTGACACCTACAATGTTACTTCATTGATGTACCTACCTGTGTCGTAGTTAAATGCGTAAAGGGTACACTTGAGGTAGTTAGCGGTTTTGGGATACAAATTTCACAACAGAAACAACTCAACTTGGAGGTACATATTGAATTCATTTCAGAGTTTGGGCTTCTCAAATTTTCCCTTCCCCCACTGACGTGCACGAAATAACAAAAAAATGCTCTTTATCTTATTGGTTTACAAAATGTCAGTTGTTGTTGGTTTTTATCCCAATCTGTATTTAGTTAATTATTATAGTTTTGGAATCGGCCTTCTTCGTATTTGAGAGAAGTGTCCTTTTTTCAAATCAAATGCCGCATTGAGCAAGCTCGTGCAACCTTTATCCGCATGAAAAAAATGTTCTGCAGTCATGATCTCAACCTTGGATTACGAATGCGAATGGTCAGATGCTACGTATTTTCAATATTATTTTATGGAATGGAAGCATGGACGCTTACTGAAGAATTAATTAGGCGACTTGAAGCATTCGAGATGTGGATCTACAGAAGAATACTTAAAATAAGCTGGATGGACAGGGTCACAAATGAAGATGTTATGGTTCGGATGAATAAAGAAAAGGAAGTAATTAAAACCATAAAAATCCGAAAACTTCAATATCTTGGACACGTGATGAGACATCCAGAGAAGTATGAGATCCTGCATCTCATAATGCAGGGAAAGATTGCCGGAAGACGGGGCCCTGGAAGAAGGAGAACCTCATGGCTGAAAAACCTGAGACAGTGGTTTGGCCAGTCAACCGTGGAGCTGTTCCGGGCCGCAGTAAACAAAGTCCGCATAGCCAACATGATAGCCAACGTCCGTTGAACGGACAAGGCACAACAAGAAGAAGAAGTCCTTTTTTCGCACGTAGTTCAAGATGATTTGAATATTTAAGAATAAGCAAGTTGTAATAAGAGGCAATACTAAGAATAGCCAAAAGAAGGGAAAGTAGAAATAAGCAAGTGAGCCTCGTAAAAACAAGACAAAGTCAGAAGAGGCAAGAAAAGGCAAGGAGAAATAAGAAGAAACAAGTAGAAGCAAGATGAGGCAAAAATGAACATGATAGAAGAGACAAGAAGAAGCCAGAGGAAGCAAAAAGAGACCAGAAGAGCCAAGAAGAACCAAAAAGGGCCAATAGGAAGAGACAATAAAAAGCACGAATAAGCAAGAATAGCAATGAATCAACAATAAAAGATTAGAAAAGGCAAGAAGAAGCAAAAAAGTCATGACGAGCCAAGAATCTAAGAGAAACAAGAAGAGGCAAGAAGAGCTAAAATGAGGCACGAAGAAGTAAGAAGACTCAAGTTATACATAAAATTTGCCTGATCAGAATTTAGGCCAATGTTCTAGTAGGTAGTTGTATTTTATTGCATGGAAGATGTAGATCTAGGTATAATTTTGGACTATTCAACACCAGCTGGATCGCGGAGAAGAAGCGCTTTGCAGAATAAAGCCATAAACCGAGAACAGTGGTCAGTTTGGGAGATCTTTATCCACCAATGCATAGAAAATGACTTAAAATGACGAATAAGATGATAAAAATAGGAAACATTATTAATCTCTGTTGTGTCGTTTGGTTCGTAAACATTTGAGTGGAAAGTGGGCTGGTTTGAAGATTAGATATGTTCACCCCCCCAAGGCATTGCCGGTGCAGGTCCTTATGTTTTGGGCAATTTGGAGTCCCGTGAAGCCAGCTTGGGCGATGGAGGTTCCAGAGCAGATCACCAGGTTGGTTGGAATCCCAGTTACAACAAAACCTGCATGTACAACCTGGAAATAAAATTATTCGTATCGGTACTTTAAGTTTATAGAGAACGCTAATTGAAAATGGGGAAATGTTGTAAACTTCCACATTTATAAATCTGATCATCAAAAATGCATTATAAAATCGATTATCAAATAATAAAATTACATATGATATCATACGATAAGACAATATAATTTTATTGGTAATTTTATCGTCAATGAGAGTAACCGATACTTCCATTTATATATCCTTCCACATATCCAGTTCTATGGTTTTTACGATGCCCTCTGTAAAATTTTTCATCATTCCGTTTTCCAAAAATTTTGTAAATTTTGCATACATTTTCTTTGATTTGGTATCCAAAACATATGCACTTTGAACCCTAGTGACACACTAAACTCATTACTTTCATTGGTTCCGTGGCTTTCGTCGTAGCTCGGCGATAGTTGGCACCATGTTGGCACGATTCTATTCAGTACATCCCATTGATTCCGCATTATCTATGTTCCTACCCCTACCCATAGGATCATTGACAGTATCCTAGATAGGGGATATTCTTCATACTTAGCTAAGATCAGATTAGAAAGATTATTAATATTTTCCAAATAAATCTTACCGCATTTGAAATTTTATTAATCAATGCATCTACGGAAGGCTGTTGGTCCCTCAGTATCTGGTTTAGGCAACTCCCCACCTGCACGAAGTTGGACCAGCTGGCCGTCCCGCAACTCGCTACCTTGGCGGATACGTTCTGCGCCAAACTGGAGGCGGAATCGGCCAAGTTTCTTGCGTCCCACAAGATGGAGTTGATGCCTGTCAGAGTGTTGTTCAGGCAACCAGATAAATTAGCCACGGTTGTTTCTACCAATGTTTGAGCGGCAGATCGCTGCTCCTGTAATAATTATATAACACTCATTTTAGTAGATCTGCATTAAGTTATATTACGCAACCCTGGTGTAAAGCCATAGTAAACAAGAGGTGGAAAGATTTTTTAAATAAAAATCTTTGCTGTAGAAGGTTAGGGGGCGTTCAAGTATTACGTAAAGCAATTTTTGAAGATTTTTGACCCTCCCTCCCCCCATGTAACACGCCGTATTGTTTTTCTGTAACCCCCCCCCCCCTCCCCCTCCCTAAACGTTACGTAATACCCAAGTGACTATTTTTACCTAAAAATCACAATTATGTTGCGCAAAGTACTGGAAAGTCGCTAAATACCTTTGTTCTTGTTTTAATCGCGTTTGCGGTAATAATTTTTTATTTTTATTTTTTTTATTTTTTATTTATTTATTTCATAAATGATTAAATGTTACATTTTTGGCCATTTTTGACTACCATACTAGGCTATTGCCCGTGTTGTGGTAGTCATACATGTAATATAATTTTATATAAACGGATAATAAAATATAAGAAGAGAAAAGAAAAAAATATCATATTTAGGGATAAATAAAACTAAAAACAGATAAAAATATAAGAATTGAAAGTTATATAAGAAATAAAGAAAATTTAAAGAAGATGGAAATAAACATTGGTGATCATTATTCTTCTTGAAATAAAAATAGAAATAAAATTTGGTAAGTAATCTTCTGCACGAGAGTACATGTTTGTAGATATTTTTGATATTCGTTCTATGAAAGAAATTGGAAAGAGTGTTAGAGAAAGTAATTTTTTGTTTGATTTAAAAAAAAGAGATTTCTAACTCGCAATACATGCGTACTTACCTATATTATTTAAGTATTTTATTTTTTCTTTTGCTGTTTCCAAATTTCGTTGGCATTTTTTTGGCATGCTGCGCAGGCAAGTCAGCATGAGAGCCTTTATAGACCAAGAACAGCTGATGATGTAAATCTTCCGCTTTTGAGGACATTATAGTACTTACCTACAAACTCACTTTAACACAAGGGCGGATCCAGGGAGGGGGGGGGAGGGGGGTTATGGGGGTCATGACCCCCCTGGGCTGGGTCCAGGACCTTGGTGGACCAATGATTAAAAATTTTAAACGTAATGTTTTTACATATTTTTGTATCTATTATTATCAAAATTACGTACCTACTTTTTACTTGTATCTATTATTATTAAAATTAAATTATAACTTCTTGTGACTTGACCACGACTATGGGAACCCCCCCTGGCGCTAAGTAACCCCCCCCTGGCGCCGAAGCTGGATCCGCCCTTGCGTTTAACAACACTGACTACAGCAATTTGTGTTTATGCGTTTTTCGTATTTAATAGACTAACGAACACTGACAACGAAAATAAAATTAAAAGTGACGTACAATGTACAATACAGTCGAGGGATTCCCCGTAAAGCATAAACGAAAAGGGTTGCTAACTTGGGAGAAAAAAATAAAAATTACGTATAATACAATCGAGCGATTCCCAGTAAAACACAAACGAAAAGGGTTGCCAACTTGGAAGATTTTAATTCCCTAGTTTTTTTATTTAAATAAAAAAAAAATGTAACGTAACACGTAACGCGTTGTTCGAACCCCCCTCCCGCCCCGGTAATAAACGCACAGTAACGTTTTACAAGACCCCCCCTTCCCCCCAAATTGCGTTACGTAATGCTTGAACGGCCCCTTTACACACACATCGTCAAATATGTGCGGTAGGTACAGACGGTATATCAGTAAGTTGTTGCAATGGTAAGCTGCGTGTAAATAGGAGAAAAACAGCACAAAAAAAACACACACACTCTAATTGTGGGAACGTGGGACTCCAGATACTAATATGCCTGCATGTCGGACGAAATATCTACAGCTCATATGTTGAACTAATATCTACGAACTTCAGAGTGTTGGCTAATATCTACAGAGCTAAGGTCGGACGAATATCTATGACGGTCCCAGTATTGACTAATATCTACAGAGCGTAGGTTGAACTAATATTTACAGAGCGTAGGTTGAACTAATATCTACAGATGGCAGCTGAGCAAGAGGTTGTACGGAAAAGCATAAATTACTTCAATTACGTAATTACTAATTACGTAAAGACTTAAACGTTTAAAGTACGTACATGAAGTTTTTGCATAATATTACGTATTTTGCTGTTTACGAGGACAATAATTCATTGAACAAACATGGAGGTCATAATACAAAGATATTGATTTATTTATTTATTTCGAAATTCACGGCACCACAACCTAACCTAACCTAACCTAACTGACATAGAAATGATCATGGTAATAGACTAAATAATTTAGAAGCACTCGAAATAAAGAAAGCTGTTACAACAAAAACCCAAATCCTTAATATTCAGCTAAATGTGTCCAATAGTCCGATATTAGGGATTTTTACATACATGCATACATAAATTAAGTTTTTTAAACTGCATACGCAATATTACGTTATTCCAATATGCTTTACATAATTGTAAATCCAACCTCTGACAGTGCTGTAGATATTTGTCAACACTTTGGTTCTCATAGATATTAGTCAGCAGTTTGAGCTGTATCTACAGCAAGAACCTCTGACAGTGCTGTAGATATTTGTCAACACTTTGGTTATCATAGATATTAGTCAGCAGTTTGAGCTGTAGATATTCGTACGCACTCTGGTTCTCATAGATATTAGTCCGATTTTTTCAGTTTTTGGAATTCCTGTAGATATTAGTAGACGCCTCCGAACGTGGTTCGACTCGCGCTTCTCCTGTTTATGCGCATCATACTCGTAACTACACCGGCTATATACAGGGTGTTAAGGGACGTAGGTACTTGACTTACTTTAACCAGTGATTCCTGACATTATTTGGAGTAAAAAATGTAAACGAAATTTTGGTCTCCGGTGACTTTTTTTGATGACTTTTTTTTTTCAAAAATTTTTTTTTCAAAAATTTTTTCTTCAAAAATTTTTTCTTCAAAATCAAACAAAAAAATCTTCGGCATGTCGTCACTGGTCACTCAGCCGGGTGTCCGTCAGACTCGTTACCCCACCTCCAACTGTTCAACAACTAACATTTTTTTATGTTTTTGTAGAAAAAAAAAAAAACATCAAAAATGTCACCGGAGACCAAAATTTAATTTACATTTTTTACTCCAAATAATGTCAGGAATCACTGGTTAAAGTAAGTCAAGTACGTCCCTTAACACCCTGTATATCAAGCCTCTTTCGCGTAGCTCAGAGCATCGTTCATTTAGAAATGAGGTGCAAATATCAAATATTTTTGTCTATTAAAGAAATGTGATTTTTTCGGACTAGCCGGGTATTGAGGCCACTACCTCTGGTTGACAGTATAGGAGCTTACTGCTCTACATTATTATGTTGGCTGCCCCAAAAAAAAATTGCACTTACATCGACGCATTGCGAAATCGCTCCCGTCAAAGCATGCGACATATTCACAACATTTTGAATGACCGTCTCCACCTGAGCTATGATATCCTGGACGGAACTATTCAAGTTGGCGAGGAACTGGTCTCTCTGTGCTCTGATTGTGGTGGTCAGATTTCCTACGGCGTTGCTGACGGCGTTTACTGCATTCTGGAGATCTTCGATCAAATTTGCGATCAGATATCGGGTAAAGTCGTATACATCAACAGCCCTTCTATTTCGGCTATGGACAACCAGACTTGTGGAGGGAGCCTTGAGCAATTGCAGCTCGAGGTCAGATTCAGGTAAAGATGCGCCATTTGCCTGAAACAAATAATTATAAGTAATAACCATGGAAACCTTGGGCGGGTTGTCAAATTTTAAAGACAATTTTTAAGCTTGTGTAAGTTCTGTTATCAATTCAGTTTTATGAAGCAACTGGCCTGTAATGATAAGGGAACGTACCCATACTACGTGACCAACTTTTTGCAATTTTTAACCCCCCCCCCCTGGTGACTAAAAAACCTTAGCCCCCCACCGCTCATTTGTGGTTCAAGCGTGGTATTTTAAAGACCCCCCTAAACGGGTCACGTAGTATGGGTACGTTCCCTAGTATTAAAGAACTTGAATAGAACTTACACAGAGCTTGAAAATTAACTTAAAAATTTGACGAATTGTAAATTTTTTTAAACATCACGACTTTTGTTGAGATAACAGATGATGACAAACTTTAATAAATTCATATGTATACAGTGATTAGAAACGTGATGTAATTTTAATGATAAAAAATTAGAGCATATCTCTGCAATGAAGGTTATGCTCGCCCGAATCATTAGGTTGTTTCATCGTATTTTTATTATTATTTATAAAGAAATGGTCTGCGTAGCTCCGTTTAGTGCTCAGCTGGAGTCCAGGGTGCTTTCCCATCGCTTATGTTTCATTTCACTTCTTCCACACAAAACTCATGTACAGTGGCGGACTAAGCCCGTCAGAGGTCCGGGGCGGCAAAGCTGAATGAGCCCCCCCCCCTAGTTTAAAAAGTTGATATAATTTTACACGATTTTTACTCAGTTCACACGGGCCTCTGGTCCTAGGGGACCTCCATGCGCCTCCGTGATCCATGATCAAATCCTAAACAAGGCTTTAAGGCGCCGGGGCACTGTAAAAAAGTGTGTTTTTTTTTCATTTTTTAAAAGATGCATTTGGTGATAATGCCGTCATCCAATGTTTCAATGAAATTCTAAGAAAATTTAAAGAAAGTTTTAAACAGTTTGTATGATGAATTATCCTTCATCAAAACCAGGTTGAAAAACGTAGTTTTTCTCAAAACTACGTTTTTCAACCTGGTTGACAACATATTAGAAAAACTATACATCTTATTTGCATGCATCATGCAGCAAGTCTTAAACTGTTCGATAATCCAGTCACTATAGCCAGGGCTGTATTATCCGTTAGACCTGTAGGCAACTGCCTAGGGGCCCCACATTGGGTAGAAAGAGTAGGCCACTGCCTAGGGGCCACGCCTTGGCTAGGGGCCTCTATGGTAATGAGGCCCCGAGACGTGCATTGAGTAGAAGCCCCGACATGTTTAATCCGGCCCTCACTAAGATACCTCACTCCAGACGAGGAAAATTTACCATAAAAAATGGAAAATAAAATTCATTCAAAAATAAAACGCACTCAAAATTTATTCAACATACAAACCGTTCCAAACGGTTTCACATAAAATGCTGTATCTGCGTCAATTTTTCGAATTTCCTTAAAAAAATGGTGAGAGCATTCTTAACAAGTGCACCTATCAAAAAATGAAATAAAAATTACATTTTTTTACAGTGGTGCCTTATAGCCTTGTTTAGGGTTTGATCAAGGGAACATGGAGGCGTTTGGGGGCTCCCCACGACTGGGCGGGCCGCCCCCCCGCCCCCCCTTAGTCCGCCACTGCTCGTGTAGCCCAGACCCTTTAATAATGTTGGGTGTTTGGCCACAAATGGCTCGGTTTCCCTGCATTCTCTCAACATTTCCACCCATCCTATGGATTGGTATCTAATTTTGTCTACCGACAGCTGCACTCTTCTCCTAAGGCAGCGTTTCTTAACCTTTTTCAGCCACGGACCCCTAGTGTACAAGCACAATTTTCAAGGACCTCCTTAACAAATAAAAATCAGAGTACGCAATTCGTACGTGTTAGAAGTGAAACCTTCAGAAAACTAAAGTAGACAAGAGTGGGGAGGTTAAGAAGCATCGCACAAAGAGGAGACCGATTACACTATCTCATTCTAGGTATGTTTTTATCTCTTTTTAGAGTAGCTATTTTTTGTTTCATCGAGTTTCAAATCACAACGGTGCTAAATATGTTTTTATTTCAAAAACCATCAATAAACTTAGGACCATTTATTTTAGTAGATACAACAAATACAATATATTTTTATTTAAATACATTAATAATTAACGTACAACAGTAAGAGCAACATTCACATTAATTAACGGTTAATTAATGTGAAGGTTGGTGTTGCTTTTTTGCAACTAATTTAGTGATATTTGGGTTGATATTACTCGTCTCGTAAGTTAGAATCTCAAATCGAATTCTACTTGTAATCTGTTTCTGTATTTGTTTTTAGTATATATACAAGAGCAGAGGACGCTTTTTCACAGAGGTACGTGGTTGAGAAAAGCAGTAAATGTTTCAGTGCTTCTTCTGATATTTCCTTATAATCTTTGTTTACATTCACCGGGTTTAGACCCAAAAGTCTCGTAATTGCTACGCGTCTTCGTTTGGGGAATTGGATACTAATATCCAATTTTTATTTTTGTCGGGTATTGGAAAATCATCCCCAAACGAAGACGCGTAGCAATTACGAGACTTTTGGTGGCATTTATTTATTATGTTAAATGGTCCAGAGATGAGACTGCGGACCCCCACACATATATTCGCGGATCCCCTGGGGTCCGCGAACCACAGGTTAAGAAACGCTGTCCTAAGGTAGTAGAATCTAGGTAGTGATATTTGAACAGGACCACGAACCGCCCTGTGTTGTTAATGGTTATACAATTAATGAAAATTAGATAAAACACGGTATTAAGTAGTTAATACCCAGACTATCGCATCATTATTACTTGCTGATTGAAGCCAGTGATCATAATTGCTGAGGAACGAAGCAAATGGGGATGGGTGAAATGACAAGTCAGGAGGTTAAATATTATATTTTAGCTTCAACACTCCAAGCAACCTTCCAATCCTGAAAGTCTGTCTTAGAAAAACGCTTGTGAATGGTATATCTTCAAAACCTTGAGGCACGTCAAAATTTTTACAACAATTTAAGGAAAATCTGAAGATAATCTTAGCTATCTAATATTCTTAGGTGAAATCAATAAAAAGATATGTAACTATATTTTGATTTTCTGTAAATAAAAATTAATTTTCAAAACAATGGAAAATGATTATTTAGAAAATCGAATAGACATTAAAGTAAAGTAATTTGGTTCATGAGACGATTGTATTCAAAACTCAGGAGTTTTGCTTTTTTATCGTAAATTATTGCGAAGATATGGAGGAAGAAATTTATTTCAAGGATTCAAAAAAATTATGTTACTTACAGGGATTGAAACTGACAAGGTTAAAAACAAAACAACGGAAAGGACGACAGCCTTCATCTCGATATACTATTTTTAAAATTTACGTTGAACCAACTCGTATGTCACTTATATGATGCAATCTTATAGATACGAATAACACTGGCAGAAATGAATCTTCTCGTGGGTCTTTTATAGAAAACCTGGGTTAATTTAATTTTTTCACTGAAATATCTAATGTGCATAATATTATGTACAATGTCGTACGATAACATATTTTAATCTTGGACATCACCTGAATATGATTTCAGGAGATTTAACTGTTATCGTGAGTAAACAAAAAAGTAAAGTTTATTGCGCTATACCGGGTGTCCGGGGTGCACAAACTTCGGGAGGTGTCTACATGATGATAGAGAAAAATAAGTAGAACAATTTTTTCGAAATTCTAATTTTTTTCCTATACAAAAATATTTTTCCATAGAGGAATATTATTTTTTTCTATACAAACAATTCATCTTTTTTACCTGACAACTACCTTAAGACGTTCGAATGTCTAAAAAGTAATTTGTCCTTTTTACTTGGACTATCGTGATGACTAATCATCTTCCGAAATTTGGGCAATTTACCCACGGAGACCTTGTATACATTTAAAACAACAGCAGTACAATAATGGTTTCCTAAAGCCTACACTAATAAATACGTACATTAATATTAGTTTAGAGTTCTAGTCGGCTTAACTAATACGGAAACTGTGAGTTTAAACTATTTTGTTGTGTTTTCCAGTAAGAGCTGGATAATTTGAATTGTGCCCCTTTTCTTATTAATTTATTAAATACTAGCTGACCCGGTTACGCTTTGCTGTGGCTAATAAAACACAATGTCATCTAACCTTTATAACCACCGCCGTCTTTGAGTTTATCGCGAAGAGACAGACAGATGCCGCGGAGGACTTTAATTTATAATACGTAGAAATGGTGTGAAAGATTATATTAATGTGCATGAAATGCTTGGGGTAACTAACGGTTAAAGTTAATAAGGATTAATACTGTACCTTTTCAATAACCGCAATGTACATTTTTTAAAAAGATAGAATGGGTATAGAAAGCTTTCCGTTAAAGATAGATATATGCCTTCGCGGACTTTTTGTAGATCTATAAAAGAGGAATATCCCACCATGCATTGTTTTGTTATATCCCAAAAGGATTAGGCAGCTTTATCGATGAAAGTTACCAGGCGGCTTGACTTTTTCCGACACTTCTAACAATTATCGTTATGTTTCAACAAATTTACACAAATCCTTGACAAATTACATACGTAAACCTTCCTCACGAAATACTCTATCTATTGGTGAAAACCGCATGAAAATCCGTTCAGTAGTTTTCGAGTTTATCGCGAACAGACAGACAGACGACCCGGGGGACTTTAATTTAAAATAATGTAGAGATGTAGAGATGTAGAGATAGAGATGTAGAGAAGAGATAGAGATAGAGATGTAGAGAAGAGATAGAGATAGAAATGTAGAGATAGGATACAGAGCCCTTATTTTCCTCTTTATTTTAATTTGTCGTATAATTGGGTTATTTATAGGTATGTATGAGATAACATGAATAAAGCAAGGAGTGCATGCCGAGACCGAGTTGTTTGGTGGTGCATCCTCTCAGCCTATCTCTGCAGTAATGGTTAGTAAGTTTTTAGTAATGCTGCGTGTAAATTTGCGAACACGAACGCGAGTGAAGTCACGAATTGTGGGAAGGAACGAAGGAACCTCGTTCCTTCCTCATAATTCGTGGCTCGGTTCGCGGTAATACCTACCCGTTTATACGCATGCTTGGATTCTCGCCGGGCCAGGGGGTCGAGCACGGACGATCGATAAAACCTTATATCAATACGATATTGACTAAATCATCTCTGGTCAGTTATCAATATTTGCGAGCACGGTCAACAATTGATAAGAGATGTTCCGATCGAAGTGGTGGACGAGCGGGCTGGCAAGCGGGCGGTGTGGATTTGATTTGTATGCAAATTAACAGATGGCGGTGTGAGCTAAAATATTGAGTAACCATCCAGTAGATGGCGTTGGGTTTCGTTAGCCATAGCAACGCGTGGCCGGGTCAGCTAGTTTAACTATAAATTTGAACTACATTCATTTTACATTATATTACGTTACATTGTAATACAATGTTATTTTATTATTTTGTTGATTACGAATTTACTAGCCCGCTTCCCGGCATGCGTTGCTGTGCCATTTAATAAAGAGATAGTTTCTTCTGCGTGTCCTTTCCCATTCGTCCCGTTCCCCTTCCTCTCCCGTGTCTCCATCCCCACTCGCGTTCCCACTCCGCTTCCTTCACCTTCCCTCTCCCCTCTCTACTCCCCCCCTTCCCCCGTTCTGAGACGGTACTTATCAGTTTTTGGCATGGTATGCTGCGTATAAACCGTGTACGATGCAAGCCTCTTACTCGCTCAGCACGGAGAATCTTTCATTCAGAAATGAGGTGCAAATATGCTATATTTTAAATTATTTTTATTTATAAAAGAAATAGGACTTTTTTGAACTAGCCATGTTTTGAGCCCACTACCTCTGGTTGACAGTAGAGGACCTTACCGCTCTGAATATTATTGCTTGCTGCCACAAAAAAATTACTTGCATCAACGCATTGCGAAATCCCGTTTCAAATTTCCCGTAATATTCACAACATTTTCAATGACCGTCTCCACCTGAGTTATGATATTCTGGATGGAACTATTCAAATTGGCGAGGAACTGGTCTGTCAGTTTCTCTGATCGTTATGGTTAGATTTCCCACGGCATTACCGACAGCGGTTACCGCATTATGAAGGTCGTCGATCAAATATCGGGTAAAGTCGTATACATCGACAGCCCTTCTATTCAGGGCCGGATCTACGAAATCTGGCGCCCTGTGCAGTAGGTACCGATGGCGCCCCCCCCCCTACATTTTTATTTTGATTAAAAATTCGTTCACCCCAATTTTTTATTTCATTTTTATTTTATTATTATTTTTTTACACTAATTTATAAAATAAAATCAAGACATATAAGGGGTGTAACTTTTCCAAGTGACCTGGCGGTAGCTCTCACACTCGTTTTTTTTAAAGAGAGGATCGCCAGGAGCCCTATACTCTCTGAATCTATTGGGTAAACATAAATTATGGTGCTATTTTAATTATTTTAGGAAAAACTCTTTGCAAGTTATGCTTTAAAATAATACAACGAATTGTTTGTTTGTGCCCGTACCATGATTTAAAATATAGGTTACGAGACAATGCTGGTGGTTTCGCTGAACTAGGTCCATTATACATTCTTGAGATTTACTGCGTTTATGTACCTATATACCCAACGCGAATATTAGAAAAAGCAAATACAAATACGTTCTCATGGCAACGTACAACACAAGAATAGCATCTACCAGCTTCTGACAGGCAGACCCGACGAGAGACAGTGAGCAGTGATAGTAAGAATATAACCTCAAATTTGTACCTTGCATTTTCCCCATGTTGAGCGAACGAACACTAAACACTGACGTATGGTATCAACGGCTTATGAACAAAAATACCGCGTTGTGATTGGTTATTGAATTTGGATCGCACCTATTCGTCGTAAAACACGGTAAAAGATATATGGAAAAATAGATCTTACGTTTAAACTAAATATATGGAATTTGTAAAAAAATTCTGTAACTGACTATAAATTCGTAAGCCATTGATACCAACCAGATGCGTGCGCATTCTGTTTCTTTGGAAAGTGTTGCTAGAGCGTAATAATTATTTCGTACTATGGGTAATTTTGAAACGATTCAGGGAATATTATAACTAAATTTTAATACAATATTTATTTTCTCACGGCGCCCCTTCGGAGTTGGCGCCAGGTTTTTGAACGTATGGCAGATCCGGCGCTGCTTCTATTACGGCTGTAGACAACCAAACTCGTAGAGAGAGCCCTGAGCAATTGCAGCTCGAGGTCAGATTCAGGTGAAGATGCGCCATTTTCCTGAAACAGGTTATAATAAACATAACTAATAACTATGTACACTTATTACAGATAACGATGATGACAAGCATTAATAGATTCATAAGCATACACTGATTATAAATGTGATGTCATTTTTATGATACAAATGTAGAGCACGTTTCTGAAAATGAAGGTTACGTATGTGGGAATCATTTGGTTGTCTCCTCTAATTATTATTTATAAGAAGGTCTGCATGCTCCGTTCAGATATAGATGAAGAAATTTATTTTAAAGATTAAAAAAAAATGTTAAAAACAAAACAACGAAAAGGACATCAGCCTTCATCTTGGTATACTATTTTTTTCATTATATTTAAAAAAACAACTCGTATGTCACGTCTTGTATTTGAATATCTTTGGTTACGTCGTATTGTGCGATGCAATCCAAAGTTATGAACGACCAAAATTATTGTAACAAAGGGCACGTAAAACGATGATTTTTTGCAAAAATTATACTTTTTGCCGAAATTTTGATTGATACGTGTCCAGGCCATGATTTTTAGTAAGAATCCAAAATTTCAGACGGATCGGAACCACAAGGCAAAAGTTATGTCTTACCCCAAGTGTTCAAACGTCCGACCCCAAGTGATTAAACGACCGAACCCAAGTGTTAAAACGATGATTTAAAAAAAAAAAATTCTTTGTAAATTTTTTGATGATTCGTGTACAGAACATGATTCTTGATAGAATCAAAAATTTCACAAGGTTCGGAACCATAGGGCCAAAGTTATGAACGACCATAATTATTATTACAAAACGCCCGTAAAACGATGAATTTTTGCAAATATTCTACTTTTGCCGATTTTTTATTGATACGTGTCCAGGCCATTATTATTAGTAAGAATCCAAAATTTCAGACGCTTCGGAGCCATAAGGCTAACCGACCCCAAGTGCTTAAACGACCGAACCCAAGTGTTAAAACGATGATTTAAAAAAAAAAAATCTTGGTGATTTTTTGATTGATTCATGCAAAGATCATGATTTTTAGTAAGAATCAAAATATTTCACACCGTTCGGCACCATAGGGCCACAGTTATTAACGACCACAATTATTGTTACAAAGCGCACGTAAAACGATGAATTTTTGCAAAAATTCTACTTTTAGCCGATTTTTAATTGATACGTGTCCAGGCCATGATTCTTAGTAAGAATCCAAAATTTCAGACGCTTTGGAGCCATAAGGCTAATCGACCCCAAGTGCTTAAACGACCGAACCCAAGTGTAAAAACAATGATTTAAAAAAAAAAAAAAATTGCAAATTTTTTGATTGATTCGTGTACAGAACATGATTCTTGATAGAAACGAAAATTTCACACTGTTCGGAAGCATAGGGCCAAAGTTATGAACGACCACAATCAATTTTGCAAAAATTTTACTTTTAGCCGATATTTTGATTGTTACGTGTCGAGGCCACGATTCTTAGTAAGATTCCAAAATTTCAGACGGTTCGGAGCCATTAGGCTAACCGATCCCAAGTGCTTAAACGACCGAACCCAAGTGTAAAAACGACGATTTAAAAAAAATAAATTCTTTGTAACTTTTTTGATTGATTCGTGTACAGAACACGATTCTTAGTAAGAATCAAAAATTTCACAAGGTTCGGATCCATAGGGCCAAAGGTATGAACGACCAAAATTATTGTTACAAAGCGCACGTAAAACGATGAATTTTGCAAAAATTCTACTTTTAGCCGATATTTTGATTGTTACGTGTCCAGGCCACGATTCTTAGTAATATTCCAAAATTTCAGACGGTTCGGAGCCATTAGGCTAACCGACCCCAAGTGCTTAAACGACCGAACCCAAGTGTAAAAGCGATGATTTAAAAAAAAAATTCTTTGTAAATTTTGATTCGTGTACAGAACATGATTCTTGATAGAATTAAAAATTTCACAAGGTTCGGAACCATAGGGCCAAAGTTATCAACGACCACAATTCGGCCCCTTAGGGTCAAAAAAACGTATCTCATTTTTCTCTACTTTACAGGAGAGCAAAAAAACATAGTTCTCAATCAATCAATGTTGTCTACTTTTAAACAAATGGAACATATTAATAATTTCTTCTCGTTTAGTTAAAGGGTGGTATTTTGTGCTTCTAAATCATCTTTTAAATATAAAATAGTAATTCATTTTCATATGTTTTTTTAAATTTAAGTGCAGCTATATCTCAGTTACGTTTCTTTGATCCTAACCAAAGTGAAAATTGCAATCACTGAACTCAAGTTACGAAAAACTTCCTTCGATATTTGACTTTTTTTACACCCGAAAATTTGTAAAGATGATTTTTAGGAATTAGGATAGTGGTGGAACAGTAATAAAAATATTTCAAGTCTAGAAATTTTTATTGAAAAACTTATTTAAAACAGAAAAACATATAAAATATTTAGGTAACTATTTTCCAACTGATACTATTGTCAAAAAAATACTAAATATGCTACATAATATTGTAACTTGCTTAAAAAACTGGAATCTTGTACCTGACTAACTTACTAACTACCTAACTAACCATCACGCCGTTTCTCCGCAGGGGTAGGCAGAGAGGACGGACCGCCAAACAACTCAGTCTTAGCACACATTCTTTGCTTCACTCACTTTACTTCAACCAACACCTCTTCCATAGGTCACTCCAAAGGGTTCGCTACGTTTGGTGATTTAGAAGGTGTGCCCTGGTTCATGGGGTGAGGTTTTTCTAGGTCAAGACCTAGAAAAACCTAAGGAGGCGGATGACCAGGAGACACTGAACCCCAGATTCCTACCCACCCCTAAAACCCGTTTCCTTCCCAGAATTCTCCTCTCTTTTATTTCCTAAAAAAAAAACCTCCTCACAGCATCCCCAAAGATGAAAAAGGGCCTGAGGTAAATTATTTTCCTCAGGGCCTCCTGTGTGGAGCGCATGTAAAAAAATAAGTTCAACTCATTTCCTTGTTTTAGGAACTTAATAAATATGGTCAGGATCTTCTTTTGAATGTGATTTTTAACTAGTTTACATCCATGCCATTTTTCTGTCTCTTTGTTTTTAATTAATTGTTTTCTCAAGTTGATGAAACTGAAGAAATAGTCTTGTCCCATCTCAATGACATCATATTTGGATTTTCTGGAAGCTAATCTAACTGCTGGGTACCACCATGAAGGATCAAATATATTTATTTTCTTTGTAGAAGTTTTGATATATCAACAGGTATCACTCATCAGAATGAACTTCTTTCAATTAGCATTAGCTATCAAATACTTATACATACATGAAGCGATTTCATCTGAGCCACGACCAGCCAGCCACTCATTCATGTCACATGTAATTTCTAGCTTCATTGCTCCGAACATTAAAAAAAGTTTAATTATAAACTGTCATCTATAAAAAAATTATCTTCGATCGTATTCTAAATTAAACTCGATGAAATTAACAGTGGATTCAGAAGCAATGGTTTTAGATTGGATTTTACAATTCTGTACAGCAATTTTGCGTTGTCTGTGGCGATCATACTCATCCAAAAGAGATATTTTTCTTCCGTATTAGCATTTTCGTATTTAACACACGAGTCGCACATATCTTCGCGTGGTTGTTGGAACTATAGGTTACAGGTGTTAAATATGTTTCGGTTTAACCATGTTTTTTCAGGAACATAATTTGTATCCTTACACAAGTCAACATACATAGAGTACATTACGTATGTGTAATGTCAAATCGGCGGCTAAATATTTAAATGAAGTGTTCGCCCTACAGTAATGTGACGGTACTGTTGGAAAAGAAGTTTTTTTGGATTCTTCTGGTCTTTTATCTCCAGGTAAATATTTTCCCCTTTTGTTTTGGAGAACTTTTCCATTTTCCAAGCTATTATTAATTATATTTCTAAAAAAGGTGTCAGTAATATCCAATGTAGTCAAAAAAAATTCTTGCCATTCTTGGATTCTCGAATTGCTCTTAAAGAAGAAGAACTCTTGACTTTTGGCATCGTGAATCCTGATTTTCTGCTATTTTTATTTTGGTAGCAGTTGTAGTAACATCAATTTCGTTTTTGGGGATGCTATGTAGAGTCTTTTTAGGGGAAGGAAGGATAAGAAATTCTTAGAAGGAATAAGGTATAAGGGGTGGTTAGGAATTTGGGGGCCAGTGTGACGGACGAATGAATCAATCCTCTCCACTGCGATGCAAGAGAATGTTCCGAGAGAGTCCTGCTGGAGAGGTCAAAAGATCTCCCGACCCGGCCTGCCACGCTGTTGATGGCAGACACATCTGCCGCCAAGATCCGGAAAAATCTGACCCCATAAACCCGGGTACCCCTGCTAAGTCACCAAACGTTATCCAATAAATGAATCCCGGGGCGGCGGTACCCATACCCGCCTCTGAAATAAGATATTTTTGGCACTTGAAGAATCTTCCTTATTATTCAACAATGCCACTTCCATTATTCACTGAATCCGTGTTTTGTGTGTTTTCCTTTCCATATTCGATTTATATTGAGTCAAAACATACAAAAAATAACCAAACTAATATTCAAACCACTCGTTAAAATAAAAAAATGCCGCAAACACAACTGCCAAATCGTAAATGAATGACGCGTAAGTGACATTTCAGTAAAACAGTTGCATAATCTATGCGGGTGAATCGAACGTAACTAAAGATGCGTTTCTTTGACTCGCAAGCAAATATCTTTTTATTCAAGTTTAAAAAACGCAAGTAACGATACACTCTACTGACATTAACAATAAATGGTTTTCTGTAGATACGCAACGATGTAAATTTGTAACCGTTGAACCTATCGATACGTGTCTTTGTCACTTAACGTAATGTGTTATTTTGTGTCTAGTACCATCCGTAACTCAAAATCGATAAAAATTGAGATACGTTTCTTTGACTCTAAGGGGCCGAATTATTGTTACAATGCGCCCGTAAAACGATGAATTTTTGCAAAAATTCTACTTTTAGCCGATTTTTTTTGATACGTGTCCAGGCCATTATTCTTAGTAAGAATCCAAAATTTCAGACGCTTCGGAGCCATAAGGCTAACCGACCCCAAGTGCTTAAACGACCGAACCCAAGTGTAAAAGCGATGATTTAAAAAAAAAATTCTTTTAAATTTTGATTCGTGTACAGAACATGATTCTTGATAGAATTAAAAATTTCACAAGGTTCGGAACCATAGGGCCAAAGTTATCAACGACCACAATTATTGTTACAATGCGCCCGCAAAACGATGAATTTTTGCAAAAATTCTACTTTTAGCCGATTTTTTTTGATACGTGTCCAGGCCATTATTCTTAGTAAGAATCCGAAATTTCAGACGCTTCGGAGCCTTAAGGCTAACCGACCCCAAGTGCTTAAACGACCGAACCCAAGTGTAAAAATGATGATTTAAAAAAAAAAAAACTTTGTAAATTTTTTGATAGATTCGTGTACAGAACATGATTCTTAGTGTGATGACCGTGGCCGGTCTCTATACATTACTCCTGGACTCCTGCTGATGGATCCAGATTCCTCTGAATAGGTTGATCTCAGGTCAGGGTGTTGCAATAATAATGCGTAGGTAGTCTATTTTGTATTTAATCCGAGATTACTGTACAAGGTTCTTCTTAGGAGGCTGATAACAAGAGAGGACGAATGGACAACATTCACGCCTTTTATACGTTCCGCATGCTGTCTCACTCATACACGCATGTCTCTTTCATACTGCAAGACATCACTTTCACTACATCCCTCCACACTTAAATCTGAAGACAGTTACACAACATGATGCTGATAATTATTTACAGTACATACAATATTCCAATATTTACAATGTAAGTAATTCATTTGTCTCATGTTGAGTCGAGAGCTGAGTCCTGTCTTCATTGACTCATCTGTGTGTCCGTGGTCGTAGTCAGTCCTTCCAATTTCCCGACGTGGAAGCCACTGGATCACTGGAGCTAGAAGGAGAAGGAGAAGCACCCATTAGTCTGTCATCCGGCACAAAGCTGGAGACATAGTAATCATCATACGACAGTCTCTTCGTCTCAGACGCGATATAAGGATTGCTGTGTTTCTTTTCCCATGATACACACAATTTAGACAACTGATCAAAATGCCTTTTCCAATACATAAGTTTACCATTTAAATTTACCTCAATTATATAAAGTTTTTTTCCTAATTGTTTATATACTTTCCCTGGTACCCATTTATCATTGTTTTGGTCTCTGAAATCTCTAACCATTACTTTTTGATTAATCGAAAAACCCACCGATTCTTTATTATTTCTTTTATATAATATTTCTGATTTTCCTGATATTTAGACATTTTAATTTTAGTTTCTTTCTTAATTATTTTATCCTTATCTCTCCCCCCTCTCGGTACAAAACTGTTTAAGTTAGACCTTAGTTTCCTTCCAAACATTACAACTGCAGGTTCTAAGCCAGTTGTACAGTGTGGTGCATTTCTGTAATCAATTAAAAAATTTCCTAATTTTTCCTCATAACCTGACTGAAACTTATTTCTTATCATCATTTTTTTTTTTAAATTTTACACGTTCGAACCGCGTTTTCTGCTAAACCGTTTGATTGTGGACAGGGCCGGATCTACGAAATCTAGCGCCCTGTGCAGTAGGTACCGATGGCGCCCCCCCCCCCTACATTTTTATTTTGATTAAAAATTCGTTTACCCCAATTTTTATTTTTTTATTTAATTTTTTTTATTTACACTAATTTATCAAATAAAATCAAGACATATAAAGGGTGTAACCCTATCTAAAGTTTTCGAATAAATAAGCCACGATCTATGTAATTCTTCTCCATTAGGCAGTTTCTTGTAATAATACTTAGTATTAAATTTACGCTTGTTCGTAATAGGAAAATCAAAACCTTTCAATTGTACAGGACCTTCCTGAACTAATAAACTAATGGAATTTTGGGATAACTTTGGCCAGCATCGGGGATCTTTCAATTCAAGCTCTGAAAACAGAATTAAATTTAAACTGCTATCAGTAACGTTATTTTTATCTTCTAATAATTCGACCGGAGGAATTTGTGCGATAGATATCTGTTTAGATGTGCTCGGGACCATTGTAACGTCATTGCGCGGGACAACATTTTTTATCGGTGCTGGAGAAATTGGAATGAAAAATTCCCAATGGAAACGAGTTATTTTATGTCATTATGCTCTTTAATTCTAAGTTTTAGATTCTGCAAGCCTGAAAGTTTTTTTTAAAATTATTGTTCTATTCATTGTAATCCACAATCCACAACCTCTAACAACCAATAGAAATTTAGTTATAAATTAAAAAATCTAATAATATAACCTCAAATTTGTACCATGCATTTCCATTTCCGCTGTGTTCTGTGTTGAGCGAACAAACACGAACGTATCTATGGTATCAACGGCTCACGAAAGACGCTTACACTGATTATTACTGACTGTAAAATAACAAATCTAATAGAAATGAATTATAGGTACATTTAACGAACTTCAACTGTCAAATCAATGATACTGTTAACAAGTTAACAAGTTGCAACCTTGCAAACCGTGCGATGTTTATGCTAATGGAATTTTGAATTTACTGAAGATTTCATAAGAAAATGGTCTTTAAGCCCCTTCTCCTAGAGACTTAAATCGTACAAAAGCATTTTGAAAGGCGCCGTCGGTTTGTTTGTTCTTTGAATAAAAGTACGGCGCTGTGATTGGTTAATGAATTTGGATCGCACTCATTCGTCGTAAAAGACGGTAAAAGATATATGGAAAAATAGATCTTACGTTAAAACTAAATATATGGAATTTGTAAATATTGTGGATGATTTACCGGAGTAGTTAAATGTTTGATGTTATTCATCTCACAAAACTCTTTGAAGTCCGCTGACATGAAAGCGGCTCCATTATCTGACACTCTTGTCTGTACACTCCCGAAATAAGTAAATAAACCCTTTAATATTTTAATAGTGTTATACGAATTTGGAGATTTTACCTCTACACAGTCTAACCATTTTGAGGTTGAGTCAATAATCACAAGAAAATATTTATTTGCAATTGGGCCCGCATAATCAATATGCACCCTACTCCATATTTCTTCAGTTATAGGCCACGGAGTCAATTCGCTCTTTGGTTGAGAAGGTTGAACCTCTGAACAAATTTCGCATCCTCTCGCTAAAAGTTCAATATTTCCATCTATCCCTGGCCACCAAAATATACCTCTGGCTAAACCTTTCATCTTTGCTATACCTAGATGAGATCTATGCAATAATATAAAATAAAACAATAACTTTGTAAACACCACTTTTATTTTTATACTTTATGCCGACCGGGTTTCGCTACAACCGTAGCTTCATCAGGGCAGTATAATTCTCTACTAACATTAGGTTACATGTGTGTTATAATATATAATGGGCCGGACTCGTCAAGTGTAGGGGGAGGAAGAAGACATAGATGGAGAATTGGGAAGGGAACGGACGTGTTCTTTATCAATAGGGAACAATCTTAGTATGGGACTTTTATTTAAATTTAGTTGATTATTAATTACCTTACTATTAGTGTTTATGGCTTTCCTAAGCTCAAGTGCCTCTAGATTATCCAACCTTACTCCGATATTGTTTTTATGAATCAGTTTGGCGCCGGCTGTTTGGTCAAATTTATGATCTTTTTCGATCAAGTGGTTGGCGAATTCTGAAAAACCCGAGCTGTGTAGACATCTGAGATGTTCTTTTACACGGGTGTGTATGTTGCGCGCTGTTTTACCAATATAAAAAACTGAGCAGTCACTGCATTGAAGCGAATAAATTCCCGAGTGAGATAAGCTATCATCCTTATCCTTACCGTTCATTAAAAGTTTGCCTAGATTATTATTAGTGTAAAATGCTGGTTTGATTTCTGATGGGAGATTTTTAACACTTTTTTGAGAGAAATTATTGATGTACAGGATTCTACGCCATTGATACGGTTGATTATTATTACTTGGTATATTATTATTATGAGGTGGACTGTTGTATAAAAATTTACTTGTGGATAATTTCTTTAATTTTTTATTTAGAATGTTGTCTACTATTTTTGGGTTGTAACCGTTATTTATTGCTATTTGTTTGATCGTAGATAGTTCTATTGCAAAGTTAGTATTTGATAAAGGTACTGTAACTAATCTATGTGTCATGGAATGAAAAGCTGAATGTTTATGGGAGTTGGGATGGTTAGATGAATTGTGAATCATTATATCGGTGAACGTCGGTTTGCGGTAGATTTTATATTCAATTTTATTATTTATTATCGATAACGTAAGATCTAAAAAGTTTAAGGTAGAATTGGTTCCTATTTCTATGGTGAATTTAATTTGTTTATGGAAGGAGTTTATTAGCAGCAGGAAGGAGTTTAATTGTCTCTTTGTTCCTAACCAAACACAAAAAACATCGTCAACATACCTCTTCCACAATAATAAGTTTTGTAATAATGGTGATTTACTATTAAAAATATTATTCTCTAAATTGTCCATGAATATATCAGCGATGAGAGGCGATGTCGCTGCCCCCATGGCCAATCCTTCTTGTTGTCGATAAAAACGTTCATTGTATTGAAAATAGTTTTGGTTAAGACATATATCTCACCTGTTTAATATATGTCTTAACCAAAACTATTTTCAATACAATGAACGTTTTTATCGACAACAAGAAGGATTGGCCATGGGGGCAGCGACATCGCCTCTCATCGCTGATATATTCATGGACAATTTAGAGAATAATATTTTTAATAGTAAATCACCATTATTACAAAACTTATTATTGTGGAAGAGGTATGTTGACGATGTTTTTTGTGTTTGGTTAGGAACAAAGAGACAATTAAACTCCTTCCTGCTGCTAATAAACTCCTTCCATAAACAAATTAAATTCACCATAGAAATAGGAACCAATTCTACCTTAAACTTTTTAGATCTTACGTTATCGATAATAAATAATAAAATTGAATATAAAATCTACCGCAAACCGACGTTCACCGATATAATGATTCACAATTCATCTAACCATCCCAACTCCCATAAACATTCAGCTTTTCATTCCATGACACATAGATTAGTTACAGTACCTTTATCAAATACTAACTTTGCAATAGAACTATCTACGATCAAACAAATAGCAATAAATAACGGTTACAACCCAAAAATAGTAGACAACATTCTAAATAAAAAATTAAAGAAATTATCCACAAGTAAATTTTTATACAACAGTCCACCTCATAATAATAATATACCAAGTAATAATAATCAACCGTATCAATGGCGTAGAATCCTGTACATCAATAATTTCTCTCAAAAAAGTGTTAAAAATCTCCCATCAGAAATCAAACCAGCATTTTACACTAATAATAATCTAGGCAAACTTTTAATGAACGGTAAGGATAAGGATGATAGCTTATCTCACTCGGGAATTTATTCGCTTCAATGCAGTGACTGCTCAGTTTTTTATATTGGTAAAACAGCGCGCAACATACACACCCGTGTAAAAGAACATCTCAGATGTCTACACAGCTCGGGTTTTTCAGAATTCGCCAACCACTTGATCGAAAAAGATCATAAATTTGACCAAACAGCCGGCGCCAAACTGATTCATAAAAACAATATCGGAGTAAGGTTGGATAATCTAGAGGCACTTGAGCTTAGGAAAGCCATAAACACTAATAGTAAGGTAATTAATAATCAACTAAATTTAAATAAAAGTCCCTTACTAAGATTGTTCCCTATTGATAAAGAACACGTCCGTTCCCTTCCCAATTCTCCATCTATGTCTTCTTCCTCCCCCTACACTTGACGAGTCCGGCCCATTATATATTATAACACACATGTAACCTAATGTTAGTAGAGAATTATACTGCCCTGATGAAGCTACGGTTGTAGCGAAACCCGGTCGGCATAAAGTATAAAAATAAAAGTGGTGTTTACAAAGTTATTGTTTTATTTTAAATTAATAATGTCACATCACAAAGTATCAGCTTCATATGAACAAAAAAAAAATCTATGCAATAAGTTTAAAATTTTTTCTCTTAAAATTACTGGAATTATTAGCCTATGATTCCAGAAAAAACAATCATCAATTATGGATAATTCATTCCGTTTAATCCAGTAAATCCATTTTGAATCATTCTTGTTAATTTTATTTGGCCACCCTGTTCTGAGATAATGTTAAATCAATATATATTATAAAAGAAAGTCCAAAAAAACGTGCGGAACGCAAAAACTCAGAAACGAGTGCCGGTACAATCAAGAGAGTTATATGGTATAGTAGCTCTCTATCCCCCCTAGGGAATAAGGGTATTCGTTTTTACCTAAAGGGCTTGCTTTTGAAGATATAAGGGCTGAAAGTTCTAAGAAGACTCTAGAAACTTCAAGAAGAGTCTGGAAGATTTCGGAAACTTCTAGAAAATTCGATAAGACTCTGGAATGTTCTGGAAGAAATGGAGGAGTATGTCAGCGAGTCTAGAAGGTTCCGGAAAGTTCAAGAAGGTTCGATAAAGTTGTAGAAAGTTCTGAAAGGAGTTGAGGAGTGTGTCGGTGTGTCTAGAAGGTTTCGGAAAATTCTAGAAGGTTCCATAAAGCTGTAGGAAGTCCTAGAAGGTTCGATAGGGCTGTACAAAGTTCTGGAAGGAGTGGCGGAGTATGTCGGTAAGTCTAGATGGTTCCAGAAAGTTCTAAAAGGTTCGATAAAGCTGTAGAAAATTCTGGAAGGTGTGGCGGAGTATATCGGTGAGTCTAGAAGGTTCTGATGGTTCACAAATGCTTTAGAAAATTGTGGGAGGAAAAAGTTCTAGAAGCTTTCATATATAATAGGCGGTAAGTCTAGAAAATTCCGGAAGTTCTAGAAGGTTCGATAAAGCTGTACAAAGTTCTGAAAGGAGTAGCGAAATATGTCGGTGGGTCTAGAAAATTCCCGAAAGTTCTAGAAGGTTCGATAAAGCTGAAGAAAGTTCTAGAACGTTCCATAAGGCTGTAGAAAGTTCTGAAAGGAGTGTGTCGGTGTATCTAGAAGGATCCGGAAAATTCTAGAAGATTCCACAAAGCTGTAGGAAGTTCTAGAAGTTGTAGTTTTTAATAAAGACGTACAAAGTTCTGGAACGAATGGCGGAGTAAGTCGGTGAGTCAAGAAGTATCTGATGGTTCACAAGTGTTTAGAAAATTGTGGATGGAGAAAGTTCTAGAAGCTATCAGAAATAAATGACGGTGAGTCTATAAGATTCCGAAAGTTCTAGAAGGTTCGATAGAGCCATACAAAATTCTGAAAGGAAAGGAGGAGTGTGTCGGTGTGTCTAAAAGATTCCAGAAAATTCTAGAAGATTCCATAAAGCTATGGAAGTTCTAGAAGGTTCTATAGGGCTGTACAAGGTTCAGGAAGTAGTAGCGGAGTATGTCGGTGAGTCTAGATGGTTCCGGAAAGTACTAGAAGGTTTGATAAAGCTCTAAAAGACTGTAGAAAGTTATCAAAGGAGTGGAGGAGTGTCTCGATGTGTCTCGAAGGCCCCGAAAAATTGTAGCAGTTTCCATAAAGCTGTAGGAACTTCTAGAAGGTTCGATAGGGCTGTACAAAGTTCTGGAAGGAGTGGCGGAGTATGTCGGTGAGTCTAGAAGGTTTGATAAAGCTGTAGAAAGTTCTGGAAGGTGTGTCGGAGTATGTCGGTGAGTCTAGAAGGTTTCAGAAAGTTCAAGAAGGTTTGCTAAAGCGGTAGAAAGTTCTAGAAGGTTCCATAAGGCTATAGAAAGTTCTGAAAAGAGTGGAGGAGCGTGTCGGTGTGTGTAGAAGGTTCCGGAAAATTCTAGAAAATTCCACAAAGCTGTATGAAGTTTTAGAAGTTTCGATAAAGCTGGAAAAGGTTCTGGAAGGAGTAGTGGAGTAAGTCAGTGAGTCTAGAAGATTCCGGAAGTTCTAGAAGGTTCGATAAAGCTGTACAAAGTTCTGAAAGGAGTGGTGAAATATGTCGGTGGGTCTAGAAGGTTCCGAAAAGTTCTAGAAGGTTCGATAAAAATATACAAAGTTCTGAAAAGAATGGTGGAATATGTCGGTGGGTTTGGAAGTTTCCGGAATGTTCTAGAAGGTTCGATAAAACTGCAGAAGCTCTAGAAAGTTCCGTAAAGCTGTAGAAAGTTTTGATAGGAGTGGAGGAGTGTGTCGGTGTGTCTAGAAGGTCCCGAAACATTCTAGAAGGTTCCATAAAGCTGTAGGAAGTTTTGGAAGGTTCGATAGGGCTATACAAAGTTCTGAAAGGAGTGGCGGAGTATGTCGGTGAATATAGAAGGTTCCGAAAAGATCTAAAAGGATCGATAAAGCTATAGAAAATTTTGGAAGGAGTGGCGGAGTATGTCGGTTCCGAAAAATTCTACAAGGTTCGTTAAAGCTGTAGAAAGTTCTGGAATATATTTAGAAATATACCGGAATATCCCAGATCATTGTGGAACATTCCAGAACATGACACGTACCTTTCTCAGTTAGCAGAGAAATTCCGTATGCATGAGCTCTTATCATCATCTCAGGGTCCTGCGTGGGATAAAAGAAAGCTACTATCTGATGTAAATAAAAGAACTCACATTAAACAAAATGTACTTGTTATTATTGACAAGCAAAAACATAATCTACATAAATTACCTTTGTAAACTCATAAAGAAAGGTGTAAAGAGAGAGAGAGATAATTCAGTTATTTTAGTAGAATCCACTCCAAATGATCATTCGTAGCTTGCGATAGTTAATATGGCGCACCTCTTCTAACCTCAGCGACAAGGGCTCCAGATAGCTGGAGAAGAGCCCCAGAGCTGCCGCTTCGCACACCCATGACTCCGTGAAGCAGTCCACCCACAGATTCCAGATCCATCCACAAAGGCGTCACAATGCGTCCTATGGCCATCTCTGAGCATTGAAAGGATATAAACCGCAGTTCTAGACTGTAAATGTGATTTAAGAAGTGCCTGCAGTCTTCACCAAAATTGTCCTCGGTGATATTGGATTGTACGTGGCACAAGAATCTCAGTTCTAAGCATAAGAACACCAACCTTAGGTACCAGGCACACAGACATCATAAACACTTCCATTAGATTGTAATATTACATAGGTAACTCGATATCTCGTGATCATCACAATAAAAGTTTTCCTCGCCTCGAAAAAACAATCAACATCCTGCGTGTACCGCGACCCGGTACTATTTAACAGTCTCGTAAAGGCATCACGTCTGTTACACGCATAATATTGCAAATTTACACAATCATTTAGGAGTATCAAAACTCCTTACAAAATAAAACTTCCGACCAATCCATCGTTATGTCATGACGTCGCCCTTCTAACCGTTTTTTTTTCAAACAAAAAAACAAACGAACAACGTTCCGGCAATTTGAATTTGTTATCAATCGTTTCAACGGCACCCGAAATTAATAATACTCCTTCTGAGCAAGTAGGTACCGACTGAATAACTACCATGAAAATAATTACGTTACAATTCCCCGCTTCCCCCAGAAATTTTACGCCGCAGAGTGAAGTAAAATTATACCAAAACAATATGAAATATCTCTCTACTCCTGCACTTGTACATAAGGAGAAAAAAATAATTAAAACATTAAAGAAAATGACACAGAGAATAACAAAAAAAAACAAAACAATTATACATATATATTCACAATAACAAGGACACCCCAAAAAGAAAGCCAATACGCAGATTGGAGTTACACTACCTATTTGTTTATATATTTTTTTTAATAATTTTATATTTATTATTATAACTATTTCATATATTTATTTTAATTTTATTTTAATGAGAATGGAATCTCTACTTTTTCATCTCCAAAATGAGATTGGAAAACACTTACTCACACAAAGGGAGTCAATCTCTCAGAAACACTTGTGAGTACGGAGGACTCAAGCTCCCACTTTTGAGATCTTTGAAGAAGATGAGAAAAAAAAATCACATGGATATTATTAACGGAAAAAAATAAAGAACCAAATAAAAATTACCTAATTTTTTTTTTCTCTCTCCCCTCTTTATTTTTACTGAACTAAATGTCTGACTTAAGCTAAAAAAAACTTAAACAATACATCTCAACAACTAACAATATAGCTAGACTTAAATATGTCTATTATTTTTTTTATTTTTTTATATTCAATTATAAAAATTGACGTACAAAGTGGTCAGTGTAGGGTTTACATTACTAAATACCTATCTGTCAAGTATTTTAGATGAGGTTTCAAATTCCGGAGAAATACCTATCTGTCAAAAGTAGTTAAATTAGGGTTTACATTTTCCAAAATACCTATTTATCAGATATATTAATGTCATCAGTAATCTTGATTGTAAACAGAACAAATACAAGAAATACCTATCATATACTCTTCGTATGAACATTGCTTGCTCAAGATATAAGACTAAGGTAACAACCCGAATGGCTTCCATCGAAATTTCACTTACTACGTAAGCAAAGTGTCAAAATTTCTCGGACAAACAAAGATATAAATTGGTGCTCAATCATGTACTTCAGATGACTGACACTGTGGTTAATAGGTGTGCGATCATAACTCAAGTGATCGACACTAGTACGACAAACATTACAGCATAGCACTGGTATTAGCAGTGAAATACTTAGGCATATATTATATACTATTTACAATTAACAAATTATACTTATGACTAACAAAAACTGAACAAGAAAAACTACACTCTCCTGTATTAAAGGTAGAGTGTCAATTTCCAGATTGGAATTATTTAATAGTGGTGCACGCCGAAGCAGTACTTCCCATTATTTGTGACAAAACCAATTTCCTAATGAATAATGTCTTAATTACTTAACTCAATATTAACAGATTGTCAGATTCAACATTTAATTAGGTATATTAAACAATAAATCAGATTTAGTTATAAACTAAACTAATTTTTTGGGCGCCACTGATCACTAAGATCAGAGAAACATCTCTTGTGAAGATGTTCCTATTCTAGTCCAACGAGGATAAATAAATGAAGTCTATCATCAGTGTAACCGACGTGTTGCTCTCCCTCATTTCTTAATTTTTAATTTTATATGTTTTGCTGATGTACAATGCCCCGGTGCAACCAAATAAAGCTTGTGTGCCAAGTTTGCACCGGGAGACATTCTAGAATCCTATAATTTTAATAATTTAACAATTAATACTTTATTTATGATTATTTATGCCTCCAAAGGCAACCAGGCTGACTAGCCTCCTTTTTAGTTATGGCCCTGAGAAGGGCCGTTTTTTCGGCTCCAAAGGAAGCAGCTACTCCGCTAAGCGGACTGCCTTCCCTCCCTTGCTGCTCTGCCGTTATGGCTCAGCAGGAAGCGGCTGCTCTACCAAGCAGGCTGCTTTACCTCCCGTTTTTGGCGGCCGCAACAAGGGCCTTTTTGGGCTCTCAGTCGGCTTTACCGTGCCGCCAGCAACGATCTTTTTCAAACACATTTTTTTTAATTTTAAATGTCTTTTTCTTAATACACAGATGCCCTGGTGACACAAGTAAAAACTTGGTTACCAAGTTGCCACCAGGAGACATCCTAAACTTATTATTTCATCGCCTTCAGGGCTATTTTTCCGGCTACAAAGCCAAAAAACCAATTTGGGCGTCCCTATTAAGGGCCTTTATATTGGTCAAAAATACACCATATTTTAATATAACTTCGTTTAAACACCCCGTAGGACGCTGAAACTAAGACGTTTCAGTGCAGAGTCCTACGGGGCATCCATAGAGCCATAAATAAACATTGTAACTCTTAAACCGCCAGCGCTATCAGCACTTGAGCAGATTTTCGAGACTTTAGCATCATTTCACTTTTTCTCCATTTTAAAAATCCCAGGACCTCGTAAAGCGACGGAACCAAAAGGTTTCGATAGCCAAGCTTACGGGGGACCTGGGAAAAATATTAACTTCTTTGTAACTATTCAAACACTTTGTTAAAAAACAAATACCTACCGACAAAAAGTCAAACTTCCTTAAAATCAACCCAAACTCAGCAAACAAAAATTCTACGGATAGAGAATATCCGTAGAACCACTCTAGTTTTAAGGAAAACATTGTAAATACATTAACCTAACCTGTATAATTAATTTAAGAAACCAATTTTAGACGACCACTTTCAAGCAAGTGTTTGCCAAAATGGGTGGCCCACAGAAAGGCACACCTTATATAGGTAAAGGGCTAGGTAAAACCTCCCCCCACAAAAATGTACCACGTGACAGGTTTTGTCACGGAAATCGGGTATATAAACCCGGCCATTTCTCATAATAAATCAGTTATTCTTCAACATTCAAACAAGTCTTTATTTACTCTACAAGTGGTCCAGACACCTACCTCTGGAAGTCTGCGACCTGCTGCCAGCTGCTGCCTCCTGCCGAAGTTCTGCCTGAACGGGAACCCGGTGCCTACCGCTGCAGTCGGCCCTGACTCGGGGCACTGCCAAGGCACCGCTCAGGCAGAAACTAGGCGCATCCAGGACCTATACCACTGGATGTAGGGAGGCCAGCCAACAAATATCACCATCATCAGCGTGAGCTAGTGGAAGGCGTGCACAAGACCGGTGCCCCTTATTTTACAGTCTTGTAAAGACTTGATACGTCTGTTACAAGTGGTCCTTCGAGCCGGATCCGCTGCACGACTCCAGGATGTCTCCGCCCGCCCTACGATCGAAGAGGACGGCGCAAGACGATGGACCTTCATCACCCCCTGCTGAGCCCCCGGCTGCTGCTCCGGACGCCGGAGACGAGCCCCTGGGCGTGCCTGACGTCTCCCCTGACGCCACGCCCCGGCCCTCATCCAGCACAACCCCGGTGACGAGCTCCGCAGAGGACAGCGATGAGGGACCTCCACCCTCCACAGCCACGGAGGATACGGTGCGCCAGCTGCGACGACAGCTGCGCCACCAGAGAAAGCAGATACAACAGCTGATGGCAGCCCTACAAGCGCCACAGCCTACTGCACAACCAAGCCCCGCAGGGCTGACACAACCTAGCACCTCAGGGCTGCCACAACGCAGTACTTCAGGGCTGGCACAAAGCAACGCTCCTGAGCCAGCACGAGATAGCCGAGCCCCGCAGCCAAGCAGCCATGGACAATCAACATGGGTGCAGCCTCACAACGCTCCTGAGCCGGCACGAGATAGCCGAGCCCCGCAGCCAAGCAGCCATGAACAATCAACATGGGTGCAGCCTCACAACGCTCCTGAGCCGGCACGAGATAGCCGAGCCCTGCAGCCAAGCAGCCAAGGCAATCCAAGATGGATGCCACCTGGACCTTCCGGCCCGGTACCGCCCGCACCCCTGGACGACCAGAGGCAGCACAGCGCCGTACGTGAGATGCCCGTTGGACCGGGGCCTCTGGTGGACCAGAGGTACGCCTCGCCGGCGCAGCTAGGGCCTGAAGGCCCTCCGCCGCCGCCCCCTCACTACTATGGGGAACAAAGATGGATGCCGCCTGGACCTTCCGGCCCCGTACCGCCGCCCGCACCCCTGCTCGACCAGAGGCAGCGCACCGCCGTACGTGAGATGCTCGTTGGACCGGCGCCTCTGGTGGACCAGAGGTACGCATCGCTGGCGCAGCCAGGGCCTGGAGACCCCCTGCCGCAGCCCCTCAACTACAGTGGCAGTCCAAGATGGATGCCGCCTGGACCTTCCGGCCCCGTACCGCCGCCCGCACCCCTGCTCGACCAGAGGCAGCGCACCGCCGTACGTGAGATGCCTGTGGGACCTGTGCCTCTGGTAGACCAGAGGTACGCTTCGCCGGCGCAGCCAGGGCCTGGAGGCCCTCCGCCGCCGCAACACAACTACAATGGCAGTCCAACATGGATGCCGCCTGGACCTTCCGGCCCCGTACCGCCGCCCGCACCCCTGCTCGATCAGAGGCAGCGCACCGCCGTACGTGAGATGCCTGTGGGACCTGTGCCTCTGGTGGACCAGAGGTACGCCTTACCGGCGCAGCCAGGGCCTGAAGGCCCTCCGCCGCCGCTCCTTCGTCACCATGAGGGACAAGGATGGATGCAGCATGGACCTCCCGGCCCCGTACCGCCCGCACCCCTGGACGACCAGAGGCAGCGCCCCGCCGTACGTGAGATGCCTGTGGACCCTGTGCCTCTGGTGGACCAGAGGTACGCCTCGCCGGCGCAGCCAGGGCCTGGAGGCCCCCTGCCGCCGCCCCCTTACTACCACACTGAGGGACCATCTGCATACGCCCAGTGGGCACATCATGAGCCGGCGCAGCCTGATGACCAAATACCATCCGCTGCCAGTCCGAGCTCCGGCCTGCCGCTATTCCCACCGCAACCAAGTGCTGAGGAGACGGCCCGCCAAACCAGAGCTTGGGTCCAGCAGACGGACAACCCGATGGCCCAGTTCACCAACGCGCTCACAGAGGCCATAAGAGCTTCAAGGGCTCAGGACAGCCCCCATCCCACAATTGAGGATGACCCCCGGATGGCTGCTCTCATCGCCAGGCAGTCGATGGCCAAGGACCTGCCTCCCTTCTCTGGGGACCCACTGGAGTGGCCCACCTGGAGGGCGCAGTACAACCAATCCACTGCTACCTGCCGGATGACTAGCAGTGAAAACCTCATCCGACTGCAGCGGGCCCTCAAAGGGAAGGCCCGAGACGCCGTGGGACCCCTCCTGATGGACCCCACTCAAGTGACTGAAATCCTTGACGTGCTGGAGCAGCGCTACGGAGGGACGACTTCGCTGGCCGCCTTGATACTAGACAAGGCCAAGCGGCTCCCTCAGCTGACAGCAGAGGCTTCTCTAGAAGAAATAGCAGACTTTTCGGGAACGGTGCAGAACCTGGTGGCATCACTTCGCTCTCTCAACAATGAGGGATACCTGACCAACCCGGCGCTCCTCAGCGACATCGCGGGGAAGATGCCGTGCACGATGCGGTTGGCGTGGCTGATGGAGGTGCGGCGCTACGACGCACCCGCTACGATCTGCCAGTACGCCGCCTTCCTGAAGACCATCGCGAACGCCATCACCAAATCAGGTATGGTCGACCCCGCGAGGTCTAGACCGCGTCGCGAACACTCGTTCGCCACAACAGAATTCGGGCCGCGAAATAGTGAAAGTCCGTCGCGCAAGTCACCACAATATGACAACCGTGAAAAACATAGTGAAAATCCGTCGCGCAAGTCACCACAATATGACAGTCGTGAAAAACATAGTGAAAGTACGCGAAAGTCACCACAATATGACTCGTATAACAACACGAACCCTAGCGAGAGTACAAATCGCGACGGGTGCCTACAGTGCGGCGAAAAGGGTCATTGGCTCGAAGACTGCCGTGAGTTCGTCGGGAAAGATGTAAAATTACGATGGGAGACGGTGAAAAGTTCCCGACTCTGCCGCGTGTGTTTAAAAGGACATTCAACAAAGACATGCAAAATCCGAAACTGGTGCGGCATCGGAGACTGCCGCGCTCCCCATCACAAGGTGCTCCACGACCCTACGTACGTGAGAAACCCCGCAACAGCCGACGTCTACCACATGTGACGCCAGGCCGACGGCACCATACCCAAAGTGGTGTCAATGGTGCTCCTCGTCAGCGCAACAAGGACGAGCCCGCCCTGCCCCAGCAGTACTTCTGTCACATCAGTCGTGCTCCTCATCGGCGCAGCAAAGACGAGCCCGCCCTGCCCCAGCAGTACTTCTGTCACATCAGTCGTGCTCCTCATCGGCGCAGCAAAGACGAGCCCGCCCTGCCCCAGCAGTACTTCTGTCACATCAGTCGTGCTCCTCATCGGCGCAGCAAAGACGAGCCCGCCCTGCCCCAGCAGTACCACTGTCAAGGAAGTGGCGCCTTTTACACGGGGGGAGTCAAGCAACCCCATCAACGAGAAAAATTTGGTGGTCGTCATGGACCCCGCGATGCTCCGCAACAGCTGGCCCCGCGGCGGAGTCCTGGACGCTACCCCTGCTGCAAACGGCGAAGTAAGGACCGCCCGCATCCAGACGAGCACCGGAGTCTACGTTCGACCCGCCGCGGAGCTTGCTGTGATCCTGCCGGCCCCGCCTACTGATGCGACCCCTACTGACCGACCTTCAACACGTCGTGAAGACTAGTGCAGCGTAGCTACACGGGGGGAGTGTAACCGACGTGTTGCTCTCCCTCATTTCTTAATTTTTAATTTTATATGTTTTGCTGATGTACAATGCCCCGGTGCAACCAAATAAAGCTTGTGTGCCAAGTTTGCACCGGGAGACATTCTAGAATCCTATAATTTTAATAATTTAACAATTAATACTTTATTTATGATTATTTATGCCTCCAAAGGCAACCAGGCTGACTAGCCTCCTTTTTAGTTATGGCCCTGAGAAGGGCCGTTTTTTCGGCTCCGAAGGAAGCAGCTACTCCGCTAAGCGGACTGCCTTCCCTCCCTTGCTGCTCTGCCGTTATGGCTCAGCAGGAAGCGGCTGCTCTACCAAGCAGGCTGCTTTACCTCCCGTTTTTGGCGGCCCCAACAAGGGCCTTTTTGGGCTCTCAGTCGGCTTTACCGTGCCGCCAGCAACGATCTTTTTCAAACACATTTTTTTAAATTTTAAATGTCTTTTTCTTAATACACAGATGCCCTGGTGACACAAGTAAAAACTTGGTTACCAAGTTGCCACCAGGAGACATCCTAAACTTATTATTTCATCGCCTTCAGGGCTATTTTTCCGGCTACAAAGCCAAAAAACCAATTTGGGCGTCCCTATTAAGGGCCTTTATATTGGTCAAAAATACACCATATTTTAATATAACTTCGTTTAAACACCCCGTAGGACGCTGAAACTAAGACGTTTCAGTGCAGAGTCCTACGGGGCATCCAGGGCATCCATAGAGCCATAAATAAACATTGTAACTCTTAAACCGCCAGCGCTATCAGCACTTGAGCAGATTTTCGAGACTTTAGCATCATTTCACTTTTTCTCCATTTTAAAAATCCCAGGACCTCGTAAACCGACGGAACCAAAAGGTTTCGATAGCCAAGCTTACGGGGGACCTGGGAAAAATATTAACTTCTTTGTAACTATTCAAACACTTTGTTAAAAAACAAATACCTACCGACAAAAAGTCAAACTTCCTTAAAATCAACCCAAACTCAGCAAACAAAAATTCTACGGATAGAGAATATCCGTAGAACCACTCTAGTTTTAAGGAAAACATTGTAAATACATTAACCTAACCTGTATAATTAATTTAAGAAACCAATTTTAGACGACCACTTTCAAGCAAGTGTTTGCCAAAATGGGTGGCCCACAGAAAGGCACACCTTATATAGGTAAAGGGCTAGGTAAAACCTCCCCCCACAAAAATGTACCACGTGACAGGTTTTGTCACGGAAATCGGGTATATAAACCCGGCCATTTCTCATAATAAATCAGTTATTCTTCAACATTCAAACAAGTCTTTATTTACTCTACAAGTGGTCCAGACACCTACCTCTGGAAGTCTGCGACCTGCTGCCAGCTGCTGCCTCCTGCCGAAGTTCTGCCTGAACGGGAACCCGGTGCCTACCGCTGCAGTCGGCCCTGACTCGGGGCACTGCCAAGGCACCGCTCAGGCAGAAACTAGGCGCATCCAGGACCTATACCACTGGATGTAGGGAGGCCAGCCAACAAATATCACCATCATCAGCGTGAGCTAGTGGAAGGCGTGCACAAGACCGGTGCCCCTTATTTTACAGTCTTGTAAAGACTTGATACGTCTGTTACAATCAGTACACTAGAATGTAGTGCTAACTCCGAGCATATGCCTTGCAGGTACCAAGCTCCAAGACATGTGAGCAAAGTGTCACACAAAAGAAAAAAAATAAATGAAGCAGTATGAAGGCTTGGTATTCCTTCATGCCACCGCATAAAAAGAAAAAATATTAAAAAAACAATAGTTTTTTAATAAACCTAATTATGTAAAACTAGTATTAATTTTTCTAATAATATTCGCAAATTACTATTTATAAATTTATGTATACCTATAACTAAATATAGCTAATTATATATAAACGTCTACTTATAAATACGTACAAGTAACCTAAGATTTTAATTAAAATAAACACATGAGGGCTAATATTCTCACCAAAAATTGTCATCAAAATATACGCGTCCGTATTTAATTTGATGAGCGGTGATCTTCTGCGATTCTCGCACGCAGAATGCAGAGGACCACGATGTAATTTTGTATATAACGCCATCTTTTTTTTTTTCTCAAAAAAAATAAAATAATGAAATATTTAAAAAAAATTAATTATTTTATAACTTGTAATACAAGTTCCCAAGCACACTGCATTCAAAGAAAAATCATTAATTATGACAGCTTAAAAACAATTAATAAAATTCAACGTAAATAACAGTAATTCGATAGTAAATAACAGATAGTAACGATAGTAAATAACAGATAGTAGCCTCTTATCGTGCACCAAGAGAGTAATCTACCCTCTTTAAAACGTTGGGCGCCAAAAATGACACGCATCTTATCAGTTAGCAGAGAAATTCCGTTTGCATGTCCATGACACCGTGAAGCATCCAAGATTCCAGTCCATCCACAAAGGCGTCACAATGCGTCCGATGGCCATCTCTGAGCATTGAAAGGATATAAACCGCAGTTCTAGACTGTAAATGTGATTTAAGAAGTGCCTGCAGTCTTCACCGAAGTTGTCCTCGGTGATATTGGATTGTACGTGGCACAAGAATCTCAGTTCTAAGCACAAGAACACCAACCTTAGGTACCAGGCACACAGACATCATAAACACTTCAATTAGATTGTAATATTACATAGGTAACTCGATATCTCGGATCATCACAATAAAAGTTTTCCTCGCCTCGAAAAAACAATCAACATCCTGCGTGTACCGCGACCCGGTACTATTTAACAGTCTCGTAAAGGCATCACGTCTGTTACACGCATAATATTGCAAATTTACACAATCATTTAGGAGTATCAAAACTCCTTACAAAATAAAACTTCCGACCAATCCATCGTTATGTCATGACGTCGCCCTTCTAATCGTTTTTTTTTTCAAACAAAAAAACAAACGAACCACGTTCCGGCAATTTGAATTTGTTATCAATCGTTTCAACGGCACCCGAAATTAATAATACTCCTTCCGAGCAAGTAGGTACCTACTGAATAACTACCAAGAAAATAATTACGTTACAAACACTCCTGAATGTTGTGGAATGATCTGGAAAATTATTCTGGAACATTTGAAGTTTTTTTATGGGGCTACCCATATGTGGTATATAAAGCAAGATCCGTCGTGGATTCAAACGTCAATTCAATCTCGCGTCAACTCCCTGAGCGAAGCCGGACACCCATTCAGAGTATTTGAGATCATTCCACAACGTTCCAGAACATCCCGGAACATTCTGGAAAATTGTGGAAAGTTCGGGAATAGGGAATCGGGAACATCAATGTGAAACATTTCAGAACACTCTCAAATGTTGTCCTGAGCGAAGCCGGGTAACCCAGCTAGTTTCCAATAAATCTGTACTTAATTCCGATTTAATTTCCTTGACATCTATAGGTAAATCTCTGTTATTTTTGAACAAACTTAGAATTTGAGTATCAAAGTCATTCTCTACGTGAACTGATTCCTCGACAGGAACGCGAGACAAATAATCCGAACAGTTCAATGCCGATTTCACGTACTGTACTTTATAATTGAACGACGAAAGAATTACACCATAACGTTGAAGTCTGTTACACGCTAATACTGGGATACCTTTCTTATCACCAAAAATTCTACATAACGGTTCATTATCTATTTCTAAAATGAATTCCCTTCCATAAATATACTCAAAAAATTTTTTCAACGCAAACACAATAGCTGTTGCTTCTAAGTCCAAAATTGAATATTTCTTTTCTGCTTCAGTTAATTTCCGAGAAACAAAAGAAATCGGTCTCTGTAAATTATTATCGTAACAATGCAAAAGTGTCGCCCCCAACCCTTTTGTTGAGGCATCTGTCACAATCTTCAATGTTACATCCGGATCATAATGAGCTAGCACTCTATCATCACATAAAATTGACTTAATTTTATTAAAAGCTTCCAAGCAATTTTGATTAAACCTAAATGTGTATTTTTCCTCAATAAATTATGTAACGGGTCTAATAGTACTGACATATTAGGTACAAATGACCTGTAGAAGTTCACTAACCCCAAAAAACTTCGTAATTCAGTAATGTTTTTAGGTTGCGATACTTTACTAATAGCGATAGTTTTGTCTTTCAATGGTTTAATTCCATCTTTTGAAACTTCAAACCCTAGAAAAGTTACTGATGACGCCTTAAAAATACACTTGTGAATATTTACACTAAATCCACAATCTTTTAATCTATTTAACACTGCTGTTAAATTCTCATTATGTTCTTCTTCCGAATCTCCTGTTACCACAATATCATCTAAAAATACAGCTGTTTTTTTCAAACCTTGCAAACACGAAGCTATCGTTTTACAAAAAATAGCCGGCGCGCTATTAATTCCAAACACTAATCTCGTGAATTTAAACAATCGTAAATGAGTAGATATAGTTGTGAATTCTTGACTTTCCTCATCTAGTTCTAATTGTAGTTACGCTTGCCGCAAGTCAATCTTGGAAAAAATTATTCCACCCGCCATTTGAGAAAACAACCATTCTATCCGTGGCATGGGATATTTATTGTTGCCTTATAATCACCGCAAATCCTTATTTCCCCATTACTTTTTACTATGGGAACGATTGGTGACGCAAACTTACTATAATTTACCGGAACTAAAATACCTTCCGATTGTAAACGGCCCAATTCCGATTCAACCTTTGCTTTTAAAGCAGACGGTATATTTCTCGGATTGCAGAATTTCGGTTCCGCATTCTCTTTTAATTTCAAATGCACTATTATATTTATTGAATCTACCCATTTTCTCCGAAAAAACCTCCGGGAATTTTCGAATTAATTTATCTACTACACTACTATTATTCTCAACCATATTGTGAGAAAAATTTTCACTTCCCTCCTGGGATAAAGTAGATTGTAACCCCGTAAATCCAATATTAAACTTTTTAATGAAATCACGCCCCAGAACAGTAGTTGTTCCATTTTTTACTACGCAAAATTCTAACTTTTCCATACAACCGTTAAAATCAACTGTTAATAAGATACAACCCAATAAATTCAACTTACAGTTAGCGTAACCCGTTAAGGTTAAATCCTTTTTTTTTAAATCCAACTGTTTGAAATGTTTAACATAATCTTTGTCTGTTAAAATCAAAACTGCCGCTCCTGTGTCCAATAAACCGTTTAGTTTTTTTTTTTTTTTTTTACATGAGCTACACACAGGAGGCCCTGAGGAAAATAATTTCCCTCAGGGCCTATGTCATTTTTGAGGATGCTGTGTGGAGGGTTTTTTTTAAGGAAAGGAAGGAGAGGAGAGTTCGGGGAAGGAAAAGGGTTTAAGGGGTGGGTAGGAATCTGGGGTTCAGTATGTCCTGGTCATCCTCCTCCAAGACCTAGACAAACCTCACCCCATGAACCCGGGCACCCCTGCTAAATCACCAAACGTAGCGAACCACTTGGGGTGACCTATGGCAGAGGTGTTGGTTATCCAATAAAGGTTCCCGGGGCGGCGGTACCCATTCCCGCCTCCCAAATTGTTCCACATTATTCACTAATATTTTGCACAATATCGGTTCACAATATACTGAGTTTATCCGAAATATTTTTTTATGTTCCTGCGTATTAACAAACACTGAAGAAATATTTTTATTATTTAAACCGCGACATATTTTACTAATATGCCCTTTGTCTCTGCATTTATAACAAAACACGTCTTTCAATTTACAATTTACTGATTCGTGATAACTACCACAATGTTTACATTTCGTTCGGTCTGCTGATTTCGCTCTGAACGATGTAACATTCTTGTCCATAGGTCTAGAAAAATGTTTACCCGCCGAATTTTGTTTTTGTGACAAATTGTTCAGTCTATTTTTAAAACCTAAATCTACACTTTCCGTTTTAATTTGGTTATTAATTACCTCGAACGAATCCATAGCATTAGCACATTCTATAACTTTTTTTAATGAAAAGTTTTCAGCCTCTACATATAATTTCTCCTTAATACGCCCCACTCGAAGACCGGTGACAAAAACATCTTTCAAATTATATTCAAGTCTGTCTTCGAATTTGCAAAATCTAACGAGATTTCTTAACCGTGCTATAAAATCATTAACAGATTCTGTACTTTTTTGTTTCGTAGCAAAAAAAAATTTCGCGCTCCTTGAACACATTTCTTTTGATACTTACATGATTCTCTAGTAATAACAATAAATTTTCGACCGTAATATCTGTAATTTTTTTAGGAAAACACAAATCAATCAATAAATCTATTGTCTCTGTGTGTAAATGAGATATTAAAACCGCCCTCTTTTTCTCTACCGAATTTAATTTGTCATCATTGACAAGGATGAACTGTTCGTATTGCAACACAAACGTCTCCAGTTTGTCCCTCAAATGACAAAACCTGGGTAGCTCTCCTCCTTACATCTTCACACAGATGCAATCCATAAAAGCAGAAAAAATTAACAAACAGCACTCAACTCACGACTCTGTTGAATTGAAGCTGCTCCGATCTCGCCCTTCCGCGGACCGTCTCCTGGCTTCTAAACCCTGGTCGTCTTTCTAATGCGCCTTCCGTGAGATCTGCACCTGTCCAGCTCTTCTCTTGAAGATCCGGACTTCCGTATCCCCGCCTTACGAGAATACTCCTCCAGGTTCTCGGCACTGAATAACCTTATCCAGCGTCTTGACGTTCTTTAGGATGCCGATTCTGCTGCTCTTGCTCTTCCTGCTCCGCAATGCTGTGGAGTCGTGAATGGCCTAATCCTGCCCAATCACCTGTTGACCACTGTAGCCTCAATCTCGGGATGTTGCCAAATGTGATTTTGGCTACTGCGTAAATTAGTTCCTTTATAGGCTGCGCCAAATGTGATGACCGTGGCCGGTCTCTATACATTACTCCTGGACTCCTGCTGATGGATCCAGATTCCTCTGAATAGGTTGATCTTAGTTCAGGGTGTTGCAATAATAATGCGTAGGTAGTCTATTGTGTATTTAATCCGAGATTACTGTACAAGGTTCTTCTTAGGAGGCTGATAACAAGAGAGGACGAATGGACAACATACACGCCTTTTATACGTTCCGCATGCTGTCTCACTCATACACGCATGTCTCTTTCATACTGCAAGACATACGATCACTACACTTAGTAAGAATCAAAAATTTCAAAAGGTTCGGAACCATAGGGCCAAAGGTATGAACGGCAAAAAATATTGTTAAAAAACGACCGTAAAACCATGAATTTTTGCAAAAATTCTACTTTTAGCCGATTTTTTATTGATACGTGTCAAGGACATTATTCTTAGTAAGATTCCAAAATTTCAGACCGTTCGGAGCCATAAGGATAACCGACCCCAAGTGCTTAAACGACCGAACCCAAGTGTAAAACGATGATTTAAAAAAAAAATCTTTGTGATTTTTGATTGATTCGTGTACAGAACAAGATTCTTAGTAAGAATAAAAATTTCACAAGGTTCGGAATCATAGGGCCAAAGTTATGAACGACCAAAATTGTTGTTACAAAACGCCCGTAAAACGATGAATTTTTGCAAAAATTCTATTTATCGCCGATTTTTTATTGATACGTGTCCAGGCCATGATTCTTAGTAAGAATCCAAAAAATCAGACGCATCGGAGTCATAAGGCTAACCGACCCCAAGTGCTTAAATGACCGAACCCAAGTGTTAAAACGATGATTAAAAAAACAATTCTCCGTTGATTTTTGATTGATTCATGTAAATACCATGATTTTTAGTAAGAATCAAAAAATTCACACTGTTCGGTAGAATAGGGCGAAAGTTATGAACGACCAAAATTGTTGTTACAAAACGCCCGTAAAACGATGAATTTTTGCAAAAATTCTATATTTCGCCGATTTTTTATTGATACGTGTCCAGGCCATGATTCTTAGTAAGAATCCAAAATTTCAGACGGTTCGGAGCCATTAGGCTAACCGACTCCAAGTGCTTAAACAACCAAACCCAAGTGTAAAAACGATGATTTAAAAAAGAAAAATTCTTTGCAAATTTTTTGATTGATTCGTGTAGAGAACATGATTCTTAGTAAGAATCAAAAATTTCACAAGGTTCGGAATCATAGGGCCAAAGGTATGAACGACCACAATTATTGTTACAAAGCGCACGTAAAACGATGAATTTTGCAAAAATTCTGCTTTTAGCCGATATTTTGATTGTTACGTGTCCAGGCCACGATTCTTAGTAAGATTCTAAAAATTCAGACAGTTCGGAGCCATTAGGCTAACCGACCCCAAATGCTTAAACGAGCGAACCCAAGTGTTAAAGATGATTTAAAAAAAGAAATTCTTTGTGATTTTTTGATTGATTCGTGTAGAGAACAAGATTGTTAGTAAGAATCAAAAATTTCACAAGGTTCGGAATCATAGGGCCAAAGTTATGAACGACCAAAATTGTTGTTACAAAACGCCCGTAAAACGATGAATTTTTGCAAAAATTCTACTTGTCGCCGATTTTTATTAATACGTGTCCAGGCCATGATTCTTAGTAAGAATCTAAAATTTCAGACCGTTCGGAGCCATAAGGCTAACCGACCCCAAGTGCTTAAACGACCGAACCCAAGTGTAAAAACGATGATTTAAAAAAATAAAAAACTTTGAAATTTTTTTGATAGATTCGTTCAGACCATGATTCTTAGAAAGAATCAAAAATTTCACAAGGTTCGGAACCATAGGGCGAAAGTTATGAACGACCACAATTATTGTTACAAAGCGCACGTAAAATGATGAATTTTGCAAAAATTCTACTTTTAGCCGATATTTTGATTGTTACGTGTCCAGGCCACGATTCCTAGTAAAAATCCAAAATTTCAGACGGTTCGGAGCCATAAGGCTAACCGACCCCAAGTGCTTAAACGACAGAACCCAAGTGTTAAAACGATGATTTAAAAAATAAATTCTCCGTTGATTTTTTGATTGATTCATTTAAAGACCATGATTTTTAGTAAAAATCAAAAAATTTCACACTGTTCAGAACCATAGGGCGAAAGTTATGAACGACCACAATTATTGTTACAAAGCACACGTAAAACGATGAATTTTCAAAAATTCTTCTTTTAGCCAATATTTTGATTGTTACGTGTCCAGGCCACGATTCTGAGTAAGATTCCAAAATTTCAGACGGTTCGGAGCCATAAGGCTAACCGACCCCAAGTGCTTAAACGACCGAACCCAAGTGTAAAACGATGATTTAAAAAAAAATCTTTGGTGATTTTTTGATTGATCATGATTTTTAGTAAGAATCCAAAATGTCACACTGTTCGGAAGCATAGGGCCAAAGTTATGAACGACCACAATTATTGTTACAATGCGCATGTTGTTACCATCGGCGCTACTTGCGGCCAACGCCAAACCCAAAACCTGGAAAGGACATGCAATAAACAAGCCGGCGGCTAGCTCTGCACAGCCGGCTCGAGCAAGGTCCCTCTTAAACCCAGGGCGAGTGTTTGTGGTTCGCTTGTAAATTCCTACTCCCCTTCCTTTCTTCAAAATCTCCAGGTCTCCTTCCTCAATCAGAACACAGTAGTTATGCACGAAAAAGGGTTTTATTCATTTAAAGGTGAACAGGGTTCTACAAAAGGCCAGCATCGGCACTACACACATGAGTATTTGGCTATCTCTAATTAATTCTAACATAACGGGGGAGCTTCTCTCAACTCTCTCTACACGTGTTTAGTGAATTTAAATGTCAGTTCTTAGCACACAGAGGGGTAGCAAGGTTCATTGGTACTCACAAGCAGGAGATAGGCGGTCGGCAGACAGGTACTGAGGAGGCGGGAGCCTCTGGAGCACAATGCACAATTAAAATAAACATCGCGAGCGTTTACGGAGAGCGCAATCACGGGGACACAGTTGTTATGCCGAAGGTCGGCCGAGGAATGAATGCCGGGAGCCACTCGGCGCTTGGCTTCTTGTGTCGAGCGGTGCGGGGAAAGGGGGCGGAAGGCCTGTGTAAGGGGTCAATTCGCTATTAGCTCGCACGGGAATCAATTCCGTAACGTAACACTTCCCCCCTCGCCGCAAAAAAGGCGACGTGGTAATGGAGCAGTAGGGCTAAGAAATCCTCTTACCCTTCTAGCACTTGTGCCAAAAAAAAAAAACATTTTAAGAGAAAAAGGAGAGAGAGAGAGAAAAAGAAAGAGAAAAAGTTGCTAGCTATAAAATAGTAGAAACAAAAACAAAAGAGAAAAAAAAGCACGGTGAACAAAGAATTATACATGAATGTACATGAAAGAGCAGTGGCATACATAAATATAAACAAGGACCTGCTGGAGAAAGGTACAAGGGTTATGCAGTGATAGAAAAAAAATGACTCTAAACTGTATCATTGGTCTGTGAGCTAAGTTTGCGTAGCGTGGTTTGCGTAGGATGTTTGGGGTGTTTGAACGTTGCACTGAAGTTACAAGGTTACTTTGTCACAGTAACCTGGCCCGTTTGAGATTACACTCAAGGAACACTAGGGCCTTAAAGAAAACACGAAGACGAGAACGCAGGATGAGGCTTCTTGGTGGTGGAGAGGGTTCTACCTATCACAGAGGTCAAAAAGGTAGCTGCTTCCGGATCCTGTGGGTGGGCCAGTATGACATCATTGAGGTACTGGAGAGTGGAATTGTAATTGGTGGTTGGTCCTTTATAGAGGAGGTGGTTTGTGTGCATGACAGCCGTTGTTGTGATGGTGGTTGGTACACTGGTTTGTATACAGTCGGATTGTTGTATGAACAATTGTTGGTATTGTTATTTGCGCAAGGGCACAGGAGCATTGGCATGATGGCAACAGAGCAATTTGCAAGGTGCAGCTGGAACATTTGCAAGATGCAGCAGGAACATTTGTACAATGGCAACAGGAACATTTGCGAGATGCCGCAGGAACATTTGTACAATGGCAACAGGAACATTTGCGAGATGCCGCAGGAACATTTGCACGATGGCAACAGGAACATTTGCAAGGTGCCGCAGGAACATTTGTACAATGGCAACAGGAACATTTGCGAGATGCCGCAGGAACATTTGCACGATGGCAACAGGAACATGAACCAACTTAGAGCTGACGTGCTCGGGTTTGTTTGAGTGATGGTTTTGTGATGATACAATTCGCAACTACACGCACGACTCACACTAGGTTATGTTAGGTGTGGTCGGGTGCTTTTGGTACGTAGGGTTTGAAGGCATGGGACCAGTGGCGGACTAAGCCCGTCAGAGGCCCGGGGCGGCAAAGCTGAATGAGGCCCCCCCCTAGTTTAAAAAGTTGATGTAATTTTACGAGATTTTTTTTCAGTTCACACGGGCCTCTGGTCTTGGGGGACCTCCAAGTGCCTCCATGTTCCCTTGAACACATCCTAAACAAGGCTTTAAGGCACCAGGGCACTGTAAAAAAAAATTGTCATTTTTTTTCATTTTCTAAAAGATGCATCTCTACATATTATAAATCAAAGTCCTCCGCGTCGTCTGTCTGTCTGTTCGCGATAAACTCAAAAACTACTGAACGGATTTTCATGCGGTTTTCACCAATAGATAGAATTTTTCGTGAGAAAGGTTTAGGTATGTAATTTGTAAAGGATTTGTGTAAATTGGTTGAAAAATAAAGATAATTGTTAGAAGTGTCGGAAAAAGTCAAGTCGCCTGATAGCTTTCATCGAAAACGCTGCCTAATCCTTTTGGTATATAACAAAACAATGCATAGTGGGATATTCCTCTTTTATAGATCTACAAAAAAGTCCGGGAAGGCATATATCTATCTTTTACGAATAGCTTACTATACCCATTCTATCTTCTAAAAAAATGGTCACGAACATTGCGGTAATTGAAAAGTTATTTAGACGGATACAGTATTAATCCTTATTAACCTAAATACGTTAGTTACCCCAAGCATTTCGTGCACATTATTTTAAGCTTTCACACCATTTCTACGTATTATTAATTTAAGTCCTCCACGGCATATGTCTGTCTCTTCGCGATAAACTCAAAGACGGCGGTGGTTATAAAGGTTGGATAACCATCCAGTAGATGACGTTGTGTTTTATTTGCCACAGCAACGCGTGGCTGGGTCAGACAGTTTGTTAATAATTTATTAACAAATGCATCTTTTAGAAAATTAAATAAAAAGTGACAATTTTTCTAAGATGTGGGAGGACCCGTACAAACATCATCCTATACATATAAAATATGAATAAATAAGTACAGCCTGAACCGGTATTTTACAATTTTTATTAATAACGCTTTCACCAAATTCGTAAAATTGACGGAGATACAGCATCTTATGTGAAACCGTTTGTATGTTGAATTATCCTTCAGCAAAACTCTGAATGTGTTTTTCTCAAAACTTTTTTCAACCTGGTTGACAACATATTAGAAAAACTATACATCTTATTTGCATGCACCATGCACCAAGTCTTAAACTGTTCGATAATCCAGTCACTATAGTCATTAAAATATTATTCATAAGACGTGTAGGCAACTGCCTAGGGGCCCCGCATTGGGTAGGGGCCTCTAGGGTAAAGGGCCCCGAGACGTGCATTGCCTAGGGGCCCCGACATGTTTAAGTCGGCCCTGGCAGGCCCTTTTTTCCGTAAGGCTGTGGAATGATTTGCCGGCCTCTGTGTTTCTTCCTACAACATGGGTCTCTTCATGACCATTGTTCCTCAAAAAGACCCTCCACACATCTTCCTAGATGGATGACATAGGCCCTGAGGAAAATTATCTGTGTGGAGTTAATGTAAAAAAAATAAAAAATAAGGCTGTTGTAGGCCACTGCCTGGGAGCCCCGCATCGGGTAGGGGCCCCTGGGGTAAAGGGGCCTCGAGACGTGCATTGCCTAGGGGCCCCGACATGTTTAAGCCGGTCCTGGCAGGGCCGTATTGTCCATAAGGCAGTGTAGGCCACCGCCTTCGAAAATCCAGTCACTTTGACCAGGGCCGTAATATCCATCCGAAACTACCTAGGGGCCCTGCATCAGGTAGGGCCCCTACGGTTAATAAGGGGGCCCAAGACTTGCATTGCCTAGGGGCCCCGACGTGTTTAAGCCAGCGCTGGCAGGGCCGTATTATCCACAAGGCAGTGTAGGCCCATGCCTAGGAGCTACGCATCGGCTAGGGGCACCTATGGTAAAGGGGCCCCGACACGTGCATTGAGTAGGGGCCCCGACATGTTTAATCCGGCCCTGACTATATACCAGACGAGGAAAATTTACCATAAAAAATGGAAAATGAAATTCATTCAAAAATAAAACGCATTCAAAATTTCCGAGGATAATTCAACATACAAACTGTTCCAAACGGTTTCATATAAAATACTGTATCTCCGTCAATCTTTCGAATTTCTTTTAAAAAATTTGTGAGAGCATTCTTAACAAGTGCATCAATCAAAAAATGAAATAAAAATTATATATTTTTTTACAGCTGTGTCTTAAAGCCTTGTTTAGGGTTTGATCAAGAGAACATGGAGGCGTTTGGGGGCCCCCCAAGACTGGGGGCCCGGGGCGGACCGCCCCCCCCGCCCCCCCCTTAGTCCGCCACTGCATGGGACCTCCGTGACGGTAGTGAAGGCAGCATGAAGAGAGGCGCAGGTGTAGATGGGGTGAAGAGCTGCTGGTCTTCTTATTAATCCTGCGAAAAAATTATTATTAGAACAAAATTCTTGAAGTTTACCTGCCTGGTAGACCAATGATGAAAAGGTTTGGAGAGAAACAAGGTGTGCATGTTGAGAAAGATTGGATTTGTTTGACGTGTAGAGAGAGAGAGAGAGACGGAGAGAGAGTTAACTAAATGCAACTACAGACTTATACATATTACAAAGGTACGTATTCAAGGAAGGTTCTTTTTAACCCATTTAGTTTTTTTTAAACTAAATACATTTCCAAGAACACGTAGGTAAGGGTTTGTACGTATGACAAAATGCCACGTTCGAAAGAAGTTGGTCTTCCATGACCTATGCTCACGTCTATACGGTAGCATTTTTTCTACTTTCGAAGAACAAAAACATTGAGTACAAATAAGTTATGAAAAGTGGGAAAGGAGTAGGAAGTTGAAAGGATCCGTGTATGAAGGTTGTCCCATCTGACAAACGAAACGCCAAGTGCGTAACGCATATATCCCCATTCACGGATAATTTCGAGGAAGGGAAAGGGTGACAATTGGGAACATTTGAACGAAGAAAACTGCTGAGGACTCGGCTATTTCCGAAATTCGACCTCTGAGTGGAAGGTGAAACAAGGTCTACAGCAGTTATCCTGGCACATTACAATACCATTTGGTAGTGTGGGACAAAAGGAATACACTGACATAAGAGACGTGTGATCTACACTTGGTAGGTCACACAAACATGGGGTAGATATTATTTCGTTCGCACGACTCATGGTGAGTATTGTAACGTCTTCACGTTTGGTGCACAGATTATATAAGTACACAGTTATAACAAAGCGGTTCTCATGCCAAAAGACACACGACCAAAAAGGGGCGGTTCTCATGCCAAAAGACACACGACCAACTCAATAACATTTAGTTAATAGTATAAAGTAATTATAACGAACTTCTCGTATCATGGCGGATGTTTTGAGGATCTCTCCTATGATGGTAGATATTGTCACGTTTTCACGTCTCACGTGACAGGAATGAACGATTTACAACAAATTTTGCCCAGTATTGAAAGACAGTAACCCAATAGGTATTTAAAACAATTTAATGAGATAAATCACCCTCTTGATCAACAACCCTGTGTTGACGAGCAAACAATGAGTAGTTATGACGGACTCCCGTGACGTGTAAAAACACAAAGATATTATGAGATTCGCATCTATAGCAGTGGATATTGTAAGGTTCACACCTATAATAGTAGATATTGTAAGGCTCGCGCCTATAATGTTACAAAAGTTTACGTTCAAAAAAGGTGGGTCCCCATTCAATACAGACGGCGGTTTGCAATAATGTAATTAATACGGCACTGCTGTAGCTTAATAATTTCATATTAGCATACGTTACAAGACTTGCCAAAAGGCGATAAACACAAATTTTATTGAAGATCTGGCCAAGATTTTAAACTTCAAACAAAAATAATGGTACAATAAAGGACAAAAGAAACTGATGTCATGATAAAATATTGTACCTCATAATGAAGTTGTATATGTACAAAGAACAATGTTAATGAAGGGACGAAACGTATTGTCACTTTTATAACAAATATTTTTCTCAGAATCCGACAAAATACGATTCTGGAAAAAAAAAATAGAGCAATTGGGTTGAGCGCCATTCTAATTTTTGGAAAAAGAAGAAAAAACCACAAGTAGCAACAAGGTTGCCCTTGAATTGTTTCGAATCCAGCGAATGTGACCTGATAGGTGTGTACATTTGGTGTATTCGAAACGATCCCCAATATACAACATTACTATGAATGTGTTAGGATGGGGTGAAGAGGAAAAAGAAAAAAGAAAAAACGGGAGGATTTCCTATTATAACAGAAATCGTCGCGACATTCTTACAATATGGTGCTGTGACCATAGTAGTGAGCTGCGGCAATGGTCTGAAACCAATGGTTATTATACAGACTTGCACTTAAGATTTTATATTTACAACATTAGGGTAGGGACGTACTGGTACGACAAAAACCCGACACAAAACAATTAAAAAAAGGTGATATGACAAGATGAGGCGATGAGGTGAGAAAAAAAAACGCGCGGATGCTGCAAGAATTGTGAAAAGGAAAGCGACGTCTTGGAGCAAGAGTTTTCCGGAACCGTTGATGGTAGGAGGAAAAGGAGGCCCTTTCCCGAAGTGATCAATTTCAGGAAGAGGATGCATACAAGTATGAAAACGGTGCCCCAAGAGGTGCTCTTGTGGTACAGCAGGCAAGGCACGCAGGATGTACAAGAACATATAAAATTATGCAAAAAGAAAAAGAATGTACAGGAATTAGGCTACCGTTGACATTAATGTGCCTTCGGGTGTAAGGATTACCTTACGAATGCCCATATGGGTGATTATTTACATTTAATATTTACAAGTAACTCACGTCATTTATGACAAGAATTATAAGACTTTTAAAGAGACCGCATCGCACTGATTGACGACTGGCCAAGAGAGGTCAGGGGCGTAATGATGATCAGGGTTAACAAGATGCATGTTTTGCCAATTTGATAACGCCTGAGAACTTGATGTGATGGAATTTACTGATTCCGTAAGAGGTGACTTCCGGTTGAAATTGCAACCTCCTGATGTATTTTTGTTGTAGAAAGAAGCATATAGAGTAAGGCATTTTTTGGATTTATTCCGAGGAGAAATCTTTTTATTTCTCAGGGCCTGTAGTAATTCTTCTTTTCTTGAAGTAAAGACGTGCGGGATTATACCCAGCGTAACTTGAGGAACTTCCATGGTGTATAAGATCGTATCAGAGTGACCTTATGTTGGAAAAAGTGAGAACTAGACTCGCAATTGGAAAGAAATTGGGCAGAGATTGACCACTGGGGACGTATTTTTTACAAAAAGTTTTTGAAAAAAAACGCGTTTTTTATAAGTGTTTGGTTTATTTGAAAATTTTGGCAGGGGTTTGCCTCAAAAAACGTGTTTTTGTGAAAAAATCCAGATGTTTTGGAAATTTGTTGAAAATTTTTCAAAGTCCAAAAACGAGAAAAATTTGGGCAGCGGTTTCCCTTAAAAAACGTGATTTTGTGAAAAAATCCAGATGTTTTGGAAATTTGTTGAAGATTTTTCAAAGTCCAAAAACGAGAAAAATTTGGGCAGCGGTTTCCCTTAAAAAACGTGATTTTGTGAAAAAATCCAGATGTTTTGGAAATTTGTTGAAAATTTTCCAAGTCCAAAAACGAGAAAAATTTGGGCAGCGGTTTCCCTTAAAAAACGTGATTTTGTGAAAAAATCCAGATGTTTTGGAAATTTCTTGAAAATTTTCAAAGTCCGGATATGAAAATTTCACAGGCCGGGATTCACCTTAATGGAACACGTTTTTAGAATTTATTCCGATGTTTTTGAAAAAGGTTTGCAAATTTGCAAAAGTCCGGAAAAGAAAAAATAAAAAAACGGAAACGGGGTTCGACTTAAACGAACATGTTTTTAGAATATTTCTATTTCCTTTCCAAAGGGGGGTTCTTAAGAAAGGAAAGAAATATTTTTCTTTTATACGAGTTTTCGTGGAAGTATTTGTTTGAAAATTCAACAATGTCTTGGGGAATAGTTTTTTTATTTACGTGGCTAGACTAGCCTGATTTGAGCATCACCAATTATTGGTATTTACCCGCCGACTTCATTTTGTCATAACAAGTTATATGCAGATTATGCATACGGATATAATGCCTGACTCGAGGAATCGACGTCAACGCGAACTAGGCATTTTTCGAATTATGTCGTCTGTTTCTTTATGAAAGGTGATAGGTGCGCAAGAAAAAGGGAGAAACGGACGACAGAAGTACAAAAAAAATGCCCAATTGTCAAAAGGTAGAAAGAATTTAATCCACTTGTTTCCCTTAAGCTGCAAAATATGCCGTTATATATACAGGCCAGTACTTTGCGAAATAGACCCCTACCCGCAGAATATGTCGATATCAAATACAGACCAGCACTCTGCGGAATAAGTTTATTAATAAAAACTGGTTAATTAACTTTCGGGAAACGAAGCGGGTAATTGGTTTATCATATACAGGATTTTAATTGTTGAATAACTTTGTTTTAAATATTTGTGTACATTTCCACTATTAATCTTGTATTTGAAACTAGCAAATTTAGTCGGTCGACACTTGTAAACACTATATTATTCACGACGGCAACTTTCTTGGTTGAGCACTTTACGTAGGAATACCGGTGATAATGTTTTGTCGAGTGACGACTCGAAAATGAAGGAATCGTGCCCGTGATAATTTAAATTGCAATTTGAAGTTACAATCGCGCCGGGGTTCTTGATGGAAATGCTAGACAAATTGGGGATAACGAGACAAAACATTATACATTATAAAGTTTAAACAATTGCTGATTGAAGAACGAGACTGTGGGACCGTGAAGAGGGAGGGAAAAAAATTGCCCCGAAGTTGGAAACCAGTGTTGGCATTGGGGAGGTAAGGAAAAAAAAATTGCCACACGTTGGGCGACAGTGTTAGCATCGGCGCTACTTGCGGCAAACGCCAAACCCAAAACCTGGAAAGGACATGCAATAAACAAGCCGGCGGCTAGCTCTGCACAGCCGGCGCGAGCAAGGTCCCTCTTAAACCCAGGGCGAGTGTTTGTGGTTCGCTTGTAAATTCCTACTCCCCTTCCTTTCCTCAAAATCTCCAGGTCTCCTTCCTCAATCAGAACACAGTAGTTATGCACGAAAAAGGGTTTTATTCATTTAAAGGTGAACAAGGTTCTACAAAAGGCCAGTATCGGCACTACACACATGAGTATTTGGCTATCTCTAATTAATTCTATCATAACGGGGGAGCTTCTCTCAACTCTCTCTACACGTGTTTAGTGAATTTAAATGTCAGTTCTTAGCAAACAGAGGGGAAGCAAGTTTCATTGGTACTCACAAGCAGGAGATAGGCGGTCGGCAGACAGGTACTGAGGAGGCGGGAGCCTCTGGAGCACAATGCACAATTAAAATAAACATCGCGAGCGTTTACGGAGAGCGCAATCACGGGGACACAGTTGTTATGCCGAAGGTCGGCCGAGGAATGAATGCCGGGAGCCGCTCGGCGCTTGGCTACTTGTGTCGAGCAGTACGGGGAAAGGGGGGCGGAGGGCCTGTGTAAGGGGTCAATTCGCTATTAGCTGGCACGGGAATCAATTCCGTAACGTAACAACGTAAAACGATGAATTTTGCAAAAATTCTACTTTTAGCCGATATTTTGATTGTTACGTGTCCAGGCCACGATTCTTAGTAAGATTCCAAAATTTCAGACGGTTCGGAGCCAATAGGCTAACCGACCCCAAGTGCTTAAACGACCGAACCCAAGTGTTAAAACGATGATTTAAAAAATAAATTCTCCGTTGATTTTTTGATTGATTCATTTAAAGACCATGATTTTTAGTAAGAATCAAAAAATTTCACACTGTTCAGAACCATAGGGCGAAAGTTATGAACGACCACAATTATTGTTACCAAGCACACGTAAAACGATGAATTTTGCAAAAATTCTACTTTTAGCCGATATTTTGATTGTTACGTGTCCAGGCCACGATTCTTAGTAAGATTCTAAAATTTCAGACGGTTCGGAGCCAATAGGCTAACCGACCCCAAGTGCTTAAACGACCGAACCCAAGTGGAAAAACGATGATTTAAAAAAAAAAAATCTTTGTAAATTTGTTGATTGATTCGTGTTTAGAACATGATTCTTGATAGAATCAAAAATTTCACAAGGTACGGAATCATAGGGCTAAAGTTATAAACGACCAAAATTGTTGCTACAAAACACCCGTTAAACGATGAATTTTTGCAAAAATTCTACTTTTAGCCGATATTTTGATTGTTACGTGTCCAGGCCACGATTCTGAGTAAGATTCCAAAATTTCAGACGGTTCGGAGCCATAAGGCTAACCGACCCCAAGTGCTTAAACGACCGAACCCAAGTGTTAAAACGATGATTTAAAAAAAAATTCTTTCGTGATTTCTTGATTGATTCATGGAAAGGTCATGATTTTTAGTAAGAATCCAAAATTTCACACTGTTCGGAAGCATAAGGCCAAAGTTATGAACGACGACAATTATTGTTACAAAGCGCACGTAAAACGATGAATTTTTGCAATAATTCTAATTATCGCCGATTTTTCATAGATTCGTGTCCAGGCCATGATTCTTAGTAAGAATCCAAAATTTCAGACGCTTCGGAGCCATAAGGCAATCCGACCCCAAGTGCTTAAACGACCGAACCCAAGTGTTAAAACGATGATTTAAAAAATAAATTCTCCGTTGCTTTTTTGATTGATTCATTTAAAGACCATGATTTTTAGTAAGAATCAAAAAATTTCACACTGTTCAGAACCATAGGGCGAAAGTTATGAACGACCACAATTATTGTTACAAAGCGCACGTAAAACGATGAATTTTCAAAAATTCTTTTTTTACCCAATAATTTGATTGTTACGTGTCCAGGCCGCGATTCTGAGTAAGATTACAAAATTTCAGACGGTTCGGAGCCATAAGGCTAACCGACCCCAAGTGCTTAAACGACCGAACCCAAGTGTAAATCGATGATTTAAAAAAAAAAATCATTGGTGATTTTTGATTGATTCATGGAAAGATCATGATTTTTAGTAAGAATCCAAAATTTCACACTGTTCGGAAGCATAGGGCCAAAGTTATGAACGACCACAATTATTGTTACAAAGCGCACGTAAAACGATGAATTTTTGCAAAAATTCTACTTATCGCCGATTTTTCATTGATTCGTGTCCAGGCCATGATTCTTAGTAAGAATCCAAAATTTCAGACGGTTCGGAGCCATAAGGCTAACCGACCACAAGTGCTTAAACGACCCAACCCAAGTGTTAAAACGATGATTTAAAAAATAAATTCTCCGTTGATTTTTTGATTGATTCATTTAAAGACCATGATTTTTAATAAGAATCAAAAAATTTCACACTGTTCAGAACCATAGGGCGAAAGTTATGAACGACCACAATTATTGTTACAAAGCACACGTAAAACGATGAATTGTCAAAAATTCTTCTTTTAGCCAATATTTTGATTGTTACGTGTTCAGGCCATGATTCTGAGTAAGATTCCAAAATTTCAGGCGGTTCGGAGCCATAAGGCTAACCGACCCCAAGTGCTTAAACGACCGAACCCAAGTGTAAAACGATGATTTAAAAAAAAAATCTTTGGTGATTTTTTGATTGATTCATGTAAAGATCATGATTTTTAGTAAGAATCTAAAATTTCACACTGTTCGGAAGCATAGGGCCAAAATTATGAACGACCACAATAATTGTTACAAAGCGCACGTAAAACGATGAATTTTGCACAAATTCTATTTTTAGCCGATATTTTGATTGTTACGTGTCCAGGCCACGATTCTTAGTAAGATTCCAAAATTTCAGACGGTTCGGAGCCAATAGGCTAAACGACCCCAAGTGCTTAAACGACCGAACCCAAGTGTAAAACGATGATTTAAAAAAAAATCTTTGGTGATTTATTGATTGATTCATGTAAAGATCATGATTTTTAGTAAGAATCCAAAATTTCACACTGTTCGGAAGCATAGGGCCAAAGTTATGAACGACCACAATTATTGTTACAAAGCGCACGTAAAACGATGAATGTTGCAAAAGTTCTACTTTTAGCCGATATTTTGATTGTTTCGTGTCCAGGCCGCGATTCTGAGTAAGATTACAAAATTTAAGACGGTTCGGAGCCATAAGGCTAACCGACCCCAAGTGCTTAAACGACCGAACCCAAGTGTAAATCGATGATTTCAAAAAAAATCATTGGTGATTTTTGATTGATTCATGTAAAGATCATGATTTTTAGTAAGAATCCAAAATTTCACACTGTTCGGAAGCATAGGGCCAAAGTTATGAACGACCACAATTATTGTTACAAAGCGCACGTAAAACGATGAATTTTTGCAAAAATTCTACTTATCGCCGATTTTTCATTGATTCGTGTCCAGGCCATGAGGCAGACGGTTCGGAGCCATAAGGCTAACCGACCCCAAGTGCTTAAACGACCGAACCCAAGTGTTAAAACGATGATTTAAAAAAAAAAATCTTTCGTGATTTCTTGATTGATTCATGGAAAGGTCATGATTTTTAGTAAGAATCCAAAATTTCACACTGTTCGGAAGCATAAGGCCAAAGTTATGAACGACGACAATTATTGTTACAAAGCGCACGTAAAACGATGAATTTTTGCAATAATTCTAATTATCGCCGATTTTTCATAGATTCGTGTCCAGGCCATGATTCTTAGTAAGAATCCAAAATTTCAGACGCTTCGGAGCCATAAGGCAATCCGACCCCAAGTGCTTAAACGACCGAACACGAGTGTTAAAACGATGATTTAAAAAATAAATTCTCCGTTGCTTTTTTGATTGATTCATTTAAAGACCATGATTTTTAGAAAGAATCAAAAAATTTCACACTGTTCAGAACCATAGGGCGAAAGTTATGAACGACCATAATTATTGTTACAAAGCGCACGTAAAACGATGAATTTTCAAAAATTCTTTTTTTACCCAATAATTTGATTGTTACGTGTCCAGGCCGCGATTCTGAGTAAGATTACAAAATTTCAGACGGTTCGGAGCCATAAGGCTAACCGACCCCAAGTGCTTAAACGACCGAACCCAAGTGTAAATCGATGATTTAAAAAAAAATATCATTGGTGATTTTTGATTGATTCATGTAAAGATCATGATTTTTAGTAAGAATCCAAAATTTCACACTGTTCGGAAGCATAGGGCCAAAGTTATGAACGACCACAATTATTGTTACAAAGCGCACGTAAAACGATGAATTTTTGCAAAAATTCTACTTATCGCCGATTTTTCATTGATTCGTGTCCAGGCCATGATTCTTAGTAAGAATCCAAAATTTCAGACGGTTCGGAGCCATAAGGCTAACCGACCACAAGTGCTTAAACGACCGAACCCAAGTGTTAAAACGATGATTTAAAAAATAAATTCTCCGTTGATTTTTTGATTGATTCATTTAAAGACCATGATTTTTAGTAAGAATCAAAAAATTTCACACTGTTCAGAACCATAGGACGAAAGTTATGAACGACCACAATTATTGTTACAATGCACACGTAAAACGATGAATTGTCAAAAATTCTTCTTTTAGCCAATATTTTGATTGTTACGTGTCCAGGCCATGATTCTGAGTAAGATTCCAAAATTTCAGGCGGTTCAGAGCCATAAGGCTAACCGACCCCAAGTGCTTAAACGACCGAACCCAAGTGTAAAACGATGATTTAAAAAAAAATCTTTGGTGATTTTTTGATTGATTCATGTAAAGATCATGATTTTTAGTAAGAATCTAAAATTTCACACTGTTCGGAAGCATAGGGCCAAAATTATGAACGACCACAATTATTGTTACAAAGCGCACGTAAAACGATGAATTTTGCACAAATTCTATTTTTAGCCGATATTTTGATTGTTACGTGTCCAGGCCACGATTCTTAGTAAGATTCCAAAATTTCAGACGGTTCGGAGCCAATAGGCTAAACGACCCCAAGTGCTTAAACGACCGAACTAAAGTGTAAAACGATGATTTAAAAAAAAATCTTTGGTGATTTATTGATTGATTCATGTAAAGATCATGATTTTTAGTAAGAATCCAAAATTTCACACTGTTCGGAAGCATAGGGCCAAAGTTATGAACGACCACAATTATTGTTACAAAGCGCACGTAAAACGATGAATGTTGCAAAAATTCTACTTTTAGCCGATATTTTGATTGTTTCGTGTCCAGGCCACGATTCTTAGTAACATTCCAAAATTTCAGACGGTTTGGAGCCAATAGGCTAACCGACCCCAAGTGCTTAAACGACCGAACCCAAGTGGAAAAACGATGATTTAAAAAAAAAAAAAATCTTTGTAAATTTTTTGATTGATTCGTGTTAAGAACATGATTCTTGATAGAATCAAAAATTTCACAATGTTGGAATCATAGGGCTAAAGTTATAAACGACCAAAATTGTTGCTACAAAACACCCGTTAAACGATGAATTTTTGCAAAAATTCTACTTTTAGCCGATATTTTGATTGTTACGTGTCCAGGCCACGATTTTGAGTAAGATTCCAAAATTTCAGACGGTTCGGAGCCATAAGGCTAACCGACCCCAAGTGCTTAAACGACCGAACCCAAGTGTTAAAACGATGATTTAAAAAAAAAATTCTTTCGTGATTCCTTGATTGATTCATGGAAAGGTCATGATTTTTAGTAAGAATCCAAAATTTCACACTGTTCGGAAGCATAAGGCCAAAGTTATGAACGATAACAATTATTGTTACAAAGCGCATGTAAAACGATGAATTTTTGCAATAATTCTAATTATCGCCGATTTTTCATAGATTCGTGTCCAGGCCATGATTCTTAGTAAGAATACAAAATTTCAGACGCTTCGGAGCCATAAGGCAATCCGACCCCAAGTGCTTAATCGACCGAACCCAAGTGTTAAAACGATGATTTAAAAAATAAATTCTCCGTTGCTTTTTTGATTGATTCATTTAAAGACCATGATTTTTAGTAAGAATCAAAAAATTTCACACTGTTCAGAACCATAGGGCGAAAGTTATGAACGACCACAATTATTGTTACAAAGCGCACGTAAAACGATGAATTTTCAAAAATTCTTTTTTTACCCAATAATTTGATTGTGACGTGTCCAGGCCGCGATTCTGAGTAAGATTCCAAAATTTCAGACGGTTCGGAGCCATAAGGCTAACCGACCCCAAGTGCTTAAACGACCGAACCCAAGTGGAAAAACGATGATTTAAAAAAAAAAAAAATCTTTGTAAATTTTTTGATTGATTCGTGTTAAGAACATGATTCTTGATAGAATCAAAAAATTCACAAGGTTCGGAATCATAGCGCTAAAGTTATAAAAGACCAAAATTGTTGCTACAAAACACCCGTTAAACGATAAATTTTTGCAAAAATTCTACTTTTAGCCGATATTTTGATTGTTACGTGTCCAGGCCACGATTCTTAGTAAGATTCCAAAATTTCAGACGGTTCGGAGCCATAAGGCTAACCAACCCCAAGTGCTTAAATGACCAAACCCAAGTGTTAAAACCATGATATAAAAAAAATATTATTTGGTGATTTCTTGATTGATTCATGGAAAAGTCATAATTTTTAGTAAGAATCCAAAATTTCACACTGTTCGGAAGCATAAGGCCAAAGTTATGAACGAACACAATTATTGTTACAAAGCGCACGTAAACGATGAATTTTTGCAAAAATTCTACTTTTCGCCGATTTTTCATTGATTCGTGTCCAGTTCACGATTCTTAGTAAGAATCCAAAATTTCAGACGCTTCGAAGCCATAAGGCTAACCGACGCCAAGTGCTTAAACGACCGAACCCAAGTGTATAAACGATGATTTAAAAAAAAAATTCTTTGTAAGTTTTTTGATTGATTCGTGTTTAGAACATGATTCTTAATAGAATCAAAAATTTCACAACGTTCGGAATCATAGGGCTAAAGTTATAAACGACCAAAATTGTTGCTTCAAAACGCCCGTTAAACGATGAATTTTTGCAAAAATTCTATTTATCGCCGATTTTTTATTGATACGTGTCCAGGCCATGATTCTTAGTAAGAATCCAAAATGTCAGACGCTTCGGAGCCATAAGGCTAACCGACCCCAAGTGCTTAAACGACCGAACCCAAGTGTTAAAACGATGAATTAAAAAAAAAAATTCTATGGTGAATTCTTGATTGATTCATGGAAAAGTCATGATTTTTAGTAAGAATCCAAAATTTCACACTGATCGGAAGCATAAGGCCAAAGTTATGAACGACCACAATTATTGTTACAAAGCGCACGTAAAACGATGAATTTTTGCAATAATTCTACTTATCGCCGATTTTTCATAGATTCGTGTCCAGGCCATGATTCTTAGTAAGAATGCAAAATTTCAGACGCTTCGGAGCCATAGGGCAAACCGCCCCCTAGTGCTTAAACGACCGAACCCAAGTGTTAAAACGATGAATTAAAAAATAAATTCTCCGTTGATTTTTTTTGATTTGAAGAATCAAAAAATTTCACACTGTTCGGAACCATAGGGCGAATGTTATGAACGACCACAATTATTGTTACAAAGCGCACGTAAAACGATGAATTTTGCAAAAATTCTACTTTTAGCCGATATTTTGATTGTTACGTGTCCAGGCCACGATTCTTAGTAAGATACCAAAATTTCAGACGGTTCGGAGCCATAAGGCTAACCGACCCCAAGTGCTTAAACGACCGAACCCAAGTGTAAAACGATGATTTAAAAAAAAATCTTTGGTGATTTATTGATTGATTCATGTAAAGATCATGATTTTTAGTAAGAATCCAAAATTTCACACTGTTCGGAAGCATAGGGCCAAAGTTATGAACGACCACAATTATTGTTACAAAGCGCACGTAAAACGATGAATGTTGCAAAAATTCTACTTTTAGCCGATATTTTGATTGTTTCGTGTCCAGGCCACGATTCTTAGTAAGATTCCAAAATTTCAGACGGTTCGGAGCCATAAGGCTAACCGACCCCAAGTGCTTAAACGACCGAACCCAAGTGTTAAAACGATGATATAAAAAAAAATTCTTTGGTGATTTCTTGATTGATTCATGGAAAGGTTATAATTTTTAGTAAGAATCCAAAATTTCACACTGTTCGGAAGCATAAGGCCAAAGTTATGAACAACCACAATTATTGTTACAAAGCGCACGTAAACGATGAATTTTTGCAAAAATTCTACTTTTCGCCGATTTTTCATTGATTCGTGTCCAGGCCATGATTCTTAGTAAGAATCCAAAATTTCAGACGCTTCGGAGCCATAAGGCAAACCGCCCACTAGTGCTTAAACGACCGAAACCAAGTGTTAAAACGATGATTTAAAAAATAAATTCTCCGTTGATTTTTTTTGATTTGAAGAATCAAAAAATTTCACACTGTTCGGAACCATAGGGCGAATGTTATGAACGACCACAATTATTGTTACAAAGCGCACGTAAAACGATGAATTTTGCAAAAATTCTACTTTTAGCCGATATTTTGATTGTTACGTGTCCAGGCCACGATTCTTAGTAATATTCCAAAATTTCAGACGGTTCGGAGCCAATAGGCTAACCGACCCCAAGTGCTTAAACGACCGAACCCAAGTGTTAAAATGATGGTTTAAAAAATAAATTCTCCGTTGATTTTTTGATTGATTCATTTAAAGACCATGATTTTTAGTAAGAATCAAAAAATTTCACCCTGCTCAGAACCATAGGGCGAAAGTTATGAACGACCACAATTATTGTTACAAAGCGCACGTAAAACGATGAATGTTGCAAAAATTCTACTTTTAGCCGATATTTTGATTGTTTCGTGTCAAGGCCACGATTCTTAGTAAGATTCCAAAATTTCAGACGGTTTGGAGCCAATAGGCTAACCGACCCCAAGTGCTTAAATGACCGAACCCAAGTGGAAAAGCGATGATTTAAAAAAAAAATTCTGTGGTGAATTCTTGATTGATTCATGGAAAGGTCATGATTTTTAGTAAGAATCCAAAATTTCACACTGTTCGGAAGCATAAGGCCAAAGTTATGAACGACCACAATTATTGTTACAAAGCGCACGTAAAACGATGAATTTTTGCAATAATTCTACTTATCGCCGATTTTTCATAGATTCGTGTCCAGGCCATGATTCTTAGTAAGAATCCAAAATTTCAGACGCTTCGGAGCCATAAGGCTAACCGACCCCAAGTGCTTAAACGACCGAACCCAAGTGTAAAACGATGATTTAAAAAATAAATTCTCCGTTGATTTTTTTTGATTTGAAGAATCAAAAAATTTCACACTGTTCGGAACCATAGGGCGAATGTTATGAACGACCACAATTATTGTTACAAAGCGCACGTAAAACGATGAATTTTGCAAAAATTCTACTTTTAGCCGATATTTTGATTGTTACGTGTCCAGGCCACGATTCTTAGTAAGATACCAAAATTTCAGACGGTTTCCGAACCATAAGGCTTACCGACCCCAAGTGCTTAAACGACCGAACCCAAGTGTAAAACGATGATTTAAAAAAAAATCTTTGGTGATTTATTGATTGATTCATGTAAAGATCATGATTTTTAGTAAGAATCCGAAATTTCACACTGTTCGGAAGCATAGGGCCAAAGTTATGAACGACCACAATTATTGTTACAAAGCACACGTAAAACGATGAATTGTCAAAAATTCTTCTTTTAGCCAATATTTTGATTGTTACGTGTCCAGGCCATGATTCTGAGTAAGATTCCAAAATTTCAGACGGTTCGGAGCCATAAGGCTAACCGACTCCAAGTGCTTAAACGACCGAACCCAAGTGCAAAACGATGATTTAAAAAAAAATCTTTGGTGATTTATTGATTGATTCATGTAAAGATCATGATTTTTAGTAAGAATCCGAAATTTCACACTGTTCGGAAGCATAGGGCCAAAGTTATGAACGACCACAATTATTGTTACAAAGCACACGTAAAACGATGAATTGTCAAAAATTCTTCTTTTAGCCAATATTTTGATTGTTACGTGTCCAGGCCATGATTCTGAGTAAGATTCCAAAATTTCAGACGGTTCGGAGCCATAAGGCTAACCGACTCCAAGTGCTTAAACGACCGAACCCAAGTGCAAAACGATGATTTAAAAAAAAAATCTTTGGTGATTTTTTGGTTGATTCATGTAAAGATCATGATTTTTAGTAAGAATCTAAAATTTCACACTGTTCGGAAGCATAGGGCCAAAATTATGAACGACCACAATTATTGTTACAAAGCGCACGTAAAACGATGAATTTTACACAAATTCTATTTTTAGCCGATATTTTGATTGTTACGTGTCCAGGCCACGATTCTTAGTAAGATTCCAAAATTTCAGACGGTTCGGAGCCAATAGGCTAAACGACCCCAAGTGCTTAAACGACCGAACCCAAGTGGAAAAACGATGATTTAAAAAAAAAAAAATCTTTGTAAATTTTTTGATTGATTCGTGTTTAGAACATGATTCTTGATAGAATCAAAAAATTCACAAGGTTCGGAATCATAGCGCTAAAGTTATAAACGACCAAAATTGTTGCTATAAAACACCCGTTAAACGATGAATTTTTGCAAAAATTCTACTTTTAGCCGATATTTTGATTGTTACGTGTCCAGGCCACGATTCTTAGTAAGATTCTAAAATTTCAGACGGTTCGGAGCCATAAGGCTAACCGACCCCAAGTGCTTAAATGACCGAACCCAAGTGTTAAAACGATGATATAAAAAAAATATTATTTGGTGATTTCTTGATTGATTCATGGAAAGGTCATAATTTTTAGTAAGAATCCAAAATTTCACACTGTTCGGAAGCATAAGGCCAAAGTTATGAACGAACACAATTATTGTTACAAAGCGCACGTAAACGATGAATTTTTGCAAAAATTCTACTTTTCGCCGATTTTTCATTGATTCGTGTCCAGGTCACGATTCTTAGTAAGAATCCAAAACTTCAGACGCTTCGAAGCCATAAGGCTAACCGACGCCAAGTGCTTAAACGACCGAACCGAAGTGTATAAACGATTGTGAGAGAGGTTTTAGGGTGGCACACCTGTTTCCGGCCATACAAGAGCGAGACAGGTGATCCCGCATATAAAAGGAGATGCAGGCCTCTCCTTACTCTCTTTTTCCAACCGCCAACACGCTAGTTAGGACGTATTTATAGCCATTACTTATAATAAATATCCATATCGCCAATACGCGCATTATTAATAAATAACCTCGCCTACACTCGAGTCTGTATTTAACAGTGGCGCAGCCTACGGTACACGATTCTGACAATACGGCAGATCGCGAAAAGAATCGACGCGCAAAAAAATTTGGCACAAAAATTTGGCAAAATACGCGGTAACATTATTATTTCGGGTCGGTAAGAAAGGCCGGACCGAAATTATTCCAACACTTCACTGCAAGGAGTGAAGTGCAAGAAGACATTGGAGCCAGCCAGCTTTTCGGAAGGGGGAAGCACGGGAGGTCCAGCGTCAATCGACATCTCTGAGGGTCAAGGATCGGAGATCCAGGTCGCAGGAGTGATCTGGGGTAGCCATCGGTGTTACTGTGTGACGGGTCTGGAAGGAGCCATCAATTCACAGGGTCAAGGAGCAGTTTCCGGAGCAGGGTCCAGGGAGCAGACGGCAGAAGAAGAAGCCTCATTGGGAAGTTTTTGTTTTTTCTGTTTTCTTTCTCTCTATTTGGGTACCTTCTGGGCATTGGGAACATGGAGTCTCGAGGATTGGAGTCCTTCAGTTTGCGTGACGGGAACTGGGAGAACTTCAAGGTCCGCCTCGGACAATTTCTCCTCGTGAATGATGAAAAGTTTGCATCGGATGATAAAAAAAGGGCTATTTTCCTGAATGCATTGAAAGATGATTGTTTTTCCTTATTGGTTAATTTGTGCATTCCTAAAAAGGTAACAGATATTAAGTTAGAAGATTTGATATCTAAACTTGATGAGTATTGTTGTTCAACGAAATGTTTTTTTGAAGAGAGATCTAAGTTTTACAGTGCTAAACAAAGAAATGACGAATCAATCCGTGAGTTTGCAGTGCGGTTAAAGTCTCTTTCTACTAATTGCAAATTTGGGAATAGTTTATCAGTAAATTTAAGGGATTTCTTTGTTTTGGGTTGTAAACCAGGAAAGGTAAGGGAAAAATTATTTCTCAAGGGTGAATTATACTCGTTCGAAAAATGTTTACAAGTCGCCGAGTGCATTGACCTCGTAGCTTCAACTCAAGCGCAGTCCCGAGTTGATAATACGGTTTACGCTAATGTACAGCTCAAGGCCGGTCGACTCTCTTTTAATAATTCGCGTGTGAAAGACAGAGACGTGAAGCGTTTCGGGCATAGCAACAGGGCACGGTCACAGTCGCCAGCGAACGCTGTGAAACAAAATTGTACCGTTTGTGGTCACAATAATCACATCGCGACGGAATGTAGATATAAAAATTATTTATGTAAAATTTGCAGTACGAAGGGTCATCTCGCAAAACAGTGCAAGCGTTCCTCAACACGTAAGAGTGTGAATACTTTGTTGTCGGACACAAAGTTGGGTGAAGTTAATAGTGTCGAACCATTTTTTATTGAAGTTTCACTAGACGGGATCAAGAGTAAATTCATGGTAGATTCTGGAGCATCTTGTTGCGTAATTTCCAAGGAGTGTTATTTCAGTAAATTCAGTAGAATCAAGCTAGTGCACGAAGACATTAGTCTACGGGGTTTTGACAATACGCTCGTGAAAGTGGTAGGTACAATTACGCCACAAGTGGAATTTAACGGTCAGTGTCACAATTTGAAATTTGTTGTTGTCACAAGTGCTTCGTTATCGATAGTGGGGCGTGATTTTATGAATCTTTTTAACGTCGGGATTAACGGAATCGTAAACAGTATAAAACAGAATACTTTGAAGCAGCGATTAGTAAAAAAATTCCCGGAAGTTTTTACGGATAAACTAGGAAAATTTAATAAGTACGAAGTGAATTTAACTTTAAAAGAGACCGCTATTCCGATATTTCGTAATCACAGAGTTATGCCGTTCGCTTTGAAAGAAAAAGTCGAAAGGGAGTTAGATAGTTTACTGTCAGACGGTATTATAGAACAAGTCCAGTTTAGTGAGTTTGCAAGTCCAATTGTTCCAGTAATTAAGAAAAACGGTAGTATTAGATTATGTGGTGATTATAAATCGACAGTGAATAATCAGTTATTAGTTGACAAATATCCATTACCTAGGATAGAGGAGCTATTAACGAAAGTAAATGGTGGGAAAGTTTTTGCAAAAATCGATCTTAAATCGGCGTATAGTCAATTTGTTTTAAAAAAGGAGTGTAGGCGTTTTACAACAATCAATACCCATTTAGGATTGTTTCAGTATAAGCGGTTAGTGTACGGGTTATCTCCCGCGCCAGCTATATTTGCAAAGGCAATGGCAAATTGTTTGTCAGGATTACAGAACATGACGTTTTATTTGGATGATATTATCGTGATAGGGGAAGACGAAGACGATTTAGAGAAAAACGTATGTGTCGTGTTAGAAAGGTTGAAACATTGTAATCTAACAGTGAATAGTGACAAGTGTGAATTCAATTTAAAAGTTATTGAGTTTTTAGGTTATAAAATAAGTGAACAAGGGATTCAACCGTGTGAACGGAATAAAGAAGCCATTTTAAATGCACCAGCACCTAGTGATTTAAATAATTTAAGAAGTTTATTAGGTATGATTAGTTATTATCGTAATTTTATTCCAAATATGGCAAATATATTGTCACCATTATACGAATTACTTAAAAAAGATGTTAAGTTTCAATGGGGTACGGAACAAGAAAATAGTTTTGCGATAATTAAAAGAATATTAACTTCGGATAGGATTTTAACGCATTTTGACGAAAATATACCGGTGAAACTTGTCACAGATGGTAGTTTTAATGGGGTAGCAGCAACATTACTTCATAGGTTTCAAAATGGCGTAGAAAGACCGATTGGGTTCGCAAGCAGAACTTTAACTAAAGCGGAAAAGAATTATTCTATGCTAGATATTGAAGCAACAGCAATTATTTTTGGAATTAAGAAGTTTTATCAATATTTGTACGGCAGAGAATTTATTTTAGCTGTGGATAATCAGCCGTTAGTGAGAATTTTAGGTGAAAATAAAGAAGTACCTAAGATTGCCGCGTCAAGGTTACAGAGATATGCTATTATGTTAGGTTCGTTTAATTTTAAAATTGAATATGTAAAATCGAAAAATAATTGTTCAGACTTTCTGAGCAGGTGTCCGATTGAAAAGGTTAGCTGTGAAGATGAGATAGAGTCTGATTACATTAATTATTTCGAGAATAATGGGTTTAATTTGTCTTTAGACGTGATAAAAAGCGAAACCGAAAAGGATGATGTGTTAGGTCAAGTAAAAAATTTTCTTATCGAAGGTTGGCCAGCATCAGTAAAAAAGGCACAAAGTGGTAACTTTATTAGAATTTTTTGGGAAAAAAGGTTAGAATTGTCTTTGATAAATGGGTGTGTTTTATATCAACATAGGGTTGTTGTACCTGAGTCTTTAAGACAAGAGGTTTTAAAGATGTTACATAGATCTCATTTAGGGGTTTTTAAGACTAAAGGTATTGCAAAAAGCTTTGTCTGGTGGCCAAAAATTAATCAAGATTTGGAGAAAATAACGGAAAATTGTAGAGATTGTTTAGAAATTAAACCAGAATCACAAAAGAGTTCTTTAGCAGTGTGGCCATATGAACCTGAAGTATGGTTCAGGGTACATATTGATCATGGTAGTTTGTATAACAAAAATTTTTTAGTGGTGGTAGACTCTTCTTCAAAGTGGATTGAGTGTCTGGAAGTAAACAGTCTGTCTTCAAAAGAAAATATCGAAATACTTCATAGATTATTTTCGCAATTTGGTTTTCCAGCAACTTTAGTTAGTGATAATGGTACGTGTTTTTGTTCTGAGGATTTTGAAAATTTTTGTAAGAAAAATGGGATAGAACATATCACTAGTCCAGTCAATCACCCTAGTAGCAACGGGCAAGCTGAAGCTACAGTAAAGACTTGTAAAAATTTCCTTAAAAAAATTTGTAAACATAATGGATTTCCTTCAGATTATAAAGAAAAGTTAGGTAACTTTTTAGCAGACTATAGGAATACAGTTCACGCAACAACAGGATGTGAGCCATCTGTATTATTAATGGGTAGAAAAATTAGAACAGTATTTGACTCTCTGATTCCAAGGAAAATTGAGGATAGAACGGGTAGTTCAGGTTCTACTCGACGAAACAAAGTAATAAAAAAGGTTACTCAGAGCCAAAACAATCAGAAAAGACAATATAAGGGTAGAGTTAAATCAGGTTTTAATATAGGTCAGAAAGTAATGACTAGAGATTTCAGATCTCAGGGTAATAGGTTATGGGTCCCTGGGGTTATTGTTGATAAAAAAGGTAGTAAAATATATTTCATAAAAATTAACAAGTCTAATATGGTGTGGAAAAGACATTTAGACCAGTTAAAGGAATTACATGTTTCATGGCAGGAGGAAGATAACCAGGAATTCGCGTCTGACACGTTGGAATTGTCGACGGACGAATTAGATCTCTCCGGTATGTTACGTAATAGAAGTGTCTCTAATTCTGTTTCTCCATGTTTCAGGTCTAACCCATGGCAAGGAAGGCTTCGGCCCAGGTGACAGCACTTCGCAGTCGAAATGGACAGAAATGGACAGAAGGGAAACAGAAAGAACAAAAACAAATGTTTTGTTAATTTTAAATGTAATGTGTTAATTTTGAATGTGAAATATGAAATATAAAATATATTGTATGGAATATGTAGCTATAGGTATCACTTATGTAGCCAGGATTCTCCCGTTTAAGTAGGGGAGGATGTGAGAGAGGTTTTAGGGTGGCACACCTGTTTCCGGCCATACAAGAGCGAGACAGGTGATCCCGCATATAAAAGGAGATGCAGGCCTCTCCTCACTCTCTTTTTCCAACCGCCAACACGCTAGTTAGGACGTATTTATAGCCATTACTTATAATAAATATCCATATCGCCAATACGCGCATTATTAATAAATAACCTCGCCTACACTCGAGTCTGTATTTAACAACGATGATTTAAAAAAAAAATTGTTTGTAAATTTTTTGATTGATTCGTGTTTAGAACATGATTCTTAATAGAATCAAAAATTTCACAACGTTCGGAATCATAGGGCTAAAGTTATAAACGACCAAAATTGTTGCTACAAAACGCCCGTTAAACGATGAATTTTTGCAAAAATTCTATTTATCGTCGATTTTTTTTTGATACGTGTCCAGGCCATGATTCTTAGTAAGAATCCAAAATGTCAGACGCTTCGGAGCCATAAGGCTAACCGACCCCAAGTGCTTAAACGACCGAACCCAAGTGTTAAAACGATGAACTAAAAAAAAATTCTATGGTGAATTCTTGATTGATTCATGGAAAGTTCATGATTTTTAGTAAGAATCCAAAATTTCACACTGATCGGAAGCATAAGGCCAAAGTTATGAACGACCACAATTATTGTTACAAAGCGCACGTAAAACGATGAATTTTTGCAATAATTCTACTTATCGCCGATTTTTCATAGATTCGTGTCCAGGCCATGATTCTTAGTAAGAATCCAAAATTTCAGACGCTTCGGAGCCATAAGGCAAACCGCCCCATAGTGCTTAAACGACCGAACCGAAGTGTTAAAACGATGATTTAAAAAATAAATTCTCCGTTGATTTTTTTTGATTAGAAGAATCAAAAAATTTCACACTGTTCGGAACCATAGGGCGAATGTTATGAACGACCACAATTATTGTCACAAAGCGCACGTAAAACGATGAATTTTGCAAAAATTCTACTTTTAGCCGATATTTTGATTGTTACGTGTCCAGGCCACGATTCTTAGTAAGATACCAAAATTTCAGACGATTCGGAGCCATAAGGCTAACCGACCCCAAGTGCTTAAACGACCGAACCCAAGTGTAAAACGATGATTTAAAAAAAAATCTTTGGTGATTTATTGATTGATTCATGTAAAGATCATGATTTTTAGTAAGAATCCAAAATTTCACACTGTTCGGAAGCATAGGGCCAAAGTTATGAACGCCCACAATTATTGTTACAAAGCGCACGTAAAACGATGAATGTTGCAAAAATTCTACTTTTAGCCGATATTTTGATTGTTTCGTGTCCAGGCCACGATTCTTAGTAACATTCCAAAATTTTAGACGGTTTGGAGCCAATAGGCTAACCGACCCCAAGTGCTTAAACGACCGAACCCAAGTGGAAAAACGATGATTTAAAAAAAAAAAAATCTTTGTAAATTTTTTGATTGATTCGTGTTAAGAACATGATTCTTGATAGAATCAAAAATTTCACAATGTTGGAATCATAGGGCTAAAGTTATAAACGACCAAAATTGTTGCTACAAAACACCCGTTAAACGATGAATTTTTGCAAAAATTCTACTTTTAGCCGATATTTTGATTGTTACGTGTCCAGGCCACGATTCTTAGTAAGATTCCAAAATTTCAGACGGTTCGGAGCCATCAGGCTAACCGACCCCAAGTGCTTAAACGACCGAACCCAAGTGTTAAAACGATGATATAAAAAAAAATTCTTTGGTGATTTCTTGATTGATTCATGGAAAGGTCATAATTTTTAGTAAGAATCCAAAATTTCACACTGTTCGGAAGCATAAGGCCAAAGTTATGAACAACCACAATTATTGTTACAAAGCGCACGTAAACGATGAATTTTTGCAAAAATTCTACTTTTCACCGATTTTTCATTGATTCGTGTCCAGGCCATGATTCTTAGTAAGAATCCAAAATTTCAGACGCTTCGGAGCCATAAGGCAAACCACCCCCTAGTGCTTAAACGACCGAACCCAAGTGTTAAAACGATGATTTAAAAAATAAATTCTCCGTTGATTTTTTTTGATTTGAAGAATCAAAAAATTTCACACTGTTCGGAACCATAGGGCGAATGTTATGAACGACCACAATTATTGTTACAAAGCGCACGTAAAACGATGAATTTTGCAAAAATTCTACTTTTAGCCGATATTTTGATTGTTACGTGTCCAGGCCACGATTCTTAGTAATATTCCAAAATTTCAGACGGTTCGGAGCCAATAGGCTAACCGACCTCAAGTGCTTAAACGACCGAACCCAAGTGTTAAAATGATGATTTAAAAAATAAATTCTCCGTTGATTTTTTGATTGATTCATTTAAAGACCATGATTTTTAGTAAGAATCAAAAAATTTCACACTGCTCAGAACCATAGGGCGAAAGTTATGAACGACCACAATTATTGTTACAAAGCGCACGTAAAACGATGAATGTTGCAAAAATTCTACTTTTAGCCGATATTTTGATTGTTACGTGTCCAGGCCACGATTCTTAGTAAGATTCCAAAATTTCAGACGGTTCGGAGCCATAAGACTAACCGACCCCAAGTGCTTAAACGACCAAACCCAAGTGTCAAACGATGATTTAATAAAAAAAATCTTTGTGATTGATTCGTGTACAGAACATGATTCTTTATAGAAACGAAAATTTCACAAGGTTCGGAATCATAGGGCCAAAGTTATGTACGACCAAAATTGTTGTTACAAAACGCCCGTAAAACGATGAATTTTTGCAAAATTCTATTTTTCGCCGATTTTTTAATGATACGTGTCCAGGCCATGATTCTTAGTAAGAATCCAAAATATCAGACGCTTCGGAGCCATAAGGCTAACCGACCCCAAGTGCTTAAACGACCGAACCCAAGTGTTAAAATGATGATAAAAAAAAAATATTCTCCGTTGATTTTTGATTGATTCATATAAAGACCATGATTTTTAGTAAGAATCCAAAATTTCACACTGTTCGGAACGATAGGGCGAAAGTTATGAACGTCCACAATTATTGTTACATAGCGCACGTAAAACGATGAATGTTGCAAAAATTCTACTTTTAGCCGATATTTTGATTGTTACGTGTCCAGGCCACGATTCTGAGTAAGATTCCAAAATTTCAAACGGTTCGGAGCCATAAGGCTAACCGACCCCAAGTGCTTAAACGACCGAACCCAAGTGTAAAACGATGATTTAAAAAAAAAAATCTTTGGTGATTTTTTATTGATTCATGTAAAGATTATGATTTTTGCAATAATTCTACTTATCGCCGATTTTTCATAGATTCGTGTCCAGGCCATGATTCTTAGTAAGAATCCTAAATTTCGGACGCTTCGGAGCCATAAGGCAAACCGACCCCAAGTGCTTAAACGACCGAACCCAAGTGTTAAAACGATGATTTAAAAAATAAATTCTCCGTTGATTTTTTGATTGATTCATTTAAAGACCATGATTTTTAGTAAGAATCCAAACTTTCACACTGTTCGGAAGCATAGGGCCAAAGTTATGAACGACCACAATTATTGTTACAAAGCGCACGTAAAACGATGAATTTTGCAAAAATTCTACTTGTAGCCGATATTTTGATTGTTACGTGTCCAGGTCACGATTCTTAGTAAGATGCCAAAATTTCAGACGGTTCGGAGCCAATAGGCTAACCGACCAACCTTTTAGTAAGAATCAAAAAATTTCACACTTTTCGGAACCATAGGGCGAAAGTTATGAACGACCACAATTATTGTTACAAAGCGCACGTAAAACGATGAATTTTCAAAAATTCTTCTTTTAGCCAATATTTTGATTGTTACGTGTCCAGGCCAAGATTCTGAGTAAGATTCCAAAATTTTAGACGGTTCGGAGCCATAAGGCTAACCGACCCCAAGTGCTTAAACGACTGAACCCAAGTGTTAAAACGATGATTTAAAAAAAAATCTTTGGTGATTTCTTGATTGATTCATGGAAAGGTCATGATTTTTAGAAGATATCCAAAATTTCACACTGTTCGGAAGCATAAGGCCAAAGTTATGATCGACCACAATTATTGTTACAAAGCGCATGTAAAACGATGAATTATTGCAAAAATTCTACTTATCTCCGATTTTTCAGTGATTCGTGTCCAGGCCATGATTCTTAGTAAGAATCCAAAATTTCAGACGGTTCGGAGCCATAAGGCTATCCGACCCCAAGTGCTTAAACGACCGAACCCAAGTGTAAAACGATGATTAAAAAAAATCATGGGTGATTTTTTGATTGATTCATGTAAAGATCATGATTTTTAGTAAGTATCCAAAATTTCACACTGTTCGGAAGCGTAGGGCCAAAGTTATGAACGACCACAATTATTGTTACAAAGCGCACGTAAAACGATGAATGTTGCAAAAATTCTACTTTTAGCCGATATTTTGATTGTTCCGTGTCCAGGCCACGATTCTTAGTAAGATTCCAAAATATCAGACGGTTCGGAGCCAATAGGCTAACCGACCCCAAGTGCTTAAACGACCGAACCCAAGTGGAAAAATGATGATTTAAAAAAAAAAAAATCTTTGTAAACTTTTTGAGTGATTCGTGTTTAGAACATGATTCTTGATAGAATCAAAAATTTCACAATGTTGGAATCATAGGGCTAAAGTTATAACCGACCAAAATTGTTGCTACAAAACACCCGTTAAACGATGAATTTTTGCAAAAATTCTACTTTTAGCCGATATTTTGATTGTTTCGTGTACAGGCCACGATTCTTAGTAAGATTCCAAAATTTCAGACGGTTCGGAGCCAATAGGCTAACCGACCCCAAGTGCTTAAACGACCGAACCCAAGTGGAAAAACGATGATTTAAAAAAAAAAAATCTTTGTAAACTTTTTGATTGATTCGTGTTTAGAACATGATTCTTGATAGAATCAAAAATTTCACAATGTTGGAATCATAGGGCTAAAGTTATAAACGACCAAAATTGTTGCTACAAAACACCCGTTAAACGATGAATTTTTGCAAAAATTCTACTTTTAGCCGATATTTTGATTGTTACGTGTCCAGGCCACGATTCTTAGTAAGATTCCAAAATTTCAGACGGATCGGAGCCATAAGGCTAACCGAACCCAAGTGCTTAAACGACCGAACCCAAGTGTTAAAACGATGATATAAAAAAAAATTCTTTGGTGATTTCTTGATTGATTCATGGAAAGGTCATAATTTTTAGTAAGAATCCAAAATTTCACACTGTTCGGAAGCATAAGGCCAAAGTTATGAACGACCACAATTATTGTTACAAAGCGCACGTAAACGATGAATTTTTGCAAAAATTCTACTTTTCGCCGATTTTTCATTGATTCGTGTCCTGGTCATGATTCTTAGCAAGAATCCAAAATTTCAGACGCTTCGAAGACATAAGGCTAACCGACGCCAAGTGCTTAAACGACCGAACCCAAGTGTATAAACGATGATTTAAAAAAAAAAAATCTTTGTAATTTTTTGATTGATTCGTGTACAGAACATGATTCTTAGTAAGAATCCAAAATTTCACAAGTTTCGGAACCATGGGGCCAAAGGTATGAACGACCAAAATTATTGTTACAAAACGCCCGTAAAACCATGAATTTTTGCAAAAATTCCACTTTTAGCCGATTTTTTATTGATTTTATTGACCAGGCCATGATTCTTAGTAAGAATCCATAATTTCAGACCGTTCGGATCCATAAGGCTAACCGACCCCCAAGTGCTTAAACGACCGAACCCAAGTGTCAAACGATGATTTAAAAAAAAAAAATTTTGTGATTTTTTGATTGATTCGTGTACAGAACATGATTCTTTATAGAAACGAAAATTTCACAAGGTTCGGAATCATAGGGCCAAAGTTATGAACGACGAAAATTGTTGTTACAAAACGCCCGTAAAACGATGAATTTTTGCAAAAATTCTATTTTTCGCCGATTTTTTATTGATACGTGTCCACTCCATGATTCTTAGTAAGAATCCAAAATATCAGACTCTTCGGAGCCATAAGGCTAACCGACCCCAAGTTCTTAAACGACCGAACCCAAGTGTTAAAACGATGATTTAAAAAAAAAATTCTTTGGTGATTTCTTGATTGATTCATGGAAAGGTCATGATTTTTAGTAAGAATCCAAACTTTCACACTGTTCGGAAGCATAGGGCCAAAGTTATGAACGACCACAATTATTGTTACAAAGCGCACGTAAAACGATGAATTTTGCAAAAATTCTACTTTTAAACGATGAATTATTGCAAAAATTCTACTTATCGCCGATTTTTCATTGATTCGTGTCCAGGCCATGATTCTTAGTAAGAATCCAAAATTTCAGACGGTTCGGAGCCATAAGGCTATCCGACCCCAAGTGCTTAAACGACCGAACCCAAGTGTAAAACGATGATTTAAAAAAAATCATGGGTGATTTTTTGATTGATTCATGTAAAGATCATGATTTTTAGTAAGAATCCAAAATTTACCACTTTTCGGATGCATAGGGCCAAAGTTATGAACGACCACAATTATTGTTACAAATCGCACGTAAAACGATGAATTTTGCAAAAATTCTACTTTTAGCCGATATTTTGATTGTTACGTGTCCAGGCCACGATTCTTAGTAACATTCCAAAATTTTAGAGGGTTCGTAGCCAATAGGCTAACCGACCCAAAGTACTTAAACGACCGAACCCAAGTGTAAAAACGATGACAAAAAAAAAATAAAATTTTTTCTTATTTTTTTGATTGATTCGTGTTAAGAACATGATTCTTGATAGAATCAAAAAATTCACATGGTTCGGAATCATAGGGCTAAAGTTATAAACGACCAAAATTGTTGCTACAAAACGCCCGTTAAACGATGAATTATTGCAAAAATTCTACTTTTCGCCGATTTTTCATTGATTCGTGTACAGGCGATGATTCTTAGTAAGAATCCAAAATTTCAGACCCTTCGGAGACATAAGGCTAACCGACCGCAAGTGCTTAAACGACCGAACCCAAGTGTTAAAACGATGATTTTTAAAAAAAAATTGTCCGTTGATTTTTTGATTGATTCATTTAAGACCATGATTTTTAGTAAGAATCAAAAAATTTCATACTGTTCGGAACCATAGGGCAATTGTTATGAACGACCACAATTATTGTTACAAAGCGCGCGTAAAACGTTGAATTATTGCAAAAATTCTACTTTTCGCCGATTTTTCATTGATTCTTGTCCAGGCCATGATTCTTAGTAAGAATCCAAAATTTCAGACCCTTCGGAGCCATAAGGCTAAACGACCGCAAGTGCTTAAATGACCGAACCCAAGTGTTAAAACGAAAATTTAAAAAAAAAATTGTCCGTTGATTTTTTGATTGATTCATTTAAGACCATGATTTTTAGTAAGAATCAAAAAATTTCATACTGTTCGGAACCATAGGGCAATTGTTATGAACGACCACAATTATTGTTACAAAGCGCACGTAAAACGATGAATTTTCAAAAATTCATCTTATAGCCAATATTTTGATTGTAACGTGTCCAGGCCACGATTCTGAGTAAGATTCCAAAATTTCAGACGGTTCGGAGCCATAAGGCTAACCGACCCCAAGTGCTTAAACGATCGAACCCAAGTGTAAAACGATGATTTAAAAAAAAAATCTTTGGTGATTTTTTGATTGATTCATATAAAGATCATGATTTTTAGTAAGAATCCAAAATTTCACACTGTTTGGAAGCATAAGGCCAAAGTTATGAACGACCACAATTATTGTTACAAATCGCACGTAAAACGATGAATTTTGCAAAAATTTTACTTTTAGCCGATATTTTGATTGTAACGTGTCCAGGCCACGATTCTTAGTAAGATTCCAAAATTTCAGAGGGTTCGGAGCCAATAGGCTAACCGACCCAAAGTGCTTAAACGACCGAACCCAAGTGTAAAAACGATGACTAAAAAAAAATAAAATTTTTTCTTATTTTTTTGATTGATTCGTGTTTAGAACATGATTCTTGATAGAATCAAAAATTTCACATGGTTCGGAATCATAGGGCTAAAGTTATAAACGACCAAAATTGTTGCTACAAAACGCCCGTTAAACGATGAATTATTGGAAAAATTCTACTTTTCGCCGATTTTTCATTGATTCGTGTCCAGGCCATGATTCTTAGTAAGAATCCAAAATTTCAGACCCTTCGGAGACATAAGGCTAACCGACCGCAAATGCTTAAACGACCGAACCCAAGTGTTAAAACGATGATTTTAAAAAAAAATTGTCCGTTGATTTTTTGATTGATTCATTTAAGACCATGATTTTTAGTAAGAATCAAAAAATTTCATACTGTTCGGAACCATAGGGCAATTGTTATGAACAACCACAATTATTGTTACAAAGCGCACGTAAAACGTTGAATTATTGCAAAAATTCTACTTTTCGCCGATTATTCATTGATTCTTGTCCAGGCCATGATTCTTAGTAAGAATCCAAAATTTCAGACCCTTCGGAGCCATAAGGCTAACCGACCGCAAGTGCTTAAACGACCGAACCCAAGTGTAAAAACGATGACTAAAAAAAAAAAAAATCTTTCTTAATTTTTTGATTGATTCGTGTTTAGAACATGATTCTTGATAGAATCAAAAATTTCTCAACGTTCGGAATCATAGGGCTAAAGTTATAAACGACCAAAATTATTGCTACAAAACGCCCGTTAAACGATGAATTATTGCAAAAATTCTCCTTTTCGCCGATTTTTCATTGATTCGTGTCCAGGCCATGATTCTTAGTAAGAATCCAAAATTTCAGACCCTTCGGAGCCATAAGGCTAAACGACCGCAAGTGCTTAAATGACCGAACCCAAGTGTTAAAACGATGATTTTTAAAAAAAATTGTCCGTTGATTTTTTGATTGATTCATTTAAGACCATGATTTTTAGTAAGAATCAAAAAATTTCATACTGTTCGGAACCATAGGGCAATTGTTATGAACGACCACAATTATTGTTACAAAGCGCACGTAAAACGATGAATTTTCAAAAATTCATCTTTTAGCCAATATTTTGATTGTAACGTGTCCAGGCCACGATTCTGAGTAAGATTCCAAAATTTCAGACGGTTCGGAGCCATAAGGCTAACCGACCCCAAGTGCTTAAACGATCGAACCCAAGTGTAAAACGATGATTTAAAAAAAAAATCATTGGTGATTTTTTGATTGATTCATATAAAGATCATGATTTTTAGTAAGAATCCAAAATTTCACACTGTTCGGAAGCATAAGGCCAAAGTTATGAACGACCACAATTATTGTTACAAAGCGCACGTAAAACGATGAATTTTCAAAAATTCTTCTTTTAGCCAATATTTTGATTGTTACGTGTCCAGGCCACGATTCTGAGTAAGATTCCAAAATTTCAGACGGTTCGGAGCCATAAGTTCAACCGACCCCAAGTGCTTAAACGACCGAACCCAAGTGTTAAAACGATGATTTAAAAAAAAAAATCTTTGGTGATTTCTTGATTGATTCATGGAAAGGTCATGATTTTTAGTAAGAATCCAAAATTTCACACTGTTCGGAAGCATAAGGCCAAAGTTATGATCGACCACAATTATTGTTACAAAGCGCACGTAAAACGATGAATTATTGCAAAAATTCTACTTATCGCCGATTTTTCATTGATTTGTGTCCAGGCCATGATTCTTAGTAAGAATCCAAAATTTCAGACGGTTCGGAGCCATAAGGCTATCCGACCCCAAGTGCTTAAACGACCGAACCCAAGTGTAAAACGATGATTTAAAAAAAAAATCATTGGTGATTTTTTGATTGATTCATGTAAAGATCATGATTTTTAGTAAGAATCCAAAATTTCACACTGTTCGGAAGCATAGGGCCAAAGTAATGAACGACCACAATTATTGTTACAAAGCGCACGTAAAACGATGAATTTTGCAAAAATTCTACTTTTAGCCGATATTTTGATTGTTACGTGTCCAGGCCACGATTCTTAGTAAGATTCCAAAATTTCAAACCCTTCGGAGCCAATAGGCTTACCGACCCCAAGTGCTTAAACGACCGAACCCAAGTGTAAAAACGATGATTTAAAAAAAAAAAAAATCTTTGTAAATTTTTTGATTGATTCGTGTTTAGAACATGATTCTTCATAGAATCAAAAATTTCACAAGGTTCGGAATCATAGGGCTAAAGTTATAAACGACCAAAATTGTTGCTACAAAACGCCCGTTAAACGATGAATTTTGCAAAAATTCTTCTTTTAGCCGATATTTTGATTGTTACGTGTCCAGGCCACGATTCTTAGTAAGATTCCGAAATTTCAGACGGTTCGGAGCCATAAGGCTAACCGACCCCAAGTGCTTAAACGACCGAACCCAAGTGTTAAAACGATGATTTAAAAAAAAAATTCTTTGGTGATTTCTTGATTGATTCATGGTTAGGTCATGATTTTTAGTAAGAATCCAATATTTCACACTGTTCGGAAGCATAAGGCCAAAGTTATGAACGACAACAATTATTGTTACAAAGCGCACGTAAAATGTTGAATTATTGCAAAAATTCTACTTTTAGCCGATATTTTGATTGTTACGTGTCCAGGCAACGATTCTTAGTAAGATTCCAAAATTTCAGAGGGTTCGGAGCCAATAGGCTAACCGACCCAAAGTGCTTAAACGACCGAACCCAAGTGTAAAAACGATGACTAAAAAAAAAAAAAAATCTTTCTTAATTTTTTGATTGATTCGTGTTTAGAACATGATTCTTGATAGAATCAAAAATTTCTCAACGTTCGGAATCATAGGGCTAAAGTTATAAACGACCAAAATTGTTGCTACAAAACGCCCGTTAAACGATGAATTATTGCAAAAATTCTACTTTTCGCCGATTTTTCATTGATTCGTGTCCAGGCCATGATTCTTAGTAAGAATCCAAAATTTCAGACCCTTCGGAGACATAAGGCTAACCGACCGCAAGTGCTTAAACGACCGAACCCAAGTGTTAAAACGATGATTTAAAAAAAAAATTGTCCGTTGATTTTTTGATTGATTCATTTAAGACCATGATTTTTAGTAAGAATCAAAAAATTTCATACTGTTCGGAACCATAGGGCAATTGTTATGAACGACTACAATTATTGTTACAAAGCGCGCGTAAAACGTTGAATTATTGCAAAAATTCTACTTTTCGCCGATTTTTCATTGATTCTTGTCCAGGCCATGATTCTTAGTAAGAATCCAAAATTTCAGACCCTTCGGAGCCATAAGGCTAACCGACCGCAAGTGCTTAAACGACCGAACCCAAGTGTAAAAACGATGACTAAAAAAAAAAAAAAATCTTTCTTAATTTTTTGATTGATTCGTGTTTAGAACATGATTCTTGATAGAATCAAAAATTTCTCAACGTTCGGAATCATAGGGCTAAAGTTATAAACGACCAAAATTGTTGCTACAAAACGCCCGTTAAACGATGAATTATTGCAAAAATTCTACTTTTCGCCGATTTTTCATTGATTCGTGTCCAGGCCATGATTCTTAGTAAGAATCCAAAATTTCAGACCCTTCGGAGACATAAGGCTAACCGACCGCAAGTGCTTAAACGACCGAACCCAAGTGTTAAAACGATGATTTTAAAAAAAAATTGTCCGTTGATTTTTTGATTGATTCATTTAAGACCATGATTTTTAGTAAGAATCAAAAAATTTCATACTGTTCGGAACCATAGGGCAATTGTTATGAACGACCACAATTATTGTTACAAAGCGCACGTAAAACGTTGAATTATTGCAAAAATTCTACTTTTCGCCGATTTTTCATTGATTCTTGTCCAGGCCATGATTCTTAGTAAGAATCCAAAATTTCAGACCCTTCGGAGCCATAAGGCTAACCGACCGCAAGTGCTTAAACGACCAAACCCAAGTGTAAAAACGATGACTAAAAAAAAAAAAAAATCTTTCTTAATTTTTTGATTGATTCGTGTTTAGAACATGATTCTTGATAGAATCAAAAATTTCTCAACGTTCGGAATCATAGGGCTAAAGTTATAAACGACCAAAATTGTTGCTACAAAACGCCCGTTAAACGATGAATTATTGCAAAAATTCTACTTTTCGCCGATTTTTCATTGATTCGTGTCCAGGCCATGATTCTTAGTAAGAATCCAAAATTTCAGACCCTTCGGAGACATAAGGCTAACCGACCGCAAGTGCTTAAACGACCGAACCCAAGTGTTAAAACGATGATTTTAAAAAAAAATTGTCCGTTGATTTTTTGATTGATTCATTTAAGACCATGATTTTTAGTAAGAATCAAAAAATTTCATACTGTTCGGAACCATAGGGCAATTGTTATGAACGACCACAATTATTGTTACAAAGCGCACGTAAAACGTTGAATTATTGCAAAAATTCTACTTTTCGCCGATTTTTCATTGATTCTTGTCCAGGCCATGATTCTTAGTAAGAATCCAAAATTTCAGACCCTTCGGAGCCATAAGGCTAACCGACCGCAAGTGCTTAAACGACCAAACCCAAGTGTAAAAACGATGACTAAAAAAAAAAAAAATCTTTCTTAATTTTTTGATTGATTCGTGTTTAGAACATGATTCTTGATAGAATCAAAAATTTCTCAACGTTCGGAATCATAGGGCTAAAGTTATAAACGACCAAAATTGTTGCTACAAAACGCCCGTTATACGATGAATTATTGCAAAAATTCTCCTTTTCGCCGATTTTTCATTGATTCGTGTCCAGGCCATGATTCTTAGTAAGAATCCAAAATTTCAGACCCTTCGGAGCCATAAGGCTAAACGACCGCAAGTGCTTAAATGACCGAACCCAAGTGTTAAAACGATGATTTTTAAAAAAATTGTCCGTTGATTTTTTGATTGATTCATTTAAGACCATGATTTTTAGTAAGAATCAAAAAATTTCATACTGTTCGGAACCATAGGGCAATTGTTATGAACGACCACAATTATTGTTACAAAGCGCACGTAAAACGATGAATTTTCAAAAATTCATCTTTTAGCCAATATTTTGATTGTAACGTGTCCAGGCCACGATTCTGAGTAAGATTCCAAAATTTCAGACGGTTCGGAGCCATAAGGCTAACCGACCCCAAGTGCTTAAACGATCGAACCCAAGTGTAAAACCATGATTTAAAAAAAAAAATCTTTGGTGATTTTTTGATTGATTCATATAAAGATCATGATTTTTAGTAAGAATCCAAAATTTCACACTGTTCGGAAGCATAAGGCCAAAGTTATGAACGAAAATTGTTACAAAGCGCACGTAAAACGATGAATTTTCTAAAATTCTTCTTTTAGCCAATATTTTGATTGTTACGTGTCCAGGCCACGATTCTGAGTAAGATTCCAAAATTTCAGACGGTTCGGAGCCATAAGTTCTACCGACCCCAAGTGCTTAAACGACCGAACCCAAGTGTTAAAACGATGATTTAAAAAAAAAATCTTTGGTGATTTCTTGATTGATTCATGGAAAGGTCATGATTTTTAGTAAGAATCCAAAATTTCACACTGTTCGGAAGCATAAGGCCAAAGTTATGATCGACCACAATTATTGTTACAAAGCGCACGTAAAACGATGAATTATTGCAAAAATTCTACTTATCGCCGATTTTTCATTGATTTGTGTCCAGGCCATGATTCTTAGTAAGAATCCAAAATTTCAGACGGTTCGGAGCCATAAGGCTATCCGACCCCAAGTGCTTAAACGACCGAACCCAAGTGTAAAACGATGATTTAAAAAAAAATTCTTTGGTGATTTTTTGATTGATTCATGTAAAGATCATGATTTTTAGTAAGAATCCAAAATTTCACACTGTTCGGAAGCATAGGGCCAAAGTTATGAACGACCACAATTATTGTTACAAAGCGCACGTAAAACGATGAATTTTGCAAAAATTCTACTTTTAGCCGATATTTTGATTGTTACGTGTCCAGGCCACGATTCTTAGTAAGATTCCAAAATTTCAGACGGTTCGGAGCCAATAGGCTTACCGACCCCAAGTGCTTAAACGACCGAACCCAAGTGGAAAAACGATGATTTAAAAAAAAAAAAATCTTTGTAAATTTTTTGATTGATTCGTGTTTAGAACATGATTCTTCATAGAATCAAAAATTTCACAAGGTTCGGAATCATAGGGCTAAAGTTATAAACGACCAAAATTGTTGCTACAAAACGCCCGTTAAACGATGAATTTTGCTAAAATTCTTCTTTTAGCCGATATTTTGATTGTTACGTGTCCAGGCCACGATTCTTAGTAAGATTCCAAAATTTCAGACGGTTCGGAGCCATAAGGCTAACCGACCCCAAGTGCTTAAACGACCGAACCCAAGTGTTAAAACGATGATTTAAAAAAAAAAATCTTTGGTGATTTCTTGATTGATTCATTTAAGACCATGATTTTAAGTAAGAATCAAAAAATTTCACACTGTTCAGAACCATAGGGCGAAAGTTATGAACGACCACAATTATTGTTACAAAGCACACGTAAAACGATGAATTTTCAAAAATTCTTCTTTTAGCAAATATTTTGATTGTTACGTGTCCAGGCCACGATTCTGAGTAAGATTCCAAAATTTCAGACCCTTCGGAGACATAAGGCTAACCGACCCCAAGTGCTCAAACGACCGAACCCAAGTGTAAAACGATGATTTTAAAAAAAAATCTTTGGTGATTTTTTGATTGATTCATGTAAAGATCATGATTTTTAGTAAGAATCCAAAATATCACACTGTTCGGATGCATAGGGCCAAAGTTATGAACGACCACAATTATTGTTACAAAGCGCACGTACAACGATGAATTTTGCAAAAATTCAACTTTTAGCCGATATTTTGATTGTAACGTGTCCAGGCCACGATTCTTAGTAAGATTCCAAAATTTCAGACGGTTCGGAGCCATAAGGCTAACCGACCCCAAGTGCTTAAACGACCGAACCCAAGTGTAAAACTATGATTTAAAAAATAAATTCTCCGTTGATTTTTTGATTGATTCATATAAAGACCATGTTTTTAGTAAGAATCCAAAATTTCACACTGTTCGGAACGATAGGGCGAAAGTTATGAACGTCCACAATTATTGTTACATAGCGCACGTAAAACGATGATTGTTGCAAAAATTCTACTTTTAGCCGATATTTTGATTGTTACGTGTCCAGGCCACGATTCTGAGTAAGATTCCAAAATTTCAAACGGTTCGGAGCCATAAGGCTAACCGACCCCAAGTGCTTAAACGACCGAACCCAAGTGTAAAACGATGATTTAAAAAAAAAAACATTGGTGATTTTTTGATTGATTCATGTAAAGATCATGATTTTTAGTAAGAATCCAAAATTTACCACTTTTCGGATGCATAGGGCCAAAGTTATGAACGACCACAATTATTGTTACAAATCGCACGTAAAACGATGAATTTTGCAAAAATTCTACTTTTAGCCGATATTTTGATTGTTACGTGTCCAGGCCACGATTCTTAGTAAGATTCCAAAATTTCAGACGGTTCGGAGCCAATAGGCTAACCGACCCAAAGTGCTTAAACGACCGAACCCAAGTGTTAAAACGATGATTTAAAAAAAAAATTTTCTGTTGATTTTTTGATTGATTCATTTAAGACCATGATTTTAAGTAAGAATCAAAAAATTTCACACTGTTCAGAACCATAGGGCGAAAGTTATGAACGACCACAATTATTGTTACAAAGCACACGTAAAACGATGAATTTTCAAAAATTCTTCTTTTAGCAAATATTTTGATTGTTACGTGTCCAGGCCACGATTCTGAGTAAGATTCCAAAATTTCAGACCCTTCGGAGACATAAGGCTAACCGACCCCAAGTGCTCAAACGACCGAACCCAAGTGTAAAACGATGATTTTAAAAAAAAATCTTTGGTGATTTTTTGATTGATTCATGTAAAGATCATGATTTTTAGTATGAATCCAAAATATCACACTGTTCGGATGCATAGGGCCAAAGTTATGAACGACCACAATTATTGTTACAAAGCGCACGTACAACGATGAATTTTGCAAAAATTCAACTTTTAGCCGATATTTTGATTGTAACGTGTCCAGGCCACGATTCTTAGTAAGATTCCAAAATTTCAGACGGTTCTGAGCCAATAGGCTAACCGACCCAAAGTGCTTAAACGACCGAACCCAAGTGTAAAAACGATGACTAAAAAAAAAAAAATCTTTCTTAATTTTTTGATTGATTCGTGTTTAGAACATGATTCTTGATAGAATCAAAAATTTCACAAGGTTCGGAATCATAGGGCTAAAGTTATAAATGACCAAAATTGTTGCTACAAAACGCCCGTTAAACGATGAATTATTGCAAAAATTCTACTTTTCGCCGATTTTTCATTGATTCGTGTCCAGGCCATGATTCTTAGTAAGAATCCAAAATTTCAGACCCTTCGGAGCCATAAGGCTAACCGACCGCAAGTGCTTAAACGACCGAACCCAAGTGTTAAAACGATGATTTAAAAAAAAATTGTCCGTTGATTTTTTGATTGATTCATTTAAGACCATGATTTTTAGTAAGAATCAAAAAATTTCATACTGTTCGGAACCATTGGGCAAATGTTATGAACGACCACAATTATTGTTACAAAGCGCACGTAAAACGATGAATTTTCAAAAATTCATCTTATAGTCAATATTTTGATTGTTACGTGTCCAGGCCTTCTTATCAATCTTACTCAGAATCGCTGAGTAAGATTCCAAAATTTCAGACGGTTCGGAGCCATAAGGCAAACCGACCCCAAGTGCTTAAACGACCGAACCCAAGTGTAAAACGATGATAAAAAAAAAATCTTTGGTGATTTTTTGACTGGTTCATGGAAAGGTCATGATTTTTAGTAAGAATCCAAAATTTCACACTGTTCGGAAGCATAAGGCCAACGTTATGAACCACCACAATAATTGTTACAAAGCGCACGTAAAACGATGAATTTTTGAAAAAATTCTACTTTTCGCCCATTTTTCATTGATTCGTGTCCAGGCCATGATTCTTAGTAAGAATCCAAAATGTCAGACGCTTCGAAGCCATAAGGCTAACCGACGCCAATGGTTTAAACGACCGAACCCAAGTGTCAAACGATGATTTAAAAAAAAAATCTTTGTGATTTTTTGATTGATTCGTGTACAGAACATGATTCTTTATAGAAACGAAAATTTCACAAGGTTCGGAATCATAGGGCTAAAGTTATAAACGACCAAAATTGTTGCTACAAAACGCCCGTTAAACGATGAATTTTTGCAAAAATTCTACTTTTAGCCGATATTTTGATTATTACGTGTCCAGGCCACGATTCTTAGTAAGATTCCAAAATTTCAGACGGTTCGGAGCCATAAGGCTAACCGACCCCAAGTGCTTAAACGACCGAACCCAAGTGTTAAAACGATGATATAAAAAAAATTTTTGGTGATTTCTTGATTGATTTATGGAAAGGTCATGATTTTTAGTAAGAAGCCAAAATTTCACACTGTTCGGAAGCATAAGGCCAAAGTTATGACCGACCACAATTTTTGTTACAAAGCGCACGTAAAACTATGAATTTTTGCAAAAATTCTACTTATCGCCGATTTTTCATTGATTCGTGTCCAGGCCATGATTCTTAGTAAGAATCCAAAATTTCAGACGGTTCGGAGCCATAAGGCTAACCGACCCCAAGTGCTTAAACGACCGAACCCAAGTGTTAAAACGATGATTTAAAAAAAAAATTCTTCGGTGATTTTTTGATTGATTCATGTAAAGTTCATGATTTTTAGTAAGAATCCAAAATTTCACACTGTTCGGAAGCATAGGGCCAAAGTTATGAACGACCACAAATATTGTTACAAAGCGCACGTAAAACGATGAATTTTGCAAAAATTCTACTTTTAGCCGATATTTTGATTATTACGTGTCCAGGCCACGATTCTTAGTAAGATTCCAAGATTTCTGATGGTTCGGAACCATTAGGCTAACCGACCCCAAGTGCTTAAACGACCGAACCCAAGTGTTAAAACGATGATTTAAAAAATAAATTCTGCGTTGATTTTTTGATTGATTCATATAAACATACATTCTATAAACATTCAAAACGCATTATTTAATCAAACTGCCAATGAATACTTAAACCTACTGTACAGCAAAAGTTACCTGTCGCACGTGAACAGTACCACTAGGCCCAATTACCCTAATGACTCATGTCTTGATCACATTTTTCTAAAATCTAACAAAATTTACCCTCATATATCTGCTACCTTAAAAGTTGACATTACAGACCATTATCCCATTATAATGTAAAATCACCAAGCAACACAGATCCCAATAATCATCAGCAAATCACAAAAAAAATTAATTACCTATCTCTAGACATCTCTCTGGCAACCGAAACATGGGACTCAGTGCTTTCTGTTAATGATCCAAATTTATCCTTAAATAATTTTTATGAGATCATTCAAAATCATATTGAAAAATGTTATGAACCAAGAACAGCCCCAAAAAGTAAACATAGACGCGTAAAACCATGGATTACACGTGGTCTAATAATTTCAATTCAACACAAAAATAAACTGTTTAAAGCTTACAAAACTCACGAAAACCATTGCATATCCAACAATGAAACACAAAATTATAACAAACGGAACGATTATATTATATACAGAAATTACCTAAACACTCTCATAAAAAATGCAAACACCAGTACTATTCTGAACAACTCCAAAAAGCACATAATGACTCACGAAAAACATGGAACATCATAAATGAGATTTCAAACAGGAATCAAAAGGAACACAAAATTCCTCAAAAAATTGTAACCGAGAACAATATAATCTTAGAGAATGTTGAAGACATTGCAAACAATTTCAATCACTTTTTCACTAACATAGCCTCTACCCTAATAGACAATAACCCGTCTCTTAGCTTACACTCTCAGCATGTACCCTCAGACTTTTTAGAGACTAAAAATTGTACCTCTGAATTATCTGAATTTATTGAAATAACAGAAGTCGAAATCTCAAACCATATTGATAACATAAACGTTAGGTCTGCAGATGGCCCTGACAACTTAAGTAATGCTACAATTAAATCTATGAAAAAACATATAGTCAGACCACTACACCATATATTTAACACATGCATAAGTAATAGTATTTTTCCGAATAAATTTAAATTTGCTAACATCATTCCCATACACAAATCAGGACCTCGATGTAAAACAGACAACTACAGACCAATCACATTAACTTCACAATTGTCTAAGATATTAGAAAAATGTCTAAAAAAACGAATCATCGATTTTCTAGAATCTCATTCACTCCTATCAGCTAACCAATACGGCTTCAGGACTAAACTCAGTACTGATGATGCTATATTTAATTTAACCAAAAATATTTATTCTAACCTAGACTCAAACATTAAAACTCTAACCATTTTTCTAGATTTAAAGAAAGCCTTTGACACAGTCAACCATAAAACTCTTTTAAAGAAAATGTCCAACATTGGAATTAAAAATAAATGTCTCATGCTGTTACAAAATTACATATTAAATCGGCAACAATGTACAAAAATTGGAACATGTTTGAGTAATTTTGACACAGTAAAACACGGAGTTCCACAAGGGACTGTATTAGGGCCGCTACTCTTTTTAATTTATATAAATGACTTGTGTAATATTGTTATACCTGGTAAAATTTTCTCATTTGCTGACGATACTGCAATAACAGTCCAAGGAAAGACATGGGAAGATACAACTAATAAAGCTAACAAATGTATTTCTATTGTCAAAGAATGGCTAGATAGAAACGTTCTTACTTTAAATTACGAAAAAACTCTCTGTATTCCTTTCTATATCACACAGAAGTCAGCTCCCAAAACTAATCTCAATTTAAAGTTTCATAATATAAATTGTAACCCAACCACATGCTCTAACTGTGAAGAGATGAAATCAGGAAAAATGATTAAGTACTTAGGTGTAACCATAGATTGCAAACTTAAATGGACCAACCATATAGAAAATACTGTTAACAAACTCAGATACTTAAATTATATTTTTAAAAGAATGTGTAACATAGTAAATATAAAAACCATAAAACTAGTTTATGATGCACTAGTCCATTCGTCTCTTTCCTACGGAATAATTGGCTGGGGTGGAGCTTACAATAATCATCACCTTTAGAAATTGCCCAAAAATCAATTATTAAGATTATGTACAAAAAAAATAAATCGTATCCCTCCAAACAATTGTTTAAGGAAACTGATATTTTGGACCTTAGACAGACCTATGGACTTCAATGTCTTAAATTTATTTACATGCGTCCAAATAACTTTCTAAAAAATTCCAATCGTACCAGCCAAAGACGTGGCACATGTGAGTATGCAGTACCCCACTGCAAAACTAGGTTTTCCCAAAGGCATATTAGTTTTAAAGCTCCAAAAATGTATAACTTACTATGTACAACCTTTAAAGAGAACATATGTCAAAATCTTCAATCTTATAAAAAATATACCAAAATTTGGCTAAAAAAAACTGAAACAGATATTTTTTTCTTATAAGTTTAAATAAAGCCGTTAAGTATATCTATCATTGGACAGTTTTTAGAGAAGATTTATAATATTGTTTGATATTTTATTTTGATTGTTTTTTTAATGTTTTTAAAATGCACTTGTAACATCTATTCTTACACAATAATAACAGTGCAGACTGTTTTTATGCTGTAGTTTTTAAATGCATTTATTCAGTTATTTTTTTTAAATCCCTAATTTATGTATACTTAAAATATTCACTATAACCATAGAAATAAAAATAAAAGCAAAAAATCAATATTATACCCACGCACAGGCATTGCCTTTGTGGGATTTTTTTGTTCATACATTTATTATATTAAGCTTTTATATACTTTTCATTATTTCATATATCTATTATATGTATTGTATCAAAAATTTTCAATAAAAAAAAAAAAAAAAAAAAAATTTAAAGACCATGATTTTTAGTAAGAATCAAAAAATTTCACAAGGTTCGGAACCATAGGGCCAAAGGTATGTACGACCAAAATTATTGTTACAAAACGCCCGTAAAACCATGAATTTTTGCAAAAATTCCACTTTTAGCCGATTTTTTATTGATTTTATTGACTAGGCCATAATTCTAGTAAGAATCCAAAATTTCAGACCGTTCGGAGCTATAAGGCTAACCGACCCCAAGTGCTTAAACGACAGAATTTCTTTGTGATTTTTTGATTGATTAGTGTACAGAACATGATTCTTGATAGAAACGAAAATTTCACAAGGTTCGGAATCATTGGGCCAAAGTTATGAACGGTAAAAATTGTTGTTACAAAACGCCCGTAAAACGATGAATTTTTGCCAAAATTCTATTTTTCGCCGATTTTTTATTGATACGTGTCCAGGCCATGATTCTTAGTAAGAATCCAAAATATCAGACGCAGAACCCAAGTGTTAAAACGATGATATGAAAAAAAATTCTTTGGTGATTTCTTGATTGATTCATGGAAAGGTCATGATTTTTAGTAAGAATCCAAAATTTCACACTGTTCGGAAGTATAAGGCCAAAGTTATGAACCACCACAATAATTGTTACAAAGCGCACGTAAAACGATGAATTATTGCAAAAATTCTACTTTTCGCCCATTTTTCATTGATTCGTGTCCAGGCCATGATTCTTAGTAAGAATCCAAAATATCAGACGCTTCGGAGCCTTAAGGCTAACCGACCTCAAGTGCTTAAACGACCGAACCCAAGTGTTAAAACGATGATTTAAAAAAAAATTCTCCGTTGATTTTTGATTGATTCATGTAAAAAACATGATTTTTAGTAAGAATCCAAAATTTCACACTGTTCGGAACCATAGGGCGAAAGTTATGAACGACCACAATTATTGTTACAAAGCGCACGTAAAATGATGAATTTTGCAAAAATTCTACTTTTAGCCGATATTTTGATTGTTACGTGTCCTGGCCACGATTCTTAGTAACATTCCAAAATTTCAGACGGTTCGGAGCCATAAGGCTAACCGACCCCAAGTGCTTAAACGAACGAACCCAAGTGTTAAAACGATGATTTAAAAAAAAAATCTTTTGTGATTTTTTGATTGATTCATGGAAAGATCATGATTTTTAGTAAGAATCCAAAATACCACACTGTTCGGAAGCAAAGGACCAAAGTTATGAACGACCACAAAAATTGTTACAAAGCGCACGTAATACGTTGAATTTTTTTAATTGTCACGTGTCCAGGCCATGATTCTTTGTAAGAATCAAAATTTCAGACGCTTCTGAGCCATAAAGCTAACCGACCCCAAGTGCTTAAACGAACAAACCCAAGTGTTAAAACGACGATTTAAAAAAAAAAAAATCTTTGTAAATTTGTTGATTGATTCGTGTACAGAAAATGATTCTTGTTAGAATCAAAAATATCACAAGGTTCGGAACCATAGGGCCAAAGTTCTGAACGACCAAATTATTGTTAAAAAACGCCCGTAAAACGATGAAATTTTGCAAAAATTCTACTTTTAGCCTATTTTTTTTTGTTACGTGTCCAGGCCACGATTCTTAGTAAGATTCTAAAATTTCAGACGGTTCGGAGCCATAAGGCTAACCGACCCCAAGTGCTTAAACGTCCGAAGCCAAGTGTTAAAACGATGATTTAAAAAAAAAATCTTTTGTGATTTTTTGATTGATTCATGGAAAGATTATTTTTATTATTTTTAGTAAGAATCCAAAATACCACACTGTTCGGAAGCAAAGGACCAAAGTTATGAACGACCACAAAAATTGTTAGAAAGCGCACGTAATACGTTGAATTTTTTTAATTGTCACGTGTCCAGGCCATGATTCTTTGTAAGAATCAAAATTTCAGACGCTTCTGAGACATAAGGCTAACCGACCCCAAGTGCTTAATCAAACGAACCCAAGTGTTAAAACGACGATTTAAAAAAAAAAAAAAATCTTTGTAAATTTTTTGATTGATTCGTGTACAGAACATGATTCTTGTTAGAATCAAAAATATCACAAGGTTCGAAACCATAGGGCCAAAGTTATGAACGACAAAAATTATTGTTAAAAAATGCCCGTAAAACGATGAAATTTTGCAAAAATTCTACTTTTAGCCGATTTTTTTTTGATACGTGTCCAGGCCATTATTCTTAGTAAGAATCCAAAATTTCAGACGCTTCGAAGCCATAAGGCTAACCGACCCCAAGTGCTTAAACGACCGAACCCAAGTGTTAAAACGATGATTTAAAAAAAAAGAATTCTTTATAAATTTTTTGATTGATTCGTGTACAGAACATGATTCTTGTTAGAATCAAAAATATCGCAAGGTTCGGAACCACAGGGCCAAAGTTATGAACGACCAAAATTATTGTTACAAAACGCCCGTAAAACGATGAATTTTTGCAAAAATTCTACTTTTAGCCGATTTTTTATTGATACGTGTCCAGGCCATTATTCTTAGTAAGAATCCAAAATTTCAGACGCTTCGAAGCCATAAGGCTAACCGACCCCAAGTGCTTAAACGACCGAACCCAAGTGTTAAAACGATGATTAAAAAAAAAAAATTCTTTGAACATTTTTTGATTGATTCGTGTACAGAACAAGTTTCTTAGTAAGAATCAAAAATTTTACAAGGTTCGGAACCATATGGCCAAAGTTATGAACGACCAAAATTATTGTTGCAAAACGCCCGTAAAACGATGAATTTTTTTTATAAAATTCTACTTTTAGCCGATTTTTTTAAAGCGTGAATTTTTTCAAAAATTCTACTTTTATTACAAATTTACATCATTTACGAGTATCAAAACTCCTTACAAATCAAACTTCCTTCAAATTCCTTGATCTGTCATGACGTGGCCCTTATAACAGTTTTTTCTTTTACAAACTCAAAACAATCGAGAAACGTTCCAGGCAACTTGAATTTGTTCTCCATCGTTCCAACGGCACGCCGAAATTAATAATAGGTACTCATTCTGAGCAAGTACCGACTGAATAAGAACCATGAAAATAATTACGTTACAGAGGCTACTTGCAACTCTTTTTTTTCCGGAAACTCATTTAAAAGAGAAAAAAATTGATACTGTTTCTGTTCAACAGATTCTATCCAGAAGACAAGTTTCTTTCTAAGAGAAGAGATTTTGTCGTTTACTGTAAAAAGATTTGTGTTTCTTCCTTGCAATGATCCTTGCAACAATCCGGACGGAACGCGGAACCCTTGTGATGCTTCTACGGAACCCCAGGGTTCCGCGGAACACCTTTTGGGAACCGCTGCCCTACGTTGACAAGGCCTACCATGCAGACACCGGATGCAATTAAACATTCTGTGACTCATTGCATAGAAACCAAAGGCCCTCCAGTATCTGAACATGCACACAGATTAGCACCTGCGCTCCTCGAGGCAGCCAAGCGTGAATTTAAGTACATGATGGAACAAGGGATTTGCCGTCCTTCTAAAAGCAACTTGGCCAGCCCTTTACACATGGTAAAGAAGCCAAACGGCGAATGGCGTCCGTGTGGCGACTACAGAATCTTAAATTCAAAAACGGTCCCTGATAAATATACCATAATGCAATTTCAAGACTTCGCCCATAAACTGGCAAAGCGAAGATTTTTTCAACCATCGACTTAACGCGCGCTTATCATCAGATACCCGTTGAACCTGAGGACATCCTTAAAACGGCCATCATCACACCGTTCGGATTGTTTGAATTCACCTCCATGCAATTTGGACTATCAAACGCAGCTCAGAGTTTTCAACGATTCATGCATGCAATAACAAGAGATCTAGATTTCTGGTTCGTTTACTTAGATGACATCCTGATAGCTTCCGCTGACGAGGAGGAACATAAAAACATCTGGATTTGCTTCTTAAACGACTCGCTGATAACGGACTTGTCATTAATATCCAGAAATGTCAATTAGGAACCGCAACAGTGAACTTCCTCGGACACACAATAACTCCAGAGGGCATGACTCCAATCAAGGACAAAGTCAAAGCATGTTCATTTAAAAAAAAAAAATTCTAACATTTTCGTAATCTTAATAAAAAAATCTATCCACACGATTTTTTCCAAGTCGTTATGAAGTCCATGCAAGTGGCCTATTTTCCTGCCGATAACTGTGTGGTTGTGATTCTCTTTTAATAGTAACTAGCTGGGCCCGTTGCAGAAGCAACTAACGGGTTAAAACACTATGCGATTTGACATGTGAACGCGGACGAAGCGAGCAGGAGTGTGTGAAGCATATATGAAGAAAAAACTATGTCTGAATGCGGATGGAGCGAGGATTGAGCACCTACAAAGGGAACAGGTAGTCGACGCCCCCTCCAAAGTTTCATCGCAATAGGATGAACCGTTTAACAATGCATAATTTCTTGATGCCAAAGCTCACTATTTGGTGCATAAATAATCGACTCGATGCGCACATCAAATCTCAAAAGTTTCATCGCAATCGGATGAACGGTTTAGCAATGCATATTTTCATGATGCTGGAGCTCACTATTTTATACAGAAAAAATCGAATAGATGCCCAAATCAAATCCCAAAAGTTTCATCGCAATCGGATGAACGGTTTAGCAATGCATAATTTCATGATGCCAGAGCTCACTTTTTTATACAGAATGAATCGACTGGATGCTCACATCAAATCCTAAAAGTTTCATCGCAATCGGATGAACGGTTTAGCAATGCATAATTTCATGATGCCAGAGCTCACTATTGTATACAAAAACCATCGCGGGCATGCATACATCAAATCCCCAAAGTTTCATCGCAATCGGATGAACGGTTTACCAATGCATAATTTCATGATGCCGGAGCTCACTATTTTATACAGAATGAATCGAATGGATGTGCAAATCAAATCCCAAAAGTTTCATCGCAATCGGATGAACGGTTTAGCAATGCATAATTTCATGATGCCAGAGCTCACTATTTTATACAGAATGAATCGACTGGATGCTCACATCAAATCCTAAAAGTTTCATCGCAATCGGATGAACGGTTTAGCAATGCATAATTGCATGATGCCAGAGCTCACTATTGTATACAAAAACCATCGCCGGCATGCATACATGAAATCCCCAAAGTTTCATCACAATCGGATAAACGGTTTAGCAATTCATAATTTCATGGTGCCAGAGCCCAACAGTACTTTGATACAAACCCTGTCCTGATAATAAACAACAAAACAAAAAAAAAGAATTATCCAATTAGGTGCAGTCGTTCGGAAGTTCGTTGAAGTTCGTTTCGGAAGTTCGTTGCGCGTACATACATTTCAGAGATTCATTTTTAAACAAATTTCATAATGCCAGAGCTCACCAGTAATTTTATACAAACCTTATCCTAACAATAACGAACACAACAACAAAAAAAATCCAATTAGGTGCAGTCGTTCGGAAGCTATGCGCGTACTTACATTTCGGCGAATCATTTTTAAACAAATTTCATAATGCCAGTGCTCACCAGTTATTTTATAAAAACCTTGTCCTCACAATAACGAATACAACAAAAAAAGAATTATCCAATTATGGGCAGTCGTTCGGAAGCTATGCGCGCACATAAATTTCCGCTACTCATTTTTAAACAAATTTCATAATGCCAGAGCTCACCAGTAATTTTATACAAACCCTGCCCTGGACACAACAAAAAATAATTATCCAATTTGGTACAGTCGTTCGGTTCAATTCACTTCGGTTGTAAAAAAAAAATATTTAAAAACCTTCAATTTTTCAAGTTAATTTTAACGTTCTCTGAAAGTTCTGTTCAAATTCTATTCAAGTTCTGTAATTATTTCTGTTTTGAAATAATAAGTATAAATAAATAATAATAAATATATTGAAGATAATTGAATAAATACAACTCGCACATTACGTGAAAATGAACTAATTTAAAAATAACGTTCCCACCAACAGTGGGTGTCCAGAAGCAACCTCCGTGTACCTACATAATTCAAAAAGTGATCATCTTGGGTGATTTTTTCATTTCATATCATTAATTTTCGATTTAACATTTAAAGGAAAGAAGTTCATAAGTCGCTACCAATAATATTGGTGTAGGTACCTATGCGTTTTCTCAATAAATACTTGACAATCTTGAGTGATTTCTTTTAATATTTAAATGCTTCATAAGCTGGTACCTACCTAGTATATACCGAGAAAAATAATATTTGGGTAGGTACCTACGCGTTTTTTCTTACGTACTTTATTACTTTTCTTTAACGAATTTGCAATAACTTGATGGAACGGTAGGTACCTACCGCGTTATAAATTGTGTTATTTTCAGATGGCCAGCAATTTTCACACTATTGAAGAATTTAGGAACACGTTTTTGACATGAATTTTTCAGAAAATTATTGATTTTCGTCGGGTTCTCCTGACATATTTCATATGAGAATCGTATATAATTTTGATATTAAAAGTTGCGGAATTCTCTACTGTAACGTATTTTTTAAAAACATCTAAGCGGGGATCGGTTTCCGGGTCGCAATGCCGCGTACCGTAAAACCACTACCGAAAACTCTGAAAAGTCTGTATTATTTAGGCTAAATTTTTGACACTCGGAATCCTGACCTATCTCAAGATTATCTGACTCGCCGCCAAGCCAAAATGGACCTTGGCACGTTCCAAACTCGAGGAAGCGACCGTCTATTATCGCCTGCGGGGCCGAGGCCTGGGCTGGAAAGTAAGAGGGCTTAAGCGTCTTTGCATTTTCAAGCGAAAATACGCCGTAAGGTGGTACGCGATGCGGGGGAGAAGAGTCCGTTATCGCATCACCAAAACTGGAACCGTCGTTTGTATGGACTTTTTGACACGTTTCCTTCCGAAATGGATTTTCGTCTTTCGACTGGCGAACCTGTCGGCGGAAAACATAACCCCGGCCGAATTTCTTCGTCGGATAGTGAGAGATTACAGTTTCCGTCGCCAGGGTCGCACTTCAATTCTGTATCAGTCGTTTTGTATGAAACCGGTGTCAGAAAAGGCTGAAAAAAAAGGTGAGTTTTCCAAACTGAGCATTAATATATATACTAGGTTTTGCCCGTTGCAGAAGCAACTGATGGGTTAAAACATTATGCGATTTGACGTGTGAACGTGGATGAAGCGAGGAGGAGTGTGTGTTAAATTAAATATATGAAGAAACCTTAGTTCACAGTGACTGTTACACAGTGAGTGAATGTTATGTAGTGCAGCGCTTGCATTAAAATGTAATTTGCCAGGAATTGGAATGGAACCATTACAGTTAAGTTGACCCCGAGGTTACAGTGACCTTGCAACGCATGCCGAGTAACCATTATATATCATGTTATATATTGCAGGCACTTGCTTTAAAATTTTATTTCCCGGGAATCGGGATGGAACCATTACAGTAAAGTTGACCCCGAGGTTACAGTGACCTTGCAACGCATGCCAGGTACCCGTTGTTTATAATGTTATATATTACAGGCGCTTGCATTATAATGTTGTTTTCCGAGATTTGGGATGGAACCATTACAGTTTAATGGACCCCGAGGTTAAAGTGGCCTTGCAACGCATGCCGGGTACCCGCTGTATATAATTTATTTATTTACGTACAAAAAGTCCATTAATCTCCCTCTTATCCTTTCCCTTGTTACCATAATTATTGGAAGGCTTTTGACCTCTCCAGCCAGATTCTCCCAACCCTTCGGCTTGAACCGCAGTGTGAGGAATAGATTCATACGTCCGTCACTCCTGGCCACACTGTCCCCCAGATTCCTAAACACCCCTCAGACCTTTTTCCTTCCCATATCTTCTTCTCCTTCCTTTCCCTTAAAAAACCCACCCCACAGCATCCTCAAAGATGACGCAGGCCCCTAGGATTTAGAACGGGCCTTTTCTCGAGTAATTTCATGATGCCAAAGCTCACTATTGTATTCTGAAACTGTATGTATTTGTCTAGATCTTGGTGGCGGATACGTTCGCCCAACCACTGCGTGGCGGGCTGGATCGGAGGAGACTGATTGAGGGAGGCTTTTTATCTCTCCAGCCAGATTCTCTCAACCCTTCGCCTTGCACCGCAGTGTGAGGAATAGATTCATGCGTCCATCACTCCTGGCCACACTGACCCCCAGATTCCTTAACACCCCTCATACCTTTTTCCTTCCCATATCTTCTTCTCCTTCCTTTCCCTTAAAAACCCTCCGCTCAGCATCCTCAAAGATGACATAGGCCCCTAGGGAAATTGTTTTCCTTGGAGTCTCCTGTGTGGAGCTAATGTAAAAAAAAGTTTAACACTGCATAATTTCATCCTGAGTTCTCCCCAAGGTTTCAGTGATCTTGCAACGCATGCCGGGTACCCGTGTTATATAATGTTATGTAGAAATACAAATCCCCATAATTGACCTTTATTGGATAACCAACACCTCTGCTGTAGGTCACCCCAAGTGGTTCGCTACGTTTGTTGACTTAGCAGAGGTGCCCGGGTTCATGGGATGAGGTTTGTCTAGGTCTTGGTGGCGGATACGTTTGACCAACCACTGGGTGGCAGACTCGATCGGAGGAGACTGATTGAGGGGGGATCTCGACCTCTCCAGCCAGATTCTCCCAATCCTTTGCCATGCACCGCAGTGTGAGGAATAGATTCATAAGTCCGTTACTCCTGGCCACACTGACCCCCAGATTCCTACCCACCTCTCTTACCCTTTTCCTTCCCATATCTTCTTCTCCTTCCTTTCCCTTAAAAAACCCTCCGCACAGCATCCTCAAAGATGACGTAGGCCCCTAGGGAAATTGTTTTCCCTGGAGCCTCCTGTGTGGAGCTAATGTAAAAAAAAGTTTAACACTGCATAATTTCATCCTGAGTTCTCCCCAAGGTTTCAGTGATCTTGCAACGCATGCCGGGTACCCGTGTTATATAATGTTATGTAGAAATACAAATCCCCATAATTGACCTTTATTGGATAACCAACACCTCTGCTGTAGGTCACCCCAAGTGGTTCGCTACGTTTGTTGACTTAGCAGGGGTGCCCGGGTTCATGGGATGAGGTTTGTCTAGGTCTTGGTGGCGGATACGTTTGACCAACCACTGGGTGGCAGACTCGATCGGAGGAGACTGATTGAGGGGGTATCTCGACCTCTCCATCCAGATTCTCCCAATCCTTTGCCTTGCACCGCAGTGTGAGGAATAGATTCATAAGTCCGTTACTCCTGGCCACACTGACCCCCAGATTCCTACCCACCTCTCATACCCTATTCCTTCACATATCTTCTTCTCCTTCCTTTCCCTTAAAAAACCCTCCGCACAGCATCCTCAAAGATGACGTAGGCCCCTAGGGAAATTGTTTTCCTTGGAGCCTCCTGTGTGGAGCTAATGTAAAAAAAGTTTAACACTGCATAATTTCATCCTGAGTTCTCCCCAAGGTTTCAGTGATTTTGCAACGCATGCCGGGTACCCGTGTTATATAATGTTATGTAGAAATACAAATCCCCAAAATTGACCTTTATTGGATAACCAACACCTCTGCTGTAGGTCACCCCAAGTGGTTCGCTACGTTTGGTGATTTAGTAGGGGTGCCCGGGTTCATGGGGTGAGGTTTGTCTAGGTCTTGGAGGCGGATGACCAGGATACACTGAACCCCAGATTCCTACCCACCCCTTAAACCCTTTTCCTTCTCAAAACTCTCATCTCCTTCTTTGCCTTAAAAAACCCTCCAACCAGCATCTCCAAAGATGACATGACCCTGAGGGAAATTATTTTCATCAGGGTCTCCTGTGTGGAGTTTTTTCCTCCCCCCCCCTCCCGCGGTTCATTAATTCATTGCCGTTTCATTTAGTTTTCAAACAGCTCGCGTGCCACCTATTGAAATATTTTTATGCAAATTTCATAATGCCAGAACTCACCAGTAGTTTTATAGAAACCTTGTCCTATCAATAACGAACACAATAAAAAAAGAATTTTCAGATTCGGTGCATTCGTTCGATAGTTATGCGCATATATACATTTTGGCAATTCATTTTTATACAAATTTCATTATGGCAGAGCTCACCAGTAATTTTATGCAAAACCTAACAGTAACGAACCCACCAAAAAAACAATTATTCAATTCGATGCATTCGTTCGATAGTTATGCGCGTGTAAACATTTCGGCAACCATTTTATACAAATTTCATAATGCCAGTGCTCACCAGAAAATTAATAAAAACCTTGTCCTAACAATTACAAACACAAAACAAAAATAATTATCCAATTCGGTGCATGCATTCGAAAGTTATGGGCGTACTTACATATCGGCGATTCATTTAAAATATATCAGTTTCTCAGGTACCTACCGATTTTATAGTTTTTCATACAGTTAAACATACGTATGTATAAAGCCGCCGACAGGGCCTAGCAGCAGAAATCTGCCAAACAGAAGTATGTAGACACAATCGAAGATATGCCATCATCAAATTCTCAAAGATTCGTCGCAATGGGATTAACGGTTAACCGTGTATAATTTAATGAAGCTAAAACAATATATTATTATCTCGGTCAATTTCTGCGCTCCTGATACTCTGAATCCATTATTTTACAATTCCTAGGGCTTTTTTCCACAAAAATGGCGCTATAATTTTATTTTTATTATTTAGGAAAACAAATTTGGTCATCTGGATAAGCACCTCATTTTATTTGATTTTATAAAATTTTGTATTAAGTACCTACTTACGTTTTTAAATGGCCACATATTTTTATATTATCGGCTATATTCAATGTTATGATAATTAACCAATCAGGGCCTAGATCGACCTCATTGGCTAATCATCAGAATGATGGTTAACCAATCAGGGCCCACCAGGAACCTTCAGCGACCCTGATTGGCTGCCCATCGTTGAATTGTTACCGCCCCCCAACCAATCAGAGGGTTTGATTTTAATACCACACCCCTGCTCAATCACACCTCCTGGTGGGCGGGGTGGTTCACAGTCTATATTATCAAATAAAATATTTAAAAAAAAATTAAATAATCTCTACTTTTTCGGAAAAACTATTTTTTTTACGATTTTTTTTTGAAAACGACATGGTTATTATATTCACTTTTTGAATTCATCGATACATATGCTCTTTTCTCAATAAATGTATATTTTTTTATGAGAAATGTATGAAAAACTAAAAAATTATTCACATCTTCATTTCAGATATGAATCTGCTCTTCCCAAATCTTAATGCGACTGTCCGAATCGATTTTCTGAAACAAAAAAAAAAAAATCAAAAGTCAGAAATAATAAAGAAAAAAAAAATTAATAATTTTTCGAGCGGTCTCTTTTTAATCACCCTCAAAACGACAATAAAGAATGAAACTGCCCGTGGAATTCTGCCTACACGATGCATAATTATCTTACTCCAATTTCGAACGTTCTAATTTGAATTTTTTAATAGAAATTTGATTTTTTCTAACGAAAAGCTTTGCTTCTCGACTCTGCCGATAGGTGGCTCCGTTAAAAGTATACATTTTTTTTAAACATTAGTTTCAATACTCGACTTTTATGTTGTTTTTTTGCACATGTCAGTTTTCAAATGAATATTACAACGATGTTTTTGAGAAAAGTGATAATTATGACGGTCAATTGACCTTTGAAAAACTCTTGTTGACGGAATTTCACTAAATTTTGGCTTCCAAGCGTGATATTTTCGACAAAATCGCGTATGCCAGTCGGCCGGTGGGAAAACGAAAAATGAAAGATGACATTTAAAATCTGCGTACCTAGCGAAATCAGTTTTGTATGGGAGATTTTCGCTACATCTTTCTCAACTTTTGCAGGCATTTGAAAAGAGATAGATACAATGAATTCGCTTCGAAGAAGAGTGAACCGTGGGGCCTTTGAAATCGGATGAGCTTAGAGATCAATTTGGCTTGCCAAATTTTACCCAATTTTCGCAAGCCAAAGTGACCCGTGAGGTTTCACCCACCCGAGGGGCAAAGTGGTAGCTTTTCCCCTCAAATCGAAAGTGAGTTTTTTCGACCAATGGCGTGAGCGGAAAAAGTGAGTTTTCTCGACCAATGGCGTGAGCGGAAAAAGTGACCTTTTCCCTGACCTACCCCAAAACTGAACATTAATATATACTAGGTTTTGCCCGTTGCAGAAGCAACTAACGGGTTAAAAAATTGTGCGATTTGACGTGTGAACGTGGATGAAGCGAGGAGGAGTGTGTGTTAAATTAAATATCAATATCAATCGGATTATTATCAAATTTTCATTGCAATCGGTTAAAGGTTTAGCAATGCATAATTTCATGATGCCAGAGCTCACTTTTGTATACAGAAACCATCGCCGGCATGTGCACATCAAATCCCCAAAATTTCATCGCAATCGGATGAACGGTTTAGCAATGCATAATCTTATGATGCCAGAGCTTACTATTGTATACAAAAACCATCGCGGGCATACACACATCAAATCAAAGGGATGTGCACTTCTAATCCCAAAAATTTCATCCCAATCGGATGAACGGTTTAGCAATGAGTAATTTTATGATGCCCGAGCTCACTATTTTATGCAGAAAGAATCGAAGGGATGCAGCAATCAAATCCCCAAAGTTTCATCGCAATCGAATGAATGGTTTAGCAAAGCTTAGCGGTTAAACATACTTATATATAAAGCCGCCTGCAGGGTCTAGCAGCAGAAACTTGCCATACAGAAGTATTCAGACTCCATCGCAGGTATGCACACATTAAATCCCCAAAGTTTCATCGCAATCAGACGAATGGTTTAGCAAAGCTTAGCGTTTAAACATACTTACATATAAAGCCGCCCGCAGGGCCTAGCAGCAGAAAACTGCCAAGCTGAAGTATAAAGACACCATTGCAGGCATGCACACATCAAATCCTTAAAGTTTCATCGCAATCGGATGAATGGTTTGGCAAATCTTAGCGTTTAAACATACTTAATTATAAAGCCGCCCGCAGGGCCTAGTAGCAGAAACCTGCCAAACAGAAGTATATTTACATCATTGGAGGCATGCACACATCAAATCCTTAAAGTTTCATCGCAAACGGATGAATGGTTTGGCAAAGCTTAGCGTTTAAACATACTTACATATAAAGCCGCCCGCAGGGCCTAGCAGCTGAAATCTGCCAAGCTGAAGTATAAAAACACCATTGCAGGCATGCACACATCAAATTCTTAAAGTTTCATTGCAATCGGATGAATGGTTTGGCAAAGTTTAGCGTTTAAACATACTCATATATAAAGCCGCCCACAGGGCCTAGCAGCAGAAACCTGCCAAACAGAAGTATATAAACACATTGCAGGCATGCACACATCAAATCACCAAAGTTTCATCGCAATCGGATGAATGGTTTGGCAAAGCTTAGCGTTTAAACATACCCATACATAAAGCCGCCCGCAGGGCCTAGCAGATGAAATCTGCCAAGCTGAAGTATAAAGACACCATTGCAGGCATGGACACATCAAATCCTTAAAGTTTCATCGCAATCGGATGAATGGTTTGGCAAATCTTAGCGTTTAAACATACTTATTTATAAAGCCGCCCGCAGGGCCTAGCAGCAGAAACCTGCCAAGCTGATGTATAAAGACACCATTGCAGGTATGCACACATCAAATCCTTAAAGTTTCATCACAATCGGATGAATGGTTTGGCAAATCTTAGCGTTTAAACATAATTATATATAAAGCCGCCAGCAGGGCCTAGCAGCAGAAATCTGCCAAAGAGAAGTATAAATACATCATTGGAGGCATGCACATATCAACTTTCCATAGTTTCATCGCAATCGGATGAATGGTTTGGCAAAGCTTAGCGTTTAAACATACTTACATATAAAGCCGCCCGCAGGGCCTAGCAGCTGAAATCTGCCAAGCTGAAGAATAAAGACACCATTGCAGGCATGCACACATCAAATCCTTAAAGTTTCATCGAAATCGGATGAATGGTTTGGCAAAGCTTAGCGTTTAAACATATTCATATATAAAGCCGCCCGCAGGGCCTAGCAGCAGAAATCTGCCAAGCTGAAGTATAACGACACCATTGCAGGCATGCACACATCAAATTCTTGAAGTTTCATCGCAATCGGATGAATGGTTTGGCAAATCTTAGCGTTTAAACATAATTATATATAAAGCCGCCCACAGGGCCTAGCAGCAGAAACCTGCCAAACAGAAGTATATTTACATCATTGGAGGCATGCACACATCAAATCCTTAAAGTTTCATCGCAAACGGATGAATGGTTTGGCAAAGCTTAGCGTTTAAACATACTTACATATAAAGCCGCCCGGAGGGCCTAGCAGCTGAAATCTGCCAAGCTGAAGTATAAAAACACCATTGCAGGCATGCACACATCAAATCCTTAAAGTTTCATCGCAATCGGATGAATGGTTTGGCAAAGCTTAGCGTTTAAACATAATTATATATAAAGCCGCCCACAGGGCCTAGCAGCAGAAACCTGCCAAGCTGATGTATAAAGACACCATTGCAGGCATGCACACATCAAATCCTTAAAGTTTCATCACAATCGGATGAATGGTTTGGCAAATCTTAGCGTTTAAACATAATTATATATAAAGCCGCCCACAGGGCCTAGCAGCAGAAACCTGCCAAAGAGAAGTATATATACATCATTGGAGGCCTGCACACATCAACTTTCCATAGTTTCATCGCAATCGGATGAATGGTTTGGCAAAGCTTAGCGTTTAAACATACTTACATATAAAGCCGTCCGCAGGGCCTAGCAGCTGAAATCTGCCAAGCTGAAGAATAAAGACACCATTGCAGGCATGCACACAACAAATCCTTAAAGTTTCATCGAAATCGGATGAATGGTTTGGCAAAGCTTAGCGTTTAAACATATTCATATATAAAGCCGCCCGCAGGGCCTAGCAGCAGAAATCTGCCAAGCTGAAGTATAACGACACCATTGCAGGCATGCACACATCAAATTCTTGAAGTTTCATCGCAATCGGATGAATGGTTTGGCAAATCTTAGCGTTTAAACATAATTATATATAAAGCCGCCCACAGGGCCTAGCAGCAGAAACCTGCCAAACAGAAGTATATTTACATCATTGGAGGCATGCACACATCAAATCCTTAAAGTTTCATCGCAAACGGATGAATGGTTTGGCAAAGCTTAGCGTTTAAACATACTTACATATAAAGCCGCCCGCAGGGCCTAGCAGCTGAAATCTGCCAAGCTGAAGTATAAAAACACCATTGCAGGCATGCACACATCAAATCCTTAAAGTTTCATCGCAATCGGATGAATGGTTTGGCAAAGCTTAGCGTTTTAACATAATTATATATAAAGCCGCATACAGGGCCTAGCAGCAGAAACCTGCCAAGCTGAAGTGTAAAAACACCATTGCAGGCACGCACACATCAAATTCTTGAAGTTTCATCGCAATCGGATGAATGGTTTGGCAAATCTTAGCGTTTAAACATACTTACATATAAAGCCGCCCGCAGGGCCTAGCAGCTGAAATCTGCCGAGCTGAAATATAAAGACACCATTGCAGGCATGCTCACATCAAATCCTAAAAGTTTCATCGCAATACGATGAACGGTTAGCCATGCATAATTTCATGATGCCAGAACGTAGTACAGAATTCCTATGTTTATATTTCACAAAAATTGCGCTATAATTTTTTTTTAATTATTTACGAAAAAAAAATCTTGAAACTGAATTTTAGCGCATTAAAAAAATAATATTATGAATCCTGAATTCAAGCAAAAGCCATCGTCAAATCAGTAATCCAACCAATATAACGTCATCAAGCTTAAATACAAAAAAAATCATTTTATAATGGCCGTCGCCATGCCCAAATACGCTCAGCCAATAAAAATGAAAAATAAAACATTTAATAATGGCCGTCGCCACGCCCAAATACGCTCAGCCAATAAAAATTAAAAATAAAACATTTAATAATGGCCGTCGCCACGCCCAAATACCGTCAGCCAATCAGGGGGCCTCTAGTAATACGGCACCCCTAATGTCGTTTTGATTGGTTGGAGTTCCCAGCCAATCACGTTCCAGCCAATCAGCGGGCTTCGGGTAAATTTCCTAAATCGCAGGTAGTTCAGGATTGAAGTTATTTTTAAAAACAATTTAAAAAAATTTAAATTAACTCTGCGTTTTAAAAAAAATATTTTTTAAACCCTTTTTTTTTGGAATTGACATTTTTTATGTATCAATCTTTTGAATTCATTGACACACATGCTCTTTTATTAATAAATGTATATTTTATTATGAGAAATGTTTGAAAAACTAAAAAATTATTCACATCTTCATTTCAGATATGAATCTGCTCTTCCCAAATCTTAATGCGACTGTCCGAATCGATTTTCTGTAACAAAAAAAAAAAAAAATCAAAAGTCAGAAATAATAAAGAAAAAAAAATTAATAATTTTTCGAGCGGTCTCTTTTTAATCACCCTCAAAACGACAATAAAGAATGAAACTGCCCGTGGAATTCTGCCTACACGATGCATAATTTTCTTACTCCAATTTCGAACGTTTTAATTTGAAATTTTTGATAGAAATTTGATTTTTTCTAACAAAAAGCTTTGCTTCTCGACTCTGCCGATAGGTGGCTCCGTTAAAAGTATACATTTTTTTTAAACATTAGTTTCAATACTCGACTTTTATGTTGTTTTTTTGCACACGTCAGTTTTCAAATGAATATTACAACGATGTTTTTGAGAAAAGTGATAATTATGACGGTCAATTGACCTTTGAAAAACTCTTGTTGACGGAATTTCACTAAATTTTGGCTTCCAAGCGTGATATTTTCGACAAAATCGCGTATGCCAGTCGGCCGGTGGGAAAACGAAAAATGAAAGATGACATTTAAAATCTGCGTACCTAGCGAAATCAGTTTTGTATGGGAGATTTTCGCTACATCTTTCTCAACTTTTGCAGGCATTTGAAAAGAGATAGATACAATGAATTCGCTTCGAAGAAGAGTGAACCGTGGGGCCTTTGAAATCGGATGAGCTTAGAGATCAATTTGGCTTGCCAAATTTTACCAAATTTTCGCAAGCCAAAGTGACCCGTGAGGTTTCACCCACCCGAGGGGCAAAGTGGTCGCTTTTCCCCTCAAATCGAAAGTGAGCTTTGACCCTTACCAAACGGCCGCGAGCCAAAGTGACCCTTGTCGTTTCACCCACCCGAGGGGCAGAGTGGTCGCTTTTCCCCTCAAATCAAAAGTGAGGTTTTTCCCGACCTACCCCAAAACTGTGCATTAATATATACTAGCTGGGCCCGTTGCAGAAGCAACTAACGGGTTAAAACACTATGCGATTTGACGTGTGAACGTGGATGAAGCAAGGAGGAGTGTGTGTTAAATAAATATATGAAGAAACCTGAGGTTACAGTGACCTTGCAACGCATGCCGGGTACCCGTTGTTTATAATGTTATAATATAGTGCAGGCATTTGCAAGGCGCTTGCATAATAATGTAGTTTCCCTGAACTTGGAATGGAACCATTACAGTTATGTTGACCCCAAGGTTACAGTGATGTCGCAACGCATGCCGGGTACCCTTTGTATATAATGTTTTAATATAAATCAGGCGTTTGCAAGGCGCTTGTATTATAATGTAGTTTCCCGGAACTTGGAATGTAACCATTACAGTTAAATTGACCCCGAGGTTACAGTGATCTTGCAACGCATGCCGGGTACCCGTTGTATATAATATTATAATAAAGTGCAGGCGTTTGCAAGGCGCTTGCATTATAATGTAGTTTATTGGAACTTGGAATGGAACCATTACAGTTAAGTTGACCCCGAGGTTACAGTGATCTTGCAACGCATGCCGGGTACCCTTTGTATATAATGTTATAATATAAAGCAGGCGTTTGTAAGGCGCTTGCATTATAATGTAGTTTCCCGGAACTTGGAATGGAACCATTACAGTTAAGTTGACCCCGAGATTACAGTGATGTTGCAACGCATGCCGGGTACCCGTTGTATATAATGTAATATAGAAATACAAATCCCCAAAGTTGTCCTTTATTGGATAACCAACACGTCTGCCATAGGTCACCTCAAGTGGTTCGCTAGGTTTGGTGATATAGTAGGGGTGCCCGGGTTCATGGGGTTAGGTCTGTCTAGGTCTTAGAGGCGGATGACCAGGACACACTGAACCCCAGATTCCTACCCACCCCTTAAACCCTTTTCCTTCCCAGAACTCTCATCTCCTTCCTTTCCTAAAAAAAATCCTCCACACAGCATCCCCAAAGAAGACATAGGCCCTGAGGGAAATTATTTTCCCCACGGCCTCCTGTGTGGAGCTCATGTAAAAAAAAAATAATTAAATGCATATAAATTCACCTTTCCTGTCTATGTCAGTCTTAAATGATGACCTACATAGTACCCTTGGATGGTGAAAGCCAGAAATAATTGAAAAAAAAACATGTTCTTAATATTTTTTCCCTTGCTTAGTTCTGCACTCCTGGTATTTATCCTTTTTTACATGAGCTCCACACAGAAGACCCCGAGGAAAATAATTTCCCTCAGGGTAATCTCATCTTTGTAGATATTGGGTTGAGGGTTTTTTAAGGCAAAGAAGGCGAGGAGAGCAACGCTCAGTGGTTAAACATACGTATGTATAAGGCCACCCGCAGGGCCTAGCAGCTGAAACCTGTCAAACAGAAGTATCTAGTCGCCATCGGAGGCATGCACACATCAAATTCCCAAAGTTTCATCGCAATCGGATGAACGGTTTAGCAATGCATAATTTCATGATGCCAGAGCTCACCATTTTATACATTAAGAATCGAAGGTCCCCAAAGTTTCATCGGAATCGAAGAAGAATTAACACAGAACGTGAAAATTAACTTAAAAAAAGTATGCTTTTACCTGCATAATTTAGCAAAAAATTGACCATGTTAAGATATTTAAATTTATTAATTTTCATAACGTTGCTTGAAATGGCTTTTGCCGTTTTTGGTGACCAGATCTGAATAGCCAGGTACTTCCCCACCTTCCTCGTCTCCATCTCCTTCCCCTCCCCACTACCTTTAGCCTCACAACATACCCCAACTGGGGATGCCATAGTTTCACTGACTTCAGTAGTTGGGACTCTTGTGCCGTATTATCATTAAAATTTAGTTAATAATGTATAAAACAATTAATTTCCGTACAATTTTCAAGTACCTACACCATTTGAAAAAAAAAATTGTACCATCTTTGCTATTAAATTTACACAATATATTAATTTTTCATTAATTCGTCAACAACGTTCCCTCATAAGTAGGTACTGGCCATTACTGGTATTATATTATTTGAGAATGTCCAAAAAGAACGAAACTTTACCTACACATTCATAAATGAAAAATATTTTGATAGGTTCTTTCAAAAAAATTTAATAATTCTCCAAAATTTTCAATTAATTTTCACGTTCTGTGAAAGTTATTTTAAAGTTCTGTAATTGTTTCAGTTTTGTGGTGCAACTGGATAAAATGATATAACATCAGAACTCGAATAGAACTTACGCAGAACGTTAGAATTAACTTTAAAGAAATGTTGAATTCTTCAATTTTATTGCAACAACCCGGCATCCAACGTAAGTACCTACATAATTCGTCTAGGTACCTACTCATTTTCGCAAAAAAACCACGGTAGTAAGTCGGTAAGCCGGTAGGTAGGTACCTAAGCACTTATTTCCATCACTAAGTTGCATGGTTTATCTGTGTGTTCTAAATAACAGGGTCCGCCAAAACTGCGTTACTCATTTTTGGTAAAAATAAATTGATTAAATAATAATATTTTTTTTTAAATAAAAATAAAATCGTCTTTTTTTAAATATTTTTCTAGAAATGACATCGGTCAAACATCCAACTTTTAAATTCACGAACGCGCATACTACTTTCGTAATAAATAATTATTCACAACGATACATGTATGGAAAAAAACTGAAATTCTAAGCATCGTCATTTGAGAAATGTTTCTACGCCGCTCTAACGTTAGTCGTGAAGGCCCGACTATATTTTCGAAAAAAAAAATATCAAGAAAATTATCATTCAAAATAATTAAAAAAATAATTATTATATTTCGAGCAGCATTTTTTTTACCACCGTGTACCGGCATAATAACGATTCATGAATGATGAAATTCGATTTTAAAACCTGCTAACAACGCCAATTTAAGACACTCCAATTTTGTTTCGCGTTCGAATTTGAATTTTAGTCTATTTTTAAATTTTTCTAATGAAATGTTTTAATTCTATGTCCTGTCGACTGGCGGCGCCGTGAAAACAGTACATAATTTTAAAGATTAGTTTCAATACTCGACTTTTATGTTGTTTTTTTGCACATGTCAGTTTGTCAAACGAATATAACAACGATGTTTTTGAGAAAAGTGATAATTACGACGGTCAATTGACCTTTGAAAAACTCTTGTTGACGGAATTTCACTAAATTTTGGCTTCCAAGCGTGATATTTTCGACAAAATCGCGTATGCCAGTCGGCCGGTGGGAAAACGAAAAATGAAAGATGACATTTAAAATCTGCGTACCTAGCGAAATCAGTTTTGTATGGGAGATTTTCGCTACATCTTTCTCAACTTTTGCAGGCATTTGAAAAGAGATAGATACAATGAATTCGCTTCGAAGAAGAGTGAACCGTGGGGCCTTTGAAATCGGATGAGCTTAGAGATCAATTTGGCTTGCCAAATTTTACCAAATTTTTGCAAGCCAAAGTGACCCGTGAGGTTTCACCCACCCGAGGGGCAGAGTGGTCGCTTTTCCCCTCAAATCGAAAGTGAGGTTTTCCGTGACCTTTCCCAAAAGTGAACAATACTATATATACTAGCGGGGCCCGTTGCAAAAATGCAACTAACGGGTTAAGACACTATGCGATTTGCGTGTGAACGTGGATGAAGCGAGGAGGAGTGTGGGTTAAATAAAATATATGAAGAAACCTTAGTTCACAGTGACCTTGCAACGCATGCCGGGTACCCGTTGTATATAATGTTATGTAGTGCAGCGCTTGCATTAAAATGTAATTTTCCAGGAATTGGAATGGAACCATTACAGTTAAGTTGACCCCGAGGTTACAGTGATTTTGCAACGCATGCCGGGTACCCTTTGTATATAATGTTATAATGTAAAGCAGGCGTTTGCAAGGCGCTTGTATTATAATGTAGTTTTCAGGAACATGGAATGGAACCATTACAGTTAAGTTGACCCCGAGGTTACAGTGACCTTGCAACGCATGCCGAGTAACCGTTGTATATTATGTTATAAATTGCAGGCGCTTGCATTAAAATTTTATTTCCCGAGAATCAGGATGAAACCATTACAGTAAAGTTGACCCCTAGGTTACAGTGACCTTGCAACGCATACCGGGTACCCGTTGTATATAATGTTATATAGTGCAGGCGCTTGCTTTAAAATGTTATTTCCCGGGAATTGGGATGGAACCATTACAGTTAAGTTGACCCCTAGGTTACAGTGACCTTGCAACGCATGCCGGGTACCCGTTGTATATAATGTTATATAGTGCAGGCGCTTGCATTATAATGTAGTTTCCGGGGACTTGGGATGGAACCATTAGAGTTTAGTTGACCCTGAGGTTAAAGTGGCCTTGCAACGCATGCCGGGTACCCGTAGTATATAATGTTACATAGTGCAGGCGCTTGCATTATAATGTAGTTTCCCAGGACTTCGGATGGAAACATTACAGTTTTAGAGAGGTTAAAGCGGCCTTGCAACGCATGCCGGGTACCCGTTGTATATAATTTTATAAAGTGCATAATTTTATAATGTTGTTTCCCGGGACTTGGTAGGGAACCATTACGGTTTAGTTGACCCCGAAGTTAAAGTGGCCTCGCAACGCATGCCGGGTACCCGCTGTATATAATTAATTTATTTACGCACAAATAGTCCATTAACAATAACAATCGGTTGCACGGTTTAGCAGTGCAAAATTTCATTATGCCGGAGCTCACTATTGTAGTTGTATTGTATTTCATTTTGCAAGTGTAAGTACTAAGTAGGTACTTTGTTGTAATATTTCACCAAAACGACGCCATTATGCTGTTGAGCATAAAATAATTTTCACTACAAATAAATTCATTAAATATCATGTTTTGATTTTTAAATGAAAAAAGTCCCCGCAAGTAAGTACCTACCTAGAACACGCGTAATGTATATATATATACAATGTTCAAATAGAACACACTTAAAAATAAAAAAAATAATTAATAAAAAAAATTGACAATTCTTTAAATTTTTCTAGTAAATTTTCAGTTCTATAAAGTTCCGTTCGAGTTCTGTAATTATTTCAGTTTTGTGATGTAACTGGTCTGTAATGATAAAACAATAGAATTTGAGTAGAACCATCACAGAACGTGAAAATTAACTTTAAAAAAGTTCAATTATTCTGTATCATCGAAACAACCTAACCTTAGTATTTATTGCATTAAAACCTAATTCGTTGTGTAGGTACCCATTCAGGTAGGTACCTTCGCATTTCCTTAGATTCCGGCAATCTTAGCTTTTTTCATCATATTTGCAATACTACCGAAATAAGTAGGTACCTACCCCGAATGAAAAACGTGTTAATTTGAACTGGCCAGCAAATATTTAAACTTCCGATGGAATCTGTGAGCGCGTATTTTGATGATTTTTTTTCGGAAAATTTCGAGTTTTGTCAGCATCTCCTGACGTATTTTATATGAGAATCATATGTTTTATTGGTGTTAAAAGTTGCGGAATCTATCCGGCTATCGTATTTTCAAAAAACATCTAGCCCGGAATCGGTTTTTCGGCGGTAATGTCGTTTTCCGAAACACAACGACCGAAACCGCCGAGAGTTCCGTTTTGTTAGGCTAAAACTTTGACATTTGAGATCTGCGTCAACGGTCCTAGCATTTTCCTTTGTGAAATAAGCGGGTTTTTTCGTCATTTTTTTTTTTCAAACGCCATCTGTCGGCGGGAAATACAACCGAGCCGAATCGAGTGATTCGAGTAGAGCTTCTAGTTTTCGCCGCCGATTCGTATCGGAGAATAAATCCCTGTATATATTTCATTTTGTCGAAAAAAATTGACTTACAGTTTTCATTCGGAATTTGCTTCAACCGAAAGTGAACCTTGAGGTGGGTGAAACGCAAAGGGCGTACTGGTCGTTTTTGCGTCGACAAAAAAGTGCGCGGAAAAAGAGCTTTCCCAAAGTGAACAATACTATATATACTAGGTTTTGCCCGTTGCAGAAGCAACTGATGGGTTAAAACATTATGCGATTTGACGTGTGAACGTGGATGAAGCTAGGAGGAGTGTGTGTTAAATTAAATATATGAAGAAACCTTAGTTCACAGTGACCTTGCAACGCATGCCGGGTACCCGTTGTATATAATGTTATGTAGTGCAGCGCTTGCATTAAAATGTAATTTGCCAGGAATTGGAATGGAACCATTACAGTTAAGTTGACCCCGAGGTTACAGTGATTTTGCAACGCATGCCGGGTACCCTTTGTATATAATGTTATAATGTAAAGCAGGCGTTTGCAAGGCGCTTGTATTATAATGTAGTTTTCAGGAACTTGGAATGGAACCATTACAGTTAAGTTGACCCCGAGGTTACAGTGATCTTGCAACGCATGCCGGGTACCCGTTGTATATAATGTTATAATATATTGCAGGCGTTTGCAAGGCGCTTGCATTATAATGTAGTTTCCCGGAACTTGGAATGGAACCATTACAGTTAAGTTGACCCCGAGATTACAGTGATGTTGCAACGCATGCCGGGTACCCTTTGTATATAATGTTATAATATAAAGCAGGCGTTTGCAAGGCGCTTGCATAATAATGTAGTTTCCCGGAACTTGGAATGGAACCATTACAGTTAAGTTGACCCCGAGATTACAGTGATGTTGCAACGCATGCCGGGTACCCGTTGTATGTAATGTTATAATACAGTGCATGCGTTTGCAAGGCGCTTGAATTATAATGTAGTTTCCCGGAACTTGGAATGGAACCATTACAGTTAAGTTGACCCCGAGGTTACAGTGTTGTTGCAACGCATGCCGGGTACCCGTTGTATATAATGTTATGTAGAAATACAAATCCCCAAAGTTGACCTTTATTGGTTAACCAACACCTCTGCCATAGGTCACCCCAAGTGGTTCGCTACGTTTGGTGATTTAGTAGGGGTGCCCGAGTTCATGGGGTGAGGTCTGTCTAGGTCTTGGAGGCGGATGCCCAGGACACACTGAACCCCAGATTCCTACCCACCCCTTAAACCCTTTTGCTTCCCAGAACTCTCATCTCCTTCCTTTCCCAAAAAAAATCCTCCACACAGCATCCCCAAAGATGACATAGGACCTGAGGGAAATTATTTTCCCCACGGCGTCCTGTGTGGAGCTCATGTAAAAAAAAAAAATTAAATGCATATAAATTCACCTTTCCCAAAAAGCCAGAAATAATTGAAAAAAAACATGTTCTTAATATATTTTCCCTTGCTTAGTTCTGCACTCCTGGTATTTATACTTTTAAAATTTTGTTTTATTCGAGTAAAAAAAAGAACAGAAAAAATATTCTTTCATAGCGTACTCTACCCCCCCCCCCCCCTTCCTCCATCCCGCAAAACCCCCTCACGGGTTCCCCTCCGCCTTCCCAGGTTACCCTCCCCCCTCCGTGGTATTTTTCCCCCCCCTCCCGCGCTCATTATTTCATTGCCGTTACATTTAGTTTTCAAACAGCTCGCGTGCCACCTATTGAAATATTTTTATGCAAATTTTGCAAAAATGCCAGAGCTCACCAGCCAATAAACAAACATAACAAAAAAAGAATTATTCAATTTGGTGCAGTCTTTCGGAAGTTATGCGCGTACATACATTTCGACGATTCATTTTTATGCAAATTTCATAATGCCAGAGCTCACCAGTAGTTTTATTTAAAACTTGTCCTTACAATAACGATAAAAACAAAAAAATAATTACCCAATTAGGTGCAGTCGTTCCGAAGTTATGCGCGTACTTACATTTCATCGATTAATTTTTAAACATATTTCAAAATGCCAGAGCTCACCAGTAGTTGTATAGAAACTTTGTCCTAACAATAAGGAACGCAACAAAAAAAGAATTATTCAATTACGTGCAGTCGTTCTGAAGTTATGAGCGTCCTTACATTTCGGCGAATCATTTTTAAACAAATTTCGTTATGCCAGAGCTCACCAGTAATTTTATTCAAAACTTGTTCTAGTAATAACAAATACAACAACGAAAGAATTATTCAATTTTGTGTATTCGCTCGGAAGCTATGCGCATTTATAGATTTCGGCGATTCATTTTAAACAAATTTTATTATTCCAGAGCTCATCAGTCGTCTTATACAAACCTTGCCCGAACAATAACGAAACCAACTCAAAAAGAATTATCCAATTTGGACCAGTCGTTCATGAGCTATAATTTATAGATGATACCCGTGGATAATTATTTATCCGTTTATGTAATTTTCAGGGTACCTACCTAGTTCATCAAAATATTCTAAAACAATATGTTATTTATATGGCAACACAAACGTTAAACTTTGTCGTAACCACCTCAAGCACAGCCTGAAAATCGAACACCTGCGCTGGTTTAAGAACATTTCCCATACAAATTACGTCAGCCAACGGTGTCATGGCCTGACTGAAAACCTCAGGTGGTTTTGGATAGTGTTCCATGTTCAGTATTGCAAGGTTGAAGAAAATAAATAAACATTTCAAATATCTACCGATTTAACAGGCTGAGAACGATGTGCATTTTCGATGTTGTTGGATTTTTCGCAAATGTCAGATATAATTGCAAAGTTTGACGCGATATTGTGAAACATTTTAAATGGGAAGCTACATATGTTTTTATTTTAAAAGTTTCTAAATCTTGTATAATTTATGATTATTAAAAGACATCTCTCGCAAAATGTTTATTTTCATCGTAATTTACCATCCCGCAAAGGGCCTTTAAAATGTCAATTTTTCTTCGGTATTTTGAAGATCGCCGTTTAATTAATTGGAATAAATTTCTAGCAAAAATCAGTTTTGTATGGGAAATTTTCGATACATCTTTCTCAACTTTTGCAGGCATTTGAAAAGAGATAGATACAATGAATTCGCTTCGAAGAAGAGTGAACCGTGGGGCCTTTGAAATCGGATGAGCTTAGAGATCAATTTGGCTTGCCAAATTTTACCAAATTTTTGCAAGCCAAAGTGACCCGTGAGGTTTCACCCACCCGAGGGGCAGAGTGGTCGCTTTTCCCCTCAAATCGAAAGTGAGGTTTTCCGTGACCTTTCCCAAAAGTGAACAATACTATATATACTAGGTTTTGCCCGTTGCAGAAGCAACTGACGGGTTTAAACACTATGCGATTTGACGTGTGAACGTGGATGAAGCGAGGAAGAGTGTGTGTTAAATTAAATATATGAAGAAACCTGAGGTTACAGTGACCTTGCAACGCATGCCGGGTACCCGTTGTATATAATGTTATGTAGTGCAGCGCTTGCATTAAAATGTAATTTCCCAGGAATTGGAATGGAACCATTACAGTTAAGTTGACCCCGAGGTTACAGTGACCTTGCAACGCATGCCGAGTAACCGTTGTATATTATGTTATAAATTGCAGGCGCTTGCATTAAAATTTTATTTCCCGGGAATTGGGATGAAACCATTACAGTAAAGTTGACCCCTAGGTTACAGTGACCTTGCAACGCATGCCGGGTACCCGTTGTATATAATGTTATATAGTGCAGGCGCTTGCATTATAATGTAGTTTCCGGGGACTTGGGATGGAACCATTAGAGTTTAGTTGACCCTGAGGTTAAAGTGGCCTTGCAACGCATGCCGGGTACCCGTAGTATATAATGTTACATAGTGCAGGCGCTTGCATTATAATGTAGTTTCCCAGGACTTCGGATGGAAACATTACAGTTTTATTGACCCCGAGGTTAAAGCGGCCTTGCAACGCATGCCGGGTACCCGTTGTATATAATTTTATAAAGGGCATAATTTTATAATGTTGTTTCCCGGGACTTGGTAGGGAACCATTACGGTTTAGTTGACCCCGAAGTTAAAGTGGCCTCGCAACGCATGCCGGGTACCGCAGTTTAGCAGTGCAAAATTTCATTATGCCGGAGCTCACTATTGTAGTTGTATTGTATTTCATTTTGCAAGTGTAAGTACTAAGTAGGTACTTTGTTGTAATATTTCACCAAAACGACGCCATTATGCTGTTGAGCATAAAATAATTTTCACTACAAATAAATTCATTCAATATCATGTTTTGATTTTTAAATGAAAAAAGTCCCCGCAAGTAAGTACCTACCTAGAACACGCGTAATGTATATATATATACAATGTTCAAATAGAACACACTTAAAAATAAAAAAAAATAATTAATAAAAAAAATTGACAATTCTTTAAATTTTTCTAGTAAATTTTCAGTTCTATAAAGTTCCGTTCGAGTTCTGTAATTATTTCAGTTTTGTGATGTTACTGGTCTGTAATGATAAAACAATAGAATTTGAGTAGAACCATCACAGAACGTGAAAATTAACATTAAAAAAGTTCAATTATTCTGTATCATCGAAACAACCTTACCTTAGTATTTATTGCATTAAAACCTAATTCATTGTGTAGGTACCCATTCAGGTAGGTACCTGCGCATTTCCTTAGATTCCGGCAATCTTAGCTTTTTTCATCATATTTGCAATACTACCGAAATAAGTAGGTACCTACCCCGAATGAAAAACGTGTTAATTTGACTGGCCAGCAAATATTTAAACTTCCGATGGAATCTGTGAGCGCGTATTTTGATGATTTTTTTTCGGAAAATTTCCAGTTTTGTCAGCATCTCCTGACGTATTTTATATGAGAATCATATGTTTTATTGGTGTTAAAAGTTGCGGAATCTATCCGGCTATCGTATTTTCAAAAAACATCTAGCCCGGAATCGGTTTTTCGGCGGTAATGTCGTTTTCCGAAAAACAACGACCGAAACCGCCGAGAGTTCCGTTTTGTTAGGCTAAAAATTTGACATCTGAGATCCTGACCTATGTCAATAGTCCTATATAGCATTTTCCTTTGTGAAATTAGCGGGTTTTTTCCTAAATTTTTTTTTTCAAACGCCGTCTGTCGGCGGGAAATATAATCGAGTGATTCGAGTAGAGCTTCTAGTTTTCGCCGCCGATTCGTATCGGAGAATAAATCCCTGTATATATTTCATTTTGTCGGAAAAAAATTACCCCCAGTTTCCATTCGGAATTTGCTTCAACCGAAAGTGAACCTTGAGGTGGGTGAAACGCAAAGGGCGTACTGGTCGTTTTTGCGTCGACGAAAAAGTGAGCTTTTCCCGACCTACCCCAAAACTAAACAATACTATATACTAGGTTTTGCCCGTTGCAGAAGCAACTGACGGGTTAAGACACTATGCGATTTGACGTGTGAACGTGGATGAAGCGAGGAAGAGTGTGTGTTAAATTAAATATACGAAGAAACCTGAGGTTACAGTGACCTTGCAACGCATGCCGGGTACCCGTTGTATATAACGTAATGTAGTGCAGCGCTTGCATTAAAATGTAATTTCCCAGGAATTGGAATGGAACCATTACAGTTAAGTTGACCCCGAGGTTACAGTGACCTTGCAACGCATGCCGAGTAACCGTTGTATATTATGTTATAAATTGCAGGCGCTTGCATTAAAATTTTATTTCCCGGGAATCAGGATGAAACCATTACAGTAAAGTTGACCCCTAGGTTACAGTGACCTTGCAACGCATACCGGGTACCCGTTGTATATAATGTTATATAGTGCAGGCGCTTGCTTTAAAATGTTATTTCCCGGGAATTGGGATGGAACCATTACAGTTAAGTTGACCCCGAGGTTACAGTGACCTTGCAACGCATGCCGTGTACCCGTTGTATATTATGTTATAAATTGCAGGCGCTTGCATTAAAATTTTATTTCCCGGGAATCGGGATGAAACCATTACAGTAAAGTTGACCCCTAGGTTAAAGTCGCCTTGCAACGCATACCGGGTACCCGTTGTATATAATTTTATATAGTGCAGGTGCTTGCATTATAATGTAGTTTCCCGGTACTTGGGATGGAACCATTATAATTAAGTTGACCCCGAGGTTACAGTGACCTTGCAACGCATGCCGGGTACCCGTTGTATATACTGTTATATAGTGCAGGCGCTTGCATTATAATGTAGTTTCCCAGGACTTCGGATGGAAACATTACAGTTTTATTGACCCCGAGGTTAAAGCGGCCTTGCAACGCATGCCGGGTACCCGTTGTATATAATGTTATGTAGTGCAGCGCTTGCATTAAAATGTAATTTCCCAGGAATTGGAATGGAACCATTACAGTTAAGTTGATCCCGAGGTTACAGTGACCTTGCAACGCATGCCGAGTAACCGTTGTATATCATGTTATATATTGCAGGCACTTGCTTTAAAATATTATTTCCCGGGAATTGGGATGGAACCATTACAGTTAAGTTGACCCCGAGGTTACAGTGACCTTGCAACGCATGCCGTGTACCCGTTGTATATATTGTTATAAATTGCAGGCGCTTGCATTAAAATTTTATTTCCCGGGAATCGGGATGAAACCATTACAGTAAAGTTGACCCCTAGGTTAAAGTCGCCTTGCAACGCATACCGGGTACCCGTTGTATATAATTTTATATTTATGTGCAGGTGCTTGCATTATAATGTAGTTTCCCGGTACTTGGGATGGAACCATTATAATTAAGTTGACCCCGAGGTTACAGTGACCTTGCAACGCATGCCGGGTACCCGTTGTATATACTGTTATATAGTGCAGGCGCTTGCATTATAATGTAGTTTCCCAGGACTTCGGATGGAAACATTACAGTTTTATTGACCCCGAGGTTAAAGCGGCCTTGCAACGCATGCCGGGTACCCGTTGTATATAATTTTATAAAGTGCATAATTTTATAATGTTGTTTCCCGGGACTTGGTAGGGAACCATTACGGTTTAGTTGACCCCGAAGTTAAAGTGGCCTCGCAACGCATGCCGGGTACCCGCTGTATATAATTAATTTATTTACGCACAAATAGTCCATTAACAATAACAATCGGTTGCACGGTTTAGCAGTGCAAAATTTCATTATGCCGGAGCTCACTATTGTAGTTGTATTGTATTTCATTTTGCAAGTGTAAGTACTAAGTAGGTACTTTGTTGTAATATTTCACCAAAACGACGTCATTATGCTGTTGAGCATAAAATAATTTTCACTATAAATAAATTCATTCAATATCATGTTTTGATTTTTAAATGAAAAAAGTCCCTGGAAGTAAGTACCTGCCTAGAACACGCGTAATTATTTTTTTTATTTAACAATGTCCAAATAGAACACACTTAAAAATAAAAAAAAATAATTAATTAAAAAAATTGACAATTCTTTAAATTTTTCTAGTAAATTTTCAGTTCTATAAAGTTCCGTTCGAGTTCTGTAATTATTTCAGTTTTGTGATGTAACTGGTCTGTAATGATAAAACAATAGAATTTGAGTAGAACCATCACAGAACGTGAAAATTAACTTTAAAAAAGTTCAATTATTCTGTATCATCGAAACAACCTTACCTTAGTATTTATTGCATTAAAACCTAATTCGTCGTGTAGGTACCCATTCAGGTAGGTACCTGCGCATTTCCTTAGATTCCGGCAATCTTAGCTTTTTTCATCATATTTGCAATACTACCGAAATAAGTAGGTACCTACCCCGAATGAAAAACGTATTAATTTGAACTGGCCAGGAATATTTAAACTTCCGATGGAATCTGTGAGCACGTATTTTGATGATTTTTTTTCGGAAAATTTCGAGTTTTGTCAGCATCTCCTGACGTATTTTATATGAGAATCATATGTTTTATTGGTGTTAAAAGTTGCGGAATCTATCCGGCTATCGTATTTTCAAAAAACATCTAGCCCAGAATCGGTTTTTCGGCGGTAATGTCGTTTTCCGAAAAACAACGACCGAAACCGCCGAGAGTTCCGTTTTGTTAGGCTAAAAATTTGACATCTAAGATTTTGACCATAGACCTAGCATTTTCCTTTGAGGAAAATGCTAAGTCTTTTTTTGTCATTTTTTTTTTGAAACGCTATCTGTCGGCGGGAAATACAACCGAGCCGAATCGAGTGATTCGAGTAGAGCTTCTAGTTTTCGCCGCCGATTCGTATCGGAGAATAAATCCCTGTATATATTTCATTTTGTCGAAAAAAAAGTGCTTACAGTTTTCATTCGGAATTTGCTTCAACCGAAAGTGAACCTTGAGGTGGATGAAACGCAAAGGGCGTACTGGTCGTTTTTGCGTCGACGAAAAAGTGAGCTTTTCCCGACCTATCCCAAAACCAAGCATTAATATATAACTAGGTTTTGCCCGTTGCAGCGGCAACTAACGGGTTAAAACACTATGCGATTTGACGTGTGAACGTGGATGAAGCGAGGAGCGGGTGTGTGTTAAATTAAATATATGAAGAAACCTGAGGTTACAGTGACCTTGCAACGCAAGCCGGGTACCCGTTGTGTATAATGTTATGTAGTGCAGCGCTTGCATTAAAATGTAATTTCCCAGGAATTGGAATGGAACCATTACAGTTAAGTTGACCCCGAGGTTACAGTGACCTTGCAACGCATGCCGAGTAACCGTTGTATATCATGTTATATATTGCAGACACTTGCTTTAAAATGTTATTTTCCGGGAATTGGGATGGAACCATTACAGTTAAGTTGACCCCGAGGTTACAGTGACCTTGCAACGCATGCCGTGTACCCGTTGTATATTATGTTATAAATTGCAGGCGCTTGCATTAAAATTTTATTTCCCGGGAATTGGGATGGAACCATTACAGTAAAGTTGACCCCGAGGTTACAGTGACCTTGCAACGCATGCCAGGTACCAGTTGTATATAAGATTCTCCCAGCCAGATTCTCCCAACCTTTCGCTTTGCACCGCAGTGTGAGGAATAGATTCATACGTCCGTTACTCCTGGCCACACTGACCCCCAGATTCCTACCCACCCCTCATACCCTTTTCCTTCCCATATTTTCTTCTCCTTCCTTTCCCTTAAAAAACCCTCCGCACAGCATCCTCAAAGATGACATAGGCCCTTAGGGAAATTGTTTTCCTCGGTTCCTCCTGCGTGGTTGTTAAAAAAAAAACTTCCATTTTTCAAGTTAAGCTTAACGTTTTGTGAAAGTTCTGTTCAAATTCTATTCGAGTTCTGTAATTATTTATGATACCATAATTATTGGAAGGCTGTTTATCTCTCCAGCCAGATTCTCTCAACCCTTCGCCTTGCACCGCAGTGTGAGGAATAGATTCATACGTCCGTCGCTCTTGGCCACACTGACCACCAGATTCCTACCCACCCCTCATACCATTTTCCTTCCCACATCTTCTTCTCCTTCCTTTCCCTTAAAAAACCCTCCACACAGCATCCTCAAAGACGACATAGGCCCCTAGGGAAATTGTTTTCCTCGGTGCCTCCTGTATGGAGCTAATGTAAAAAAAAAAGTTTAGCAATGCATAATTTCATGATGCCAGAGCTCAATATTGTATATAGAAACCAATTAATGGTTCCCGGGGTGGCGATTCCAATTCCACGTTGAATGATTATCATTAAAATGCAAAATACAAAAAAAAGCGCTATGTAAACTTCATATTTTTGGAAAAAATGATCCCATTCAACTTCTAGTAATTTCATCACATATTTACAAAAAAAACATACACAATATCATCATGTGCAGTAGCCTACTCAGATTCTGAGTAGGTACCCACACATCTGTAAAAAAAAGTAATTAAAAATTTATAAAATTTAGTATATCCGAATGTAAATGAAGCAATCTACGCTTTTTTCCGATGCGTAAAACAAAAACTTTAGCATTTCATTTGGACAGAAAATAAGATAAAAGTTCTCTCATACCTAGTACCTACCTACTAACACACAATATATTCGTGTTCCTAGTTACCTACGTATTTTTACAAAACAAATAATTGCACCAACCAATTACCCATGTAATGTAATTTTAGTTAAATGTACAGAATAAATAGTTCCAATACACGTAGGTACTGAAGCATTTTTGAAAATTCCATCTTTGATTACTTCCTTTTATTTTATATCATAATTTTAAAGTAAATAAGTTCCTACTCATAGTGAATATTGTCATTTGAATTAATAAGCAATAACATCTCTATGCCGTCACTCTGATTGGACATCGGAATAGAATTCCAATCTCTCTCCTGATTGGCTGAAAGCTAAAAAAGATAGGGTCCGCCAATATTTCCTTACTCATTTTTAACAAACACAATTTGATGAACAAAAATTTTTTTTTTTTTTAAATCGACCCTTTGATTTTATTTTTTGAAAATATCATCTATCAAGTGTCCACCTTTCAAATTTAGCCACGCCAATACTATTTTCGTAATAAATAGTTATTCAGAACGAAAAATGTATTGAAATTTAAAAAAAAACTACGTATCTCATTTTGAAAAAAAATTATACGCTGCGAAAATCTTTGTCGCAACGGCCCGACTCCATTATCTAAAAACAAAAAAAAATAAGAAAACATTATTAATACTATTACAAATTTAATCAATATAATATTTCCAACGGTATTTTTTTTACCACCCTGCACTTACATTCGTAAACTGGCACGCAACGAAAATCGGCATTATTTTAGTGAGAACGCATTAAGTACCTACCTATCCTGTAATAAATAACATTCTATGGCGCCTTTATTTTCTTGATATGTTGACCATCTTGAGTTGAGTGATTTAAATGAAAGAACATTCTTCATAAGCCGGTAGGTACCTACCTCGAACATACCGGGAAAAATAATATTGGTGTAGGTAGGTACCTACGCTTATTCTCAATAAATACTTGGCCAATTTGCAATAATTCAATGGAACGGTAGGTACCTATCGCGTTATAAATTGTGTTTTTTTAAATTTTCATATGGCCAGCGATTTTTACACTCTCGAAGAATTTACGAACACGTTTTTGACATGAAAATGTGTAATATTTGGCAGCATTTCCTGACATATTTTATATGAGAATCATATGTATTATTGTTATTAAAAGTTGCGGAATCTTTCCGGCTATCGTATTTTTAAAAAACATCTAGCCCGGAATCGGTTTTTCGGCGGCAATGTCGTTTTCCGAAAAACAACGACCCAAACCGCCGAGAGTTCCGTTTTGTTAGGCTAAAACTTTGACATTTGAGATCCTGACCTATGTCAATAGTCCTAGCATTTTCCTTTGTGAAATAAGCGGGTTTTTTCGTCATTTTTTTTTTTCAAACGCCATCTGTCGGCGGGAAATACAACCGAGCCGGATCGAGTGATTCGAGTAGAGCTTCTAGTTTTCGCCGCCGATTCGTATAGGAGAATAAATCCCTGTATATATTTCATTTTGTCGAAAAAAATATACTCCCAGCTTCTTGTCTGAATTTGCTTCAACCGAAAGTGAACCTTAAGGTGGGTGAAACGTAAAGGGCAGAGTGGTCGTTTTTCGCGTCAAGGAAAAAGTGCGCGGTCGATAAACTGTGTATTAATATATACTAGCGGGGCCCGTTGCAAAAATGCAACTAACGGGTTAAAAAATTATGCGATTTGCGTGTGAACGTGGATGAAGCGAGGAGGAGTGTGTGTTTAATTAAATATATGAAGAAACCTGAGGTTACAGTGACCTTGCAACGCATGCCGGGTACCCGTTGTATATAATGTTATGTAGTGCAGCGCTTGCATTAAAATGTAATTTCCCAGGAATTGGAATGGAACCATTACAGTTAAGTTGATCCCGAGGTTACAGTGACCTTGCAACGCATGCCGAGTAACCGTTGTATATCATGTTATATATTGCAGGCACTTGCTTTAAAATATTATTTCCCGGGAATTGGGATGGAACCATTACAGTTAAGTTGACCTCGAGGTTACAGTGACCTTGCAACGCATGCCGTGTACCCGTTATATATTATGTTATAAATTGCAGGCGCTTGCATTAAAATTTTATTTCCCGGGAATCGGGATGAAACCATTACAGTAAAGTTGACCCCTAGGTTAAAGTCGCCTTGCAACGCATACCGGGTACCCGTTGTATATAATTTTATATAGTGCAGGTGCTTGCATTATAATGTAGTTTCCCGGTACTTGGGATGGAACCATTATAATTAAGTTGACCCCGAGGTTACAGTGACCGTGCAACGCATGCCGGGTACCCGTTGTATATACTGTTATAAAGTGCAGGCGCTTGCATTATAATGTAGTTTCCCAGGACTTCGGATGGAAACATTACAGTTTTATTGACCCCGAGGTTAAAGCGGCCTTGCAACGCATGCCGGGTACCCGTTGTATATAATTTTATAAAGTGCATAATTTTATAATGTTGTTTCCCGGGACTTGGTAGGGAACCATTACGGTTTAGTTGACCCCGAAGTTAAAGTGGCCTCGCAACGCATGCCGGGTACCCGCTGTATATAATTAATTTATTTACGCACAAATAGTCCATTAACAATAACAATCGGTTGCACGGTTTAGCAGTGCAAAATTTCATTATGCCGGAGCTCACTATTGTAGTTGTATTGTATTTCATTTTGCAAGTGTAAGTACTAAGTAGGTACTTTGTTGTAATATTTCACCAAAACGACGCCATTATGCTGTTGAGCATAAAATAATTTTCACTACAAATAAATTCATTCAATATCATGTTTTGATTTTTAAATGAAAAAAGTCCCCGCAAGTAAGTACCTACCTAGAACACGCGTAATGTATATATATATATTTTATTATTTTTATTTATTTAACAATGTTCAAATAGAACACACTTAAAAATAAAAAAATAATAATTAATAAAAAAAATTGACAATTCTTTAAATTTTTCTAGTAAATTTTCAGTTCTAGATAGTTCCGTTCGAGTTCTGTAATTATTTTAGTTTTGCAATGTAACTGACCTTTAATGATAAAATAACAGAACTTGAGTAGAACCAATAAAGAACGTGAAAATTAACTTTAAAAAAAGTTGAATTATTCAGTATCATCGAAACAACCTTACCATTGCATTAAAACCTAATTAATTGTGTATCTACGTATTCGGGTAGGTACCTGCGCATTTTCTTCTCTTTGCTTTTTTCATCATATTTGCAATACTACCGAAATAAGTAGGTACCTACCCCGAATAAATAACGTGTTAATTTGAACTGGCTAGAAAAATTTAAACTTCCGATGGAATCTTTAAGCGCGTGTTTTGGTGATTTTCTTTCGGAAAATGTCGAATTTCGTCAGCATCTCCTGAACTATTTTATATGGGATGGGCATACAATTTTGGTTTTAAAAGTTGCGGAATTCTCTATTGTATTAGATTTTTGAAAAACATCCGAGCCGGGATCGGTTTTGGGGCCGCAATGCCGCGTACCGTAAAACCACTACCGAAAACCGTGAAAAGTCTGCTTTGTTAGGCTAAAAATTTGACGTCTGAGATCCCTGACCTGACTCAATATTCCTAGCATTTTCATTTGCATCGAAACTGATGGCCAAAATGACATCATTTTTTTTGAAACGCGAACCTGTCGGCGGGAAATGTAACCTGGCCGAATTGAGTGTAATTTTACTATTAGTTCTAGTTTTCGCCGTTGATTCGCGTCAGTTTTTCTGTAAATAAGGCGCTAATTTTGTCGAAAAAAACTGACCTCGCAAAATCAAAGTACTGAGGGTGCACTGAATTTGCTTTAACCGAAAGTGAACCTTGAGGTGGGTGAAACGTAAAGGGCGTACTGGTCGTTTTTGCGTCAACGAAAAAGTGCGCGGAAAAAGAGCTCTCCCAAACCAAACATTAATATATACTAGGTTTTGCCCGTTGCAGAAGCAACTGACGGGTTAAGACACTATGCGATTTGACGTGTGAACGTGGATGAAGCGAGGAGGAGTGTGTGTTAAATTAAATATATGAAGAAACCTGAGTTCACAGTGGCCTTGCAACGCATGCCGGGTACCCGTTGTATATAATGTTATGTAGTGCAGCGCTTGCATTAAAATGTAATTTCCCAGGAATTGGAATGGAACCATTACAGTTAAGTTGATCCCGAGGTTACAGTGACCTTGCAACGCATGCCGAGTAACCGTTGTATATCATGTTATATATTGCAGGCACTTGCTTTAAAATGTTATTTCCCGGGAATTGGGATGGAACCATTACAGTTAAGTTGACCCCGAAGTTACAGTGACCTTGCAACGCATGCCGTGTACCCGTTGTATATTATGTTATAAATTGCAGGCGCTTGCATTAAAATTTTATTTCCCGGGAATCGGGATGAAACCATTACAGTAAAGTTGACTCCTAGGTTACAGTGACCTTGCAACGCACGCCGGGTACCCGTTGTATATAATGTTACATAGTGCAGGCGCTTGCATTATTATGTAGTTTCCGGGGACTTGGGATGGAACCATTACAGTTTAGTTGACCCTTAGGTTAAAGTGGCCTTGCAACGCATGCCGGGTACCCGTTGTATATAATTTTATAAAGTGCATAATTTTATAATGTTGTTTCCCGGGACTTGGTAGGGAACCATTACGGTTTAGTTGACCCCGAAGTTAAAGTGGCCTCGCAACGCATGCCGGGTACCCGCTGTATATAATTAATTTATTTACGCACAAATAGTCCATTAATAATAACAATCGGTTGCACGGTTTAGCAGTGCAAAATTTCATTATGCCGGAGCTCACTATTGTAGTTGTATTGTATTTCATTTTGCAAGTGTAAGTACTAAGTAGGTACTTTGTTGTAATATTTCACCAAAACGACGCCATTATGCTGTTGAGCATAAAATAATTTTCACTATAAATAAATTCATTCAATATCATGTTTTGATTTTTAAATGAAAAAAGTCCCCGCAAGTAAGTACCTACCTAGAACACGCGTAATGTATATATATATATATATATATATATTTTTTTTTATTTAACAATGTTCAAATAGAACACACTTAAAAATAAAAAATAATAATTAATAAAAAAAATTGACAATTCTTTAAACTTTTCTAGTAAATTTTCAGTTCTATAAAGTTCCGTTCGAGTTCTGTAATTATTTCAGTTTTGTGATGTAACTGGTCTGTAATGATAAAACAATAGAATTTGAGTAGAACCATCACAGAACGTGAAAATTAACTTAAAAAAAGTTCCATTATTCTGTATCATCGAAACAACCTTACCGTAGTATTTATTGCATTAAAACCTAATTCGTTGTGTAGGTACCCATTCAGGTAGGTACCTGCGCATTTCCTTAGATTCCGGCAATCTTAGCTTTTTTCATCATATTTGCAATACTACCGAAATAAGTAGGTACCTACCCCGAATGAAAAACGTATTAATTTGAACTGGCCAGGAATATTTAAACTTCCGATGGAATCTGTGAGCGCGTATTTTGATGATTTTTTTTCGGAAAATTTCGTGTTTCGTCAGCATCTCCTGACGTATTTTATATGAGAATCATATGTTTTATTGGTGTTAAAAGTTGCGGAATCTATCCGGCTATCGTATTTTCAAAAAACATCTAGCCCGGAATCGGTTTTTCGGCGGTAATGTCGTTTTCCGAAAAACAACGACCGAAACCGCCGAGAGTTCCGTTTTGTTAGGCTAAAAATTTGACATCTTAGATTTTGACCATAGACCTAGCATTTTCCTTTGAGGAAAATGCTAAGTCTTTTTTTGTCATTTTTTTTTTGAAACGCTATCTGTCGGCGGGAAATACAACCGAGCCGAATCGAGTGATTCGAGTAGAGCTTCTAGTTTTCGCCGCCGATTCGTATCGGAGAATAAATCCCTGTATATATTTCATTTTGTCGAAAAAAATTTGCTTACAGTTTTCAGTCCCAATTTGCTTCAACCGAAAGTGAACCTTGAGGTGGGTGAAACGCAAAGGGCGTACTGGTCGTTTTTGCGTCAACCAAAAAGTGCGCGGAAAAAGACCTCTCCCAAAACCAAACAATACTATATATATATTAATATATATATACTAGCGGGGCCCGTTGCAAAAATGCAACTAACGGGTTAAAAAATTATGCGATTTGCTTGTGAACGTGGATGAAGCGAGGAGGAGTGTGTGTTAAATTAAATATATGAAGAAACCTGAAGTTACAGTGACCTTGCAACGCATGCCGTGTACCCGTTGTATATAATGTTATGTAGTGCAGCGCTTGCATTAAAATGTAATTTCCCAGGAATTTGAATAGAACCATTACAGTTAAGTTGACCATGAGGTTACAGTGACCTTGCAACGCATGCCGAGCAACCGTTGTATATCATTTTATATATTGCAGGCACTTGCTTTAAAATGTTATTTCCCGGGAATGGGGATGGAACCATTACAGTTAAGTTGACCCCGAGGTTACAGTGACCTTGCAACGCATGCCGGGAACCCGTTGTATATAATGTTATAATATAGTGCAGACGTTTGCAAGGCGCTTGCATTATAATGTAGTTTCCCGGAACTTGGAATGGAACCGTTACAGTTAAGTTGACCCCGAGGTTACAGTGATCTTGCAACGCATGCCGGGTAACCGTTGTATATAATGTTATGTAGAAATAAAAATCCCCAAAGATGACCTTTATTGGATAACCAACACTCATGCCGTAGGTCACTCCAAGTGGTTCGCTACGTTTGGTGATTTAGTAGGGGTGCCCGGATTTATGGGGTGAGGTTTGTCTAGGTCTTGGAGGCGGATGACCAGGACACACTGAACCCCAGATTTCTACCCACCCCTTAAACCCTTTTCCTTCTCAGAACTCTCATCTCCTTCTTTGCCTTAAAAAACCCTCCACCCAGCATCTCCAAAGATGACATGACCGTGAGGGAAATTATTTTCCTCAGGGTCTCCTGTGTGGAGCTTTTTCCTCCCCCCCTCTCGCGCCTCATTAATTCATTCCCGGTACATTTAGTTTTCAAAAAGCGAGAAATGTGCACCTACTTCGGTCGCCCGGTTCATTATTGTATCCCGATTGATCATTATTGTATTCAGAAACCATCGCGGGAATGCACACATCAAATTCCAAAAGTCTCATCGCAATCGGATGAACCAACACCGCTGTCAAAGGTCACCTAAGTGGTTCGCTACGTTTGATGACTTAGCAGGGGTGCCCGGGTTCATGGGATGAGGTTTGTCTAGGTCTTGGTGGCGGATACGTTTGACCTACCACTGCATGGCGGGCTGGATCGGAGGAGACTGATTGAGGGAGGCTTTTTATCTCTCCAGCCAGATTCTCCCAACCCTTCGCCTCGCACCGCAGTGTGAGGAATAGATTCATACGTCCGTTACTCCTGGCCACACTGACCCCCAGATTCCTACCCACCCCTCATACCCTTTTCCTTCTTATATCTTCTTCTCCTTTCTTTCCCTCAAAAAACCCTCCACACAGCATCCTCAAAGATGACATAGGCCCCTAGGGAAATTGTTTTCCTCGGTGCCTCCTGTGTGGAGCTAATGTAAAAAAAAAGTTTAGCAATGCATAATTTCATGATGCCAGAGCTCACTATTGTATATAGAAACCAATGAATGGTTCCCGGGGCGGCGATACCAATTCCACGTTGAATGATTATCATTAAAATACAAAATACAAAAAAAGCGGTATGTAAATTTAATATTTTTGAAAAAAATTATACCATTCCACTTCAAGCAATTTTATTATACATTTACAAAAAAATCATAAGCAATATCATCAGATTTTGAGTTGTTATGTGCATGTAGGTACCCGCATAGATTCTATGTAGAGGTACCTGCACATACGTAAAAAAAACATATGAAATATATTTAGGCTGGGTTTTTCAAAAAAATTATTTAAAAATCTTCAATTTTTCAAGTTAATTTTAACGTTCTGTGAAAGTTCTGTTCAAATTCTATTCAAGTTCCGTAATTATTTGTGTTTTGAAATAATAGTTTAAATAAATAATAATAAATATTATAAGTTTTGAAGATAATTGAATAAATAAAAACCGCACATTACGTGAAAATGAACTTTACTAATTTAAAAATAACATTCATACCAACAGTGGTTATCCAGAAGCAACCTCCGTGTTCCTACATATTTCAAAAATTACCATCTTGGATGATTTTTTTCATTTCATATCTTTATTTTTCGATTTAACATTTAAAGGAAAGAATCTCGTAAGCCGGTACCTACCTAGTACATACCGAGAAAAATAATGTTGGTGTAGGTACCTACTTACGCGTTTTCTCAATAAATACTTAGCGAATTAGCAATAATTCAATAGAACGGTAGGTACCTACCGCGATTTTCTGCATTTAAATCTTTCACATTTTAAACGCCAGTACCTACCTCGAGTTTATATTAACTGGCTGGAAAATTATGCATTGTTGATGATAGATCGATTTCAGAAAATGTCAGAAAAATTTCAATATTTGATGCAATATAGTGTAACATTTTAAATGGGAAGCTACACATGTTTTTATTTTAAAAGTTTCTTAAACTTGTATACCTTCTATTTAATCAAAAACATTTCGTGCAAAATGTTTGCTTTCGCCGCAATCTAAGTTCCCGCAAAGGGCCTTTAAAATGTCAATTTTTCTACGCTATTAAAGAGAACGCCGTTAAAAAAATTCGAATAAATCCCTAGAAAAATCAGTTTTGTATGGGAAATCTCTTTACTGAACGGTTCGACGTTTTTTAACGTGTGAACCTGTCGGCGAGAAATATAACTGAGGTCGAATTTCTTCGTCGGTGAGAGATCTAATTGTAGTTTTCGCCGTTTGGGAGCGCTGTTGACCCTGCGTCATCTTTTTTATATGAAATCTGGTCTGACCCGCAGAGAACGCCGTCCGTGCCCCCTTTCGGGCCAAATTGATCTCTGCGGTCGGCGAAACTCGAGGAGCGACGGTCGATTATCGCCTGCGGGCCGAGGGGGGCGAGGGAAATCGAAAGGGCGTAAGCGTCTTTTTCGTTTTTAAGCGACAATACGCCGTGAGGTCTTGCGGATCGAGGGGGAAAAGAGTCGATTATCGGATCACCAAAACGCGTTTTTTTGGAACGGCCGTTTGTATGAAATCCCGGTCCACAAGCCTTGCTAGTCCAAATCGACCTCTGCGGTCGGTGAAACTGGACAGGCAGAGTGGTCGATTTTCGCCTGTACCCGGAGGGCTAAAAAAAAAAGTGAGTTTTCCTGACCTACCCCAAAACCAAACATTAATATATATACTAGCGGGGCCCGTTGCAAAAATGCAACTGACGGGTTAAAACACTATGCGATTTGACGTGTGAACGTGGATGAAGCGAGTAGGAGTGTGTGTTAAATTAAATATATGAAGAAACCTGAGTTCACAGTGACCTTGCAACGCATGCCGGGTACCCGTTGTATATAATGTTATGCAGTGCAGCGCTTGCATTAAAATGTAATTTCCCAGGAATTGGAATGGAACCATTACAGTTAAGTTGACCCCGAGGTTACAGTGACCTTGCAACGCATGCCGAGTAACCGTTGTATATCATGTTATATATTGCAGGCACTTGCTTTAAAATGTTATTTCCCGGGAATCGGGATGAAACCATTACAGTAAAGTTGACCCCTAGGTTACAGTGACCTTGCAACGCATGCCGGGTACCCGTTGTATATAATGTTATATAGTGCAGGCGCTTGCATTATAATGTAGTTTCCGGGGACTTGGGATGGAACCATTACAGTTTAGTTGACCCTTAGGTTAAAGTGGCCTTGCAACGCATGCCGGGTACCCGTAGTATATAATGTTATGTAGTGCAGCGCTTGCATTAAAATGTAATTTCCCAGGAATTGGAATGGAACCATTACAGTTAAGTTGACCCCGAGGTTACAGTGACCTTGCAACGCATGCCGAGAAACCGTTGTATATTATGTTATAAATTGCAGGCGCTTGCATTAAAATTTTATTTCTCGGTAATCGGGATGAAACCATTACAGTAAAGTTGACCCCTAGGTTACAGTGACCTTGCAACGCATACCGAGTACCCGTTGTATATAATGTTATATAGTGCAGGCGCTTGCTTTAAAATGTTATTTCCCGGGAATTGGGATGGAACCATTACAGTTAAGTTGACCCCGAGGTTACAGTGACCTTGCAACGCATGCCGTGTACCCGTTGTATATTATGTTATAAATTGCAGGCGCTTGCATTAAAATTTTATTTCCCGGGAATCGGGATGAAACCATTACAGTAAAGTTGACCCCTAGGTTACAGTGACCTTGCAACGCATGCCGGGTACCCGTTGTATATAATGTTATATAGTGCAGGCGCTTGCATTATAATGTAGTTTCCGGGGACTTGGGATGGAACCATTACAGTTTAGTTGACCCTTAGGTTAAAGTGGCCTTGCAACGCATGCCGGGTACCCGTAGTATATAATGTTACATAGTGCAGGCGCTTGCATTATAATGTAGTTTCCCAGGACTTCGGATGGAAACATTACAGTTTTATTGACCCCGAGGTTAAAGCGGCCTTGCAACGCATGCCGGGTACCCGTTGTATATAATTTTATAAAGTGCATAATTTTATAATGTTGTTTCCCGGGACTTGGTAGGGAACCATTACGGTTTAGTTGACCCCGAAGTTAAAGTGGCCTCGCAACGCATGCCGGGTACCCGCTGTATATAATTAATTTATTTACGCACAAATAGTCCATTAACAATAACAATCGGTTGCACGGTTTAGCAGTGCAAAATTTCATTATGCCGGAGCTCACTATTGTAGTTGTATTGTATTTCATTTTGCAAGTGTAAGTACTAAGTAGGTACTTTGTTGTAATATTTCACCAAAACGACGCCATTATGCTGTGGAGCATAAAATAATTTTCACTACAAATAAATTCATTCAATATCATGTTTTGATTTTTAAAGGAAAAAAAGTCCCCGCAAGTAAGTACCTACATAGAAAACGCGTAATGAATATATATATATATACAATGTTCAAATAGAACACACTTAAAAATAAAAAAAATAATTAATAAAAAAAATTGACAATTCTTAAAATTTTTCTAGTAAATTTTCAGTTCTATAAAGTTCCGTTCGAGTTCTGTAATTATTTCAGTTTTGTGATGTAACTGGTCTGTAATGATAAAACAATAGAATTTGAGTAGAACCATCACAGAACGTGAAAATTAACTTAAAAAAAGTTCCATTATTCTGTATCATCGAAACAACCTTACCGTAGTATTTATTGCATTAAAACCTAATTCGTTGTGTAGGTACCCATTCAGGTAGGTACCTGCGCATTTCCTTAGATTCCGGCAATCTTAGCTTTTTTCATCATATTTGCAATACTACCGAAATAAGTAGGTACCTACCCCGAATGAAAAACGTGTTAATTTGAACTGGCCGGCAATATTTAAACTTCCGATGGAATCTGTGAGCACGTATTTTGATGATTTTTTTTCGGAAAATTTCGAGTTTTGTCAGCATCTCCTGACGTATTTTATATGAGAATCATATGTTTTATTGGTGTTAAAAGTTGCGGAATCTATCCGGCTATCGTATTTTCAAAAAACATCTAGCCCGGAATCGGTTTTTCGGCGGTAATGTCGTTTTCCGAAAAACAACGACCGAAACCGCCGAGAGTTCCGTTTTGTTAGGCTAAAAATTTGACATCTGAGATCCTGACCTATGTCAATAGTCCTATATAGCATTTTCCCTTGTGAAATTAGCGGGTTTTTTCGTCACTTTTTTTTTTCAAACGCCGTCTGTCGGCGGGAAATACAACCGAGCCGAATCGAGTGATTCGAGTAGAGCTTCTAGTTTTCGCCGCCGATTCGTATCGGAGAATAAATCCCTGTATATATTTTTTTTGTCGAAAAAAAAAGGATCCCAGCTTCTTGTCTGAATTTGCTTCGACCGAAAGTGAACCTTGAGGTTGGTGAAACGCAAAGGGCGTACTGGTCATTTTTGCGCCGACAAAAAAGTGAGTGAGTTTTCCCCAAAGTGAACAATACTATATATACTAGGTTTTGCCTGTTGCAGAAGCAACTGACGGGTTAAAACACTTTGCGATTTGCGTGTGAATGTGGATGAAGCGAGGAGGAGTGTGTGTTAAATTAATTATATGAAGAAACCTGAGGTTACAGTGACTTTGCAACGCATGCCGGGTACCCGTTGTATATAATGTTATAATATAGTGCAGGCATTTGCAAGGCGCTTGCATAATAATGTAGTTTCCCTGAACTTGGAATGGAATACAGTTAAGTTGATCCCGAGGTTACAGTGATGTTGCAACGCATGCCGGGAACCCTTTGTATATAATGTTATAATATAAAACAGGCGTTTGCAAGGCGCTTGTATTATAATGTAGTTTCTCGGAACTTAGAATGGAACCATTACAGTTAAGTTGACCCCGAGGTTACAGCGATCTTGCAACGCATGCCGGGTACCCTTTGTATATAATGTTATAATATAAAGCAGGCGTTTGCAAGGCGCTTGCATTATAATGTAGTTTCCCGGAACTTGGAATGGAACCATTACAGTTAAGTTGACCCCGAGATTACAGTGATGTTGCAACGCATGCCGGGTACCCGTTGTATATAATGTTATAATACATTGCATGCGTTTGCAAGGCGCTTGAATTATAATGTAGTTTCCCGGAACTTGGAATGGAACCATTACAGTTAAGTTGACCCCGAGGTTACAGCGATGTTGCAACGCATGCCGGGTACCCTTTGTATATAATGTTATAATATAAAGCAGGCGTTTGCAAGGCGCTTGTATTATAATGTAGTTTCCAGGAACTTGGAATGGAACCATTACAGTTAAGTTGACCCCGAGATTACAGTGATCTTGCAACGCATGCCGGGTACCCTTTGTATATAATGTTATAATATAAAGCAGGCGTTTGTAAGGCGCTTGCATTATAATGTAGTTTTCCGGAACTTGGAATGGAACCATTACAGTTAAGTTGACCCCGAGATTACAGTAATGTTGCAACGCATGCCGGGTACCCGTTGTATATAATGTTATAATACAGTGCATGCGTTTGCAAGGCGCTTGAATTATAATGTAGTTTCCCGGAACTTGGAATGGAACCATTACAGTTAAGTTGACCCCGAGGTTACAGTGTTGTTGCAACGCATGCCAGGTACCCGTTGTATATAATGTAATGTAGAAATACAAATCCCCAAAGTTGTCCTTTATTGGATAACCAACTTCTCTGCCATAGGTCACCTCAAGAGGTTCGCTACGTTTGGTGATTTAGTAGGGGTGTCCGGGTTCATGGGGTGAGGTCTGTCTAGGTCTTGGAGGCGGATGTCCAGGACACACTGAACCCCAGATTCCTACCCACCCCTTAAACCCTTTTCCTTCCCAGAACTCTCATCTCCTTCCTTTCCTTAAAAAAAATCCTCCACACAGCATCCCCAAAGATGACATAGGACCTGAGGGAAATTATTTTCCCCACGGCCTCCTGTGCGGAGCTCATGTAAAAAAAAAAAATTAAATGCATATAAATTCACCTTTCCCAAAAAGCCAGAAATAATTGAAAAAATCATGTTCTTAATATATTTTCCCTTGCTTAGTTCTGCACTCCTGGTATTTATCCTTTTAAAATTTTGTTTTATTCGAGTAAAAAAAAGAACAGAAAAAATATTCTTTCATAGCGTACTCTACCCCCCCCCCCCCCTTCCTCCATCCCGCAAAACCCCTCCCGGGTTCCCTTCCCCCTTCCCAGATTACCCTCCCCCCTCCGTGGTTTTTTCCCCCCCTCCCGCGCTCATTATTTCATTGCCGTTACATTTGGTTTTCAAACAGCTCGCGTGCCACCTATTGAAATATTTTTATGCAAATTTCGTAATGCCAGAGCTCACCAGCCAATAAACAAACATAACAAAAAAAAATTCAATTTTTTGCAGTCTTTCGGAAGTTATACGCGTACATACATTTCGACGATTGATTTTTATGCAAATTTCATAATGCCAGAGCTTACCAGTAGTTTTATAGAAACCTTGTCCTATCAGTAACGAAAACAATAAAAAAAGAATGTTCAGATTCGGTGTATTCGTTCGAAAGTTATACGCATATATACATTTCGGCAATTCATTTTTATACAAATTTCATTATGGCAGATCTCACCGGTATTTTTATGCAAAACCTTGTCCTAACAGTAACGAACCCACCAAAAAAACAATTATTCAATTCGATGCATCCGTTCGAAAGTTATGCGCGTGCAAACATTTCGGCAACCATTTTATACAAATTTCATAATGCCAGTGCTCACCAGAAGATCAATAAAAACCTTATCCTAACAATTACAAACACAAAACAAAAATAATTATCCAATTCGGTGCATGCATTCGAAAGTTATGGGCGTACTTGCATATCGGCGATTCATTTATAATATATCAGTTTCTCAGGTACCTAACGATTTTATAGTTTTTCATACAGTTAAATATACCTCAGTCAATTTCTGCGCTCCTGGTAGGTACCCTGTAACGTTTATACAGAATGTGCAATGCAATTTTTCACAAAAATGGCGCTTTAATTTTATTTTTATAATTTTATAATATATCAGTTTCTCAGGTACCTACCGATTTTACAGTTTTTCATATAGTTAAACATACGTATGTATAAAGCCGCCGACAGGGCCTAGCAGCAGAAATCTGCCAAACAGAAGTATGTAGACACAATCGGAGACATGCCATCATCAAATTCTCAAAGATTCGTCGCAATGGGATGAACGGTTAACCGTGTATAATTTAATGAAGCTAAAACAACATATTATTATCTCGGTCAATTTCTGCGCTCCTGATACTTTGGATCCATTATTTTACAAAACCTAGGGTTTTTTTTCACAAAAATGGCGCTATAATTTTTTTTTATTATTTAGGAAAACAAATTTGGTCATCGGGATAAGCACCTCATTTTATTTGATTTTATTAAATTTTGTATTAAGTACCTACTTAGTATTTAAATGGTTAATAATATTTCATTTATATGGCAACACAACCGTTAAACTTTGTCTCAACCACCTCAAGCACAGCCTGAAAATCGAACACCTGCGCCCGTTTTAGAACATTTTACATACAAATTACGTCAGGTAACGCTGTCAGGGCCTCGCTGAAAACTTGCGGTGGTTTTGAATAATGTTCCATGCTTAGTGTTGCAAGATTCGAGAAAATTTAATAAAGATTATTAATCACCCTCGTACGAATACAATCAATTTGAAACATGTTCCATAAGTCGTTGAACAACAGCATTTTTTTCGCGCTAGGATCTGCGAACGTTCCAATTTAGATTTCGACACATTTTTGAATTTCTCCAAGGAAAAGCTGCAGTTTTAGATTCTGTCGACAGGCGTCTCCGTGAAAATTGTACCTATTTTTAAACATTAGTTTCAAAATATGACTTTTCCGTGGGTTTTTCGCAAATGTCAGTTTTCCAACAAATATTACGACGATGTTTTTGTGAAAAGTGATAATTACGACGGTCAATTAACCTTTGAAAAACTCTCGTTGACGTAATTTTAATAAATTTTGGCTTCCAAGCGTGATATTTTCGACGAAATCGCATATGCAAGTCGGCCGGTGGGCAAACGAAAAATGAAGAATGACATTTAAAATTTATGTACCTAGCCAAATCAATTTTGTATGGGAGATTTTCGCTATATCTTTCTCAACTTTTCCATGCATTTAAAAAGAGATACACTCCCTTAATCGGCCTTGAGGGAAAGTGAATCTACAGATGTGCCAATCTCGATGAGCCGAGAAGTCAATTTGGCTTGCCAAATTTTAAAAACGGTCGCAAGCCAAAGTGACCCGTGAGGTTTCACCCACCCGAGGGGCAAAGTGGTCGCTTTTCCCCTCAAATCGAAAGTGAGTTTTGACCCATCACGAACGGCCGCAAGCTAAAGTGACCCTTGTTGTTTCACCCACCCGAGGGGCAGAGTGGTCGTTATTCCCCTCAAATCAAAAGTGACCTTTTCCTGACCAATGGCGTGAGCGGAAAAAGTGAGTTTTCCCTGACCTATCCCAAAACCAAACAATACTATATATACTAGGTTTTGCCCGTTGCAGAAGCAACTGACGGGTTAAGACACTATGCGATTTGACGTGTGAACGTGGATGAAGCGAGGAGGAGTGTGTGTTAAATTAAATATATGAAGAAACCTGAGTTCACAGTGGCCTTGCAACGCATGCCGGGTACCCGTTGTATATAATGTTATGTAGTGCAGCGCTTGCATTAAAATGTAATTTCCCAGGAATTGGAATGGAACCATTACAGTTAAGTTGATCCCGAGGTTACAGTGACCTTGCAACGCATGCCGAGTAACCGTTGTATATCATGTTATATATTGCAGGCACTTGCTTTAAAATGTTATTTCCCGGGAATTGGGATGGAACCATTACAGTTAAGTTGACCCCGAAGTTACAGTGACCTTGCAACGCATGCCGTGTACCCGTTGTATATTATGTTATAAATTGCAGGCGCTTGCATTAAAATTTTATTTCCCGGGAATCGGGATGAAACCATTACAGTAAAGTTGACTCCTAGGTTACAGTGACCTTGCAACGCACGCCGGGTACCCGTTGTATATAATGTTACATAGTGCAGGCGCTTGCATTATTATGTAGTTTCCGGGGACTTGGGATGGAACCATTACAGTTTAGTTGACCCTTAGGTTAAAGTGGCCTTGCAACGCATGCCGGGTACCCGTTGTATATAATTTTATAAAGTGCATAATTTTATAATGTTGTTTCCCGGGACTTGGTAGGGAACCATTACGGTTTAGTTGACCCCGAAGTTAAAGTGGCCTCGCAACGCATGCCGGGTACCCGCTGTATATAATTAATTTATTTACGCACAAATAGTCCATTAATAATAACAATCGGTTGCACGGTTTAGCAGTGCAAAATTTCATTATGCCGGAGCTCACTATTGTAGTTGTATTGTATTTCATTTTGCAAGTGTAAGTACTAAGTAGGTACTTTGTTGTAATATTTCACCAAAACGACGCCATTATGCTGTTGAGCATAAAATAATTTTCACTATAAATAAATTCATTCAATATCATGTTTTGATTTTTAAATGAAAAAAGTCCCCGCAAGTAAGTACCTACCTAGAACACGCGTAATGTATATATATATATATATATATATTTTTTTTTTTTTATTTAACAATGTTCAAATAGAACACACTTAAAAATAAAAAATAATAATTAATAAAAAAAATTGACAATTCTTTAAATTTTTCTAGTAAATTTTCAGTTCTATAAAGTTCCGTTCGAGTTCTGTAATTATTTCAGTTTTGTGATGTAACTGGTCTGTAATGATAAAACAATAGAATTTGAGTAGAACCATCACAGAACGTGAAAATTAACTTAAAAAAGTTCCATTATTCTGTATCATCGAAACAACCTTACCGTAGTATTTATTGCATTAAAACCTAATTCGTTGTGTAGGTACCCATTCAGGTAGGTACCTGCGCATTTCCTTAGATTCCGGCAATCTTAGCTTTTTTCATCATATTTGCAATACTACCGAAATAAGTAGGTACCTACCCCGAATGAAAAACGTATTAATTTGAACTGGCCAGGAATATTTAAACTTCCGATGGAATCTGTGAGCGCGTATTTTGATGATTTTTTTTCGGAAAATTTCGTGTTTCGTCAGCATCTCCTGACGTATTTTATATGAGAATCATATGTTTTATTGGTGTTAAAAGTTGCGGAATCTATCCGGCTATCGTATTTTCAAAAAACATCTAGCCCGGAATCGGTTTTTCGGCGGTAATGTCGTTTTCCGAAAAACAACGACCGAAACCGCCGAGAGTTCCGTTTTGTTAGGCTAAAAATTTGACATCTAAGATTTTGACCATAGACCTAGCATTTTCCTTTGAGGAAAATGCTAAGTCTTTTTTTGTCATTTTTTTTTTGAAACGCTATCTGTCGGCGGGAAATACAACCGAGCCGAATCGAGTGATTCGAGTAGAGCTTCTAGTTTTCGCCGCCGATTCGTATCGGAGAATAAATCCCTGTATATATTTCATTTTGTCGAAAAAAATTTGCTTACAGTTTTCAGTCCCAATTTGCTTCAACCGAAAGTGAACCTTGAGGTGGGTGAAACGCAAAGGGCGTACTGGTCGTTTTTGCGTCAACCAAAAAGTGCGCGGAAAAAGACCTCTCCCAAAACCAAACAATACTATATACTAGGTTTTGCCCGTTGCAGAAGCAACTGACGGGTTAAGACACTATGCGATTTGACGTGTGAACGTGGATGAAGCGAGGAGGAGTGTGTGTTAAATTAAATATATGAAGAAACCTGAGTTCACAGTGGCCTTGCAACGCATGCCGGGTACCCGTTGTATATAATGTTATGTAGTGCAGCGCTTGCATTAAAATGTAATTTCCCAGGAATTGGAATGGAACCATTACAGTTAAGTTGATCCCGAGGTTACAGTGACCTTGCAACGCATGCCGAGTAACCGTTGTATATCATGTTATATATTGCAGGCACTTGCTTTAAAATGTTATTTCCCGGGAATTGGGATGGAACCATTACAGTTAAGTTGACCCCGAAGTTACAGTGACCTTGCAACGCATGCCGTGTACCCGTTGTATATTATGTTATAAATTGCAGGCGCTTGCATTAAAATTTTATTTCCCGGGAATCGGGATGAAACCATTACAGTAAAGTTGACTCCTAGGTTACAGTGACCTTGCAACGCACGCCGGGTACCCGTTGTATATAATGTTACATAGTGCAGGCGCTTGCATTATTATGTAGTTTCCGGGGACTTGGGATGGAACCATTACAGTTTAGTTGACCCTTAGGTTAAAGTGGCCTTGCAACGCATGCCGGGTACCCGTTGTATATAATTTTATAAAGTGCATAATTTTATAATGTTGTTTCCCGGGACTTGGTAGGGAACCATTACGGTTTAGTTGACCCCGAAGTTAAAGTGGCCTCGCAACGCATGCCGGGTACCCGCTGTATATAATTAATTTATTTACGCACAAATAGTCCATTAATAATAACAATCGGTTGCACGGTTTAGCAGTGCAAAATTTCATTATGCCGGAGCTCACTATTGTAGTTGTATTGTATTTCATTTTGCAAGTGTAAGTACTAAGTAGGTACTTTGTTGTAATATTTCACCAAAACGACGCCATTATGCTGTTGAGCATAAAATAATTTTCACTATAAATAAATTCATTCAATATCATGTTTTGATTTTTAAATGAAAAAAGTCCCCGCAAGTAAGTACCTACCTAGAACACGCGTAATGTATATATATATATATATATATATATTTTTTTTTTTATTTAACAATGTTCAAATAGAACACACTTAAAAATAAAAAATAATAATTAATAAAAAAAATTGACAATTCTTTAAATTTTTCTAGTAAATTTTCAGTTCTATAAAGTTCCGTTCGAGTTCTGTAATTATTTCAGTTTTGTGATGTAACTGGTCTGTAATGATAAAACAATAGAATTTGAGTAGAACCATCACAGAACGTGAAAATTAACTTAAAAAAAGTTCCATTATTCTGTATCATCGAAACAACCTTACCGTAGTATTTATTGCATTAAAACCTAATTCGTTGTGTAGGTACCCATTCAGGTAGGTACCTGCGCATTTCCTTAGATTCCGGCAATCTTAGCTTTTTTCATCATATTTGCAATACTACCGAAATAAGTAGGTACCTACCCCGAATGAAAAACGTATTAATTTGAACTGGCCAGGAATATTTAAACTTCCGATGGAATCTGTGAGCGCGTATTTTGATGATTTTTTTTCGGAAAATTTCGTGTTTCGTCAGCATCTCCTGACGTATTTTATATGAGAATCATATGTTTTATTGGTGTTAAAAGTTGCGGAATCTATCCGGCTATCGTATTTTCAAAAAACATCTAGCCCGGAATCGGTTTTTCGGCGGTAATGTCGTTTTCCGAAAAACAACGACCGAAACCGCCGAGAGTTCCGTTTTGTTAGGCTAAAAATTTGACATCTAAGATTTTGACCATAGACCTAGCATTTTCCTTTGAGGAAAATGCTAAGTCTTTTTTTGTCATTTTTTTTTTGAAACGCTATCTGTCGGCGGGAAATACAACCGAGCCGAATCGAGTGATTCGAGTAGAGCTTCTAGTTTTCGCCGCCGATTCGTATCGGAGAATAAATCCCTGTATATATTTCATTTTGTCGAAAAAAATTTGCTTACAGTTTTCAGTCCCAATTTGCTTCAACCGAAAGTGAACCTTGAGGTGGGTGAAACGCAAAGGGCGTACTGGTCGTTTTTGCGTCAACCAAAAAGTGCGCGGAAAAAGACCTCTCCCAAAACCAAACAATACTATATATATATATATATATATATATATATGATTGCAGTCCGATTAATTAAAAGATAGAAGGGTACCTAATGACCTAATCTTTCTTTTTAAAATAAACTGTAACTTGTTTTGACTCACCTGAATTGGTTTTTTAATAAATATCATGTTCCGAGTAAGTTTTTTAATAAATAAATAACTCGCATCAAATCGCCTTTTTTTATTTTTATTTTATTTATTTATTTTTTTTTTTTACATGAACTCCACACAGGAGGCCCTGAGGAAAATAATTTCCCTCAGGGCCTATGTCATCTTTGGGGATGCTGTGTGGAGGGTTTTTTTTAGGAAATGAAGGAGAGGAGAGTTCTGGGAAGGAAAAGGGTGGGTAGGAATCTGGGGTTCAGTATGTCCTGGTCATCCGCCTCCAAGACCTAGACAAACCTCACCCCATGAACCCGGGCACCCCGCTAAATCACCAAACGTAGCGAACCACTTGGGGTGACCTATGGCAGAGGTGTTGGTTATCCAATAAAGGTTCCCGGGGCGGCGGTACCCATTCCCACCTCCCAACTTGCAATGCCTTATTATGAATGCAGAACAAAATTCAATAATACGACACTTGCACAAATTAGATAATGATTATTCTTACATCTATAATGCCGGTTGTCTGTCCTAGTAAAATAGATGCATAAAACAAAATTTGTCTACAAGTAACAAATAACCATATTTAAAAAAAAATATTAGTTTTTATATGCATACATGTAATATAATCATGAGTAATTACATTATCAGTTTACAGTCGGATTAAACTCAAATCATTAAATACTAACATGCAACATTGATTAGAAACAATATAAACATATATATACATAGTGGAAGATACTCTCATATATAGTGGAAGATACTCTCAGTATCGCCCTGATGTAAGACCACCATTCAGAATTGAAACGTTGCTTGAAATGGCTTTAGCCGTGTTTGGTGACCAGATCTGAATAGCCAGGTATGTTCCCCACCTTTCTCTTCCCTATCTCCTTTCCTTCCCCACTACCTTCAGCCTCACAACATACCCCAATTGGGGATGGATGCCATAGCCCCACTGGCTCCAGACGGGAGCAGTTAGGACTCTTGTGCGGTATTCATGTAAAAAAAAAAAAAAAAAAAATATATATATATATATATATAATATATAACCTTTACGAGAGTATAACTACTAGTGTGTAAAGGGAAGAGAAAATATATATATATTTTTTAAATTTAAAAAAGTTAAAATTAAAAAATTGTAACACATACATTATATATACGTACATAAATCAAATGTATAAAAAAAAAAGTATTGTTAATTAAATGTTAATGCGGTTATGTGGCTAAATTATTTAAGATATTATTGTTTAATTTATTTTGAATTTATTGTAGTCAGGTTGTAATCTCAGCTCTATTGCTAGTAAACCACACCACTCCATTGTAAAATGTATCGTGTATCCATAATATAAACTACCTGCACAATGTAAAATTAATCATATCCAACTGCCATAATCCATGATACCTACCGATCATTACTGTATACGATTCTCTCAGTAGATTTATATTTAAATATGTATATTTTTTGTCCCCTTGAGCATTACTTAATTTTTATACCTTTTTTATAGTCAATCATTTTGTACTTTTCATCCCTTTTTATTTATTTTAAAGTTTATACATTTTGCCTTCAACTAATTTATTTTTCCCTTTTCTTCATACTTTTAATTTTTACTTAATACTTTTCACTTATTCCTTTTTTACCTTTACTTATACAGCGTAAAGTAAAAAGTTAAAACAGTATATTATTCGTGTTGTTGTACTATTACCTTACCTTACCACTAGACCACGCCGGTCGTCAGATAATAATAACATATGTATGTAACTTCATTTCGGGGCCACGGAGCCGAAAGAACGGCCATCGAACGGAGAAAACATCCATCAAAATTCGACCCAAAGCCTCGATCCTCGCTCCGTAAGAATATTGAATTTTTAACAAATGATACTTTTTGCAAATTTTGTCAATTATTCTCTTCGGACCATGATTGTTGGTAAGAATCATTAATTTCAGTCAGGCCGGTACCGAAGAGTCTGAGAAAACGGCTTTTCAAAGATCGGACAAGCCTTACATTTCGACCCGTAATGATAATGATTTTTCAATAAATGCTTATTTAAAAAAAATATTCAAAAAGCTTTTTCAGCCGGTTCGGTGCCGTAGAGCCAGAGAAAATGTCTTACAAAGTTTGGCCATGCCTTACATTTCGCCCCGTTTGGATAATGATTGTTCCCACAAATGCTCCATTTCGATGGTTTTATCAAATAATCCAGTTCAAATCATAGTTTTAAGTACAAATCCAAAATTTAAATCCTTTCGGTGCAACACAGCCTGAAAAATATGCTTTAAAAGTTTGAATTCAAGTTTCGCGTTATATAGCTCGTAAGAATGATTTTTCCACAAATACCACTTTTCTAGTAAGTAACTATTTTTTCGTGCCTAAATTTGTGTTTCCACTTTTCGTTGATTTTTTAATCAAATAAATCAATTAAATGTTTTCTGTTTTTGCGGCGAAAAATTAACTAGCTTTTCAAATCAGATCAGTATTAATTTATTTATTATATATATATATATATATATATATATATATATATATATATATATATATATATATATTTTGTTTTTAATTTCTGGTTTTATTTCTAATATAATATATTTTTATTATATTTATTTTAGGCATTACGTGAAATAATTGCGAATTTATAGGAACTCTTTATCAACTGGACTCAAGTATCTAAGTTATTTTGGCGTCAGAAAATAATATTCACATTTCCAATAATGATACATTTTTCTTTATTCGGAGACATTAAGAATAGGTAGGTATATATTTTTTTTATATTCACCACCAGTCTCAAAACTCACCCGATGCTCGTATTTTTGCGGTCAATTTACGAATGTTGAAATACGGTGAAGGTTAGGTGGGAGCCTACATCCCCTACATGTTAATTAGTTTTAATTTGAATATATACATAACCCACAAACCGAGCGAAAACTAACAGTGGCTACGTTCTTTTGCAAAAATGATTCTTCGTGTGTTTCGAAAACTAGGTCGTCCTTAAAAAAATGCACATCCTTTTTCTCTTTTGATCTCTCAGTGCCCTTTGCCCCCTGCGTCCCACCGAGCCCTTTTACCCACTCTGGCAAACATCGGGTTAGAGGGGAGCAGAAAGGGCTTGGAAATGGGTTAGAAAGGCCTTTCAAAATTAATCTTATAGTTAGAAATGAATTAATTGAAATGAAATGAAAAGCGCTTACCTTGGTCATGTAGAAAAAAACTTCCCATCTTACAATGTCGAACGCCGAACCTACAGTTTGTGGGAATTTACCCACTATTCTGTCTTTTTTATCGCATTCTAATTAACAGTATATTCTGTCTCATAATGAATTAAATGAATGCCAAAGATTTACTTCCTCCGGACCATCGTTTTCTAATCAAATCTCACTAAAATTCAATTAGTGAACTTGAAACAATATTTTACCGCCGCCCGGGGAAACATTTACCGGATAACCAACACCTCTACCGTAGGTCACAACAAGTGGTTTCAACACGTTTTGCGACTTAGCAGTGGTACCGGGGTTCATGGCGTCAGGTTTCTGCCTTTTCGCCTTTCCAGCTAGACTCTCTTGACCCATAGCGTGGGATGGATGGATCTGTGCGTCCGTCACTCCTGGAAATACTGATTCCCAGATGCCTCCCCACCCTTCATACGTTTTCCTTTCCAGTATCTCCTTCCTCCACACGGTATCTCCAAAGTTGTCACGACAGAAGTTAAAAAAACAAGGCTTGCTTTGTAAATGTTTTTATTAACTGAATTCTCAACAATTTAACATCGATTTAAAAACTTACAATGATTTATGTTTTCGACGAGGCTTCTACTACTTTATATCCCTATCCTTTATTTTATCGCAAATAATTTTGGTCTAGTGCTTACTACTAAAATTATCGTACAATAATTTTTGATAATTAGTTTTCTTTTAAGCTAGGTAAATAAATTTATTTGCCCTTTAACATACGGTGGGAATTTTTCAATATTTTCTCATACAGGAACTATTTGTAATAAAGTACCTAAATTGTTATTTTTATACATGTCTTCTAAAATTCGTTTTTATTAATTATTCTCTCTGGGTTTAATTAAAAAAATATCTGTAGCTGTATTTAAATTCAATGGAAATCATAATATAATGATGTAGGTATAATATTTCACATCTTCACGTAAAACTATTTCAAATCTTTTGCGAAATATACAATTACACGGCGTTCAAAAAAAATCTGTAAAAAAGCATGTTTTGCAAATTATATTAAGGTTTGTTTACTTCAAAGTGTTTACTTCAAAGACAATTTATTAATTATATGAGATTGATTTTACGATTAGCAGAAATGTAGAAATATGTATTTTTAAAATAAGAGATTCACAGTAGGTACTTATATTTTGTTTATTTTTATTTTTAACTTTATGAGTAAAGCCTCAAATTAAATAAATGAAGACTTTATTAGCGAAACTCAATCGAAAATCTGATTATTAATCTGAGTATGATGAGTTAAAAATTACCAAAGCATATTTGGTAGAACCGGAAAGGCGAAGGTCCTGGTTCGAGTCTCAGAGGTGCCAATATCTTTTCCTGATTTTTTGTTTTCAGTTTTTTGATCGAGTTTCGCTAATATTATCTCCATTTAATTTAATATTACAATTTGAGGTTTTACTCATAAAGTTAAAAACATAAATAAATATCCATCGTAGACTTACAGAAAAGTCAACAGATGTCACATATTAAAAATAAAATGGATACAAATTTATCCAGACACTATCCAGAGAGCATTTAGTTCGGGTTTGAATCTTGCAATCATACACAAAGGTGCCAATAAAATATGCGTTAAGAAATGAACATAATTTTGGTGGTTCTTAGTCGAAGTACGATACAGTTAAAAATGACCGAATCGAATAGGGACACCTTAGCTCAGTTGGTAGAACCGCGGCCCGGAAAGCCGATGGTCGTGGGTTCGAATCCCAGAGGTGCCAATATCTTTTTCTTATATTTCTGTTTTCAGATTTTCGTTTTTCGAATTTTGCTAATGTGGTCTTCACTTAATTAAACTTATATTTTGTATAAATTAATCTTTAAAACAGTTATTAACAGATCAAATAAGTTTTTTTTTAAATATATGCAGGGACGTACCAGACTTACTTTAACCAGTAATTCCTGACATTATTTGGAGTAAAAAGTGATAATGAAATTTTTGACTAGAGGTTTCGTTAAATTATTATTTTTTTCAAGCAAACAGTAATATACATTCTTCCACATGTCATCTTTGGTCACTCAGTCGAGTAACCGTTCAATCTCTCACCTCGACCCTAATTCTTCAATACCTACATATTGTTTTATGTTTTTAGTTGAACAAAAAAAAACTTCGAAAATGTCACCGGAGATGAAAATTTTTATTATCATTATTTTATTCCGAATAAAGTCAGAAATCACCGGTTAAAGGAAGTCAAGTGTGTCCCTTAACATCCTGTGCATTTTTACTTCGTAATAGAATTTATTACGAGTAGTGTTTTCAATATTTAATGTTAAATGATTTTTCGAACAGGTTGACAAAAAAATTGTGGTAAAAAAAAAATGCTTATTATGGTAATTTAATTTTTAGTTTAGTTAGCACTTTTGTGATATAATTTCATTGCAATGATTGAAACTAATTATTTTATACAACTTGTTTATTTTCAGCCCAATATCTTAACCCTTTTTAGACTTAAATTAGATACTCCAAACTATAAAAAAATATTTCGCCAAACAATAAGGACTGGGCTTCAGTTGAATAACTCTGTTCGTAGACCAGACTACTAAATTTACTTGAATATTTGGAAATCAATAAACGAACGAATGATCCTTATATAACATTAATTAGTAAAATAAGGAAAATGATTAATTTTTTACTTTTCAGAATGTTCACAAGACCTAAAAAATATAACGCATTCAAATAAGACAGCAGATACGACATTATTAAACAATTAAGAAAACGTAATCATTTAATGTGGGGAAAACAGATTTCAATTATTTACTTAATCGGTTAAACCATTTAATAAATCATTTTAGGCACCATGAAATAGAAATTGGAGGGGGGGGGGGGGGGCGGTAAATAGAATCATAAAAATATTTCGTTTCAGTGGCCCAATCACAGTTTTAACAATAATACATATCTAAAATACTTGCAGAACTTAATAAAATTAAACTTTTTTTTTAATTTAATGGAGTTCTACGTTACAAAACAATAACAGACCACTTCTTTAAAAAATGTGTTTGAATATAAATATCGGATTAAATGAGCGTGAGAGAATGAGCATCTCGAACCATTACCTCTAGTAATTCAATAAATAGATTTTCTTATAATTCACTTTCGTGACATGTCCTAATATGTTAAGGGGAAAGGAACTATTTATATGCAGGGAAATGGACTTATAGTTTTCTCGTTTTTCCTTTCCATGCTACACGCGATCAAACACTTCTTCATCCGTCAAGTGCTCCGTTCAGCACGCTGTTAGCGTATCGTTCATTTGGTATGAATTTTCATATTAGTTGAAAATAAACAAGTCTTTGCCAAAACTGTTTTTATTTTTTTGAATACATAAGAGGAAGAGCTGCGCGGCCTTTTTAACACAAAATAATTTTGGATTTGAGACCTAAATACTTAGTAAAACTGAATAATATATTTTTTATATCAAAAGATGAAGGAAATATCATGATTTGATTTCATTTTTCTATTTGAGTTTAATTTAAATTATAAAATGAAGGCCATTAAAAAAAACAAAAGTTTAGTAATTTTGGAGGCAACAAGGAAAAATTAATAATTATAAAAAAATTGCTATCATTACTAATATAAATATATAAGATAAAAAAATTATAAAACATTCGTAGGGGGGGAAATTTAAATTATAATTGACCGATTTTCGTTGGAAAACAAATTTTTCGTGTGTATGAGGTGGGCTGAAAAGTAATGCACACATGCTTGAACAGCGCGAAAAAAATTACCCACAGAAGCACGCCAGGTGGAATATGGAAGTGACATTCCTCCTCTATATGCAAGCGCAAGAGTTGAATTCATCTAGTGTATTTTGAGAAGCGGAAGTATGGAGACGTGTTTTAGTGTTTCAACGTAAGGTAAACAGTGTGCTGTTATCAAATTTTTAACTCCTAAAAAAGTGACGTTTAAAGGATGTTTATGGTGACGATGCTGATGACTGTAAATCGACGGGTAGTAAAATTTCATAATTGTGAGCCTGGAAAAGCAATAATTGTTGACGAAACACCCAGGGCACGTCCGATTATTGACACAGACGATAAACAATCTAAACTCGTCCACGATTTGATTCAAAATTACCAGTATCACCAAACCATTTTTAAAAATCCAAGGAACATGTCGGCTTCATTGTTGAACAATTAGGTTACCGTCTGTGGACGATGGGTACCAGGCCGGTTCACAGACGAGAACAAACAACGTCTATTAGAGCCTCTGCAAAACCTGAAGTTTGAACCGATTCCACACCCTTCTCACTCCCCCGATCTTTAGCCTTGTGATTTTAAATTTTTTTCCTCAATTCAAGAGACACCTCAAGGATAATCGTTACACCTCGGACGATGAAGTGAAGACAGCTGATAAATCCTGGATTCGAGGAATGTCGGAAGAATTTTTTAGTTTAATGAAAAAACTTGTTACACGTTGGGAGAAATGCGTTAGCCTTAACGGTGACTACGTTGAAAAATAAATATATGATTTTGAAGATTATGAATTGTACTTTAATGTACTTTTTTCCTAATCTTGCTATTTGTTTATGTTCATGTTTTACAAGCATGTGTGCATTACTTTTCAGCCTACCCTAGTAAATTAAAAATTTACCCTAAAACCGTTTTATTTTTGGTTTTATTTTACATTGGATTAACACAGCAGATAGAAAAGATTATTTTTTTATAAATACTATTAACTCTAAAATCAGGAAAAGTAGATATTTTTAATGGCTTATATTGTGTCTTGGAGAATCCGCCACAATAATGAGCTCTATGATATTTACCAAGCTCCCAGACTCTCCACCCATTTAAGACTCCAAAGATTAAGATGGGCCGGACATGTGCACCGAATGCCAAGCACACGAGTACCGAAGAAGGTTCTGACAGGACACCCGGGAGGTAAACGAAAGGCGGGCAGACCTAGACTGAGATGGGAGGATGATGTCAGGAATGATGCAAGAGGATTACTCCATGTTGCAGATTGGAAGAAGACGGCCGAGGACAGAGGGCGGTGGAGGCTTATTTTGAAGGAGGCCAAGGCTCGAATTGGGCTGTAGCGCCATTGAAGAAGAAGAAGAATATTGTGTCTTTATTTAAGACACAAATATAGCTGTATATTATGTTATTTGTGTCTTTATTTAAGACACAAATAACATAATATACAGCTATACATTATGCTTAAAAAATAATTATTCACTTCTTCAAACTTCGCAAATTTATTTTGTGGCATCATTTTTCATATAATGAATAACTTATTACTTTGTATAAAACCACTATTTTTAAAACAATATCAACATGTTTCGACAACAATGTTGTCTTCATCAGGATATGTTACTATGATAGTAACATATCCTGATGAAGACAACATTGTTGTCGAAACATGTTGATATTGTTTTAAAAATAGTGGTTTTATACAAAGTAATAAGTTATTCATTATATAAATAATTATTCAGTTTGGTTAGCTCGTTTGGTCTCAAATCCAAATTAAACTTAGATTGCAATTTTTTTTTTCTGTTTTATTTTTTAATATGAAAATAAGTAGAAGTTAAAGGATGGAGAAGAAATTTAAAAGATACTTTACATTCATAGGGAGTTTTTAGTTATTTATTTTAGTATTCGCTCTAAATTTATCTACCTTTTAACGTGTTTAAAGTGCCATATAAATTAAAGTTATGTAATATTCTACAACACTGACACAACTAACAAATAATAATAATAGCGACACGCCAATTATATATATTTTTATTAAGGCCTTTAAATAACGTTAATAAACAATGATAGAGCCTCAAGATTCACATTTAAATAAAATAATCACAAGTGATTTCCAACATTCCACAATATAATATAACCAATGACTAATATTATTTTTAGTCGTTAAATATAATCATTTTAATTAAATTATTGCTATGGTCATTTCATTTTTAAATAAGTTGTTTGACACAAGAACATTTTTAGGTTTGAAAATACATAGTTTTGCAGGGGAGAAATTTAGGAACCAATAAAATTTGAACTCTTTTCTAAAAGTACCGAAAATGCTCTACATTTAGCGGAATTCCAAAAATTACGAGAAGTAAATTGAAGGAGAAAGTTTTTACTTTTAATAATATTAAAAGGTGACCATTATTTTATTGAACTCAGTTCGCGTACTTTTATTTATTTTGCTAATTAAAAAAACCTTTCGTAAGGTTCTTCGTACTTATTGAGAAACTAGAGTTACTCTTTACTATATCATATTAATTCCGTTTTAAAATAGCACCTACTGTAACAAATAATTTCTACTATAATTTAATAATTTATTTTACACTTCTTAGTGTTTTTTTAACAAAATACAATTCTGTTTAAATGGACCATCGAAGAAAGAATTCTTAATTGAATACTGGAAAAATATGACTATCAAACGAAGACGTTCTTAAGATTGAAAAAAATATTTTTCATTAAGTTCTTTAAATACAACGCTCTCAACTATTAATAGCAGAGATGTTTTGTGATACAACATTCTATTTACTCTCAGGATTTTGACGGGGGGCCAATATATTTTTTAATATTATACAGATGCAACTCCAGGTTTTGTTAACAACAGTTTTTATAAAGTAGATATCAACCACTGGCATAGAGATGCAACTCCAGGTTTTGTTAACAATAATTATTATAATGTAGATATCAACCACTGGCATATAGATGCAACTCCAGGTTTTGTTAACAATAGTTATTATGATGTAGATATCCACCACTGGAGTATAGATGCAAGTCCAGGTTTTGTTAACAATAGTTATTATAAAGTAGATATCAACCACTGGCATATAAAAGCAACTCCAGGTTTTGTTTTTTTTTAATATTGTAATGTAGATGACGACCTCCGTAGTCCAGTGGCTAAGACTCATGACTCACATTCCGGAGGTCGCGGGTTCGAACCCGGCATGCGCAAATAAATTTTATTTGATTAATTTGTGTTATTTCACAATTAATTCATTTAAAATAATACATAGTACATTTGCGGCATGTTCCAGAGTGGAAGATACTATCAGTATCGTCCTGGTGTAAGACCACCATTCAGAATTGAAACGTTGCTTGAAAATGGCTTTAGCCGTGTTTGGTGACCAGATCTGAATAGCCAGGTACTTCCCAACCTTCCCCTTCCCCACCTCCTTCCCCTCCCTACTACCTTCAGCCTCACAACATACCCCAATTGGGGATGCCATAGTGTCACTGGCTCCAGACGGGAGCAGTTGAGATTCTTGTGCGGTATTCACTGTAAAAAAAAAAAAAAAAGATATCAACCACTGGCAAATACATGCAACTCCAGGTTTTATTTTTGTTAATATTATAATGTAGATAAAAACACCTGGCAAATGGATACAACTCCAGGTTTTGTTTATTTTTTAAATATTATAATGTAGATATCAACTACTGGCATATATATGCGACTCCAGGTTTTGTTGACAATAGTTATTATAATGTAGATATCAACCACTGGCATATACATGCAACTCCAGGTTTTGTTAACATTAGTTATTATAATGAAGATACCAATCACTGGTATATATATGGGACTCCAGGTTTTGTTAACAATAGTTATTATAATGTAGATATCAACCACTGTATATAGATGCAACTGCAGGTTTTATTAACAATATTTATTATAATGTAGATATCAACCACTGGAATATAGATGCAATTCCAGGTTATGTTAACAATAGTTATTATAATGTAAATATCAACCACTGGCATATAGATGCTACTCCAGGTTTTGTTTTTTTGATAAGTTTCGTCTAATAGGCGTTAGGACCCTCCAAAAATCCTTAAATTTGCCGAATTTGAGCGCTGTCATCAGACCTTCAGCATACAAAGGCATAATCAGCCTGAGATGCAGTGTGCCCTTTCTCTCAGTATTCGGGCTGGGGGGGGGGGGGAGGGGGGGGGGGGGTATCAATGACAATGTTATCAACAATTTTATAAAATACATATTATTCGGCGCATGTTTCCTTTCAATATCTTATTAATGATACAAAATTAATCGTCAGATTATTTCCAGTATTCAATTTTTAAAAAACATAAGGTCGAATATTTTTTTTGATATAAATGTATAATTTAGTATGTATTTATGATATTAAAAAACAGCATATTATAGGTTGTGAACTATATACATCGCGTACTCGTCGTACTTCTTATAAACTTATTTACATATCGCTTTTTATTTTCAATGCAAAAAAACATAATTTTTCCATCGAATTTATTTTCTAACGGATACTAAATATTATGGCATAATGTTATTATGTATTTTTAACGTGTTTACTAATCTAACGTAGGTACATGGCATTCTGGACAACTTCCGCTTTATTTTTTGTGGATTATACCTATTTGTGCAAATGGGCACACATTTTTTGTTTTATCTTAGTTTGAAAAAGAGCTCTCTAAATATTTCCGATCGACGGTCTATTTCCTTTCAAATCTCCGCACAAAAATTGAAGCATCATCGTTGAATTAATTTTGAATTGTTCCAAGGGACCAAGTTTTACTAGAAACGGAACTAGTAAATTCATTTATCTGTTTTTGGTTAAGTACTTATTGACCCTTTTGTAATTCATTTAGTAAACATCTGATTATAATCTTAAATTAACATTTGATTTAAACAACGTTTTTAGTCGCAGTTATTACAAGTTATAATTTTAACTTCACATAATTTAAAATTTCGTTGATTTTCTTACGACTATGTTTTCGATAAATGAATGAACCCTACCAGTATTAAAAAACTCATTTGTGAAATATAGATAAGTATCGCATTTCATAAACTACATTCGTAGTTCGTACCTACACACAAATCAAATTCGCCCTGTATAAAAATTAATTAGATTCTTCTATAAAGATAAACATACACACTTTTGTACGAAAGTTAACATCGTACGCTATAAAAGTTAGTTTCACTATAATATAAAATTTTATTTCCTTAATATCAGAGCTATGAGTATGAACATGGTTTTACTCTAATTTAACATTTTTCTATTTAGTATTTACCTAATATATTTTAATTCGAGCTAGTTGATAAACTGTCAACATTGTAAAAGTTCCAAATTTGCAAAACATATCCATAGAGATTGAGGAAGATTGGCGGTTGTTATTGCGGCGGGCAGCGCACCACGGTGGTGGTGGCGAACTCGGAGAACTTCTTGTCTATGGGCAGGCGGTCGTCGTACAGGGTGGGCGCCTGCAGGATAATGCCCGCAGTGCCCGCCAGGACGGCCAAAGTGAAGATCCACAGGAACAGGCGATCCAACACCATGGCCACGTATTTCCAGTCTTCTTTAACCTGGAATTAAAAATATAGTTAGAGTGTCTTGCGTTTCGTGATCCTTGTTTATCTAGTGAACCTTCGTTTTATTAGTAGGATATATTCGACTTGTAAGCAATGTCGACCGCACCAAACCCACTGATTTTTTTTTATATTTGCACCACACAGGAGATCATGAGGAAAATAATTCCTCTCAGGGCCTGTGTCATCTTTGGGGATGCTGTGTGGAGGGTATTTTTAGGAAAGGAAGTAGAGGAAGGTTTTGGAAGGAAAAGGGTATGAAGGGTGGGTATGAATCTGGGGGTCAGTGTATCAGGAGTATGAGTCGGACGTATGATTCCATCTCTTCCACTGCGGTGCAAGGCGTTGTTCCGAGAGAATATGGCTGGAGTTGTTAAAGGGAGTCCCTCAATCATTCTCTCCCTATCAGGCCTGCTATGCAGCTAGTGGGCATCCGCCGCCAAGACCCGGACAAACCTCACCCCATGAACCCGGGCATTCCCGCTAAGTCCCCAAACGTAGTGAACCACTTGGGTGATCTATGGTAATGGTGTTGGTTATCTAAAAAATAGTTCTCGGGGCGGCACGGCGGTACCTCGCAAATTGCGCTTAGTAAAAGAAATTTCATTTTTTAATTATTTTGAAAAGGGTGAAAGGCAAATGTTTTTAAGGAAAAATTTGAACCATGTTCCCAATTATCTTATTAGTACCTGTGTCACATTATTTGGTTTGCAGAAAACTTGTTTTACGATACACATAATTCGGATTTAGTAGGTCCTCCTTGAAGATGCTATTTTAATTTTGACCATTCAAGGCTTTTCAGACCGTACTATTTCAGGATGATTTTTGTAGGTTGTCCATGGAAAACTGGTACCAAATAGCCCGCCTTTATGTAGAAGAGTTTACGATCAAGCCATGTAAGTTGACAGAATAGCAGGATATCATATTCTTAATCCGATGCTTGCCTCGGACATATACGACATGCGATCATCATGATGCGAGGATTCCATAGCTAGATTGATGATGGAGCTGTTTGGTTCAAGGTCCGCAGTCTGCACCATTATTCATGTCACAAAAGATTTGATATTAGTACAATGCGTACTTATAGATAGCTTTCATAGACTTCATAAAATAAATACAGATTTGTTTAAAATATCCACTAGGAGTAACAAACAAATCCTATTTGAACAACTGGTTAGTATTCTTATCCCCAAGATAGATACAAGCAGATGGAGAGATAGAAAGGATCAATCGGCAATCTCCAATCTCAATGGAACTTTCTTTGAATAGTATCATCGATAGTTCGAGCTACGTGGCATAGATGGATACCTATAGTGTTCGTAGCTCACAGAGTTTATATTGTTATCTGAGAGATGTCTCTAGTGTATAGGTTCGCCCCTCCAATTCAAAACTGGGGTGAGCTAGCAGGGTGAGCTAGCGGGGTGAGCTAGCAGGTTTTTACCAACAGAGGGGTTTTGAGAGTCTAAGAGTTTAAATTTAACATTAGTCTCCGGATTGTCCTACATATTTTTTTCTCGATTATAAGAATTTTTTGTCAAAAAAAGGCACTGGGCTTTACTAACTTCGTGTTTTAATTTTTATACAACCGATAATAAAAACAAACCATAATAACAACCCTTAACATGTGGTAATTGGTTGTTTATCAGATGTGTAAAATTTAAAACACATTTATTAGTATTGGGAATGTGTTTGGCGTGAAGAAGGCATAATAAGTTCAAGAATCATTCACAACAGTATCTTACTTTTGTCGAGTCTTCTAGCATTTTGGTATGCTCCGCAATGAACCTGATGCAGAAGCACGTTCTATGCACGGCGGGCGGGCAGTGCGCGTGCGGGAAGGCGGGGGGTCGCAGCACGGGGCTGCAGTCGCCCGGGGCACCGGGGCCGGCGCAGCACTCCTCCTCGCCGCCGCCGCCGCCCGCGCCACCCGTCCCCTCGCAGTCCGAGGGCTCCGAGGGCGGAGGCCCGTGGATTTGACAACTGCCTCCAAAGGGACCCACGTCGGCCAAATTGCTGGAAAATTAACATAATGTGATCATTTTAGGATTCTTACCTACGTTATCTGTTTGTTATTCAGTGTTAACGTTTTACACGGAGCTGAAAATAGGAAAAACATAAGACGAACGCTCTCTTTATTGTTGGATCAGGAAGAAGTCAGAAACCCAACACGGTTAAACAATATCAAACATCATTGGACGTGAGAATCAAGTCAGTTTTTGCGGTTGCTCAATTGTTACTACACTTTGCAGGGCATAACATTTAAAACACATTGAAGTTTTAAAATATTACACCATTGTCTAATATGTAAGGAAAATTAAAAACGTTCGCGGCTGACAAGGTGCGCAGGATAATTTTCCTCCATACGGTTGGATCAGAATTTCTCCAGAAATTCAGCCGATTCAGAAAGTGAGTAAGTGAGTTATCTAGTTAAAAAGTTCTGTGCTAAAGGCAGTGGCGGATAAAACCATCGGAGGCCCGGGGCGACAAAGCTAATTGAGGTGTCCCCTAGTTTAAGAAGTTGATGTAATTTTACAAGTTTTTTGTTTAGTTCACATTTAAATGTATAAGTGTTTATGTTTTTTTAGTTAAAATCTTGCAAGTGAAAATTAAATTCAACTTAAATAAACATTCTAAATATCTAAGCATATTTTTAAGGCACCAGGACTCGTTTTTTATTTCATTTTATAAAAGATGCATTTGTTACTAAAACTACGTTTTTCATCCTGGTTGACAACATATTAAAAAAATCTACATCTGATTTGGATGCATCAAGTTATAATTGTTTGAAAATCCAGTCACCATGGCATTTTTTTTAATATGTTCTCAACTAGGTTGAGTTTTGAAAAAAGCGCATTCAAATTTGTGCTGCTTTTTAAAAAATCAACATACAAACTGTTTCAAACGGTTTCACATAAATGCTGTATCTCCGTCAATTTTTCGAATTTCTTTAAAACATTTAGTGAGAGCATTCTTAACAAATGCATCTTTCAGAAAATGAAATAAAAAATGAGAATTTTTTTACAGTGTCCTGATGCCTTAAAGCCTTGTTTAGGATTTGATCAAGAACATGGAGGCCCCCCATGATCAGAGGCCCGGGGCGGGCCGCCCCTTCCGCCCCCCCGTTAGTCCGCCACTGGCTAAAGACTTCATCGTTATTAGGTTATTACGCAGCATAGCTGGCGTTCGCGTAGACGCGGTGTAATGAAATAGACGTTTTAATGGAGGTCGAGCTCTTTTTTAACAGTTGGTACCAGTTATTTTTAACAAACCTTATAATAACTTAAAATTTGGGACGAGCTAAGAGGCCCTTCCCCAAAATGACAAGCTGTGGTTAATACACGATCAATCCATTTAACTTTGAGTAACTTAATGTAGCTACATGAAATATTTATTTTTAGGTAGGTACATCAAGATATATATTATGTATTTGGGAGGCGTGAACGGGTACCGCCGCCCCGGAAACCCTTATTGGATAACTTTTGCCATAGGTCACCCCAAGTGGTTCGCTACGTTTGGTGACTTTGCAGGGGTGCCCGGGTTCATGGGGTGAGGTTTGTCTAAGTCTAGCAGGCGGGTGACAAGGACACACTGGACCCTAGCTTCCTACCCACCCCTTAAACCCCTTTCCTTCCCAGAACTCTCCTCTCCTCCCTTTGCTTAAAAAAACCCTCCACACAGCATCCCCAAAGATGTCATTGGCACTGATGGAAATTATTTTCCTCAGGGTTACCTGTGTGGAGCTCATCTAAAAAAAGTGCCTCATCTAAAAAAAGGCCTCCTGTGTGGAGCTCATCTAAAAACTTGCATTTATTATTAGCAAAATATACCTGTTTCTTTAATTAAAACAAATTCATCCTTAACCCCTCAGCAACGTAAGCAAGTATACTCGTTAAAATAACGATAGCAGTCAAGTACAATAAGCGAGTTTACTCGTCAACGCGTGTGTCTCCATAGAAACCGTTATAACTCTGTTAGTGTTTTAGTTACATCCGTAAAATAAAAAGTGAAAGGTCGATAGTGAATCATGCTGCACATCTCTATTCAAGTTGTCCATAGAAATACCTAAAAAGAACATTCTGTCAGACGCGCAGTCTGACAGATAATTTATCCCGCCAAATTTCCCACGGGCGGGTCGCCCGCTCCCGACATTGTTAATTTTTATTAAACATTTTTATATGAAATGATTGAAAAGTGAGGTGACAAAAATGTTTATTACATATTTATACAATAGAATAAGTATTGTTGTTTACATAATCTGTGATTTTAGTACCGTTTTTACATAAATACATCACGTGAGTCATTTTGACATTTTTTTAATGTTTGCATTCTAAATTTTAATATTTACAAATATTAATATTTATTTATAATATAATAATTCAAAAGCTTATTTTGTAACCTGTCTAAAACAGTTATTACTATTCGGCTACGTTCAGAAATGTTTCATTTATAGAGCATTAATTGTGAAACGGTAATAACACAAAGTTTTCGTAAAATGTCATTTCGTTTAAGACATTTAAAGTGCAAATTGGCGATTTTCTGAGGGGTGTACAACTCTAAATGTAGGTACTTAGAAACGTTGTGTATGTATATATGTATGTATTTATAATTAAGCTAAATTTACCTATTTCCTTAAAAGAAAAATATTATCCTTGGAACTCAAAATAAATGTTCTGAAATGATGTATTATTTATTAAATATTAAGATATATTGATTTGGTAGAACATAAAGACAAACTGTCTTGTTACAGCTTTTTGGACTACTTATTATCTTGAAATAAATAATATTCATTTACAAATAAATAAATAAAAATATTAAAAAAATCTACATAACACCTTGTTTGGTTTTAATCACACACAAAAGGTTACCATAGCACAAAGACATAAAATGTTATTTTTTACCTGAACTGCGTGAGGTCGTCTTTTGAGGGAGTTCTGCTAGGCTCTCTTGGACTGAATATATCGTCTTCTTCCTGTGCTGTGGCCTGGTAGGGGTAGAAGTTAGGCTGGCCCTCGCTCGCTCTCACAGTACGCAGAACCACACGGCCTGATGTGAACCTGAAGAGAGAAAAATATAACTTTATAATATTGCGCTTAATATTTGAATACTTGAAGACTATTAAAAATCTACAAAATGTCAATTTTAATTTGACTTCGTATCTCATTCCAGTGCAGAGATAATGCTTGAAGTCTTTCTCGGGCATTCCCGACTTCTTCCACGATTCAAATCACTCGATCAAACAACCTTACCATTTATTTTTCATTGTGGAGATTTTCTGTACGCTAAATGACAATATTAGAAATTTTTATTTTGTTTTATTTGGTTTCGTACCCTGTTGGGCTGATTGAATGAACAAAGTGTAAGTGAGCTTTTGAAAATTATACAACAGTTTTAAAGCACGAAGTAATGAATAAATAACTGATATACTCAATATGAAACAATTTTATCAAGATAACAAGATACAAACAAAAATATCAGTGTATACAATTCACATGCGGTAGAAGTGAAACCTTCAGAAAACTAAAGTAGACAGGAGTGGGAAGGCAACGATGCAACGCACTCGAATTCCAGTGCACATTTTCTTTTACATTTGGTCATCTTATTAGTATTTATGTTTTCTTCTTCAGAGTCGCTAGATGTCGCTTTCTTTTGTGTTTTTCTTTGCCTGTTTATTTTGGAGTGGTTTGAAGATCGGATATTGATTTTACAAAAATTTTTTTTTTTTGGATTGCGTAGGCTTCGATCCTTAGTGTGCTAAATGTCTGGCCGCTGAGGCTCGTCAGGCGCTTTATGCCACTACATCAAAGGAGACAGGAGAAGAGAATTGGAACCGAGTACCCGTAAATTAAATAAATATTTCATTTCTATCTCATTCTCTCGCAGGCTAAATCTTATGGACGTAAGTGTTTGTCTCTTTTTAGTGTCGCTTGTTTCCGTTTCATCGAGTTTCGAATCACAACGGTGCTAAAGAAGTGTAAAATTCAAAAAATATAAGGAGAAATTGGAAAAACAATATGGAATGAAAATAGAATAAAAAATAAAGTAACCTTTCAAATTCACATAAATATAACAATTCAAATTAGGTATATATGTAGATAGACTTCAAGGGACCTAATCGAGTAACAAAGCAAAATATTTTTTTCTGCAACTAAAATTCCGGGACCACTACCATTACCCAATACACGCACTTATTCCTCGCTTTTACATACTTGTAAACAAATTCACCTCAAAAAATATCAACATATTTAATGATAGCTTATCAGTATTTAAGAGACACCTGAATGACATTTTTATGTACTCGGTTATATTTTCGGATATACGAGTATGTTTCGGATTCTCGTAATTTATGTATTATTATTCTTATTGCAATTTATAAAAGAAAATTTTTCCTTGATGTGTGAAATAGTGTTAGGTAAAATAAGAGTTCAGTTTAGGGTTTACAGACACGTATTTAAGTCTAGTTCAATTGAAATAGTGTTAGGTAAAATAAGAGTTCAGTTTAGGGTTTACAGACACGTATTTAAGTCTAGTTCGATTGAAATAGTGTTAGGTAAAATAAGAGTTCAGTTTAGGGTTTACAGACACGTATTTAAGTCTAGTTCGATTGAAATAGTGTTAGGTAAAATAAGAGTTCAGTTTAGGGTTTACAGACACGTATTTAAGTCTAGTTCGATTGAAATACTGTTAGGTAAAATAAGAGTTCAGTTTAGGGTTTACAGACACGTATTTAAGTCTACTTCGATTGAAATAGTGTTAGGTAAAATAAGAGTTCAGTTTAGGGTTTACAGACACGTATTTAAGTCTAGTTCGATTGAAATACTGTTAGGTAAAATAAGAGTTCAGTTTAGGGTTTACAGACACGTATTTAAGTCTACTTCGATTGAAATAGTGTTAGGTAAAATAAGAGTTCAGTTTAGGGTTTACAGACACGTATTTAAGTCTAGTTCGATTGAAATAGTGTTAGGTAAAATAAGAGTTCAGTTTAGGGTTTACAGACACGTATTTAAGTCTAGTTCGATTGAAATAGTGTTAGGTAAAATAAGAGTTCAGTTTAGGGTTTACAGACACGTATTTAAGTCTAGTTCGATTGAAATAGTGTTAGGTAAAATAAGAGTTCAGTTTAGGGTTTACAGACACGTATTTAAGTCTAGTTCGATTGAAATACTGTTAGGTAAAATAAGAGTTCAGTTTAGGGTTTACAGACACGTATTTAAGTCTACTTCGATTGAAATAGTGTTAGGTAAAATAAGAGTTCAGTTTAGGGTTTACAGACACGTATTTAAGTCTAGTTCGATTGAAATAGTGTTAGGTAAAATAAGAGTTCAGTTTAGGGTTTACAGACACGTATTTAAGTCTAGTTCGATTGAAATAGTGTTAGGTAAAATAAGAGTTCAGTTTAGGGTTTACAGACACGAATTTAAGTCTAGTTCGATTGAAATAGTGTTAGGTAAAATAAGAGTTCAGTTTAGGGTTTACAGACACGTATTTAAGTCTAGTTCGATTGAAATAGTGTTAGGTAAAATAAGAGTTCAGTTTAGGGTTTAAAGACACATATTTAAGTCTAGTTCGATTTTCACTTATGAATGAGTATTTACCTTTTTATGTTATAATTTGTTTAATTAAATTTTTTGAATGAGCATATTATAATATTAATCATTGACCGGTCAGCGGCTGAGTTAGCATCGCGTTTGATAATACAAGCATTATTTTCCGCTACTGTGGTGGTAGTAGGAAATTTTCTAATATTTTTTGGATTGTTCTTAAGACTCTGCTACCGGGCCTGAAAAGAAGAAGATGGAGAGATACGAAATTACGAATGTTAGAGGAGAGCGCTAACATTTACTGCGACAAAATCGGTGCGAAAATTGCGAAAATGTTTAATAAAACACGACTCGTTTAAAATAGAGCAAAAATCTTGCCGGTATTATCTTAAACAGCATTTAATGAAACACTGCGAATTTTTTCATACATATAACTTGTAAAATAAGTGAAACAAACATGTTAATAATAATTTTTGGAACATACTTTGCGATTTTTTTCTATCGAAGGAATTTTATATAATTTGTGTTTCTATTTGCAAAGTCTAGATATTATCTTCAAGAATAACATATTATATATCTTTTAAGAGCTTTAAAACTTACCGTGTTTAAGGGAAATATGTAATAAATCGGTACAAATCCGGGTTGCGGGCCCTTAACCCGGGAATGTTTGTCTTACTTTTCAAAAATTATTCTTTTTATCTTCTTTATAATCACGTATATCTTCATGTTTATTATTTCCTACATTGGTAATACAAATTCTATAGTCACCAAATAGACTTATGATTTCTCTTTTATATAGAAGCCTTTTTAGGCGTGTATATAAAGAAATAAAATAAATAATAAGGCCACTATTAATTCTCCATGACGTTTCATCTTAGTAAATTGCTAATTTTGCTTTTTTAACCGTGTTTGAGGGCTGTTTGTAAAGATGTCCCCAAACAGTTGGCTATTTATAAAGATATCCCCAAATAGTCCGCTGTTTGCAAAGATGTCCCCAAACAATTGGCTGTTGGTAAAGATGTCCTCAAACAGTTGGCTGATTGTAAAGATGTCCCCGAACAGTTGACTGTTTGTAAAGATATCCCGAAATTCTTGGCTGTTTGTAAAGATATCCACAAATGTTGGACGTCCCCAAACAATTGGCTGTGTGTGAAGATAAGATGTCCTCAAACAGTTGGCTGATGGTAAAGATGTCTATATAGTCATATTCAATAGTATTGTACAAACCACGCATTTGAGTCAGTAAGATCAGAGTTACGAAAGCAATTCTTAATGAATTAATAGATGTCGCTCATATTTTCGTTTTAAATTTTAACTTTTAAATTTTAACACATCCAAAGCCAAAATATTTCAGGACTTTTTTAGTTAATGTAAAAAAACGAGTGCTCATAATTTATGCATATGCTCAAGTATTTACAATTTTTTTTTGAAATTTTTAAGTTAAATTACTCGTATAAAATTTTCACGGGTTCTTTGAAGTTTAAAATAAAATAAAATTAAATTAAAGTAATTCACGATTTAAAAAAAAATCTTTTTTAATTATTTTATATTGTTGTTTTCAGTTCAATTTATAATCGTTCTGCGAAAACGCAACAGGGCATTAATAAATAAATAATTCAAGATTATATGTATTACGAATCCTTAAATTAGGAATAGTAGTTTAATGGGAATATTGCTCAAACAACGCAATGTGCTAATAAAGCTAATCACGTATAATTTCATATAAACATTAATTATTTTTGTCTATTCCTCATAAGATCGAAGAATGCATTTAGTCCGAGTTTGAATGATATTAGTATTTTTAATTAATAATATTTGTTTGTACCTCATAAAAATCTACAGAATCCCAGGCGGCGCTGATTGGCTTTGTCTTTTATACAAACCTACAGATTATACCGACGTTAATAAATATTTGTACACTACTCCTTCAAAACAAGAGGAAGATCCAAACAGTTCACCCGGTCAAGGTTTGCCAATAAAAAAAATATATATTTATGAATTGGAAAAAATGAAGTCATAATAAGTTTGTGATTTATAATACTTCATAAAGCGGTTAATTTGATTTGATAAGAGGGAATAAAAAAATTTTAGCCGTAATGACTCTTTTCCACAAAAAAGTATAAATTGATTTGGAAGATTGTTATTTTTTCTGGTAAAGTTATGTTTTAAATTATGAGAAAATGTGTTCATTTTTAGCATAATAAGGTTATGCCGTAGGTCGTTGGCAGATTTGTTAAATTTTCAAACATAATTTTGTATTATAAAACACACATTTTAAATCATATTATCATGCAGTAAAATAAATCAATAAATTATCTGGGAAAGCTTTGTTGCAAAATTTAAATTTTATTTTAAATAAAATTATAAAAAAAAGATCCGCGCACGTGTTTTGTGACGAAAATACTTCAGTTTGTCTATTTATTTACGATCTTACAAACAAAAATATGTAAGATTTTTTTTACTTATTTTGCTTAAAACAGTATTGAAAAATTATAAATACTTATGATCTAAAAATAATTACAAAAAGTGCACCATTTCAATAATTTTATCATGACGCCTTTCAGCATTTTTAAATGTAGGTGTAAATTAAAGCCAATTTTGAATGAAATAAAATCGATGTTGAGTTATAATTTTAAAAAGCTGGTACGGAGAATAATTAATCTTTCTCATTGGAACCGCTCTGTACGATCGTAAGAACATCTTTCAATGAAATTTGGATTCTCGGCCGCTGGCTGGTTAAAGGCCCTTAAAAAAGAAAGTGATTGTGAAAGTGAACGTGGTTAATTAAAATATTTAAATTTCAATTTATGAATTTAGCCACTTTATTGCAACGGGAAAGCTGACCTGAAAGTCGCCGAAATGAGTCTGAAATGCAACTTTGCAACCGGTCGCTACGTGCATAGGTTTAAAAATGTTGGTCAGGATTAAACGGACGGCCGCACGCGGAGGGAAAACCAACACACGAGAGTTACTATTGTCAATTTAAATCCACGTTTAATCCGGTCCAATGAAACAGGGCGTTTAGGAAATAGAGCACCGGAGAAAAAGCGGACAGGCTGAGTTAGCTTGCCGCATGTAAACGAATTCTTCATTTAAAAGAGAGCGTACTTAATTGGTACTTAAGAGTATTGGAATCGGTAATATCAGAAAGGAAATTAATGGAGAAAAGAACGAAAATGAAACGCTTGAAGTCGTGTGATATTTTTTTTTACATTACCTCCACACTGGAGGTCCTAAGGAAAATAATTCATCTCAGGACCTATGCCATCTTTGCGGATGGTATTGCGGACGTGGAGGGTATTTTTAGGAAAGAAAGGAGAAGAAGTTTTGGAAAGGAGTAAAGTATTAGGTGTACGTAGAAATTAGGGGTCAGTGAATCCAGAAGTGGCGGACGTATAAATCCATACCTCCCACTGCGGTGCAAGATGATGCGAAGTTCTGAGACATTCCTACTCAATAGGTCAAAATGTCTCCCTCAACTAGAACCTTCCAATCCGGTCTGCCTTACAGTCTGTCGCATCCGCCGCCAAGACCCGGACAAACCTCACCAAAATTAAAGAACCACTTGGGTCGACCTGTGACAGGAGTGTCGGTTATCCAATAAATGGTTTCCCTTTGATGCCCTCCCTTTGTATAAAGCAGGAGCTTATAGGAATCATGAATCATAGGTAGGTATCTGCATGGGCGGATTCATAATAAAGCATTTAAATTCTTTATTTAAATACTAGCTGGTCCCGGCATGCGTTGCTATGCCATTTAATAAAGAAATTGTTTCTCCCTGAGTGTCCTTTCCCACTCGTCCCGTTTCCCTTCCGCCTCCCCTTCTTCTCCTGCGTCCTCTTCCTCTCTCGCGTTCCCACTCCGTCACCTCCACATTCCCTCTCTCCACCTCCCCCCCCCCCCTTCCCCCGTCCCGCGAACCCCCCTCCCGAGTTCCCCTCCCCCCTCCCAAGTCCCCCTCCCCCCTCCCGCTTTCCCCTTCCACCTTCCCCGTCTTCCCTCTTCCCTTTCCCGCTCCCTCGTCCCGCCAACCCTCCTCCCGTAATATATATTATATATTCAATCCCAGTACATTCAGTTTTTAAACAGCCCGCGTGTCACCTTTTACAATTTTTATTCAAATTTCCATTTTTCATGTATATTAAATTTGGTACCTAACATAGGTACCTATTTAAAATATCTAAAATTCTTGATTCGATTCAAACTATTAGGGGAGTACCTACTTTAAATGTATTTATCAACTTAAAGATTTTCAAAAATAGAATCCAGATTGAACAACCATTGTTTTGCAAAATGTCATTCTCAAACACGCGAACTGTCAAACATGCTCATGTTTTCTGAAATTATCCAATTTTCTGCGCAATTTTCTTAATTTTTCTCTCCGTAAGAACCATTCTCGTACTTCAAGGAATATTCTAAAAAAGAATTAGCGAAATCGGTTCAGCTGATCTCGAGATTTGCGCTTACCAACACATTTAGCGATTCATTTTTATATAATATAGATGTACATAAATTTGATGCCTCTCACATTTTCACAGAGTTTTTTCGTTCCAAAGAGAAAATTGTTTGCAAATAACGTTTGGGCCTTTATTCAATCATAAAAGAAACCATTCTCATTCGATGTTGAATGAATTCACGAGAAATGCGGCCCGGGTAATTAATTAGGCGTTTTTTCAACCACTTTATCCTTTGAATTTTTCATAACCCCATTGGAAAATTATGGGGATATCAAGAACCCACATTCAATTACCTAACGTCCTAATGGTCGGTCCCATGTCTATGTCGGGGCATACACTCGTTTCAACATTAAGTCCTTTCGTTGATGGGTACCTACCAACGGAACCAAAGTGTGTAGTAAAAGGAAGGAAGGGCACTCTAGGAGCCTATTTGGAATGTGGTTGAAGGGTTCAACAAGAAAGACCCGCTGCGTGTATTTCCAAGTGTTTGGTATTTTAGACAAATTTGTGTATTTTGCATTAAGCTTCCGATGTTTGGCAATGTTTTGCTCAAAACCTAATTATTGTGGTTGTAAACAAGGGGTTGGAGAAATATACAAGAAAACTTGATACATTCCGTTTGCGGAAATATGTTTTCAAAAACCAAAACTTGATAGAACTGTTCTTTGTATTTTATTTATTTTCGACAATCAAATTTTGAAGACGATAATAAGACTCCAGATACTAATATCTACAGCCTTAGTGTCGGACGAATATCTACAGCTCATATGTTGGACAATATCTATGAACTTCAGAGTTAGGACTAATATCTACAGAGCTAAGGTCGGACGAATATCTATGACGGTCCCAGTCAGTGGTGACTAATATCTATGGAGCGTACGTTGGATTAATATCTACAGAGGGAAGCTGAGCAAGAGGTTGTACGGAAAAGCATAAATTACTTCAATTACGTAATAACTAACCTAACCTAACCTAACCTAATCTAACCTAACCTAACCCAACCTCTGCCAGTGCTGTATACATTCGTCAACACTTTGATTCTCATAGATTAATATCTGCAGTTTGAGCTGTACATATTCGTCTTCACTTTTTTCATAGATATTAGTCAGCAGTTTGAGCTGTAGATATTCGTCCTCACTTTGGTTCTCATAGATATTGGTCCAATTTGTTCAGTTTTTGGAATTCCTGTAGATATTAGTAGACGCCTCCGATAATAATACTAATTAATCGAAACGAAGAATAAAGAAATAAAAAATAAAATAAGAAACTTTTTATAAAAAAGAATAAGACACAGAAAAATACAAATTTGACGGTCGTAACTGGGACTGGAATCTAGGAAATCTCGTCTTACCTGGACAAGCGTCTCAACCAACTCACGGTCCCAATAAGACGAGAGAGATTATTAGCTTTTTATTATTATTACCTTTTTATTTTTCTGTGTCTTGTTCTTTATCGTAACTTCGATTAGATTTATTAGTATTATCTTCTTCTTCAATGTTAATGGGAATAACATTCAAACGTAATTATAAAAGAGAGTTACTCTAATAAGAAGCAAAAGTTTGATTTTCAAATAACTTTGTAGCTGTAAATATTAAAGTTTAGACGTGCCAATACTTAGTACACTTCACCTCTAACAGGTTCGAATTATGTCAGATCTGGGCGATATTTCAACTAAACTCGTCAATGGTTTGATTCTGGCCTTCGGTTGTCACAAAGTTTATAAATTAAATTGCCAAAGTACGCGAGACGCTTGAGGCTAGTTGATGGTTTCGATGATCGAATAATTCTCTTTCTACAGTTTCCAAATTTGTATTACCTTCTCACATCAGTGAATATAATTTTGCCCGACCTTCGGGCTTAAGAAAATTTTGGTATCGTATGGTAGGTTTACTTTATTCGTGCAATTTATGTAGCAAGCTTACGGTTTGTAAAGTGTCGGGATTAGCATAGTTTTGCTCAAGAAGAAACTAGACAGGGCGGGCGTGGCAATAAGTTTAACGAGACCCTCTGTCTCGGCTGCGCTGCGTACAATACCTCACTTTACCCTGGAGCTGTATTGCTACAGACACACAATAAGAAACAGGAGTCAATGTTATGTTAGAACTTCTGTAATAGGTCTCGATAAAGATAAATTAATAGCGTACGATGTAAGTAATTTAAAGTAACTTGTAGAAAATAATTTTTGTAGTTCAATGTGTGTAGTAAATTGAAGTCATTTCTCTGAAGATGCATCTCCAGAATAAAGTATTTTATCCAGAAAGCTTGTAACCCACTTGTTAGTTGCAAACATATTGTGGTTATGTACAACGTCGTGTAAAATTCTGGATCAGGCCACAACTATAACATTCCTTAGTTGGTGTGTGTGTGTATAGTATAGATGGCGAAGAGGTTCAAATTTGCGTCACCTGCTATGATTTATTTATAGAAAAAAAAATCTAAAAAAACATTTTCTAAAGAATTTAATTTCCCACATTGTTCAACAAAATAATTACCGGAAAGGTGTTCGTAAGTAGGAGATTTTGAACTTTAAAGCAGCCTTTATAGGTCTGACACTTAATTTTTTTGGGATTATAAAAAGACTGATTTAAAAAAAAATACTTGATTATTTCAAAGGCATATTTGAATAGAGCATCTAAAATATTTCTAAGCAATCTAATTTTCAAACCAATCTCACCTGATATTGCATCACTTTAAGATAAGCGGATTTTTCAGAATATATAAACACATTCTGGTAAGAGGGCATAATTTACAAAAGTATCATTTTGCAAGAAACAACTAAGTTATTATAAAAAAAGAATCGGTTGGTACACGACAAAATTTTTGCGTTAGCACACGACAGCGTAATACGATAAATAACTGATTTTTATAAACTGTTTAGACAAAATGCTGTGGACAATAAATTGTTGGCACTCATTGAAACACTCAATGACCTCTTGTTTTACCAATCTTGTAAAAATAAGGTTTGGTTAAAGCTTGTAACATAATCTTAATTTTGCTTTCCGGAGTGCAAAATACTCTCGGTATCGCCCTGGTAAAAGACCCTAAGGGAACGTACCCATACTACGTGACCAACTTTTTGCAATTTTCAACCCCCCCCCCCCCCCCCCCGGTGACCAAAATCCTAAGCAACCCGCCGCTCATTTGTATGGAGCGTGACATTTTGAAGACCCCCCCCCCCCTAAACGTGTCACGTAGTATGGGTACGTTCCCTAATCAGAATTGAAACGTGGCTTGAAACGGCAAGAGCGATTTTTTGTTTTACATAATGTTCTTCTAAATTTATTTATTTATATTTTTACTGTTATCTTATTATAGGTAAAGGGTAAAGTCACAAAGAGGATATCAAAATTTGGATTTATTTTGACCATATACATGTGTAAAAACTGATAAATTATAAACGGTCGATTTTCTTAAAATGAAAAAAAGAGATATTTTATTGATTGTGAACTTTGTATAAAGCCGTTCCTACCGGCTGCGCCAGATGAGCAATAATCAATTTTTGTTGTTTAAGTAAATAAAACGCAGTGAACGCCAGTTATTTTTTTTTTAGCCGACAAAACACACAACTTTCAGACGGGGGGTAAAACAAACAGCATTGCGACAGCGAAATGTGTTTTTTTTATAATAAAAGTAAACGAAATATAAAACTTTCAGCGTCCTGAAACACTCTTTCCTACTAGAACACAAGGGTGGATAATGGAGAATTGTGAATGGAGGGCACGAAATAAATTTAGGTAAACACGAATAGCGGTCCTAGTAAGCATTGCTTATTTTTGAAGAAATCTATAGATATTAGCTTAACCAACCATACATATAACTTTTACCGTTTTATAGGTTTTTTTATGTCCTTTCTTCCACGTTTTTATATCCTTACTAAGTTAGGCCAAAACCGTTGTCGGGTTTATTTAAGACACAGCGAAATAATCGAATGCCGAGTTTGATAGCTTTCGAGATAGGAATCTATATGTTGTACAAACTTGAGTAGGTGTCCACTTTCGTGAAAATAATAAGTGTAAATTGGTTTTCTATATCGAGTCATTGAATTCTTTTAGAAGTGTGTTCAGCCTACAGCCAATCTCTCGATATACTTCACTATAGTCGTCCTAAGGCGCTTTGAAAATGTAACCTTCGCGTTAGTTTTTATTAGTTTTACGTGCACCAGATTGTCTTATATTTTTAATAAAAGGGATTGTAACGAAAGTTTTTGAATGGCTCTTTATGACAACAGGCGTCGTTACAATGAACCGACCCTGCTTGTGGGTACGGTTCGACCAAGAAAATTGTTTTTTCATAATCAATCACAATTGATGTGTAATGTGTAATTAGTCGTTTAAAATTGAATTCAAGTTAGTTAGAGTCGAAGTATTGAAATTGTGGTAATGTCCGAATATGAAGTATAAAACGATATTTAATTAAAATTAGGAACGATTTTCCAGAGGTTTATGTTTCAGCGATTGATTTTTTTTTTATTGATGAAAGTTCAGACACAAATACTAAAATGTTTTTTTTTTTCTGAGGAACTTAAATTGCTACATTACGTAATAAAACAATAACCGAAAATAGGTTTTTAAGTTTGAGATTATGCACTTTTTTATGCTTTTTTTAGGTTTACAAAGGAAGTTTGATTATTTCAAAAATCAAGATGTGTTCTACTCGCAGTATAAATACTAATTAAAGCTTTAACATTGTTTCTAAGCGATTAAATTTTAGCACGCAACCTTCTGACTCCAGATCAGAAGGTTGCGTGTTCAGATCACGTCGGGGTCACCAGTTTTAGTAGATGCTGAATATCTCTAATTACCTCATCAGAGATATCCGGGTTCTCTAAATAAATGGTCACGGAATTTAGTTTATAAATCATAACACTGATTGTTTGGTAGAGTTATATTTTATTTGACACCAGAAGTGAGATATTACAAGGATTCTATCCGCGACAATAATTTGCGTAATTAAAAATAGCTTACTGGCTAGAGGAACGTTCAGACTGGAATGATCTCGAAGTTTTTTCCACTCGCGAGCTCAGTTCTGCTGTCTGCGCATTTTGCTGCGCAGGCAAGTGTTGCTAGAGTCTAGGTGACATTTTGCTCAAAATATAATAATAATCGCGGTGCCTACAAAATTTTCAAAACAAAAACGTTTATTTTGCAGTACATTGCGGTGCATTGGTTGAAAAGTAAGGTGTGTGTGGGCAACTATATTTCCGGCCGTGTTCTATTAGCTTAAAAATTTCCGGCACGAGAGTTTTAGACGGCCTTTATAGGCCCCTAGTTAAAATGTTCATAATAACAAACATTGGCCGAGTGATTTAAAGGCTCTTGTAAACGAGCACATTTTTTACAACAATTTTTTACGACAGGTGTTTTCGTCAAGATTTCTATAATGTCAGTCAATATTGCTCAATATAATCGTGTATTGCCTACTTGTCGACGTATTTCCCGGCCTTGGCGGTGAGTTACCAATATTATTTGCATTGTTACAACTCATCCAGTTTAACATCCCTTCCTGTAGACTTCGAAATAATGAATTGCTGTTCCTCAATCAATATTCTGCTAATTATGGATAGAATATTCTCCCTTATCCAGAATGTCGAGACTTGTCAATGCAAGTCAAAGCATTGATTTTTTGGTGTAAAACTAAATGACCTTCGGCAGTCGATACGCAATATTTAAATGCTTCTTCATGCTTTGACTTGTTGTACTTTTAACATTTTATATTGTCATTGCTATTAATTTATATGTGCTCTCCCTTCACTGTCATCTCTGTTTTTTTATTCGTGTTATTATTATGTTTTTAATGGACTGTTGTCCGTAAATTAATTAATAAATAAATAATAACAATAGAGCCGAGTCAAATCTATTTTATTCTTGCTCTGTTATACGCTACCGAAACTGTTAATAATTTCGCGATTTTTGAAGTGAAAACTTATTTAGCACCGTTGTGATTTAAAACACGATGAAACGAAATATAGCGACATCAAAAAGAGACAAACACATACATGTATAGGATTTACCCGGTGAGGGAATGAGATAGTATAATCGGTCTCCTCGGTGTTTCGTAGCCTCCCCACTCTTGTCTACTTTAGTTTTCTTAAGGCTCTGCAACCGGGCCCGAAAAGAAGAAGATGGAGAGATACGAAATTACGAATGTTAAGAGGAGAGCGCTAACATTTACAGCGACAAAATCGATGCGAAAATTGCGAAAATGTTTAATAAAACCCGACTCGTTTAAAATAGAGCAAAAATCTCGCGGGCATTATCTTAAACAGCATTTTAAAAAACTCTGTGAATTTTTTCATACTCGTACATGTAACTTGTAAAATAACTGAAACAAACGTGTTAATAATAATTTTTGGAGCACACTTTGCGATTTTTTTCTATCGAGGGAATTTTATATAATTTGCGTTTCGGCGCGGGCAAAGTCTAGATATTATCTTCAAGAATAACATATATTTTTAAGAGCTTTAAAACTTACCGTGTTTAAGGGAAATATGTAATAAATCGGTACAAATCCGGGTTGCGGGCCCTTAAGGTTTCATTCCTACCGCGTGTGAATGGCACATTCTGATTTTATCTAACAATTTTTTTAGGTGATAAATGATTTCTGTTCGTAAAACACCAATTTTTTTTTAAGTTAAAAGAAGTTTGGTAAAGTTTTTGCAGGAAGTTATTTTCTATAGCGAATTTGTCATAATACGTTACGGCAATCTTGACAGCATATGACAATATTTACACTTAATATATGAAAGAGAAAATGCCACACACTAACTACATACGTTATTTATTTCCTGGATTTTATTTCAGATATTATTTCTTACTCAGATATTATTTATTTTTCCTAACTACATCATTTTGTTTACAATTTTGTCGCTACATATTTCGTACTACAAGTATTGATATGATAATAAAATACTGTTTTAAAACTTTACCCAGAAAACAACAATTAATTTTTGAATTCTAATGGTAATAAACGATCTTCAACATGAAATCGATAGTATCATAGTGCCAAATACTGAAATAATTTTTGAAAACATTAACAAAATTATGCAATTTAATTGGGAATCAAATAGGATTAATATTGTTCATCAAAATATTAGAACGATGGGAAACTTGGATGATTTTCTTATATTTTTGGAAGAAATAAAATCTGTGGTAAAGTTCCATGTACTAATTCTCACTGAATGCAGGTTAAATGATTCATACATAGCCAAACAAATTTCAGGCTATAACGAATACCATACAACATCGCATATTAACCAAAATAGCGGAGTAGTAGTATATATCGACAACACATTAAATTCCTTAGTACAAGAAATAAACATTAATCAGTGTAATTGTTTAAAAATCAACATTAATGAGAATTTAGGTATCCTAGCTATCTACCGATCACCATCGTTCAATGACATCCAAGATTTCCTGGAAAATCTTATTGGTGAGTTAAAAAAAACTAAGGATTATGCACAATATGTACTGATCGGGGACATGAATATAAATACTATAGGAGAAGTATTGCATAGGCAGTCCGACGACTACTTATGTGCTATGGCTGAAAGCAATTTTATTTCCAATATTAATTCTCCAACTAGGGTACAAGGTAGCTCAAGCTCATGTTTGGATCATATATATACCAGAAATGTAACAAATTCACATGCATTTGTAATACATAATACAATCACTGATCATTACACCACTGCAATCAGTATCCCAAACTCAACACCCAAAAAACATAAAATTAATCACAAACAGATTATCGATTATGAGGCTTTATTAAATGATCTTAATAATAAAAATTGGGAATATGTTTATAAAGAGACTGAAGTTAACAATGCTCTAAACTATTTTATTAATGAAATCAATACATTCATAACAAAACACACAATAACTAAACGCATTCCATATAGTAAAATACATCTCACCCCATGGATTACCAACGGCATTGTTAAATCTATACACAAAAGAAATCACCTTCATAAAATATCTAAACGAGACCCATTGAACGATACTAAACAGCAAAACTATTACCGATACCGTAATATTTGCAAAACCGTTATTCGCAAATGTAAAGAGCGTTATTATAAATTCTTACTTGATAAGGATAATTCCAGCAAAAACATGTGGAATGTTGTCAGAGACATAACTAAAAGTAAAAGAAATACCAGTACATCTGTAACTGAATTAAATACCGGAAATTTGATTATAACTGACAATCAATCAATTGCATGTCATACTAATCAATATTTTGCATCTGTTGGATCAAATCTAGCAAAAAAAATTTTATTAGAAACCCAGAAAACGGAAGACTCTTTAGCATCGACAATTGAAACAAAGGAACAACCTTTTTCATTTGATATTAAACCAACTACTGTAGAAGAGGTCTTAAAAATAATCAACAGCCTTAATACTACACATTCAAAGGGTCCAGATAGTCTAAATACACAAATACTAAAAAAAATTAAAAATGAGATTTCTGCTCCGCTATCATATATTTACAACTTAAGTTTTGCATCAGGAATATTTCCTGATCACTTTAAAAAATCAATAATTGTCCCAATTCACAAAAGTGGACCTAAATCTCTTGTAGAAAACTATAGGCCAATATCACTTTTAAGCGCGATATCCAAAGTCATTGAAAAGCTTTTCAAAACTAGGTTAAACGAATATGTGGAGGAACATAACATTCTAAGTCCAAACCAATACGGCTTTCGGTCGGGTAAGGGAACGGATGACGCCATCGCATGTCTCACGGAAACTATTGCAGGGAACATGAACCGTGGCAAGAAAACTATTGCCCTTTTCTTGGACCTGGCCAAGGCATTTGACACAATATCTCATAAAATTCTTTTACAGAGACTTAGAAATATAGGAATAAAGGGAAAAGCTTTTCAATGGATAGAAAGTTATATATCTAATAGATTTCAACAAACCAGAATTAACGAGGCTATTAGCACTTCACTAAAATACACTTTTGGGGTACCACAAGGAAGTACACTTGGGCCCCTTCTCTTTATTATATACATAAACGAACTTTGTAACCAACACATTGGTGGCAAAATTATCACGTTCGCTGACGATACAGTTATTTTGTTTGAAGGAGATGATTGGAAAGAAACACACCACCTTGCGAACACAGGTATAAACAGAGTAAAACAGTGGCTGGACAGTAATTTGCTTACACTAAACATACAAAAAACAAAATATCTCACATTTAGCGCTACCCTTGCAGGTCAACCCAAAACACCTCATCACCTCACAATACATAATATTAAGTGTAGCCTTGGAAATAATAACCATACTTGTAAATGCGAAACCCTTGAATGTGTTAAATCTATTAAATATTTAGGTATAATAGTGGATAACCACCTTAAATGGAAACAACAAATTGAAAACACAGCTAATAAAGTGCGCAAGCTTATTTATATATTTATAGCATTGCGGGAAATTATAAAAACTCAAGACATTAAAAAAATATACTACGGGCTCTGTAACTCCGTCATAACCTACGGTTGCATTGGATGGGGTGGAACAGGATTAACAATATTATACCCGCTACTGAAGGCACAGAAATCCATTCTTCGCGTCATTATGAAGAAACCCTTCAGATACTCGAGCGACGCTCTCTTCAAGGAGTTTAATGTGCTTGATGTTCGACAGTGTTACATAAAAAAAATAACAATCTGCGTCCACAAAAATATAAACAAAACGATAACAGTCGATCATAATCATCAAACCAGAAGTAAGAGCAGAAACGACCTTTCTATTCCAACAAGCAATACTGCGGCTTATCAAAAAGTTTTCTCATACCTGGGACCAAAAATATACAACAAAATCCCCTCTCAATTTAAACTGTGTGAATTATCATCCTTCGGTACTAAAATTACAAAATGGTTATTAGACTTAGGTAGGACAGATTCCGAAAAATTATTAAAAAACGTAGTCTGAGTTGATTTCTTCGATTTTGTATTTTGTATTTTCCTAAAAAATATGTTTTTATTTTTCTTTCTTACATTTATATATTATATTTTTATTTTATATTTTACATGTACCTATCTGGATTTTATTGTTTATTACTGCTAATTTGTATTTTCCTAAAAAAATACTTTTTTTATTTTTCTTTCTTACATTTATATGTTATATTTTTATTTTATTTTATATTTTACATGCACCTACCTGGATTTTATTGTTTATTACTGATGTACACCTAGAATAACACAACTTATATCTGATATTGTACCTAATATCTAAGTAACTCCCCCAATATGTACCATTATTGTTAATTATTATTGAATCCATTAATATGAAATTATTGGTACGCAACCTGCCAATTTGACTGTCCTAAAACGGGAAACCTTCCTAGTTGGACAGTCAAAGCTTCCTTTTATATTGTTATATCTTGTATGTAATAAATGTAATAATAAATAAATAAATAAATAAATAAAATTCACAATTTATCTTGCTCGTTTACCGGCACCTTAAAACTTGTGGAACGAAAAGATGTCATTTCTTGTTGAAAAAAACTCCGAGTTAGTTTTGTATCCCTTCTCTGTAGGTGTTTGAGAGAATTCGTTAGATTAATACTGTGAAGGCACCACACGTTTTTCCTATCCGATCAATCAAAGCCTTAAATGTGATTTTTCTGTGCGACCAACCGGCGCCCTTGAAATTGAACACCAATATATCAGAAACATTTTCCATTTTGATTGAAAGACTTTTTTGTTGATTTCATCGTCTAGTCCAGTGGTCAGCAGACTCATTACTCAAAGGGCCAAATATCAACAGTACAACGATTTACATTTCTCTTCATAGCCAAATTTCTTCATGCGAACCCTTAGAGCCTTACTAATAAATGTGTTTTAAATTTTACATATCAGATAAACAACCATTAATGTAGAGGAAACTGGTTGTTCATCAGTTGTGTTCAATTTAAGATACGTTATTAGTATGGGGGAGATAATGTAAATCGGTTAACACTAATTATACTCATATTATAAGCATTAAAACAAGTGCTGCGTCGAAATACTTAGGAACACCTTACACCGATAATTAATTTTTAAATTTTATGTGCCTGTATTATGGTAGTCGTACACGATTTAGATTATAATGTAAGAACTGGGAAAATAATATTTTGTAGAAAGAAATAGTAAAACATCATTGGCTATCGATATATTCTTGTATATGAAGCGAGTTTCTGATCTCCAGATTTCCGATCCTCAATTTATTTCTGTTTCTACATCTGAAAACCAGCTTACAACAAAAACAAAACTAACTTTCGATAACTCATGAAATGCAAGAAATAAGCGATTCATCTCTTCTCTCTACTACCCTTGCGTCTGTACTCGCGGGTCCCCCCATGAGGCCCCCTCAGATATTTGCAATCAGGTCCTACCTCTTCGCCTCCGTTCCAATAACACTCACGTCAGACTTAATTCACTGCAGATTGGTAATTGGATTAACCTGGGGGAATTTGCTTAAAGCGCCTTGGAATAGAAATTGTCTTCGAGTGACATTCTCAAATTGGGTAGGACAATGGGTAATTTATTCATACAAGAGGGATTGAAGGAACCTATTTGTTTATGTCGTCGAATTTTTTTTTTCACAAAATATCTGAAAATCGGTAAAAAAAGTAACTCTCCTGAAGACAAACATTATATTTTTTTTGAGCTACTGCATGAAAAAAAAAAGTTTAAATCTTATTCATAAAAATAATACCCCTTCCATTCTTTTAGGACAATAAAAGCATTAGAAAAAAAAACAAATTTAAATATAACGTTTCAATACGGAGTTTCGTAAAATTCGTTGTACACAAAAAAATACTTGATATTATTCAAGTTGGGTTGTTTAAAAAAATTTGAACAGTTAATTTTTGAAGTTTTTCACTGTGTTAATTTGAATTGTTTATTTCTATATTAATAATTATTATGTAATTCTGTACTAATTTGTATCACGTGGAATATTCTTATCAAAATTATTACTTGTTTTCTCAGGAGTTCTTCAGGGATCTAACTTAGGACCGATCCTCTTTTCGATTTTTATTAATGATATAACGAAAATTATTCTGAAATCCAGGTCACTTTTTTTGGCTGATGACCTAAAACATTTCTTGAAAATACAAAAATTAGAGGACTGCATTCGACTCCAATTGGACATTGATAGAATTGTTGACTGGAGTAAACGGAATCAGATTGAATTCAATATCTATAAATGTTTCATTCTTTCTTTTACTAGAGTGCGTCATACTTAGTGTTACCGGTATATTATGAGGCTCGAAATTTTAAACATTTCTCCAGTATGAAAGATCTTGGTATTGTGTTTGATATAGGTTAACTTTTTATGCTCATATCGTAATGACGTGTAGTACTTCACTGAGAATGCTGGGTTTTATCCTACGCACTGCGAGAAATTTCAGAAATACTCGGGTTATATACTGTACTATATACTACTTTGGTTAGGAGTAGGCTTGATAGTAGATCAATGGTTTGGAGCCCACATCAAGTGAAGTATTCCCTCATTTTGGAGAAGGTCCAGAAGAAATTTCGAGATTTTTTTACCTGAGGGAGCATGGCTACTATCCGTGGCTCTACCTACCGGCTTTCTCTTGCGCATGCTCGGTATGAACCGTCTATGGGTCAAAAGGGATATGCTCATTGTAACACATTTCTTCAGCCTGATTCGTGAATGGTACGAAAACTCGGCTATCATGGAGAGCATTGGTTTCTATGTTTCCGATGGTTATCTCCGTCACCGACAACATAGACTGTTTTATCTCCCGGCTTTCAGAACTAACTTGCCAATAGTTATGTCAGTCTGGAGTGCTCTTGTTGTTAAATAGACAAAGATATGTTAAACATATCGATATTTTAAGCAAAATTCAAACGGCAAGCTTTGTTGCTGTTAGTCTAAATAAGTTTATCGCATATAAAATATTTTTCTCTTTTGAAAACGCCTTGAAATTGTAATTATGTATGTAATGTTTTAAAAAATGAATAAATTAAACTATAAGGAGGTACCGAAACCGGTAGAAAGTGAAAATATATGAATGAAGTTACTTAAAACCAGTAATTATCTGTTCATTTTTTTAAAATGTCAAGTCACAAATTTGCTTCTTTTGAAAAACACAATATTATAATTGTTAATAATTTTAAAATTGTTCAGAATAAACAATGGAAGGCAAGGCTAAATATTCATTTTTTTAACGTTATCTCCACATAGGAGGCCCTGAGGAGAAAAATCCTTTAGGGCCTATGTCATCATTGGGGATGCTATGTGGAGTCTTTTTAGGGAAAGGAAGGAGAGGAAGGTTTGGGAAGAAAAAGTTATGAAGGTTGGGTAAGAATCAGGAGCCAATGTGTTCTCCCACTTTGGTGCAAGGCGATGGGTCGAGAGAGTCCGGCTGGAGAGGTCCTCCCTCAATCAGTCTCTCCCGATCCGCTACGTAGTAGGTGGGGAATAGTATGATTATTATGATAATTAATACTACTATCTACCTATATGTATGTATAAAAATCTAAAAATGTTTGTATGTCCGCTATTTGTTGCTAAACAATTCATCCGATTGCGATGAAACTTTGGGTATTTGATGTGTGCGATTATTTCGCGATTATTTCTATATACAATCGTGAGCTCTGGCATCATGAAATTACGCATTGCTAAACCGTTCATCCAATTGCGATGAAACTTTGGGGATTTGGTGTGTGCAGGCTTGCAATGGTGTCTGTATACAATAGTGAGCACTGGCATCATGAAATTACGCGTTGCTATACCGTTCATCGGATTGTGATGAAACTTTGGGGATTTGATGTGTGCATGCCCGCGATGGTTTCTGTATACAATAGTGAGCTCTGGTATCATGAAATTATGCATTGCTAAACCGTTAATCCGATTGCGATGAAAATTTGATGAGTTGTTGTGAGCAAGGTATATATATATATATATATATATATATATTTATGTTACGGCATTTAGTGGCTCAAAGCGTCCTTTAATTACCGGAACTTCTTGATCATTTCGACTTACTGGCTCATTTGGGCACTTAGTGGCTCATCGTTTTTTTTTTTTTAAGTCCATCATATCAAACTCGATGAGACGAGTCGAACGGTGTAAAAAAAATTTTTGAGTGAATAAATGACATTTTTACGTGGACCGTTAATGCTCCGGAATGCGTTTTTTATCAGTAAATATTCATCCATACTTAGAACATCAATTGGGTACACTTTTTATCGCATCTATAACATCACGGCATGCGACGTTGCCGGATGTTCTCGTCATACAATATCATTCAAACTCCAAGTCGTTTATCAATGCTTTGCGATATTGAACTCAATGGTTAAATTCCTCAAAATCTATTATCGCATGACATTGCTAAGTCAGATTGAATCTTTTTGCGATATGTTATATGTTTGCCGGAATGTTATAATATGTTGTATTCCTACATAGGTAGCCAGACTGTCGAGCGCTCGCGGTGGACTGTTAGAAGAACAGACATTATATTATAATATTTACCGGCTATTCGCGCCCTTTTTTAAAATTGAAGATTGATTTACGAATTGCTTTTATAATATCGTTATTAATTTTGTGTTAATGGTTTTTGTTTTTATTACAAGTTTTATATTATTTCGTATTTTAATACACATTTATGTAGTTTTTCTTTAATAAATAAAATATTTGCTTCGTAATTATGTATTTGTCTTTTGCGTTCCGAAAGCATAGTCAGTTGTAATGTGATGATATCTATACAGGGTTTTCTAAAAATTTCAGAAATATATTAGGTACTCATTTAATATGTTTTTTCATACAGTTATATTAATTTGTTTAGAGTTTTTCATTTAAAAAAATGATCTGTACCTAGGTAATTACTTTACGCGTGACTATTTTTCAAAGGCATTGTCTCTAGTTGTATTGTAGTAGATAATAAAAAGGTGTTTTATTGTTGTTTGGGTGTATTTTATAAAAAATATTATGAACAAAAATAAACAATAATTAAAAAATAAATTACAATATACGGCCTACATAGTCCAGGAGTAAGACCATTGACTCACAATCCGCAGGTCTCAAATTTTATTTGATTAATTTGTGTTATTTCACAATTAATTCATTTAAAATAATATATAGTATATTTGCGGCACGTTCCAGAGTGGAAGATACTCTCAGTATTACCCTGGTGTAAGACCACCATTCAGAATTGAAACGTTGCTTGAAAATGGCTTTGGCCGTGTTTAGTGACCAGATCCGAATAGCCAGGTACTTCCCAACCTTCATCTTCCCCACCTCCTTCCCCTATCCATTACCTTCAGCCTCATAACATACCGGGAATGCCATAGTCTCACTGGCTCCAGACGGGAACAGTTGGGACTCTTGTGCGGTAGTCACTGTAAAAAAATAATATTTAGGTATTAACTTACTGGCATAATACGGTGGTTTGAGGGATAGCCAAATTTAGTTGTTTTCTGATGGGTTACGGTAGTGAATTGGTCAAAATAAAGTTGGCAACACTGTCTCGGTGATTTAGTTGATATTTGCGCTAGATTGGTATTTGGTATATTTATGGCGCCGCCGATTCGTGTGTGGATGTGGATCATATGAATCCTTTCCTTTCGCATTTTATAAAATGTCGCGCTGGCGAAGGTACCATTATTGCAATATCAATGGATTCTTCAATTAACGGTAAGATTTTATCATATAACCTTAAATATTGTGTTGCATAATGAATTATTACAATCAATGACATACCAAAAATGTTTGGTGATTATCGGTTCGGACTGGCCACGCTTATTACGAATAATTTTTATTATATAATAAAAAGTTTCCTTTTTAAGTAATTAAGGCGAATCTAAAGTGTTTTTCTAAAAATTATTCGTAATAATCGTGGCCAGTCCGAACCGATATTTACCAAATGTTTTTTTAGGTAAAATTACATTTTAGGTTATGATTTCTATAAAAACGCTTTTCACTGATATTTTAATAATAATTCTTGTTGATTTTCACATAAGTATGATAATTATGCTTATTGTTTTATTATGTTTATGATTTTTAATGTGTTTTGTTATTTTATAGATAAAAATATATGTAGTACAAGTGAAAGTTCGCCAATTTCAGAGGATAAAAGAGCCGTAATTAATGAAATGGAGGAAAAACTGGATGATCTATTTGCAAACTCTTCAGATTCAGGTAGCTATGTACATAATAATTACTGATAATATACAATAATCTTAGGTATTTTTCATTACATACCAACATTACGTTACTTATTATTGTGAAATGTTTTAGCAATTAACGATAGTGATGCGGAATATTACGTTACGTAATATGAATTGTTTTATTTCGAATATTACATTATTATGCTTTATTTTAGAAGCAAGTGTGACGTCCGGCAGTGATGACTTATTCAAGTTACCCTCGAGAATTTCGTCTGATTCTGGTAGGTAAAACAAACCCCTTTATCTGACAAACGTTAACCAATGATTCCTGATCATATATGTGATAAGCGCATGGTAAGCGCTCGTTTCAAATTTCCAACTTGGTAATGTAAACGCTATGCTGTAGCGCAGGGGTTCCCAACCTTTTTGTACTCTAGAGCACATTCTAAAATATCGGTAGGGTGGCGGGCACCACATATTTTTAATCGACAAACTCCTCCCATAACTTCTCATTTTCCCATAATTTATTAATAAATAATAAACAAAAATGTTTCAAAATAATAAAATTATTATTCAAATTGCATACACACAGAGAAATGTATTTAATGTATTATTACGTCTCGCAATCGCAATGAAAATCTCGTCTCCTTCAACGGAAGCAACCTTCCGAACAGGCCCTCCATTGATATGCTCGATGTAACTCTAAGTGACCAGCTCAGATTTGGGGGCTCTATCGAAGCCAGAGTAAAGATAGCCTCTCAAAAACTGGGCGTACTGTACAAGGCCCGCAGATACTTTAATAGTACACAACTGCTAGCCTTGTACAAATCGCAAGTCCGCCCCACAGTTGAATTTGGCAGCCACCTCTGGTCTGGAGCTCCAAAATATCTGAAAAATAACCTCGATTCTGTGCAGAAGCGGGCGATCCGATTGATTGATAAATTCTCCCATTTTAACAGATGGATTGCAATCTTTAGGGCACAGGCGTCAGGTAGGAATGCTATCCTTGTTCTACCGGTATTTCAATGGAAGATGCTCCAAGAAACTAGCATCATTGATCCCTTCGGCACCGGTGCATAGTCGGGAAACACGCCAAACCCGTGCCCAACATATGTACACGGTTGACATTTGTCACATGAGAACTGGTCGCTTCTTCGACTCGTTCTTGTGCTCAACAGCTCGGCTATGGAACGATTTGCCGACCTCTGTTTCCCCTTCCTACAACATGGGTCTCTTCAAGACCAATGTTAACTCCCTCTTCTCCTCAAAAAGACCCTCCACACAGCATCTTAGATGACATAGGCCTTGAGGGAAATCGTTTTCTTAAGGGCCTCCTGTGTGGAGTTTTTTTTTACCGGGTATACCGCACAAAAATCTCAACTGCTCCCGTCTGGAGCCAGTGACACCATGGAATCCCCAATCGGGGTATGTTGTGAGGCTGAAGGTAGTGGGGAGGGGAAGGAGGTGGCGAATAGGAAGGTTGGGAAGTACCTGGCGATTCAGATCTGGTCACCAAACACGGATAAAGCCATTTTCAAGCATACCCGGCGATTCAGATCTAGTCACCAAACACGGATAAAGCCATTTTCAAGCAACGTTTCAATTATAAAAAAATATAATATCAATATGTCAATGTGATCTGAGGCAATGCATATCATTGGCCACTGCCTCATAATTAGGAGGGTATGACGATAATCCTGTTAGCAAACAATCATAAGGATGCTCATCGGTGAGTCGAGATCTATATCTTGATTTTATTAAGTTCATGTTTGAAAACAAGGATTCGCATAAATATGTCGAACTGAAAAATGATTCAATTTTTTATGCGGCTTTTTTCAAAAATGGGAACTTTTCTCTGTCCACTGTATTCCAAAAGTCCTCTGATATTAAGGATTTTAGCTAAATATCATTCTTAAGGTCCAAAATTTCTAACTCTAGTTCTTCTATCTTACCTTGAACAAAATCTGCAGTACAATGCGTGATGTGCAATAGTGAATAGCACTTCCCGTTCCAGGCTAGCGTGAAGAGTACAGTCTGGCACGCCGCGGCCGCTAGACAAGTTGCGAAGTACTGTCAGCAAAGGAACCACTCATACAAACAATATCGCAAACATACAAACGTATTTAATAAACCTACGCACTTAAAAACTTAAAACTCTAACAAATAAATAAAAATAATTCACATTTTTAATTAATGTTTATGAAAGAATTCTGTCTCTGTCGAATAGTGGTGGGAACATACGAACCGTTCACGGGGTCGGGAAACCCTGCTGTAGCGGGACAGCTTGCGTGAATACAGTTTAAGTTTATCGAACAAAGAAGTCATCCCATAATAAAATGACTGACACACCACATATGCTCAGGAATCGCTGGTTTAAGTTTGTGTGGTAACTTTGTATAATTCACTCTGTATAATTTTCCACACAAATTTAATTTATTAAATATGTTATAAAATGTTATTGCATTTTTAAATTTTAGATTCATATACCAGCGATCATCCAGGGAAGCAGGAGAAAACGGACTGCTATGTGTCATCAACTTCAAAACAATGTACATCTGATTTAGCTAGTAAAAAACCAAGAGTTTATGACCGTAAAAACTTCTGTCCATACTGCTTCAAGCTGATAACCAACTTTGTACGCCACATCACAATCCAACATCCCTTAGAGGCAGAAGTGATTGAATATAATAAAATTTTAGATCCCGATCTGCGCGAACGAAAAAAAAAGTGTGAATTAATTTCGAAGAAAATAAGAAATAGAGGCAATTATCTATATAAGCAGGACGCGATAAATAGAGTTGATGGAATAATACTACCGAATCGCCGCCCAAGAACGACTGCGACAGCTAAAGATTATGCGGTTTGTATAGAATGCTGTGGCACATTCAAAAGAAGTTTACTCTATAGACACCTGAAAAAATGTTCAAATAGAAAACAATCACATGAAGGAAATCCACTAAAACGCTGCAGAGTGTTAAAATCATCCGCTATTTTATTATCCCCAGACAATTCTGAGATCACTGAATCTTTAAGATCTCAGATATTTCCTGTGTTCAAAAATGATCCTATTGCAAAAATTGCAAAGTCTGAGCCATTAATTTGTGCATATGGTTCCCTACTATTAAGCAATCATAAAGAACATCATTTGAAAACACACATTACATCCAAGATGAGAGATCTCGCTAGACTGTTCATGGTCATCAAAGAAAAAAATCCTGCAATATCCTCATTTGACCTTGCATTTGACCCTATACATTTTAATGTTTTTATGGACGCTGTCAAAATAAATAGTGGTTACGATGAAAGTACAGGTTCTGTAAAAATTCCTAGCATCCCTCAACGACTTTGTACAGCTATAAAAGATTGTGCTGATATTTTGATGCGTAAAACAATACAGAATCCTGTGCTGACCACTTCATCCAAAGATGTTATAAAAAACAAGTTGTCTGAATTTAAAATAATCTTTGGTCACGCTTGGAAATTTGAAATTTCTACTAACGCTGAAAAATCAAGGAAAACTCAAAAAATGCTGAAAACTGATGTCATGCCTTTAACTACTGATATAAAAAAAATATGCACGGAAGTTATGAAACTAGAAGTGAATATAGCTCAACGATTTGAATGTGAAAAGTCTTATATCGCCTATGAGGAGCTATGTAAAATAACAATTGCTCATATTATAATTTTTAATAGGAGGAGGGCAGGAGAAGTTGCAAGAGCTCCATTAGAAAATTATATAGCCAGCCAAAGTGAAAAACAAGACATTCCTGAAGAAATATTGGAAATCATGAGTTCTGAGGAGCAAAATGCTATACATACATTATATTGCTTCCATATCCCAGGAAAAAGGGGGAGAACAGTTCCAATACTTCTTCGAAATCAGATGAAAAAAAATGTAGACACTATATTTGCGTACAGAAATTTAGTTGGAATTCCAAATGAAAACAAATTTTTATTCCCAAAACTAGGAGGTGAACCTTATTTTTGTGGCACGCAAATTTTAAGGGAACTAAGACACAAGTTTTCCTTTGTGAATTCAGATCATATAACTTCAACTGGGCTGCGACACCATGTTGCAACCATGAGCCAAGTAGCTGGAAAGAATAATGCTTATGTAAACGCTTTGTCTCATTTCTTAGGGCATACACCAGGTACACATAAAGGGAATTACATGATACCACAACTAGCTCTTGAGAAAGGTAAAGTTGGCTTGAATTTACTGCAATTAGCTGAGGGAAAAATATCTTGCCGATCACAGTCTGATAATGGAACGAACATTACAACAACTTTACAAAATGAAATAGATTCCGTCCCTCAACCTGAAGAATCACATAAAGAAAATGTGGATCATGTTACGTTGGATAATAGCTTAGAAAATGACCAAGAGTCTTTACCAAGTAATTTACTTGATGGGAATATGGCAAAAAAAATTATAGTTAGAAGGAGGTGGCTTAATCAAGAAAAAGATGAACTTTATAAAAACTTTGCAAATTATTTCATCGAAGGGATTGATCCTGGCGCTACGAAAATAAACGAAATAAAAAAACAAACAGGAATATTGTCAATGAGGTCATGGAAGCAAATTAATACATTTATTAATAATCACCGTGTCAAGAAATTGCCCTTACCTAAGGATTTGCAGAGAAAAAGAGAATTCTACCTCCAGGATGCTTAACTTGAATTCAAATGAATTGTATTGATTAAGAGACCGCTATACCGGCTTCAACGATTGAACGATCCAAAGGTATCGACTCCGATTCCACTACAGCTGATATAAAGCGTGAAGCAATCGTAAAGTAGCTGTTGGCTTGTTCCATAGTTTGATCATTGGCAGTCGTTATAGCAGTTCCATATATTTTATCTTTTGTAATACTGGCATACAGAGTACCGGGCGAATAAGGCCCCTTTATCTTTCATCATGATATTGGTTGTGGAGGGTTATAATTTATTTTAGTTTTTGTTAAATTTATGTGCAAGGTATAATTTGATATCCCTTGTTAAATAAAAAAAAAAACGAAGGATTCTTCTGTAATGTACAACGCTAAATGTTTCGTGAACGATGTATAATAAAAAGTTATTTGGTTTTAATTATGATTTAATTTTTTATTATATTATGCTGTTTTTATAATGATTGTGAATATAAAGTTATTAGGCTATAATTATTTTTTTATTGTGTTATGTTATTTTTCAAATGATTACACACTTTTTTTAGTATGTATAGTAATATTTTTTGTTTTTAAAAATTCAAATTAAATAGTTTTTTTTCAAAATGATCGTTTTTATTTTATCACCCTTGAAATGTTGAAAGTTACGTTTGAGACCCGTATTGTAGGAGGGAGGACACACAGAGGCAGGCAAAAATGAGTCGTAGAAATGACCCGTTCTCATGTGACAAATGTTGGGCACACGTTTGACGTGTTACCCGACTAAAGGGACCGGTGCCAAAGGGATCAATGACGCTAGTTCCTCGGAGCATCTTCCATTGAAATACCAGTAGAACAATGACAGCTTTCAAACCAGACGCCTGTGCTCTAATACACACACACACCGACACTAATCTTGGGATTAGTGTGTCGGTAACGGGCATATGGGTCTATCCCTTCTACTGCGGTGCAAGGTGATGAGTCGAGAGAGCCAGGCTGAAGAGGTTAAAAGGTCTCCCTCAACCACCCTCTCCCAGATGCGACACCTAGTCAAACCATTTGGGGCGGCCTATTGTAGAGACGTTGGTTGTACAATGTATACTATAGAAAATAATAAAATTAGAATACGTGTATAAAATTGGTGGAAGGTAGGTACCTACCTATGTGTCATACAACTGGAGACAATGCTTACACGTGTAAAAATAATTATAGGGTAAGATAAGATAAGATAAGTAGGTATAACATGATAATATAAAACATTATATAAAAATTACATATTACACACATTTTAATAAAACTGTATGTAAACATGAAATTAATAAACATATTAAAAATTATAATTTGCAAACCAACCTACAACTTAAAGAAGCGTACGAATCAATGAACAAAGTAAATTTTGTAATATATTTCTAATAAGTTTATTCATAATTTTTCGAAAACACTAATAAAACTAAGATAAAATAATTATGTAGCAAATAAAAGAAACTACACCAATATGTATTTAAATACCTAATTTTATTTGTGATAATATTAAAATAAACCTTAACACAAAACAACCGTAAACACCAAATAAATAACAATATTAATTAGCAAATCATACTCCAATTTTAAAAAAACGCGCCAATAATCAAAAACGGCCGCTTGAAATAATAAATGTGTGAATAAGCAACATCCGACCTGTTCTGTCAACCTACCTTCATATGAACTATATTGGTATGTATATGTAGCATTAAACTTGGCAACGTAGCGTGATGCGGTAAGTGTGTTCTTAAAATAGATCAAGGAATGCACGTTATTTTAAGATATTTTTTTTTAATAAATAAACATAATTTTTGATTACATATTATAGCTGACCATATTTTAAACAAAATTTAAAAGACAGCATGTTGGTACTTCATCTACGTAAGTATATATTACATGCGAAAGAATGAGCAACTTAAGTGGCTTCTTCTAAGATGAGCCACAAAATGTGGTATGACATAAATATATATATATATATATATATACTGTCGAACTCTGACATTATATAAATTGTATAAAAAAAATTGCAATAAGTGGCCTGCGAGCTGTCTAAAAACTGATTGTACAGGGACTGAATGTGTGGAATGCGGGAGGCGGGAGGGGAAATCGGGAGTGAGGTTCGTGGGACGTGGGAAGCGGGAGAGGGGAGTGGGGAGAGGAAAAGCGGAGAAGGCAGAGGAAGAAGAATGGGACGAAGGAAAGGACACGCAGGGAGAAACAATATCTTTATTATCTCATGCCGGCAACTACAAACCCAGAAACTAGCGTAATCTGATTTATATGTATATAAATAAATAAGTGTTTATTCCAGTATGTGGGGAGGAGAGTGCAATCCCACACATTCCATAAGGGTATAATATACACATACATGTACAAAGTATTTGAAAGGAAAAAAAGAAAAAGAAGGTGGATATGAATGTACACGAAACAAAAAAAGATAATAAGCTAATAGTAGTAAAAAGAAAACAAAAGAAATAATAATATTAAGCTTTCAGGATTCTGTGAGCACGTAAGGAGCCAGTATTTTTCTCCAGTGTGCATCAATACTGAATGATGGACTGAGGCGGGCTTCCATGACGAGGATGTTTCCAGAGCTGGTTATCCTTTCCCTAATTCCTGCCACCCTGGATCTAATAAGGGCTGCAAAGCCAGGAAAGATTATATATAGATTCCCTAAAATTCTTTATAAATTTTGTTATACCTGTGTATAAATTTGTTGTACCAATGGGCCTTTAAATAAATAAATATTCATTCCACAGGTTCCGTAGAACTAAATTGAGAAATTATTTGAACGTTTATAACATGCGACGTACAGTAATATCTACTGGCAGATACTAGAGTTAACGGTTTCATAAATACAGTGTTGGTTTAGCCCTCGACTCGGTAAAGTATTTGAGAGATTAACTGTGTTCCGGGATGATTCGAGCAGATGAAATACTACGAAGAGAAGGAAGAAATTTACACGTTTATGCGCGATTTCCTCTCTTTTTATTGTCAAATGAGGCTCGTTAATTTACCTTGGAAATGTGTTTCGTTTAGAAATTCAGCGATTTTTCATGACGGCTAATCATTAATTACTGGCGATAGTAAAAAGATTTATTCCGCCACTTTATTCCTTGGTTTTAAATTTAATAAACTGCTGATATTATTCATTGTTAGGGAACGTATCCATACTACGTGACCCGTTCAGGGGGGGGGGGGGGGTTCTTCAAAATACCACGCTTGGTCACAATGAGCGGCGGAAAGCTTAGGTTTTTAGTGACCGGGGGGGGGTGTAAAAATTTCAAAAACTGGGTCACGTAATATGGGTACGTTACCTTATTAGGAACACCTATACACGATACTTGCAACACCAACAAAAAAATCAGAGTGTGCAATTTATAACGCGGTAGAAGTGAAACCTTCAGAAAACTAAAGTAGACAAGAGTGGGTAGACTAGTAAGCACTTTTTTATCTAAGTGTTCTTGTCTTCGGAGTCGCAAGATGTCGCTTTCTTTTGAGTTCTTCTGCCTTTTCATTTTGGAGTGGTTTGAAATTTTTTTTTTTTCAATTATTTCTGACTTTCACCCTGCAAGGGTGTTTAAGGCCATCATTTAAAATTACAGAGAAAGGAAAGGTGAATTATATATTAATTTTATTTAAATATGCAGATTTCAGAATTATATGGAAGATTGGAGTCGAGTGCAGACTTAGAAGAGAATGTTGAATGGAGATGTGATCTTCACATCTAGACCACAGAATGAACAATCTAGGGAGTCAAAAGATGTGAATTTAAAAAAGGTGGGAAGGAACGAAATAATGTCCAATTCTCATTCGAATAAGTGAGGAAATTTCTTTGTTGAAAAAATGGGGGAGTTTTTTAAACCACGATTTTGATGGGATAGTCCTTTGTATTGAGGCGCAGCGGGCACCCTTGGATTGACTAGCAATGTTCCAATACTCTGCTCAAACATTGCGGGATCTATCTTTGATAAATATCAAAAATATCGGAAAGGGAATATGGTTTACGAGGGTAACAATGGGTCAATAACAGTCTCCTTGTTTTGCCAAGCAATCCGCAAAATTACTACCCACTATGCCAAAATGTCCAGGAATCCAAAGAAGAGTTATGGTTTGAAGATTGGATGTTGATTTTACAAAAATAAAATTAAGAGTGTGCAGTTCACACGCAGTAGAAGTGAAACCTTCAGTAAACTAAAGTAGACAAGTTCAAACCTTCAGTAAACTAAAGTAGAGTTTCACGCACGTGCTCCAATGGGACCAATTCTGAGAGCTCCGTAGAGCTCCATTAAAATACTCGTAGAAGAGGCTCATCATGCCCACTTTGTGTCTGAACAATGGCAATCGGTCTGTTAACAACGGATTGTAAATCAGACGGATTTTCGTAGAATTAAGTAGATTTATCAGTGGCCCGAGGTGGCCTCCATATTGAACACTCTGCCAGCCCTATATAAAACGGCCATGTAATTTTTTTATAAAATCTGACGTTTAAAAGTAATTGTTTCAGCTTGGTAGATATTTTTAAACGCTCGCTGAGAAAGAAAACATTGCCAGAGGGTTACATACTGGATTATAGTTATTTTAATTATCAAAGTTTCTCTTTCACCAAGTTTGAACATTCTCCATTTTTGGAGTTTTTATGACTGTCCAAATTGGTACATGAATATCTTAGTAACTATGGCTGAGACAAGGATGAAAGATAGGGGAGAGTGCGCTCGTAAAAGGGAATGAGATAATAATCTTCTTCAAGAATTGAAATAACTTTTGGTTATGGGATGATATATTTGATGGTGCTCCGCAGACAGTCGCGTAATGGTATATAAACTTGTTAAACGTTACATGTTTGAAGCAATTTAATTTCTTTGCGATAAAATGAATTCTTACCTGGATACCTATGAAAATACTTTACTTGTGTTTGGTATTCTCATTTTGTATGAAGTTTTACTTTTAATTCTAAACTCCTCCGTCTACATTATTATATTTATCAGTATCATCGTTACGTGGGTTCTAATTTACAATTAAAAAAACTATGTTTTAAAATTACTGTATGTTATATTTTTTTATAAATACACTTTCAACCCGCTTTCATATATTTAGAAACAAATTCACCTAAAATATCGACATTTTTAAAACTTATAAGTTTATCGGTGTTTGAGATACCTTAATGATGTTTTTTCGTTGCATAATTTTATTACTTAGAAAAGGTGACCGGACAACTCAGAACCAACTCAACTCAACACCTCTTTTGAAAAGTCATGATGAAAAAAATATACGATTTCAAAAAATAGTTATAGATTACGTTGGGTTGGGTTACTTCCTATTTTTCAAATTTTTTTTATAGGTTTTAATTTTTCAAAGAGATGTTGAGTTAACTTGATTCTGAGTTGTCCTGGAACCCATAGAAAAATCGCATGAGCTCTTGCGTATTTTTATATTCACTTTTTATCTACAATGCAAAAACTTGTTCTTCCCCTTTTCTGTAATATTCACTTTGTTATGTAATATTCAGTTTTTTCGTGTTAATACCGCACAAGAGTCCCAATGTTACCGTAGGTGGGGAAGCACTAGGCTATTCAGATCTAGTCACCAAACACGGCTGAAAAATATTCAAAACGCTAATTTCGTCTTCATAAAATTGGTCCATCCACAAATATATCGTCTATAAAAAGACCTAGAAAAAAAATCCGGGCACTCCACGGGGAACATAATATAACAGAGCGTATTCATGTATACAATACTTTGGTGACAATATCCTTCGTGAATTTTTAAAAACTAGCTTCTGTTTTTTTCTTTGTTTTTTTTTTCTTTTTTGTTTATAATAATTTACATACTTAAATGCACCTTTATACCTACCATGCATTTTTTTTTATGCCGGCAACCCGGGCGTTTATTGTAATAATAATCATATACAAACAAGTTAGTAGCCCGCCTCACTAGACTAAGTCTGTTCCGAGGCGGTTAATTATGAAAATATCTTTCAGATTTTTTTTTCATTCTTCTTATCTAAACATTTAAAACTATTTTTATATCTGCGTGTAGTAAAATCATGTAAGATGTAAAAGCTAAATCTACTCATGTAAAAGCCCACCAGGAATCAGAAGTCGTTGATAAATATTAGATAAAGAAATAAAACTGACCTATCACTATCAATTCAAAATCATCTAATATGCTTGAAATTGAATGTCAAGCGGGAACATTTGATGAAATTATATTATTTTACCTAGACCCAAGGGATTAACTGATTTACAGAGGCAGTTCATGAAAAATTCTGATGTGGAATACCAAATACTTCGTGGAGCAAAAAAAAAAAGAAAAGTTTTGTTGTTATTTTTAAAGAATGTTAAAGAAAAACAAAAATCGGGAATATGCATTCAGAAGCACATATAAAAAATGGAGTTCCGCAAGGTACTGTACTTGGCCCGATTCTATTTTTGATGTATATAAATGATTTATGTATTTTTGTAATCCCAGGAAAAAAGTATTTCTAACGCCGACTACACGGCAATAATAGTAAACCGAAATTCTTGAATCGAACCTTTTTCTAAGGCAAAATAATGTATTGCACTTGTTTCAATAAGGCTAAAATGTAATAAACTCATTTGAAACTACAGCAAAAAATTTTATTTTTTTAAGGAATTTTCCTAATCCCAGACTTAAAGTCATTTTTATAAGGCCCAGCTATCAATCAACATCACAACGTCCAGACCTGACGGGCACATACTCTTCTCGTGCAGTAAATGAAAAAGCCTTGTTAATATATTTTGAGCAGCGAAAGGCAAATGCGTAGATCATTACGCTCATATGCGAGGGCCCAGTGCTGCCAGATGCTTTTGAAATTATGTTTGCATGGTTTTTTGGGTCATTTATACCAGCATGATTTTTTTTAAAATGATGTCGAACAAGCCATGTTTTTTTACTTGTCACCAACAATGTTTACTTTTGAATACTTTTATTTTGAGTAAGTTACGATTTTTTGGCGTGGGGCACGGAGAAAAATGGTTTTGCGTATTCATTCGGAATTCTCGCCTGTTTATTCGTAATTACTGTTAAAAACGGGACTGCAGTTGTTACGAATGAATTGACAGGAATTCTAGAACGCATAAAATATTCGGACGAGGACTGCCAAGATTTCCTGATAAACTTTTAGTAAATTACGAATATATTATCATGACTGCTCGCAATTTTGACACCATCTGCATGACAATACTAATATTTTTATATTACAATTACGAATGTCTTAAGAGTATTCATGATATTTTACCCGTAGTTACTAATATTTTATTCGTCTTTGTACAAAATTTTTGACAGGTCTCCCCGATATGTCAGTAAATAACAACCATTTATTCGTTCTTACACCAAAGTTACTAACATTTTATTCGTTCTTGTACGAAAACTCTAAGGTCTTACTGATATATCATAGGTAGGACGAACGTTTTATTCGTTCCCACACGAATTCTCTATAGGGCCTTCCTGATATTCCATAGTTAAAATACTGATAAGTGGTTCGTTCTTGTACGAATACTTTATTGGGTCTTCCTTTGTTAGTTTATGCGTACTGTCATGTTAATTGCCCTTTACTTACTGATAGAATATTAGGACTTCTAATATTTTTAAAGATTACACTTACATCATTCCGGTCCAAACTGGACTATGACTGGAATTATGTAATGTCGGAGCTATCATTAAAAATGTAGCTAATTCGTCCTATATTATCATTCTATCAGTAAGTAAAGGGAATTAATTAACATGACAGCATACATAAAAAAATCCATAAAAATGTAACAAATAAAAAATACTTACACTCTTTAATATCTTCCATGGAGCCTGGGGGATTATGGCATCCCATTTGTAGTATGTTGTGAGGTTGAAAGTGTTGGAGACAGGGTAGGATACGGGGAAGAGGAAGATTTATCAGATAATGATTAATAAAGAAGTATTTTTTTATTGTGTATTTAATTATTAATCGCAAATGACATATTGTGTAAATTATAAATTTCAACGAATGTCGAATCTTAAATTACTAAAAATAGATAAAAATAATTACAGATTATACAATACCATACCAGAAGTACGATACCTAAAGCAGTCACAGCCTGGTCAAGGATGATTTCCAATGATAACAATAGGCAGGTACTCGGATGATTTATGCAGCACGGCCACCTCTGTAGTTCAGGTATAAAACGCTGGTGTCTGCCGTAATCCATCCGGAGTTCAGAATCCTCCTCCGTCTTATTCAGTACATCCAGATCTTTAAAAAATATATTTACATATTTATTATTTATTCTGACAAGAATTATTGTAAATAGTCGCAAATTGACGTACGCAAAAGTAAATTTTCATTTTACCAATTGAAATTTTGAAAGCATTATTTTCCATCGCCCGAATGCAAAAAGGTGTCTTATATATATCTAGTAATTAAGTTGAATCTAAAGGTTTTTCTTTAAAATATTATTTTTTAGCACTCGAAAGTTATATAAGGGCAGCTATTGTGCCAGAACTACTAATACGATAAAATTTACTAAGTACTTATAACAATATTGAATATTCATAGGTATAGGTACTTACTTCTTGATATTCTGCAATTCTCCATTTTGCTTACTAATCCAGAGTGTGTTGATTCATGTTTAGTAGGTTATTTATAGCTTTATAATGAAAATAAACTAATGGTAAATGTTTAAGAATAACAAAAACAACAATGGCTGTCACAGCGCGAGGGTCAAGCGGACTTAAGACTTAAGACTGAGGTGAAGTTAGCCCTATATGAATGCGGCAACGCACTTCGCTGCATAGTATGTACGGAGAGAACGAATAGTTTATCCGGCCAACACCGCAATATATTTTAGGAATGACATCGTAACGAAATTGCCGTTCTGTTGACGAATAGTTTATCCGTAAAACACCGCAATATATTTTAGGAATTACATCGTAACCAAATTGCCGTTCTGTTACTCATAATTTAACAGGAAAAATTAATAATCTATTGAAACAGAGATACTTTTGTACAATGTAAATATTAAGACGTCATGATAAATGGACAGAGCATTCGAAAAACGTTGAATTATTAGGAGGTTCGAATATCTTAATATAAAAATGACTGAATAAATTATTAATCCTAAAATTTAGAACTAATATAAAAGTAGTGCACCGTATTTTTCAAGGGGATCGCCAGGATATATTGTCATAACAGACGGGTAATATATTTTTAGATTGAAGTTTTATTCGTTAGACCTGTCGATAATCGATTTCTCTCCGTGGGGAAACCCTGTAATTCTTTAACTTCACTTAATAATATGAATATATTAATAAAATATGACCATAATATTATCATTTAAATTTAAATAGGTATCTATATTAACTACTGCAAAATGTAGAAAAAAATAATTATTGGAATTGTGGACGAATTTATATTTAATATATATTATTACTTAATTTTTGAATGGAGTTAAAATGGAGTTCTACAAATTAAGCTTAATAACAATGAAAAAATCAAATCAAACTAATTTGATTTGTAAGGCGTGTTTTTTGAAAAAACCTATTTTTTCCTATAATGAATATAATGCAAAGGAACATTTTTAAGCATTTTTACATATCATTTACGCAGGTACCGTTGTTTCCCTGAAACATGTTTTTTTGGGCCTTACATGAATGTTTACACTATTGAAATAAATAAAAGTGATTCAACTAATTTAGTTAACATTTCGAAATACCTACGTATTTAAAACGTTTTTGATGAAAAGTTAATGAAACTTTTTTCAACGTGGGTTGGTACGATTTTTTCTGAAAAGTGTTATATATAAGTATATATAATATATATAAAAATGAATCGCTGAATGTGTTGCTAAGCGCAAATCTCGTGAGCAGCTGAACCGATTTCGCTAATTCTTTTTTTAGAATATTCCTTGAAGTACGGGGATGGTTCTTACGGAGAGAAAAATTAAGAAAATTGGATAATTTCAGAAAACCTAACGACTATCGCACGTTTGACAGTTCACGTGTTTGAGAATGACGTTTTGCAAAACAATGACTGTTAAATCGGGATTCTATTTTTGAAAATCTTTAAGTTGATAAATTTATTTAATAAAGTAGGTACTCCCCTAATAGTTCGAATCGAATCAAGAATTTTAGATAATTTAAATGGGTATCTATGTTACGTACCAAATTTAATATACATGAAAAATGGAAATTTGAATAAAAATTGTAAAAGGTGGCACGCGGGCTGTTTAAAAACTGAATGTACTGGGATTGAATATATGGAACGCGGGAGACGGAGAAGGTGGAAGGGGAACCAGGGAGGGGGGGGGAACCTGGGAGGGGGAGGGGGACCTGGGAGGGGGGAGGGGAACTCGGGAGGGGGGTTCACGGGATGGGGGAAGGGGGGGGAGTGGAGTGGGGAGAGGGAAGGTGGAGGTGACGGAGTGGGAATGCGAGAGGGGAAGAGGACGCAGGAGAAGAAGGGGAGGCGGAAGGGGAACGGGACGAATGGGAAAGGACACTCAGGGAGAAACAATTTCTGTATTAAATGGCATAGCAACGCATATTATAATAAAACAAATATGAAATTTATTTCTACTGTAATTTGTGTTATTTGGATTACAATAATAATTACATTAAATGAAACAATATTACTTCCTTCCCCACCCCCCTGTGAAGTAAAAAAAATTAAGGGGCACTAGAAAAAAAAAATATTCTCAAAGTGGGCGGTGGGCAAAATAAGGTTGAGAAAATATGGTATACAAGATGGTGTTTACATTAAAAAAATTTAGAAAAGATGATTTTTTGAATGTTTTCTGATTTTTTGAACAAAACTGGTGAAACATTTTAGCTCAAATATGTCGTGATTGGGTCGTATGTTGCCATGACCAAAAGCATTTGCATTTTAAAACATAGTCGAGGCAATAATGACGCCGACGTTATTAAATTTGTATTTAATTTATTCCGAACATTCATTTGAAACCATTCATTTCAGTTGCAGAGTTGGTGTAAACTTTTTTCTGGCATTAATCACATTTCCTACAATTTCAGGATCTGCATATGTGAGTAATCTAATTTTGTTTTCTGTGCCTTAATAGCGTTGGTGCAGTGGCGGGTTGTGGTGGGTGCAAATGCAAATGAGTGGCTCAGGATGAGAACTAAAAATATATGTTAATTCACGAACTTTTGTGCAATGATTATATTATTCATAGTTTTTGGTACTCTCAGTACTGCTGTGGTGAAAGACCACCATTCAGAATCCAAAAAGGACTTGAAATGACTTTAGTCATATTTAGTGACTACATTTGAATAGCCAGGTGCTTTACAATCTTACTCTTCCCCACCTCCTTCCATTCCTCATCCTATTTAGCCTCACAATATACTCCGATTGGGGATGCCATATTTCAGTTGGGATTCTTGGGCTGAATTTACATTTTTTTAAATCTCTAAAGCGAAGTGTGATATGCGAAGTGCGATATGCGAAGTACAAAGTAATGCAAAATCGTGTGTTTTATTTTGAAAATGTGTCACTTAGAAATATGTGAGATGTTTTAATTAATGCTGGGAGTAGAATACTTCTTAGCATTTGAAATAATCGAGTCAAGTCTTTTCATAAGCCCAGAAAAATGTATCTTGTACAAAAACTGCTTAAAACTTCAAATTCTTCTATATACAAACCCCTTTTGGGTTTTGGTTTTATTGAACAATTTTTAAAATTAAATGCCTTTGAAATTTATCGTAAAATATTTAAATATTTGTGCAGGGACTTCGCAAATTAGGATAAAACACGATTTTTGGCGATGTTTTTTTCACGCATAATTCTACACAGGCGGCTGGTGATTTAAAGTTTACCGCCATCTGTATGAGGGGTGTTATTGTTAGCAATCCGATCTCCAATTTTACACGACGTGGTGCATCGAATAAGAAAAATAATTAAAAAAACTGAAGTAAACGAGCAATGGAAGTTTAAAATGTATGAATTTTTAAATGATCTTACCCAGGTAAATTCAATTTCATCACATATTTTCTATTAAATGAAAATATAAATTTGTACTATACGATGAATGAATGTTAATGAAGCAAGGAGCGTGTACCAAGACAGAGATGTTTGGCGGTCAATCCTATCTGTCTACCGTTCGGGGAAAAGGCGTGATGACTAGTTACTTAGTTATCCATATATATGGATAAGTTATTAGTTATCCATAAATTTGTTTTTGTTATATAACAAAAACAAACACCCCCCTGTGAAGTAAAAAAATTAAGGGGCACTAGAAAAAAATATATTCTCAAAGTGGGCGGTGGGCAAATTAAGGTTGAGAAAATGTGGTATACTAGATGATGTTTACATCAATAAATTTTAGAAAAGATGATTGATTGGATGTTTTCTGATTTTTTGAACAAAACTGTTGAAAAATTTTAGCTCAAATATGTTGTGATTGGGTCGTATGTGGCCATGACCAAAAGCCTTTGCATTTTAAAACATAAATTTGTTTTTGTTATATAACAAAAACAAATTTAAAAAATTACATTTGACTCCACAAAACCTTCACGCAGCAGAGGGAAATTATTTTCAGGGCCTATGTCATATTTGGGGTAGCTGTATAAAGGGTATTTTTAGGAAAGAAAAGAAAGGAAGTTCTAGGCAGGAAAGAGGTATGAGGGGTGGGTAGGAAACCGGGAGTCGGTGTGTCCAGGAGTGATGGATCCATCCATGAATCCATCCCTCTCACCGTGGTGCAAGGCAATGTTCCGAGAGGGTCCTGCTGGGGGTCAAAAAGGTATACCCCAATCAGTCTTTTCCGATCCGGCCTGCCACGCAGTTGATGGGCAGACAATGAGACCTGTAAAAATCTCACCCACCCCGGGTACCCCTGCGAAGTCGCTAAACGGAGCGAACCATCATGGGTGTCCAGAGATGTTGGTAATCCAATGAATTGTTCCCGGGGCTGCGCGGCGTTACCCATACCCGCTTCCCAAACATAAATGGCATAATACACCCATAATGATTTAGAACAAACTCATTCCGTCCCATCTAACAAGTTAATATAACATGACATGTTAAACTCAGAGGTATCGCCGTGCCGTGTGGTTTCAAATTCCGAAATATAATATACAATGAACATTCCAGGAACGTGTGGGTATGGTCAAAATTATTAATGTAATATTATTTTACTTGTAATCATCTTCACGTGCCACATACCTCGAGTTACGTTCAATATAATTATTTCAAATGAGAGAACACAAACTTTTCAAAATTTCAGCATTTTCATGATGAAGGGAACTTTAATTTAAAAAACGAAACTATGTGAATATTTGATTACAGTGATGAAAAATAGTAAAAGACAATGGCATTAAATTCAAAAACCGATAGATATAACACAGGCAACATACTCAAAGGCCTAAGACATACTTAAACACATTCGTAGGCACATTTGTACATAAGATTACATGAACATTGACAAATTTAATAATGAAGCCACTAGCCAAGGGTTTTATCATTAAAAATTCGTCTATATCACTCTACTCACAAGGGTGTTAAGAGCGTTTAACCAGCCAGCGGACGAAATCCACATTTCGTCGAAAGTTGTTCTTACAATCGTGCAGGGCGGTTACAATGAGAAAGATTAATTATTCTCCGTACCAGCTTTTTTAAATTTTAACTCAATTTCGAATTTATTTCAATTCAAATTAGCTTTAATTTATACCTTCATCCAAAAATGCTGAAAAGCGTGATGATAAAACTATTAAAATAATGTACTTTTTGTAGTTATTTTTTGATTATAAGTATTTTTTAATTTTTCAATAATATCTAAATTTAATAAGAATGTTAAAAAAATCTGAAATATATTAGTTTGTAAGTGCGCAAATAAATACACAAATGGACCAATTTTCTTCAAGAAACACATGTACGCACATATTTTTTAATGATTTTATTGAAACTAAAATTAAAATTCTAAAACATGCGTTTGCTAGATAATGTATTGATTTATTTTACTGCATGATTATATTATTTGAAATGGTATAATACAAAATCTTTTTTGAAAATTTAACAAATCTGCCAACGACCTATAGAATAACCTTATTATACTAAAAATTAAAAAATTTCCTCAAAATTTATTACATGCAAATGCTAGATAAAAGAACAATCTTTCGAAATCCATTTATAATTTTGTTGTGGAAAAGAGTCAATACGTCTAAAATCTGATTTGAAAATGACATATTTCTGGTTTTCTCTGGTAATGCCCTATTAAGGTAAGATAACTGACTTACAACTGTTTTCTGACATTATTTGGAGTAAAAAGTGTAAATGAAATTTTGGTCTCCGTCGACTTTTTTTTTTCAAAAAATTTTCTTCAAAATCGAATAAAAAAGTTCAGTTTGAAAATGACCTTGTAAGTCGAAACAGCTGTAACAAAAATACATACTAAAATACTCACAGAACTTGATAAGAACGGATAATTTTTAAATTTAATTTTAATAATAAAATTAATGGATTTCTTTGAATTAAACACAAAACAATTAAAAAAAAAATCTTCAACACTGGTCACTTAGCCGAGTAACCAACGAACCCCTCACCCTGCTCCTAACTATCCAATACCTAATGATTTTTTTAATGTTTTTCAAAGAATAAAAAATCATAAATTTTACTTCAAATAAAGTCAGTAAAAAGGTTAAACTGGTTAGGTCAAGTACATTCCTGAATAAAGCCTGTATATGGAATTTTGTGGATAGTTGTGGATTGTATTCCGAGATTGGTGAAATTTAGCACACTTGACCTTCAAACGAGAGGAAGGTCACTGTCTACATGAGATTTCTAAATCCTGGGCATCGCTAGGTACTTCAGCTAGTATAAAATATATAAAAATCCTTCTCCGGATAAGATAAGTTTAATTTCATTCTTCTCCTTCGATGGCGCTACAGCCCATATCGAGCTTTGGCCTCCATTACAGACTTTTAATTTCCAATTTCCTTAGATTACTCCTACGCTTCACAGCATACTTTCTGAAACATCGGCCACACTCGAGACGACCTTTTCCAGTTTAATTAAATATACGATCCAGATAAGATAGTAAAGATTAAGAAAGTTTCCGATGTGGAATAGCAAAGTTTCCCAGTTATTAATCTTACTTAATAGACGTAGGTACTTGGATTAGATACTGTTTCCATTTAATCTGCGCCGATCCATTTCCTACAGTCTCTCCTGTGCAAATGCGACGAAGTTATTGATAATTTGAAGTCTTCTTTTACTGTGTTATTACGAATATCAGCGTGGGAATGTACGTGTACTCAGTTCTTAAGGCGAAGATTATTGCTAAATTACTATTTTCGATTAATCTTTACTACGAATCAGTTTACATTATAAACACAAAACGTTTGCTTTCGATAAACTGAAGCTTTTCGAACCGTTTCCATTGAGTAGAATTAAAATAAATTTGTTAACTACTTTATAAAAAATATAAGTAGAAAAAATGTATTTTTTAATTAGAAATGTATGTATTTTTTAATGAGAAATGTATGGAGGCATACAAGGATTAACAACTTTTAAGAAAAACAGTTTTATGATCTGTAACAGTTTCCATTGATTACCTTTTTCTTTTTTTGTAAAATTTTTCACATAATAAATAATAACCACTTAGCGATTGAAACGATGACTTCTAGACTCTGTCAAGCGATTTTTATGCCACTTAGGCCTAGCGCGCACCACGATTTTCTGTACCACGATAATTTTGTCACAGAAATGCAACGTATGAGTTAGTAAGTATGTGCGCGCATATACGACAAATAAATAGTTGCTATTTTAAAATTGTGATTTGTCACATTTTTCCGCGACAGCGCGCAACGCGATTGTCGCAAAATAAAATTATAGCATTTGAAGTTATATGGACACGCGCGCACTGCGATTTAAAATCGCTACCTGGCAGAGGGTGACTGACAAACTTTCTTCAGCTGAGATTGCATTCCGCCATCTAGTATTATTGTATGCAATTTGAGGTCCAACAATTCTTAATAGTTTGTCAAATGTCTGAATCGTCATTCTATAATAGCCAAAGAATTTTTTTGGATATTGTCGAAGATCATTGTATTTCAGATAAAAGAAACCTTTAACATATCTTTCTGCTGTAAAAGGATCAGTCCAGTATTTATTCCTTCTCTTATCTCCTTTTCCGAAGAAGCAAAACAATACAAGCAATTTGTACGAAATCCATGTTGAGAATGAACAATTCATCGCAATTTTTCATCGCGATGCGCGCAGTATTATTTTTGCGATTTCTTATAGCACGATTTTAAAATAGTGTCGCAAAAAATACAATCGTGGTGCGCGCTAGGCCTTACCCGTGGAGATGTAAGACATACTAAGAATTCCAAAGATATTGAAATATAATGAATATCTTTAAAGAATAAATACATTTTTGGCTTGTGGCTTTCTTTTAAACGTGGTAGACGCTAATTAATTGATATATATATATATATTTTTATTAGTTTTTATATACATATACATGTAATATAATCATGAGTAATTGCATTTTCAGGTTAAAATCGGATTAAACTCAAATCATTAAATACTAACATGCAACATTGATTAGAAACAGTATAAACATATATATGTATATAATATAAAACCTTTACAAGAGTGTAACTACTCGTGTGTAAAGGGAAGAGAAAATATATATAAAAATTAAAAAAATTAAAATTAAAAATTATAACACATACATTATATTTACGTACTTACATAAATCAAATGTGTAAAAAAATAAATAAATAACATAAAAAAAAAATAATAACATAAAATAAATTTTTGAATAAGTATTGTTAATTTAAGGTTAATGCTTAATGCTTAAGATATGAAAAAACTAAGTTGCTGCTTCAGCCGAAACTGTTTTGGGATTAACAGCCACCTGCTACTTCAAATATCCAAAAAAACTGCTTCATTCGTGCATAGTGACGGCCGGCGTGGTCTAAAGGTAAAACTCTTGACAATCTAAAGGTCGCGGGATCGAATCCCGGCGTGGGCAAATACATTTTATTAGTTTAATTTGTGTTATTTCACAATTAATTCACATATAGTTTATTTGCAGAACTTTCCAGAGTGGAAGTATCGCCCTGGTGAAAGACCACCATTCAAAATTGAAACGTTGCTTGAAATGGCTTTAGCCGTGTTTGGTGACCAGATCTGAATAACCAGGTACTTCCCCACCTTCCTCTTCCACAACTCCTTCCACTCCTCACTTCAGTCTCACAACATACCCCAATTGGAGATGCCATAGTCTCACTGGCTCCAGACAGGAGCAGCTGGGACTCTTGTTATGTATTCATGTAAAAAAAATAAAAAAATACTAAATGTCAGCTACTGAAAATCAAAAAAATCATATGTTTTCGACCGTACATTTGCAGTAAAGAACGCCAATATAATATGATTTTTATTTGGTTAGTTAAGTTATATAAATTAGAAGAGGAACCAACAGATGTCACTGATTGTTACATTTGTGATTCGTACCGAAAGGCACGGCCCTTTTCGTCACTTACACGTTCGGTAGGACGCGTGAGGTTTGCCATCAGTCTCGTATTATATTTCTTGTAATGATTTTAATATTTAAAATAAAACAATTACTTAGTCACTTTTATTTTTTATATGCTTAATGCCGACCGGGTTTCGCTACAATCATAACTTCTTCAGGGTAGTATAATATTCTACTAAAATCTAACATGATGTGTTATAAATAACATATTTTGCTTTCACAGTGGGTTGAAAAAATCGGCTGAGCTCCAGTGAAGGAAGTAGTAGGAGTAGTAGATAGAGAATTAGGGTGTGGATGTTCTTTGTCAATGGGAAACAACCTTTGTCAATGGGAAGTATCGGACTTTTATTTAGTTGTATTTGGTTGTTAATTACATTGCTATTAATGTTTTTGGCTTTCCTTAGCTCTAGTGCTTTTAAGTTATCCAATCCTATTCCGTTTTTTCGCAATAAGATAACCTCTGTGTTTTTAATTTATGGTCTGCTTCAATGAGATGGTTCGCAAATTCGGAGAAGCCATGGAGTACTATGTAAACGTCTTAGGTGTTCTTTGTCACATGAATTAATAGTGCGTACCGTTTTGCTTATGTAAAATGCGGGCAATCGCTGCATTAAGTATATATTATGTAAATACCCGACTGATCTAACGGTCCTCTTGGTCTTTTCCGTTCATGCTTACCCATACTATAATCGGTGTAAAATGCTGGTTTGATATGTGATGGGAGATTTTTTATGCTTTTTTGAGAAAATTTATTGATGTACAAGATTCTACCCCAACCATAAGGTTGATTATTATTATTTGTTATATTCTTATTATGAGGGTGGTGTTGAATAAAAAATTACTTGTCGATAATATCTATATTCTTTATTTTATTTAGGATGTTATTGACTACTATATTTGAATCGCACATAATTCTAGCTTATAGCTGGTATTTGATAAGGGGACCGTAAAAACCAGCCAATGGATCATGGAACGGAAAGTGGAATGTTTGTGGGATAGAGGAATTGTAAATGGTGATATAAATGTGAAATATGAATGGTTTACGTTAGATTTTAAATCCAATTTTATTATTTTTTATTGATAATGTAAGATCTAAAAAGTTTAAGGTAGAATTGGTTCCATTTTCTATGGTGAATTTAATTTGCTTTTGAAGGAGTTTTTTAGTAACAAGAATTAAGTTGGCGTTCGGTCCCTAACCATATGCAAAATACATCATCGACATATCTTTTCTATAATAACACATTTTTTAATACTGGTGATTTTAAGTTAAAAATATTTTTGTCTAAATTACACTGCCCTGAAAAATCCACGGTTGTAGCGAAACCCGGTCGGTATTAAGAAAATAAAAATATTAAAATTGGTTTTTCTAAGTTATTGCTTTATTTTAAATTATAATGTCACATCACAAAGTATCTGCTTCATATGAACATTTTAATATTATTTATATTTTATGTGAGTACGGTAGGGTGGGTGGTGGGTGTGCCTATATGGAGTGCACGCCTCTGAGTGTACCTGGTTTGTATGTAGTTATGTAGAAAGGTTGTAGGTTCCCTCACGTGTTCCGTACCCAACGGAAGTTTGACGTATCGTTAATTTCCTGGGATCTCTGGTGTTTGACGATTCGTGGTCGTGCATATATAATTGGTAAATTCGATTTATCACGACGACGCGCCGCGCGAGGTGGGTAGGGTTTGGGAAACGGGCCGCACTGAATTCTAAAGGGGTTGCGGTTTCACGGGCAGAACGACGGGTGGGTGGGATGGAGAAAAAGGAGGGGGGGGGGGATTAGTTAATTGCGAATAGATTATACAATACAATTAGAATGAATAACGAAATTAATTATTTATTGCTTTACCTTGTGTATTGAATTTGTATGTGATGTAATTAAAGTTCATGGTAGGTAGGTAACTACGCTTGCGTAATTCATAGTTTCTACTTTATCGCAGAAAAAAATCTGTAGCAAGTGCAAAATAGAATTTTTTTACGTTAGCTCCACAGATGATGATGATGTGTTAGGGGTCTTGTTAGAAAGGGAAGTTCTGGGAAGGAAAATGGTATGAGAGGTTGGTAGGAATCTGGAGGTCAATGTGTCTAGGAGTAATATACCAGAAGGTGACCTGACGCATCCACCACTATGACCCGGACAATTCTCACCCCATTACTGTTTTAAAACGGGCAAATTGCCTAGCTGGACAGCCAAAGATCATTATAAAGATGTAATATTGAGTTGAGTTGACCTACGGCAGGAAGTGTTGGTTTTCTAATAAATGGTTCCCGGTGCGGCGGTAAATATAAAGATAAACGCTCTCTTCCAGAGAGTGCTTCACCCATCTACCCATTTCGACTTATTTGTTGGTTTTAAAAATGCATAATGATATAATTCCTAAATATGACAAAGCTTCCTCTGCCGACGACATAGCGTCACGGTATGAGCGAAGCTGTCGTGTGTCACCGACGACGAGCCGAGTAAGTTCTCGAACTTTTAAACCGCGATTTTATAGCACCCACTTTACAGTTATGGTCGCAATTTTTGTCGCTTCACCAAGGACACTTCACAAGGACCCGTAGAACAAAATTAAAAACGCATATCGTTTATTTTTTAATGCTAAGAAATCTTTTTATTGACTTCACTTCTTAAATAAATGATCCATTTTCCAGATGTACAATAATATCTCACAGTAAAGCGGTCACAATAAATTTATTGCAAAACTAGCTGAAGTCTCCAGCGATACCCGGTATTACGTAAAATCAGTTGTATACGGTATTTTTCCTGTTGTGAACGTCAAGTGCGCAAATTTTCATCAAACAGTAACAAAACTCTGCTTTAAGGGGTGGGATCAGGATTCTCCTGATTTGACGGTCCAGTGTGCAAAATTTCATCAATCTCTAATAAAACTTTTTATATAAAAAACAAAACCCACTTTGAGACATACTTTATATTTATTTGTATAAACCGTAGATTATTATTTTGTTCGTCTTTTGGCCACCTGGACGTATAAGTTAAAGTATAAAAATACATTTCTGTGCTTGTAAAACGTGTTTGAAAATCAAAATTTCAGTAATGCATGAATTCATTTTAGATGATAATTTGGTATGCCTTAGTGCTGATTTCAGAGCTCCGTTCAGAGCTCTGGAAAAACTGTAACTCTGATTTGGATTCCTGGACATGTCGGCGTCGTGGGAAACGATATTTTCAATTTCTTGGCAAAACTAGGAGCATCCAACCCTATTGTTACAATCGTAAACCTCATAACCCTATCTTTTTTCTATCCTCAAAGATAGATCAGCAATATTATTTAAATTTTGACATATTACTACTCAATCCACAGGAGATCCAATCTCAAGTCAAAGGATTATCGCATCAAAACTGTTGTTTCAATAATCACCCCTTTTTTTTTTTAAAAATGAAATTTCATCACTTATTTGATTGAGAATTGTACATTGTTCCATTCCTTCTCATCCTTTTAAAATTCAAGAAACTTGACTCCCCGGATTGCACTTTCTGTAATCTAGAATGGGGACATTAGATCACATATTGTTTGGTTGTCCCTCTATAAACAAATATCCTCTCCTACCATTGTTCAATATTTCCTCTCCTACATTCAACACCTCTTCTACGCAAGTCTGAACTCGATTTCAATCGTCCATGTAATTTTTAAATTTGCCCAAAAATAAAATAATATTTTATAAATTCATCTTCCCTCTCCATCGATCATTTGAAATAATGCCCGGAACACCCTTGAAGGGTGAAAGCCAGAAATATTTGGAAAATAAATATTGTAGTTGTTGGGAAAATAATAATTTCTGTTCCAGTTTAGAATTAGTTTGTAAAACCTTCTGAGAAGTGGCGCACACGTCTGTGGCAGGCGTAATGAAAGTTTGTTATAAATTTAGGAATCGTTCATTGGCAATGGCACAGTCGGCGCGGGAGTTGTTAGGTTTTAGTTGGTCGGCTGTTTCTCAGTGGCACGTTCTGACATACTGGTCCGTGTGGCTCCTAGTTAAACCTACTCCTAGCCCGTAGTTCATACTCAGCATACAGCAGTCATAGCTCGCGGTGCTTCTGGGAAATTAATTAACCCAATTCATTCGTGTCACAAACAAACGTACCTGCTGCCTACTAATGAGTTAAACAGAATGTGATATAATTCTGAACCACTAAATACTAAATCTTTGAATTTACATTTTATCGCTAATTTACATAAAGCCTGGCAGGCTAATGAAATTATGTAAAAACGAAGTATTTTCACTTTTTTCATCGGCGAAAATATTTTTAGAAAAAATTATGATGGCGATGGAATTTTTACTTTATTTTTCTATTGTAGAATAAATATTATACAACGATTTAAAATGTGCCATTTTTGGTTTGCCACCAAAACGTCGGTGACAATGGTATTCCTAGCTAGCTGCATTTTCTACGTCATAATGACGTTGGAACCAGTTTGAAATGTTTAAGAATGTGCGGTTTAGATCGTTTTTAGAATCAGTCATTTAAGGAATGAAAATATTAAAATTACGCATTTTTAGATCAGAATTAGAAATATAGACTATAAACTTTCCGTACATGCTTAAAAATATTCATGGTTTATGAATATACTCGTACCTCATCGAATATGTTCGTTTTAATCACATTTTACTCATAGAAATTGGTATATAACCTGATCAGGGTTCGCTGTTCGTAATTATTGTTATACGAGTATTTTGGTACAAGCATGCATTTTTAATTCAATTCAATTTGGTTAATTATTTTACAAACATCAAAAAATCAAAAAACATTTTAATGCGTATTTAAATAAATTTATAATTCAACTATTATATTATATAAACAACAACTATTCTGGAAGTAATAATGGTTTTAGGTAATCATTGAACAGAATAAACCCAGAGCACAGAATTACTTACTTCTAAAAATATCGTTAATAAATATGGAAAAGAGGAGTGGGCCTAAATAAGAGCCTTGGGTTATTCCTGATCTTATAAAAATCTTCATTCTTTGCGAATCTATTATTGGGCTCATGTTTCACTTTCCTCTTATATTCAGAGTCAGATATAATATCATGGTAAATCAATAGAGCTAAAATCTGAAATAATGACATGTTTGGACACTACCACTTTACTTATAGATATTATACACACTTTAGAATTCTATTGATAAATGAGAAAAGTGTTAGGAGCAAACTTTTATACTGTGCAGAGCCATTGCAAAAGCCAACTTAACAGAAGTCGATAATAGGACCCAGGTTCTTACTTCTGTGTAATAATAATTAGTCCAAATTCCAACCAGTAGCATTGGACTTCCACCGCCATTCTGCGAGGGCTGTTAATCAACACTGTAGGCTTTGAAATGGAAGATTTATATTGTGATAAGCACTTTATGTACGTTTGATAAATGGATTAGCTCGGCTCTTTTACCTTCAAGGCGATGGTATTGTATTTTATAATAATATGATTATACTCGTAAAGGGAGCGAATAAAAACACACCTGTACGAACATAATTTCTGTTTCAGAATTGACCGAATAGTAAGCTTGTTTATCCATAGTTTCAGAGAATTCACGATGTACCTTTTTTAGTCATATAGAATACAATTCCACGGTTTGGTCCCCAAATTATGAGGTTCATTCACATGCGATTGAAAGAATCCAAAATAAATTTTCAAGATATGTAAATTTTTAAATTCCTAATGAATGCCTAAATTACGATAAATTTAATAAAATCATCTGATCGTAGAATCATTTCCGATTTAATCTGTATGTATAAAATCATTGATTCATACCCCTGATTTATTATATGAAATCTCTTTTCATACTCCAGGCAGATCAGTTACAAGACAGTACCTACCATATTATTGGATTAATTCGACATCAACGTCCCAATATTATACTCCTATGTGACGGATTCAACAGCTAAGAAACAAATACTCCGAAGTTGTTGATATATTTAGTACATCAATTTTAATATATCTTACATACCTTATTGAAGTTTTTTTCATCAAGTAGGGGAATATTTTGATAAAGCTATTTAAATTGACTAACACATTAAAAGTATTTTGTCGGCTGAAAGAAAAAAACTATTGTTATATATATGTAAAAGCCTAAATAGGCGTAAATAAATAAATAAAAAAAATATGACAAAGGGCACGCTTAATTACGAAGGCAATTGAAATTTATAAAAAATCCTATTAATACTAATAGAGCCAACGGGGCTAAGCTCAATAGTTCTTGGTATCCAGTAATAGACCGCTGCACCAAAAACGCAGAAATCCATTTTGAATTAAACTGTAATACCAGCTCGTGGAGGGTTGAAGCTGGCAATATGTCTGTCTGTCTTACCAAAGTTACCCGATTCCTGATATTCTGATCTGCGAGATATTTTGTTATCCTAAAAATAAGCATTATATACATTGTTTATTCCAATTCTTTTATATTTCTGGACACAATTAGACCTGTATAATTTCGGAAATTTTTGTTTAAGTATATTGAATTTCTATTTATGTGAGACTTCTTATCATTTTTATCAATGTATTTCACTTTATTATATGCTTTTGTTGTTACATTTGTTTCATTGTATTATATTTTCTTTATTGTATTAGTTTTGAAGTTTTCAAAATAACTAGAATGTAAAAGCCCATTAGGGCGTGTAATAAATAAATACGGTGTCGCATCTACACACACAAGCATACACTTTACCACTATCGATTACACATCTGCCCTGATGATGGATGCAGCAAAGCTGTCCGAAACGTTGGCTAAAGAAGGAGGCAGCGCAACACGGCATAATACCCCAAAAATAAATCACTACAATGTTCAAGGTCAGCACCTGTTTTCTTGTTAGCCACATTAGTTCCCATTTTCTTTACTTTTGAAAAACTATTTAATGTGACGATAACGCTTTTTATACGAAATAATGAAATGAGTTTTTTTAGTTTCATATAAGGTGGTACGCGGATTTAAAAAAAAATCGAGTGCAGTTTACACGCGGTAGAAATGAAACTTTACCGAAACAATCCCAACCAATACTTGAAAAGTGAGGTCATGAGCTCAGACCTCGCGTAACTTTCGTTTCATATCCCAACCAATAGCAGTCTTAAAACGTGACCGATGTGCGCAGCTGATGAGTCGCAGGTGCACTATTCGTCATTTCCGCTTCATCCGAAACCAAAATCACAGCCGTGCTACAAAAGCTTCACTTCAAAAACAAGCGGTAAGCGATTTAAATACTTTATCATGTTTGGGTTCAAAATTTTAATATTATATTTGCATTACGTCCGTTTACACATTCAAAACCTGAAAGAGTCTTTCATGTGCTTTGAAAAACACCATTTCATTTTTCTTTTCTTTCAAAAACAGCGAATCTATTTGAAATTGAATACCAAGCTAAAATATTTGAAGATTTGATATTAGTATGTCTAGATTGTCTAGGCCCCGAGGGTTAATATGAATGTTAATAATATTATGTTTCGCTATTATACTCTACGTATCGAAACTTTCGGAAGGTCAACGCCAAGACGGTACTTTTATTAGTTTTGTTCGTTAAAAGGTTTGTACAAAATTATTTAATACCAATTTTATCATATTCATCAGAATTTTTTTCGTAGAAACTTGTATATTATTAGTTCCCTTCATAATTACTTCAGATGAACTAGACGAGTTTCATCTATAAAATTTCAATAATCTTCCGAAGGCAAATACCTAAATTATTATATTATCTACAGCATTTTGTCTGCGGTTTGATGAGTTGTAATATTTGATGGTGGTTTCTTCGGATATTTCACATTTAATTAAGCCTTCATTAATCTGAAGGATTCAAGAAGGATCTGGGTGTATTACTTGCAATTCAGTTGTTTGAGCATCTGTAATTTAATTCTCTGAAGAGAGGCACTTCAAAGCTCTAAGTTATAAATTGTCAAATATCTGTTGTTACTTACAACTGTCCCATTGACCCATTGGGTCAATTGCATGCTTGAGCGGGGCTTGGTATTCAACAAAGGACATTTCGTGGAATTCAACAAAGGTAGTAATGCCATTTAACCAAGGACTTGATGTCGTATGGATATATTGTATAAGGTCATCAGCCTCCCCTCTTTCAAACTTCGAAAAATGCTAATACTATTAAAACCACACTCTGACGATTGATGCGATAGCTCTGCTTTTAGAGCTCTCGCCCGTATAGCAGAAGATTTCGAGTTCAAATCCTGCTTAAATCAATGGTCATTATGTGCACCCAATTTAGGAACATTAATTTCAAATCTTCTGCGTTAATTGATTTTTGATAACCTTGTGGAAAAGCAATTTAACATAATGTTTGTAATTAATTTACCTCATTCTTCTGTTTTTTCAACGTATTACAGTGAAATCGATAACTTTACAATATTGGATCAATAGGCGTAATGGAGCGGAACGGAATAAATTGATCACGTCTTAGATGAATAAATAAGTCTATCGAGCGCGTATTCGATTTCTTTCAATTCTGAGAGCATTCAACTCTGAGAGCTGAATTCATTAATAAGCCAGTGCTTTTTCATAAAAGTTTTGTATATTGACAGCTTATTTGACACTCATGAGATCGTGTTAAAATTGGCGGCTAATGTCAACCTGACCCTGCTCGCAAATAACGCCAACTAACCATAGATGACGAAGTTAGTCAATATAAAAATGACATAGGGTTTTATCGATCGACCGTGCAAGACTTCCAGACAATATGAGTATTACGTACTCTCATCAAATAGTGCAGCATGTTCCGCTGTGCATATTAATATAATGATTAGCAAGTGGAAACAGCAGCTCGAAGTCAAGGACCGCAGTAAGACGTAATGCATGCAAAATTGCTTGAGATAACTACTCCACTATAATAGACAATTCTCAAGAGAGTGTGGGTTTGTAATGCTTTCCAGAGAACTAAATGATTACCTACCCCTGAATAGCGGGAGCAATGAGGTGGAATGAAATTAACTATATTACGAGTACATTAATGTAATTAAAAGCTTTTTACCGAATAATTGCATTTAATTTGTCTGGCCGCTTTCTAGCTAATATTATTATAGTGTTACCTATACAGTTATCCACTGAAGCGATTTTTGGCATATATTGGCACCATTCGATTGCTTTTCGGATAAAAACGGCAATTATTTCCTTGATTCAGCAAAATTAAAATATATATATATATATATATATTTGTAGCTCCCACGTTTCTTATTTTGGACTTAAAACGAAGCTATTGAAATGATTTATCTATTATGACCATAGATGACGCAAATCCTAACTTCGTAGACTATTTTATAACGATGTTAAAAAAAAAAAACAAATATTTTTTTAACGCACAATATCTGATCACCTGTTTAAGGTTAAAATTAAGTTCCTTTTCCATACTTACGCACCTTTTATTATCAAGTATACCGCAGACAATGTATAGAAATTGAAAATATTCTATGTTTATTCAAATAAGTACCTGTCACGACAGTTTCAAAATAAAAACCACGTATGATTCGCGCGGTTATAAACTTAAAGATTTTTTAATATTTTTTTATAAATTCTACAGAAAAAGAGACAAACAGTAAAATACAGGTTAATCGATTGGCTATATAGCACTATAATAAGTTTTTATGTGTTCGTGTTAAAATTCGAAGGTATGACGTTTTTTTATGTTGGCGAAAAATTTTAAAAATTATCTTCTGAAAATATCTCGCAAACGGAGGAAAAAGTTTTAAAATGTGTTGTCGCTCTAGTGGATCAGTAACCAGGGAATATTTTGTCTCTTTCGTTGTCAACTATGGATCGCGGTGTATGATTGCGTATTTTCACTGTTTTTTTTATTCTCGAATACAATTGCAAAAATGATTGTATGTTTACTTTATTTTTTATGTTGGCGCATATATTTTCTATAACAATTTAAAATGCCATTTTTGATCTGCCGCCAAAACGACATGTTTGTTTTTAATCTTGAATTCGGCGGCGTTGACGTCACACCGGGAACGTCGCGTCGGTGAAAGCCGTCATACCAGACAGTTGCAATTTAAATGATGATGTAGCCAGTTGAAACCGTTTGGAAGGTGGGATTTTTTCAAATCAATCATTGTGAATGAAAATATTAAATGCACACTTTTTTATACAATGATCAGAATCAGAAAAATAAGCTTGCACACCTTTTTAACATTTGTTCATAGCTTGTGAAAATACCGATGTGATGAGATCATCTTTCTTTTCCGACGCGCGATTAGTGGGCTGCCTGTATTTCTAAACATATAAATACACTTAAAACTCTTTACTGTTCGCTGGTCCGCCCTCACCTTGAATATGCTACTGCCATTTGGTCTCCTTTTTATGCTGTCCACATTTATTACATCGAATCTGTACAACATCACTTCCTACGAGGAATTGCTTGGAGGTTAGGACTTGAAAGAGGAGAATACTCGTATGATGAAATTGAACAAACTTTAAACATTTCCTCTTTAGAAAAACGTAGAAAGGACTCTGATCTAATATGCATTTTCAAAATTATCAAGAGTATTACTGACACACCTGCTTTGTTACAACTCATCGAGTTCAACATTCCTTCCCGTAGACTCCGAAATAATGAATTACTGTTCCTCAATCAACATTCTACTAATTATGGATATCATTCTCCTTTATCCAGAATGTCGAGACTTGTCAACACAAATCAAAGCATTGAATTTTTTGGTGTAAGCCTAAATGACTTTCGGCAGTCGTTACGCAATGTGGTTTTTTAAAGTCTTTTTAAATCCATCTTCAAGCTACTTGTAGTTATCTTCTCTATGTACTTTTATATTATATGTATTTTGTCAATGCTCTTCATCTATATGTAATCTCCTTTCATTGTGATCTCTCTTTTTTTCTTTTCTGTTCGTGTTATTGTTATATTGTTAATTGGACAATTTGTCCGTAAATAAATAAATAAATAATGTAGTTTTTTTATTTGTCCGTTTTAAAAAAATATATAAGTGACTGCAAATGATTTGAATACTTTTAGATTACACGATGATATTCTACCAAACCAATTCGACTGTTTTTTATTTTTTATATGTTTTTTTTAATTAACTCTACACAGGAGGCCCTGAAGAAAATAATTCTCCTCTTTGAGGATACTGTGTGGAGGGTCTTTTAAGAAAGGAATAAGAGGAAGTTCTGGGAAGGAATAAGGTATGCGGTGTGCGTAGAAATCGGTAGTTAGTGTGTCCAGAATTTAAATAAATTTAAGCTTTTTCTAACGATATGCGTAAACTACTAAACACTTTATTTTTTCATTAGAAACGGAAAAACGCATATTATTTATTTTATTTTATTTGTTTCGTGCAAAAAATGTACATTTGATAAATTGCGACTGCTTAAAACACATTTCGATTACTTTATTGTTCGCAGAATTTCATTCCAGCTTACTTATATATAAAATACAAAAGGCGTCGGTTTTTCGTTGATTAAGCGTTAGCAGCTAAAACTACCCCAATAAGGTGATCCATCACCAAACCAGTATTGAAAGAATTCAAGGGGCCTAACTTTATTGAAAAGGGGATTACTTCAGGATCCGATTAAGCCGACGAGGTACGAATACGGATGGAATGAGAACCCTTTTAAATAATAAAAAAGATTAATTATCAAATTGTAGATTTTATCAAACGACAATAATGTTTTGCCGACAACTTCATTTCAGAATGGAAACGTTATTTGGAATGGCTTTAGCCTTGTTTGGTGACTAGATATGAATAGCCAGGTACTTCCCCACCTTCTTTTTCCCCATCTCTTTCCTCTCTCTATTATTTTCAGCCTTACAAAGTACCTCAATTGGGGATGGCTTGGGTCACTGGTTCTCAATTGGGACTCTTACGTTATTCTCGTAAAAAAATGCTTCACTACTTGAATATATTAAATTTATTTCTATGAATCTGGTGACAATGAATACATTTTGGTTCTTTAAATCCTTTTGTGTGTATTTAGATTTTATAATCAACCAAAAATGTTTTTTTTTTTCGTTATTTGTTTTTGGGGTGTTACGCCGTGTTGCGCTTCTTCCTTCTTTAGCCAACGTTTTGGACAGGAGGTGGAATTTCACAACACATCTGCCCTGATGATTGCCGCAGTAACGCTGTCCGAAACGTTGGCTAAAGAAGGAGGTAGCGCAACACGGCATAACACTCCAAAAACCGATAACGAAAATACTTTTGGCCGTGAAAATCTAAAACGTACCTGATCATGTAAATTATTTATTTATTTGATTTGTTTTATGGTCTATATTGTTACAAATTACCCATGGTCACCAATATAATATTGTTATTTCTTACTTTCCGCATGTAATATTTTTGTGTTTTGGATGTAGTGTTTTGTATTTTAGTGATTTTTGTGTAAATGCATCACTCAAATTTATGAATAATAACCTCAATACAGGCTGCTAGTCTTAGTGAGGTTAATATTTTTGTATGTAAAAAAAATAAGAAGACATGTATGGTGAGAAATTATAAATAAATTTAAAAAAAAAATTATCTCTTATGCCTGGTGTATCGAATAGGTACTCTTAAATTGACTACACTTAGGAGTTGGCAACAGTCGAGCTTAACATGTTGCGAATTTTGTGAATTTGACAGTCCTGAAATAGGAATTTTTTTGTCGGATAATCAAATTAAATATTTTGGAATTCAATTTCTTACTAATAAAACAAATCACAAAATAAATATAAAATGTTACTAGATTTAACAAAATCACCTAAAAACAAAACGGTGTTGTATTTGTATTAGAAGCACTTTCCGTAATATTATCATCATTTAAAAAAACCTAAAACAGTTTAAACGCAAAAAAATGGTTTTGCATGAGTAAAAAATTACAGTTGACGTTGCAAAAATAACAAAATTATAATGGAATGAAACGTTCAAACCCATTATGTTCTTTCATTTCAGAAAAATATTATTCGACAACATTCAAATTTACCGCCATTTAGTCTTTTGCTTCTTAAGATAAAGAAATGAAGAAAAACAATTTGGGGTCGTCCTGCAGAAAAAACGAGTTCGTGTTCATCGTTTTCATCTGTTTTTATATTCCGCCTAAAACAGCAAGGACACCCTTCATACTTCATACCCCGAAACGAAGAAAAATACTCTGAAATTTTCAACTATCACAAATGAGCCATTTACAATCTTCACAATGAAGGCTCGGCTTTCCGCATTTGTACCGATTTATTACATATTTTCCTGAAATACTTCGATTTTTAAAGCTCTCAAAAAAATATATGTTATTCTTGAAGATAATATCTATACATTCCCTACGCCAAAACGGCAACTATATGAAATTCTCTCGGTAGAAAAAAATCGCAAAGTATGCTCGGAAAAGTATTATACGCAGTTATTCTACAAGTTATGAAAAAAAAAATCGCAGTGTTTCTTCGCGAGATTTTTGTTCTATTTTTAACGAGTTGTGTTTCATGAATTATAAAATTTTCACATTTTCGCTTAAATATTATCGTTTTTTATTAAAAAGTTTTCTATTAAAAAAACAACGCGCGCACTCTCTATCATTCCTATGTACATATCTCTCCATATTTTTCTTTTTGAGCGGGTACACCGCGCATTAAATTATTCCTTACAAAATGTATTAAGATCTAAATACTTATTGCTACCGTGTTTAATTTGTAGAACTTCGTTTAATTTTTTTTAAATAAAGTAAGTCGAATTCAATAACGTTTTAAAGTTATTATCAAGTTCTGCAAGCATTTTTGTTTTTATTATTGTGACAACTATTTCGGCATTCCAGGCTATTATCAAACTGTTATTATGCAACGTTGAGTTGAATTATTTATGTGATTTTATTTATCCCTACCCAATTTTTATTTGTATGTTGAATATTCATTACTGTTAACTAGTGACTAACTGGGTGGTAGGCAGGTAGGACGGACCGCAAAACAACTCGGTCTTGGCAGACAATCCTTACCTCATTCATATTCATACAACGTGTCATACATTCTCTTCTATTATTCTGACTCTTGACTCTTGAACCTAAGAATAGGCTAAAGCCATTACAAGCACTGTTTTGATTCTGAATGGTGGTTTCTAACTATTGTGATAAAGACAGTGACTTTCCACAGTGCGTATTATTAAACTAGAAAAGAACCTTCACTGAATTTGAAACATTGCAGTGACCGATTAGTGGCTGAGTTGTTATCGCGTTTGGGTCCCACGCAGGCGTCGCATATTCAATTTCTTGGCTGGCTAAGTCCTCCATCACAACACAAGCAAGATTTTCTGCTTACCGTGGTGGTAGTAAGAGATTTTCAAATACTGTCATTCATATTCGTAATCCAGGAATGTTTATCGTTCAACAAAAAATTACTTAAATGAATTGTTGAAATTCTGTGAAACAATCCGACCTAGAATGATGATTATTCCATAAAAATTCATAGCAGTACGAATTCCAATGAATGTAGTGAGTGCCCCAGTTTAGAGCGCACTTCACAGATGAAATATACTCGGCCTCACCATTGACCCATACCTCAAATGGAACCTACACACCCAGATCATTGCAAATAAAATTAGAAAAACAATACACTTCTTCAGATCCATAAGGAACTTTCTTAACTTGGAACTCCTAAAAACGATTTATTTTGCAATCACCCAATCTATCATTGAGTATGGTATCATTGCATGGGGAGGGGGCACTTCATCAGCTCTAGATCCTGTCGAAAAGGCGCAGAAAACAATTATGAAAATTATTCTCAAACTTCCTCTAACTGCAAACAGTGACCTTATATTAAAAATAATGAGAGTATTTGATGTTTGACAGATCTATGTAAAAACTATCCTCATGCATCTCTTTAAAAACAAACATGTGCTTTACGAAAAAAAAAAAACTTAAGATTTACACGTAACTCCAACAAAGACATATTGCAAGTTCCAGCACTCTCTTCCAACTTTGGTCAACGTAGCTTTAGATACTTTGCCACAAAAATATTCAACATTCTCCCAGAAAATATCAAACTGAGTCAAACACAGAGAGAGTTTAAAAAATATGTTAAAATATAGATACATTCTAATGATCGAGCCTATACTGGTGCCCTCACCCAAACGCCCAGTCATTGACAGTTGTTTTTGTAGTAATTGCCTTGCAGTTTATGAATTGTGTAGGTATATGCAAACAATAATGTTAACTAAAATAAAGTTTTTGCTGTATGGAAACCTACTTTACACATTTATAAAAAACCATAGATAAAATTGCGAGAAACAATTAACAAAAATTCTGCCTCAATACAGGTTCACCTAGTGAGGCAGGCTATGCACAACTAAAAATACTGTATAACTATACTACTCCTGTGTAACCTTTCTTACGTTACTTCCTATTTGTTAAATTTTCTGTACTGATTGATGTAATCTATTTGTAAACTACTTTGAGCATGTAATTTTTTTAGTTAGGTATATTGTTGTTATTTCATTGAATAAAGATTATTATTATTATTATTATTATTATTAGAATAGATTAAACCCATTTCTAGAACTGTTTCGATTCTGAATGGTGGTTTTTTACCACAGTGATACTGAAAGTGACATCCACAGTGCGCAATATTAAAGCTCAAGTTTTTTTGCACCTACAGTTGAAATAAGAGTATCTGATTCACTTGATTGCGCCATGTCTTCCTCGAGCGTCCCCAACTTCTTCTACCATTTACATTTGCATCATATATTCTCATCACTCTTTTATTCGTTTATTCGCTCGACGTGCTCAAACCATCTGAGCGTACCGCTCTTAATCTTACACATTACGCTTAGATTCTTGCATTCTTTGTGGATTTTACTAGTGCATAAATAAATGCTAATACATCATCCACGTTAATTCCTTCAGGGCAAGGTCACTTGAGGATCTAGAGTAATTTTTACATAAATGTAAATGTAAGGAGTAACCGTTTGTTATGTGTGGTGTATCGTAAAAGCTTCTGCCTTGTAGAGACAGATAGCGGTGACATCAGCTTTCGGTAGAATCCGCTAGATGGCAAGCCGTAGTGCTTAAGCTCTCCGACAGGGGGATCAGGGGGCCCAGAGGCGGTGTTTCAATTATCACCGGGCAGAACCATTTTAGCCAGCTCCTAGTTAGGTTAACTACCGCTATTCCATTTGTATACGCGAAGTATAAATAAACGCAGATAACGAACCAGATTCTATTTGTTCCTAAAGTTATCTCCATCCAAAGTGTGTTGGAGAATCTGCTAGTGTCTATCAAATAACAGAACACTACATTATGTATTCCTAGGAGGGAAATTGTGATCTTATTATCTGAGTAGAATTACTTTTCAGGTGGTTTTATTCTGAGCTTACCTGCATGACGTGTTATTTATTTTATTTTATTTATTATTTATTAATTTTCAACGCCCTGATGGGCTTTTACATGACAAGTTTATAATACAGAGACAGTTTTTAAATAAAAAAAGATAAACTATAAAAATATAACTAGTAAACATCATATGAAAGGTAGGTATACAGATAAATTTAAGGAAAGATAGTGCATTACAATAAAAGAGAATGTTTCTAAGTTATAAATGGCATAGAAATAAACTTGTAATTTCAAAATTTACAGGTGACTAATTAAATGTGATGAAAAATACATGACAAAATGTTGATGAATAATTAATAATAGTAAGTTAGTTAATTAATTTTGATGGCCCAAAACGTACCAAAAAACATATTAAAATAAGTTCGCCAAACTCGAAAAAATCTTAGGATTTTAAGTACAAAACAAATATTTCGAACCTGATGAGTCAAATTTGTTTTGAGTTATTAAGAGATAACAAGTTCTCACATTTTTAATATGACATTAATATCCTGTGATAAAATCTTTATCACATCTGGGTACCGTATATGTATATGATACTTTTATATAACATCCTACTATCGACCCTTAGCACGCATCCTTAAACATAAGACTGAAGCAATTAATTTAAGGAGTTTCTGGCCTTTTCAGGCATTTAAAAAGTATATCCTTTGTTCAATTTGAGATTAGGATGATCAATCCTATTAAAATAATGACTTTTTTTGTTAAACACACGTTCTTGCACCCTCGTTAAAAACATGCCCAATAAATAGATAAGTGACTGGTACAAGCAATCATTCCTTATCCAATAGTTATTGACTATATTCATACTGCTCCCACAAAGTTCTTGCTGCCTTTACAAACTGGACTTTACCTGAACAACTCAGGTAAAGTCCAGGATTAAGGTGTCCATGTACGCCTGTTCTATTGAATTTATAGAGTTTTTGCGGGTTCCACTTGCCGAGTACAACAAATATTTTGTACATTTAGATTCCACGTGTTACCAAACTACTTTTTTTAATTTCATTTTTAAAAAAAATGTTCAGGTAAAACATTATTTTGGTTTTATTTCACTCTTTTTGCCATGCTAGAGATATCCCTGTATTGCGGCAGGTGAAGTTTACACATAGAATTTATTCGAATGATTGATAATAAAATATATTTTTATTTCAATAAAATAAAGTTAATTAAATGGAAAATGTTAGACATGTATGAAGGGTGTAACATAATGGTTCCTTGGTACCATTTTTTATTCAGAGCATGAAAAACTCTCTCAGGTTGGTGGGAAGGGAAAATACAGTTTTCCCTCCGGTAAGGATAGTTAGGCTAGGTGAATAAAAGAGATTATCTAGTAACAATTACGACTATATTTAAATCTTCAATACAAGTCTTATTAGTCAAATCCCTTCAAGGGACCGGATTCATTTCCCAAAAAAAACATAACCTATTCTGAAATTTAAGAGGCAATTAACTAAAATAAAGAAATAGCGTACCTGCGGACCATGGATCTGTGGCGATGCATTATCCTTCGCCATCAAAAGAAGACACGAGAAACATCTAATATTCGCGCGGCGCCGGCTCTTGCCTAGGTACCTACATATGCCGATCGCGATGTACTTTCTCGCCTGCCGTGCCAGCCCGACGATAATAATATCGCCACCGCCTAGAAAGGTCTCGAGACAGCACCGTACAATATCTGTACGGCGCGGAACATTCTCGTCAACTGTCGAAGGGTCGCGTATTACCTACCGTGTGGGTAATTACTCGCCGCGGCTATATAAGCAGCCGATCGCTCGCCCGCTGCAGTCAGTCTCACACTAACCGTCGGTCAACAGCTCGTCGTAACAGATCCCCGCACAAGTGCTCCTGCAGTGCTCTACATATCCAGGGCAGCTTCTCGAGGTTCATCACCACGTCTCAGCTATAAGGCCCATCGTGCCTTCAGCTCCGCAAGACAGCTACATCCCGCGACTTACAAGGCTTGCGTCACCTTCAGTCCAGGGATCAGCTCACCACTTCATGGCACCCCGAAGCCCACCGTGCTTCGCTGCCATGAAAACACGCTCCGCCTCGCCAGGATTACCTGCTGGTGGCTCAGCACACCGAGCCACTCACCGTTCATCTCCGCGATTCAAAGCGTCGAGCAACGGCCTGGAAGATAGGTCATCTTCACCGCCACGGTGTCGAGCAACTCGCTGACCTTCACCGCACCATCTCCACCTCCGTACTCCTGCAGCATCTTATCACTGCACCCTGCATACATCTGGTTACTGCTTCACCGACCATCTGCTACGTAGCCCAATAAACGACTGACTCACCACTTCGACATGACGCCTTTCATTTCTGTCTTCCGCTCCCTCAGATCTAAACAAATTACTTCTAAATTCACGCGAACACTTTATTTAGCTTCACACAGCGTGCTGAGGAAGCCCGGGCTGTAGTCTCGCTCAATCTCCAGTTCGGGCACCGAGAAAAGACTCCAAGGAAAGCCTCAAAGTATCAGGACCCTTCGCCAGGGAGCAGGATACAAGCTCCCGATCAGGACCAGGGCTCCGGTTTGAGCACACCAGGGAGCACCGGGTAGAACCCCATTTTGATCAGCATGCTTCATCCGAAGATGAGCGCTGGGAATCCATCCATCGGCGGATGTCACGACAAATAGGTACTGCCACGACCGTAGCTTGTTACCGGGCCTTATTTACGCCAAGCCATCGAATGCGCTCGCCGCGATTCCCCAGATATTTCACAATCAATTTTGAACGCGGCGGTGTGTTAGCCTTAAAACATGGCGATCTCTCGTCCCTCCAGGACACTTAAAGAATTCGATCCACACACTCAACTACATACGAATCATGGTTAGAATTAGTGACATAATTCTTGTAAAAGGTATTGGCCCGTAACTGTGACATTAACACATAATGAACACACTAACTTATATTTTTAGGTGACGATTCGAATTCCCGTCGGGCTCCCGTACGGCGGAAATTCAAAAAGTCACGCCGGAAATTTATCAATACAGTTGCCAATCGGAAAAATATAAAATACGGCGACTCAACAATTAGTAAACAACAAGTCAGTAAAATAATACGCACCAGATTTAAATGTCCGGGTAAAATTTTCCCCACAGGAAATACTTAACCCTTTCACACACTTCCCAAATGATCATCAAGTCAATCTACGCTATGCAATTGCACTATATAAGTATTATAAATACAAAATAATACAAGAACAACATGTCAACCTACCAGAGACCAAATGGGAAAATAATTCACCGACTCTAGATATTTTCATATCAGAGGGTTCGGCTCTGTGGAATTCCTAATTGAACCTATAAATCCTACTGATCCCTCAATATAAATATTTAAAAAATCTTTTGTAATCCTACATGTATTTAAAATTATTGATTTTCGCATTTTTATATATAAATTCTTTGACAAATCTAATATGCCTAAATTTTGAATGAGAGACCTAGGTATAATGCCAGTAGCCGAAATAACAAATGGTAATATTTTTATAGTCTGAGAATGCCAAATTCTTTGAATCTCATTTGCTAAATCTGTGTATTTTCTTATTTTTTCAGAAACAGTTTTTTGAATATTACACGAATTTGGAATAGCTACATCAATGATTTAAGTTTTTTTTTTTAAATTTTGTCATGTAAAACTATATCAGGTCTATCATGACTAATTGTTCTGTCTGTTAGTACAGTTTTATCATAATATATTTTATAAAATTCATTTTCTAAAAATGAATTTGGTTCATATTCATAATATGGTACTACATTACGGCACTCAATCAAGTTATGTTTAATTACCAAACTTTGGTGAATTATTTTTAAAACCTGATTGTGCCTAAATGTATACTCGGACGGCGCACAGTGGGCTGAAAATCGGCCTTTTGTTTTTAACTTTAAAAGTAAAAGTTAAACAAAAGGCCGTTATTATAGTTAAATTTCACCAAAATACGTTTTTCAACAATTTCACTGCTTGTTGTACGTTACTTTTACCTTTTGTACTTACCTACTTTCCGAAAACCGATAGTTACTCTAGAGAGTTACTGCGCCATATTGGCATCATTGGCATATTTACCAGTTCTGGTCGAAGTATGGTACGTAGTATGGTAAGTCTGGTACGGAAATGGGTGCTTCAACATTGATTATTAATCAGTAATCATGATAAATATTGTAGAAGAGGATAATAATGCATTTACGCATTAAAATGAATCATCAACATAAAATAGTTTTTTTTTCAACTTTGAAGATTTTTAAAAAATAAATCGCGCGTTGTGCCACAATACGAAGTATGTCAAAAAATACAAATAAATAGTAGTATATCTGTGTGTAAGGATGGAATGGCCAACCTTATGATTCCAGAGATATCCTCATTTTTAATGTCAGTGCTATACAAATTTTTCTTAAAAAAATTATAACTCCTTCATTTGTACACGCAATTGCTTCATACGAAATTTATAGCATAGTAATGATCAGCAGAATCCATTTCCAGCAAAAAAAAAAAACCCTTAAAAATTCAACCCTCTATGTCTGTGAAAGGCGATTTTCAGCCCACTGTGCGGCGCTAATATAGAACATCCCGATATAATTATTATTATTAATTAATTATTATTATTAATGAGCGGGAGAAACTCTCAGAATTGCCCTGGACCACCATTCAGAATTGAAACTTTATCCACAAATGCTACTTTAAGCAGATTTTTTTATGGATTCCTATAAAGTCAATATTTCTTAGTAAGAATTCAAAATTTCAGGCGATTCTGTGCGATAGACCTGAAAAAAATACGTATTTGGTGACCAGTTCTATTCAGATCTGGCCAGGCAACTCCCCACCTACCTCTTTGCCATCTCCCACAACCTCCTCACTACCTTTAGCCTCAAAACATACCCCAATTGAGGATACCATAGTGTGACTTGCTCCAGAATATAGCCGTTGGGACCCGTGCGATATAAAAAACAGGCTTTGAAAGTATCAAACACAATTGAGAAAAATTTAAAGAATTTTGTAAACTGTGAATTCTGAATTGTAAATAAGGTATTTTTTAACGCGGAAACGTTGTTTGCTATTTTTCACTCATGTCTTAAATTTGAACCGAACTTCCTTTTCATAAATTTGAATTCACTTTTCACAAAAGTGCTCGTGTTTCTGTTAATTTTCGTGGCAAAACTTAATTCTGCAGAACGCCGCTCGGTACAAAGAAGAAGAGAGAAAATTAATTAGTGAAGAAGATTGCACTGGAAGAGACGAAAATACGTATTCCCTGCTTCGGAGATTAAATCATGATAGCGTCAAAGTAATTCAGAATAAGGAGTTCATTGCGTTTTTTAAATTTTGAACCCATTTTGCTGAGCGGATGATTGAACAGTCTCGGGAATCTCTCGCGGAAAATTTAATCAAAATATAAATCTCTATTTCGCATCCGTGAATAAAAAATACAGTAATGCAATGGTTCAAAGGCCTTTGTTTGCGAGCAGATAAACAAAGATGAAACACATTTTAAGATATTGCTTTTTAAAAGGTCAATAAGCTTATATTACGTATTATTCAAACGTATATATACATATTATTCAGACGAAGTCAGATGTGTACATTGAACAATTCATTAAAATCTGTTGGATATGCATTGATATGCTTGGTGTAATCCTAAGTGACCAGCTCAGGTATGGGAGCTCCATCGAATACAGAGTAAAGTTAGCCTCCCAAAAACTGGGCGTACTGTACAGGGCCCGCAGATACTTTAATAGTACACAACTGCTAACCCTGTACAAATCACAAGTGCGCCCCACGGTTGAATTTGGCAGCCACCTCTGGTATGGAGCTCCAAAATACCTGAAAAATACCCTCGACTCTGTGCAGAAACGGGCGGTCCGTTTGATAGATTATCTCATCTTAACAGACGGATTGCAATCTTTAGAGCACAGGCGTCGGGTGGGAATGCTATCTTTGTTTTACCGGGATTACAATGGAAGATGCTCCGAGGAACTAGCATCATTGATCCCTTCGGCACCGGTGCATAGTTGGGAAACACGCCAAACGCGTGCCCAACATTTGTACACAGTTTACATTTGTCACATGAGAACGGGTCGTTTCTTCGACTTGTTCTTGTGTTCAACAGCTCGGCTGTGGAATGATTTGCCGGCCTCTGTGTTTCCTCCTTCCTACAACATGGGTCTCTTCAAGACCAATGTTCATTCCTTCCTCTCCTCAAAAAGACCCTCCACACAGCATCCCAGATCACAAAGGCCCTGAGGGAAATTATTTTTCTCAGGGCCTCCTGTGTGGAGTTAATGTAAAAAAAAAAAACGTGTTTCTTGACAGTTTTGCCCGAACGAGTGCTAAAGCTTGTCATATCATCAGAAGTAGTAGGACCTGGATAAAACGGGATGGAATGGAAACCATTGTCAAAACGTACACCTTTCTTATGCGAACTATTCCCTATTTCTACGATGATGATTCCTGACGTATTGCAATGTTTGAGAGGGACAGCTGAGCGGCCTTTTTCCATATTAAACTTAAATTTCGATTTAAGGCCAAAATTCTTGACCAAACTGAATAGTTATTTTTGGTGTTTATCTAGTACAGATACGTATTATATTTATGATTTATATTATTATTACTAGCTGGTCCCATTACTATGCCATTTAATAAAGAAATTGTTTCTCCCTGAGTGTCCTTTCCCATTCGTCCCGTTCCCCTTCCGCCTCCCCTTCTTCTCTTGCGTGCTCTTCCCCTCTCGCGTTCCCACTCCGTCACCTCCACCTTCCCTCTCCCCACTCCACTCCCCACCCTTCCATTTGTCATGTATATTAAATTTGGTATCTAACACAGGTACCTATTTAAAATATCTAAAATTCTTGATTCGATTCAAACTATTAGGGGAGTACCTACTTTAAATAAATTTATCAACTTAAAGATTTTCAAAAATAGAAACCTGATTCAACAATCATTGTTTTGCAAAATATCATTCTCAAACCCGCGAACTGTCAAACGTGCGATAGTCATTAGGTTTTCTGAAATTATCCAATTTTCTGGGCAATGTTCTTAATTTTCCTCCCCGTAAGAACCATCCTCGTACTTCAAGGAATATTCTAAAAAAAGAAATAGCGAAATCGGTTCAGCTGCTCTCGAGATTTGCGCTTAGCAACACATTCAGCGATTCATTTTTATATATAAGATTATTATGATTTTAGAGACAACTTTGACAATTATTTGTGATTTAATGGTAATTATATAAAAAACAATTTTGCCCTCCCAATTTTTTTATTTTAGTTTTTTTTTACTTTAGCAAAAAATCCCTAAAGGTCTCTGTCGTCTTTGAGGATGCTGCATGGTGGGTATTTTTAGGAAAGGAAGAAGAGGAAGTTCTGGGAAGGAAATACGTTTGAGGGGTGGGTAGAAATCTGGGGGTCAGTGTGTCCAGGAGTTATGAACGTATGAATCCATCTCTCCATCTGCGGTATAAGGTGATGGTCGAGGGATTCTGCTGGAGAGGTTAAAAGACCTCCCTCAACCAGTCTCTTTCGACCCGGCCCGCCACAGGCCAGCAGTTGGGCAGACGAATCAGCTACCAAAACCTGGACAAACCTCACCCAATGAACCCGGGCACCCCATATTAAGCCACCAAAAGTAGCGAACCTCTTGGAGTGACCTATGACAGATTTTAAGTCCATTTAAGCTTTTGAACAAATTGTCTAACCTCTTGGAGTGACCTATGACAGATTTTAAGTCCATTTAAGCTTTTGAACAAATCGTGATAAGCAGAAGGGGACCCTTATTTCCTCCATGGTGATAATTACAATTTGGGAGGCGGGAATGGGTACCGCCGCTGCGGGAACCATTTATTCGACAAACAACACCCCTGCCACAGGTCACCCCAAGTGGTTCGCTACGTTTGGTGACTATGCAGGGGTGCCCGGGTTCATGGGATGAGGTTTGTCTAGGTCTTGGTGGCGGATACGTTTGCCCAACCACTGCGTGGCGGGCTGGATCGGAGGAGACTGATTGAGGGGGCCTTTTGACCTCTCCAGCCGGATTCTCCCGACCCTTCGCCTTGCACCGCAGTGTGAGGAATAGATTCATACGTCCGTCACTCCTGGCCACACTGACCCCAAGATTCCTAAGCAACCTTCATACCTTTTTCCATCCCGTATCTTCTTCTCCTTCCTTTCCCTTAAAAAACCCTCCACACAGCATCCTCAAAGATGACATAGGCCTCTAGGGAAATTGTTTTCCTCGGTGCCTCCTGTGTGGAGCTAATGTAAAAAAAAAGACTTTCATGTTGTTAAGTCTGTAAGCTTATTACAATTTGGTAAAAGCTGAATCGCACCAAGAATCGGAGTTTAACGGGTACCTTTAAAACGTCAAAATAATAAAATTGAATGGCCATTTGATGTCTTTGTCACACGTGAATTTCTGCGAAACAACTGGACCCGAGTCTTTTTTACCCATTAAACATTGCGAATTTCCCCCTTGCCAATAAACCCAACTCTCCGCTAGTCAAACCTATCTCACGTCAGTGTGTCACGTCTATCTATATCACTTGTACTGTCATAATGTATTCTAATGTATTGTCCGTTGTTACTAAATAATATACTGCCTTGATGGCGGGTATAAGACGAAGCCAGTTAGCAACAACTATGATAATAATAATTTACGAGTAATTAATTGATCACATAATGAAAACAATAATACTTGCTCTAAGTAATTGATACGGAGGGAATAACATGAATTATAAGAATTATTTAAATCAACCCCTTAAAAACTAAGTGTTTTTTCACTATAGTACATATATTTTCATTTTGGTTTTGAAAAGTTTTATTTTTCGATGTACATTAGTTACTTCTAAAAACTTCTTTATACAGGCGATTTATCCTTAAAAATATCCCGCATATTACCAGATCATATTTCTCCAGCTTTCAATACTAATTCTAAAATAAAAAATTTGATTAATAACAAGGATATTTCTAATAAATTTGAAAAAAACGGGATATACACTTTAGAATGCAACGATTGTGACGCGCAATATGTAGGAATGACTACTAGAAATTTTAAAACCAGAATTAGGGAACATTAACTTTGTTTACGAAATAATAACTACTCAGAGTTTGCTAACCATCTCATAGAGACAGGTCATAGCTTCAAAAAAGAAAAAGCTAAGTTTAAACATTGCAACGTAAATTCATATTTTAATTTGTGCGCGTTAGAAACTTTAGAAATCAACAAAAAAATTAAATCTAAAATTAATTTAGTTAATAAAATAATAGCACCATGTAAATCACCTCTGCTTACGATGTTTCTTGGTAATTATGACTCCTCCCACCGTCCTCACCCTCCACCAAATTCCCCCATCACACTACCCCCGCCTAATTAATTGTGTACTTGTATGGAATTTTAAGTTAGTTTTAAGTTTGCTCGTTAATGATACGGACGTGTCGAAACCGGTCGCAAAAAAATTTAAAATTAAAGTAACAAATGTACATCGAAAAACAAAACTTTTCAAAACAAAAATGTCTAGAAATTGTTACATAGTCAGTGCCCAAGAAATACAAAAAACATATATTTTTAATTTTCTACCTAGTTAGGCCATCTCTGGGGCCGGTTTGTAGCTAATTTTTAAAAAAAACTTATTTTTTGTTTTACTGGGGACACAACCAAAAACCCTAGAAACTGTCTCTCAATTTTTTTTTTCTCATCCAAACTCAGAATTGAACTTTCCTCCCTAAAATGAGCGAACACTTAAGTCAAACCCTATTTGGATGGTACCTAAATGTGGATGCGTTAGTGCCACCAATGTCAGAACGCATTGTCATGGACAACGAGTCTATTTGTGGAGTTTTCGCTTGATCGGATGTCGTAAAAAGGGTTAATTTCCACTTTCAAGATTTGCATTAAATCATTTAAAATTCACATTTTAATAACTGTAGAAAGGTACATGAAATAGGATAATCACATCGGTAATATCTGCAAACGTCTAGGAGCTATTGCGGGGCAAATTTACAAAATTAAATATTTCATGCCTGTAAGTACGTTAAAAATAAGCTTTTTGTCACTAGCTAAATCTACTATCAGATACGGAATAACGTATTGGGGAAACTCGTGCTGCAAGACAAATATAGATTACATTCAAACAATCCAAACCTCCACGGCTACGCTAAAAGTATTTATGCACAAATAAGAGATATATTTAATGATTATATGAGTCAGTTATTAGTATTAACTGTTCGAGAGATATTATGATTTAAAATTTTATGCCTAAACCTAATGTCAATAAATAAAGAAAAAGCGGATCATACACACGACACATAATTTAATCAAAATAAAGGTAAGTCCATTCCAAAAATTTAAAATAAATACGGGAAACGAACCTTCACTCATCTTGTCCCCACCAAATGTAACAGGATGCCAATGCATATTAAAAGCGAATCAAATCACACAATTGAACTAAAAAAAATGCTCGTTAATAGACCAAAGATTTTCATATAGATATTGTGTCTTAGCACCTATACATTAGTATCCATTGATTTTATGCATGTAATCTTATGTTTAAAAATGCTCATGAGTGTTTGAGTATGTTGTGTGCCTGTGACTGTGTTATATCTATCTATCTGTGTGTTTGTATGCCTTTGTATTATACTCACTTATAATTTTAGTCTTCTAGATTTATTTTATATGTTGTGGTTTATCGTTATTTATGTGATTTGGTATTATAATTAACTAGCAGACCCGGCCACACTAACCTAACCCAACCTTTATAAAATCCACACCACCCGCTTGCCAGCTGCCCGCTGCCCGCTGCCTGAATTGAATATTTGAATTTCTCGGCTTTTCTCTACTATAATAAGCATGTATTATACATATAAACCTTCCCCTTGAATCACTGTATCTATTGGTGAAAACCGCATGAAAATCTGTTTCGTGTTTTAAAAGATCTATGCGCACATACATTTTGAGCGACTTCATTTTATACTATGTAATGCAATTCGAGCGATCGCCACTAATTATACAATGCTTTCAATGCAACACTGGATATTTGAAAAGGGAAAATTATATACCTACTTACTCTAGGACATCTGTTTTCCAATTTATTCCGTAGAACGAATTTCAAAAGTGACTATAGTACGGCCCGCCAGCTGTTTTAAATCACACAAAAATATGTTTTCTTTAAATTTCTCGGCTTTACTCTAATATAATTTACATATAAACATTTCTCTTCGATCACTCTACCTATTGGTGAAAACCGTATGAAAATCCGTTGCATAGTTTAAAAGATCTATGCGCACATACATTTTGAGCGACTTCATTTTATACTATGTAATGATGATGATGATGATGATGATGTTGTGAAATTAACCCGCTAACAAACTACTTTCGTAGTTTACCGGGTGTTTCTAAAAAAGAAGGAATATATACACGGGGTCCACAATTATCAATAAATATATCAATATTTCTCAAAATGCAACAAAAATTTCATTTGGATATAAGTAGTTAAGTAGCTTTTTCACGATATTTTCCAAAGAAAATCGAAAGTTTGAATAATAAATCTAATACGTACTGTTCGTGACCGAGTCATATTTTGTTGACGCCTTCGAATGGCGAAACGATGGCAAAGTTTCTTAATATTTCTGTGCGCATTGTTAAAAGAGTTTCTGTTTATTTTGGCCCGGTCATCTGAAAAAGGCTTCCTCAAATATTTCTAACACCCATAATGGCGGTTCCTAAGCCAAATTGTTTAGAAAATCCTATCTTATAATAGGTACATATCGAATTATTTTTTTACTATCGTGTGAATTTTTTACACTGCTTGAATAATTATTTTACAGTTAATTTTAATAAAGTGCACTTCAAGTGAAATGATATAAAACTGCGCTGCACATTTCTTATGTTAATAATTTACGTCTATTAGAGTTTAAAAGTCATGAACATTATTAAAAAAAATAACAACGACATTATTACTATAAAAAACGGTCTACTTTACAAGTTTGCTGAACATTTATCCAATTATATCACCATGTATATCATATATAATGGAAAATAATAATTATTAATAATTACAATAACCAATTACGTGGACTCGGATTATAATATCTAGTACAGACTAAAATTTATTTTGGCGACAATAGTTGATCATTAACCACTGGAGCGACGGCCGAAATTGAAACATTTTCTCGGATTGCTCGAAATTTTTTGGTTTTGAATATTTTCCGCCCACCTTAAAAAAATCATACCTTCGAATTTTAATATGCAGATATCCAAACTGGTTATAGTTCTATATAGCCAATGAATTCACCAATATTTTGTCGATTATCACATATTCGTGGAATTTATTAAAAAAATATTATAAAATCGTAAACATTTGAAACAGAAATATTCTCAGGATTTTCTACCTATCGTGGGAAGTTCAATTTTGCGTTCACATTAAATATTTTCTATGAAGTTTCTTTTAAATGGTCTATTTGATTATCACAATCTACAAATATATATGACAAACCTGGATTCTGATAAGTTGTGAAGTGTTTAATGTTCCCTCTGAACAAACTTTTAACAGAAATTATGGTCGAGAAATGGCGAATATAACCGCGGGCGAGTTTGAAATTATTACAAAAAAATCTTTTATGTATCTAGGGAAAATTTGCTAAAATTCAGCAGCAAAGCACTCCCAGGTATTTTAAATAATATCATATTGTGGCAAAGCGCTCCAGTGGTTAATGTAAACTTAATGAGGAAATGCTTTTATTGAATTTCTTGGTCTATCAATATGAATGCTGCTTGCTTCCTACGAATGAAACTTTGTAGGTCTTTCAATTTAATTGAGTTTACAGCCTCGATGTAGATTTTACTTCAAATTCTTCAGTTTTGTATTCAAAGTAAACTTGCTGAAAGCGGAAGGAAATCTCCATACAGCTTTTCAATTTGAAATGTTGTCTACCAAATCGAACAGTATATACCAACAAAAAGCTTTGATTCTGAAAATTGTAAGAAAAGTAACAATACACCATTGATCTGATTCGCTGAATAATGATGGCTCCATGCTAGAGTTGGGTCAATCGATCATTTTACAAGACACGGATCAATCACGACCCATTGGAGAAGTGATCGGTTCAAGATTTGATCGGGTACTTTTACACATATAAGAAATGTCAAAGAAGGCCACCGTACGTCGAAAGTACCCATCGCGTCGTACCCGAGAATCGAGTACCAGTCACCCGGGGGTACTATTGTTTGGCAAGGGTAGGAAGGAGGTACTGTAGGAGGACCATGGCCACATCTCTCTTTGATTGTTGCGAGAGAGAGAGATTGGAGTTACCAGGTCTACAAAATTTGTGCATCTGTGGTCTATTGCCACACCGGCACCCATCACGGGTTAAGATTGATTTTTGTTTTATTTTTTAAAAATAATTGAAAATCAGTTTTAGAATGTCGATAACAATAATAAATTAATTATAAAAGCAATTTTCACAAAAAAAATATGTTTCTCTTCTATTGAAGTTGGCGATTTTGTTTAAAAATAGTGTTTAATTACGATTTAAGGAAATATGAACATTAAAAAAATACAAAAATAAACAAATTAAAAAGTTTAACAATTAAGAAGATAAATTCATCATTTTGTTATTTTTACATTGAATTGCTCTTTAATCGTTTTTAGAAGGCATTTATCGTTTTCCATTTTTCTAATATTTTCGGGTAGGCTGTTGAAGTATTTTTTAGCTCGATATATGTAAAGATTTTCTGCAAGTGATTTGTTACATTTTTGTGTTGGAAATATATATTTTTGACGAGTACGACGTATAGATAAAAAGACTTGGTTCTGTTTTTTAAAAAGTAACGACCATATTCTGTCGGTACGTCGGAATTTTTTTTTTTTTTTTTTTTTTTTTTTTTTTTTTTTTTTTTTTTTTTTTTTTTTTTTTTTTTTTTTTTTACATGAGCTCCACACAGGAGGCCCTGAAAAAAATAATTTCCCTCAGGGCCTATGTCATCTTTGGGGATGCTGTGTGGAGGGTTTTTTAAGGAAAGGAAGGAGAGGAGAGATCTGGGAAGGAAAGGGTTTAAGGGGTGGGTAGGAATCTGGAGTTCAGTGTGTCTTGGTCATCCGCCTCCAAGACCTAGACAAACCTCACCCCATGAACCCGGGCACCCCTGCTAAATCACCAAACGTAGCGAACCACTTGGGGTGACCTATGGCAGAGGTGTTGGTTATCCAATAAAGGTTCCCGGGGCGGCGGTACCCATTTCCGCCTCCCAAATTGATTTATCCCGCTTTAAATTCCAAATAACTGGAATATTTGTGAACGTATCCAAAAACAGAAAACTATTTTAGAAAAGTGATGATATACTCTCATAAATTTTATTTTTAGAAATAACCGTGTAAGTTTTGAAATATATATATTTTTTTAACAAACTTAAAAAAGTTTTAAAAATGGCTCATCTAACGTTTTTTTAATTTATTTATACATGTTACATAATTAATACATTTACTTGAGAAGATACATTAGATCACTAAACTAGGCAGTTGCCTGTTTCATGGTGACCAATGGAGGATAGTTATTTTGAAATGAAGTCTAAAAGTGTAAACATTATAAGTAAAATTATAAAAAAATTAGAAAATTGGTAGAAATGTTTCCAATAACCCACAAATTGCCAAAATTGCCTTGAAAATAAACACAAATAAATAAGGTAGCTTTTATGTATGTACATAAATACACATACGTACATACATGCACACATACATACATATATATACTTACATAAACATGTATGTATGCATACCCGCACATACATGGATATTCATATATATTTTTTAACTAAAGTTACTGGTAATGAAAAAACAGATACATACGAGTATATCTTATTAGACGAATGATTTATAAACGTTAACATCACCTCACTTTTTTGTAGGTAGTAAGTTCACAAAGTTCACAGAGTTTCGTAATTTTTTTTTTTCAAATTGCGGTAGGAGATTTTGGTTTCATAATGGTGTACATTTTAATTATTTTGTGGTTAGCTTTTAGATTTGAATACAATGCATTGTGTTGTCTCTTTCCAATGCAGTTTAGATCATAGTTTTCACTATGCTAGTATGGAAGTTACAACGATTAGTGGTTAAGGTAATGAGTTGGTGATGGGAAAGGCGAAGGGCTCACCTGGTGGTGTCGAATTTGTACTGCGGCCGCTTCATAAAGAGGAGCCTCGGCAGGATGTGGATGAAGACGCGCTTGACCCATGGGGCCATCCGGTGCGTCTGCGGGGACCGGAAGTGCACGTTCAGCACCACCACCGTCACGCAGATACTGAAATAGTTACATTACAAGTTAGATGACGCCTTCCAACCAGAGATTTTTAGTTTTACTAACATTTTTTTATCAGTAAGTACATAATATTCTAATGTCCCCATAGGCGGATTTAGGGGGGGGGCACGGGTGCACGTGCCCCCCCCAGACGGTATTTTTGTGTACTGTGGAGATTCCATCACAGTTCATATTTTGAAGCAGAAACTTTCTTTATTAAACACTAGTTGACCCGGCCACGCGTTGCTGTGGAACACTTTGTAAAATCCAACCTTTGTAACCATCGCCGTCTTTGAGTTTATCGCGAAGAGATAGACAGATGCCGCGGAGGACTTATATTTATAATACATAGAGATGTTGTGAAAGATTATAATAATGTGAATGAAATGCTTGGGGTAACTAACGTATTTAAGTTAATAAGGATTAATACTGTATCCGTCTAAATAACTTTCCAATTATCCCATTGTACGTGACCATTTTTTTAGAAGAATGGGTATAGTAAGCTATCCGTAAAAGATTCATGTATGCCATCGTGAACTTTTTTGTAGATCTGTTAAAGAGGAATATCCCACCATGCATTGTTTTGTTATATCTCAAATGGATTAGGCAGTGTTTTTAATGAAATCTCCCAGGCGCGGCTTGACTTTTTCCGACACTTCTAACAATTATCGTTATGTTTCAACTAATTTACACACCTTGGCAAATTATATACTTAACCTTCCTCACAAAACACTCTATCTATTGGTGAAAACCGCATGAAAATCCGTTCAGTAGTTTTCGAGTTTTTAATTTATCTTCATTATTATTCACTGTAGAACGCAAATCTGCCGTACCAATACGAATGTTATCATTAGGGCTCGGAAAAATATGTATTAAAAAAATCAAAATATGTACATATAATATGGACTAAAAAATGGAAAATATGGAAAAAATTTTGAGTAAGAATATATTTCATAAAACAATGTTTATTGTGAAAAATTACTATGCAGTAACAGTTACATTTAAAAAAATTAAAAAGATAGCGAAATGTTCACGTAATTCAAATAAAAAAATCAAGTTTTATTCATATTCCTCTAAATCTGTCTTATTAAATTGATTGCAGTACATAATCACATGCTTTTTTAAATTATCGAAATTAAAACCTTGTCGATTTGGTCTAAATACAGGATGTAACAGGACGTAGGTACCCGAGGGATTTTAACCAGCGACTCCTGAAATCCTGAGCATATTTGGAGTAAAAAATGGAAATGAAATTTTGGTCTCCGGTGACTTTTTTATGACATTTTTTAATTTTTTTTTTTTTCAAATTCAAACAAACAAAAAAATCTTCTGCTGGTTGTCATTGGTCACTCAGCCGAGTAACCGACCAACCCCTCACCCCCCTCCAACTGTCCAACACCTACTTTTTTTTAATGTTTTTGTAGAAAAAATAAATTAAAAAAACATCGAAAATATCACCGGAGACCAAAATTTCATTTGCTTTTTTTTCTCCAATTATGCTCAGGAATCGATTGTTAAAATCCCTCAGTGCTGTTACACCCTGTATAGCCTTATATTGGCTGAAAGATCTTTCCACGTCACATGATGTAATGGGAGCGTACTTAAGGATGCCTAGTTCCGAAATTGTGTAAGGCACGTCAGCAGTACCCTCAAAACTTCTGCTCAGAACTTTATGTTTTTTTGGTGTCAAATCCTTTATTTTTTCTACTTTTTTTGCAAACAAAGGTTGTTTATCCTTGATCATTTTGAAATTAAATTGATAGGTACCTAGACAGTAGTGGTAGGTGACTTGAGTACGTAAAAATAAAAAGACGCGCAAGCAACAGCAAGCAAGTAGAGGAAGAGAATAATCAAAAATCAAATTAGGTACGACTTAATCAAATCAAATTAGATACGCTTAATCAAATTAGATACGCTTAATCAAATTAGATACGCTAGAGAAATGAAACAAGCGGAGCCCTGTGGTGGCAATCAATTTTTGTGAACTAACTCATGTTTTATGATATAAAAATCGAAAATATGGATGATTGTGATATTTTTTAAAAAATATGGACTTAACCATAAAATATGGAAAAATATGGAAAATAAAAATTAGTTTTTCACAATCTATATATGATAATATAGGTAGAGAACACATACGAGACCGTAAATCGTGTACATTAAAAATATGTATTTATATATTTATCCGGGCCCTAGTTATCATTATCTGTCTCTCGCTGGTCATCAGTGCGGTTCGCACGTGAGGTAGCTCGTGGCCCATTTGACTTCGACGACCTACGTCAGCTCCTCTTTTCCTTGGCATATTAAAACAGTAAATATAGTTCTCACGCACTGACAAACAGATGATGATGGTAACGTTTGACAGTATGACAATATGACAATCAGAATTCTTTTTTTTTTGCATTCCAATTCTAGATTACGTTGTGCTTCTGAAAGTAGGTAGAACAGTAGAACTGTTAATATGTGAAAATGAAATTTTTGTTTTTACTATCTTCCTCACAATTTTTTCATATTACCTCACCGTTTAAACCTTTCCTGGACTACGACAAACATTTCAAAACCAAAATCACCTAAATCGGCCCAGCCGTTCTCGAGTTGTAGCGAGATAAATGAACACCAATTGATGAGAATAATAAGATAAGAAGATAGAATGGGTATCGTAAGCTATCCGTAAAGGATAGATATATGCCTTCCCGAATTTTTTTGTAGATCTATAAAAGAGGAATATCTCACCATTAATTGTTTTGTTATATCCCTAAAGGATTAGGCAACGTTTTCGATGAAAGCTACCAGGCGGCTGGACTTTTTCCGACACTTCTAACAATTATCGTTATGTTTCAATCAATTTACACAAATCCTTGACAAATTACATACCTAAGCCTTTCTCACGAAACACTCTATCTATTGGTGAAAACCGCATGAAAATCCGTTCAGTAGTTTTCGAGTTTATCGCGAACAGACAGATAGACAGACAGACAGATGGCGCGGGGGACTTTACTTTATAATATGTAGAGATGTAGAGATTAAAAAAAAAATCAGTTAGATTTTTAAATTTTTTTCTTTAATATAACATTTTGTCAATATTTTGAAGACCTCTCTTAGTCTTCTGTCTCATTCACGCACTCAATTTTCTGATTATGACATTTAAAAAAAAAATCCGTTTGATTTTTTTAAAATTTTTATTCATACAAACCTTGTCCTGACAATAACAAACACAACAAAAAAAGAATTATCCAATTTGGTGCAGTCGTTCGTAAGTTATGTGCGTACATACATTTCGGCGATTCATTTTTATATATATATATAGATATATAGATAGATAGAAGAGAAGATAGAATATAGAAGAAGAAAGATAGATTTTATTTTTCTATTGTTCTGAACTTGTAACCGTCCGCCCCTTGTGCCCACCCCCCCCCCCCCCAGAAAAAAATTCTGAATTGTTGATTTTTTTGCCCGTCCGCCCCTTGTGCCCCCCCCAGAAACAAATCCTGGATCCGCCCCTGAATGTCCCTATACTGGCATCTCATCTTTGTTGAGTGAGGTTAATAAACATTAAGTAATATTTTATTTTGCTGAATTTGAACCATTCATCAATTTTCAAAGATGCTAATCAAGTTCAGTGAAAGTTCTGTTATCGTCGAAGTACCGTTAAGACTGGTTGAGGGAGACGTAATCTAGACCTCTCCAGCCGTTGCCTTGCACCGCAGTGGGAGGGATGGGTTCATACGTCCGTCAATTCTGGGCACATTGACCCCCATTTTCCTATCCACTCCTCATACCTTTCATCTTCCCAGAACTTTCTCTCCTTCCTTTCCCTCCACCCAGCATCAAAGATTTACTCAGGGTCTTCTGGGTTGACCTAACGTAAAACATAAAAGAACTGAAAAGTTTCCTTTTTTTATATGAATACCGCACAAGAGTCTCCAACTGAACCCGTCTGGAGCCAGTGTGACTATGGTATATGGGATATGTTGTGAGGCTGAAGGTAGTGGGGAAGGGAAAGATGGAGAAGAGGATGGTGGGGAAGTACCTGTCTTAAGAAGTACTTGTCTTAGGAAGTACTTGTCTATGAGGTCTTACACCAGAGCGATACTGAGAGTATCTTCCACTCTGGAACGTGCCGCAAATGTAATCCTAGTGATTACTCTCAATACCGCTTTCCGTGCCTGTATTAGTGGGTCAATTATTGTAGCTTCTGATCCCCGCCAACCAATACATATTACAGGAAATTATATTGCGAAAGTTAAAGTAGTGATATTTAAACAAAGAAAAATTTGATTGACAAGAAAGATTTAAACAGGAAGAGTATTGAAACGAAAAGACAAAAAGAGTATTGAAACGAAAGATGAAAACAGGGATGATATTGAAACGAAAGGTGAAACCAGGTGCGATATTGCGGAATACGTGATTACTCCAGTTTTCAAACTCATAAACTTTTCTCGTGATGTCCTCTCTGATTTCATTTTATTTTCATTCGTATGCAGCCAGTGATGTATGATGGAATATACTTTTAATAATAATTTACTCGCAAAAATAATAATATTTCAAATGCAGTGACCCGTTTTGCAGAATAAGTGTTATTAATGGACAGACATGTTTATTAAACGCATCGGGATGAATGCGTGTTCACATTGTATTATACTAAAAATAAACTGTTATTCATTGGATAATATTTATTGCTTTTATTTCGCATCAATTAAATGAAAACGACCTAAAAGAACGCGAAATTTTAGGTTATTTTTACGAAATTTTAGATTACTTTTCGCGTTTTTCATAATTATTGCTAAACTAGTGCACACCTTTGAAAAGTCACGGAATATCATAATTTTAGGAGTGATAAATTATTGCACGCGTTGGCTAAAAAGCGGAGACCCTTGAAAAATCACAATATCTGACTTAACTTGTCAAGATCAACCCTAAGAAATTTCTATGAAAGAAAAACTCGTTTCAATTATAGAATTAAATTTTTTTTTGGTAAAAAAATATTATGTCATAGGTAAGTAATTAATCGCATGTCACATAACTCTTGACACATCAGTTCCACTTAATACCTTCGGATAAACAAACTCTGAATTTTTAGCTGTTATATGGTTATACAGGGTGGCCCTTAACTGTATACCTAGTTTCAATTAACAATAAATAAATAATGGTAGAACTTAGACATGTTTTATTAATATTTTCAAAAATTACAATAAATGGAAATTTTAATGACATTAAGTTTTAAAAATTATATTGTCCAAGTGAGCTCCATCAGCCTGTTGACATTGTCTAAGGCGGATTCGAAAATTCTCAAAAAACACGTTTACAAGTTGCCCGTGGGATGGCGTTAATTTCCCGTACAATGTTTTGTTTTAACTGATGTATTGTTGTCGGATTGTCTTAATAGATTCTTGATTTTAAGTATCCCCACAAAAAATAACCACACGGGCTGAGATCTGGGCTCCGTGGGGGCCACTCAATGTCTCCTCCTCGTGAAATGAGTTTTCCGGCGAACATCTCCTTTAAACGGTCCATGGACAGTTTAGCAGTGTGACAGGTGGCGCCGTCCTGCTGAAACCAGCTCCTGGAATTGTGGCCTTGAAAATCTTGAAGAGCTGGGACCAAGAACTCCTGAAGCATCTTACAATAATTCTTAGATTTCACTGTCATAGCAACTCTCCTTTCGTTTTCAAAAAAATGTTGGCCAATGATACCCCTAGCTGACATTGCAGCCCACACAACGACCTTCGGGCTATTCAAGGGAAGTTGATGCTTCTGTCAGGGGATCTTCTTCTTCTTCTATTCTCAGACCAATACCGGCAATTTTGTTTATAAACATGGCCATTGATATGGAAACTGGCCTCATCGCTGAACATTATGCTGAAAAAATTGTCACAACGTTCCAGCATCAAATTGGCAAAATTAAGTCGAAGATCGGTATCATTCGGCTTCAATTCTTGCGTCAGCTGAATTTTATAAGCTTTTAGATGTAAATGGTGGCGTAAAATTCTTTGTAAAGTGGTCCTCTTGATGGATAAGGCTTGGCTTCTCTTGCGAGTAGTTTGTTGTGGATTTTCCCTCACTGATTCACTAACACGCTGAATAACTTCTGGTATCCTCGCTGACTTCGGGCGGCCTTCATTAATTATTTTTACGGTTGAGCCGGTTGTCTCAAACATTTTGATCCATTTCCGAATAGGTTTTACGCTTGGTGCTTGAATAATGTCTCGTAAACTGAAATGAGCAAGGTACATTCGTCTCGAAATCGTCACGGAATAATTGCTTATGTAATTGCACGGACACAAAATGCGCGCTGCTCTCCCGTGAACGGCTCCATGGCGACTAAAATTTCCATGAAATAACGCGTCTAGCGATACCTTCCGAACCGCGTTCGCCCCACGCATTGTTGAAAAATTAACGAAACAAATCGCGAACACAGTTAAGGTCCACCCTGTATAACAAATTCCCAAACATTATTAAACAAATTAAAACAAAAACAACTACATAGAGTAGTTACACCAAATTTCGGCTTAAGGAATTATGGAAAAAAAGATTTGACTATTAATTTAAAAACATCTTCTTGGAAGTTAATGAAAATATCCTACCCAAACCATCAAGTTGTACCATAGAAGTCGCTGAAAATCCTGTACACAAAATCTAGCCTCTAAACCTTACTAAAATATACATTACATGTACTCGTATTTTATATTTTTATTTCATATATATTTCCTTAAAATGTCAAACTTATAAAACAGTAGTTATTATTTTTATTATTCCAGAGTCATGAGCAACTGAAATTATTGTTTTTGATGTTTCCTTTTACGATTGATTAGGTATCTTCGATACATTTAAAAGAAAATAAAAGTTTCATTCAATTATTAACTTTTCACTAAACCAAGGTAAGTTAATATCAAAGATAAACCAGCAAATAGCAAACACTGACAAATTCAGTGAATGCACGATAAAACAACGAATTGGTGCGCAAGAGCCGCTGGTTTTCGACGAAGATAGATTTGTTCTTCCTTCAATCCCTGGCAAAAATACTTATTATTGACTTTCCCGTGCTATCTATCGGCTTTCCTGAAGAGTTGATGTGGAAATTCTATTTTCTCTTCTCTCTCAAGGGACTTTTTTAATCACAAAGCACGTTCCTTCACTTGGGCAAGTCCCGGCATTTTAAAACTAACTGTGAAAGTGGGAGGAGTGAGTGGAGTCAGTAGAGTGAGGTTAGTGGAGTGGGGGAGAGTAATGGCACGTGGCGAGTATTCAAATTGCACACAAGTTTTTTTAATGGCCTTTCTAGCGGTGATGATGGCTTGTGTGTGGTAATTTATGCTTCGAGTGCATCAGCATGGATTTTAAGGGCTTGTGGATTATTCTCACAAATGTGTGTCGAATTTTAAATCTGGCATCCTTTTGAAATAAAGTAAAACATTTTCAACATTCAGCAAATAAATTGAAACCAACAAATAGATTATCTCCCGCAACAGTAATTTTTATATTATGAAAGGTGCTTTGATTTATGATATAAGTTTTGAAGGTATTTTTTCGATTATTTATTTTTATATAACTTTTTTATAATTTTGTAAAATGTTATATTTTGTATATATACTGGATTTTTCATTTTAAGTGAAACAGAGAAGATATAACGTTCGTTCAAATGAAAGTAGCAATAACTTTCAACCAAAAAAAAAATAACATAAATTTTCAAATAACTTTATGACTTGACAATAAGGAACTCCAGTGAAAAATATTACGCTTTGAAATTTTTTTTTATATAACCAATAAACGCTGATTCTGAATTTATAAGTTTTATTAAATAATATTAAACGCAGAGTTTTTAAAAAATATATTAAAAAGGCTTTTAATCGGATCGTAAAAACACGCCGTCCAGTTGGCATTATTGAAATTTTAGTGGTGACGTCACTGTTTGACGTGTCGTGACGTCACCGTAAAGTCATTATATGGAAATGTAAGCAGGGTACTCACCTAACCGTGTAACCTGTAGCGTATCTGATACTGTATCAAGTGAGTACGTAGGCACGAGTCTACTGCGAGCCGCTCGCGCGTGGAGCGCAGTGTGCCCGCAGTGACCCGCCGACGGCGGTTTCACTGCGAGCACGAAGGCGGATACGCGGTTACCGTGGACGAGCCGTACCCACTTGCAGATTGATACAGTATCAGATACGTTACATGCTACACTCTAGGTGAGTACCCTGCTTGATATGACACAAGCCATCGTATTAATTTATTCGTTTATTTACACACTGTTTATATAGATTTAGTTGTTGTGTTTATTGAAACATTATTTAAATAAACATGGAACCAAAGCCATTACAGTCCCTCTACATGGCCAATACAAACAAACTAGAAGTTTTAAAAATTATCTCAAAAATAAAAACTAATGCATCTCCAGGAGTCGATGGTATGACAACCAACTTACTCAGATTCTGTAAAGAAAAATTAGCGGATCATCTTGTTATTCTCATTAATCAGTCATTAGTGAGTGGACTATTTCCGGATCAACTAAAGCTTGCAAAAATCGTTCCAATTCACAAAGAAGACTGCAAAAAAATCCATCTAATTATCGTCCAATATCAATACTCTCAGTCTTCTCCAAAGTATTTGAACATGTAATCAAAAATAGACTAACAAAATATCTCACAACTAATAATATTCTTACGCCTCAACAAAATGGGTTCAGAAAATTCTCCAACACGAAATGTGCTGCCTTTGATTTTATACTAACTCTTCAAAAACACTTAGATCAAGGAAAATATGCAGCGGGCATTTTCATTGACCTCAAAAAGGCGTTCGATACGGTTGATCATAAGATTCTGTTAAAAAAGCTTGAACATCTGGGCATAGTGGGCAACAATCTAAAACTTTTATCTAGTTATCTTACGGGTAGGTGCTGTTCGGTTGTTATTGGAAAAGAATCAAGTGATCATAGAAATATAACATGTGGTGTACCACAGGGCTCGATTCTCGGGCCATTATTATTTTTAATTTATATAAATGATATTGCAAAATGGGGAGTGAAAGGTACGCTTCAACTTTATGCTGATGACACAATATTATTCTATCATAATACTAATTTAAACGAAATGGAAAAGGACATGGAAAGAGATTTGGCTCATCTAGCCGAGTGGCTGAGAATTAATAAACTTAGCCTTAATATTAAAAAGACTCACTATGTGCTATTCGGGAATAAGAGAGAACAACGCCTAAACATATCCCTTGGACTAAACAAACTGGAACAAACAGATGTCGCAAAGTATCTAGGACTTTTAATTGACTCACGGCTTTCATGGAAAAATCATTTTGACCATGTTAAATCAAAGATTGCTCCGGTGACCGGTGTAATGTACAGGTTACGTAGATTGCTTCCCACAGCCATACTGCGATCATTGTACTATGCTATGATTCACTCCCACTTGGCATACCTTTCGGGTATCTGGGGTTTTGCTACCAAAAAATTGATATCGGAGGTGCAAATAATCCAAAATAGAGCCCTACGTAACATTTTTGGCTTGCCTTGGGATACACATGTTAAAGATATTTACCGTCACGCACTTGTATTACCATTTAAGATTGTTCCTAGCTTTGAAATAACAAACACCATCTTAAATATTATTCAGTGCAACACCCACACAAATATAAAACTGAACTATAACAACGACGTTCACCAATATAATACACGACAACACAACAAACTACATATATCAAAAATACACTCAACAAAGTTCGGACTGAAATCATTAGAATACATTGCGTACACTAACTATAACAAATTGCCTGAAGAATTAAGACAGGTATATGCCTCTAACAAATCTCGAAACGATATATTGAAATCCTATTTTTTCAAATGTTATTTGGAAAACGAGTCATAAGTAGGTACAAACTCTGTTCATGGGCGCAGTTTATATCTTTTTTAAATCTTATCATGTATTTTTTTTATGTAAACATCTTGTTTTAGGTCTGTGTATTTTTGAGCATGTACCTTTTATTGTATTTTTGCTGATTTGTTTTTTATGCATTTCTATAGTCCATCATGGAGGATACTTTATTTTAACTTTGTGACACCAACAGTACATAAATCAAATGAGTGGTTATAATATTATTCACAAAATCTTATAAGACATGTTTCTGTGAAATATTTGTAAAGTGATTCTTCATATGTTTGTTTCTGTATGTTGCTTCTGTAAAATGTTTTGTAAAATTTTTCTTCGTTTATTGTGTCTGCATATTGGGTTGGGTTGGGTTTATCTTTTCAAATGTACCAATTGGCGATCCCTTAATGAGTTTTGATAACTCATGGGAATGCAACTTCGTTGTATGTTTTATTTAAATAAAAAAAATAAAATAAAAAAATTTAGGCCTAAATAATGTTTCAAAAATAGAGATATCTCTATTGCTGAAAATATTCAAAAACTACTACACAAAAAAAAAAGTAATGCTACTTCCAGGGAGAATACTTCGAACAACGGAATTCAAAATGGCGGCAATTGTTCAGCTGATTGCCAAATCCTATAGTAATTTTTCAGGAGTGATGACGTCACACGATTCACCATACATACGGTGGTTTTCGGGGGATCTTGAAAAATTAAAACTTTGACAATTATTTTAACTATTAATAATAACTTTAAATATAACAATAGATATGCAGTTATTTAAGTTAGAAGGTCATTATTCATTACAAAAAATTTAAAAAATTGGACTAGAGTTCTCTATTATTGTTATCAAGCTTAAAATGCGTTCTACCACTGGCAGTTTTAATTCAGGTCTGAAAAGATTAAACTGCTTTTCATATTTATTTTCGGTAATTAATTAATTCGTTCAGACTGATCGGAGAAACCGCTCTTGATTGTCCAAAAACTTATATTTATTGACCGCTCATCGTGTATTACTTCCGTTGGACAGTCGAAAACCAAACTATTCTTCAGTATTTTATCAAAGCAAAGTTACTCAGGGCTGCAACTTATCAACAGAATAATCTAATAACAAACCTTACAGTAACCGAGTTAGGGCGTTGGATACTTTCCAACTGATAAATGTTCTCTTTTATCATTGCCGAGGAAATATTAGTTTTCCTGGAATAGAACAAAACCATTTCGCGCGAACCACCCGACTCTCGCGCAGACAGATAATGTGCCATCTCTACCAAGGTCCACACTTATACTTCAAATAATAATGCTCTACACAAAGAGTTCCGGATTCCAAAATAATATTGGTTTTGCTTCCTTTTCAAAATGAAAGCGTAAAAATCTCGATCGCGAGAAAATGTTTAAATATTACCCCCACACATGTGAAAATGAATTGAGCGATTTTGTATTCTATTTTATTTCACATTTGCTTCTATTCTAACCTGTTTTCAACTTAGGATGAGCGCTTCAAAAATTATTTTCATTCCTACGTTCGCAAACAAATAATTGTCATTAGGTAAGAAATCGTATTTTGGGAGGCCTTCAACAAAACTACACTACAACTTGTAGCGGTACAGGAGGTACCATCGATACAGCGGTTTGGCACTATGCGAAACATATTTGGGTGTTTTTAGACATGGTTAATGTTGCAATTTTGTAAACTTTTGATCACCTTACGCTTAAATTTTTGTTGTTTATATTTTAAGATTATATGTATTTTTTTATCGTAACTTATCGTTATTATATATCTCACTGTACTTTAAATTTTTGTTTCTTATATTTTTATTTCATTTATGTACTTTTTATTTCTATCGTAACTTTATTTATATTATTTTTTTCTCGTGTTAAATGGCGCTTTGCGCCATTTACAATATCTCGGAATGAGGAATTAGCGAGTTCGCTACATAATTTGTCTGTGAATGGTGACATTTAAATAGGTCCTAGTGAGTCGAGTAGGTACTACTAGTAGGTAAATTGACTACACTCAAAATTTTGCATCAGTCGAGCTCCGAATTTACAATTTAAAAAAGATATATAGGTCGATTATCCTTCGCCGATCCTCAAGTGCATGTATTTTAAAGGTATTTAATAAAAAAAGAAATATTTAACTTAAATTAATAAATCGTAGAAACCTCCGTTAAATTATTTTGACATTTATACATGAATTTTGTGGTGAAGTGTCAAATGGTACTGTATTCAAGTAGGCTTGTTGAAAAAATATCGATATATCGAAATATCGATATTTTTAATTCAAAATATCGATATTTTTAACCGATATATTTTGATCCGATATATCGATACAAAATATCCAATATCGAAAATTGTATCAAAATCGATATTTTTTAAAATTCATATATTTAAAGTCACTAGAATCCAAAACCATATAGGAACGAACGGAAAAAAGTAACTGTATTCATCATGACATCTGGCGGTTGAAATTTTAACTATTAATAGCTTACAAATCTATTAACTTTGCATTAGTATTTGTGATCACCAATACTATCTCATGTGTGTAGGTACATACATAGAAATGTATGCTATTTTTCGCCATTTTTTTCTAAGCCACTCCTATGTGTTGGTTCCCAATTGTCTATGATTATTGACTATACCTTGTCCCAAACAGGAAGTCCTTTTTGACAGATTAATACGCCAATAGAATGTTACCGAGATGCATACAAACTTTGTATGCGTCTCAGTTTACATATAAGTTAGAAGACAGCTCTTTAGTTTTTGATATTTTGGTAATTATTACGTAATAAAAATTAATAGTGATAAAAATACCTTCATTTTTATTGAGATTTTTGTACATTAAAAAAAGCAAATTGTGTAAAAATACTATTGATAATATTGAGCTGAATACACTATTATTTAAAAAATGCAAAATCTCTTAAAAAATTGACCGATATATCGATATATCGATATTTTTTCCTCGATATATCGACGTCGATATTGATATTTTAATAAATATCGATACATCGATATATCGATATTTTTTTTCACTTTCGACATCCCTATATTCAAGTTGGCTACGAACCAATGAGACAAACATAACTTTCATAAGAGGAAGTGAATTCAAGTTTTAAATGGTTCTCCACAAAAATCCTACATGCTATTATTTGTAATTGTGATTTATGTGGTGCACATATTCTAGTGTTTTCATCAAATATAACTCTTAGATCTTTTATTTAGTTAATATCTCGAGACGTATATGGTGTATCGCATAATTAAATAGTATTGGTAATCGTTTTGAAAGAAAGTTATTGATTTACATTTGTTAAAATTTAAAAACAGATTATTAGTTACACACCGATTATACAATGCATTTAAATTTTATGGGATAGTAATAATAATTTTTAATAAGCAAAGAGTATAGATTAAACAATTTTTAAGCATAATATTACATAATGTTATGTCGTTAATAAACAGTAGGAAGTAGGAAGAGCACAGGACCTAAATGGCTACCCTGCGGTAGACCGCTGGAAGCGTAGAGTTCTTTTGATTTTGGCCGCTAGAGGGGTAGAATACTTTAGACATAAGTAAAATAAATGGATCGAGATAAAAAAAATTCTGGCGTATCGTATTACATTATGCACAACCGTATAGTATAAAGTTTACAGAATCTCTGCACTTGTAATGTACGATGTACATAAAATACAACGTACACAATAGGAATAGGCGACGTGAACTAAAATTGGTTTATGGTTATTGTTCGTGTTCAAACTCGGATCGTGTGAAATTTGATCCAACTAGGTCATCAGAATTTATGTATTTGTGGAACATACATTGTTCGCAAAGTTATTGGTATTTTTGTTTTTGCGGTTGATCCTGGGTTCCGGCTTTAGTTCAATGTACATATATGTTTCATGTTATTATCTTTACCATTTATACGTAAAGTAACTTAATGCTGATCATAATGTAGATAAGTGTTCAATACTCTGGAGACATTAACACAAATTAAAGACTTGGGCATCACTTTTCAATCTAATCTTTCATTTGTTAACCACATAACAGAAATCTCTAGGCCTTAAAAATATTGGGATTTATAACTAGGCTAACTAGAAGTTTTAACAATATAAGATGTATAAAACTGTTATATTTTGCATATGTTAGAAGTCAACTTGAATACAATTCTCCCGTCTGGAACCCATATTACAATATACATGTACAAGCTGTTGAAAGAATACAAAACAAATTCTTACGTTTTCTTAATTTTAAAATGGGTATTCCAGCAATTATGTTGAACTACAATACTATTTTGAATGATATGAATATGCTCAAATTGTCAGACAGAAGAACTTTCACTGACTTGGTATTTCAGTATAAAATTGATATTCTGTATAAAATAGTTGACAGTCCGGTATTGCTCGAATTGATAAGCTTCCGGATTCCACTACGTAATACTAGAAGTCAGGATTTATTTCAGTGCAGTAATTCTGGAACTAACTACCATATGTATTCCTCTTTGCCCAGAATACTAATGGAGGGAAACAATTATACCAAGTCAGTGGACATCTTCAATTTATCTTTAAACAAATATAAAATATTGTTACGAAGGCAGTTCAGTTATGTACAATAAATACTGTATATTTCTTACTATTCATAAGTAAAAGCCCCGAAAAAGGGCGTTAATAAATAAATAAATAATAACGATAAAACTTATTTATTTGTCCCGTTTTAGACATGGACCTATTTCAAATTTCATAATATCTTTTTAGATTCCTGAAGGTCGAACACGATCGATTGATAAAACCCTATTTCAATACAATATTGACTAAATTCGTCATCAAGTGGGTCAGTTGGCGTTATTTATGAGCACGGTCAATATCTGATTCTTACTCTCAAGCGTGTCAGACAAGCTGTCAATATACACAAGTTTTTGAATAATGTCGTCCATTTTGCAAAATAGCTGGCTTATTAATTAATGGGGGTGAACTAACGAAATCTTAGAATTGAAAAAAAAAATCGTAGACTTAATTTATTCATCTAAGACCCAATAAATTTATTTTTGAGAAACAGTAGTATTTAAAATATGTAATGTAAAAATTTACATTCGAAATGCGAACGTTAGTATTTTTCTTCAAAATTTTCAATTTATTGGTTATATTTAATTTTTCTTAACGGTTTGATGTTAGGAATGTAAATCCATAGACACATTTTATTTTATTACACATCCGCAAGTGTTGCCATCGTACATAGATTGTCAATATCGGTTGGGCTATCTATCAATAGTGCAACCGCGCTCGGGATATCGATATAAAATCGTCGGAAGTTAAGCCTATCGATCTGTTATTACAATGTTATCGATTTTACTCTGCTAGACCCCCTGGCTGTTCTCACACACATGATCTTTTGAAAATGGTTCCATGACAGTTGATCCGCCGACAATGTTGGCCCCCCCAGCATATTTACATACAAAATTAATTACACAAAATATAACTAAGTGACCCCGAATGGATAACCAGGGAGGATGTACCGCCGAATAACAAAGTATAAAACACATTTCCATTCGAATGCGTCAAGGAAAAATTTACTTGTCTAAGTACTGTGTACACCAGCGCATAAGTACAAAAAATTGACACTGTTTATAAATTCATACCAACGGGTATTTCTGTTTCAATTTATGTCGGGTATTTTTGAAGTCGATTTTCGTTTGAAATTGGTAAACAATGCACAAAAAATTATAATTTTATAATTTGGGGCCAATTGTCGCGGGATCAACTGTCGGGTAACCATTAAAAATGTATAATTAAATTATGTATTTTTTTTATTTTTATATTATAATATTTAATCGAGGCTTCTGACTCGCATACTGCTGTCATTTTTTGCCTCATCTGTTTTTATTTATTTTAAGGTTTCATTTTTTTTATTTTATTATTTTTTTTAAATTAAAAAAAAAAAAAAAAAAATTTAAATTAAATTATGTATGTATTCGTAAATCCATTCTGAATTCCTTTCAAAAGTTTTGACAAAAAGAAAGTAAAATGTGTGCTACCGTGCTACGAGTATTGTGGGACTGAAGGAAATTGCGATAATAGGAGGGAAAAGAAGTTGAATAGAAATAAGGGTATAAATTTCGTCGCTTTTCACCTGATTACTGTACTCAGTTACAGCCTTTTAAAGCTACGCTTTAAGTCTGATTGGTAGTTTATCACCCGGTTGATACTAATGGCCGTTTTAAACTATGCTTTTTACCATATAAAAGTAAAAACCTTTTTTAATACCGAATCCATATGGCTTTTCATGTGATTCCAGTTGAAAAAAGGACGCGTTCTATTTTAGTAAAGTTTATAATAAAAATACTTAAAGAAAATTAAACATCTATCGTCTGTCATTGTTTCATGTTACTAGGCATATTTCGTGGAAATATTGCATTTTTATTTCGTCCTTAATTAAAAAAAATAATAAAAGGACTATAATACGGGTGTATTACTGATTGTCAGCGTATTCGTGTTCGGTATTATGAATTTGGCATGTATTTTCGATGATAACTTGACGGCAACGGCAAAGAAAACTTATAAATTTGACGGCCGGCGTGGTCTAGCGGTAAGACTCTTGACTCGCAATCCGAAGGTCGCGGGATCGAATCCCGGCGTGGGCAAAAAATTTTTATTTTCATAATGTGTTATTTCACAATTTATTCATTTAAAATATGGATAGTATATTTGTGGCACTTTCCAGAGTGCAGATACTCTCAGTATCGCCCTGGTGTAAGACTGCCATTCAGAAATGAAAAGTTGCTTGAAATGGCGTTAGCCGTGTTTGGTGACCAGATCTGAATAGCCAGATACTTCCCCACCTTCCTCTATCCCATCTCTTTCCCCTCCCCACTACCTTCAACCTTACAACATATCCCAATTGGGGATATCATAGTCTCACTGGCTCCAGACGGCAGCAGCTGAGACTCTTGTGAGGTATTACTATAAAAAAAAGAAATGTGATATTTGGTTTTATTTATTTTATTTTTATTTTTTTATTTAACGCCCAGAGGGCTTTTACATAAATAATAAAGGCACTACATTCTCTAACATGAGAAAAAATAATATAAATATAGTGACGATATAAATAAAAAGTACATAAATGAAATAAAAATATAAGAAAAAAAAATTTAAAGTACAGTGAAATATATAATAACAATAAGTTACGATAAAAAAATACATACATAATCTAGAAATATAAACAACAAAAATTTAAGAGTGAGGTGATCAAAGGTTTACAAAATTGTTTTGTTGACTGTTTCAGGCAAATTTTCCCTAGATGCAGTAAAAAAAATGTTATATATAATACTCCCGCGATCGATTAACATAATAATTCAGCTGATAAAATCATTTAAAGCATTTTTATAAATGTCTCAATTCTTTAGCGTCTATGCTTTACTAGAACGTTCTAAAAAATATTTATTCTCGTTTGAACTGTCAGCCGTGTGTTTGCTTAGAATATCGTGAAAGTGATTGTTTCAATTGATTTTTATTACGTGTTTATATACTTGCGACAGTTATCGCAATTTAATTATCCATATATTTAACGTGTTTTCAAGCCGTTTAAATAAAAAATTGTCACTTTTTAAATGTTTTACGTGAATGTAATGTGAATTTCAAATTTCATCCTATAGTTGTGTTTATTTTTATCTAATCACTTGACGTGTGCATTTAAACTATAGTTTTTCAATTAGAGGGATGCATAAAAAGATATATGTAAATTTCAATTAGTTGATTAAACTTATAATTCAGTAAATGACAATTTAACCAGCTGTCACATTGCATTTTTGTGAGAATGAAAATGGCAAAACCCAACAAGATTTAGCAATATTTTCTGAAAGATTAGTAAAATTAGGTTTTATCTGTGGTTATCAAGTAGACCATAAACAACGTGTAGAAGTCATTCGCTATATAGAACTATAATCAGGTTGTTTGTCTCGATATTAAAATTCGTAGGTATGCTTTTTTTAATGTGGGCGGAAAATATTCAAAATTCACCAAAAAATCTCGAGTAATCGGAGAAAAAAGATTTAAAATGCGTTGTCGCTGCAGTGGTTAAAACATACTTAAACATTTTTTTATATCAACGTATTATTGCCCAGTTTACTGTTTTTATCTTTTTATTTTCTTCAAATTTATCCAATTGCGCTGTAATGTAAGAAATAATTTTTATAAACCCGTTGTTTATTAGTAACCCTTGTGTAAAAAAATGTAAACATTATGCACCAAATGTAGAAGCCCCGTGGGTATAAAAATTCGAGTAAAATAAAAAATAAATAAAATATAATCTTTTATTCACCCGTGGTGATTTTACCTCGGGTAGGTACTTTGAGATTTTATAATATTTCATATATTTTTACAATATTTTACACAAGGGTCAAGGGCTTTTAAATAATTATGGCCTAAAATAATTTCTTACATTACAGTGGTATTCAATAACTGTAAGCCGCTGTTTTTATTAATTACTGTGACAATTATTGAATGTAAAAAAAAATCAGAGTGTGCAAATACGCAAGCGGTAGAAGTGAAATCTTCAGAAAAATTAAGTAGACAAGAGTGGAGAGGCTACGAAGCACTGCAACAAGAAGAGACCGATAGGCTACGAAGCACCGCACAAAAAGGAGACCGATTATACTATCTCATTTTCTCGCGTTTGTCTCTTTTTAGTGTACCGTGTTTCAAATCACAACGGTGCTAAAGAAGTTTTCACTTCAATAAATAAATTAAAAGTCTGAATATATCAGAAATAATATTTTGACATTTAAAAATTGTTATTCCTTTAAAAATTTCAATTTCATTGGTATACTCGTTTCTTAAACTTTTTAGACAAGTAATTGGCGAGTTTGATACATAATTGGATTGTGAATGGTGACATTGAAATAATATCTTGTCCTTGCGCCTAGCATGTCGTGTACGTATTCTTACGTTGACTAGACTCAGGAATTCGCAACAGTCGAGCTCCGAATTTTCAATTTTCAAAAGAGAAGCATAGATCACTTATCCTCCGCCGATTAGTGCATATATAATAAAAAAGTGTAGTTATTTTTCCAAAATTTGTTTTAACTTAAAATAAATCAGTTGTAAGAAATTAAAAACATTTTTATTAATAACGCTCCAAATGTTTAAATTTATTGCCGCTTTTGTCAGACGACCTTGTCAAGGCCAGTATATCAGAATGTAACCGGCGTTTCTCTCAGTGGCAATGTCCGCTGTAGAGATGTCGGGAAGTTTTTCTATTAGTAACCATTTGAGTGGCGACCCTTCCCACGTGTTTTTTCCTTTCAAAGTGTCCTCTCTCGTTAAGGGTCCGCGGCTGCTGAATTATTCAGCGTTGCCCGCAATAAGCCCTTATCGCCGTCTCTCCTTACTCATCCCTTGCCAACCACCCCTACGTCTATATACGACACGCGCCCCTCTGACTGATCACTTTCAGATAAATCGCTTTTCTTTTCATATTGGCAATAAAAGTCAATAGATTCAATCGATAGTAAGAAGGTTTACTCTTGGATTTTCAATGGTTGTCGTGAATACACTAGTGATCCTACGCGACGTTATCGTTCTATTATCTTTTATCATCTTCGTTTTTAAACAAGATGCGTGGGAAAGTCCATGACGTACGAATGACCTCTCGCTCGGACTAATTCACTAACAAATTAAAATATGGAAGTTCACCTTGAAAATTCTTGTATTAGAATACTGCCTGCAGATAGTAGAATTGTAAAACTGCCAAACGAGATATGTTGTTAGATTGAAGGGAGATGATTGAATGGGAGTAATACGGGGTCGCGGAAGATAGGCTATAGGTGTTAAGGGACGTACTTGACTTACTTTAACCAGTGATTCCTGACATTATTTGGAGTAAAAAATGTAAATTAAATTTTGGTCTCCGGTGACTTTTTGGATGACTTTTTTTTTCAATTTTTTTTCTTCAAAATAAACAAAAAATTATTCCTACATGTCGTCACTGGTCACTCAGCCGAGTAACCGATCAACCCCTAACCGTGCCTCCAACTATCCAATACTTACCATTTTTTTATGTTTTTGTAGAAAAAAAAAAACACAAAAATGTCACCGGAGAACCAAATTTCGTTTACATTTTTTACTTCAAATAATGTCAGGAATCATAGGTTTAAATAAGTTAAGTACGTCCCTTAACAGACCTAAACGTATGTATCAAGATAAAACCTAAGAAATTTAAACAATAAAACACGTTTCAAATAAAGAATTAAAATAATGTTCTGTTAAAAAGTATTATATTTTAGCAGATGCTTTATCGCTTATCTGAATTCTCGATACATCAGTTCTAATTTAGCAAATAACATTAAAAAAATTGTTTTCGTTAAATAAATTTCGGTTGGTGCTTTATCGAGTGTCTGCATTCTTAACATAATCCATTCCAATTTTGGACAATTCAAATCAAATGCTTTGCAAACATTGTTCACATAATCCTTTAAAATTTTGGATACTTCGAGACAAATGTTTGCAAACATTCTTCACATAATCCATTCCAATTTTGGACACTTCAAGACAAATGTTTGCAAACATTCTTCACATAATCCATTCCAATTTTGGACATTTCAAAACAAATGCTTTACAAACACTCTTCACATAATCCATTCCAATTTTGGACACTTCAAAACGAATGCTTTGCAAACATTCTTCACATAATCCATTCCAATTTTGGACATTTCAAAACAAATGCCTTACAAACACTCTTCACATAATCCATTCCAATTTTAGACACTACAAAACAAATGCATTCCCATACACACAAACCTAGCTTTATTAGCCCAGATCCATGGCCGGCCTTGAGCCAAACAGTGCTCTTGACGCGAATATAATTTTGGCGCCCCTTGCTAAAACCAGTGGAAGCCTAGGTTGGTGATCGCTGCAATCGATAATATTAGGATGATTTGTATGTAGTAACGCAGTTTTATGTAAAAATAATGTCAAAGGCAATGTGATAGGTTTTAGGCATAATCAGCGCCCCGACGTCCTTTCAATTCGGCGCCCGGAGCGGACTGTACCAATGGCGCTCGCACAGTGCCGGCCCTGGGTACATCTTAAATAAAATATTTCACTATGTATAAGAAATTATAATTATGTACATTGTTGTACGTAACGTACACCATTTTTTCTGTAAACGATGTAACTTTTTTTAATCCGAATTCATTTAATTTTTTTTTTTTTAAAGACAAACATTCCCGGGTTACGAATAACCCAACAACTACTACCCCATCAGAAAGCCGAAAATGTTGCTTGTGTTGTGATAGAGGACTTAGCCAGCCGAGGAATCGAACACGCGACTCCCTGGTGGGACCCAAGCGCTATGCTCACTCAACCACTGACCAATGAAGACAATATAAGCGAAACTCAATCGAAAATCTGAAAACAGAAAAATCAGAAAAAGATATTGGCACCTCTGGGACTAGAACCCAGGATCTCTCGCTTTTCGGGCAAACGCGCTACCACGAACTCATTTAATTCTAGTAACAAACAAATGCACGACCGAATTCAGTTTTTTTTTCGTAATTTGTTTTTATGTGAAAGTATACATTTTGCAAAGAAAGTCACAAGAAAGAATGAACTCAATATCAAGAAAACGTGGCGATGGTTTGAGTATGAAGGTTTGTACGAGATTAGACCTATTGAGGCTGCTCTCAGGTTATAGAACTTTGGAACCTTCAGTACTCGTATTTCCTTGTTGAGCCCATTAATTCTTTTCCCCGCGCCTCGGACGTGTCCAGAGCAGGGAGTGCTGAGACAGATGTCGCAAATAATTCTTCATTAAGCCCCTAATGCCGGTATTATGTTCCCCCGTACGGAACCGTGCCCTGTGTGAGGCTGGGCTAAGAGATACCAGGCTAATCCGGGATTTATCTTAGGAAGCGATTTTGAACCGTCTGAAGGTTGCTGCGGGTGAAAGTAAAAATGAAAAAAATATGTACACAGGGTGTTAAGGGACGTGCAGGACTTACTTTAATCACTAATTCCTGACATTATTTGGAGAAAAAAATGTAAATTTTGGTCTCCGGTGAAATTTATGATGTTTTTTCCAAACTTAAAAAAATGGTAAGTATTGGACAGTTGGGGGCGGGGTCAGAGGTTGGGCGGTTACTCGGCTGAGTGACCAGTGACGACACGCGGAAATTCTATTTGTTTGATTTTTAAGAAAACAAAAATGAAAAAAAGGGTGTCTAAAAAGTCACCAGAGATCAAAATTTCATTTACAGTTTTTACTCCTTAAAATAAGGCAAGGATCTATGTCTCTTAACACCCTGTATATAGTGTATATACCTACTTTAAACAGAATATAAAAAAAAAATACCTTTTCCACTACAATTTTATAAAATATATAAATAGACGGCCGTAATGGTCGAGGGGTAAAGCTCGCTACTTGAAAATCTGAAGGTCACGGGTTCGAATCCGAGTGTGCGTAAATAAATTTTATTTAAATAATTTGTGTTATTTTACAATTAATTAAAAAAAAATAATATTCGGTATATTTGCGCCACGTTCCAGAGTGGAAGATATTCCCAGTATCGTCCTGTTGGCACCACCATTCAAAATTGAAACGTTGCTTGAAACGCCTTTAACCGTGTTTGGTGACCAGATCTTAATAACCAGGTACTTTCCCACCTTCCAACTCCCTTCAGCCCGATGACATACCGAAATTGGGGATGCCATAGTCTCAATGGCACCAGACGGGAGCAATTGGGACGCTTGTACGGTATTCACATTTAAAAAAATATATGTGGATTGCTTATTTAAAGCAATTTGAAAAAAAAAAATCTCTTTATCCGGGTTATTTTGAATGTAAGGCAATTCTTCCACAGGGATGTGCAAGTATCAAATACTCGACGATTCAAAGGTTCGTTCACAGATATCGTTGATGACATTTTGTAAATTCGTCGGTGACGATAGTATGCCGTGACCAGCATTAGAATCGCCGCCACTCATGTCACCGAGACTTTAAACTAGCAATTAATAAATGTTACGATAGTCCATCAAAAATGCAAGCGTCATCGACACTTGTATCAGACATTTTGTAACAAAAAAAGATACAGCAGTTGTTATTGAAGTTAAAAAAGCTAGTTTTGACGTTTCGAGAGCAGGGGGCCAAGTCTCTATCTTTTATTGTTTACTAACAGCCTGTTACTTAACATTAATTACGTCACAAAATTCCGCATTACGAAATAATAGAGACTACAAAAAATAGCGTTAAGGTCAAAATACGTGTTTGTGACGTAATTAATGTTAAGTAACAGGCTGTTAGTAAACAATAAAAGGTAGAGACTTGGCCCCCTGGTTGGCGACGCTGGTATCTGAATGCGATAACTTGTCATGTACGGACTGTGCGGTGCGTGACAAGTTATTTGCAGCATGAATGATACACTATATCGATGTCAGATTTTTGCGAGTTCCTGTAGAAGAATGGCCTAAATCTGTGGATATTCCCGTGCAATATTTTTGGAAATTTTGATTTCATATAATTTGTTTATGATGTTCAGTGTACGGTGTGAAAGATATTCTCAGTATTGCGCTGATGAAATTGCATCATTCCAAATCGTCATGTTGCTTGATCCACACCTCAACTTTGGTATATTGGATAACCAACACCTCTGTCACAGGTCACCTCAAGTGGTTTTCTACGTTTGCTGACTTAGAAGGGGTACTCGGGTTCATGGGGTGAGGTTTGTCCGGGTCTTGGCAGATGCGTCTGATCGAGAGAGAGACACTGGTTGAGGGAAGCTTTTTCACTTCTCCACCGCAATTGGGGGGATGGATCATGTCTGTCTCTCCTGGGCATTGACCCCCATATTCCTAACCACCTCTGATACCTTTTTCTTTCCCGGAACTTACTCTCCTTCCTTTCCTTAAAAAGATCCTCCACACAGAATCCCCTAAGATGACACAGGCCCGTGTGGAGTTAATGTAAAAAAAATCTTTCCGGACTGGTGACATATTGAGACGGGTAAATAAGCTGCAGGAAGAAATTCGTTGATGTAGTTCTTAATAATGCCAGGACAACATGAGAGAGTCCAGCTCACAATCACACACAAAATAACGAGTCTGAGAAACGCATCAACCGCTTGCCGCCGAAATCAACTATAAACGACACTTCAATTTTTGTTCCAACAAGTTCCCCTACGTTCTTCGGTCTGAATTTATAAGATATATAAAATAATGTCGATTGATCTGACTTTAATAAATTAATAAAATCATCTTTACCAAACCCAGACTGAAATTAGTCTTTCGAAATCCAAGCGATCTATTACTAGTTCCATTATGAAACAACGCGAGATCCGATAGACGGGAGTGGAAATAATGTATTGCTACACTAATCGCTAATTGAGCGACTAATTTGTTTGTACGATCCACTTCCTACTTCGTTCAAGATGGTGGCCTTTTAATGATTTAGTACAGATTCTGTTATCAAAAGTGAAATCGTCGTGTTTATTTGGACTTTTTTATTCGCATTTTTTTAAAGTACCTACTTGCCTGCCTGAAGAAATATTTGTCATTGAGATAGTTTCTCTCTCCCCACTCCCTCTCCCGCTTCCCCCGTCCCACGAACCCCCCTCCCGATTTCCCCTCCCGCCTCCCGCATTCCACACATTCAGTTCCTGTACATTCAGTATTCAAACAGCTCGCGTGCTAGTACATATATAGAAACCTTTGTTGACCTGGTCACAACAACTCACCAAAGTTGATATCGGATGAACGGTTTTGCAATGCATAATTTCATGATGCCAGAGCTCACTATGGTATACAGAAACCATCGCGGACATGCACCCATCAAATCCCCAAAGTTTCTTTGGACAAATTTTGTAATTCCTTATTTGGAATATTTATTAAAAAAGAGAAAATTAGAAACATACTCTTTTTAAATATATAATTATATTTTTGAAATTCTCTTTTGTTTTCTCAATTGAATGGAAACTTGGAAGCGGCAATTAACCCACTTTCTCATATCCGATCGAACTGAAACAGATAGATTTTTGTCAATGACAATACATTTTACCAACTTTTGGTGGCAATTACTAACAAATATACGGGTGTAATCGCATTTTTCTGAAATTAATGTAAAAGTCGTAAAGTTTTAAAAATCAGAATTTAGCAAGGTTGGCAGCGTGATTGACTCCGATCTCTGGGAAGAATGGTTAAAAGCTCAGTCAAACTTTTTTTTTTTAGTTTGAAAAGATATTTGAAAATATTTGTAGACGTAATACAGTAAAATAACTTTGTAGACGCTAGGTCTACTGTTCACAAAAAAATAGTACGAAAATGTCTGTTTCTGTATTTGATACCGTTAGACTCCATTAATTTGTGTAATATCATATTGCAAATTCTTCTTTAATATTTCTAATTGTCGTGTAAAATTTTGGTTCGTAATTACATGTACTCTATTAAATTAATTCACCGCGTAATGCCGTATTATGTTGATGACTTTGGTGGAATGCGCCGCTCGTAAATGTCTTATTCTAAACGAGATACCTCCGCAATGTTTAACCAATTTACTTAATTGCTCTGCCGATAGCGAAGGCGACACAGCATCTTGTTGAAAACTCTCCCGCGAGCGCTATTTTGACGCGTTTCTTCACCACGTCACAACACTTTCCACGAAAACCCCCTGAGAAAATGTAAAAAGGGCTTCAAAAACACCCCAAAACCTGCTACCATTCCATACTTTAACTTATCCCTTTTGCACGAAGGACTAAATAACTCGAAAAGTGTAGGTAGCTTAGAAGTAGTCCTCAATTTCATTAAAAATATTTTATGTGTTTATGCAAAAAAATCTTTTTGTTTTTGCCTTAATCCAAGACGGCACGTAGCAATGGTTTGTATATTTTGACGCGATGGTCTAGTTACGCGGTGTCTTGAGTTTTGAACAAGGGTGCCGCGGCACGTTTGCTTCAAATGTTCCATCGTAGAGTAAATAAATTTGTTACGTGCGGAACGAAAATAGAGCTATGATGAGATGGATGCCGCTACTTCATGATTTGCCATAAATATATTTATTTTTCAAATGTTGTAACATAACATCGCGGCACCTTGTGGAGCGGTCCAATCACCGGTCACTACTAGAAGCTGCGCTTTCGTCGCAAGTCCCGAAGCTTCTTAGCCGTAAGGCCCTCCGTTCATGGAGATACTTACAATCTACGTAATTGTGACGAAACCACAAGTACCCTGCTGATATACTACTTTTTAATGCTAGTCTCCGTACACGGCGCAATCCGAAATATACTGAACTTGTTCATTTTTCACGTGGAGTGGAGTTAACACGCTGTCAAGCATGTCATAGGACTTTTTTTCCAACATCAATCCATGCCTTCTCCATTAAATCCTTTCTTACGTATTCTGGTAAAGTATAGTTATATAAACATGCATTTTTTCCACTTTCAGAACAAATCTAACATTACTTTCATGTTCCGATGCCATTTCTGTCAAACGTCAAACGAATAATATCAGACACAAATTATGCGACGCGTCGCGTGCGATCAGCACTGTCGGTATCGTGATACTGATTGGAAACCGACTGCCACCGCGTAGCGCCGTGAACGGGCACCAGCAAAATCGTACCGGGGGGACTTACGATCGGCGCGTATGATACGCGCACGCGGATCGAGTATCTTGTAAGTATCTCCGTGAACGGAGGCACTAATGCGCACGGCCCGTAATATACGTAGCGTGTCGCCATATCTCCATGGTGCCGCCCCAATACAAAATAATTCTCTTTTTCTCTTATTACCTATTGGATGCGAAGTTAGTCACTATTCTGTTTTCGTCCATAAAGTTATTTCAAGTGAAAATCTGATCATGAGTTTAATTATTACTTGTAAGAAGTAACCAGTACTCTGGCTTGAACGTTTGTCGTTTGTCGTTCTTCTGATGTTTAGTAAATTTTAAATAAGAACCTGATTCTTGTTCCTTTGCGCAGATCCATTCAAATTTCGCGCCATATAGTCAACGTTATTTACAGCAAAAAACGTTAATCTCAACAACAGATGACAGTACAAGGCCTTTTGGTGATAGCCGGTAGCGGGTTTTTAATTCAAGTCGGCCAATACTCGTTTGAGCGACCGGCGTTTGGCATAAGAATTTGTGATTATTATGTTGATAAAAATTTATTTCGGGATTATGTTATTTGTGAAAATTTGCGACGTGGCAGCAATTTTTAATTTTCAAATTTTAGGATTTTTGTCATTAAACCAAAAAATATTGATCAATGGTAAAAAGCATTATTTTTTTCTTTTACGTATATTGTACTCAAAATTTATAAATGAATGAATAAAACTACGCAAAACGTATTGTCTATTAATTGAAATAAGATTATTTCTAATTTTCTTGCTTTCACCTAATTGAAATAGGTACCTTATTACTATAAATTTATTGAATTTCATATTATTCATATGATCAATACAGTGAAATAAAAATTTTATCGGACATATGTCAGAATTCACTTTTTCGCGTACTACTTTTTTCAGAATAAGTGCTCAATTGTGAATATTCAAACCTTATTATTAAACTACTTGTTTGCTTAGAAATATTTAATGCGACGAATGGGACGAAATTTTTTCATTGTTCTATTAATAATCTATGTATTATATTAAAACGATATAATTATTTAAAATAAATTTCTTGTTTCTGCAGCTCTAGGAACTAGTGACTAGGAACTAAAAACCCTAGGAACAACACCTTTTAGGAACTGTTGATCTAAGCTACCGATATAAACGCAACATTTTCCGAAAGATAAAATACATCACATCGATGTGCAGTAAGACCAAGGCATAGAATAAAGAAGAAAACTAGAATAATAATAATAATAATAATATTTGGCTGATTTATAAAGCGCCGTTTTCATGAAAAATCATCTCAAGGGCGCTGTACATATAATAAGCATACAATAAAATAAAATGAATACGATAGGCTTACAACTAGGATTCAAACTTATAACTAGGAACCTACATTTAAGACTTATATGTAGCTAGTGACTTACAACTAAGACTTATTACTACTGACTTAAAACTGGTGACATACAAATATTTGCAACCGTGACTTAAAATTAGAGATTTACAATTAAAATAGGTATTTACATACAACAATAAATATTTTTAGTTTTGCCAGGTATCTAATATTACCAAGTGATCAACAAAACTCTACAGATATAGGTACAGACAGAGAAAGAGAGTCGAAGCAGTTTGAGGATATTATATATACATGTATACATACATAGATATTTTATTCTACACATTTTACAAATTATTTTATACCGTATTTTAATATTAATATTGTTAGCGCCAGAAGAAGAAGGAAGTTCGTACATAATATTACAATTTTATAACACGGTTGTGAAAATGATTGTAATGGGTTAACAGTTTTTAAAGGAAAGCATAGGTATCTTAAATGAATGAATGAATTTAATCGTCGATCTCAACTGCAATAAGATAATTCATCGCTCAACAACAGATTGGATAGCAATGTTTGAATGAAATAGCGAATTTATGGAAATGAGTGTTTAAATAGGTGAGTTTTAAGTTTGGATCTAAATTCTGTTGGACTGGTTATACATCTTAATTCCATAGGAAGTTTATTCCAAGCCTCAGGGCCGGATACTTCGAAAGCACGATCACCAAAGTTAGTGTTCGGATTTCGCTTAGGTTCTTTCAACCTTCCGATTGCAGATGATGTCGCTGATCTAAGAGTTGAATGTCTTAGACCAATATTTTCCGGAATGCACAGTTCAGAGATATAGGGTGGAGCCATTTCGTTGAGAGCTTTAAACACCATCCAGCATAACTTGTATTGGATCCGTTCAGGACACTTCAGCCAGTGAAGATTTCGAAGGTGTTCCGAAATGTGCGAAAACTTGGGTACCCCAGTAATAAGCCGTGCTGCGGCGTTGAACACTGATTGTAGTTTATCAGTTTGGCATTTAGGAAGTCTTGCATAAATGCCATTACAGTAATCAAGACGTGATACTATGTATGAGTTCACAAGAAGCTTAGTTGCCTCTGTTGAGAGGTTCCTACGAACTGATTTAAGTTGTCTTAGATAGAAGAAACCAGTACTGACGGTCCTATTTACCTGACTTTTTAGCGAAAGGTCTGAATCCAGATAAACACCTAGAAGTTTGACGGTTGTTTTTGCAATTACGTCGCTGCCGGAAATAGAAATTGGTGAGTAGTCTATTAAATGTTGGCGTCTTTTCGTGGCTGCCCAGAGAAACTCGGTCTTTGTGGGATTCAACTTAAGTTTGTTCGAGGACATCCAAAGACTGATCGCTTCTAGACAATCAGTTGTGCGAATTTTAAGACCGTTGATCTCATCTGGTGTGCAGTAAAAGTATACTTGCTGATCGTCAGCATAACAGTGAGATAAGAGACCAAATGACTCGATAATTTTTGCGACATCATTTGTAAAAAGAATGAAAAGAAGTGGACCCAAAACGGATCCCTGAGGTACCCCTGAAGAGAGTTTCGTGAAGTTGGACTGTTTGTTTCCAACTTTTACCGCTTGAGAGCGATTGCATAGATAAGATTTTAGCCATTTTTTTATGTTAAACTGTAAACCAAATGTTACTTCTAGTCTCTTAATAAGGAAGTTGTGGTCAATGGTGTCAAATGCGGCGCTCATATCTAAAAGCGAAAGAAGGGCTAACTTACCTGATTCTATGGCAAGAGTTATGTCTGACAGGACACGAAGTAATCCGGTTTCTGTTGAGTGGAACTTGCGATATGCGGATTGATGATCAGTAAATAATTTGTTCACGTTTAAGTGGGAAGTTATTTGGGAAGCAACAATTTTTTCAAGTAGTTTCGCTAAGAAAGGCAGATTTGACACAGGTCGGTAGTTACCCAAATTGTCGGCATCAAGCTGCGGTTTTTTAATGATTGGGGTGACTACTGCAGACTTAAGTGGTTCTGGGAAGTCACCTGTACTTAAGGACTTATTAAACACGTGAACCAGGAAGGGAGCCAACACGTTGCTACATTTCTTGAGGAGCCAAGTTGGGATAGGGTCAAGAACACATTGTTTATTAGGCGAACTTAAAATTAACCTTCCTACTTCTTCTAGCGTTGTAGGTTTAAATGATGACAGGGAACATTTGGAATTGGCTGTAAATATTGGTGGGGGGGCAGAAGATGTGGAGGCGCGTATGGATTCTATTTTTTCATAGAAAAACTTAGAAAAGGCCTGCGGAGTAATGTCTGTAGAGGTTTGCACGGTATTATTAGCAATGACAGTTTTAACGGAGTTCCAGAGACGTCGTGGATTTTTCCGCTCAGAGTCAATTTTATTGACCCAGTATTCAGATCTTTTTTCACTTAATCTCGCCCTGTACTCTGTTTGAGCATTAATCCACTCGTCTCGTGGAGTAACGTCAGGGTTTTTTCGGTATGACCTCTCTAGTTTCCGCATAAGCCTCTTTTGACTCCGACACTCTTCATCGAACCAGCCATCAGATTTTCGAACTTTACGTATTTTCGAGGTGGTTGGAGCATATTTATTCAGTAAACCTGATAAGGTAAGTTAAATTAAGCAGGTTAAATTAACCAGGTAAATTAAGAAGTGCCTTCCAAGCAAATATGGAAACATATGTTCCATTTAGCAAGCGCTCTGTATTTACACACTCACTCGCCTGACTTGTATCTTGTCTGAATCGTAGATCTTTATCCCATTTGAATTTCGTAATCGTGGTAAAATACAGTTTTGTATTGGAAATTTAAGGGCCGATTGGCCAAAAATTTAGATCACGAAACTAGATAATTCTTGTGTTTTTCTTTATTCAATGGACCACAGTGAAGAACATCCAATTTGCTTCGAACATCCCTGTTCGCAGTATCATCGTGTTCTATATCTGCCTTCCCTTGTTTGTCCTGATAACCGGATAGAAGATAATGCCTGACAGTGCGAGAAACTACTAGGTATGTATAGTATATATTTGGGTATATGTAGGTAAATGTGGGACTGCTCCAGAAACCCATATAAATTGTGAATTTCAAAACGATATGGACGTGTTTCAATATTTACATGAGAAAATTAGTTGTATTACATAATATCTTATTAGATCCTAAACAAGATATTAATTAAGTAGATGATATAGTTCTTCTAGCACCATCACTTAGCGCACTAAAAAACTACTCCAAATCCAAGAGGGACGTACGTGACTCACTTTAACCAGTGATTTCTGACATTATTTGGAGTATATAATGTAAATGACATTTTGGTCTCCGGTGACTTTTTGTATGACTTTTTTTTTCACCAAAATCAAACAAATAAATCTTCTGCATGTCGGCACTGGTCACTCAGCCGAGTAACCGACCAACCCCTAACCCTGCCTTCAACGGTCCAACACCTACCATTTTTTAATGTTTTTGTAAAATAAATAAATTAAAAAAACACCAATAATGTTCCCGGAGAAAAAAAATTATTTTAATTTTTTACTCCAAATAATGTCAGGAATCACTGGTTAAAGTAAGTCAAGTACGCCTCTAAACACCCTGTATGTGAAGATTTTGCAAAAAAATCATAACAGTATAACATATGATACGTGAAAATCATTCGTCGTGGTTTTCAATGTAAAAACGAATTCATGCAAATTTCCTCACTATCACTACCTAGACGCGAGGGAGGAAAATGGATGCTAGTCGTAGCTTCACATGTCTGGGATCTTATCACAGATGACCTGAAAGACTTTGAGGATATTGAAAGACGAAGTAGAGTGATGTGCGGTAATGCAAATATGTTGTCAAGGAGTTTTGACTTTTGCGGTACAAACGTCAAAAGAATACCAATCGTCGCATTCTGCACATCGCTGTAAACTGTCAGAACAATGATTAGATTACATTGCATCTCAATGGCATAAACTAAATATCGCTCACAATAATGCTAATCGTCAACTGTTCTGCCTACCGAGATATTGCAGCGCTACGGAAATGTTCCTGGAGGGACGAGTACAATATTTTAGAGCACTTCTCCGCCTCCGCATAAGGGAAGCTTATGTCGCAGACAATCGAATGTGGAAACGTGCTTACTCTGTGTTCACTCTAATGTACCTAGACATTTCTAAACGACGCTTTTTTTTGGAAGACTTATATTTTATTTTTTATGGCACACTGTTATAAATCGATAGGTGTTAAATGGATACGAGGCCAAGAAAGATGGAAATTGGGGAGCGTTTTCACGAAGTGAAATATCCACAAATTTTTTTTTGTAGGATATTTTTTAGAGACATTTTGTTTTGAAGAGTTCATTCACAATGTAAATTTGTTACTAAATATTATTTGTTTGCTGCCGGTTTCGACACATCCGTGTCATTTACTAACGATCTAACTTATTTTAAAATTATACAAGTACCTACAGAAATGATTTGATATTATTATTAGGTGAGGGTCGTGGGTGCGGAGATTTTGGGGGAGGAGTCAAAATATAAATAAGGAAACATGGCCAATAAAGGTGACTTGAAGTGTGTCATTACTCAAACTAAATTAATTTTATAGTTAATTTTTTTTTATTTCTAAGGTTTATAAACCGCACAAATTAAAATATGTATTTATATTAAAATCTTTATACTTTTTCTTTCTTTTTTGACGCTTATCGTACCTAGATATTATGCGTCACATTCATTACATTCTATTTCGGTAGTTAATAAATAAAATTAAGTATCAAATTGTATAATGTGAATAAAACCGTTCAAAACAAAACTGATAAGTAAGATCTAGGATTTTTTTTTTGTGAGGAATCAGAAATAAATTTCTTTTTTATGTAACTGGGGTGCTGCTAAGATACATGGAATTAAGATAATAATGAATTTTTCACATTATTTACCTTGACCGGTCAGTGGCTGAGTTGGCATCGCGTTTGGGTCCCACCCGGATGTCGCGTGTTCGACTTCTTTGCTGGCTAAGTCCTCCATCACGACCCAAGCAACATTTTCCGCTGATTGTGGTAGTAGTAAGAGATTTTAAAAATGTTCGCGGGTTATTCGTAAGCCGGGAATATTTGCTTTTCTTTAAAAAAATAATAATAATAAATACCTATCAATTTCAAAAGTTTTATATAGTTGTAGGTACGTACATATTTCAGTACATATACACAGTTATACCTAGGAGGAGACGTCCCCGCCCGACCTTCTGACGTAAGTAGCGACATCTTGTGTCGAATTCTTGAATTTGAAACCGAATTATAACAGTAGATTTGCGTGAAATTCCATGTTAACAGATGTTATTTGTGGCGCGGCGCGTACGGCGTGGCGTCCAACATGCACTCGTAGCTGGGTTAACCACGCAGACGCTACAGTATTAATAACGTTCGATATTGATTTTTGAAAATCTGAATTAGGAATTTCGTAGACAGGGAATATAAAAAAAATTAAATATTATTTGGGGTAGATATTTCTATTTGTGAAAACGCTCCTCAAATACGAGCTACAAATGATTGATATTACTTTTTTAAAATTAAACTCTAAAGAAAATTCGCCAGTCTGGAAAATCCAAGTGCCGAACACAATTGTCATATTTCGGTGATATATTGAAAAAAAATATTGCATGGTTTCAAGTCGAGAAGGCAGAAAAATGTCACGAACAATCAAACGATCAGAATACAGAATAGGTACTTGAGACAGACCATGTCAAAAGTGCGTATAAAGTGACATAATTCATAGTAGCGAAAGAAGCGGGGCAAAGATCCTGATGTACGAGTAAGTACGGTTTTCTTTATAAAATGATAATCTATCTAGCTTTTTAAAAAAATATATATACAGGGTGTTAAGATGCGTACTTGACTTACTTTAACCAGGGATTCCTGACATTATTTGGAGTAAAAAATGTTAATGAAATTTTGGTGTTCGGTGACAATTTTGATGTTTTTTTTCTACAAAAACATAAAAAAATGGTAGTTGTTGAACAGTTGGAGGCGGGGTAAGGGGTTTAACATCCTGTATATATATATTGCGCGATTCAACTTGGTACAGTTGTTCTTAATACTTAGGTACAGCAAACTATATATATTAAAAATTTGGTTCCATATGTTTGCGTTCGCAAATCTCGGAAAGTAATCGATAGATTGACTCAAAATTTTTACAGAACATTACATTTTAGCAGAAGAGTGTTTCTATATATATATAATGGTAAGTTCTGGCGTTATGAAATTTGTATAAATCGATCAGTATATCAAAAATCACCTTGGTGCTGAAAAAATTAAAAATTGTTAAAGTAAACCTTGAATAGATCACAAAACTAAAGTTAATTTGCACATTAATATCAATTAAATACAAATATAGTTGAATTATCACGATGACGTGCACACGTCCACTCGCGGAGAGATCCAAACTCGAGGGACATAAAATTACTCGTTCGCGTTTCGAGGCAGTGAGTATTTGTGCCATATATCGCAAGCAGCTAAAATGTTTTTTTTTTTTTTAATTTTAAAAAGATTACACATTTAGGTACCCAATTAAAATAAAATGAAATCCAGAAAGAAACCTTGGGTTTCATAATAAAGTCACGCTAGATACGAATACCCCAAATTATTAACTGTGCGCTGCCCTAAAAAGGCTATAAATTTTTTAGCTTTCTTTTTAGTTACTTTCTGTGGTGTAAAGGATTTTGTATGTAGTTTCAATGTCCTTCAATAGATGTCTTCAATATTGGTAGTTTTATGGAGTTTTGAGGTGTCTCAATAGATGTTAGTTAAGTAGAACCTTAGAAGGGCGGCATCTATCGCCGTTCGTGTCTGATGCACGAACGAATACGAAAATAACCGATGCTATACGATCGACAGCTGGGCTCCTTCAGTGTCAAGTTCACTGGATTCCGAATTACTCAGAGTATTCAATATAACTGACGTTTGGTCCAGTTAAATATTCATTGTAAACCACACGATAACGTAAATAAAGTAATTTGTAATCTCAACGAACCTCGAGCTTTATTGGAGATTCCTAAACACACATAAATTAATCCAAAATACTTGGATTGAAGGGCATTATTACACTTCTTCGTACGAAATTAATGTCATTAATAACCCATAACAAGATGTAATTTTAAATAAAAATTCTGCGCTAATACCTGAGCTACTACCGCCTGGTGCAAAATTGATGATGCTATCTTGAACCGAATTATTTAATTAAAAACTTTAACATGAAATTAGGAAATTCGTGAATATTTTATACATCGACGGAAGTACAATGTACACGATCCGGTGAACAGAAATCTCCAGGGTAAATATTAAACACTGAACCAAGTCGTGGTACGCTCAAATACTAGATGTGTTCAATTATTACGTTCTGCGTTCATAATGTTCCATGTTCAGCCTGTTCTCCGCACATGTTCATGTTCTCCGCTCGGATTGTTGAATTCAGCTCAGCAGAGCTGTTCATTTAGATATGAAGGCCTCCGTGGTCGACAAGCGATCAGGGAGTCGCGGATTCAAATCCCGGAGTGTGGAAGTATATTTTATTCGATTGATCTGTTTTATCTCTCAACTAGCTGGTCCCCGGCATGCGTTGCTATGCCATTTAATAAAGAAATTGATTATCCCTGCGTGTCCTTTCCCATTCGTCCCGTTCCCCTTCCACCTCCCCTTCCTCTCCCGCGTCCCCTTCCCCTCTCGCGTTCCCACTCGGACTCCTCCATCTTCTCTCCCCCTGTTTCCTCGTCCTACAAACCTCCCTCCCTTCTCCCAGATTCCCCTCCCCCTCCTGGGTTCCCCTCCCCCCCTCCCGTGAACCCCCTACCCGAGTTCCCCTCCCCCTCTCGCATTCCATTCAGTCATGCAATCTACTGCAATTTTTTTAAACAAATTTCATAATGCCAGAGCTTACCAATAGTTGTATACAAACCTTGTCCTGACAATAACGAATACACAAAAAAATTATTATCTAATTTGGTGTAGTCGTTCGGAAGTTATGCGCGTACATACATTTCGGCGATTCATTTTTATTTATATAGATAGAAGATAGAAGATAGAAGATAGAAGATAGAAGATAGAAGATAGAAGATAGAAGATAGAAGATAGAAGATAGAAGATAGAAGATAGAAGATAGAAGATAGAAGATAGAAGATAGAAGATAGAAGATAGAAGATAGAAGATAGAAGATAGAAGATAGAAGATAGAAGATAGAAGATAGAAGATAGAAGATAGAAGATAGAAGATAGAAGATAGAAGATAGAAGATAGAAGATAGAAGATAGAAGATAGAAGATAGAAGATAGAAGATAGAAGATAGAAGATAGAAGATAGAAGATAGAAGATAGAAGATAGAAGATAGAAGATAGAAGATAGAAGATAGAAGATAGAAGATAGAAGATAGAAGATAGAAGATAGAAGATGGAAGATGGAAGATGGAAGATAGAAGATAGAAGATAGAAGATAGAAGATAGAAGATAGAAGATAGAAGATAGAAGATAGAAGATAGAAGATAGAAGATAGAAGATAGAAGATAGAAGATAGAAGATAGAAGATAGAAGATAGAAGATAGAAGATAGAAGATAGAAGATAGAAGATAGAAGATAGAAGATAGAAGATAGAAGATAGAAGATAGAAGATAGAAGATAGAAGATAGAAGATAGAAGATAGAAGATAGAAGATAGAAGATAGAAGATAGAAGATAGAAGATAGAAGATAGAAGATAGAAGATAGAAGATAGAAGATAGAAGATAGAAGATAGAAGATAGAAGATAGAAGATAGAAGATAGAAGATAGAAGATAGAAGATAGAAGATAGAAGATAGAAGATAGAAGATAGAAGATAGAAGATAGAAGATAGAAGATTTAATCAATTAAAAATAATACAAGGTAAATTCGCGGTACATTCAATAGTAGAAGGTAATTTTTTATTTTAATTAAATTTTATTTATTTTTGGGAAAAAAAACTAAGGGTCCTGTACTCGTGGGCTAACATACGAAAATACAACATTGTAAATATGAAATAAAGTAGATGTAAAACACATATAAAAGACAATTTTTTTTCAATTATTTCTAGCTTTTACCCTTCAAGGGTGTTCTAGGCCATCATTTAAAACTACAGAGAAAGGAGATGTGAATTTATATATAAATTTTATTTAAATGTGTAAATATCAGAATTATATGGAAGACAGGAGTAGAGTTCAGAATTAGAAGATATGAGATGTTGAATGGAAGGGATATTAATATAATAAAAGAGAAGATATTTATTTAGAGAGGGACAACGAAAAATATGTGATTTAGAGTTCCCACATCTAGACCACAGAACGTTCAATCTGGGGAGTCAAGCACGTGAATTTTAAAAAGGTGAGAAGGAACGGAACAATGTCCGATTCTCTTTCGAATAAGTAAGGAAATTTCTTTTTAGGAAAAATGGGGGAAGTTTTGAAACCACGGTTTTGTTGGGATCCTTGGATTGACTTGCAATGTTTCAATACTCTGTCCAAACATTGCGGGATCTATCTTTGGTGATGAAAAAAATATCAGATAGGGCAATATGCTTTATGAGGGTAACGGTAGGATTAAACGCTTCTTGTTTTGCCAAGGAATCAGCAATATAATTAGCCACTATGCCAATATGTCCAGGAATCCAAATCAGAGTGACAGTTTTTCCAGGGCTTTGAGGTAATCAGTACTCGAATAAGCCATACAAAGTGATAATCAGGATGAAGAAGAGGAGTGGATTTAAGTTTTTGGATGGAACTGAGAGAGTCAGAGAGAACAAGAGAACGTTCAAAATTATTTTTTATCATATATTTTAGAGATTCAATTATTGCAATGCACTCGGCAGAAAATATTGAAAATTGGTAAGAAATTGAATAAAATATTCTTTCATTAGAATAATTGTGGTAAACGTAAATACCTATACCGCTATACCACAGTTAGAAGAATCCGGAGATTTGGGGACATCAGTAAATAAAAGAGAGAGTTGGGCCATTTAGAAGAAATAATGTCATTGAACATATTATTGACAGTACAAGCTGGGACATTGGAATGACTTTTAAAAGGGTGTCGATTCCTTCTAAAATCGTTGGGGATAGGGTGACGTTACTATATATTTGTAAAAGACAATTTAAAGGTATAAATAAACTAATAACCTGCTTAACAAATATCAAAACATAATGTGTTGAAAAATGAATCTTCACTACACAACAGCAATAATAATAATATGTATCTGCAATGAAAAATGAATACACTACAGTATTTTTTTTTTATTGTACAACAGATTATTTATTTATGTATTAGTTTTCGGGAAATCGCCATTTTACATTTATTTCAGTTTGTACATAGTATTAAATAGCCAAAATAAAACCAATTATGGATTTCCTCCTTGTGACTTTACTTCTACTGAGACAGCATAATAAGAATAAGTAATATTATTATCCAATTACTGTACAATTTCTCATTTTGACAGTCTTAACACCTAGGAAGATGATTAATATACAAAAAAATCTTAAGGCTATCTAAAGAAGAGTTATATATATCTGGTGTTTCCGATATTTCGTTCAACAGCACCATTCCTCTTGTCATGCTATGCTGTGCTAGAACATCTGTTCTGCCATTTGGTATTTTGAACAAGTCGTGTCGACGACTACGGCTGAAATTTTCAGGCACGTATAAGCCATAACATTCCAAGAGGAATGGGCTGTCAATACGGTTATGGATTATGTTAAAACTAAGAATTGCAAGATTTGCATGACGTCTAGTTCACAAGCTAAATCTATTTGTTGCCTCAAGTAATTCCATATGGTTCATGAATCTCGGGTACGTTCCATTCATCCGCATATAGACATACCTAATGAACTTTTTCTGAATTTGTTCCAGCATATTAATATATTTAGCTTGGTGCGGAGTCCACACACCACTCGCATACTCCAGCTTACTTCTTATGACTCCATCAAACATGTTGATGAAAGCCAGAAGTTTGTAGCAGAAGTGAGCCGTGATATATGATCCGAGAATGTCAGTTTGGGATCAAAGACGATACCGGGATCTTTAAAGTTATTGACTCGGTATAATGTTTTCCCTTTAATGTTGTATTAAAAAACTATGGGCTTCTGGGAGCGGGTATATGTCATATTTACACATATTTTTATATTGAATTCTAATTTATTTTTTACTGACCATTCTGCAATAGCATCAAGGTCAGATTGCATTTTTAAGCAATCATGGTAACAGATTATTTCCATCAAAAGTTTGAGGTCATCTGCAAATAGAAGACATTTGCAATATTTTACACAAACATGGATGTCATCTATAAGTATAAGGAACAGCAAATGACCAAGGTTTGAACCTTGGGGAATACCTGAAAACGCCGGGAATTGTTTAGATTCATGTCCATTTATTATTACATATTGACTTGTGACATATTGACATACTTGACGTATGCCAAGTAACTGGAAAGGATTGATAGAAGAACATGATCACTTGGAATAGGGTATTTAAAATTATTTAATGTTTGCTACGAGATATTATTTAAAGGTTCTTAAATTACACGAGAATAATATATCTACATCATTAAAATTATTTTGAAATATTTTACATACTCTGAATATAAAAGCAATTTATCTAAGATTGGTAGAACATCTACGAAGATGAAAAGTGATGTTTCTCTAGTTCTAACGCTTGCGACTCTAAAATTAATCTCAGACAAAGGAGGCGAATAATCAATAATGCCGCTGATAATTTTATGGGGGGTATATTATATCTGCGGAATCTCTTCTAGTTTTTAATGGCCTAAGTCCATAAAGGTCCATCGATCTGTTTACATCATGCCAACCAATATTTAACTTGAAATATAAATGATGGGCAAATTTCTAACTCTCAGTATCGCCCTGGTGTGAGACTACAGAATTGAATACCATCAGCCTCACAATATATAATGTAGTTTCACTGGTTCCAGGCGGTTGGGAGCAGTTGGAACTCTTGTGAAGTATTCACATTAAACATATTTAACTATTGTTTCCATAAAATAATTCACGGTCATCTTGTTACTATAAGTCTTAACCGTATTGACTTAATTTTTTCCAATTTCTATAAATTCCTAAGACGCCCTTACAGATACGAAAGAAGAATGTTTCGCCTGAACACATTTAAAAATAATATCGCCTGCTCTATCCCTCTGACCTAAATGTGTCGATTATATAATAAGAGGAATTGTGCTGAGGCAGACATTTTCGTTGATAATTCAATTTATATGGATTCAGAAAAAAATCTGCTCTAATATCAATAATTACCATGGACATATGACTATATCTGGACCTGCCCTAAGTGATAAAAGCGTATTATTTCCCCCTCCACATAACGGTTCCATGGAGCCAGTTCGGCTTACGAGAGCCTCGCTTGAATCTAAAAAATGTGACGTCATCATTCTTGTCCCGACCAGCGCGGAGTTCGTATCGTACATTTTACGAACAAATATGAGAGCTTGTGCTATACATTATACCCTAGTATATGTGTATATAGCGAATGTGGGCGTTTCTCCAGTGAGCTCGTCGCTGGTTACAGGGGTAAGTAAATTATGAAACATTTATAAAAATGTCTTAACTAAATACGGCATCAAAATATTCCTCTGTGAAAAAGGTCGAAGTTTACTTTGCGCATTTGGACTACGCAAATATGTTAATAACGTGGCGGGCAATCCGCGCTCTCATGTAAAAAGGTCTATTCATTCAAAAGCAGATTTTGCTTTTAAGAACTAAATGGTGATATTATAATGCGAGATGCCTATATACTGTCAGATTGATTTTTTAACGAATCACAGTCATCTTTCCCCTCTTCGCCCTTCATAGTTTGGTTTTACCCCTCATCTGTATCTTCTCGTCTATTCATTTGGATGTCTATGATAATTGCTCTAAAATACGTTCAGCTAATTATTACTCTTGTCTCTCGTGTTTCTTGCCTCACTTTGTATTATTATTTAATTTGGGTGATATTTTACATAATTCTTTAATATTGTATTTTTGTGTAGAAAAGATGTATCTTTTGATTGAGTAGATTTTTGTAATTTTTGTATTTACTAATTGTACTTTAACTGGGTTTTCATAACTGGATTGGTCTCACGTCAGTGAAATGTAGCAAAAAGTAATTTGTTATCGATTAATAGTCAAACGTAAAACGTAGATTATTATAGAACATAAAATAAAGAAGTCAACCATTGTATGAAATGAAACTCGTAATGTATTTATGAGGAAATCATTAGAATTATGAAGTAACCCCAATACAACCTGCAGACAACAAACATAAATACTTTAATTTTATTTATTGTTTATTTTGTGAAAATCAAGAAACTAGAAGATGCAGAAATAAAAATCAACACCCATTCAGCAACATACAGTCCACCTCGGAACATAAATACCTTGTGAGGACTGTAAACAAACCATTTTACTTTGTATTTTGACTTATTTTGTAATTTTACTTTATCTTATATTGTCATTAAAATAAAAACAAATATAAAAATATAAAGGTTTATTAAAACTTCGGTTGTACATCAAGGGCGTAGCGAGGTACGGGCAGGAATAGGATAATAATAGGATAATAATAATAGATAAGGTGCAGGAATGCTCACAAACCGTAAAGTTTACGTCGGTAGCCTACTGTTTGTGAGAATTTTAATTTTTATTATTACCTTTTTAGCTTATCATGATTAAAGAAGCATCAAGAAAACGTGCCTATCAGTTACATTGCGCTGTTATTAAATCAGTTTTCATTTTTATGTGTTCAACTGATAGCCAAGTACTCAGGCATATTGGAACCTATTGCCAATGCTTTACAATCGGAAACTATCAATATGTACGCATGTATGTGTCATATTAGTAGTTTATTTTGTGTTATAAATGATCATCGAAGCAATGTAGACATAGAGAGCCAAAATATTTTAGATATTTCAATTAGAACTGCAGCTGCCTTTGGAACTGATATACAAGTCCCACGCATTGCATCTTGCCAACAACATCGGTCCAATTACCTTGCTGAGACTCCATGCGATTTTTGGAAGCGACCGATTATCATTCCTTATTTAGATTCCCTAATATCTGCATTGGAGCAGCGTTTTGGTGACCAAAATTTGCCTGCTTTCGGATTAATGTCGCTACATCCCTTTGCAATGCATTGTTGAATACGTCATTAATTGATTTTAAAGAAAAAGCACAAAATTTTTGCCTATACTACGATTTACTTAATTTTAATCAAGAAGCCGATCTATGGTATAAAAAATGGCAGAACAAGGGTATGACCAGAAAAGATCTCGAAAAACTAGATTTTATTGAAGTGTTTAAGGAGACGAACATTTTCTTTCCCGCAACAAAAAAAAACAATACTTAGTTAAAACATGGCTGAAAACAACGATGACTAAAAACCGTTTGAACGCAGTAGCTTAGCGAGGGGGGGGGAGGGGGGGAGGGGGGCAGACCACCCGACGGAGAGGTGACACTACTAAGGATATTGTCTTTGTGCCTGACGGTCTTTTTATAGACGAAAATAGCCTATTTCTGAAATTCTCTAGCCCCCCCCCCCCCCCCCCAGTAGGTATTATTTTGTTGCAGCATTTAGATATATTCTTGGTTTGTCTACACCTGCCCCCCCCTTAACAAAATCCTAGCTACGCCCTTGTTGTACATTATTATTAAATAATTGGATTGACCAAGACTCCATTTGTAATTATTAACTCAGGTTAAGCTAGAAGCTCGAAAAAATGTATGAACCTATTGTGGATATGTTGAACTAATACGGGTGAGAGATATATTCATAACGATTTATTACTAACGATAACATAACGATCGTTTCTTCATCTAATATAAAAAGCATAAAGATCAGAATAAAAAATTAAATAAATAATTTTATTAATATGACGACCACACTAGGGCGTAAGAGAACTTTAACTTTATAATTGTTGGATGATTTCTATAGCGCCATTTTCGTGAGAAAATCACCTCAAGGGCGCTTTACAATTCATTTATACATTTAATCTATACATGTATATTACAGGTGGCTTATTACTAAGATTGGTAACTAATGTAATGACTTACAACTAAGACCTATCTTACTAGTGACTTAAAACTATACTTATTTTTATAATCGAGTACAAAACTACTCTAATCGTATTATTAATTATTACTGCCCGTGCTGTCAGTGTGAGTTATGAAAAATATTTAAAAACAATCTAAGTAAATTATGGACTGTGTAATGACAAACTACTGAAGAAATGAAATTATTTTTCTGGATATGACAATTTGAAAAGATGAGTTTTTAGCTTTGCTCTGAATTCAGATATGCTGTCGATATTTCGCAAATATGAAGGGAGTTTGTTCCAAGCTGTTGGGCCTGCCACTGCAAAAGCCCGGTCTCCGAAATTGGTGTTGGGATTGCGCGTAGGTACTGAGAGTCTACCTATGGCTGTTGAAGATGCTGATCGAAGGGTTGCTTGCCTGGTATTGACATCGTTTTGAATGCACAGTTCCGACAGGTAAGGCGGCGCCATGTCGTGTGTTGCTTTAAAAACCATCCAGCAGAGTTTGAATTGGATTCTCTCAGGACACTTAAGCTAATGAAGATTACGCAGATGTTGGGAAATGTGAGAATATTTGGAAACGCCGGTTATCAGTCTTGCTGCAGCATTGAAAACTGACTGAAGTCTGTCAGTGTAAATTTTAGGGAGATTTGCATATATGCCATTGCAATAGTCCAGTCGTGATACGACATAAGAGTTTACCAGCATCTTTGTGGCCTTAGTCGGAATATTTCTCCTTATTGATTTGATTTGGCGCAGGTGAAAAAAACCTGCGCTTACTGTTTTATTAATTTGGGATTTAAGAGAAAGATCTTGGTTTAGATGTACACCTAGGAGTTTAACACCATTTTTAGGGATAATGCCAAAATATGCCAAAATAATAGAATTTTAGCTCATTCTAATCTTTGTTCTGAAGTAATACCAAATCACTTCCATCCACAATCCACATGGGAGTGCCGAGGGTTCGGCATCTCGGAAATCGGATCATAATTATATTCCGTTTTGCAACCAACGGTAATAATAAACTTTACATTGCTAAACTAAAATCATGAGAAAGTCTGAATTATATTTAGTAAAAAACACTTTCTTCAAAATAGAAAATTGCAGAACCTCGAAAAACCACGAAATCCGACCTTTTTTTAAAATAGGTTATTCACCCTAAAGGGAGCGCTTTATGCCGACTTTATTCGTTACGATTAACCATAATAACTTTAAAAAAATAAATACACATTTCATTTACCTACTCACATAGAGTTTACTAATTAAAGACGGCCTCCGTGGTCGAGGGATAATCTCTCAACTAACATTCCGAAGGTCACGAGTTCAGATCCTGGCGTGCTCAAATAAATTTTATTAGAATAATATGTTTTATTTCTGAATTAAATAATTAAAAATAATATTTAGTACATTGCGATACGTTCCAGAGTGGAAGATACCCTCAGCATCACCCTGACGTAAAAGAACCATTCAAAATTTAAACGTTGCCTGAAATGGCTTTAGCCGTGTTTGGTGACCAGATTTGAATATCCATGTACTTCCCCACCTTCCTCCTCCCCATCTCATTCCCATCCCCACTCATTCCCCTCACCGTCAATCTTTAAACATACCCCAATTAGGGACGCCGTAGTCTCACTGACTCCAGACTGAAGCAGTTGGGAATATCTATTGTGAAAAAAGAAACATTTGGTGAATTTTTTATTATTTTTATAGATATACGAAAGAAATCCTCTTAAATGTATATTATATTATAGGTTACATTATTACAGACAGACACACATCCTAAATTAGTATTTTTGATTAATTATTGATGCTTTAGAGATATCCCATGAGTGACAATGAAAACTATTTACTTTCGCGCTCTATGTGAAACTCTCCGCCCTAGGTCCCCTATAAACACTTCCTATACTATCTATAACAGTATCTACAGTGTACTACATGTACATGACCCGGTGCGGGCTGTTGTCTGTATAATTAAATTTCGGGGAAAACGTAGAGCAGGATTATTATGAAAGTTTGTTGTGTTTTTGGTTTAATTTTGGTTCGGCTTTGGCGCCGGTCAACCTGCGCTGTGCAATACATGTATTAAACAATTTATTACTTTTCAGAATTAAAATATTAATTTTCCTCTCACAAAAATATGACGAAAAATTTCTATTTTGTGCTCGATAAATAAATAAGACGAGTATTAATAAAAACAAACATATTACGGGAATCGAATTTGAATAGTTTTCTGACTCAAAATTAAATGCAACTGATTTTCTTAATTGGTACCTTAATAAAAAAAATCGTGCAATGTTCAACAAAGATTTTATTTGGTGTGTAGGTTTCGCACGAGAGTTCCAACTATTCTCAATCGTCTGGAGTCAGTGAGACTATGGCATCCCCAATTGGATTAGGTATGTTGTGAAGCTGAATGTAGTTGGGAGGGGAAGGAGATCGGAAAGAGGAAGGCGAAGAAGTACTGGCAACCTTTCGATTTTGAATGGTGGTCTTTCACCAGGGTGCTACTGAAATTGTACGATTTTTACCACCCTGAATCGTGCTGCATATATAGGTACATAATATTACTTACATACTATTATTAATAAAGTATTGTGAAATAACACAAATTAATTTAAAAATATTACTTGCGGAATTTAAACCCGTGACCTCCGGATGCGTAGCCAAGAATCGTAACCATTCAACGACGAAGGTCGTCAAATATAATACATGATAAAAAAAAGCTCGAGCCGAGCCACAAATTGTGAGAAGTAAAGGAGCAACCCCAAGTGGCGTTTGCTCAAGACCTTTTTTCTCATATGCTTACTGTGTACGTAACATAACATTTCAAAGTGATTACTACTTTTAAAAACCTTTAAAAATAAACCATGTAACCAGGATTACGAAGATAGACCAAAGGAACTCAAATTACCAACATTTAAAGAAATGAGAGAAAGGGGTGACTTGAATGAGACTTACAAAATTTTCTGGATAATATAGTTGCCCTGGTTCTCAAGATTTCTTCACCACTACATGAGGACTCTAATGACTCTAAAAATTAATCAAACATCAATCCTAGCATTCAATCCTAGGTAAGCGTAGAAGAAACTTTCACAAAATATATTATTATCGATACTACAAATTTAAAGCTCGATTTGGTTCTCATTTCGAAAGAAGAAAGGATTTGCTTTTAACTACTGGAGTGTTTTTGGCCATATTTTGGCAAGTTTGCAAACTCCCTCGAGCGTTCGCTGCCCAAAATGTAGCCAATTTGAAGAGATGTTTTTACACATTCATTGGAATTATTTCAAAAGTTCTCGCGCGTTGTTACTACATTTAATCACAAAAGATAACTTAGTATTTTCACTTTTCAATTAGATAATTATGTTATAGATAACTAAGCTATTAACGCAAATTATTGAAATATTGAATTGAAAACTTCTTTAGCACCGTTGTGATTTAAAACTCGGTGAAACGAAACATAGCTACTAGTAAAAAGTGACAAACAAATACAACCATAGGATTTAGTCTGCGAGAGAATGAGTTAGTATAATCGGTCTCCTCTTTGTGCGGTGCTTCGTAGCCTCCCCACTTTTGTCTTCTTTAGTTTTCTGGAGGTTTCACTTCTACCGCTTGTGAATTGCTCGTTTATTTTTTCTTACAAATCATTGATCATGTGTTACGCAATGACGTTACATACTATATTAGACGAGGGGTAGAAATCTCAAAGTGGGAAGACAATCGCAAGACAATTGTACCGGTCTCGATATCTAGTACTTTAGTACTAAACTGCTACGCGTCGAGTAAGGTTGCGTCTTACCAGTACTTACCAGTAAGTAGATTGCATTTTAAAAAGTGTCAAAATGCCCTCCTGTGTGATGAGAAAATGTTTCAATTACACTGCAAATAATAGTAAAGGCGAAGGAATAACACTTCATTTGTAAGTACACGCAAATTACTTAATATTATCGATTATTTTATTATAAATATTACAATTAATTTTCATGTTTCCCGCTCGCGGTTTTACACGTCATTACGAGACAGAGAACGTTGCATCAAAAAGTAACGAGCATAACAAAGACAACCTGCTAACAGTAGGTCGGTTCACATAGCGTCCCGCACAAGTTTTCTTCTATTGGGAAAGATGGGGTAAAACGTACACAGGGTAAATCGTTAATTAATTTAATTATGTATGAATTGTCATAACTCATAACGCTCGAACCGAGCTTCCTTGCTGACAATGACAAGACACTATAATTTAATATACCTAAACACGCTAGTTTTGTTAAGCTCTATTAATAATTAAAATTTACGCTGTGACTTTATAAACGTAAAATGACAATTAATTCAATATAAATTTATTATGACTTATCAAATATGAATTTTAGGTTTCCCCGTGATCAACTACGACGACAGAAATGGACCACTGTTGTTCGCATTCAAAGATGCGAACATGATTGGACACCTTCGCTTTACAGCACAATATGTTCAGTTCATTTCAATAAAGACGATTTACATACCACGGTCAAAGGAAAGCGTTTTATAATGTCGTTGATGAAAATTGTAAATAGATTTGTATACTCATTTGAACCTATGACCTGTACTGTATAATAAAATATGTTTTTAACAATACTACTATAATAGTACCAATATTGTATTACTAATGATAACTCATATAATTATAATAAAAAATATTTGCCCGTGTGTCTTGTTTTACCCGCCTTTACCCTCCCCTGTGCGTAGTGTAACCGAGTGAGAGTATCTTGTTATCTCAGTCACACCCGTGATGTGAAAGCAGTATTCAGCGAAGAAATTAATACGCCGCCCGCTAATGTATCCGTGCCATTCATACACACACATTATTTGATTGTCTATCTTTATCACACAGGAATAAACTTTTGAATTAAAGAAATTATTGAAAATCGCTGAAAACAAAAGAGTGTTCCTTACTTTCCACATTATATTGTGAGTATGTGAGACTATAACGAGTCTATTTATTTTATATAACGTCATTGGTGTTACGTGCAAAAAAATGCATGATCGAGTTTAAATTTATCAACTAGGCTGTAGAAAACATTGTGTAGGTACACAAATGCGCGATTGAGTATAAATTTATCAACTAGGCTGTAGAAAACATTGTGTAGGTACACAAATGCGCGATTGAGTATAAATTTATCAACTAGGCTGTAGAAAACATTGTGTAGGTACACAAATGCGCGATTGAGTATAAATTTATCAACTAGGCTGTAGAAAACATTGTGTAGGTACACAAATGCGCGATTGAGTATAAATTTATCAACTAGGCTGTAGAAAACATTGTGTAGGTACACAAATGCGCGATTGAGTATAAATTTATCAACTAGGCTGTAGAAAACATTGTGTAGGTACACAAATGCGCGATTGAGTATAAATTTATCAACTAGGCTGTAGAAAACATTGTGTAGGTACACAAATGCGCGATTGAGTTTAAATTTATCAACTAGGCTGTAGAAAACATTGTGTAGGTACACAAATGCGCGATTGAGTATAAATTTATCAACTAAGACTAGGTTATGAACAGCATATAGAAATCAAACTATTAAATATTACGAGGTGTTGACGGCAATCGGCCTTGTAAGCCTGAACAGCTGTAACAAAAATAAAAACTAAAATACTTGCTGAACTTGATAATAACATTGGAACCTTTATCGGATAACCAACATCTCTGCCATAGGTCTAGGTCTAGGTCTTGGAGGCGGATGACCAGGACACACTGCACCCCAGATTCCTACCCACCCTTTAAACCCCTTTCCTTCCCAGAACTGTCCTCTCTTTTCTTTCCTTAAAAACCCTCTACACAGCATCCCCAAAGATGACATAGGCCCTGAGGGAAATGATTTTCCTCAGGGCCTCCTGTGTGGAGCTCACGTAAAAAAAAACATAATTAAACCCAGCAAACTTATTTTGTGGCACCATTTTGATTTAAATTAATAAAATACTTAGTTTTTACCTACCACTTTTATTGTTTACAAAAACAACATGTTTCGTGAGCAACGCTCACTTCTTCAGGGTTTAAACAAGTATCAATAACAAACCCTAAAGAAGTGAGCGTTGCTCACGAAACATGTTGTTTTGTAAACAATAAAAGTGGTAAAAATCTAAGTATTTTATTAATTTAATTTTTTTTTAAATGTAATGGAGTTCTACGAATTATACACAAAAACAATTAATGAACTATGCGCTGTTTATATTATATGTCTCGTATTAAAATTCGTAGATTTAATTTTTTAATGAGAGCGGGAAATTTCAATTTATTTCAACTATTATTAATATTAATATATTAGCGAACGTTATTGAAAAATTAGAATCTGAAATCCATATGAAACATTTCCTAACAGGCCCCATCTGCCCCATTACCCTTCCGGCTCCACCGCAGCTTGACACGCCGAGCTGAGACGGATATCTTCCCTCGCCATTAGACACCTAATTGCAGGAAATCCGACTACAGCTTGACACATTACAGATTAAGACCATTATAAATAAGCAGACTACATTCCCGTTAATTGCCTACTTAACATATTTGAATTAATGATTATTATTAATATCGTGTTCGTATTTGGTTTGGTCAATTTTGACGGTAGGTTGAGGCTTTCAAAGACTGTTTGAGAAGGTTTTCTTTTCTAATGATTATTTATTATAATTGTAGCTACCTACTGGCAATTACCCACCTACCTTCTTAAATTAAATTAAATTCAAGTTTTGAAACATGAAACAAAATAAATCTATGAAAACGTTATTTATTTATTTATTTATTTATTAAATTACGGACAACAGTCCATTAAAAACATAATAATAACACGATTAAAAAAACAGAGATTACAGTGAAGGGAGAGCACATAAAAATTAATAGCAATGACAATATAAAATATAAAAAGTACATATTATACAGACACTACAAGTCAAAGCATGAAGAAGCATTTAAATATTGCGTATCGACTGCCGAAAGTCATTTAGTTTTACACCAAAAAATTCAATGCTTTGACTTGCATTGACAAGTCTCGACATTCTGGATAAGGGAGAATGGTATCCGTAATTAGTAGAATATTGATTGAGAATTGCGTCTCTGTACGAGGGAAGCGTTGCGTGTGTTAGGGTGAACGGTGGTTTTACGGGGTGGTTTGACATCACAAAAGGTGTCAAGCAAGGCTGCGTAATGTCACCATGGTTATTCAATCTATACATGGATAATTGTATGCAAGAATTGAAAGAGGTGGGATTGGGCGCGAAATTGGGTAATCTAAAAGTATGTTGCCTGTTGTATGCTGATGATGCGGTGCTGATTTCTAACACTATGGAAGATCTACAGTCTCTCGTATCTAAGATGAATGAAGTATGTATGAAGAATGAGTTAATGATGAATGTAAGTAAGTCTAAAGTCATGGTGTTTGAAAGAGAGAGTACGAAAACAGTATGCAACATAGTTGTGAATGATGAATACTTGGAGCAGGTGGATGAGTTTGTGTATCTGGGTAGTATGTTTACGAGAGATGGGAAGGCTGATAGAGATATTGAAAGAAGGGTGAATGCCGGTAACTCCATTAATGGTGGACTGAATGCCGTTGGCGCTAATAAAAAACTGTCAAAAGAAGCGAAGCTAGCAGTCCACAATGGAGTCCTGGTACCTACCCTGATGTATGGCAGTGAGGCATGGAACTGGCAGAGGAAGGACGAAAGTAAGCTGAATGCTGTTGAAATGAGATCCCTGAGACGTATGTGTGGTAAAACAATGTATGATCGTGTGAGAAATGTGGATATCCGCAAAGAATGTAAGGCTGATGTAAGCATAATGAGTAAGATTAAGAAAGGGACCCTCAGATGGTTTGGGCATGTAGAGCGAATGAACGAAGAAAGTAGTGTAAGAAGAATATACGACGCGAATGTAAATGGTAGAAGAAGTCGGGGACGCCCGAGGAAGACGTGGCACGATCAAGTGAATCAAATACTTGAGTCGGGCCATGTCAAAAGTCAGAACAATAGAAGAGAATGTATGAGACGATGTATGAATGTGAGTGAGGCAAAGAGTGTGTGCCAAGACCGAGTTGTTTGGCGGCCCGTCCTCTCTGCCTACCCTTGCGGGGAAACGGCGTGATGGTTAGTTAGTTAGTTAGTTAGTTTTGATTGAGAAACAGCAATTCACTATTTCGAAGCATACGGGAAGGGATGTTAAACTGGATGAGTTGTAACAATGCAGGTGTATCAGTAATAGATATGATTTTTTCACTCATATTTTTCTGCTATTTGAGCCCAAATTATTTAATTTAATTTTAGTTTAGTCTAAGGACGGGTTGTTTAAAAAATTTGAAAAATTCATCAAATATTTGAAGTAAGTTTTCACATTTGGTCAAAGTTCCATTAAAGTTTTGTAATTATTTCAGTATTAATCATTTCAGTATTATTAACACAACGGAGGGGGGGGGGGGGGCGGAATCGGATAGGGGGGGACAGCATAATTTACCACAACGGAGGGGCAGAATGGGAAACGGTGGGACGGCAAATTTACCACGACGGAGGGGGCCCCGTCTTATCCTATCCCATTACGCCCCTCCCCTGACGAAACTTTATATGAATATGTCAAAACCTTGCCGCCGACTCCTAACGTCATTCAGGGACCCCCAAATCAATTTTTATTTTCCACGGCTCCCTGGATGATCCTGGGGACCCCTGGGATCCGTACGGACCACTTTGGGAACCTCTGACCTAGCTAATTCGCACCCCATGAATTCGGGCATCCCTGCTAAGTCTCAAAACGTAGCGAAGCATGTGAGATGACCTATGGCAGAGGTAATAATTATAATAAAAATAATATAAATACTATAATTTACGTTTCAATTTTGAAACTGATATTTAAATTCAAGCAAATTAGATTTAATTGAACCAGAGTTACGCAGGACACCCAGAAAGATGAATTTAATATTTTTATAATGTCTGCATAAATTATAAGTGACAAAATGAGTAGCTAAAAGTATGAAAGTTATTTTATAAATTTGGAAATACTCAAGCGATTTTCTCAAAGTTAAACACAATAATGCTAAAAAATACTGGATTTCTCTCAAGTCTAGAAACTCGCCATCATAATAATAAAATATACCATGTACCCAATCATGTACCTTTATCATTTCACGTCAGCAAAGCCACGATTTATAAACCGGCACTCGACATTCATTTTGACTGTAACCGGTAAAATACCAGATACAACGTTGATTGATGCACTGCATCCGGAAAATGGAACTATGGTACATATTTCCAGGAAAATGGTACATATTTACAATTGGGAAATGTTGTTTGACAGAAGGATATTGGGAAGAGTAATGACAGTACAATAAGAGCGCGGTAACAGGTTCCAACACTGTTTCTATACTGCCTTAACTAAATCCATTCCCATTAAAGTTTCGATGTTTATTGTCGTCTCTCATCATGGCTGTTCTCAGTATTTTCCGAATTGACTGAATTTAAAAAAATAACTAGTTAAAACCCCGAATACTACTATAGAATTTGTTTCCGCGATTTTTGGGCGTAGAGAAAGTGATATTTATTTAAGAGAAATGAAAGTGATATTTATTTGTGTAGCGGCTACTTAACCCGCTCTGCGAAATTTACCGCAGCGCCACTGACCTCCACAGAATTCGCTGGAAGATAAGGCATACCTACCTTAGCGTAGTAGTAACTGGCGCATCGTAAATAATCCGCCACCTACGCGAAAGAGCTAGAACGTCTGGCTGTACCTAACAAGTGCCCGCAGAAAGTTCGAGCGATTCCTCACCTTTGCGTGAATTCACCGCATTACCTACTGCGAGACTAATTACTTGCCACGGGTATATAAGCCGCGCTCGCTTGCTCGGAGCCAGTCAGTAATTACTTTCCATTCATCGGCCGAACAACACAGTCCGAGCAGTGCAGTAACTGCGCCCGGCACGGGCCCGCGCAGTTAGCAGTGAACAATTTATCCAGCGTGACCCAGGAACATTCCAGCACCTTCGAGGAACTTCTCCAACTAGATGGGAACGAGATGGCAATCAACATCCTGCAACGAGCAGCAATAACAACCGGCAACGCGCCATCATCCAGCATCCTGCAACGAGCAGCAACCAGCACCTGGCAACGCGCCAGCATCCTCATCGCCTCACAAGGTTCCTTCCTGCGTCACGTGTGTGCTCCGACTCACTGGACACACAGCCGCCATATCCCGTCAACACGACGTCGATCGACCGCCTGGACCAAGGTCACGTCTACACCGCCACGGTGTAGGGCAACACGCCGGCTTCCTGAAGACCTGTGATCTTCACCGCCGTAGTGTCCTGACCTTCATCTTCACATCATCGCGCAGCAGCATCACTACTGTCACTCCGCTCCCGCTCCGCATCGACCTCCGCTACGTAGCTACAATAAAGACTGACTCACACATCGACTGACGCCTTTCATTTCTCTCGTTCCGTCTCCCGCTCCCTCATTTGTTTTTATGTCATGTTTGTACCCACACAGCATAGGGTTAAAATAAAAAAAAAATACTTACACTAAACACCAACCGTCCAATAACAGTGTACTTAAAACTACAAGCAAGAATAAAACAAGTATGTAAAACAATAATAAAATATCTTGCAATCTTAATAGATAAAATTGTTAAACGGAAAGATCATATCAATCTCACTGTGGAAAGAATAAGAAAACTTGTCTATGTCTTCTATAACATACGAAATATTTTAAACAAGTAAACTATCAAAATTGTCTATTATGGATTAATTCAGTCCTTATTACAGTACGGCATTATTGGGTGGGGAGGGGCCTTTAAGGCTTCCTTACAGCCCATAATTATAATTCAAAGAATAATTATCAAAATCATCCTTAGGAAACCATACGACTTCGCTACTATAGAGTTATTTCGGTTATTTAATGTACCATCTATCACAGATTGTATAAGAGGCACGCCTTATATCAAATTTATAAAGAATATTTTATTAAAAAAATTCACCCCTCAGATAGCATTAGCAAAAGATTTAAAACTAATGGCTTAATGGCAATCCCTTTGCTTAGAACGACCACCAAGTCTCAAGCACCACTGTTTGTATTTAGGTGTGCGATGGTACAATATATTATTGTCCAAAAACAAAATTAGTATAACAGAAACACCGAACTATGAATTATTTAAAAAACAAATTAAGTCCCTGGAATTGGATCATTATATATTGTACCCTTAATGTAATTTACCCTTATTTAAACTGTAATATTTAATATTTAAAAAAAAGGTATTATTATTGTACTTATATAACTATTTTTTTCTAAATTGTGTACCTATCTAAGATATTTATTTCATAAGTTCTTTGATAATTGTTTACACATTTCATCAGAACATTATTATTATTTTTTTGCATGTAAAATATTCCTCCCATAAACACTAGCTCCTAGAGCTCAACTTATGGAGTAGTAGAATAAAATATGAAATATTTTATAACCTTGCATATATAATCATTTGTAATGTATAAACAAAAATCTTGAAATAAATGTAAATAAAAAAAAAATAACAGAAATGAGACAATTAAGTTTGGGTCAAGTGAAGTCCGGTGAAGTTAAGTGAAAACAAGAGATTTGAGAAATTTCTTAAAGTTCTGGGGGCCATCGATAAATATATCCGTGTCAAGGCACTACATTCGATGTTATATTATATAGTCGACTAATTCGCACTAGAGGTTGGAAGAAGGTTAATTAATTGGAAAGGAATATGAAAAGCTTCGGGGCTTCTTAAAACCATCTTAGTAGATCGACGGTGATTAACGTTAATTTTGATTATACCCAAGAGCGGAAATTCTACAACGTGGTTATTTTGAAAAGAAATTTGATCGATTGATACGATCCTTATTTTGTGAATCGCGGTATTTGATTCCAAACTGCAATGCCGAACTCTCTTAACGATCTCTTATAAATATTCAAAAATAGCGAGCACATTTTGACAATTGGTTTCAAAAATAGCTTTCGTGACCTTTGCTCGTACTTATTATAAAATTTAGATGCTAACAGCCGTTGTGTCCAACCTATGCTCAGCCGAGATCTCCGCTCAGCCCTGCTCAAATGCCCAAATACGCTGTGTCGAAACACAATGATCGTCCCACCACACTCAAATGTAAGGAAGGTAGCCGGGTGGATTAAAGTTGCTAAGGAAGACCTACTTATAAAAACTGACAACAGAGCGAAAACAATCGAGCTGTCAATGTCAATTAATTATCTGTCATCAGTTCACTCTTTTGTCGGCTTTTTTATTTGGTTTTTCAATTTGAAATATGAATCCTATATTGAATATAGTGATTATGGTTGAATGGGCAGATATGCTTGACGATAATATATATATATTGGATTATATAGGCGGCGGCAAGATGCCGATATAAATTTTATGGAAGTATTAAATGACGGCGATTTTTATAACCGCTTTAGGATGACAAAAGCGTGTTTTTTTATATGTTTTGAGCCAAGTAGAAGATAATTTAACTTACGCAAGCGAAAGGTAAAGTTTTGACTTATTCGAGTGTCATTTTTGTAATAATATGTGGAATATAATTAGCACTTGTCGAGGACAATGTCATTCCAAGCAGCTTCTTTTGATTTTACAAGCGTAGCGTAGTTTGGGCCACCTGTCGCTTTCGACAAAATGACCTGCGACGAGGTAACTAGGTCTACAAGTCTCATTTTTTCGTTTGGCGTAAAATTTTTCGAACGCTTCGCCTTGTCCATTTTGAATACAAAATTTCAACTGATTCTAATGTCAAACTTCAAACGCACGTAAACAAAAAAGTAAGTCAATTAACACCTTATTTTTAACATATTAAATACGTTTGTTTTAAAAATGTAAAATGTCGGTTTATGTATTACACTATTTAAAATAAAATATCTGTATTAATAATAAATAAAATTAATTAACGTTTCGGTATTAATTTAACATGTAAAGTTGCTAACTTGACGTCATTTTTTGGTGTACGAAAGCAAATGGGGCTACACACCGAGCGCTACGATCAAGTTGTTGGACACAGCTAAAATGGAGCATTTTTCTAACATACCTTAGCTTAGCAGCGCAAGGCGCTAGGCTCAGCTTCACTCGGATTAATCATCCGAAAATGTTGGACACAACGGCTGTAAGTCTGGGTTTCTATGTAAGCTGAGTAGGCTTCTCGTTGTTTAGAACTAGCCCACTTTCTTTACCATCCCTATCTAAATATCATAATCTTCTATGAAAAAGAGTGGCTCTTAGTAACTAGTTAACTCTGGTGTGTGGTTAGGGTACGTTGGGTTCCCGTCCTGGACCCTTTCGGGGCTTATATGCAAATTCGCACCCAATCAACCTTGTCAGACTTAAAGACTTACGCACATCACATAAACTCGGTACGATTATATTCCACCACACGCACCATTTACAAAGCATTTTCTCCGCCCGATATAATGAAACGGCTATAAAATGGTATTTAATTCTGTGTTAATTCGCTTAAGTGCTGAAAACAGCGCTTTTTATTCAACTTTGTTAAGACTACCCCGCGGGTAATGTTGCACGGATTTTCAATAGCGTTGTGGGAAGGTATTATTACATGTTCTTAATAGCAGTTATATTGTTATTAGGTTAAAGAAAATAAAGGATTTATTTTCCGCGGCAGCGCGTAAAAGAGTGATATAAAAATCACATGTGAAGTGTACAAAGCCACCATAACTATCAGTCTTGTTGTAATATTGATTTTAAGTGACATTGATCTTAAATAGACAACTTTACAGTTGTTGTAAGCTACGTTGCATAATAAAATCACCATAAGCAACTCCATTATTCCTCCAAAATATTATTCAAATAAAAGTACATCCTGCTACAAGGAAATTCGCAGACATAACAAAAGGATTAGTTCGTGTTTTCCTCAAGATCGTTGTATGATCGAGACATTCTAGACATAGGATTAAAATATCCAGCAAAAAAATTGGTCCAAAATATGTTAAGGTTTCTGGTAGATTTGGGCCTGGCGTATAACTTGATTTGATTGACTAGGTTACTACCTACTCGATTACTCACAATTTTTTAAAGCCTTAAGAGGTCATCTATGTTTCGTCTTTTAACTAGACTCTCTAATAAGTCTTTGTTCATACCCGTCTAGGAGATGGTAGAGTATATATACAAATGTATGAAGTGCGCTGTCGGAAATTTCGGGTCTGCACCATTTTTTAAAATTTTATTTTACCTCCAAACAGGAGGCCGTGAGGAAAAAAGTTTCCTTACAGCCTGTCATCTTTGAGGATGCTGTGTAGAGGGTCATTTAAAAAAGAAAGGAGGGAAGTTTTGGGAAGGAAAGGGATAGGTGGGAAACTGGAGTCAGTGTGACCAGGAGTAACGGATGTATTAATCTATCCCTCCCACTGCGACGGAAGACGATGGATCGAAAGAGTTCGGCCAGTCAAAAGGTTTCCATCAACCAGTCTCTCCTAATCCGGCCTGCCACAAAGCAGATGAGCAAACGCATCCGCCACCAAAACCTAGATAAACCTCACACCTAGAACCCACTTGGGGTGATCTATGGCAGAGGTCAGATATGTTTTAAAATTTTCACGGCCAAAAGTATTTTCGTTATTTGTTTTTGGGGTGTTATGCCGTGTTGCGCTACCTCCTTCTTTAGCCAACGTTTCGGACATAGTTGCAGTGTCCATCATCAGGGCAGATCCCGTAGATGTGAGATGTGAGCTCACGGATCTGCCCTGATGATAGACACTGCAACGATGTCCGAAACGTTGGCTAAAGAAGAGGTAGCACAACACGGCATAACACGCCAAAAACAAATAACGAATATGGCAGAGGTGTTGGTTATCCAGTAAATGCTTCCCGAGGCGGGGCGGGAACACCGCGATGGAATCCATAAAATTGAGTTTATGTTAAAATGAAAATAATGAAAAAAATCTATGTTTTTATTAATTCACATAAATTGGATCTATTTTAACTAACTAACCATCACGCTGTTTCTCAGCACGACGTGGACCGACGAACAACTCGGTCTTGGCACACATCCCTTGCCTCATTCAGGTTCACACATCGTTTCATGCATATTCCTCTATTATTCTAACTCTTGACATGGCCCTACTCAAGTATCTGATTTACTGATCGCTCTTTGAATATTAGGAACACATTCAAAATAAATACTGTTAATTGATAATAGGCCACTTGCATGGATTTCATAACGACTTGGAAAAAATCATGTGGATAGATCTTTTTACTAAGATTAAGAAAATGTTAGTAAAATTGTTTAGAAATGTACAGTTGTTTTTATTTTTAAATAAATAAATCCATTATTTGGGCTCATGACGTCACTACATGAAAATGTCCCGTCTCCGAAAATGTTCCTATTAATTTTAAAAAATTCCACACTGATTTCTTTTTTTTGTATGGCATCACTTTGATTTCAGGCGAATTTTTGAATTCGTTCACTAGATTTATTGTTTGTTCTCTGCGAACTTATCATTTGATTTCACTTTTTGACAGATGTTCTGAAGAGAACCCCGTACATTTTAGATGTACGGGGTTCTCTTCAGAACGTGAAGAAGATGTTGGTACGTGTTTTAGAGGTATAATGATTATGGTGCTGATTTTAACAAAATAAAATTTTATAATATTCTTATTATTATTATAATTTACAAGCATAAGTATATTACATTGAATTTAGTAATATATACGCTGTACAATATAATGATTTATGATCAACAAGATGGATCAAGGAAAAAAATATTTATGAGATGTAATATTTTTGGTATGCCTCGTTATTCTCCTGTGCCATTCGTGTGGAAAACGTTCTTTTTTTTAATGATTTTCGGCTATGTAATTATCGTTTTTTTACACCTATAAAATTATGTCTCGTATTTCCGGTTTATAAAAAATGGTCTGATTTTTCGGAATGAAATTTTCAAAAAATCCCCAGGGTTTCAAAAATACGATAAAAAATAATAAAAAAATACAGAATGTCTTAGAATATTTGCCTAAACCGGAAAAAAAATTTAAAAAATGTGATGCAAGTGGCCTATTGTTTCAGTTCAGGAGCGAAACAAATGTAATGCGAATGTATAAATTTGTAAATAATAAAGTCTTAGCTAGGACTCACACCTCTCCAAATAGATATAAAATGATTTGAATGTTTAGGTTAAAACTAAAATAATTAGTTGGAAGAATTTTACATAGATATCAGTAGATGCAAATTTCCATTCTGCCAGGGAGGTAACGTTATAAAAACCTCGTTTTTAGGTTTTAATATTCTTCTCTTCGCTATAGCTTCCTAACAAGTAAACATAAACTCCTTGGTCTGTCTTGTGTAGTTTCGATCTCCTGATATTCACAATGTAATTGGTAATAGAGCAAATAAAATTACGAGTCCTTTTAAAGTTTTCTAAAGATGCGTTATTATTTACAAGTTCCTTCCTCCAGAATTTTACAGCGAAGTTAGAAACAAGTTAATTTCGTAAACAAACAAATACTTTTATGTAAGTTATTAAAACGCGTGCTTTAAGGCTATGCTAATCCTGTTATTAAAATCTGCTATTAAAATACGAGACAGTTAATAACTGACACCAATAAAAGATTGCATACAACAATTAATCCGCGAAACATATATTTCTTCCAAACAAAGGCTTCCTTATTAATAAATACGAGACACAACTCCATTAAACACGGTGCGTAATTACTTTATGGAACGCTGAAATAATATTTAGTCATACCCGGGAAAACAATTTCCATGAAAATTTTTCCTATTTCATAAAATTCAAGAAAAGCACAGTGTGCAAATTTTTAAAATGGTTTTATTATTTTTTATCTTAATTTTTGCGTAACCTTCAAAATTTTTTATTAGCGCCCTTGAGGTGATTTTTCAGTGGTATAAAAAGCATCGAAATATTATTATTGAGATTGTACGTTTTATACAATATCCAATGCAGATAGAATCAAATGTATAATTATACTAAAGAAATTCACTCTAAAAAAAGTTCGATAAAAAAATATATTAAAAATATCGGGTGCAGTTCACACGCGGTAGAAGTGAAACTTCACCCAATAGGGGCACAACCAATAGGGGCCTTGAAAAGTGAGTTCATAATCAAAGCGGCCAATGAGCGCAGCTTGACGCTTCGTAGGTACTGTAAGTAGGTAAGGTTTCATTATGTCTCATTCTCTCGCAGGCTAAATCATATAGATATATGTGTTTGTCTCTTTTTAGTGTCATTTCCGTTTCATTGAGTTTCAAATCATAACGGTGCTAATGAAGTTTCACTTAAGCACATTAATTTCGCACGTCGACAAATATTTAAAACCTTTTATTTATGTACCCATTTTACCAAATCGTAAAAGATGGAATTAGGCAGACAGTTAAACCATCAAAATAAGAAGCGAAAGAAACAAAGTGTGCAGTTCACACGTGGTAGAAGTGAAATTTTCAGAAAGCTAAAGTAGACTAGAGTGGGAAGGCTTCGAAGCACCGGACATAGAGGAGACCGATTATTCTATCTTCTTCTCTCGCAGGCTAAATCCTACAGATGTATGAGTTTGTCTCTTTTTATTGTCGCGTTTTCGTTTCATCGGTTTCAAATCACAACGGTGCTAAAGAAGTTTTCACTTCAAAAATGGTTTTGTTTCTTTGCAATTCAACAATCCTTGAACACCATAATACAAGCTGTGACTAGTTTGGTGACCGAAAACACGTAATAATTACTATTAACGTTATTTGGATGATTTGTATAGCGCCGTTTTTGTGAAACATTGCATGAAAAACATGAAAAAGAAAATAAAACAATTCGAACAATGATAAGTTTGAAGATTTTCACGGCCAAAAGCATTTTCGTTATTTGTTTTTGGGGTGTTATGCCGTGTTGCGCACATCATGCAACACATCTACCGGATCTGCCCTGATGATGGACACTGTAACGAAGTCCGAAACGTTGGCTAAATAAGGAGGTAGCGCAACACGGCATAACACCCCAAAAACAAATAACGAAAAAAATTCGAATAATACTCAAGTGCAACATAAATACACGGATAGGATTCATGAAAGGAGATAAATTTTATGACGATGAAACAAACTATTCACCTACTTCAATATATTTATTTTTATATTCACATTAAATTAATAAGGAACTCAAAAGAAAAAATAATTTACTTTAATAACGAAAAAATCAAGCACCCAGAAATCTCTTACACTCGTATGTCAGGCCGTCCTATTCTATAATATAAAAATGAATCGCTGAATGTGTTGCTAAGCGCATAACTTTCGAACGACTGCACCAAATTGGATAATTCTTTTTTTCGTGTGTTTGTTATTGTCAGGACAAGGTTTTTATAAATTTTCCGGTGAGCTCTGGCATTATGAAATTTGTATAAAAAAATTGCTATTGGTGGCACGCGAGGAAGCGGCTATTGCTATGGAAAGCGGGAGGGAGGGAGAGATGCGGGAGGGGGAGGGGAACCTGGGGGGGGGGGGAGGGGAACTCGTGAGGGGGGTTCGCGGGACGGGGGATGGGGGGGGGGGGGGACTGGGGAGAGGGATGGTGGGGTGACGGAGTGAGAAAGGACACGCAGGGAGAAACAATTTCTTTATTAAATGGAATAGTAACGCTTGCCGGGACCAGCTAGTTATTTTATAAAATTCGGAATGAAAAGAACTGCATTTGAAAATACGTTTAATATAAAAAAATAAATTAGAAAGTATGTTATATTTGTGAAATTATTACCATATGATGACGACTAGAGACCGTGTTATAAACAACGTAAAATACTGAGATAGGCATGAAAAACGTGAAAAAACGCAACAAAAACAACGATTTTTGTTTTTTTATTAGGAAAAATTTAATATAGTTATTGATTTATTTTTTTAAAATATGAAATGAATAATTTTTGTTTTTTATAAATATTTATTTTATTTTTATTTATTTAATTATTTTCATATTACATTTGGTTATAAAATGACGTATTGCCCATCTCACTAGGTGTGAAACGCCTGTGTTGAGATGGCAATTTACAGAGTGGTTATCTAAGATTTTGTAGTAATATTATGAAAATGGCAGGTTAATATAATTTTTTTTTTTTAATATACAATTCAAGTATGTTATAAATATATATAAATAGAAGATTGCAGTAGGTACATGGTTACATATAAACACAGTAGGTATAAAGTAAGGTAAGTTTGTTATTAAATACTTGTGATGGATATGTTTATTTGAGGTGATCAATGATTTTACTTTTAAATGTACTTTTGGCTTGCGTGTTTCTAATTTCAGGAGAGAATTGAAAAGCTTTGTAGCATTATATTTAAAACTTCTTTGCCCATAAGAAGTTTGACAAACTGGGATGTTGAAAGATTTTACATTTGACTCTCTTAAGGCTCTTGTGTTCATTCGTTCTTCAAACATGTGTGTATTTTTAAACTGATGAAGCAAGATATTTTTTGAGTACAATTTTTGCAGGTTCGGAATATTTAGTGTCTTAAAAATAGAATCAGTGCTGGTTCTCAACGGGACTTTTAGAATAACCTTCAAAATTACTTTTTGAATCTTTACTAAAGGCTCTAGGCAAGTATTTGTGGCACTTCCCCAGCTGATAATACCATATTCTAGTGATGATTGTATAAGAGCACAGTAAACTTGTTTCAGTTGTTTTCTATTTAAAATATCTCTAACATTTTTAAAGAAATAGACGAGTTTCCTCAGTTTTGTCGTTAGGTTTGTAACATGTACGTTCCATTTAAGAAGATCATCTATTTGTATACCAAGATATTTAATACTGTGAACTCTACTTATAGAAGGACAGGTACATGGAGTTAATAGGGGGTTACAGCTGTGGAGTTTAAGGCTTTGTTGTGAAGGCAATAGCTTATTTGAAATTCGAAATGTTAGGAATTTAGTTTTGTCTGTATTCAGGGTTAATATGTGATCATTAAGCCAATTTTTAACAATACGAAAGCCATTTTCTGCCGTTTTAAAAACTTCATCCCAAGATTTGGCGTGAAATAGCAAAACCGTATCATCGGCAAAAGTTGTGATTTGTCCACAAATGTGTAGGTTACATAGATCATTAATATAGATTAAGAATAATAAGGGTCCTAGGATGCTACCTTGTGGAACGCCACAAAATGATTTTTGGGAACTACTATAGGTACTGTTTATTTTAACACATTGCGTTCGATCAGTTAGATAACTATGAAATAGTTGAAGAACTGTATCTGATATTCCTATCCTCTTAAGTTTATCTAAAAGTATTTTGTGGTTCACAGTATCAAACGCCTTTGCAAGATCAAGGAAAATTGCTAAACATTTATTTCCTTTGTCAACATTACTTATTATGAAGTCTGTAACGTTAGCGATGGCGTCTGAGGTTGATAAGTTTTGGCGAAAACCAAACTGATTTGCTGATAATGTTTTACTAGAGTCAAGGTAAGTAATCAATTGATTTCTTAGTATTCCTTCAACAATTTTAGAGAGTGCACTTAGAACACAAATTGGTCTGTAATTGGTAATTTCAGTTTTTTTTCCACCTTTAAAAATTGGAGAGATAATACCTTGTTTTAATACATTAGGGAAACAACCTTCAGTGAAGCTCTTACTGATTAAGAATTTGAGGGGAACGGCTATATGAGATTTCAGTGATTTTAGCAGTTTACTTGGTATTTTGTCATGTCCAGGTGAAGTCCTCTCTTTCAGTGAGTCGATTTCTTTGATAATATCCTCCATCGATACATCTTTTAGAGTAAATTTTGCGTAAGTTTCTTCTCGGGGATTATCACCTGGTTGTGGAGTTTTAGTATTACAGTTGATGTTTTCTTTTATTTTACTGGCCAAATTTGATCCGACGTTTGAAAAAAAGGTATTTACATGATCGGCAATAGTCTTCGGGTCCAAGTTAAGATTCACATTCTGACCATCAATTATAAGTTTCTCAATTTGATCTCTGGATTGCCTTGCATGTGTTATCTCTTTAAGAATTTGCCAAATCTTTCTGGAGTCATTATTACATTCAATAATTTTTCTTGAATAGTATTTATTTTTTGCATGTTTGATTAGTTTACTACATATATTTCTATATTTTTTATAAAATGTAGTAAGTAAGTAATTATTTGGATCTTTCCTTATTTGTTTATGGATATTATCTCTTTTCCTGATGCATTTTAGTAATCCAGGTGTAATCCATGGTTTAGTGATTGTATTTTTTTTATTAGGTACCTCTTTCTGGTTGGTGTGTAGATTTATTTGATTTTGAATAAAGTTAGTGAAATAATTCCACGCCATATCATTGTCAGTAATTGAATACAAATTTTCCCATTTTTCGTTTTTTATATTGAAGATAATTGAATCCCAGTCGATTTTATTTTTCACGATAAATATATTTACGGAGTCCTCTTTAGTAGTTTTTTCATTTCCAACTTCCAATATTGTAGAGTAGTGGTCTGTTACTGTGGATTCATATATTATTGTGTTGATAGGTTTTTTCGTTTTACCTATTACATGGTCAATGCAAGAAAGAGTTTCTTCAGTGACTCTAGTAGGTTTGTTTATGTAACTAACAAGACCGTAGTAGCTTATGGCATTGAGGTAATCGTCTTTTTGAGGATGACCATTTTCTAAAATATTAATGTTTGTGTCTCCAATTAAAAACAGATTACTACAGTGTTTTAGTTTATGTAACACAGTTTCAAGTGATGTAAGGAAGTTTGTAATATTGGTTTTAGATGGGGATCTATAAATAGCCAGTATATCAATTATTGACTTAGCTTGTATGTGTAGACAATTGGAATCATTGATTTTGATTTCTTTAGTAGCAGTTTTCAGATTGTTTTTAATGTAAACTACAATTCCATCATTTTGTTTAGTATTATATGAAGTGTTGATGCAATAGTAGCCTTCTATATTTTTTGGCGTATAAGAACTTTTAATCCAACATTCTGTAAGGATCATAATATCAAATTCAATGTTTATTAGTTTTAGGTTTATAAGAAATCCTTCGAAGTTTTTGTTAATGCTTCTTATATTTTGGTGTATTATTTTCAAATTATTTTTAGGCATAGTTTTATGTTTTCTGTGTTGGTAGTAATAGTTTCATTTTCAATTAGGTGGTATGTGAGTTCTTCCAGATTGGTAGCCATTTCAGATATTTTAATTAATTTTGACAATGTTAAAATTAGATTTTACAGTGTTGGTAGATCTCTTTCATGTTTTATATTAATAATTTTTGATTCCGTTGATTTTCTTGTGAAAACTTTTCCATTTTTAAACCAGGTATATTGATAGTTTAATTCCTGGGCTCGCTTTTTAGTTTTCCATAGTAAGTCCTTATTATATGAAGACAACACTTCGCCGATGTATAGGGATTGGCTTATTTTCTTGGTTTGGTTTTTTACTGCAAGAAGGTTGTGTCGTGTTGTAATGCTAGAGTTGTGGAATTTAATGATATTTTTTCTTGGAAAACCTTGACAACCTTTACAACCTTTTTTTCTGTTGTAAGGTTGTGCCTTCTATCTTATCTATTTATGTAAATTGAAAATTAACTTTCCATCATTGATGACAATGTGAGCCATTGTAAGAATAAATGAACTTTGTAATAATATATTTGTACGCACAAAATGTAAGAAAGATACAATCAAGATGTCAGATATCTGAGCACTTTGTAGTGAAAATGCAAACATAAATTTAACGATCGGCACTGAAATCCTCCGTTTGAATAATAAAGTGCCGGAGCAGAGCGGGCGCCCGCCCTCGGCCTGATGTGGGCATAAAAGTGTCGAATTTAGAAGCAATATAATACATTTTACGAATCATTTAAACGGTGTTTTGAAACAGAATCTCTGCGCAAGCAGGAGCGAATTGGGCATTCAACATAACGGCTGTGCTACGAGCAAAGATATTGAAATACAAAAGAGATATGCTATGATGCCTGCGCGACTGTCGGCGGACTACTACCTAATCTGAGCAGTTTGCATATGAAAAGAATTTGTTCATTTCGTTGTTTTTTTGAAGGTGTGCATTAGTATTGGTTAACAATACAGTTTGAATACGGAAATAATTCGTTCATTTAGTTGTAGTGTTTAGACAAACAGTTCTCCAACTCGTCTTGGGTTTAGTTTATTCGTTGATTTAGTTAATTCGTTAATTAGTAAACAATATCCCGGAAGCGCAGTCCCACCCGGTAAAAACTGCGGAGAGCGTCACTTATATTTCAATATTTATTTATTTATCTTGGCTACGAGAAAGTGATATTTTAGCGAAGGAGTTGAAAGTTGAGGCCCAATTGTTTCGCAGAAATTTACATGCAATAAAGTCATCAAATGGTCATTCAGCGCCATTTTATGTTTTTGACAGTTGTAAGATTCTCGTTAAATTCGGATTCATTTCAGATCTTGAACAAATTGTGATAAGCAGAAGAGGACATCTATCATGTTGTTAAACTTTTCAGCTTTTTAAAATTTGATAGAAAGCAATAACACAACTAGAATCTAAATTGATAAAATAAACAAAAAATTCAAAAAAAAAGCGACTTCAAAAAAAAAACTGTTCCAAAACAAAATAATATGCACCAAAAAGCAAAAAAATAATTGCTTTTTCTTCTACGACTTAATAATCAACTTACTTTTTCTACTCATCAATATGTAGGTACGATTGTTATTCTTGGAGTCGGTGTACATACATAGTTATATGTGGTTACAAACCTACCTTGGCTGACACCGACTCCAAAAATAACAATCGTACCTACATATTGATGAGTAGAAAAAGTAAGTGGATAGAAAAGTACGCAATTATTTTTTTTACTTTTTAGTGCATATTATATTGTTTTGGAATAATTTTTATTTTTAAGTCGGTTTTTTTGTTGTTGAAATTTTTGTTTATTTTTAGTGAATCTGAAGTACACTAATTAATTCGTCTGAATATAGGTAGACCTACTAAAAGTGCGCTCCTATAAGACAAACATTACTTGACCATAACGACGTTATGGTAGGTGACTCAAAGATCCGGATAGCCTATAAAAGACTCGGCCGAGTATCGTTAATTTGCTCATCAGAATTGAAGAATTCCGTTACTTTGTCATGGATCCCATAATCAGAACCTTACCAAACTCTCATCAAACTACCCTTAAAGTACATCCTTTCCAATAAAAAATCATCAAAATCGGTTGGCGTGATATTGAGTTATTCGTCCATTTGTCGCGCACATACTTAATGCAAAATTTAATACTTATATTGTTTTCTCATGGATACCATTATCAGAACTGAACCAAATTAAAATGGAACCACACGGTAAGCACCAGCTTTCAAATAAAATAAAATCATCAATATCGGTTCACCCAGTCGAAAGTTCTAAGGTGACAAACATAAAAAAAAAATACAATCGAATTGAGAACCTCCTCCTTTTTTGAAGTCGTTATAAAACAAAATGACGCTGAATAGCCGTTTTTTGATAATATTACATTTGAATTTCTGCGAAACAACTGGGTCATGGTGGGGAATTATAGGAAGGGGGAATTATAGGAATGGGGAATGAGGAATTATAGGAAGAATAGAAATAAATCAAAGGTATATTTGAGGAATTCTAAAATTTCTAGAAAAATGTCTTGTTAACGACAGAGCATTATTTAGCCATTCAAAGGGTTTATATATAGATATATTTTTTAATCTAATTCTGTCATTAACGTAATAAATCAGTGTTTTTCTCTCTTAAGAAAAGACGTTAACAATAAAAGATCTGTTAAAAATCAAACTACGTGACTACAGCCCTCAACCCTCGTGACATACACTCAACCATAACTACGCACAACCATGTAATATATAAAAAAATGTATAATGTATACCATACAATAGATCATTTTAATGTATTGATGAAGACACTTGTGTGTGCACTTCGTTTGAGACTGGAACCTCTTTAATAAAATTGAAAGAATTGATGGCCATAATATTATTTTCCACCATTGTTGAGGTATGTTTGTAAGACCTACAATTATAATAAATGTTTGCAACGTCACCCCATATCTACAGATTTAAAAAATCCCATGTACGAATGTGAAACTAAATCAATGTCAATTTTGTTTAATGTCACATAAAATTTTAATATATAACTCTTCTTCATTTTCTTTCCCCTATTTTATTTCCTGCGGCTTCTGAAAATCTTAATAATTGAAATGTGACGGTGTGCTTTTGTATGGTATTCGAATAAAATCTTTTACTCATCCTAAAGATTTCTCGTCCCACGTAATCATATTACCGTATATTTCAATTACATAAGTTTTCCTTAATCAAGAGAATTTTTAGATAAGTAATGTGTATAAGGGTGTTAGTGAGCGTACTTGACTTACTTAAAACAGTGATTCCAGACATTATTTGGAGTAAAAAATGTAAGCGAAATTTTTGTCTCCAGTGACTTTTAAAAAAAAAATTATGCTTTTTTTTCACTTCAAAACCAAACAAAAATAGCTTTCTTCCGCGTATCATCACTGGCCACTCAGCCGAGTAACAGCCCAACCCCTCAACCCGACCCTATCACTTAAACACCTACAGATTTTTTTATGTTTAAGAAAGAAAAAAAATATATCAAAAATGTCACTGAAAACCTAAATTTTTATTAACATTTTTTACCACAAATAATGTCAGAAATCACTCTTAAAATAAATCAAGGTCATGTAACATCCTGTATATTAATTTAACATTGCTCTTTAGGTATTTATGAACACAATCTGCTACAAATTTTATTAAATGACTAGCTGGTTCCCGGCATGCGTTGCCATGCCACTTAATCAAGAAATTGTATCTCCCTGCGTGTCCTTTCCCATTCGTCCCGTTCCCCTTCCGCCTCCCCTTCCTCTCCCGCGTCCCCTTCCCCTTTTGCGTTCCTACTCCGTCTCCTCCACCTTCCCTCTCCCCATTCTACTCCCCCCCCTTCCACCGTCCCGCGAACCCCCCTCCCTCCCGCATTCCATACTTTCAGTTCCGGTATTTTCAGTTTTCAAATAGCTCGCGTGCCACCTATTGCAATTTTTATACAAATTTCATAATGCCAGAGCTCACCAGTAGTTTTATACAAACCTTGTCCTGACAATAACGAACACACAAAAAAAAAGAATTATCCAATTTGGTGCAGTCGTTCGAAAGTTATGCGCGTACATACATTTCGGCGATTCATTTTTATTTATATAGATATGTAGATAGATAGATAGATTACCTATTACTTAATCCGGACCTGCCGATATCAGGTGAAGGAAGCTTCTCTTACACTTTACGACGGTTCGGGTATTTGATTCAGACAAAGGCGGCGAAATATTACATTGGAACATAAAAATACGAGATTTTAAAGCGATATTTCGATTTTACAATACACATTCGAAACTACAAGAAATACGGAATCCGAGCAGACGATTTGTCTAAAGATTATCATATTTTGCTCAATTTTCAGGGAGAATGAAATATGGAGAATAAAGTATGAGATTGAAAAGAACACTGATTTACTACCGTTGCTATTGGGTAGTTCCATCATATTATTTATGGAACTAGAAATGGAAATCGCTGGAAGAAAGAATTATTTCTGAAATAATTCGTGATTCATCATGTTATGAAATGGAATTTATAATTCGGCAATAGTAATACGACGCCTTGTCTATTTTTTTATACAATTTTCACAGTCTTGTTTTTGGTCAGTCGACAATTCAAACATAGCGCCGATCTGCGTAAAAAAGTTATTAATTTAATGTACAAGCACCTTTAAATAGGCAGAACAAAATAATCATTTTTTATAAGAAAAACTCTCTTTTTATAACTTTGAAGGTTATCCCCATCATTGAAATATATTATCATTGAAGAAGAAGATAATAATAATAATCTAAACGAAAATATGAAAGACAACAAGACACAGAAAAGATAATGGTCGCAACCAGGACTCGAACCCAGATCCTCTCGTCTATCCGGGACGTGCGTTTATCAATTTCGCCATTGCATCCTACTATCAAACCGTCATAATAGCCAATCTCATATTTAAAATTTTAGAATTAACAATATGATCTTCAACTAATTTATTTTCCATATCATAGGCAACTACCATTTTTATTGGAAACAATCATTCTAAGAATTGGTTTGTTACCTGAATATATATCCGATTTTATTTATATGGAACTATTTAATTCTTTATTAAATATTAAAAATACTAATATTTAAAATGGCGGAATTGGTAAACGCACGTCCCGGGTAGACGAGAGGTTCTGGGTTCGAGTCCCAGTTGCGACCATTATCTTTTTCTGTTTTTCTGTGTCTTGTTCTCTTTCGTATTTTCGTTTAGATTATTATAATTATCTTCTTCTTCAATGCCGCACTTATAGAACAAAATATTTTTACAAAAATATTATCACTAATATGATTCAAATTAGCTTTTTTTACTATAGTTTCATATACAGGAGGTCCTGAAGAAAATAATTCCCCTCAGGGCCTATCTCATCTTTGGGGATGCTGTGTGTTGAGGGTCTTTTTAGGAATGGAAAGAGAGTATGTTCTGGGAAGGAAAAAGGTATTAGGGGTGGGTAGGAATCCGGGGTCAGTGTGTTCAGGAGTGACGAATGATTCCATTCTTCCCACTACGGTGCAAGGTGATGTTCTGAGAGAGCCCTGCTGGAGGAGTTAAAAGGTTTCCCTCAACAAGTCTCTAAAATGTACAATCAGACAAAATGTAAACTAATAACTGTTTTAAAAAATTATGTGGAATCTTTTTTGTGTAGGTTTTTTTGGTGCTATCAACAATATCCGCTACTTCAGCATATTGGTTTCCCAAGCTGTGTATATGTGGTATAGGGGAGTTCATAAACGAATTTTGGCATTGAAATTATTTTCGATATTTGTTTTTGGGGTGTCATGCCGTGTTGCTCTACCTCCTCTTTTCGGACAGCATTACAGTGTCCATCATCAAGGCAAATGTGTGATTGTTAGTGGTGAAATGTGTGCTTAAGCACTTCGAAGTGATACCGTGTTGCCAGCTCCACTCCACTACGAGCTGGTGTTACAGTATACTTCAAAATGGTTTTCTGCATTTAGCTTTGGTGTAGCCGTCGATTACCGGATACCACGAACTATTGAGCTTGTAACGCTGTCCGAGACGTTGGCTAAAGGATGAGGTAGCGCAACCCGGCATAACACCCCAAAAAAATATCGAAAATACTTTTGACCGTGAAAATCTAAAATCATATCTGATTGAAATTATTGTTGCAGTGAAATCTATTTTTAGTTCGTGTGACTCTAATACGAATATGAAATGAAATCAATTTCAAAATATACTTTTTTATATTCTATTATTACACTCCTACCTGTATCCCGTATATACATAAAATATAAAAGAGGGTTTTGGTACTCCTTAGCTGCATATCCATAAACTTTATCGCGGTCGGGAGGTAAAATCTCGTCCCTCCCTCGGGCGGTGGACATTCATAATGGGCGATTAACTAGTCGCTTTCACGAGCATCCAGTTTATGCACACGTCAAAAACGTACAATTTATCGTGCAGTGATAAACCCGCAGTATAAATAATAGCCTATAAGAGAATCTCCTGGAAAAACCACGCAGGCTGCCGCACTTCGCTTCCATTTTCTTTGAAGAATTCACAGTTTCCCGTAGTCGTGGGCGAAGAGAAAACCAAGGAGATTGATTTTCTATTTTAACCTTTGAACAATATAATAATTAAGGTGAACCGCTGCCGCATACGAAACTGTAAATTTGGATTTGATGACAAAATACCAAGCCAAACTGAAAAGTTATTATTTTAATCAAAAGGTATAGAAAATATTATTCGCAGTCCTCCTCACTAGGGATTTCTGATCCGAGGCAGACCGAAAGTTATACATTATGATTTCCTCATCTTCATGTTTATTCACTATGTTTATTTATTTCCCCATCTTCATGTATATTTACTATGTTTGTTTATTTCCCCATCTTCATGTTTATTGATTATGTTTGTATATTTCCCCGTCTTCATGTTTTTTTTTTTTTATTAGTATCTAAAGCAAAATTTGTACATAATGTATTTAAAAATTATATTATATTAAGGTATTATAAAGTACATTTTTTTTTCACAGTCCTCCTCACTAGGGTTTCCTGTTCTGAGGCGGCCTGTAGTTTTTCCACATTTGTATTTAGTATCCAGTTATCTTTACATGGTCTTCAGTATGTTTTATAGTTCATTTTCACGTTGTTCTCTAAACCATATTTTTACTTTTGTTTTAAATTTATTTATTTCTGTTATTTTTTGTTTGAGTTGGTAGAGCGTTGTATAGTTTTGTCGCATTGAATTTCATATTTCTTAAAGATGTTTTCAAACTGGCTGTAGCTAGAATATTTTTTGTCCAAAAGATGTTTTCAAACTGGCTGTAGCTAGAATGTTTGTTGACCATGTTTTGTTGATTTCGACGTCTTCTCGTTTGATGTCAGTGGTTTGTGTTAGTGTCATTCCATAAGTTTATTCTTGCGGATAATGTTACCGTTACTTCATAATAATTATATTTATTTATTTATTGACGGTACAAGTACCTTTAAATACGGAATGAAACTTTTTTTAGACCGATTACAAAACAGTTCTACAGTGTAAACATACTAATATAATTTACATTAATCCAAATTTACAATCAGGCTGTAGGAAACAAAATGTAAACTGGTATCTATTTTCAAAAAATATGCGTAGTGCTTTTTTGTAGGTTATTTTGGTGCTATTAAAAAAGTTTGCTATACCAGTCCCACAAAGAAATCGTATGCACGTCATCGACGATTGATCTAAGAGCTGTTCATAAAAATCTTCCTTCGCCTTCACCTATTGTACGAAAATGAAAAAGAGAAAATATACTAAATTGCCGAATACCTTTAATCATATTCCCCCAGTCATTTCACGATCGTATGTTTTTTTTTTATTGTAGGACTAATATTGTAGGACTAAATATTGCCAGTTATGAAAACAATCTTCTGTCGGACTGCTTTATTAATTTTAGACAGCTTAATATTAATATGTAATTTTGTAAACCTTTTTTAAATGTATTATTAATATTTTCGTGCGGTGGTCAGCGAATTCTTTTTATTTCTCTCGTTTCATTCCACCACCTACAGCAGCAAGTTGGATAGAAGAAATCCTGTAATTCGTACTTGTTCAATTTCTCTTATCATTGAAGATACATTATTGCTGTCAATCTATTCAACTGTTCTCTTTCATGTTGCATACAAAGTAACTAAAAACTCTCTCAAAATTTCAATTCAAAATGTTTATTTAGTATTTCATGACCTTTTGTTTTCCCCAATGTCAAACGCAAAACAAGCGACGTTATTCCACAAGTGTTCGGCAAATATTTTCGTAAAAGCATTCAAAATGTATACAAATATTTTAACAAACTTATCAGCCCTCTTTGTTTTGGCAACCGGAAAAGGGAAACGTGGTTTTAAATCTTAGGGGGATGATTTTATTTTGCGAAACCTGATTTGAATTTGAAAAAGGCACGGAATTATGACGTTATGAAACTGTACGCGCTTCTGAAAAATATTATGGCACCGAAAAATAATTTGCTATCATAAATCGGATTAATCGCGGAGAGCACACATTATTTTAAGAGGGAATAACCAGAAAAAACCGGAAATATGTCATTTTTAAATCAAATTTTAGACTTATCGACTCTCTTCCCCAAAAAATTATAAATTGATATCGAAATCTTGTTCTTTTATTTAGTAAAGCTTTGTTTTAAATTTGAAGAAAAAATGTTGATTTTCAGTATAATAAGGTTATACCATAGGTCATTGGCAGATTTCTTAAATTTTCGAACAAAATTTTGTATTATAAAACACACATTTCAAATCATATATTCATTCAGCAAAATAAATCATTATATTATCTGTAAGAGCTTTGTGACCGAATTTTAATTTTAGTTTAAATATTATCATTAAATAAAAGACACGTGCGCGGCGTGTTTTGTGACGAAAATACTTCAGTTTGTCTTTTTATTTACGGTCTTACAAACTAATTAATATTTTAAAGTTTTTTTACATTCTTATTTTGCGTAGATATTATTGAAAAATTATAAACACTAATGATAAAAAAAAATTTACAGAAAGTACATAATTTTAATAGTTTAATCATCACGCCTTTAAGCGTTTTTGAATGTAGGTATAAATTAAAGCAAATTATGAATGAAATAAAATATATATTGAGTTATTATTTTAAAAAGATGGTATGGAGAATCATTAATCTTTCTCATTGGAACCGCGCTGTATGATCGTAAGAGCATCTTTCGACGAAATTTGGATTCTCGGCCGCTGGCTGGTTAAAGGCCCTTTAATAGAAGAAACTTTAACTGGGGTTATATTTAGACCGGTCAGTGGTTGAGTGGGCATAGCGCTTGGGTCCCACCCGAGCGTCGCGTGTTCGATTCTTCGACTGGCTAAGTCCTCCATCACAACACAAGCAACATTCTCGGCTTTCTGTGGTGGTAGTAGGAGATTTTCAAACCTTGTTGGGTTATTCGTAACCCAGGAATGTTTGTCTTTCATTTAAAAAAAAGGTTACCTTTAGAAAATTATGCGATATTTACTTCATAACTCATATGAATTTGATTTGTGGAATGATATTCATATGAAAAAATTATTGTATCTTTTTCAGATTTTTTAGATACTACATTATTCAAAAGATTTATCTTAACCCGTTTAATCACAGGATACCATATTTGTCCCAACGCACATAGGTCTCATATAAAACGCTGTAACTCTCTTACTATCATTGATAGAAATATGTTCTAATCGGTGTTAGAAAGGAAAAATACCACACTTTATATTCCAATCTAAAAAATAGCCACCAAAAAGTAAAATGTTCACTTTCATGTACACAAAGTTTTGAACCGCAAAGTAAAAAAAAAATTGAAACTTGAATTTTTTATAAATTATTTTTACATAGAGCTTCAAAAAAGTGAGGTTACAATACGTGTTTGTTATACATTTGTCTAATAAATTATGAATGTGTTTTTATTATTTTTATTATCAGTAACTTAAGTTAGGAAAAACGTAAGGTGAGCCATTTTGAAATTTTTTTATGTTCGTATGCAAAATTTTTTTTTCGGATTTTATAATTTGAAAGCCTATCTCATCACCTTTCTAAAACAGTTTTTGGTTTTTGAATGTGCTCAGAAATATTCAAAATATTTGCATTTTATTGTAAAGCGAAAATATTTTGACCATCTGACAAAAATGACAAATTTTTGAAGGGTTAAACGCTATTTGAATACAGTATATAAATAAGATTTTCCTTCGTGACAAATTGTCAGGTAAATGTTGAAATTTGACGAAGGCTGTCTAAAAATCTTTCTGTCAAATTATTTGTGTTTTCGCGTAACCCACTTTCCCTTTACATTATATACGACAATGTTCGAATTTTGTTTTTCGCGTTGATGGTTGATTGATTTGCGGTGGTAACAATATGTCAATAAACTTGTGAAATGAAAATATTAATTAATACATTTTTATAAAACTTGGTTTGTGCACTTTGATCTAATTCCCAGTACCGCTTGGTGATAAACACCTAATACCCAATTATTTTTGTTATGTCAAATGGAATGAACAAAATTTTAATTTTTATACGATAGCTTTGTGATTTTCAAACGCAAATCGCTTTTGGCAGATATTATTTGTATCTCAAACTTTATGCGCTCATTGGAATATATTTTTTTCGCGAAGAATACTACTAAATTACCTATTTATGGCATAAGAATTGGAGAAACGGTATTCTAAATAATTGGAGATGTTGCAGATGATTGCGTGGTTCAATTTTCAATTAGGATTTGATTGGCTTTCGTGTAACAAATTTTTACATTGCACTGGAATAACTTATTATTTATGTTGTAATACGCCTGTAAAGGTTTTTACAACAGATGATACACATAATAATTTTATGGAACAGTAATAATTAAAGTAAAAAAATGCTATTTTAATTATATGGAACACATGCAGAACCTCTGTGCTCGAGGGGTAAGGCTCTTGACTCGTAAACAGAAGGTCGTGGGATAGATTCGATCGCAAATAAATTTTATTTGATAAACTTGTGATATTTCGCAATTAATTCATTTAAAATAATGTATGGTATCTTAGCGGCACGTTCTAGAGTGGACTATAATAACTACAAAACAATACAAGAACAACACATCAATCTACCAGAGACCAAATGGAAAAATAATTTACCGACTCCAGATATTTTCATATCAGAGGGTTCGGCTCGGTAAAGGTAAAATCAAAAGTTCACGCATTCCTGGGTGTAACAGACATAAATAGTAAGCTGGAGGAACGACAGTTGAGATGGTATGGGCATATAAGGCGGAGACCATCAGACCACACAGTGAGGCAGGCAATGTCTATGGAGCTTCATCGACAGTCATCCAGAGGAAGACCGAAGAACTCCTGGATGACTCAATGCTCCAAAATTCTTCAGAGAAACGGCCTGGATGAAGGCGATACTCAGAACAGAAGAAATTACAACCTGAGAACGAGAAGAGCCGACCCCAAGAAGAGGGTTCGGCTCGGTAGAACTCCAAATTGGACCTAAAAATCCTACTGATGCCATAAATATTTGTAGATACTATATTATTCAAAAGATTTATCTTAAACAGATAAATTATTAATTAAAAACATATTTTTTTTATATATCATAATCATTATTATTATTGATTAATTATAAATTTTTACAACCGTCTCGTAACCATATTCCATGTAGCTGAACACATTATAATTATTATGATATACACCCTCCTACAACGTATAAACACCATAATTTGAATGCTACGTACACATCAGCGATGAAAAAGATAGTTACTATAGTTATGTAATCACCAATTTGCATATTAAATTCCAATCTTTTTTTCCATACAATAACGTCACCAGAAGAAAAATACATTTTCTAAAAATGAAGCAATAATAATTTATGAATGACATGATTTATAGTCCTGTTTTGAACTGCCGGGGCTCAGAATGCGAAAATAAAAAATACATCGAAAGATACCGAAAAAAAAGATTCACAGGAAGTTGGGGTTCCGCGAGCACATCCGAAATAAAGTGACTGGATTTATAGCGAGCGAGATTACAACGGTTGCCGGGAGGTCTGTGTTACTGTGTACTGTGTTCTGTGATACTGTATTTCTGTGTTACTGCTTACTGTAGTGTTACAAACCGCCCTTTGCTCTGGCATTATTTCAATTCTCAAATTAGTTATAATCATGATTTACTGTCGCAAAGCGCAGCGACAATGATGCAGTGAATCAGTAAATTGTATAAATGGGCAATATATTTGAATAGGTTAAAGTTGTTGGTAGTTATGATCAACTTGGTCTAGTGTTGGCGCATGGCGTTAAAGCCAGTGACGTTAAAATATACAGAATGTCCGGGGGTAAAGTGCATTAACTTCGGAAGGTGATTCTACATGATATTACAAGTAAAAAAGATAAATGACTTTTTTCGAAATTCCAACTTTTAAGGGTAGTTTTGAGGTGAAAAGATAAAATTAGTCCGGCGTGTGCGGCCAGATTTATTATTTTACATTTACGATACAGGCCAATCACAATCGAGTCGGGCGCCCGGCAAGCTCTCAGCAAGTAAGATCATACCTCACACTAAGGATTTTTAGTAGGTATGTCTTTTTGTAGGGGAAAAAAATATTGGAATTTCGGAAAAAGTTGTTAATCTTCTTTACTCCTACCATCATGTAGAATCACCTCCTGAAGTTATTGCACTTTATCCCCGGACACCCTGTATAGACGCATGGTAAAAATCTCAAATTGGCAAGCCAAAAACAAGTCAATTGTATCATAGGCGGATTTAGGGGGGGGGGGGGCACGTGCCCCCGTGCCCCCCCCCCAGACGGTATTTTTGTGTACTGTGGAGATTCCATCACAGTACATACTTAGAAGCAAAAACTGTCTTTATTGAACATTTAATTTTTTCTATTGTTTTGACACTTTCATAAATCTTCCTATACATATATACTTGAACTTGTAACCGTCCGCCCCCTTGTGCCCCCCCCCCCCCCCCGAAAAAATCCTGAATTCTTGATTTTTTTGCCCGTCCGCCCCTTTTGCCCCCCCCACAAACAAATCCTGGATCCGCCCTTGAATTGTATTGTTTTCGATTTCATAGTTTTAGTACTAAACTACCACACGTCGCGTAAGGTCATGTGCTGCCTCTAAGTAAATTGAATTAAAAAAGTGTCTTAAGTGCGTGATGAGAAAATGTTTTCACTACTCGGCAAACTCTGGTAAAAGGCAAGATATAACATTTATTTTGTAAACACATGCAAATAACTTTTTATTATAGACACAATACAAATAAAACAATTGTTTTCCACCCTGAAATTTTATGTGTCATTAGAAAATGGAAGGCCTGCTAAAGTACATGGTCTGGACGCGCGAACCGAATTACGATATAGTCACCAAGTAAACTTTACTATTTAAAATAGCCTAATCATTCTGTTTATTTATATGCTCGCTGTAAAACAATACGCTAGTCAGCAGTAACAACAGTACATTAACATATTAACAATCGATGCCATTTGCAAACGATCGTTGCTCTATTATAGCTTGTATACTCAAAATTCGTCTGGTGCCAAGGCCTCTTACTTTTGTCGGCCATGAAGCAGCATTCGAAGGAAAGGAACTTTTGAAAATGAAAACGTCGCCCGGTCCTACCATTTACTTCGTTCACTCGCACATTTCTTCTAACGTTATACTTGAACAACGTTTGAATAATGAATTTGCTGGGAAATAAGAGCGCTTCTTACTTGATACATTTAGTTTTGAGTTTGTGCGACAATACCATGTGTAGATGCATTGTTACGTCATTGGCTTTAGTTGCTACGTAAAGAAAGTAAAAATATACTTTAGTTTGGACTGAAACATTTTGTCCAGAATTGGATGAAATAAATTATTGATGGATTCGGGGGTCGAACGTTCACCGTCTAATATAATTGCGAATAACTAAAACTAGTTGAAACCACGGAGCATTTAGCGAATAATGTCTAATTTATCGGTTCCTCAAGGGCTTACCGAAGTTGCACTTTGCGATGCCTGACGCTATCGGATTGCTGAAATCTCAGCGTCCCCATCTATCCGCCATCATTACTCTTTTCGATAACCGTTTCCATAGAGAGAGTTAGTCGGAAGATAGAAAAAGAATCAGTCGCATCTAGGAAATGAACCCAGGGCCTCTTTCTTGCAGGGGGAGTGCTTTGATGCGACTGAATTTATTTCTGTGTTTTCTGTTTCACATTTTTCTTTTGAGAGTCATTAATATTGTCTTCACCGAGTAAGTATTACAATTTAAGGTTTTACTCATAAATTATTAAAATAAAATATGTATATCGATCGTCAAATCAGATAACTCAAAATACTAAGTTTTGAGAAAATGACGAAAGTAATATTTGAATGCTCATCATAAATCAAATATTTTACATATTAAATATGCTGTAAAATAATACCAGGAAGCGTAACGGTAGGGTACATTACTACGACATTGTGAAATATCCTACTAGTAACCCAGAAAACATCAACATTTTGTTTAGTTCACTCCAAGTTTTTATACATTATAATTGATTTATTTGGTGGGGCTTATGAGTAATCCGAGTGCTGTGCCAAATGGTATGATTTTACACATAACTTCATACTCAAATAAAATTTAGATTTTTCGGAGATTTCTGACTAATCATCTGGACGATCTATGTATTTAGTTTATATATGTGAAGATAATACTAATAAATCTAAACGAAAATATGTTAAAGAACAAGACACAGAAAAATAAAAAGTTATCAGTCGTAACTTGGTCTCGAACCCGGGATCTCTCGTCTTACCGGTCAAGTGCCTCAAACAACTCCTGTATTTTGGCCGCTAACTTTGTAAATAATCACATGTTTAAAATAATTGTTTTTTATATTTTTGAATGTAGCTATTACTTTGTGGTTATCCATTATAGAAAAATGAAATAATTTAACTTTGTATAAACCACTTATTTGATGCGCAAATCCGACCGGTTTCGGAACAAATGTTCCTTCGTCAGGGAAAGCTTATACTAATTTGACAGTTTCGAACAATTGTTTTTTAACCTAGATAGTCTCTCGGTGATAGTGATAACGATAGATATTCTTAATTCTAAATTTGAAAAATCAGATTGACAAAAATGACTTAAAAATAAGAGGATTCAATGACCGAGTTGGTTGAGGCACTTGTCCCGGTAAGATGAGAGATCCTGGGTTCAAATCCCAATTGCGACCGTTACCTTTACCTTTTGATGTCTTGTTCTTTTTCACATTTTCGTTTATATTTATTAGTATTATCTTCTTCAACGATTGTTCATTGATAAGAATAACCCTCAAAACTTTTTCTAATGAAAATTAAACATTTAATTACGCACGATCAACCAAATACTTTGTTTTTTCTTCAAGTTTTTGAAAAGGCACATTTTTATGATACTATTAAAATTACCTTTTAAAAGATATAGTTTGAAATAGAGTTGAAATTGTCATGCCAATAGATATCTGTATTAATTTTTGATGGAAATTAAACTATCGCAACAAAAGTTAATATTAAAATTTCCAAGTCACGAAGGTCGTCGCTAAAACATTCATTTGTACTTTCACAAATACATTATCTCAATATTCTAATTCGCGAAATAAATTTATAACGAACAATAAAACCTCGTGCTCCAGTTGCTTAGGAAATTAAGAAATAAAATGTTTCTTTCAATATTCCAAGAAATTGAAAATAAACAGATCCTTTTTAATGCTTTATATTTAATCCACAAACGTTACGTTAATTTAAGAAGGCTGCTTCAAATTTGCGAAAGAATTTTGTTTGTGAATTCAGAACGAAAATTGTAAATAATTATTCATTCATGTCACGGTTCGGTTTTTTCGTTGGAATTAATGTATTTATATTTTTAATTTTTTCACCGGTCTGCGCTGCGTAGAGTGCCAAGACTGCCTAGGGAGCTTTCGTTTTTAGGGTTTAAAATAAAATGTATGAAAAACGAGGACGCGTTAAACAAATCCATCCGAAGCCAGAATTTCATTTTCAAAGCCTGGCTCGAGATCTGTAGGTTATGGCCCAATTAATCCTTCCACGAAAATGCCTTTGAAATGTAAATACACGATTTAATTCAAAGAAATCCGCAAATTAAAACGATATTGGTTTAATTCATTAAAAGTCCTTTGAAAAACATGGCAGATGAACAGCATTCGTACTTTTACGAAGGAAAAGTAAGTCATGAGTCATGGTTAACGTCAGAGAATTTTGTTATCTTTGGAACATTTCGCGGTAAAGGATCGAGACATGTCACTTACTCGTACAAAGGCATCTGACATGTCATCGCAACGGTATCTATCACTGTCATGTGCTGGCTGGTTAGTGGTGTTCTGAGAGCACTGACATCCGCACCTATTGATTTATTTTCTCCTCGCAGATTCTGTGCTCCGTGCAGCAGTCGTTAAAGGGTGGGGGCGCGGAGGCAAACAGAGTGATGAATTTTTGATTATTTATCAATAAAGCTTGAGATATGACTACTTTAGCTAGGGCTTTTTCGTGCCTATTTTTTAAATGGCTGATTACACCGAAGTTTGGGGTAAGAGATAATTTACACTAACGCTAATCCTTCCGACGTAGATAGATCTCTATTTCATCGATTAAGTTCCGTTTATTCAAAATAGATGAGGTATTATAACACGTATATTGTATTGAGAAACAGACAAAAAGTTTGATACATTTTTAGATTTTCACGGCCAAAAGTATTTTCGTTATTTGTTTTTGAGGTGTTATGCCGTGTTGCGCTCTACCGGATCTGCCCTGATGATGGACACTGCAATGCTGTCCGAAACGTTGGCTAAAGAAGGAGGTAGCGCAACACGGCATAACACCCCAAAAAACAAATAGCGAAAAAAAAATATTTAAATTCAGGAGCTGATTTCAGTGTTATTAATATAGTAATTGGAACACGTTGGGCAAAGATATTCAAATACAAAAGAGATATGCTATGATGTCCGCGCAACTGTCGGCGGACTACGACCTAATCAGGGTAGTTTGCACACGAAAAGAATTTGTTCATTTCATTGATTTTTTGAAGGTGTGCATTAGTATTGATTAACAATACAGTTTGAATACGCAAAGAATTCGTTCATTTAGTTAAACGTTCGTTTGGTTTATTCGTTAATTATTGAATAATTTAGTTTATTTGTTAATTGGTAAATAATATCGGTGACACCCGCAAGCGCAGTCCCACCTAGTAAAAATTGTAGATAGCACATCTATTATATTTCAATATCTTTGACGTTGGGATTAGAAGTTTGTTTCTTGTAGCCTGACGCTGTGTGAATGCTGAGTAAATGCTTAATAATTATATCTTTCGGAATAATTCAACCTTTTAACTATCAATTAACAAGATTTCTCTCACCGCTTTCAATAAAATTAATAATACTCGATGTATTTTCGATTCCAAATTTAATTTTCTTTCACATATTAACACTATTGAAATACTAAAAATGCTTGGCTTCATTTTCTGTAATGGCAGAGATTTACAAAAAATATTTCTGTATTACGAATTTAAGTTGAATTCATTGAAAAGGTTGTATTTATTCTTCTATTCTCACTTTAAAATCCCTTCCGATTTCATTGAAAAATTTCCGCATAAATTCCACACTAAATATAAACTTAGTCTACCTGTAAAAACAATATATTATTATAACCACTCGGTGAATTAATTAAAATTACTAAAAACTCTCAGAGCGCAGACTTATTCCCGACGTTTTGAAATTGTTAATGGCATTATAGACAGCCCTGATTTATTAAACCTAATATTTGCCTTCCGTATGCCAAAAAACTACTCGATCAAAATTTTGTATTAATTGCAATAACATTACCACGATTCAGGACTGGGTAATTAAGATACTCCCTTGTATCTGGAATGCATGCGGTTGGCAGTACTTTCTTGGAAGTAGTAGATGTATTAAACTGCGCGGAATGTAGTTAAAAGAAGGCTATAATAACTTACATCAATAATAATAACTAGAAGTTAAAAACCCCGCTCTGCAGGTTTTTGCTGCTAGGCCCAGCGGGCGGCTTTTAGTTAGGCTTCGCCCAGTTTGAGTAGGAAGTAGGAACTGGTTCCAAAAATAGCCAGTTCCTCGGTCCTCTGTTATCCAGTGACAGCTAGTCACCGAAACAAAGTAACCGTGAGAAAGTAAACGAAACACGCAATGACGCCATAATATGTAATACTCGTATATTAGATATAGCCTATAACCGCCTATAAATCCTAGTACTTATACCTAGGTAATATACGTCCATATGCGAGCCCCTTACGGAAGAAGCGACATCTTTAGGCAGATTCTTGAACTAAAACCCGAATTACAATGGTAGCTTTGCTTGAAATTTCACGAACACAGATGTTATTTGTGGCGCGGCGTGTAAGACGTGACGTCGGACATGCAATGGAAGTCGGGTTCTGTTCCGGTTCTCAACCACACGCAGATCGTAGGCTATTAATACTGCTGATCATATCTAGAATCATACTATTATTCTGCACGGGTAATTTACATAGCCTATGTAAATATGTAATTTACATAGCCTATGTTTCTTACTTCATGATGACTGTTACAACAAAATTATTATATATATCACGTGCTTGTAAATTTAAATAAATAAGAACCCGATAACTTTTAAAGGAGAGACAAAATCGGAGCACCGATGTGTAAATCCTTGATTTTTTAAGACAAAAATAATAGTGTTTCACCAACCGGTCATCAGTGGCTAATTAATTTTCCGTGAGACAATAGACTGCCTTTTTTAATACATACCAAGGGATGACTTAAACGAGATCACTTGACTCTCCCGAAGGACTCTGAAAGAGCACTAGAATACAGAATCTGAAAGAGCACTAGAATAGAATGCAGAAGCAAAGAAATCAATTGATGACGATAATCAATATGTTAATAGAAATAATAAATAGTTTATTAGCAAGTAGTTAAACAACAACCCCGGCGAACTTTTAAAATAAGTAGCATAATCTGAGTAAAATCTTTTGTTCGCGTATAATGAATCTCAAAGAAAGTTCCATTCTTTCATCCATTAGACTTATATTATTATGAAAGAAGAAATTCATTAATCTTCGGCAGATTTCTTGCCAAATCCCCGGCAGAATAGTTTCCTCCACGAGAGGGAGAATGGCAGAAAACACCTCGGCGGCAAAAACAAGGGAATCATCTTAAGTTTTTCCCGCCATTTGCCGCCGTAAATGAATTTCTAGCGCTATCTTCCCGAAGTCATTTTGGCTATGATGAATAAATATTTAGGATGTGGTTACTCATACGAGGAACAGCATGTTCATAAATATTCGAAATTTCGGCGGCGCTCGGGTGCTTCGTAAATACCCGACGTCTCGTGACGATACGTCATCTATTTACCGCTCTCTTAATAAGAATTGTTTCAAGTATTAGAATTGAAATTGAAACATTTTTGCACTTTCTTCCACTTACTTATTTTCACCAGGGCCGGTTTCATCCTACTACGGACATTTTCAGACTGGTCACCGGTAAACCGGTCCTGGTGAAAATAAATAAGTGGAAGAAAGTCCAAAAGTGTTTTAATTTCAATTCTAATACAATGGAATTCCAAAAACTAGACTTATTAATTGTTTTAAGGTTAATTATACTTAAATGGAAATGGTAATCAGAAAATAAAGCAAATGTGGATAATGGTGTGCATTGTATATTGACAAAATGTATGTCAAAATAAGTAACCTAAGTTAGGTTGGTGAGGTTAGGTAACCTAAGGTAAACGATTCAATATTCTTCTAAAACATCTGAAACATTAAATTTTCAAGCCGCATAGGTACCTAGCATAAAGTTTGGGTCTGAAATTTTCATTAATTCGATGCTACAAAATTAGATATAATACCCTTCGAAATGTAAAGAAAAATATCATGGAGGTAAACAAGTTTACAAACAAAACCCAAATAAGGCTAAGTTAACATGACGAAGAGGAAATCATAACAATAGTGAAGTAGCACCAACACAACTACAGTCAACAAACATGAAGATGAGGAAATCAACAAGGATGAATCTGGTCGACAGACATGAAAATGAGGAAATCACCATAGAAAATAATATTGCTATGATCTAGAAAATGCTTGTTTGTACCTTATTCCTTATATACATTTAGAAGAGTTTACGTACTTGTACAGTGCTATATTACATTTAAACCAGCTATATGAGACTTTCAAACCAGGGTCGTGTGTTCGTGCGCTCTAAATCGAAGGACACTTTAATGACACGGCATATTTATTGCAAACAGTTATTTATTATAATCAAGATGGAATTTAGTATTGTACTTTATCAAAACAAAAGGTTTAATAGTAGGTACGACTTGAAATGACATTGACTCTTGAATTTACGGCTCGGAACTAGAATTTTTAGAGGTACCTATTGGTACCGAATTTTTAGGTTGTTACGAAGGCGGTGATAGACCAGACCTCGACACATATGAGGCGGAGGCTTTGGTTCATGATGTCTGCATGAAGGGATCTCCTTGCGTCAAGGGGCTAGACTGCTCGGCCCAGCCAAAGGGCTGCTGGATTGGGTACACCAACTGTGTTTATCTGGCGTGGATCTGCGGGACTGAGAACCGAAGGCCCCAGCAAGGCCGCGGGAACGGTACACCAACTGTGTTTATCTACGGAAGTTTGCCGGCAGTCGGAGACTAATTCCTGCTTACTAGCCTTTATATAGGCTAATTTCTAGCATGTTGCCGGGTGGCAGTCGCGTCGCGAGCGTCATAATTACGAACTATAATGAACCAGGAACTTATGAATCAACTTACAATCTCAAGCTATGGGAAGAAGGCGTTTCTCCAACTGTTTTGATGTGAGGGTATCTGCGAACATAACAACATGACGACTAAGAAATCAACAAGCATGATGGTCTGGTCGACAAAAATGATGATGAGTAAACCAATGTAAATAAAAAATAAATATGATGATGACGAGATCAAAAAACATGGAGATCAGGACATGAAGATGAGGAAATCAACATACGAGTATGTGGAAAATAAACATGAAGATAAAACAAACAACATGAAGATCAGGACGACAAACATGAAGATAAATAAATCACGATGTAACATACGAGTACAAACACAATTAGCTACAGTCCACCTTGGAACAGGAATATCTAGTGATGTGGATTGTACTTAGCATACTTTACTAAGTACTTTCATAGTCATTAATAAAAAAATGATGTTCACTCAATTTTTTGTGATGTATGAAAAAAAATGTTTTTTTATTAGGGCATCTCTTTTAACTTCTGCCGTATAGAATCACCTCCCGTGGTTAGTGCATTTTACCCATGCCAGTAGACCAGATATATTGTTTTCTGGAACCTATTCTACTAATTTTTCAATAGGAGTGGATGCTATACGATTGACATAAAATAATTAAAAAATGTTTGGAATTAGATGTAAAGATGGAATGCTCAATTGTGTATTTGACTTTTTTCATGAAAACGCCACATCCTTCTCAAATTTAGAAACTTATGTAATCGCCATAAGCATTCCCATTCCAGAAAGAAAAAAACTAGAAAATAAGGCGTTTTGCGATAATGCGGTCGTTCAGAGAATTCCACAAAACTTCACCAAGTTGCCGGGAAATGTGCTGGAGCCACGGTACCGCGGAGGGTGCTTCGCTTTCACTCTCGGGGAGAAAGGTGTCCCGCTAACCCCGCATACAAAGCTGGAAAACTGGGCTGCAAAGGAACGGGATGAGAAAGATGTTTTTAGTTACCGACCGAAACAGGACTAAGCCGAAACCGAAAATGAAACCAAATTCGGGCCTCTGACCTAGTTTTAGCCGAAACCGAGACGATGTGATGCACCACCTTTATTGTTAGTAGATGACAGCCAACCAATCAGGTTTTGCTTATCACAAGCTTCATTAGGGCTTACATATTCACTGTAAACTTTAAAGTTATCATGCAAGTGATCTGGGACGCACTTGACTTACCTTACTTTTCATGATATCATTTATAATGAAATTTTGGTCTCGGATAATGTCAAGGTTCACTGGTTGAAGTAAGTCAAGTACATCCCTTAACGCCCTGTATAAGCTCTGGTGAAAGAGGCGTTTACTAATTTCTACAGGAATTCCAAAAACTGAAAAAAATCGAGTGGACGAATATCTACAGCACTGGCTGAGGTTGGATTTGCAATTATGTATAGCATATTGGAATAACGTAATGTTGCGTATGCAGTTTAAAAAACTTAATTTATGTGTGTATGTATGAAAATTAAGGATTTGGGTTTTTGCCTTAATAGCTTTTGCCTTAATGACTATTTCTATGTCAGTTAGGTTAGGTTAGGTTAGGTTGTGGTGCCGTTTTTATTTCGAAATAAATAAATATCTTTGTATTATGACCTCCATGTTTGTTCAATAAATTATTGTCCTCGTAAACAGCAAAATACGTAATATTACGCAAAAACTTAATGTACGTACTTTAAACGTTTAAGCCTTTACGTAAATAGTAATTACGTAATTGAAGTAATTTATGCTTTTCCGTACAACCTCTTGCTCAGCTGCCCTCTGTAGATATTAGTGTAACCTATGCTCAGTAGATATTAGTTCAACCTACGCTCTGTAGATATTAGTCAACACTGGGATCGTCATAGATATTCGTCCGACCTTAGCTCTGTAGATATTAGTCAACACTCTGAAGTTCGTAGATATTAGTTCAACATATGAGCTGTAGATATTCGTCCGACATACAGGCTGTAGATATTAGTATCTGGAGTCCTGGGTGAAGCGTAAGCGAAACCTAGTTAATTGTCATTTTTTTATTCAATGCAAGTGGTGTATCTCAAAGCGAGTTTTTTCACTTAACATATTACAATGTCACACCCCAAAGTATTTGTTTCCTTCGAAAAACAAAAAAAGTTTAAAAAACACTCTAATAAGAATAAGTTCAAAAAATTCTATACTAAATTGATATACTTTTATCGATTTTTGATTCATTTTTACGTAACAGTTCTTCTGTTACGTGCTACAGGTAGGTACTTAATGGCGATATTACACACTTCAACCACATTGATGAGATTTGGTTGAACGGCGTATAATTGAAAGGGTGTGCTGTTTACACATACTTGACAGAACTGGACCATTGAATCACATTGCTGTCATAGAATTTAGAATGTCTTCGAAACAGGTGCGCGGGAATTATATCCCTCTGATTTAATGTTCCACAGGCTTGGATAGTTCTTAAAGTGCTCTAAGAACAGAGGCGTATGCTCTTCCCTCCATTTAAAAAACATTTTCCATGTTGACAACTCATTACAAAATAAAGTCACAGTTTGACACTTCAATACGCGCGCACACAACGAATGGACAACAGAACCAATCGCATTGAAAATATTAAATAAGTTGAATATTTTCAATGCGGTGGAAAGATGACGCGCAATGACATCGAAACATTCAATATCTTGTTTACACGGTGAAATTTGGTATCTGCAACCTAATTGCGAGGCAGAATTGAAACGTATAATATGCCCATTAGATTTAAAGAAATTAAACCAATTCAAATGTACCTACTTAGAACCATTGTTTAGACTTAGGTCAGATTAGTACGAAATTACGTTGTTCACCCGCGCCGGGACGACAGGTTTGAAGCCAATGGGTTAATAGTCTTTATGTTAGACAATGGAAATACAAGAATCAATTTTTATATAAATGATGAACTCCGACTAAAATGAATAATATTTTAAAATCACAAACTCTTAAAACTTACATATTGTATACTGTGAAGTACACCGTACAAATGCATCCGAAAAAAAACGAGTGTGCTTTAGACCACACGACAGAAGTAAAACTTCGCTAACTTATATCTCCCTCTCAACCTCCGTTCGCCTCGCCCGATCACACTTTTCGTAACTCTCTCGTCACGCATTCACCAGCTAACTTCCCAAGTCAAGCGTGCGCAAAGAAGTTTTCCTTCAATAAAGCCGAACTGATTTGTCACATCACGAACGCAGGTTTCGTTTTCAAATGCTTGGCCGTTACCGAAACCGCGGCCGAAACCCGTCAATTGGCCGAAACCAAAACTCGATCGGTCACCATGCATTATTAATATTACACAATTTATGTATGTATATATAGGATCCAGTACAATTGTCCAATCTCGAAAAATATGTAATTAATTGTTACTATAATTCATTTTCTTTGGTGACATTCGTCTGAAACTCCATAATCAGTAGACCTATTCGGCTTCATTTGGTTATCTTCTTATTAGAAGAAGAAGCAGGTACGCACGATATGGGGTGGAATCCTTTGTTTTTAATACATATTACAAGCTCTCCCGGCAAAGGAAATAAGTGAAAATCGTTTCTCACTTTCTTGTTTTTCTTTCGGAAGTTTACCGAAAAGTTTGTATTCTTATTTTAATAAGACTAATCAGTATTAGGTCCGTGGAAAACGAAAGGTTCCATTGGACTTGCCTTGAATTTTTTTCGGTCCTCTCGGACAAAAAATTTTCGGGAGTAAAACTCTGATCGTAAACTTTGGTTCTGAAGAGTTGAAATGTGTGAATAGTGCTAATCCACATTTCATCTCAAATCCGTGAAGAAATAGCCACGGTTTATTTGTAGGAATGGATCGATTTCTTTGTCTCCGGGTTCATAAAATATCCTTCGTACAATTTTTATTCTGAGTGGTAATACGTCAATATCCAGAGAGGCTTTTTTTGGAATTCGCCCGTCACCTTGGTTGACCAAGGTTCTAACAGACATTTTTTTTCGAAAATGACCTTTGAATGCAAAACCATTACTTGTGATCGTTTTGTCATGTGCACCAATTCATTGCTACGCGGATGACAGTACAGTCCATGATAGCTTTTTGTTTGACAAGCCCCCAAAGGGCTCACAAACTCCAACGGCTCGGAGGGCTTTGAAGCAAAGAATGGACGGTTACCTCGAGAGTGTTTTCTCTTGGGATAAAAATAATCTCGTTGAATTTAATGTTTCAAAGACCCAATCTTGTCGGATTACGTCTAAAAGGAATCGAAATGAAAATCTAGTATCTTTCAAAGGAAGCAATCTTTCGAACAGGCCCTCCATTGATTTGCTTGGTGTAACCCGTGTAACCCTAACTGACCAGCTCAGGTACGGGGGCTCCGTCGAAGCCAGAGTAAAGTTAGCCTCCCAAAAACTGGGCGTACTGTACAGGGCCCGCAGATACTTTAATAGTACACAACTGCTAACCCTGTACAAATCACGCTCCGAGGAAATAGCATCATTGATCCCTTCGGCACCGGTGCATAGTCGGGAAACACGCCAAACGCGTGCCCAACATTTGTACACAGTTGACATTTGTTACATGAGAACGGGTCGTTTTATCAACCCATATATATAAGAATCCAAAAATCAGTCATTTTAAATACATGTAGGATTACAAAAGATTTTTTAAATATTTATATTGAGGGATCAGTAGGATTTATAGGTCCAATTAGGAGTTCCACAGAGTCAAAATTTAGGCATATTAGATTTGTCAAAGAATTTATATATAAAAATGCAAAAATCAGTCATTTTAAATACATGTAGGATTACAAAGACTTTTTAAATATTTATATTGAGGGATCAGTAGGATTTGTAGTTGTAGGTCCAATTAGGAGTTCCACAGTACACCCTCTGATATGAAAATATCTGGAGTCGGTGAATTATTTTCCCATTTGGTCTCTGGTAGGTTGACATGTTGTTCTTGTATTGTTTTGTATTTATATTATTCCTGCCAAAACTCTGCCGAACAAACAAAGATGGACGAAATCGTAAAATCGCTTGACACAAAACAGTTTGCTCAATTCTGGAAGAAAAGCAACAATCTGATCAAACCAAACGCTCGAATCGCCAGCCAAATTGACGGGTCCACAAATACGGAGGAAATCGCCAGGACATTTAGAAGAACCTTTGCAGATATTTCTGGAAACGAAGCACCGACTGCTCCTGATATTATGGAATATGATGGACAAAACGTCTTCCTCTCTGAAAATAATATAATGAAGGCCATCAAAGCTACTAAGGCCGGTAAATCTCCGGGACATGATAGTTTAAGTATTGAACACATAAGGTACGGAGGTAGATACATACCTAAACTACTAAACATTCTGTTCAATGCAATCCTCAAACACAACCATTTACCGAGTGCAATGACGAAAACCATTATAACCCCGATCCTGAAATCAGGAAAGCCCGATATGACCAACTCCAGCAATTACCGGCCAATATCCCTGGCAGCTATAATTGCAAGACTATTTGAAAGGGTAATTCTGATTGAAATAGAAGGTAAACTCAATTCTAAACACAATCAGGTGGGCTTTAAGTACAGATTATCCACTAATATGGCAATATACTCCGCTAAGCAAATAATAGAATATTACAAGAAACGAAAAACTACTGTATACGGATGCTTCTTAGATCTGAGCAAAGCGTTCGACAGGGTCTGTCATAAAACCTTATGGGAGAAATTGAAAGCTAGAAATATACCTACTATGTATATAAACACACTATCCCGATGGCACTCTCAGCAGGAAAACGTTGTACGGTGGGCAAGTACGTACTCCCAACCGATATATTTGCGATGGTAAGGCAAGGAGGGTGTATGTCCCCAATCCTGTTCAATGTATACATGGACGAATTATCAAATCGCCTGGACACCAGGGCGGGCTGTCGTATTAATAATTTATGCCTAAATCACATAAGTTATGCGGACGACATGATTCTCCTAGCTCCGTCGATCAAGGGGTTGAGAACATTATTAAAAATCTGTGAAGAATATGCAAATAACCACAACATGATGTACAACCCCAAGAAGACGGAACTAATCGCATTCCACCATGGAAAAAATCCCGAGACAATGCTCCCTGTAAAACTTAATGAGGAAAACATAAACGCATCTAAGAATGTAAAATACTTGGGACACATTATTACTGAAGACCTCTCGGATGACGGTGATATTGAACGACAGCGGAGAAGTATCAGTATACTGTCTAATATGATTGCCCGAAGATTCTTCAAATGCAGTAACAATGTAAAAAAAACATTGTTCAATGCATTTTGCACTAACCTATATACATGTGAAACATGGTGTCACTACCGTACCAGCTCAATAGAACGACTCCGGATCCAATATAATGATGCTTGCAGAATTATATTTGGATACAGAAGATACAGCAGCGCATCTTCAATGTTTACGGAGCTAGGACTACACGGATTCGCCGGTCTGATGAGACACCGGGTCATTGGAGCCAGGATGCGGCTAATGGCTTCCGATAACACAGTGGTGATCGCAGCCTTCCAGCACCAAGCGCCACTCCTGAGCGAGCGCTGGGCCCGAGCTCACTCCAGACCACGTCCTACATTATAATTGATTATTTATTTTATTTCTATTATCGCTTATGTCTTTTATATTTGTTTGTTCTATTTACTTTTTTTTACTTTATCTGTTGTGTAAATATGTGCAACTTTATGGGACGTGTGGGATTGCACTATCCTCCCCACATCCTGGAATAAACATTATTATTATTATTATAATACTTATATAGTGCAATTGCATAGCGTGGATTAACTAGATGATCATTTGGGGAAGTGTGTGAATGGGTTTAGTTTTTCCTGTGGGAAAAATTTAACCCGGACGTTACTGCTATGACTCATTTAAGTGCGTTATATTTAGAAAACCCTATGTGGGATCAATTGGGACTTTTCACAATTTCATTATAATGTTATCTCTAACGTTCATGTAAATTTTCAGCTTCTTGGGAATTTGTGCTACGGTGAATGTCTATCTTGACAGGACTAATAACACAGAAATAAATTAAATCAAAACTTTGTATTTTGTTCCTTTTTCAAAAGTAGTATATTCTTTCTTATGTTGTTTTGTTTCACAGAAATTCAAATGTGACGCTGTAATCAAATGACCATTCAACACCATTTTCTTCTTTTCACCGTTGAAAAGTCCCCGTTAAATGCCGATTCTAGGACCGTTTCAGACCATGTTGTTGAGCTTATAACAATTTGACGGAATGCTGAAACGCACCCAGATTCGGCGTTTATTTAAGTAAATAACGCACAACTGCGTCCAACCTCCTGGAGTCAGTAAGACTACGGCATCCCCAATTGAGGTACGTTGTGAGGCTGAAGGTGGTGGGGAAGAGGAATGTGGGGAAGTACCTGGCCATTCCGATCTGGTCACCAGACACGGCTAACCCATTTTTTTTTGAAAGAAGACTAATATTCCTGAGTTACGAATAACCCAACAATGTTCGAAAAATCTCCTACTACCACCACACTAAGCGGAAAATGATGCTTGTGTCGTGTTGGAGGACTTAGTCAGCCGAGGAATCAAATACGCGACACCCGGGTGGGACCCACAAACGCGATGCCCACTCAGCCACTGACCGGTCAATTTTAAGCAATGTTTCAATTTTAAATAGAGTAGGTAATTTCGCCAGGGCAATACTGAGAGTATCTTCTATTTTGTAACGTGCCACAAATACACCTTATTTTATTTTAAATTGTGAAATAACACAATTCAATTAAAGAAGATTTAATTGCGCCGTCGGGTTTTTTATTTGAACCCGTGACCTTCGGATCACTATTTGAGAACCTTACCCCTCGACCACGGAAATAATATACAGATATAACATAGATTCACAAAAAAAAGGAGTTTGCAATTCACAAGCGGTAGAAGCGAAACCTTCAAAAAACTAAAATAGATAAGAGTGGGTAGAATACGAAGCACCGCACAAAAGGAGACCGATAGGCTATGAGACCGATTATACTCTCGCATATTCTCGCAGGCTAAATCCTACAGATGTATATGTTTGTCTCTTTTAAATGTCATTATTTTTCGTTTCATCGAGTTTCAAATCACAACGGTAAAGAAGTATTCACTTCAATAGTTAACAACTGGCCTTTCGTGTATTACAACTATATTCAGAATCTTAACGACGTAAGTGAAGAAAGCGTGTAAACAAATATACACTCGCGGCATGGCGTATTGGACGAATGTGTGGTCGAATTCACCCTAGCAGGCCTAGAGATTTGACCTTTCCGCCGCGTTCATTTTCATTAAAATGTGTCTCCATATCTCACTCCCGAAGTTATTAATTCATCATCTAGAAAAATAAAATCTGGAGCTTACCGCTAACTTTATAGTTGAAAATCTGGTTATAAAGTTTTAAAATCGTTGTACGTAAAATATATTAATGGTAAGGTACTGTTTTTATTAATCTAAAATATAAATAACTGGCATTTCTTTTGCGGCATGGAAATAAAAAAAAAAACTTATTATTGTTACGAATTCGCCGGAAATGATTAAAATGTGAGTTTTGAGCAAACAAAAATTATTAGGGTTGTGTACCGCCTTAAGGCGCGCCGCATCACCGCTCAAAAAGAAGAAGATGGAGAGATATGTAATTACGAATGTTGGAGAGAGCGCGCTAATATTTAGCGCGATAAAATTGAAGCAAAAATTGTGAAAATATTTAATAAAACACGACTCGTTTAAAATAGAGCAAAAATCTCGTAGGGAACATCTAAAATAGCACTTATACTGTAATTTTTTTCGTACAAATAATTTCTAAAATAAGTGAAATGAATGTTCAATTTTTTATAAGAAAAACTCTCTTTTTATAACTTTGAAGGTTATTCCTATCAACGTAATATATCATTGAAGAAGAAGACAACAATAATAATCTAAACGAAAATAAGAAAGAGGACAAGACACAGAAAACAGAAAAAAGACAATGGTCGCAACTGGGACTCGAAACAAATTACTAATTATTTAGTTACTCTTTTCCGAGTCTCAGTTGCGACCATTGTCTTTTTTCTGTTTTCTGTGTCTTGTTCTCTTTCTTATTTTCGTTGTGAATTTCGTTTCGTTTCGAAGTGAATGTGTTTATAATAATTTTCAGAGCATACTTTGTGATTTTTTTCCATCGAAGGAATTTCACATAATTTGCGTTTCGGCGTGGAATGCCTCTAGATAATATTATCTTAAAAAATATATACATTTTTTAAGTTAGCTTAAAAACTTCAATTGTTTAAGGGAGATACATATGTAAGAAATCGGTAGAAATTCGGATAGTGGCGGCTCAACTTGTTAGAGATTTCGCCTGCTCCCTTATTTCTGAATGTTCTCCATATTAAAAGGGGGGCAAATAAGTTTTTTGATCGATGAGTTCTTGGGAGAGGGATACAGTGATGGACGTTTACGTGGAAAACCAAAAGGGAAACGGTGAAGGGCTCGGGATTTTTTGAAGGTGAGAGAAATGCGTTGCGGAAATCATGTAAAAATGGTTCGTTGCGATTTGCGAAATAATGCGAATAATAATAAATATGATATTTTAAATTCAAGTCAGAAGGTTTAGAAATCATTTAAGAGTCTTGCCACGTTTATGTAATTACTAGCTGAAGTCCCCGGCTTTGTCTGGGCTTTACACAGAGTTTTTCAAAATCAGATGTACGAGGGTAGGCTGAAAAGGAATGCACACATGCTTGTACAGCGTGAACAAAATGACCTCCAGAAGCGCGCCAGATGGAATTTGGAAGTTACATTCCTCCTCTACATGTACGCGCAAGTTTGAGGTCACTGAGTTCATCCAGTATTTTTGAGAAGCGGAAGTATGGAAACGTGTTTTGGTGTTATGTTAAGGTAAGGTAAAAAGCGTGATGTAATCGAATTTCTAAGTGCTGAAAAAGTTACTCCTACTGATATTCGTCGTCGTTTAAAGGATATTTATCGTGACGATGCTGTTGGTAGATCTACTGCAAATCGGTGGGTGTTAAAAATTCATGATTGTGAGCCAGGAAAAGCAATAATTATTGATGAAACGCGCAGCGGACGTCCAATCATTGATACAGATGATAAACAATCCAAAATCGCCCACGATTTGATTCAAAATGACCAGCGAATCACTCAAAAGCGTATCACAAACCATTTTGGAATATCCAAGAAACGTGTCGGCTTAATGTTTGAACAATTAGGATACCGTTAAATCTATGGACGATGGTTAGCACGCCGATTCACAGACGAGAAACTTGATGTTTGAACCGATTCCACACCCTTCTCACTCCCCCGATCTTTCGACTTGTGATTTTTATTTTTTTCCTCTACTCAAGAGACACCACAAGGGTTATCATTACAGCTCAGACGATGAGGTGAAGGCAGCTGTCAAGTCCTGGATTCGAGAAATGTCGAAAGAATTTTTCAGTTGCATAATGAAAAAAATTGTTGAAAAAAGATGTTAGGAGAAATGCGTTAGCCTTAACGGTGATTATGTTGAAAAATAAATATAGGATTTTGAAGCTTAAGAATCGTACTTTAATGTATTTTTGGCCCAAATATTTATTTTTGTTCGTGTTTTACAAGCATGTGTGCATTACTTTTCAGTCTACCCTAGTAGACAGTTTTTTCCACTTATTATGATCGTCAAGTGTGCAATTTTTTTAATGAAATGTCGAAATTCTGCTTTAAGAGGTAATAGCACCGGTGAGAAATCTCGACGGTAGGTATTTTAAAAAATTCTCGCTATCGCACCGCGCTCAAAAAAGAACTAGCTATCGATGTGTTGGTGAGACCACGTGAGTGTTTGGCTAGTACACCCTCTCGCCCCCTCTGCGTCTCATGCCTACCGTCTTTCGCCTCATACCGCCATATCCAATATTCTGTTTAGATAAAGCATGTTTCGACTTATTTCGTCGCTAATGAAGTTTTTGAATCGGCCTTGCGGTGTGACAGAAAAAGGGCCCATTATTTTTAAACGCACGAGGTCTGCTATTGTCGGTTATTTATAAATATCGTCGATAGGTATTGTAACAATGTCTTCTGTTCACGCTTATTACCGACAAATTACGAATTATTTTACTAGAACTCTATGTAGGTTAGTAGTTTTAAAGTTTTCACTGTATTTGCGTTTATAAATATGCAGTCAAACCAACTACATCGAATTATTATATACATACATATGATTATTCTCTATGATACATTAGTTATTATTGAAAATTAGTATTAACCTCTCAGGCCTCGGGCCTGTTTTTCGAAAAGTCAAAATATTTCCGCTTTCCAATAAATTCCAAATAACTTTAATATTTGTGAACGCATCCGAAAACTAAAAACTGTTTTTGAAAGATGATGAAATACGCTTTCAAATTTTATAATTCGAAATAAACATATAATTTTGTTTTTATTTTATTAATAACTAGCAGACCCGGCCACACGTTGCTGTGGCTAACGAAACACAACGCCATTTACCCAACCTTTATAAAATCCACACCATCCGCTCGCCAGCTGCCCGCTGCGCGCTGCCCTTTGCCTAAATTGAATATTTGAATTTCTTGGCTTTTCTCTACTATAATAAGCATTTATTATACACATAAACCTTCCTCTTAAATCACTCTATCTATTGGTGAAAACCGCATGAAAATCTGTTGCGTAGTTTAAAAGATTTATGCGCACATACATTTTGAGCGACTTCATTTTATACTATGTAATGATGATGATACCACAAAACTTAAATTTCTACTCATATAATTTGGCACTTACCTATCTTATTAAAAAAAAAACTCAAAAATGCATATGCAACAAAAATGTATTTTTGACCGATTATCTCTATCTCTACATATTATAAAGTCCCCCGCGCCGTCTGTCTGTCTATTCGCGATAAACTCGAAAACTACTGAACGGATTTTCCTGCGGTTTTCACCAATATACAGAGTATTTCGTGAGGAAGGTTTAAGTATGCAATTTGTCAATGATTTGTGTAAATTGGTTGAAACATAACGATAATTGTTAGAAGTGTCGGAAATAAGTCCAGCCGCCTGGTAGCTTTCATCGAAAACGCTGCACAATCGTTTTGGGATATAACAAAACAATTAATGGTGGGATATTCCTCTTTTATAGATCTACAAAAAAGTCCGCGAAGGCATATATCTATCTTTTACGGATAGCTTACTATACACATTATATCTAAAATGCAATTGATAAGAATAATAAGATAAGAAGATAGAATGCGTATAGTAAAAGATAGATATATGCCATCGCGGACTTTTTTGTAGATCTATAAAAGAGGAATATCCCACCAAGCGTTGTTTTGTTATATCCCAAAAGGATTAGGCAGCGTTTTCGATGAAAGCTACCAGGCGGCTGGAATTTTTCCGACACTTCTAACAATTATCGTTATGTTTCAACCAATTTACACAAATCCTTGACAAATTACATACGTAAACCTTCCTCACGAAACACTCTATCTATTGGTGAAAACCGCATGAAAATCCGTTCAGTAGTTTTCGAGTTTATCGCGAACAGACAGACAGACAGACAGACAGACAGAAAGACGGCGCGGGGGACTTTACTTTATAATATGTAGAGATAAAAAAGGTTTAAAAATAGCCCACCTTAAGTTTTTTTCTAATTAAAATTACGATAACGAAAAAGATAAAAGCACTTACATATTTTATTAGACAATTAAATCTAAATGGATTTATTGTGTTGTATGTATCATACGTGTGAGTTGACATGTTTGTAAATAATAATGTTTAAAATGTTAGATATATCGCTTGCTGAGGTTTGATTTGTACTCCTGTATTTTTGAGTTTCTTTAAGCAGTAAATACAAAAAAGGATGTGTTAGTTCGTTCAAAATTCAATTAAAAATGTTGGTCTTTTACCTATAGATAGATTTACCTACACATTTTTTTTAAATATTTATTACAGTCAGTTTGAAATAAAGGAAACAAATATATAATTTTTTTAAACTTCAAAACTTTTTATTTTTATTTTCAACTTTATAAAACCTTAAATTGTAATATTTAATTACATGAAGACAATATTAGCGAAACTTCAACCCAAGGCTTCAGGCCCAACTTCATAGTACAAAAAAAAGTGCAAAAATCACTTACTTCGCAATTTTTGCAATAAAATAAAAGCACTTAGAAAAAAAACCAACAACGCTAAAGGCTTTGTACCAGTTCACATAAGGAAAAAGGTTGAAGCAAACGTTTTACGTATGAGAAAAGCTATAGTTTGAGCAGTAAATTACAGAAAAGAGCAAGAAAACACGGCACAAAGTGATAAAGTAAAAAATCTGAAAATGGACAAAAAAATGCCGCAAACCATGTTTTTGGTGATCATACAAAATGTTCGTCATACTATTGCAAGTCGGAGAAGTATACTAATGATCCAAATTTAGTAAGCGATCTTCAAGATTGTGGAACAGGACTGATATTCAACAATTATTGTCGTCTCTAATAGCAAATGCAGAAAGTCTTATTATTAACGTGACAAATAACACTGTGGAGCAATTCAACAACGTTATAGCCAAATTTATAGGCGGAAAAAGAGCAAATTTTACAAAAATGGGATAACTTCAGCAGTTGAGCTTCTTGAGCAGTAACTTCGTGGAATAGTGAAATGACAACCCATTCACGAATACAAAAAAAATCCAAGGCCACAGTCCTGGCAACTACACGAAGCATTTTATTGAAAGAAAACGACGTTCGAAGGAGACAATACAGAGGTGTCGAAAAATAAAACTAAGGTATTACGAAAACACGACAGAAAAGAGAAAAAAAGTTACAGGGCCTGATGAAAATTATGGTCAATTGGAATTAGATCCAGATATGCCAGCTGAATTATTTGAAACGATAAAGAGGAATTTTTCAAAGAATTATCTCCATCGAATAAGGATGAACTCGAAAGGAATACGGTGGGCCAAAGCAATAATAATTTGTGGACAATTGAAAGGCGTAAGCGGCTTACAGCTTCTAACTTTGGACAAAAATATGTAAGCTACGGCCAAAAACTTCAGTTGCGAGAGTATTAAACTCGCTACTGTACTCGCCATTTAAAGGAAATATGGCCACAAATTATGGGAAAGAAAATGAAAACCAAGCAATTGAGCAATTTACAAAAGAAACAAAATTAGAGATATTCGCCTGTGGACTATTTATCGATGAAAACAAAAACTTTTTAGCGGCAAGTCCGGATGGCCTTTTTGGCAAGGATTCTATAATTGAAGTGAAATGCCCATATAGTATAGTAAATATGTCACCAGAAGAAGGATTTGAACAAAAAAAATTGATAACTGTAAAATTGAAGACAATGCTTCAACATTAAAACGGAATCACAATTACTTCTACCAAGTACAAGGCCAGTTACACATTACTCGTCGTAAATACTGTTATTTTGTCGTGTGGAGTCCTAAAGGTTTGCCGTATGAAAAAATTGAAAGGGACGATTCAATCTGGCAAAAAATTGAACCACTGTTAGAAAAACTTCTACCACCAATGCCTTTTACCAGAAACAATTGACGGTCGCATATCAAGAAATTTACCGGCGAGAGAAAGATCTAAATCATAAATTGTTTAAAATTCATTGTATAGTGGTAAAAAATTTTGTACAATAAAGTGTTTACAAACAAAAAATTTCAATTAATCACTGAAGGCAATGTAAGCGACTCTCAACTAAAAATTTGAAACAGATTTTTTTTAAAAACATAAACCTCACATTGGAGGCACCGAGGAAAAATAATCGCTCAGGGACTTTGTTGGAGAAGTTGTTGGACATCATTGGAGAAGCTGTGTGGAGGGTATTTTTAGGATAAGGAAGGAAAGGAAGTTTTGGGTAGGGAAAAGGTAGGTAAAAGTATGAAATGATGGTGGAGAGTCCAGCTGTAGAGATCAAAAGATCTTCCTCTTCCAGTTTCTCCCAATCCGGCCCGCCACGCAGTAAGTGGACAAAATTATCCGCCACCAAAACCCATGCAGACCTCATCCGTGAACCCGGGAACCCAGGCTCTGTCACCAAACATAGAGGACCACTTGCGGTGACCAAGTGGCGGGGGTGTTGGTTATCCAATAAATGGTTCCCGGGGCGATGGTACCTAAAACGCCTCCCAAATTGAAAATTTATTATAGTACTTGACATAAAAAAATTTAATTTTGCACAATTTTAGTATGAAAGCTCGGTCAGTATTGGTATACCGCGATGAGTCACTAAACAGAAAAAAAACGAATAAAAAATATCGATTACTCGGGCAAGGACAACACTAGTCTACCGATAAAATTCTTTACATCACTACTTCGCATTATATGTATGTATTTGTCAAAACCCACGTTCCCCGGCCCCCCTCAGGAGAAATGAGCGAAAGGGACACCTGCACGTCGGGCCGAAAATACCTAAATAAAATCTTCGAAATCGATGTTTTGTATTCCCCATTTTTCTTCTCCAAAACTGGACGGATTTAAAAATTTTTTTTCACTAACTGTATTAAAAGAAAATATTCTATGTCGGTACGTTTTGCTTTTTTTCAAAATACATTGTTTAGTTTGTATACTGAACGTTTTTTGACGGCGTTTAAATTAGGCAATTTTATTCATTTTTGGAAGGTCGTAACTTCTATGAGAAGTAAATTATCAAAAAAAACAAAACGTACCGACACGCTAGTGGTCAATATCTATATTATGTAAAAAAAAATTTTGCTCTAGGGTCAAAATCCAGAGAGATAAACGGGGAATACGTTTGTATAGAAAAGCGCAGCTAGTATTTCCTCTTAAGGGGTGGAAAAAAGAGTTTTGCCGGTTGGTTTAAAATATCATATAGACAGTCATCTTCTCCTCTAAATTCGGAATAAATCTGTAGATTTGTATGAAAAAAAAACAAAGTTACACCGCCACAGACCATTTACAATATGTATATATTATCAGAGTCTTACTAATAAACGTATTTTACAATTTACACAACTGATAAACGATCATTAAGAGGTAATACTAGCGGCGTTTTTCCATACAAACGTATTCCCCGTTTATCTCTCTGGATTTTGACCCTAGAGCAAAATTTTTTTTTACATAATATAGATATCGACCACTAGCGTGTCGGTACGTTTTGTTTTTTTTGATAATTTACTTCTTATAGAAGTTAGGACCTTCCAAAAATGAATAAAATTGCCTAATTTAAACGCCGTCAAAAAACGTTCAGTATACAAACTAAACAATGTATTTTGAAAAAAAGCAAAACGTACCGACATAGAATATTTTCTTTTAATACAGTTAGTGAAAAAAAAAATTAAAATCGGTCCAGTTTTGGAGAAGAAAAATGGGGAATACAAAACATCGATTTCGAAGATTTTATTTAGGTATTTTCGGCCCGACGTGCAGGTGTCCCTTTCGCTCAGTTCTCCTGGGGGGGGCGGGGAACGGGGGTTTTGACAAATACATATAAAGCGAAGTAGTGATGTAACGAATTTTATCGGTAGACTAGTGTTGTCCTTGCCCGAGTAATAGATATTTTTATTCGTTTTTTTCTGTTTAGTGACTCATCGCGGTATACCAATACTGACCGAGCTTTCATACTAAAATTGTGCAAAATTAAAATTGTTTATGTCAAGTACTATAATAAATTTTCAATTTGGGAGGCGTTATAGGTACCATCGCCCCGGGAACCATTTATTGGATAACCAACACCCCCGCCACTTGGTCACCCCAAGTGGTCCGCTATGTTTGGTGACTGAGCATGGGTTCCCGGGTTCACGGGTGAGGTCTGCATGGGTTTTGGTGGCGGATGATTTTGTCCACTTACTGCGTGGCGGGCCGGATTGGGAGAAACTGGAAGAGGGAGATCTTTTGATCTCTACAGCCGGACTCTCTCCACCATCATTTCATATTTTTACTTACCCAGAAATTCCTCTCCTTCCTTTCATTAAAAATAACCTCCACACAGCTTCTCCGATGACTTTGCTATACTATAAGGGTATTTAACTTAAAAATAATTTTTATATTTCATTTTGTATAATTGCATTTTGTGATATTTTTAAGTAATTAATCACCTCTCCCTTTATTATTTTGTCTATAATTCTCATATGCCTATACTTGTTTGTCTTTTAATATTAATCTTATCATGACGAAGAACACTCTGTTTTCGAAATATGTTGATAATATTGATTACATAAAGCTGTTTTTACCAAGTTATTTGTTCTCATTTAATTAAAAATGACGCCACAAAGATTGGACCCATTTGCAGCATTTCAAGCTGGGTCGCCATAACCAATTCGTTTGTGCAATTTCAATCAATGCATTTCTGTGTTTCTCGAGAACCCTTCTATGGGCTTACACGTCATTAGTACTTTTACGCCAGTTTTTTAAAAATTTGTGGTCAGAAACATCCAAGTAGTGTAGTTTTGTAGCTCTAGCACATATGAAGCTATATGACTTTTGCACTCCCAGAAATAAAACCTTTTTAGTATAATTATCATTATGCATATATCCAATTGTATATCCGCATGTACATTATTTGGCTTAATATAGTAACTATGTTATTTTCCACATCAAGTATATAATAAAATAGATGCAAGAATGTTTTTTTTTTGATAAATTAATAACGTAAAAAAAAATATATCTATATATTTATTCTCAAAACTCTTGAGAACATATCGTCGTTGCATTCACAAAATATCCCATGTGAGGTTTTCGACCAATTTTTTTTTGTTTACACCATTTGATTCACCACGGTTTCCTAAATAATCTGACAAATATATCCCATTTTTCAAACTCATCTTTTTAATCATATTAGAGGCAACTCTGACCATTACTTGTAATTAATGGTAATTATTTAAAAAAAATATACTACATATACTACAGAAATAAAAAAAAATATAAACCGAAGATACATTTCATCAGGAATAATTAACTAAATAATTACCTGTTTTTCTCATTCTTTCTATTTATTATTAATCTATATTCATCTCTATTTTATTTAGATTTTTCGAATTTCTCCCAAGTGCACAATATTTTAGTATGTAACCGTATCCTATGTATGTACACCATATGTAATTTATATAACTCCATTGAACAATTATATATCTATATTAAATATTAAAAAATATATATATATATATTTCTTCAATATTAACTCAGTAGGTAAAGCAAAAATATTTTTTTATAATTTATATTTAACTCTCAAAAAATTACCAAAAAATTAAGTTGCATCCAAAATCATACGAAATTATTTTTTTTAAGACCAATATTTCGTAATTTGAAACAAAAATAAATAAAATAAAACATATTTATCCACACAAGATATTTTCTCTACCTTTTGATAAAAAAATACATTTTCAGTTTATTTGGGTGTTTTGGTCACAAATCCAAATTTAACCCCCCCCCCCCCCCCCCGGCTATTTGTTAGCTTTGGGAACAACTCATATCGATCTTGTGTCTCCCTTACTATTATTTATTTATTAATTTTCGGGAAATCGACAGTTTATATTTATTTCAGTTTGTACATAGTATTAAATAGCCAAAATAAAACCAATTACGGATTTCCTCCTTGTGACTTTACTTCTACTGAGACAGCATAATAAGAATAAGTAAATTAATTTTATAAAAAGGAATATGAATCTAAAATTATATAAAACAAAAAATATATATATGTATACTCAAAACATTTTTTTTAATATAAAATGAAAAATTACAAAACAAAAAATCTATCAAAACATTGGTAGCCATGGAGAGAGGTTGTACATATAAATCAAATCATAACAGAAATATAAACAATAAAAACATAACATTATTCAAGAACCATTAGAGAAGCACTCTTTTTATGGACCTTTTATATTCAGTAAGTTTGCAATTGAAAATGTCCACATTGGAAAATACGCTATTATAACTATTGTGAGTATTATGTTGAGAAATAAGTTTTAAACGGTGTTCGAAAGAGAAAGAGAAAATATCAAACCTTATATTCAAATTCAAAAGTTAACCACAAAATATTGTAATTGTGCACCTTTATAAAACGAAAGTTTATTTCATCGCCTTTCAAAAACAGTTTTTAGTTTTCGGATACTATCAGAAATATTCCATTTATTTGGATTTTATTGCAAAGCGGAAATATTTCGACCTTATGAAAAAATATGCCCGAGGCCCTACGTTTGCTACACAAAATATCATATGTGCATAAAAAGTGCGCACAAAAATCCTGAATGCAAAATTTAAGAAAAAATTGTCGGTTTTATTAAAAAAATATATATTAAGCCCACTTGTTTTCACCCAAACATGGTATCACAAATAACTCTACAATTAATAAAAATAAATAAAAATATGGGTCCCTATTTTTTTATTTATTATTTCTCCTAATATTCTAAAATACCCACAGGATATTTTGTGCGCGCAACAACGATATAAAGTAGCTATAATAGCATATTCATAGGACGCTCCTGTGAGCGGGTAGAGAAATTGAATGTTAGTCTTGTCTCTACACGTTTGCAGATTGGAACATGCGTGGTCGGCAGAAATAATAATTCGGCTTATTACGGAGTGACGTGCACACTTGCACAGAGCGCGCGGCGCACTTGCGGCGAGGGAGCGAAACTGTAGTCTGCGGTGAAGCGCGTAGCCCACACACACAAGGCCTGCATTCACTCACACATCTATAGCGCGATTCTGACTAAGCATGCGATGAGATTCGCGATAGACGGTAGGAAGGAGGCGCAGAGGGGGAGAGAGAACACTCACGTGGTCTCACCCACACATCTATAGCTAGTTCTTTTGTGAGCGCGGTGCGATAACGATAATTTTTGAAAATACCTACCGTCGAGATTTCTCACCGATGGTATTACCTCTTAATGTAAAATTATTATATATTTTATTTTGTCAACTTTAAAATACGTTTATTATTAAGAGGGTGAGCGTTTTAGTCCATAAATTCTTCCTAAACTCAAACAAATAAACTCATTTTACAGTAGTTAATGTATGTAGGTTCCCAAATATAGTTACTTGATATAATATTAATTTCATTTCATTGATGTATTCATCTTATTTATTGACAAAAATAATACTAGATAGATAAAGGAACTTGGTGAACATTGGTGAACTCATACTGAAATTTAAAAACTACATTCTTGAATTTGGAAGCTAAAAAAGTTGTATGTTATGTACTCAAAAGTTCATGTTTTTGGTGACCAAAAAACTATGTTTTGTTCGAAATGTTTTTTTTTTTTAAAAAACCATGGATATATAAATTATCTAAAAAACCGCGAAAACCACGAATGGTAAAAACTATACATATGACAATGCTGGTCGGCACTGGTGTTTGGGAAACTAATAACGGCTAACCGGGGCGCGGTTCCGCTCTATCGGGCAAAAGGATGTATGTAGGAAGCGCGGAGGAAGCATTCTAATTCGGGAGAATTACCCTGAAAGTTTCGTTGGAGCGGCTGATGCTGCCAGCTGATGAAAGAAGAGTCATGTATTTGGGAAATGTTGACTTTTATCTACATTTTATATTGTTTTAGGGTTTTAAATTTTTGCTTACTCATAGCAGTCATAATCAGGGTATACTTTTTTATTTTTTTTACATTAACTCCACGCAGGAAGCCCCGAAGTCATCTTTGGTAAATCTGTATTGAGGGTCTTTTTGTGGAAGGAGACCCATGTTGTAGGTGGGACGAAACACAGAGGCCTGCTAATCGTTCTACAGTTGAGCTATTGAACTCAAGAACGTGTCGTTGAAACGACACGTCATCATGCGAGTTTCCCGACTGTTCACTGGTACCGAAGGAATCAAAGATGCTAGTTCCTCGGAGCATCTTACATTGAAATATCGATAGAACAGCATTCCTAAAAATGTTCTAAAAATTGTAATCCCTTTGTTAAGACAGGAGAATCCATAAAACACACCGCCCGTTTCTGCACTGAGTCAGTGATTTTTCTTCTTTGTTTTAAAAGGGTATAGGAGTTAAAATTGTACTCAGAAAACATACCGGCCTTTTCAGTGAACCGTTTCCTTTGCAATTATTCTTTTCTTTGAATTCCAGAACGTTCTACTTTCCCTTGCCGCTCTACCCCAATATAGATCCTCGGTACTTGGTTCGCATTATTTGTAGAGAGCTTTCTGGAACCATTAATGGTTCATGTTCTTTAATCGGATCAATGAACAAGAAATTTACCATTTATGTTCGAGTGCAGGCAGAACTTGTATTGTGTTTTTTTAGTGTATTTTATTTATTATGAATGACGGCGATTAACGGCTTTTACATGGGAATTACAATAATTTGAAAGAATGTACATAGTTAATAAAAAAAATAATAATATTGCAAAAAATTAGAGAGCACAATTGAAATGACAGTATAAAGAAAAAATAGTAAGCTATTATAAATACAAATACGAAGAAAAAGAAAACCTCATATATATGAATGTGTACAAGATATTATGAACTAAAAAATTACTACGTAAAGTACGTAGTAATAAATTTAAAAATTCCAGAAATAAACATTGATGAAGAATATAAACATACAAAGTATATTAGATTATAATCTAACTGAGAAGCGCTGACAAACAGCTTTAATTAAATAATGTTTGTATGTTGATAATCTTTCAACATTTATCATATCATCAACAACATATTTGTTACCAAGTATATGCAGGCGACTTATTGTGGCATGTGATTCAGCATTAGATCCTGTATTATCACAATGGTAAGGTAATTTGTGACGAACTGATCTACTCGGTACATGAAAACATATTAACGAAAGAAGTTCAGGAGAGTTCAACAAGTTATTAATAATTTTAAATAAATAAAATAAATCAGAACAAATTCTTCTTTCTTTTAATGTATCAAGTCCCAGTAGATATAATAGGGAGAAGTAATTAATTTTTTCATTTGATATTCCCAATTTAAAATTAATGTGACGTAAGAATTTATGTTGGACACGCTCAAGGGAATATTCATGTGTACTGTAATATGGATCCCAAATGGTGGAATTAAATTCTAGTTGGCTTCTAAGAAGAGAACTGTAAATTAGTTTGACAGTTTTAAATTTTTTTAAATCCTTCGAAATTCGTAAGATAAATCCCAACATTTGCATAGCTTTACCGGATATATTATTAATATGTTTAATAAAAGTTAATTTAGTGTCAAAGGTGATAACAATACCAAGTAATGCTATTTTATTTAGCTTTATTTTTTTAACATCTTATGTCTAGTGTATATATATTATAACACTACTTTAATAATAATCTGTTACCTACGTACTGAAATTTGGACTTCACAACATTGAGACATAGCCAGGAAAAACTGCAAGACTTTTAGCTTTCTTAACATTTACAGCGAGTTTTTTTTTATTTTTTTATTTATTTATTAGATTACATATACATTTTGTACAAAAATTTGAGTAGACCCACAAAGCTGTCATATGACAGCTTGTCTGCAGGTTCTAACAATTTAAACATTCTTAATATGATATCTAAGAAAATATTTGTAAATACATTTATAGTTTTAAGGAAACATTAGAATAGATCACATAGTAATATTAGATATTTTAACTTACAATCATAAATATATAAGATATTTCAATATATCTGCCTAATAACAAGATATGTAGGCAGCTATATTAAGATATTCAAAGATACATGGAGTTTTCGTTCATTAACCATAGTTTTATCATTTTAGGACTTAGTCTCTCATTTTTTTCAAATTTTATGTTTTTATTGATTTTATTGAAAATCACTGGTATTAGATATTCAAGAGTACGGCTTCCATATTTATTTAATATTCGAGGAGTTTTTAGGCCCTTTCCTTCTCTAAATCTTGTGGTATGTTTGTGTACAAGTAGGTGTTTGTAAGGGCTTTCCCCCATATTATCCATAATAGTAGTGAACCAGTGAAGACCTTTTATTGGCTCTCTGAGCCATACAGTAGTTTTAAGTTATGTCTCTGTTTGTAAATATTTGTTGTGACAATTTTTTTATTATGGCAGTTTGTAAATTTTCAATATATTTAATGTAAGTAGTGCTTGCATGTCCCCAAGTTCGAATACCATATCTAAGGATGGATTCGACCATAGAAAATTATATGAGTTTAAGAGTACAATGAGGCAAAATAAATTTTAATTTGTTCAAGTTACTAGCTAAGGATCTGAGCTGGTTACAAATTTTAGCCACTTGTTTATCCCACTTAAAATTGTTATCAACAATTATTCCCAGATAAGTATATTCATTTGTGAAATCTATTTTTTCACAGTCACAAACATTAACAATTCCTCTATGTATACAGTCAAAGCTATGAGCGGTTATTTTAGGAACATTCCACATTTTCAAACTTGGTGATTTTATGTACATGCATTTGGTGTTTTTCACATTAATAATTAATCCTACATCATGAGCCCATTTGAGAAGCTCGTTAAAATCTCTTTGTAATTCTTGTATAGCTATTTCAGGATTTTCATTTGATACAACAAGAGCAGTATCATCAGCAAAAATGAATCGACGATTACGTTCATTAAACATTTTCAAATCTTTATAATAAGTATTGTATTGTGTTCCGATAAATTTATCTGAGGAAACCTAACATTGCTGCAGTGTCTTGCAGGATAGCAAATGCCTGTTCATCTCGACAACACCCATAATCAGAGACAGGTATTGGTATTGCCGCCCTGGGAACCATTAATTGGATATCTAACACCTCTGCCATACGTGCTTCAATACGTTTGGTGACATAGCAGGGGTAACCGGGTTCAGCGGGGAGGTTTGTGCAGGTCTTGCTTTGCTTTTTTTTCATCTTTAGCGGATGCGTCTGCCTACCTCATTTCCTGGTGGGCCAGATCGGGAGAGGCCGGTTGACGGACTCTTTGACCTCTCCAGCCGTACTCTCTCGACTCATCGCCTTGCACAGCGGTGAGAGAGATGATTCTTACGTCCGTCACTCCTGAACTCACTGACCCTCGGATTCTCTACCCACCCCTCATATTTTTTTCCTTTCCAGAACGTCCTCTCATTCCTTTCTTTCAAAAGATCCTCCATCCGGCATCTCCAAAGATGACGCAGGCGGTGAGGGAAAAATATTATTCTCAGGGCCTTCTGTGCGGAGTTATGTAAAAAAAACGTTTTATTATATCGGGATTTAACCCATGACGAATATTGGGTGCGTGCAAAATTCTGAATAAATTGGATACGACAAGTTCAGTGAGAATTTTTCTTCCACGGTGCCTCTTTCGACTCGGACTACGTTTCAGTGAAAATATAATATCCAGGAGAGGAAAGTGAAGGTAGACAGTTAGTAATATAATTATTAAGCCAATTAGACAGACTTGGGCTTATTTTTTGAAACGCGCCTACCCGTCGCGCCTACCCGTCTTAAAATTTAATTAAAAACACAAACTTTGATATTATTACACGGAAAGTTTAACACCCAAAAATTATTTCTAAAGGTAAGATATTAAATAATGTGGTAAATTTTCTTAGGTTTAACCTACGTATGTAAGTTGTAATTAGTAATGCCTTACGAGTAGGTATGTGGGACTTAATGAACGTTACAGTAAGCAATATTATGAGGTTTCCAATAATTATTTTCAGTGGTAAACTAATTCGCGGTTTTTGAAATGCTAATAATTATGTTAGGATTGTCGACTGATAATTTAATGCACATTGGAATTAAATTCTGTAAACGTACATGTAAAATAAAATTACTAAATATTTAAATCATTTTCAACGACTAAACTTATAGAAGTCAAACCATTGACCAATTCCAACACAACTACAATTTTCATTGCAACAACAGTATCGGGACTGAGTCATTTTGATACTCGCTTGTACCTAGATTGCATGCAGTCGGTAATACTCCGAAATGGTAGCTTCAGCTACAATGAATGCAGTTATAAGAAGGCTATAATAATGTTAAAAATCCTTATAAGAAAGCTATTATCGTATTTTATTAATAAAAAACCTATTATGTATATTAGTAGATATCATTCATCAAAGACCTTGGTGTTATTTTCGACTGGAAACTTACCTACGACAGAACTTCCAACAAGGCAATACAAATTTTCGGTTTTATACTACGTAACACGAGGACTTTTCGTAACGTTGAGTCAACGAAATACTTTACTGTTCTTTTTTGTGAATGCAGTTAGAATATGAATCTTCTATATGGTCTCCTATTTATAATAACTTACGCTGTTTGGAGAAAGCACAAAGAAAGTTTCTTTGATATGTTCGATACAAATTGAGATAGCCTGTAATTGATATCTGACAATACATTAAAATGTCTAATTTAAAATGCCGCTACTTTTTACCTTGAGACTTATTAATTTTTTAAATTCTTGATAACCTCGTAGATTGCCCTCAAATGTGAAGTGTTATAAATATCCGTATCTCTGTTAAATCTACTCGACTCCACCATCAAGGGCGTAGCGAGGTACGGGCAGGGGGGGGCAGCTGCCGCGCAGGAATGCTCACAAACCGTAAAGATTACGTCGGTAGCCTATTGTTTGTGAGAATCAATTTAATTTTTATTATTACCTTTTTAGTTATTAAGAAAACGTGCCTATCAGTTACATTGCGCTGTTATTAAATCAGTTTTCATTATACGTGCCAATTACACAGGCATATTGGAGGAACCTATTGCCAATTTTTTTTTACATGAGCTCCATACAGAAGCATTCTTGGAAGCGATCGATTATCATTCCTTATTTAGATTTCCTAATATCTGCATTGGAGCAGCGTTTTGGTGACCAAAATTTGCCTGCTTTCGGATTAATGTCGTTACATCCCTGTACAATACAATGTTGAATAAGTCGTTAATTGATTTTAAATAAAAAGCACAAAGTTTTTGCCTATACTACGATTTACTTAATTTTAATCAAGAAGCCGAACTATGTTATAAAAAATGGCAGAACTAGGGTATGACCAGAAAAGATCTCGAAAAACTAGATTTTACTGAAGTGTTTAAGGAGGCGAACATTTTTTTCCCGCAACAAAAAAAGCAATACCAACCTTGCACTAAAAGTAGCATAGAGAGGTCCTTTCTGCACTGCGTCGTGTTAAAACATAGCTGAGACCAACAATGCTTGAAAACCGTTTGAACGCAGTAGCTTAGCGAGGGGGGGGGGGCAGACCGCCCGGGGTGCCACCTGACGGGGAGGTGACACTACCAGGTGTCTCCTCCCCGTCTCATATTGACACAAAAATTATATTATGCTCCCCGTGGAATGTCCCGAATCGGGGAGAATTTTGTGCCTGGCGGTCTTTTTATAGACGAAAATAGCCTATTTCTAAAATTCTCTAGCCCCCCCCCCCCCCCCCCCCCCAGTAGGTATTATTTTCTACACCTGCCCCCCCCTTAACAAAATCCTAGCTACGCCCTTGTCCACCATCCTTTCAACTGTGACGATCGAAGTACTAACTATACATAATCATTCACCGCTAGTGCGACCGGACAGCCAATTTATACAGACTTCGATATTTTTTTAAATCTCTCCATCCTGCGTCAAAGCAAAAGTAATTAGTTGTGAATACAACTTACTGAGAGATATGATTTTTTTCTTTATTCATTGCTTGGATGGTTACACAATTTGTGGATTTTTGTTTATGTATAATGTTTGTAAAGTGATAAGAATTTACATATTGTAATGAATTGTATGTACAAACTGATGCATTTGTAAATCATAATGTTTGTAAAAGTTCGACGTAAAAAAATAAATATTAACATACCTTAAAAATAATAATAAATTTAAACACGAGTTTTAAATAATTTGAATGACATATTTTGCTTCATGATTGCAATTCCACAAAATTGGCCTATAATATCTACGAGTATATATATATATATATATATATTTTTTTTTTACAGTGAATACCGCACAAGAATCTCAACTGCTCCCGTCTGGAGCCAGTGAGACTATGGCATCCCCAATTGAGGTATGTTGTGAGGCTGAAGGTAGTGGGGAGGGCAAGGAGGTGGGGAAGAGGAAGGTTGGGAAGTACCTAGCTATTCAGATCTGGTCACCAAACACGGCTAAAGCCATTTTTAAGCAACGTTTCAATTCTGAATGGTGGTCTTACACCAGGGCGATACTGATAGTATCTTCCACTCTGGAACGTGCCGCAAATATACTATATATTATTTTAAATGAATTAATTGTGAAATAACACAAATTAATCAAATAAAATTTATTTGCGCATGCCGGGTTCGAACCCGCGACCTCCGGATTGTGAGTCAAGAGTCTTACCCACTGGACTACGGAGGTCGTAATAATAATAATATAAAAATCAAAATATGCTTGCTTGGATGTATATATATATATATATGAGTATATGAGTTGTCTATGCTTTGCTAAACCATTAATCCAATTGCGATGAAACTTTGGGGATTTGATGTACGCATGGCCGCAATGGTTTCTAATATAATAGTGAGTTCTGGCATCATGAAATTATGCGTTGCTAACCATTAAACCTATTGCGATGAAACATTGGGGATTTGATGTGTGCATGCCCGCAATAATTTCTATATATAATAGTGAGCTCTGGCATTGTGAAATTTGATAAAAAAATTGCAATAGGTGATACGCGAGCTATTTGAAAACTGAAATGTACCGGGACTGAGAATGTATGGACTGCGGGAGGAGGGAGGAAAACTTGGGAGGGGGTTCGCGGGACGGGGGAAGCGGCAGAGGGGTATGGAGAGATGGAAGGTGGATAAGGCGGAGAAGGCGGTGAAGGCGGAGAAGGCGTAGAAGGCGGAGAAAGTGGAGTGGGAATCTTGAGGGGAAGGGGACGCGGGAAAGGAAGGTGAGGCGGAATGGGAACGGGACGAATGGGAAAGCACACGCAGGGAAAACAATTTCTTTATTAAGTGGCATAGCAACGCATGCCAGGAACTCGCGAGTATATAAATAAATAAGTGCCCTTTCATAATCATCATTAGCCCTTTACACTTATTTGCTTACTAAACACGGGTCTCCCAGCCTGATTATTCTATGCAGTTTGATATCTGCGCGGTGAAATATGTATGTTGTAGGAATTTTGATGAAGTGACGGGAATACAACGGATTTGGGGTCTCGGAATTTGAATATGTTCCGTTTTGAGAGTGTAATAAATCAACGCAAAGGATTTGTTTTGACAGATGTATTATTGCAGAGAAGAACAGAGGGGTGAGAGTAGGTTAAAGAATGGTTTGAGAGTGGAAGGCGGAGGTGTTTGTGATTTGTTAATGATGGTGCATGAGGATAATACACTACAGAAGAAGAGAATATGTGGGATTATTTGTTGTACCGTAATTTAGCATAATAACGATGTGTTATTTAGAATTCATGTTAGAATCTTCGTTTGGGAAAGAGGTTTTATCTTTAAAGATTAAAATAATTATTAATATTATATTAGAATTATTTAGTTTTTTTTTCATGAGTGTTTTTTTGAGGAAAATAATTTTTCTCGGGGCCTATGTCATCTGAGATGCTGTGTGGATTTTTGAAGAGAGGAGGGTATGAAAATTGGTCTTTAAAAGACCTATTTCAATATTTTAATAAAAAGACTTCATCTAAATATTATAATAAAAGTGATTTCTGATCTTAAGTGATTTTTGCCAAAAATTATTCCAAAATATACAAATTGCCAAATATAAGTTACTTTACAAAAAAAAAAGTATTATATTTTATTTAAATATATGAGGGAGCGGTCCGTATCGGTAGAGAGAGGACGAAAAATAAAAGGCGTCAGTCGATGTAATTTGAATCGTCTTTATTGTGCTACGTAGCGATAGTCAATGAGCCAGGGGCGTAGACGGAAGAGCAGACAGTGATGGTGCGCTGTAAGATGTGATGATGGTCAGGAAGCTGCAGTGGTGAAGATAACGTCTCTTCAGATCACTAGAGTGGTAGATGCTGACCAGTTCCAGGCGGTCGCACGACGTCATGAGGACGGAGATGACGGCTGTGACTTCGGTGAGTTGGAGTCACACGCAGGGCAGGAAGAAGACCTTGTGAGGCGATGAGGAGAATCTCTGCGGCAGCGAAACATGACAGGCTTCGGATTGCCGGAGATCGAGTTACTTCCCGAACAGAAAGCACGGCGGGTTTTGCGGGAGAAGACATCTCAAGTCGTGGTGCGGCGGACCGGACTGCGAGACAGTGGTGGTGGATGAGAGTTACGGAGAGTCCGAAATGCTGCGCTGGAGAATGCGTGTAAATCACATAGCGTCTGTATAACGTCTAGATGGTTCCTCGCTGGCGCACAAGCGTTGACTGACGGATCGGGACTGACTGTGCGAGCGCCGAGTTAAGTCGCTTATATAGCCGCGGCAGAGTAACTACCTCGCGGTAGGTAATACGTGCCACTTCGTCAGTTGACGAGAATGTTCGGCGCCGTACAGATATTGTACGGTGCTATCTCCAGACCTTTCTAGGCGGTGGCAATATTATTATCGTCGGGCGGCCGCAGCAGTGGGTAAGTATGTACTCAGGTAAGTAGCTTGCCCATATCGCGCGAATATTAGATATTTCTCGTATCTTCTTTTGATGGCGAAGGATAATGCGTCGCCACATATATTTAGATTATTCAATAAATAATAATTTTGACCCCAAAATTTTCATGGATCTCTAATATATAAACATTTAATGTAACAGGCCGCGAAGGTCCCCACGTCAGAGTATAATTTAAATATAAAAAAAATCACGTCAGCAGTTGAATGTTAAGTTGGTCTATTGAGGAGTGAGCATTGCTCGCGAAAGATGACGGTTTTTTAGAAACAATAAACGTGGTTAAGTAATCTATTAATTTGGTATAAAATTTATTTAGTTAATTTGTGATATTTCACAATTTTCATTTAAAAAATAAGTTATTGTCTATTTGCGGCACGTTCCAAGTAGGTACTTGATCTATAATCTCACGTATAGTCTGTCAAATATGAGTAGAAAATATATGAGGGCGCCACTGTTATTCAAATGGCAATACTAAACACATAACTCATGGTGTTATAGTAAAGCTGTGTAACCTACATTTTTATAAAAAATTAAAAAGGCATAATAGTGGAAAAAATATTTTTTCATTGCAGTATAGATACCCGCCGATCTCAAAATTAGAATTGCGTGTAGGTTTATAATTATTATACATTTTCAATTTTGTGTTAACATAATGAAGAATAACTATAATGTAATAAAATATAAAGCACAGTTTAGAAATTGCTCACATTTATTTAATTCTAGATAAAGTACCTAGCGTTGCCTGGGCTTTAGATCATGTCTCTAATTTTATATCTGAATATATTTAACTCATTCAGCAGATCTAAAAGTAGTGTTAATAAACTCACCATTAGTGATTCTTCCTTTCTATCTATTGTTAAATTAAATTAAAGCAAATCGCTTTATAAATCACCTTTTAATCAATTTTATGTCATGAAGAAAAAATGTTTTTTAAAATGTGGTTTACTGTGTTCTATACATTCAGTGTCATTGCACTTCAAAAAAATATTTGACAGTTAAATTGGTGTTGCCAGTCTACAAATTTAGTAGTTCAAGTTTTTATATTTTCTACTCTTTTTTGACAGACTATATTTCAAAACGAATGAAGTAAGTTTTTAGAATGGTTCGCTACAATTTTTATAAATATTATTTTCTTAATACGAAAACGATATTCTAAATTTGTTTTACTTTTAAAGTTTTTTTACGGAAATAAGAAAACGAAATTCTTTTCGTACAATGTTTTGAAAAAGCCGTTGAATCGTAAAATTATTACGTACTTCGCCGTGCAGATCTCTCGGGTGAATTTAATATAAAGCTGAAAGTGAGCCAATTTTCACAAAAAATTACGGCTTTTTTATTAAACTAATTCTTTAGTACTCACTCGTGTACTTGGGTCGCCAGGGTGAAATTATTACATCTACCTTGATTTATTAGATCGCGCGCTGGAAAAAACTTGAAAGATAATTTAAAGAGATTTTATTTTTAAATCTTGAAAATAACCCGTTTTTATGGAAAATAATGATCTTTTTAAGGTATTTGAAATCTAATTTTAATTTAATTTTAATAATACGTGTTAGTTTTTTTGTGTAAGGTAGCCATTTTATATTAGCTCTACACAGGAGTCCCTGAGGAAAATAATTTCCCTCAGGGCCTACGTCGTCTTTAGGAATATTGGGTGAAGGGTTTTTTTTTGGGAAGGAAGGAAAGAAAGATCTGGGAACGAAAAAGGCAAGAGGGGTGGATAGAAACTGGGGGTCAGTGTGTCCAGGAGTGACGGACGTACGAATCCATCTCTGGGTGAGAGGGTCGAGAGAGTCCTATTCGAGAGGTGAAATTCAAGATCCTGGGCACCCCTGCTAAGTGCAACTTGAGGTACCACACCATACCAGCCTCCGAAATTTTTAGTTTTTAGCAGGATGACATTTTTCACATAAGAACGGTTCGTTTCTAAGACTTGTTCATGAGTTCAACAGCACGTCTGCCGGCGTATTCTTTCTACAAGATAGGTCTCTTCAAGACCTATGTTCACTCCTTCCTCTCCTCAAAAAGTTCCTTCACACAGCATCTACAAAGATGACATAAGGCCTTGATAGAAATAATTTTCTACGGAGGTTAGGGTGCCGCAACCGGGCTCAAAAGAAGAAGATGGAGAGATATGAAATTGCGAATGTTAGAGGAGCGCGCTAGTATTTAAGACAAAATCGATGCGAAAATTGTGAAAATGTTTAATAAAACGGGACTTTAACCTTAATAGTCTTAATAAAACACTGAAAAAAAATTATTATAAAACTATTCGAAACTGTCAAATTAGTATAAGCTTTCCCTGACGAAGGAACGTTTGTTCCGAAACCGATCGGATTTGCACATCAAATAAGTGGTTTATACAAAGTAAAATTATTTCATTATTCTATTAATAAAACACGTTTAAAATAGAGCAAAAATCTCGCGGGGGTTGTCTTAAACACCATTTAAAGAAATACTGTGAATTTTTTCACGCTATTAACTTGTAAAATAATTGAAACAAACGTGTTTATGATAATTTTTACAGATATTGAAAGAACACTTATTTTTTATGTTATTTAAAAACGTTGATTTATATATAAATATCTTCCTAATACTATAAACGTGAACGTTTGTTTTGGTGTATGTGTGTTTGTTACTCTTTCACGTAAAAACTACTAAATGGATTTTAATGAAACTTTACAATAATATAGCTCACACATTAGAATAACACATAAGCTATAATTTTATTTATAAAGCTAGCTAGGAAGCGGATGCGGGAGGGGAACGAGGTCGCACGGGAATGGTGATTCAGGGAGAAACAATGTATTTGTTTGAATATGGAATTGCAATGCATGCCGGGAACCAGCCAGTTTGTGGTATACAGAATTATGTAATTTCAACAAATACCGTTAGTATAACTAGTTATGTATAGTTTTGAGGTGTCTCAGCAGATGTAGTCTCATCAGTTAAGTAGTGCATTAGAAGAGTGGCGACTGTCGTGTCTAATGTACGAACGGTCACGGAAATAGCCGATGATACACGATAAATAGCTGGGCTCTCTCAGCATCGGGTTCTCGGACTTCAGAATGACTTAGAGCATGACTGGCCAACCTTTTCAGCAGCCGGGCCAGATTTTAGAAATCAGATTTCCTACCGGGCCGCACAACAAAATTTCTTTGATTCTTCAAAGATAACAAATATATTGTTTTTTTAAATGATATAATCAAAATGAGAATTAAACATATTTTTTATTAGATTAGAGTTGGGCAATACAAAAAAAAATAATAAAAAATAAACAAAATATAACAAAATGATGTGTGATTTTGTTTGTCAGAACTAAGTGCATCAATGTTGATAACCATTGATGCTGTTGCTACAGTACGCAAACAGTTTTCCAAATGCTCTTCAGTTATCAGGTTCTCGATTGAGATTTAATATGCTTCATTCGACTAAAAATCTGATCACAGAGTCTTCAAATAGCGAAATCATCGATAGAGAGCATGTTTGTAAAATGCAGGATATTTCTCCTTGTCCAAATATGTTTTTTATAACTCTTCCAAACCAACCTGATTGAATTTATCCAATAACTGTGATTGTTTGTTAACACGTATATACCATAGAAGAACTTGTCACGATAGTCGAATCAGTGCACTGAGATACTTTCATATATGAGATATGATACGAACTACGCAGTTGGGATGTTCTTATGGTGGTTTTATGTACACTAAAAGAAAAAAAAAAGTGTACATGTGCTCCGCGGGCCACAAGTAGACACCCAGCGGGCCGCGGTTTGGCCACCCTTGACTTAGAGCATCCGTAGGATGGACGTCCGGTCCCGTTAAATATGCATTGAAAGTCTTACGGTAACGTACATAAAGTAACTTAAAAACTTTATTGGAGTTTCCCGAATAAATTTCAAGGTATCTCAATCGTTGGAATTGAAGAACATTACATATAGTTCCATAAATCTTAAATATAGAATACCAACACCTGAACGATTTTTTTTTAATTATTTGCAGCAAGAATTTAACCAGAAACCTTCAGAAAAGTACTTCACAAATAACGGTATGTCATTTGACCACGGGGCGTAAAGCGTGTCGGTAAAACAAACGAATACATATTCTCATAAACGTTCATGCAATTGTTATTCACCGACACGTTTAAATGGAAAAGTGGTTACGGAATCGTGAATTTTTCTGATTGAATGCAGTATTTAAAATGAAATATTTGTTCAACCGTTCGTGTGCTTTGCAAAAAAAAATTCAGCCAAATGATTGGCGCGAGCGGAATGTCGACTGTCGACCGTCGACATGGTGCGGGGGCCGTAGTAAAGGGATTAACGAACCAGGTATTCCGAAACACGTTCCGCGATGAATATTTATTACGGAAATACTAATATGATAATTACATACAAAAATACACGCAAAATCTTTTTATTCATTATTTATGTAAAAATTGCTGTGAACACGGATCTGGTACAGCGGATCATACGTCGGTTATAATTATATTTATTTTTTTAAATTAGTTTCTGTAGCAAAATTTGTAGATGATTTAAGTTCAAGGCACAATAAAAGAATAAATTAAGTCCAGGGCTGGGCAAAATACATGCTTTGCAGTAATTAAAATACAAATTACAAAATACTTTTTCGCATGTATTTAAAATACGAAATACAAAATACTTTCAAGTCGTGTATTTGAAATACAAAATACAAAATACAGTATTTTAACCATTTTTTTAATTTTAAATACAAAATACAAAATACATTTGGTTTTGGTAGAACCTTTGGTTGCAATAAATTGTCGTAAGTGCCCTTATATAAGGGTGCGTATCCATAGAAGCAAAGCTGAGCAGAGTGAAACAGAGACGTTCTAAACTTGACCAATCATATTGCTCAGAAGACACATCTCGTCTCCGCTCCACTTGTAAAGTTTTGTAGTATAGGACTTAGATTATAATAATAATTATTATAATAACACTAGCTGGCTCCCGGCATGCGTTGCAATGCCATATTCAAAGAAATAAATTGTTTCTCCCTGTCTTTTTCCATGCGTCCTCGTTCCCCTCCCGCATCCCCTACCCCTCTTGCATTCCCCTTCTACCTTCCCTGCCTAACCTCTCCCGCTCCCCCTTCCCGCCAACCCCCCTCCCGCGTTCCATATATTTAGTTCCAGTACATTCAGTTTTCAAACAACTCGCGTGCCAGCTATTACAATTTTTACATATTACAAATATTCATTTTTCTATATTATAAGAACAATCAATCAAATCTGGTACCTAACATAGGTACCTATTTAAAATATCTATAATTTAAAAAATCCATAGACAATCCTTTTGTTACATTTCATCAAACGCGCGAACTGTCAAACGTGCGAAGTTAATAGTCATTAAGTTTTCTGAAATTATCCAATTTTTTGCGTAATTTTCTTAATTTTTCTTTCCGTAAGAACCTTTTACAAAGTATTAGAAACTTTAAAAAAAAAATGAATGAAATAGGTAAAGTCATTCTGAAGTTATGGTGTGACCAAGGGAAACAAGGATTCATTTTTATATATAAATGGATGACATTTGTAGAGCGCAGTTTTGTGTTATTTCACGTCAAGTGCGCTCTACAGTAATTAACTTAAATATAATCTAGTATTCAAATTATTCCTATAGTGCTTGATCTAATACTATGATACAAAAATTTACATTACAAAGCAATGACAAGTATAATATAATATGATACAAAATATACAATAACAGTGTTATTGTAGCACAGGACAATAATAATAACTAGCATCACGTAAAAAAATGTACAGTACATTATAAAGCAATGATAAGGGGGCATACATTAATTACATGAGCAGTTTTTCTTCCAAACTAGACCCCCCTGCCCCTTGGTGACGAGATAAATTTGGGCCACTTCGTTTTTTTCTTTTCAAGTAACGTGAGATTTTGCTGGACCCCCCCCCCCCTCTTTTTGAGCTCACGTCATTAATGTATGCCCCCTAAGAGAACTGCAAATAATCGCAGTAAGAGTGCTAAGGCAAAGGACAATAGTACATAGTTCTAGCGTTTTTAGTCTATGTAGTATCTATGTGTGTTTATTTTTCATTATCATTATTAAGATCGCTTAATGTACCTATTTGAAAATGTATTTTGAAGCCATAAGTATTTGAAATACAAATTACAAAATACCTCAGCAGCAGGTAATTGAAATACCAATTACAAAATACAATTTTAGGAAGTAATTGAAATACAAATACAAAATACGTATTTGTATTTCAAATACGTACTTCAATTACAAGTATTTCAAATACCGCCCAGCCTTGCCTAAGTCCTACTCACTAGTGTTACCTGTTCTGAGGCGCCTGTAGTTTTCATGTTTTTTTATTTAGTTTCTGTCTCATAATCTTGACATAATGTATAAGTCATAATGTTGACAAATTAATTATCATTATGTTCTCTACGCCATGTTTTTACTAGTTTTAAATATATGACTTATTGTTTGATTTGGTGAAGCATTACGTGGTTGTATAGTATGAAATGTAATATTTTTATGTCCAGAAGATATATTCAAACTGGGAATAACCAGTATATTTTACTTACTGCCGGTTGAGTATTATGTTGGACGGTGGAGTATTCAAACATTTTTTTAATTAAGTTTTTGTATATTGACAATTTGACAGTTTTTTTTTTTTAATTTATCGTCTGTGGGAGTTATAACTAAACTTTTATCATTATTGTATTTAGTATATTATAAATTATAATAAAACAAATATAAAACTTTATTTCACTTATTTTATTGACCGTAAACGGTTTCAGCTCGTTAGATCCATCTTCAGACTGGTACAAATAATTCTTAGTCGACGGTTTATATACATAACATATTGGGGAGGGGGAGAGTGGTGGTCTACAAGGATTTTAATCAGTTATATTAATTATATTTGTTACAAAGTTGTTTTAGACTGTCGAATTTCTAAATATTTTGGTAATTGCAGTAGGCTAACTACCTTGGGTTTGTAGCTCACTTGTATGTTGTTTAGGGAAAAACCGTACAAGTAATATGAATTATTAATGACATAATTTTATTGTCAATTCTTATCATATTTATGATGTATGGGATTTTTTAATTGCTTTTTGAAGGGATACATGTTAACATTGGTGTAGGAATAGTCTAAACTAAATACATATTTTAATTTCGAAATTATTATGAAAATTACACTGGAAATATAAGCGAATTTCACAACGGAAAGCGAAAAGCGGAATTCCACCACGAATTGTCAGTTTCAAAAATAGAAATATTAAAAAATTGTCTTTAGTATTCCTTCTTAGGCTTTATTAAGCCGCTCTGTTTGAATGCTCAAGGCAGACCCCCATCCAGTTATATTATATTTGCTTTCTTTAATTTAAGTCAGCCTTGGTTGAATTAATGCAGAATTGAATGGATCATGAAATACTTTAATTTTTACTATAAGTCCTCGATATTGAAAATTCAATACCACAGCAATGCAGCAACGAAGCACGGATAGAGAATAACCTAGAAACTGGCAATTTTGGAAAAAATAAAATACCGGAATATTATTACATTATTTTTTATCATGACGTTTGTGTTCGATGTTTGCCCTTGTGCCAATGGAAATATTAAGTTAATTTTTCGAAGAAAGCTTCTTCGGAAAGGTTTTCACTTTGTGATGGCATTATTTATTTTAATGAAAAGACAAATAACTTTGTTTACATCACTTTTATTTATACACAATCAATATGTTTCGTGAACAATGTTCACATGATCAGGATCAAATGTATACTAGGTATACATTTGATTGAGTATACATATACATTAAGTATACATTTGATCCTGACGATGTGAACATCGTTTACGAAACATGTTGATTGTGTATAAATAAAAGTGATGTAAACAAAGTTATTTGTACTTTTGAACGTAGCTATAACTTTGTGGTTATCCATTATAGATAAATGAAACAATTTAACTTTGTTTGAACCACTTATATATTTGAGTAAAGCCAAGTTAATTGTCAATTAAATAGTTAATTAAAGTTATTTGTCTTTTCATTAAAATGAATATTAAGTTTTTGATAATAAAGATAAGGGTGAAAGTTGCAGACAATTTAAAGAGGTTATATCCTTGCAGCAGAAATCTAACATAAACTTTAGAAGACGTAAGAAATAAAACCTTAAATAAAACCTACAGTTTTTAGCCAAATGGGAAAATCATCGGTAGTAAAAGTGATTATTCTTTAAAAAAATTGATTTTCAATGTGCAACGGAGGGCGGTCCGTCTATATGATAATCCGTTGTTAAGGCTTGGTACACACCAGCATAGAGCAGAGAATATTTGAACCTGTTTGGAACGACATACGCTGCGCGGCACTGCCTGCCCCGAAACGCGACTGCTCTGCCCTGCTCGGAGTAGTGGCCGCAGCGTGGATTCTGTGCGCAGGCGGGCAGTATTTCCCATGAATCTCGCTTTTTTTGGTATTTGCGCTTTGAAATACTATAAATCAATAGTAAATTATTAATTTTCAGAATCAGAATCGGGCTCATAACTCCAGATTCCTTCAAACAACCAGCCCCCGAGCAGGTACAAGCTGTACTAAGCAGTGTCGCCTGCGTTGTAGGATTAGCTGGTCACCTATTTCTGCCTCTGTCCTGCTGTGACAATTCTTCCCTGACATGCTCTGCGCGGCCTGCGTCACAGACTGTGCTCAGCTAAACTGTGCCTTGTCCGATTTCCGTCTCTAATAGGCAGACGCAATTTAGGCATTCTGAGTATGTTAGTGGAGCCTGCTCTTAGAAGCTTGCAGCATTCATCCCCGGTTCACCAGCGCGTATAACTGAATGGACAAGATCGGCATTAATACATCTTTAAGTTCGGCATTAATAAATCTCTTTCTACCGCCACTTCACAACGATGCCCAACCGGGTGGGGACTGGTCACATAGTTCCCCGGACTTTTACTGAAGGGACAGGCGAGGTAACACAAAAAAAATTGGCGAGATGAGCCGTTTTTGCGTTTTCTCCACATTTCAGTAGATTTCTCGCATTTAAGTAGATATACCTTTCAAACAGATTTATAGTGTTCATCATCCGGGTATTTTGTTGAAGAATAATGAAACGAAAATATTAATACTGTTTTTTTACAAAAAATAAAATCATTATTTTTCTAAACTCGTACATAATGTTTTTAACCACAGGTGAGAAAATATGAACGAGCGTAACAAAGGCATAGAAAACAGCGAGAGATCTATTTTTTTAAGCTCGAACGATGAGTTATTGCTGAAAAAATACATAACCGCTGAAGAATGAATAACGAAGAAAATATTCGAAAAGAGCTATATTATTTTTTTAATCTATTGTCAATATTCAGACTTGTTTTTAGCAAAACACATTAGAGAACAGAGAGCTGAACTTATCTTACGTTAATGTATCAACTTCCGGGTACTCGGGAATATATTGCCTTCATTAATCTGATTCAGCTTTCTTCGACGATATCTGCTTCCAGAGCACGTATTTCTTGAAGAATGTCCGATGTATAAAGTTCCAGGTCCCGAGGGTGGAACAATGGATCACGTTAAACCAATTTACCTTATCCACTGCGGTGTGTACACCAAAGAAAATGTTTTTAGGAAAGGAGGATTACCAAGTTGGCACTCAAAGTAAACAAATAAAATAATATTCAATATTTCCATAGTGGAAAAATTAAGATAATATTAACAACTCGTGAACGAAAAAGGTGTAATAGAAAAATCAGAAAAATATTCGATGGCATCTAGAAATTGCCGAAGCTTTGCTTTGACCACTGAGCTAAAGAGATCTCCGACCCTCTGTCCTTCGGTCATATTTAGCTGTATTCGACTAAGAACTACCAACTATTTATCTAACTATCTAATGTAGATAGTATCTTGGATAAATGTAGTACCCAGCATGCGTTGCAATGCCCCTCCCACGTTTCCCTCCCCCTCCCGCGTTCCCCTTTTACATTCCTCGTCCTTCCCCCTCCCTTAAAATTAATGATAAGAGAAAATATACTGACACCGAATAGAGACAGAAACCGAAACAACTCAATTGAACTTCAAAAACAAACAATACATTTTATTTCATAATTAAGTATTTTGGAAAAAAAACACTACGTAATATATTTATAATTACTTCTTATTATCCACATAATGAAAATTCAATTGTAAATGAAATCTTCAGCTCGGGAGATCCCAGTGCGAATATTATTATCTCTACTTGTAATAAAATAAGTAGATTTTTTTATTTGGTAACTAGACATTTATTTTTTTTTTACATTTTTATGTACTGAAACATGCACGATGGCACGAGGGTTTAGAATAACCTGGGGTTATTCCTTGCTAAATGAAACGTTATGGATTTCGATAGAATTATGCCCAATCACCAAACAAGATCCGGTATACACAATTAAGCAATACTCACTGTTGTGTCTCGTAGCTTGATCTTCATTCGGCGGCGGTCATAGGTGTATCCAAGGCGTACGGTAAGAATGTTCGGTTATTATAACCACGATATAGTTTGAGTCACGTTAGAGCCAAATGTCACGTTACGTTTTGTTCCGATGGTTGTTGATAGACTGGCGATATAGCGGTACTTGACTTGTCCACCGTATAGGTAAGTACACTTAATGTGCGGAAGTCCAACTTCTGGGTTCCTCCGATCTGCATGGTAAATTGGAACACAAATACCTACGTATGAAATCCATCAGCGTTATGACACATGTACATATATAAAATAGAACATATATTCGTAGTCCTCCTCGCTAGGAGATCCTGTGCTGAGGGTGACTATGCTTTGGATAAGTTTTCAGCGACTTCTATGGTTTAACTTCATTGTTCGAATAAGGTTTTCCAGAAACTTCTATGACGATGTTTTAAATATACTAGTAAGTTCATTTTCCGATAGTTCCTTCAGCCAACATTTAATGTCCTGAATGTAGCTATTTATTGTTTTAATTTGTTTGATACTAAGTGGGACTTTGTTATATAACTTTACTAATAAAAATTCAGAACTTCTTTGTCCAAATGAAGAGTTACACGTTGGTATATTAAGCATTTCTGTTTGTTTCGCTCTGGTTTTATGAGCATGTGAGGTGTCTGTCTCTGAATCATTTTTGTGGTGATGTACTAGAATGTTTTTGGCATAGATTTTCTGTATGCTTGGAACATCAAACTGTTTAAAAATTTCTGTTGTTGACGTCCTTATGGGGACGTTTAGATAATAAAACAGATAATAAAACATTATTATTTGTTGTATACAATCTTAAAAATCATAAGAAATTCACCCAAGACCTTGCTCAAGGAACGTATTCTCCGCTTTTACTGTAATAAGATGAACCAAGAAGTTAACTAAACCTCTAGACATTATTGTTTGACGGATGAGTATACTTTGATAATTAACCTGTACTAATAAGCAATTTGCTTACAAGTTTACAACGTAATAATAAAGGTGATTAACGAACATAATCACAATTAAAATACATTAAGTTTTGAAACTAACCATGTTAGCGTATAGTTTATTATGTTAATAACAGTTACATAGTTATTAGAATGATTCGCCCTGTTAGCAAATTGTCAACAAAACTTTAGCAGTTAATAAAATGTGTAGTTCGCAGTTTGCTCACGAGAGCGCGTCGGCGCTGTTAAAGTCACGGCGCATGGAAGTTTCCGGTTCCTGCCGCCATCTTTATTCCTATAAACTATTGCCGAGCTAAATAATTGTTTCCCGGAACACATGAATACAACATGGAATTATTTTGCTGGAAACAATTGGAAACGAATGATAAAACTTTTGATCTTTTATTTTTTAAGGGAATGGGAACTGGGTGCCATAATAAAGATATTTTCTCTGAATTTATGAGGGGATCATCGTGGCTCTTTGAGCAATGAAATGTTAGCCGACTAATATCATATTCTTTGAAGTTCACAGTCTATCGGCTTTTTTGAAATTATTTATTGATTTAGTTTATATTACATTTTACGCGTGTAAACAAATATGTACGTGGAGTAACATTTCATCGTTTGTAATATTATATTTTTACATTAAGCGTAATATTTTTTTATAAATACACTCATCCTTCAGACTTTCAGGCATTTCATCAAACATTTATAGTCCTCTGTACATTAAGCAGTTCTGTGACCCTATTTTCTTTACATTAAAAACAAATTCATCCTTAGTTTTTTGGTATTTGTTTATTCACAATATTATTTATAAAATTTTAAACATTATATTTGTAGATACGTTTTAAGATTTTCACGGCCAAATGTATTCTTCGGCAACTCGAAAACGGACTTGCCCCAGGCTAGCATAAATACTACGATTTAGTGAACTTTCTATTCCGTTCCGCGGCAATGACGCCACTGCTTGTCACAGATATTTTGTAACGGTGTAAGTTAGTGGAGCTGGCGACACGGTATCGCTTCGAAGTAAATAAGCACACATTTCACCACTAAAAATTACACATCTACCGGATTTGCCGAATCTGCCCTGATGATGAACACTGCAACGATGTCCGAAACGTTGGCTAAAGAACGAGGTAATGCAACACGGTATTACACCCCAAAAATAAATAACCAAAATTATAATTGTAGTCTTTATTTAGGTCACCGCTCATTTGATTAATGTTTACATACTATTTGCAGATTTTCTGATTGGTTCCTATAAACAGTATTGTATTTGCCTTTCTTTAATTTTCATCTCATAGGTCTCTGTTTTGGGTAATTTCTAGTTTGTTTAGGTTTTCTTCAGTGGCCAAATATAATAACATACTATCTATAGTTTTTAAAATGAGCTATATAGTGTTTCTATTTAATTTATTTCTAAGTGCCAGTTATTTCACAGAATTTGAACAATGCATCAATTTTGTTTACGTTCTGTTTCAACTTGTTTATTTTCAGTCATTGTGTTATACTTGTTTTGTTAGCCTTCATTTTTTTACGAATTGCGTTTTGACAGAAAATTAACTTATATAAATAGTATGTTCCTTTATATTACGTTACTTTAAAGTTTCGAGTTTCCTGCGAATAATTTTCATAATAAGTTCCTTCTCCATGCGCTGTACAACTTTTAGTAACTGTTCCCATTCATGCGATGTGTGTGGCCTTGAATAATAAACTTTATGATCCCAAAATAAATAAACTATACTTCAAATCGTCTTGATTTTTCGTAGCTTCCATTAAGATACCCGGTACGATGTAGCTGTCTTAATATTTGAATAAGTAGCATCAAAACCTATTGCATTTTTCACCGGAAAATATTCAACACAACTAATTAAATTTCGTTGTAAATTTTCTCCTCAATGTTTTGTTTTTGCCAGAAGTTAGAAAAGATCATTAAAATGAGAATCCTTGATCTGAATTCTAGAATGGAAAAATAAGCAATACTTACGTATAGTATTAAGTACCTCATACAAGAAGTGTTACAAAAAATGTCCCGCCGCAAAAAATTTAGAAAAACATCCTGCCACTTAACAAAAAATTTGTCCCAACTTTTTCTTAGTCTTACTACAAAAGGTTTTATATTCGTACAAATATTTTATTTTATTTCTACACATGTTTTGAGGTGGTAAGATTGCGAAGTGACGCGGTGGTGAGGTGTTTGTGTGTTGACACTACATTTCCGGAATTTGTCGGAATTTCAAAAATGTTATTACGGGAAAAATGTATTTTGGCTGTGCATGATTTTAGTTCATTTTTGGCTGTTTTACGCCATATATAAAAGAAGCATATTTCACACATCACACCTCACCTCACTTGGGTTAGGATACCTTAAAACGTCATTTCATTATTTGAGTGCCTCTTATAAACTCATTCTTAAATCGTGTCCTTCCCAATACTACTTTTGTGACTGAGTAACTTTACGCTATTAGCACCTATTTACCGTGTTATACCTATAAAAATGATGAAAAATCACCCCCTGCATGTTTTTATTGAATAATGCTTTGAAGTTTTTTTACCGGTCAGTGGTTGAGTGGGCATCGCGTTTGAGTCCCACCCAGGCGTACCGTGTTCGATTCATCGGCTGGCTAAGTCCTCCATCACAACTCAATCAACATTTTCGGCTTACTGTGGTGGTAGTAGGAGATTTTCAAATATTTTTGGGTTATTCGTAACCCGGGAATCTTTGTCTTTCTTGTTAATAAAATAAAAAAAAACAGATGGACAGAAAAATCTCCAAACTTATTAATTTATGTAGATTGAACTATCCAGGTGCCGGATTTATTGAATTTTTCAACGTCACAACGACAAGAATTATTTCAACGGAAAACTTCTTCGATGTTTAGAAATACTAACTTAAACATAACAACTAAATTTTAAAGTTGGAAATTAATTATTCAATCGGATCGAAATGAATTATTATCAAAATTCTGAATTCCGTAATGTTAACACGAATTACAGAGATGGAAATACATCGCTATTGTTTCAAGCATTTGTTGAAATTATTGCTTTCCAAACTTAATTGAGAATTCGCTATCGAAATTATTTTATGAATAAACATTTTGAATTAAAATGGGATATCGTATTGTGTTGAAAATACACCAATATTTAATATTGGGGTATGGTTTTTGTATTGAATGGGTAGAACTCGTGGTTGGAGGTTGTCAATGTAGAACAATGAAGTTACGTGTTGGAAGTCATTATTGAATTCTACCAAAAATTACAATTTGCAAATCAATTCAAGAATGGACAGCGAAACAGATTTATTGCACTACCGGCACTTAGGTAAACAAAACGAACGTAGTTTCTCACTGGGTCAAGGTTAACAGCGCAGCGGTTGCTTGAGACGAGCTTGCTGAACGCTATGAAAACACCGTAACACTGAATACTGTGTGTGTTGCCGGGCGCCTTTATATAGCCCGACAAGTCGGAGTGTTGCTTTGTGCGGCAGTAATTCTTCACTCAGCGAATTTCTCAAAAGCGCCCGAACTGTGCATTTCAGGCGCGCAATAATTCGTACCTTTTCTGGAACGCGTGAGAGGTAGGTAGATCTGCAGCTCAGTATTGATGTGATAGGTACCTACTATACAGTCACGTAATGCCGGCGCTAGGCGTCTTCAATATTTTGAAAGATCAATATTTTTCGGAAGCAATCCAGAGCATGAGGTAGCAGAGGCTGGCTTCTACAAATATACACCAATAATTAGGGGATAAAAGGGGATGGACGTTACTGTAGCTATTCATTATAATATGGCGGTTTCAGTATAGTACATAGAAACTACAAGTTCTCATATGCATTCATTACATTGTGAAAAACTGACCCATCTATGATCGTTATATTACATTATGATTATTCAAAAGTATTATGTTTTAACTTTGGCAAAATTTTATAAATGATTAAGATTTTTATTTCTCCAATGAATTGCCAACAAACATAAGTATATTTTCACTACAAACTTGCAGATTTTCAATGTATAAAATGCAAAATTTGTTACGTTATATTTTGTAAACGATTACATTATATTACCCGATTAAATTATATTTTGTAAACACGAATGCAATGAAAAACACTCCAATACGTTCAGTGTTTTATTTTTTGAAAGTCGAATTAAGCCAGTGTGTATAACGATTAAGCATTGTTAGTAAGCAATGACACAATTTTTTTTCAATTTCGAGGCGGGTTTGGGTACCGCCGCCCAATGGGAAATTGGGTAACCAACATCCCTACCGCAGGCCACCGTAGCAGGGGTGCCCTCCAGCTGGACTCTCTTGACCCATCACCTTGGTCTGCCTTGGGAGGATTGGATTTATTTGTCCGTCACTCCTGAATACATTGACCCATACATTCCTCATAACTTTCTCCTTCCTAGAACTTCATCTCGTTCTTTTTCCTAAAAAGATCCTCCATACAGTATCCCCAAAGATGACATTGGCCCTGAGGGATTTTTTCCCCTAAGGGCCTCCAGTGTGGAGCTATTGTAAAAGTGTGTTGGTCTATAAACCCCGTATACGAGTATATACTCAGTTAATGAAATGATTTTAAAATAAAGTTTGTGAACAATAATAACCGAATTTTTTACGAAATTACTCTTTTAAATTGTCATTTCTCTCCGCCAGACTTCCATTGTGCACTTAAAACTTGTGCTATTAGGGAAAAACTGACAGCGCCATTATTTGCGATGAAAATCGAGTAAAACTAGATTCGCTGGCGCGTTATGGATTACGAGCAGAGATACTGCGGGTGGACTCGGCACTCGGCAACTCCCAACTCCGGTGCAGTAAGTTTCCATCTTATTGCAGTGAGAAAATGATTATTTCTGATAACGCCGAAGAGGTCATTAGAAATCAAACAATTCTCAAATGATGACGTAATTATGATACTGTCTACATTAAATCTTACAACTTTTGTCGGATTCAATTTATAAAGGAAAAGCAGATCATGCACATAGATTTAGTAAAAATGAGGGTTTGTCCGTTCCAAAAATTATAAATAATTACGGAAAATGGACATTCACTTACCTTGTCCCTACCATATTTAATAAGATGCCAATGAAAAATCTCAAAAAAAAATGGTTAAGATATCAAGACTTTTTATAATTATGTTGTTTGTTATCTTATGTATGAATATGACCATGAGTAATTTGCCTGTGTGAAATTTCTTAAAAGTTATTTTTCTGTACCTATCTATTTTCTATTTTGTGAATTTTCGCTACATGTGTGCTTTTGTTATATTGATACCTATTGTTAAACTGACCTGCTGATAAACTATTTTTGCAGTTTAGCAGGTGCTAAAATGAAGAATAAAAAATAATATAAAATATTTCTTCTAATTTTTTTATGTGAGTCCCGCACAAGAGTCTCAACTACTCCCGTCCGGAGCAAGTGAGACTACGCCATCCCCAAATCGTGGTATTTTTTTTTTTTACATGAGCTCCACACAGGAGGCCCTGAGGAAAATAATTTCCCTCAGGGCCTATGTCATCTTTTGGGATGCTGTGTGGAGGGTTTTTTTAAGGAAAGGAAGGAGAGGAGAGTTCTGGGAAGGAAAAGGGTTTAAGGGGTGGGTAGGAATCTGAGGTTCAGTGTGTCCTGGTCATCCTGTCCAGGACTTAGACAAACCTAACCCCATAAACCCGGGCACCCTTTCTAAATCACCAAACGTAGCGAACCACTTGGGGTGACCTATGGCAGAGGTGTTGGTTATCCAATAAAGGTTCCCGGGGCGGCGGTACCCATTCCCGCCTCCCAAATTAAATGGGTATGTTGTGGGACTGAAGGTAGCAGGAAGGGGAAGTAGATGGGGAAGAGGAAGGCTATGCAGATCTGGTCAGCAAACACGGCTAAAAACATTTCAAGCAACGTTCCAATTCTGAATGGTTGTCTTACATCAAGGCGATACTCAGAGTATCTTCTACACTGGAACGTGACGCAAGTATACTGTTGTTATTTTGAAATAACACAATTCAATTTAACAAAATTTATTTTCCCACAATCTTCGGATTGCGAGTCAAGATTGCCCTAGCTCACTATCGCATGGCAGGCCGGATCGGGAGATCGAGAGAATTGATGAGGGAGTCCCTTTGACTTCTCCAGCTGTACTCTCTCGGAACGTCACCTTGCACCGCAGTGGGAGGGATGGTTTCATACTTCCGTTTGTCACGGATATGTGCTATTTTGTTTTCTTTTCTTTCAAATCATGATTTAAATTATGTAATTCAAGAAATCAATTTAGCTTAATTTTGGAGGCAATTTTGAAGTTTTTTTGTGAGTTATAATGTTATTGAGTTATAGAGTTATTATTATAATTGTTAAAAAAATTTGCCATGTCTACTGAATTAATAAAATGAAAAATAAAATAAAAAAATAAAACATTGTAGAAAAAAATATTTTTGGGGTATTAATTTTAATTTATGGACAACAAATTTGTGTCTCGACCGATTCCGACGTAAAAAGGTTATTTATAATTTAAATTCACGCCCATCTAAATGTTTTTTTTAATAATTTTAATTTTAGTTTTATATTTCATCATGATTTATATTTTGTTTTATATTTCATCTTATAACAAATAGGTAGGTACAGTAAAATAATTTGTTTTTCACATTGACCATTTACTCGGAAACATTTGTAAAAGTTTCCTATAAAATCATGAAATATTGCCCTATATTTTACGATTCAAAATGGAAATAAATAAATATATATTGATATACCTTTGGATTGCAAAAATAATTTTTCAGTTTGGTTGGGTATTTTGACCTCAAATCCAAAAAGTTTGTGAGAAACGGGTTGTGCACACATTTCCCTTCGAAAGTATTTTTCTAATCTCCGTAGATCGACAAAATCTTTAAAAAAATCCATTTAACATAATGATCAACCTTTTTAATTGGAGATTCGATTTATCTATGTTCAATTTGTTCCGCTCGCCAGTCGGTGGTGTCACAAACCTATTTATATTTTGTAACACGGTAATATACAAATAAACAGTTTAGTTTTCCAAATTTTTATATCTTCAAGGCCAAAAAGATAAATGCTATAAGTTAAGCTATGTTAAATTTAATAATTCTGAAATATTGAAGAACATTTAAAAAATGCGTTGCAAAATATTTATCGTTCGGTAAGTTAAAAAAAATTATTCAAGAAAATCTTTGGTATTTTATAAAACGGAAACCTTTAAAATGCATAAAACATAGATCTCAACAAAATGCGCAGCGCCGCGAAGGTAATTTTTTTTTCCTTACGAAGTTTGTTACGAAAACTTTAATATTTTGTAAAACTGATTTTGAAAACTTTATATATTTTATCATAATATCAACGGAAACCACTGGAAACCACTGGACGACCTCCGTAGTCCAGTGGCTAAGACTCTTGACTCACATTCCGGAGGTCGCGGGTTCGAACCCGGCATGCGCAAATAAATTTTATTTGTGTTATTTCACAATTAATTCATTTAAAATAATATATAGTATATTTGTGGCATGTTCCAGAGTGGAAGATACTATTAGTATCGCCCTGGTGTAAGACCACCATTCAGAATTGAAACGTTGCTTGAAAATGGCTTTAGCCGTGTTTAGTGACCAGATCTGAATAGCCAGGTACTTCCCAACCTTCCTCTTCCCCACCTCCTTCCCCTCCCCACTACCTTCAGCCTCACAACATACCCCAATTGGGGATGCCATAGTCTCACTGGCTCCAGACGGGAGCAGTTGGGACTCTTGTGCGGTATTCACTGTAAAAAAAAAAAAAAAACGGAAACCTATAAAATTTTCTACAGGATCGAACCAGGAAATTTTGTCTTTGTAAAAATATGTCAGATAAATCTTTTTATTTTGAGCAGCTGATTCAAAATTTTGTGGTGAGGCAGTTTTCCGCTAAATCCATTTGCAAAATGAGCTGAAACCGTTGAATGGTCTTTACCGCAATTTTTAAAATATTTTATTTAGCCAAGTGGGCAGTACGAAAAGGCTCGTAGGGCACACGAAATCGCGGGCCGCGGGTTACTCGTCATTACATGGCAATGGTGTGCTGACTGGAGCAGCATTTCTCTACTTCGATGTTATTTTGGGCGTCTTTGCACAATCTTGTTTTTACCTTTTTACCTGGATTTAGTTGTGCTCAAAATTTAAGCTTAAAGCTTTAAAATTTTCCGATTCTCATTCGGTAGGCTCTCTTCAGAGCATAGGAACATATCGAGAATCCTTGCGGTATACCTCCCCTCCCCTGCCACCTGCCTCCTGCCTCCCCAGCATTATAACATTCGGGAGCCGCCAGATGGTAGCGATACCAGCTATTGCCTTTGGAGGGGTTTGAATCTTGGATGCGAGGCACTTATGGAGATAGCAATTGTCGGAGAAATACAGACAGCGCGGGAGGTGCCCCCAGATGTGTATCAACCAACCCCATATCTTCCAGGCATTTCATCGAAGATAGTATCAGCACGCTTCGACATACATAAATACTAGGCGCTCAGTATATTTACCGCTCACGGTATGCGTGTTTACATTATGGAAGTTCGCAAAACCAAACAAACATGTAAACACTTGTGTATTATTTACGTACGCAAATTAATGATTCATGGGTAGGTATGAATTTGAGAGGTTTTCTCTTAGTGTCTTTTGAGGATGTCTTAGACGATTAACTAGAGAGAGTGTTCTTGGAAGTGAGATTCTTGAACGGCTTGATGGGAGGAACTCCCGTGACGGGACCATGATCGAGATGACTCCAGATACTAATATCTACAGCCTGTATGTCGGACGAATATCTACAGCTCATATGTTGGACTAATATCTACAGAGCTAAGCTCGGACGAATATCTATGACGGTCCCAGTGGTGACTAATATCTATAGAGCGTAGGTTGGACTAATATCTACAGAGGGCAGCTGAGCAAGAGGTTGTACGGAAAAGCATAAATTACTTCAATTACGTAATTACTAATTACGTAAAGGCTTAAAAAATCGTTTAAAGTACGTACATGAAGTTTTTGCATAATATTACGTATTTTGCTGTTTACGAGAACAATACTTTATTGAACAAACATGGAGGTCATAATACAAAGATATTTATTTATAATATAATTTATTTTTTATATAATATTTATAATATAATTTATTTTTTCTTTTATTTCGAAATACACGGCACCACAACCTAACCTAACCTAACTGACATAGAAATGGTCATGGTAACAGACTAAATAATTTAGAAGCGCTCGAAATAAAGAGAGCTGTTAAAACAAAAACCCGGTAATCAGCTAAATGTGTCCAATAGTCCGATATTAGGGATTTTTACATACGAGGCTTATCCAGAGAGTAAGTGTACTGATTTTTTTTTTTTTGAAAAAGTGTAATAGAAAAAAAAAAACAGGATATTGTTGATACACTTGTTGACTATTTTTCCAAATAATTGCTAACCCGTTCAATGCATGTGTTGAGCCGTGGCACAAGTTTCTTTTGCCCTTCTCGAAGAATTCTCCCGCCAGCTCCTTCCCCCTCTTGAGGGCCACTTTCTGCACCTGCTCGTCGGTTGAAAATTTATTTTCATCCATACATACCTTTAGGAAGGTGAAAAGATGATAATCTGAAGACGCCAAGTCAGGGGATTACGGGGAGTGCTTCAAAACATCCCAATCAAATGAGTCCATGATCTTATTGGTGGCTAAGGCTTTATGAGGTCGGACGTTTTGGTGAAAAAGACTAACTTCTCTGGTCAGCATTCCCCTTCTTTTGTTTTGAATGCTCCTTTTGAGTTTTTTTAGGGTACACAATATTATTGTGCATTGATGATCTCAATGTTTTTTCAATTTGAACAAAATGATGCCTTTTCGGTCCTAAAACACTGAGGCCATGATTTTTTTTGCCCGAAATTGTGGTTTTCAATTTTTTCACAGGTGGGGAATTGGTGTGACCCCACTTTGACGACTGTTTTTTTTTCCAGGCATGTAATGAGTTACCCACTTTCATCTCCAGTAACAATAGAGCTCAGAAATCCTCACCTTTTTTTCTTGTAGGTTTTATTTCTTCCGTGAGTAAAAAGCAGATCAAAGCACTTAGCGGGATTTTTTGCCGACAACTTTCACGCAACTGGATACTAAAACGTGAGTTTAGGTACAACAATATTTCTGCGGTGCTCTTTCTGGTCAGGAGACCCCATTGTACCACTAAGTGTTGCCAACCCTCAAAAAACTAAAAACCTCCGCCCGTTGTGGTCACAGTACACTTACTTTCTGGACATGCCTCGTACATACATACATACATAATTTTTTTAAACTGCATACGCAATATTACGTTATTCCAATGTGCTATACATAATTGCAAATCCAACCTCTGCCAGTGCTGTAGATATTCGTCCTCACTTTGGTTCTCATAGATATTAGTCAGCAGTTTGAGCTGTCTTGATTCGTCCTTACTTTGGTTCTCATAGATATTAGTCCGATTTGTTCAGTTTTTGGAATTCCTGTAGATATTAGTAGACGCCTCCGATCGGGATACACTGTTGGATGTAAGGAACGTAGTTGCGTGTTTAAAATTTGATTATTAATCATGATTAATATTACAGAAGATGATTATAGTGACGATGAATTCCTTATCCAATATTTCTTGCGACAAAAACCAAAAACATTTCGACCCCGTATTAATAATATGGTTATTTGGGACGAACCCGAATTTTTGGCGCGGTATCGCACGTCGAAAGACCTTGTAATATTTGTGACACATCAAATTCAAGGAGATACTAGTATTACAACTATGGGTAGGTAAAATCGTAATTATTTAAAATTCTTAGGGTCGTCGTTTATTTTTAAACACTCACACAAATATGTTGCTTACAATTATTAAAGCTCTCAGATCCTACAATGACCCGAAACAAAATACAGCGGTTATTTTGACAGTTGTTGTGGTTAAGTTTTAAGATTTTCACGGCCAAAAGCATTTTCGTTATTTGTTTTTGGGGTGTTATGCCGTGTTGCGCTACCTCCTTCTTTAGCCAACGTTTTGGATATCGTTGCAGTGTCCATCATACAGATCATCCGGCAGATCCGGTAGATGTGTGACACATCTACCGGATCTGCCGGATCTGCCCTGATGATGGACACTGCAACGATGTCCGAAACGTTGGCTAAAGAAGGAGGTAGCGCAACACGGCATAACACCCCAAAAACAAATAACGAAAAAAGTTATTGTGGTTTTCAAATTCAATTTTTGGTTTGGCCGCACCAATAAATAATGCGGTGAGTAATTTCACATGTTTTTTAGGAATATTCTGCTTTTTGGACAAACCACTTTAATAACTCTTTCTTTAAAAAAAAGTACACTAGAAACAGCGGTTGGGCCAATTAACATATTTATTTATTGTTTAATTTATAACATTGTTACAGCATTGAACATAATATTAGGCAAAACAAAATAGTGAAAAACATATCTTAATGATAACAATTATTATAAGTAATAATTATTAGCCTGAAACCCTCATCTACATTGAAAAAATCTCCCGAGAAAATATACATGCCGTTGATACACGAGTTGACGTTACGAGCTACTTTGTTTTTATGTGAGAAAGGCTGTAAGTGCTAAATCTCCCACTAGGTGGCGTCGAGACAAATCATGGCTTCATTTGTTGGTGAAATACTTTAACTAGTCAAATATTAATTATTATTTTTTAATTGATAAACTAATGTTTAAGACAAGATTTCTGTGCATAGCACAAAGGGTAACAATTATTATAAGTAATAATTATTAGCCTGAAACACTCATCTATGTACATTGAAAAAATCTCCCGAGAAAAGACACACGCCGCCGACGGGACTCGAACACGGTACGATAAGATGATGGGGTACAGTCTACGAACTTTATCCGCTTTATTGATAAACAAGCAGACCCGGCCACACGTTGCTGTGGCAAACGAAACACAACGCCATTACCCCCTTTATAAAATCCACACCACCCGCTTGCCAGCTGCCCGCTGCCCGCTGCCCGCTGCCCGCTGCCCGCTGCCCGCTGCCCGCTGCCCGCTGCCCGCTGCCCGCTGCCCGCTGCCCGCTGCCCGCTGCCCGCTGCCCGCTGCCCGCTGCCCGCTGCCCGCTGCCCGCTGCCTGAATTGAATGTTTGAATTCCTCGGCTTTTCTCTAACTATAATAAGCATGTATGTAAACATTCCTCTTGAATCACTCTATCTATTGGTGAAAACTGCATGAAAATTAAAAGATCTATGCGCACATACATTTTGAGCGACTTCATTTTATACTATGTAATGAAGAAGAAACAAGTCTGCCTTGTGTTTCAATTTTCTTCATAATTCGGATTCAGTCACAGAAGATTAAAGAAGGAATCAGTATCTAAATAGTATTCGATCTAAAACGCAATTTTCACTAACCCACAGCAATGCGGTATTTAGATCATCATCACTATCACTTCTTCCCCTTATCCTACTCGGGTCGGGACCCATTGCATCTACAAGGCTCCTCCATACGTCCCTGTCTTGTGCTGATTGTTCGGCCTCTGTCCATGGTAGACCCATCCTCTCCTCACACAGTTTCTGGAGTGGCCTCGCCCAACTGTGTCTGGGGCGGCCCACTGGACGTCTACCCTCTGGAATCGCACTCAGTACCTTCCTCGGAATTCGGTCTTCAGACATTCATAGTACATGCCCAAGCCACCTCAGTTGCGATTTTTCTATGAAGAGTAGCAATGGTTCAATGTTTAGATCATCTCGGATCGTCGAGTTTCTTATCTGATCCCATTTTGTAACCCCTGCCACTCCTCTCAAGTACCTCGTTTAGATATTAATGAGATATTAATGAAAAAACGGTATTTAGATATTAATGAAAAAAATATTGACCAATTGTTTAATCATAGAAGACAATATTACAGACTTTCGATCGAAAATTTGAAACCAAAAATATTTGATTACATTTTAGTTATCTAGACAGAGACACAATATTTCTTTGGAACTCTCCAACTCTTGTATATCTTTCTGAATGTTTTTATGAAATATTCTTCAATTAACTGTCCCAAGTGTTTCTAAACGATACAATCGCATCTAGGACTTCAATTAAAGACCTTAGCCTCTCCGGGGTTCTGCTGCTATAACATTTTCCGATTTTTCTGTTTAAAATTTTCATTTGAGATTGGCTAATACATATATTCTTCAATGATTAAATATTTTATTTTGAGGTTTTACTTATCGAAGCTACTCCAAAAAAAAGTATTGTGTGTTTTTATTGTTTTGGGTCGACAAAATATTTCCCTTTGAAATGCCTGGAATTATTACAAATACGTATAAATTTAACAATTTGAAATATATTTCACAATGAAATCCTTTTGTCAAAGAACCCTCCGCACGTTTCGTTAAAAACCTTTGCGAATTTTCCGCTGCTGTGCAGATGAAAATGAGATAAAACGATACAATTCAAATTGTATTGTGGTTTATTTGGAGTGGGGTATTTTTCATACGTTTTCCCAGTAATACGATTATAACAATGAAATTCCACCCCAAATGAACAGGTTCAAACATAGACCTATGTTGTTACAAACGTAAAACAAGAGGATCATTTTAATTGAATACGAACGGCTGCATTGTCAACCAAATATTTGCGCTTGTCATAAGCATCAAAAGCCAAATACTATGAGCACTTTGAAGTGAGTTTTATTTTCAATCATCATCATCACTATTGGCTCTACAACCCCTGGTGGGTCTTGGCCTCCTCAAGAGTCTTCCTCCACTCATCTCGGCAGGGCCGGATCTACGAAATCTAGCGCCCTGTGCAGTAGGTACCGATGGCGCCCCCCCCCCCTACATTTTTATTTTGATTAAAAATTCGTTTACCCCAATTTTTTTTTTTAAATTTTTTTTTTTTTTTTTACACTAATTTATCAAATAAAATCAAGACATATAAAGGGTGTAACCCTATCTAAAGTTTTCGAATAAATAAGCCACGATCTATGTAATTCTTCTCCATTAGGCAGTTTCTTGTAATAATACTTAGTATTAAATTTACGCTTGTTCGTAATAGGAAAATCAAAACCTTTCAATTGTACAGGACCTTCCTGAACTAATAAACTAATGGAATTTTGAGATAACTTTGGCCAGCATCCGGGATCTTTCAATTCAAGCTCTGAAAACAGAATTAAATTTAAACTGCTATCAGTAACGTTATTTTTATCTTCTAATAATTCGACCGGAGGAATTTGTGCGATAGATATCTGTTTAGATGTGCTCGGGACCATTGTAACGTCATTGCGCGGGACATCATTTTTTATCGGTGCTGGAGAAATTGGAATTAAAAAATTCCCAATGGAAACGAGTTTTTTTATGTCATTATGCTCTTTAATTCTAAGTTTTAGATTCTGCGAGCCTGAAAGTTTTTTTTAATTATTGTTCTATTCATTGTAATCCACAATCCACAACCTCTAACAACCAATAGAAATGTAGTTATAAATTAAAAAATCTAATAATATAACCTCAAATTTGTACCTTGCATTTCCATTTCCCCTGTGTTCTGTGTTGAGCGAACAAACACGAACGTATCTATGGTATCAACGGCTTACGAAAGACGCTTACACTGATTATTACTGACTGTAAAATAACAAATCTAATAGAAATTAATTATAGGTACATTTAAGGAACTTCAACTGTCAAAACAATGATGAAACTGTTAACAAGTTGCAACCTTGCAAACCGTGCGATGTTTATGCTAATGGAATTTTGAATTTACTGAAGATTTCTTAAGAAAATGGTCTTTAACCACATTCTCCTAGAGACTTAAATCGTGCAAAAGCACTTTGAAAGGCGCCGTCGGCTTGTTTGTTCTGTTGAATAAAAGTACGGCGCTGTGATTGGTTAATGAATTTGGATCGCACTCATTCGTCGTAAAAGACAGTAAAAGATATATGGAAAAATAGATCTTACGTTTAAACTAAATATATGGAATTTGTAAAAAAATTCTGTAACTGACTATAAATTCGTAAATCGTTGAATTTCGTTGAATTAAAACCAGATGCGTGCGCAGTCTGTATCTTTGGAAAGTGTTGCTACAGCGTAATAATTATTTCGTACTATGGGTAATTTTTAAACGATTCAGGGAATATTATAACAAATTTTTAATACAATATTTATTTTCTCACGGCGCCCCTTCGGAGTTGGCGCCAGGTTTTTGCACGTTTTTGAACGTATGGCAGATCCGGCGCTGCATCTCGGTTTTGTGCCAGCTCTCTCCAGTTTGGAAGCTCCAAGATAGATATGTCTTTGAGGACGTTGTCGCTCCATCTTAGTCTTGGCCTTCCCAGGCTCCTTCGCCCTATTGGTCTTGAGTTCAGCAGGGACTTTGGTGCTTGATGCTCGGTCATTCTCTCCACATGACCCAGCCACCGAAGTCTTCCCAATTTTATAAATTTTGCGATAGAGTAGTATAGAGCTCATTGTTATAACGTCTGCGCCAAAATCCATTTTCTAGAACCGGTCCAAAGATGCGCCTCAAATTTTTTCTTTAAACAACGTCCAGTGCTCGCTCATTCCTCTTAGTTAGTACCCAAGTCTCAGCTGCGTACGTAAGTACTGGTCTGATAAGTGTTTTGTACACTAATAACTTCGTGTTTCTGGACAGCAGTCTGGACTTTAATTGGTTTTGTAGGCGGAAATAACAGCGATTTGCGTTCACTATGCGCTTCTGGATCCTCTCTGGTATTTTTGTCGTTTGTTATCAGGGGGCCTAGGTATGTGAATCTTGGAACCGTTTCGAAATTTTGGTTTCCACATGAGAGAGTTGGGATTTGTCGGGTGCATCCTACAGCCATGTATTTGGTCTTTTGCTGGTTTACTACGAGACCCATATTTTTGGCAGAGCTTTCAAGATTTATAAAGGCGTTACGTAAAGCATCTGGAGTTTTCGCGATTATGTCGATATCATCAGCGTAAGCCAATAGTTGCACAAAATATCATTTATTTTCAATAATAAAAATTATTCATTCCCATAAACTGTACGCGCATTACTTCGATGATAATATTCACCCGAGAAAATTGTGTAGGTACTGAAGAATGTAAAAAATACGATATTTTGCATTATAAATTTAGTTACAGTGTATGAAGGTGAATACGTATTCATATAGTCTGGAGTCTAGAGGTTGAGAGTGCGTTCACTTCTGAACATGTCCCCAGAAAGTAAAGTGGCAATTCTAGAAAACCCGAAGATCTTCACTGATCTTTATTTCTTACGTGAGAGAAATTTTTGGCGGAATTTCGTATCAGCATGGCAAGAAAAAAATATAATTTGTACGTACTTATAAATTTCCAACGTTTATCGTTGTTAAAACACCAACATAAAAAAATTTGATTGATCATAACCAATTTTGTTGCGTCTGGAAAACCGGGATATTTACATGTTTAATTTTTTTTTTTCGAGAGTTTTATCAGTATTTTTTTTTTAAGAGTGATTCTCCTTTTCGAACCTTACGATTATGGTCTTAAATAAATGATTGTGTAAAGAAATCACGAAAATGTTATTGTTTCTTTTCTGTATTAATATTTTTTGTTACATACATACTCGTATATATTATTATGGGTATATATTTTTCAGAAAGTATTTTTATGAACAGTAAATAAAAATAATTGGTAATAAAATAAAATAAAATTAAACAAAAAAATATATTTTAATAGCATAACGTATGACCACAAAAAATCCCACAAAGGCGTAAGGGAACGTACCCAAACTACGTGACCAACTTTTTGCAATTTTTAACCCCCCCCCCCCCCCCGGTGACCAAAATCCTAAGCAATCTGCCGCTCATTTGTATGGAGCGTGACATTTTGAAGACCCCCCCCCCCCCTAAAAGTGTCACGTAGTATGGGTACGTTCCCTAACCAGTGCATAGGTATAATTGGAATTTTTATAACCCTAGACACCTAACGTTTGTTTGTACCCTAATAAACCTAACCATTCGTCGAATCGACTAACATTTTTTACATCAGTGTTTTATCTATTTAATACTTATTTTAAAAAAATATATATTTTCAATAAATATGAAACAAAGGTTATATTGATAAATAAAACTATTTATTTAAATGTAATTGGAAAATATATTTGTTTTTAAAATTTTTTAGTAAGGTACTAGGTATTTATCAGACTAGAAGTGACATCATACTTAGAAAATTAATAATAAAAAAATAATAATAAAAACAGCCTCTTTTCTTTGGCAAAACAAAATAAAAAGATCACGATCCCTTATGTGAAAAAATAAAAACTTGTTTTTTGAAGCGCAGCTAGTGCAAAAATCAATTTTATTTTCACCACAAATTGCAGTGCTGCACTTTGAGCAATAAGTCTTCGTCATACGCCTTTTTTAATACGGACATAATCCACAAATTTTTCTTTTTTGCCAATTGGCAGTCTCTGTCGATCCAGGGTCATTTCTGGAGGTAGAATGACTACTTTGACCTTGAACTTCAGTACTGACACGTAATATATTTCGTATTTTACTTTTTGCATTGTACGAATTTGCAGTCTTCATTCAATTGTCTTCTTGTTCACTGACAGATGACTCATCCGATGAATTTATGTCCTCTTCCATCAATAAACGTTGAATATTTGCAACAGACATCGGTTTTTGCGAAGCCATAGCTAAAAAACTGCAGAAAAACAACCAAAACAAAATACCAAAAAGTCACACAAACCCTAACCATTCGTTGAAACGACGACTATGCGCGTAATATATCAAAAAATACTGTACTTACCTGCCGAACACGGCCCCTTCCCGTAAGAGTTTTATGAGCACTGAGTTGACAAGGAACGACACAATCATCCGCACATGCGTTAAAAAATGACAGCCTATTTTGCGTCGCGTATTCGTCGAATCGACGAAGGTTAGGTGTCTAGTGTTTAAAGTCGTTGAAATTTACTTGGGTGTACTGTCATTTGTATGCGTAGGCATTTTTTTTTTAATTTTTACAAATTGCTTTTTACAAAATAAAAATGCTAAGTAATAGAGAATAATGAAAAAAAAAAATTTATATCAGGCAGTGGATTGATAAATGTAGGTTTGTTTTAAATTATTAACGACTGAAGTTACAATTTCTTTATTTACAACGGCACTAACAAATATTTTGTGTTTTTTTTTTAGTTTTTCACGACAAAAAGTAAAGCGCAGAGTTTTGAACGAAGAAACCATTCCCAAAGGGAAGTTCAAGGGTTTATGATTTAAGTTATGTATAAGTTGTGTTTGCTTTGTTGTTCCCGGAAGATATTCGAGTGTTTTCCTAATTAGCTTAAAATAAAGTTTTGAACAATTTACGCGGAGAACTTTGGGTTCTTTAAAACTAACAAATATGAGTCCGTTGCTTATTTTGTGAACTTAATGAATAAACACTTATTTTTTCATTAATTCAAATTCAGTTTGTGGCGTCATTGTAATTTAATGAAAATGAATAACTTTGTGTACACATTACTAAAATAAAATCGATATGTTTCATAACCAACAGTTTCTTATAACGTTTATCCTGACGAAAAAACCATTGTTTTTGAAACATGTCGATTATTTTGATTAACTATACAAAGTTATTTGTTTTCATTAAAGGGCATTACCAGAGAAAACCAGAAATATGTCATTTTCAAATCAGATTTTAGACGTATTGACTCTTTTCCACAAAAAATTATAAATGGATTTCGAAAGATTATTTTATCTAGCATTCGAATGTAATAAATTTTGAGAAAATATTTTAATTTTTAGAATAATAAGGTTATTCCATAGGTCGTTGGCAGATTTGGTTAAATTTTCAAAAAAGATTTTGTATTATACCACACCCATTTCAAATAATATAATCATGCAGTAAAATAAATCAATACATTATCTAGCAAACGCATGTTTTAGAATTTTAATTTTAATTTCAATAAAATCATTAAAAAATATGTACGTACACGTGTTTCTTGACGAAAATTGGTCCATTTGTGTATTTATTTGCGCACTTACAAACTAATATATTTCAGATTTTTTTAACATTCTTATTAAATTTAGACATTATTGAAAAATGATAAATACTTATAATAAAAAAATAACTACAAAAAGTACATTATTTTAATAGTTTTATCATCACGCCTTTCAGCATTTTGGATGAAGATATAAATTAAAGCTAATTTGAATTGAAATAAATTCGATATTGAGTTATATTTTTAAAAAGCTGGTACGGAGAATAATTAATCTTTCTCGTTGTAACCGCCCTGCACGATCGTAAGAACAACTTTCGACGAAATGTGGATTTTCGTCCGATGGCTGGTTAAACGCTCTTAAATAGTTTTTATTCTTCTGATGCTCTCTCCTTGAAAAGTAGATTAGCAACTGTTGATTTATTAATGTTTTAAAGAGTTATTTTTTTCAGTGTTTTTTTCTGAACACCGGTTGTTCTAAAAGGGATATTGATCGGTAGGTACAATTTCCACATCGGTCTATCAGCCTGCTAGTCGAGCTATCAATCGATGATAACGACCTTCTCTATGAAAGATGATTTTTAAATATAATTCTTTAAAGCATCTGCCCTGACGATGGACACTGTAACGCTGTGCGAAAAGTTGGCTAGAGAAGAAGAAAGCGCAACAAGGCATAATACACCAAAAATAAATCACGATGGGATCAAAAGATTGCTTTCCGAAAAATAGCTCTAAAAGCTTGTTTAGGTATAATTTTTTTGCACATACTTAGTTACTACTACTATAAGTATGGCCGCTCCGGAAACCATTTATTGGATAACGATAACCAATACCCCTGCCATAGGTCAGCTCAAGTGGTTCGCTAAATTTGGTGAGGGGTGCCTCATGGGGTGAGTTCTGGGTCATGACGATGGATGATTTTTTCCCACCTACTGCATGGCGGGCCGGATCGGGAGAAACTGGTTTAGGGGCACCTTTGGACCTCTCATTCTGGACTTGACAGTGAGAGAGATGGATTCATACGTCCTTCACTCCTGGACACAATGGCCCCAGATTCCTACCCACCCCTATACCTTTTTTCCTTCCCAGAACTTCCTTTTCTTCCTAACAGCATCCTCAAAGATGACAGATGGAGCTATTGTAAAAATCACTGCAATAAGATAAATTTTGCGACAAAATGTTATGTACCTATTTCTTCAATTACCCAAACTTCTTAAAATAAAGTACAGACTTACTTATCATTTCTTTACCAATTATAAATCAATCATGTTACTGTAGTATTCCGAGTCCCATACTAATACAATGGATCTTCGAACTGTATAATCCATCGATATCATTCGCAATGATTGATTCTCTTCGGAGAGTGGCATTCTCGATTCGAGTCAATAATAGCCGATATTGCGCCGAAAGGAAATTGCCTCTCGACTGATCCGTGAGGAGACAGAAGTACCGAGAAATACAGGGTCATTGGGAAAACACAAGCCATACCATTTAAACAATAACACCTAAATTAAAAAGGTAAAGAAACAATAAATAAATAAATATATAGGGGTTATCGTATCCCATAACTTTGTCAACACTAAAAGATCACACGGATGGCATTTCTAAGATGTCACTTACACTATAAAAAACAATCATATTTTAATGAAAACGGGCACTTAAATGGAATGAAAACAATAATGTTGTGTCAAAACGGTTTCTTTCATATTTATTTCATAATTATTTGATAGTCACTTTAATATTTCATAAGAAAGATTCGCTCTAATGTAATCGCTTATAAATCTTTGTTTTTTTCATTTTTTTATTTTTTACACATAGGTATTTAAAAAAAAACCTAAGGACATATATTTTTTTAATTTTATCTATTGTTGAAAATGGTATGAACTAATGATATAATGAATGATAACATTTTGTCTGATCTCTTAACACTTTGTTTTTAATTCATATATTTTTATCACTTATTATTTTCTCTGTTTATCATTTTATTTTTAAATTTTATTATTTTGCTTTTACTTAACTGTTTTGCATGACCGATATTTGCGTGTGTTATTTTTATTAAATTGTGAAATTATTAACCCCGATACAGGCGAACCCTAGTGGGGTTAATAATTACATGCTAAAAATATATGTATATAAATTGTGAAGAAGCAATAAATAAATAAATAAAAATACCCTTTTAATATTCTTTTTGAGAGGCGGATATGGGTGCCATTCACTGAATATCCATCAGTTCCGCAATTGGCCAAAATTCTACAATAAGTCATTTCAGTGGTCGAGGGGTAAGGCTCTCGACTATCAATCAAAAGCTCTTGGATTAAAATCCCAGCTGCGCAAACAAAAATTATTTGATTAATTTGTCTTATTTAAAAAAATAATAAATTAAATATAATATGTACCAGTAGTATATTTGTGGAAAGTTCCACAGTGGAAGATACTCTCAGTATTGTCTTGGTGAATGTTGCATGAATTGATTTTAGCCGTATTTTAAATAGATCTGAATAGCCAGGGACTTTCACCATCTCCTTCCCTTCGCCAATTAGCCTCACAGCATTCCCTAATTGAGGATGTCATAGTATCACTGGCTCCAGACGGGAGCAGTTGGGACTCTTTCGCGGTTTTCACATAAAAAGTGGCAAGCTACGTTTCATGACTTACCTAACAGGGGTGCCCGTGTTCATGGGGTGGTTCAGGTCTTGACGAATGCGTCTACCCACCAACAACGTGGCAGGCCGGACCGGGAGAGGCCTTTTGAGGGAGACCCATAGGTCACATCAAGTAATTCGCTACGTTTAGTGACTTAGCAGGGCCCGGGTTCATGGGGTGAAGTCTAGGTCTTTGCGGCGGATGATTTTGTCCACTTACTGCGTGGCGGGCCGGATCGGGAGTGACAGGTTGAGGAAGACCTTTTATTTATTTATTTATTTATTTATTTATTGCTTCTTCACAATTTATATACATATATTTTTAGCATGTAATTATTAACCCCACTAGGGTTCGCCTGTATCGGGGTTAATAATTTCACAATTTAATAAAAATAACACACGCAAATATCGGTCATGCAAAACAGTTAAGTAAAAGCAAAATAATAAAATTTAAAAATAAAATGATACTTTTGACCTCACTAGTTCAATTCTCTCGACCCATCACCTCGCACCGCATTGGGAGGAATGAATTCATCCGTCTGACACTCCCAAAAATTGACCCCCTCTACTCACTCCTCAACAAACATTTATCCTTCCTTTCCTTCAAAATAACTTCCCCAAAGATCAAAGATGACATAAGACCTGATGGAAGCCATTTTCCTAGGGGCCACCTGTGTGGGGCTAATGTAAAAAAATCAATTTTACTCTATAAGAAGAAATTTTTAATGCGCTTTATATTTTAGTTTCTTCATCTTCTTGTGCCCTGTCCGTTCAACGGACGTTGGCTATCATGTTGGCTATGCGGACTTTGTTTACTGTGGCCCGGAACAGCTCTACGGTAGACTGGCCAAACCACTGTCTCTGGTTTTTCAGCCATGAGGTTCTCCTTCTTCCAGGGCCCCGTCTTCCGGCAATCTTTTCCTGCATTATGAGATGCAGGATCTCATACTTCTCTGGATGTCTCATCACATGTCCAAGATATTGAAGTTTTCGGATTTTTATAGTTTTAATTACTTCCTTTTCTTTATTCATTCGAACCATAACATATTCATTTGTAACCCTGTCCATCCAGCTTATTTTAAGTATTCTTCTGTAGATCCACATCTCGAATGCCTTAAGGACATATTTCCCTTAAACACGGTAAGTTTTAAAGCTCTTAAAAAAATATATGTTATTCTTGAAGATAATATCTAGACTTTGCCCACGCCGAAACTCAAATTATATAAAATTCCCTCGATAGAAAAAAATCGCAAAATTTTCTCAAAAAATTATTATTAACACGTTTGTTTCAGTTATTTTACAAGTCATATGTATGAAAAAATAATTCACAGTGTTTGTTTAAATGCTGTTTAAGATAATGCCCGCGAGATTTTTGCTCTATTTGAAACGAGTCATATTTTATTAAACATTTTCGCAATTTTCGCATCGATTTTGTCGCTGTAAATGTTAGCGCTCTCCTATAACATTCGTTATTTCGTATCTCTCCATCTTCTTCTTTTCGGGCCCGGTTGCAGAGCCTTAAGTCGCCTAATTAGTTCTTCAGTAAGCGTCCATACTTCCATTCCATAAAATAATATCGAAAACACGTAGCATCTGACCATTCGCATTCGTAATCCGAGGTTTAGATCATGACTGCAGAACATTTTTTTCATGTGGATAAAGGTTGCACGAGCTTGCTCAATGCGGCATTTGATTTCAACTGAAGGATCCCATATATCATTTACATTGCAGCCCAAGTATAAAATAGCAATATTTTTGTTGTTTGCATTAAAACACAGTGAAATATTCACAGAAATCGATTCCTAGAATGTTTTCAATAAATCGACCCTCCAGCCAGCTGATGAGTACAATCAGGACGGAGATTCGATCTGGAGTAGTTAATTAGCTAAGTTTGGCTGGGCTGATGGGCGGGTGGGAGAGGGAAGGCAAACCCCCGTGTACCCTCATGTAAGTTAATGATCCTAGAGCTTATCACACTGACAAGCTCTCCTCTTTCTGAACAGATAACCTGACTTGAGTAATGTGGGGAATAATTTTCATTAGCGAATTTGTCTTGTTGATGATGATTTCGCGAGTGATTGATGAGAATTTGGAAACCCAATAATACTGATTTTGTGTTTATTTGGGATATTGAGAATGTTTAATTTTATAATAAAATAATTAAATAAAACATGGTACATGAAAAGTTTTAAGATTTTCACGGCCAAAAGCATTTTCGTTATTTGTTTTTGGGGTGTTATGCCGTGTTGCATTACCTCCTTTTTGCGCTACATCTACCGGATCTGCCGGATCTGCCCTGATGATGGACACTGCAACGAAGTCTGAAACGTTGGCTAAAGAAGGAGGTAGCGCAACACGGCATATCACCCCAAAAACAAATAACGAAAATGGGACATGATGATTAAATTTTGTCAGCTGCTTTCGGAAACGAATTTAGATTTTGGAAGAAGCACGATTTATATATATTCACAAGAAGCAGATAATTTATGATTTGACATTATTTGAAGTAAAACAAAACTTTGTTTAACACTTCAGATCTGTGGCGTACTCTGGCTGGAGTATTTCCGCTTTACAATAAAATCCTAATAAATAATAATAATAATAATGTAGAAAATGTTTGGCTTTTCCGTAAACTATAGAACATATTATATCGGGATGTTCTATATTGGTGCCGTTGGAGTATACATTTAGGCACAATCAGGTTTTTAAAATAATCCACCAAAGTTTGGTAATTAAACATAACTTGAATGCCGTAATGCCCGTAATAAAGTACCAAATCATGAATATATTTTATTAAATTCATTTTTTTAAAATGAATTTTATAAACTATATTACGATAAAACTATACTAACAGACAGAAAAATTAGTCATAACAGACCTGATATAGTTTTACATGACGAAATTAAAAAATAACTTATATCATTGATGTAGCTATTCCAAATTCCTATAACATTCAAAAATCTGTTTCTGAAAAATAAGAAAATCTACAGATTTAGGAAATAAGATTAAAAGAATTTGGCATTCTCAGACCATAAAAATATTTTGCATTTGTTATTTCGGCTACTGGCATTATAGCTAGCTCTCTCATTCAAAATTTAGGCTTATTAGATTTGTCAAATAATTTAAATATAAAAATGCAAAAATCAGTCATTTTAATTACATGTAGGATTACAAAAGATTTTTAAAATATTTATATTGAGGGGTCAGTAGGATTTATAGGTCCAGTTAAGAGTTCCACAGAGCCGAACCCTCTGATATGAAAATTTCTGGAGTTATAGAAGTTATATAATTATAGAAGTTATAGAAGAATACGAAATTATTTTTTTACTTTTTAGTGCATTTTTTGAAGTCGTTTTTTTGTTTTGTTAAATATTTGTTTATTTTTTGATTTGTAGTGAATCTGAAGTACACTAACTAATTTGTCTGAATATGGGTAAACCCACTAAACGTGCTGCTCATATGAGACAGACATGATTTGACCATAACGACGGACGTTAGGGTCAAATTAAGAGATTCAGCCGAGTTTCGTTAATTTGTCATGGATCCGATAATCAAAACCTAATCAAACTCTCATCAAATTACCCTTGAAGGACATCCTTTCCAATAAAAAAAGAATCATCGAAATCGGTTGGCGTGATATTGAGTTATTCGTCCATTTGTCGCGCACATACTCAATGCAAATTTAAGACTTATATGGTTTTCTCGAGGATACCATTATCGGAACTGGACCAAATTAAAATGGGACCACACGGGAAGCACCAGATTTCAAATAAAAAAAGAATCATCAATATCGGTTAACCCAGTCAAAAGTTCTGAGGTAACAAACATAAAAAAAAAAAAAAAAAAAAAAAAAAAATACAGTCGAATTGAGAACCTTCTCCTTTTTGAAGTCGTTTAAAAATATCTGGAGTCGGTGAATTATTTTCCCATTTGGTCTCTTTGACATGTTGTTCTTGTATTATTTTGTATTTATTATACTTATATAGTGCAATTGCATTAAGTGGATTGACTAGAGACTAAATGATAATTTGTGGAAAAGTGCGTGAAAGGGTTTAGTTTTTCCCGTGGGGAAGATTTAACCCGGACATAAAATCTGAAGAAAAAAGTAATAATACGCCTTCTGCCTAGTGGTTACCACAAAGATATTGTTTTTTGTATTTCAATATCTTTGGGGTACCATTATCTAAAACTTAATTGCACATTATTGTATAAATTTTTCTTCAATACCCATATTATTTTGTGTTATATTTTGCTACTTTGTAGAATTATTAACCTCGACACAGGCTTATCCTAGTGAAGTTAAAATTTAAATTGTACATTGAAATAACATGTAAAGAAACAATAAATAAATATATTTCTAATTGTATCCGAAAACTAAAACATGATAAAAGATGCTTTCAAATATAGAAAGAGAAATAGACATGTTTTTTAACAAATATTCAAATTCTGTATGCCAACATGAAAAAAGTTTTAATGGCTAACCTTTCGTTTTTTCTAAAATAAATCACTGATGACGAAAAAAATCACACAAATTTTATTAGTCAAATTTATAAATGTTATTATCACCTCACTTTTTTGACTTTTCGTATAAAAATACTTAATAGAAAATCTCGAGTAAGTTTTACAAATTTTTCTCAAATTGCGGTCGGAAATTTTGGTTTCATGGTGATGATTAACTCTTCTGTGGTTCATTTCTTGATTTGAACATAAAACATGGAGTTTCTTTTCTGTCTAATACCGTTTAGATCAGCGGTCGTCACTTTTCTGGTCTAGGGCCACATAGAACAATGTGAGGTATCACCGCGGGCCGCACACTTAGCAAGTAAAAAAAAAAAATTCTTTTGTATTTAAGTACCGGGTTGCTACCTCCTTCCTTCTTGTATTCATGATATATTGTCAATTCTTAATAATAATAATAATAACGTAAGATCATAATATTATATACAAAAAAAGTAGATCTGCAATGGAATCTTTCAGTTCGATTTTCATCCATTTCCCGAACTACCGAAATGTTTAAATTTTCGCAGACATGATAAACGTGATTACAATACATACAATAACAAAAATTAACCAATATTAAAGTTTACTTTGGTTTATTAGTACGTGATTAGCTTGTTTTTTTTGTGACAATATTTTGTCTACGCCCTCACTGTGCCATCTAAATACCCTCTAATTTTCTCTGGGACTTCTACGCCCCCCTAAAAGTCTCAAACGACCACAAGGGGAGCGTTATCGCCCACCGTTGAGAACCTGTGACATACATACACTATGCGCGCGTTCAAAATCGACTTAGGAAGTGTTCAAAAACCAGCTGGGCGTTTTAAAATCAAATGTCAATCAATAAAATCAACGTTTTGAAATCATAAGGGTATACGTACACAAAATATTTTATGTACATGAAAAAAAATTCTCAGCATTTCGATTTAAATTTTTTTTTTCTATTTTTTCATTTTTTCGGCAACTAAAGGGTTAAAAAAGCCTTTGAGCCCGGTTTACCCTTCGATGCATTTTATAAGACATTACACAGCTGAAATCAACCCCCCAGTTTTTTCAAATTTAACCAAAAAAATTCCAACTTCGGACCCGATTTACTCGAAAACGAAAGCTCAAATCAAAAAAGTTATATCACAAATCGACTCCAAATGTGATGTAGATTTACCAGCTTGTACTACGAGTTTCCGGACACCGTGTATATTTAAAAAGAAAACGGCAGATATTTGTGCGGGCCGCTGCGGGTTTGACGACCACGGGCTCAGATCATATTTCTCACCATGATAGTAAAGGAAACATAACGATTTACATGAGACTTGTATAAGCTGTTCCCAAACGCGAACAAATTAACCAGAGGGAATGTTATGTAAACAAAGTTATTATTTTATTTTAACTGACATATTTACTTGTTTTAACTTCCATATTTATATGAAAAAATGTCTAATACAGAATATTTGCAATCAAATTCGATATAATTTATCTTGTGCTTATTTTTTAAATTAAGATCCCTATTCCACGAAAAAGCAGAGAAACTAACAAATTAAATACTCTTCAAATAATGCCGCGGATCTCGCGTAAAAGCTGCGAGTTCATTAGGAAGGACGAAACGAACTTGAATTAATTAATTAAATCTTTCGTATCAAAACTGTCTCGACTTGTATGAAATTTGAAATCCTTATTTGGTTTAAAACATAAAATTTATACCTAAAATGTCAATTTCAACACAAACCAACTTCGTGAACTTTTGTAGTTAAAAAAACTGTTTGAAGTATTAAAAAAGAACATCCCGCTCCAATGAAAAAGTGCGCATATATCGTAAAAACATGGGGTTTATATTATGATAGTGCTTTTTTAGAGCACAGATGTCACCATTTGCCTCTAGAAACTCATAACTTAAGGTCGTGACACTCATTTTAGCAAAAAAGTAGTTTGCCAAAAGGCAATGAACATGGTTCGCTTTTCTTCCGACCCAGGGGGATTCGTACATATTTTATTGAACCCATAGGTTTCGTGTTTAGGAAAGGCAAAACATTACAACTCCATTTAGCATGATTAAATGTGTTTTTAGCTCTCGTTCAAAGTAATTCGACACTAAACATTTTAAAATCGCAAAGTAAAAAACGTTGTTCGTCGATTTTAAAAGTACTAACTCTAACAATAAATTAAACATAGCACGTTCGTGCATTTACGAAACCATTGCAATAAGGTTCTGTCCAAATTTGTTCTGGATGGTGTTTAAATCAATCAATGAAATGGCCCGATCCTAAACAATGCTTCCCGTAAAATACTGGTCCGAGGTAGTCAAACCTTAGATCGGCAACATCATCAGCTATAGGCAAACTAATAGAATCTAAATGCAAGCCAATAAGTAATAAGTTTGAATCCAAATGTAATATGTTTGGAGATCGCGCTTTCGGAGTATCTGGGCCTAAGACTTAATAAACTCCCTCCGGAACTAAAATGCATAACAAGCCCAACAGAATTTAGGTCCAAACTAATATACCCTTAAATTAAATATGCCTATCAGAGAGTATCATTCTTATATTGCCTACAATGTGTAATAATCACACTTTTCTTTTTTGATTAACATTTTTTGAATTCTGACCCATCAATGTCTCTAACCGAGGCCCGAATCACATTTGGGAAGATAAATATTCTTATCAAATGTAACGCCCATTACAAAATTTTTACTTTACTTTCTTAAATACGCTCATTAAAGACCATATTATTATTATTAAAATATATGTCAGGATTAATTATGAGTTCCCAATTATGTCATCTGCGTGCGCTGCATCTAAATATCTCTAAATAAACAATAAACAGTGTTCGCTCCAATGACGTTACATAAATAAATAGACTCGCCATAGACCATAGTCTCATATACTCAAAATATAATGTGGAAAGTAAGGAACACTCTTTTGTTTTCAGCGACTTTCAGTATAATTTCTTAATTCAAAAGTTTATTCCTGTGTGATAAAGATAGACAATCAAATAATGTGTGTGTATGAATGCAATGAATATAGGAGCGGGCGGCGGCGTATTGCTTGTCACTTTTTGATGGAATGTTCGCTGTCTTCTTTTCTTGAGGCCCACTAGAATAAAAGGTCCGGCTGCCTGTCGGAGTTTGATATGTCGAGCTATACAATAAATACAATAAGGCAACGACAGTTTTCAAATAGTGGCGATTGTCATCAATACTTGTTAGAACTACTGATTTATGTGTTGTTTTACCGCAAGCAAACAAATAAACAGAGTGTTTAGGTTTAGGCTGATTAGTCTACTTTAAAACAGTTAAGTTTACCTATCAACAGAAATTTGGCCGTTGCGCGTCCAGACCCTTTACTTTAGTAGGACTTGAATTTTCTCTAATGACTAATGACATGTAAAACCGCGAGCGGGAAACATGAAAATTAATTGTAATATTTATAATAATCGATAATAATATTAAGTAATTTGCCTGTACTTACAAATGAAATGTTATTCATTCGCCTTTACTATTATTTGTCGTGTAATTGAAACATTTTCTCATCACACAGGAGGGCATTTTGACACTTTTTAAAACGCAATTTACTTACTGGTAAGTGCTAGTAAGACGCAACCTTACTCGACGCGTAGCAGTTTAGTACTAAAGTACTAGATATCGAGACCGGTACAATTGTCTTGCCCATTGTCTTCCCACTTTGAGATTTCTACCCCTCGTCTAATATAGTATGTAACGTCATTGATTCGCTCCGCAGGTTTTTATTTGGCTTTTGGTTCGGCTTCGCCCATTTAGTGTTGCTGACCATTTTATAAATCCAATTGGAACTTTTTCCAAAAATAGCCCGTTCCTCGGATCCACTGTCATCCAGTGTAGCTAGTCACCACGACAAAGTAACCAAGATAGGCAATGACGTCAAATGTAATATATGTATAGCCGCTTGATACAATTATTTATTACCGCCAATCTTTCCATATCCGGAAAGATACTACATTTTCACAAATTCGTAGCAGTTATACCTACGGGAGACACGTCCCCATCCGATCTGCTGACAGAAGTAGCGACATCTTGTGACGAATTCTTGAATTCAAAACCGAATTAAGATTCGGTTTTTAATTCAAGAATTCATGCGTTTTACGAGTACATAATATAGTTTTGTATCAGTGGTCCATGAACCGGTGGATGCAATCGTTAGCTATAATAAATTCATTTGATTCTTGAAAGAGTCTCTCCACACTGACGAAATCTTCACCTATAATATATTCTTGACACGTGTTTTGTGGTAAATGGTAATTTGTTTTGACATCTCTTCAGCATTGGACCCTTACTGATGACATAGAACCTGGGCAAACACCTCGATACTAGGTGTTGTGGACTAATAATTATGTATGAATAACAGTACATAATATATGTGCATATATAATATATTATCTTATGTACTTAATTCGGAAAGCGGTTATGGGTATTCAATTGGATAAACAACACCTCTGCCATAGGTCACTCCGAGCGATTCGCTACATTTTTGGTGTTTTGGCAGGGGTGTCCAGGTTCAAGAAGTGAAGTTGGTTCGGATTTTGTAGCACATGCGCCTGCCCACCAACAGTGTAGCACGCCAGATCAGGACAGTGAGACCCTACGACCTTTGCAGCAGGAATCTCTTGGACGAGACTCTTTATGCTTGTCTCATACATAAGCTATACTCCCGTAATATAATATGTCGGCTTGGATTCTTTCACGATTTCCAATGAAATGAGTGGCGAGCGATATGGTAAGTCAAGAGAGTACAGCAGACATGAGACTAGTTTCAATTCCTCAAGACGGACTTTATCAAACCAAAGTCTTGCACCGCAGTGGGGATGGATTTTTTATTTTATTTTATTTATTTATCTATGCAAAGTATGTTTACATTAGGTTTTTCGATGCCTGTCTCACTAGTATATACCTGTGTGAAGACAGGCGATTCAAACGTCATTCCATCTTCTGAAAAATACCCCCACACGTTTATCCACAATTAAGGCATAGGCTCCTGTACAGAGCTAATATAGAATATATGTGATGGAGACTCACCTGATAGAGACGAGTATCATAGCGAAGATGAGGTACTTTCCAAGCAGCGGTACCACCAGGGAGGTGGGCGGAATAATTTCCACCACGAGGAGGAAGAACACGTGGAGACTAATGAGGATGGAGATTGACAACGTCACCTGAAATCAACAACAACACACTTGTTTCATTAATTTTTATTTTTTTCATTTCTTTTTCATATTCAATAACAATGTTATTAACCCTTTAAAGTTTTAATGATGCTTAAAAATGATTAATGGTTATTAACCCTTTAAAGTTTTCCCAATTACTGCATTGTTTAAATTTGACGAAAGGTCGTTGAACGAGTTATTACCAAATGATGACTCAGGGGTTTCTTTTTCCCAGCATAATCAAGTATTTTTATGTTCTCTAATAATAAGAGTGGCGAGCGAATTATATTTTTTTGTTCATTTATCAAACTAGCTTTCGGATTATTAGATTTATTGTTAATTTCCAACCGCTCTAAAAGATTGAGTTTACTGCCTTTATTTTGTATGTGTAACGGTTTTGGCTTATTATTATCATTGAGGAGGTGACGTTTATGTTTATCAAGCCATTAAGCCAAGTTTATGTTTTCCAAACAAACTTTACTTAGTAAAGTTTGTTTGGCAAATTATTAATGTTAACTTTAAGACGATTGTTCGCGCACTATAAATGGGATTGGTTAGGTATGCATTCGCAGACTTGGTGGGTAGTAAATGTTAAATTCCTGAAATTATCCCACCTACCTAATCTTCCCATCCTAAATGTCACCATGAAAAACGGCAATAAAAAAGTACCCAAATTTGGATAGGTAACAGTGTGCTCATTAGCTTACAGCTCAGTCGAGCTCAGTGTAAATTAACATCTCAGACAGGGCGCATATATCATAACATCTTTCTATTAGAAATATTACGATTTCAAAATTAAAATTTAATTTGTGAATTGAACACCACAATCTGGAGACCAGTGAGACCCCATCTGCAAAGGTGAGTCCTATTTTCCTTTATCCAATCTGGGTTTATCTTATTTTCCAGAAGCCCAGATCTGATCCATCGACAGACACTATCATCAGGTTTGCGAGCGTATGCATATCGTCCCGTATAACTTAACGAGCAAAGTAATTTCGGCACTGGTCCTTCGGGAATTGCAAGGGCTTTGCTCTGCAGCACTTAACCGCCAAAGATACAGTGGAGTCGCAGTTTCGCGACATCAACGATTATTCTCTAAGTGGCCTAACCACAATATGGTGCACTCAGAAGACGAAACAGCTGTCATGCGTAATAATAATTACATGGCAGAATTTGTTCACAAATAAACGATTTTTAAAAATTAAATAATAATTTTATTGAGTGTATTAAGGAATAAAATAATTAAAATGGAGTTCTTCAAATTAAACTTGATAACAATAAATAAGCACATTTGTTACTTTTCAAATTAGTGAACCTTTATAGACATGGTAGAATTTCAAATCCCCAAAAGGAAGATAGGGGAAATGGGAAAAACGAAGGAAGAGATTGGAAAATGCTATGTTCTTTCATAAACTTATATCAAATGTACGAAATGAAAAAAAAATGTTTTCACCGTATTCATAAAAATCTCTCCGTATTCTTCCTAAAACAGCCAGCACCACGTCCACATAAAAATTTCGTTCTCAACGAACTGAAAATTGTGCTTATCGCGAAGTATCATTTGATCAGAAAATAATATTTCTGCAAACGCGATTTTCGTTAAGAGCGTTTAACAAATCCAGCGGCCGAAAATCCAAATTTCGTCGAAAGTGGTTCTTACGATCATCCAGGGCGGTTACAATGAGAAAGATTAATTATTCTCCGTACCAGCTTTTAATATCGATTTTATTCCAATCCAAAGCTTTACCTTCATCCAAAAATGCCGAAAGGCGTGATTATAAAACTATTAAAATAATGTACCTTTTGTAATTATTTATTGATTATAAGTATTTATCATTTTTTAATAATGTCTAAGTTAAATAAGAATTTAAAAAAAATCTGAAATATATTAGTTTGTAAGTGTGCAAATAAATACACAAACGGGCCAATTTTCGTCAAGAAACATATGTAGGTTTATATTTTTTAATGATTTTATTTAAACTAAAATTTAAATTCTAAATCATGCAAAACCCAGATAATTTGTTGGTTTATTTTACTGCACGATTATATGATTTGAAATGGGTGTGTTATAATACAAAATCTTTTTTGAAAATTTAACAAATCTGCCAATGACCTATGGTATAACCTTATTATACTAAAAATAAACATTTTTTCTTAAAATTTAAAACATGCGAATGCTAGATAAAATAACAATCTTTCGAAATCCATTTATAATTTTTTGTGGAAAAGAGTCAATATGTCTAAAATCTGATTTAAAAATGACATATTTCTGGTTTTCTCCGGTAAGACCCTCTTAAGAATGTTAATTTTGTGCATTTCTTTATCTGTGTACCTGCTCTCTTTAAACATTTTAGCTATTAGAAAAGATTAGCTGTAAGACTTTTAGTTTTTCTTTACGATCGTAAAGAAAGGTTGGTAAGTTTTTTTTCCGTTATTTGTTTCCTTCTTTAGCCAACGTTTCAGACAGCGGTGCAGTGTCCATCGTCAGGGCTGATCCGGCAGATGTGTCGTGATGTCTGCCCTGATGATGGACATTGCAACGCTGTCTGAAACATTGGCTATAGAAGGGGGTAGCGCAACACAGCATAACAAATAACGAAAATACTTTTGGCAGTGAAAATCTAAAAAAGTAACCAAAGGTTTTTAAGGTTCTAGAACTTTTTTACATTAGCTCCACACAGGAGATCCTGAGGAAAAACATTCCACTATATCATCTGTGGGGATGCTGTGTAGGCGGTGTTTTTAGGAAAGGAAGTTCTGGGAAGGAAAAAGGTACAGGGGGTGGGTAGGAACCTGGGGGTCAGTATGTCCTGGAGTGACAGACATATGAATCCGTACATCGCACTTCGTTAATGTTCTTCGCGATGTTCCAAGAGTCTTGCTGGAGAGATTAATACGTCTCTCTCATCCTATAACCCTGGGCACCCCTGCTAAGTAACCAAACGTAGCGAACCATTTGGGGTGACTTATGGCAGAGATGTTGGTTATCCAATACGTGGTTCCCAGGGCGGAGACACCCATTCCCTACTCCAAAAGTGAATACGAATACGAAATCAAAAAATAAATGTAGAAAAATGTGTAATTAAAAAACATATTGCATCGATTGAGTTTAAATAATATCATTTCATGCTTATTCATTACAGCATTAATATGATTATTTTATTATTTATTTTGTTTAATTCACAAAATTCCATTTCATTTTTGTGTAAAAATTGTAGGAAAATGAAATTTAATAATATTATTAGTAATTTCTTCCAGTATTTCACATGTTTTGCTACTGCGGCTTCGAGGCTGAGGTTACGCGACATTGGGACGACTTATTTATTTAAAAATTAATTGCCTTTTTTATAATTAGAAATGATTTCAAATTGACAGTCCATCCCGTAGAGAACGGCCACGTGCTGCTTGCTTTAGCAACGCAACGAGCGGAAAATAATAATGACATTATTAAATTTGACTGATTATGTAAATTTTTTTAATGCTTCATTACTACTGTTTATTTATTTATAGATAGAAACTTACTACCTTCCAAATTTTAATTATTCTTAACTCATTACGAATAGATATAAAATTATTTTCAGCTTTTTATCCTTCCCATTAATAACTCAAGTAGCAAAAACTCGAGTGAGTTGTTGTGTAAGTTTAAAGACTAAAGACGCAAGTATTGTTGACTTCCTGGCAGTTTTGACTAGACCTAAGCTCATATGATTAGCATTGATTTTATACAGTTGGTTAATCTTAGTTTTGAGATGATGAGGAAATTCAATTCAAATCAATTTATTCTTTTTTAAAACATTACAAAATTAAAATTTCAAAGCAATTTAAAGGAGAGAAAATATTACGATTCAAACAGATTTAAGCAATTATACATCAATGAAGCAACAAAGCTTGTCGTTTGAATTGTGCTTCATTGACGTTAAACATATCGATATTCGAAGTGATTCTATTTAATAACAAGACCGCTCTCCCGACTGGCATAACCATTAGCAAGTTAGTTCTGCAAGCCGGGAGATAAAACAGTCTATGCTGTCGGTGACGGAGATAACCATCGGGAACATGGAAACTAATGCTCTCCATGATAGCCGAGTTTTCGAACCTTCAACGAATCAGTCTGAATAAATGTGTTACAATGAGCACATTCCTTCTGACCCGTGGAAGGTTCACACCAAGCATGCCCAAGAGAAAGTGGGTAGGATAGAGGTAGGTAGGTAGGAAAGAAATATTCGAATGTTCACTTCAAGTCGTGTCTGTATGTTACGTGTTAAAAATGCTATAAAATAACGCCGGGGCATAGCGGTCCGATACATTAGTATGACGTTTTGAAATATCCTACTAGTTACCCAGATAACATCAACATTTGGTTTAATTTACTACAATTTTTCTACAACTCAAATTTCGATTTTTCGGAGATGTCCGACTAATCAACTAGAAGATCGAGGTATAAATTCAATTATGTTGTCAAAATGCTGTAAGAAGAATCTGACGGCTATCCGGATTCATTCGGATTCGAATCCCGGTGTGAGCAATACATTTTATTTGATTATTTTTAGTTATTTCAAAATCTATTAATTAAAAATGATATAAATTTTATTTGCGGCTCGTTGGAAGATAATCTCAGTGCCACCCTGGTGTAAGACCGCCATTAAGAAATGTAAAATTGCCTTAAATGGCTTTAGACGTGTTTTGTGATCAGATTTAGAGCCAGGTACTTCTACACCTTCATATTCCCATCTCATTCCCCTCCTCGCCACCTTCAGCCTCATGACATACCGCAATTTGGGATTCCATAGTCTCACTGGCTCCGGACGGTTGGGAGCAGCTGGTGTGCGGTATGCACATAAAAACCACCTCTACCAGAGACAGAATAATAACATGTTCGTTGATGAGCAACACGACTTTGAAACTATTGTCTGAAGTGGGGTAAGGTAGATGGGGAAATGACTGGTACAGTGGCGCTGGCACGGGCTTCAAATTGGATGTTATTTTACACTAACCAGTGTATCCAAGTACCTAAATTTGGATCTGTTAACTCCAATCCAGCAATAACAACGGCAACGGAAATTGTACAAAACATATGTTCATGTTAATATATTTGTAACTGGGACAGGCCAACTTCGGACTTCGGTATATTAGATTATTCTGGCTTTATTAATCTAAATAGACCTTTCCTGAAACTTGGCACACAACTACAAATAGTAATAATGATACATCTTTCCATTAATGTTCCATATTAATTTTAAATATCTGTGACTATACAGTGTAACGTATTAATTTCTGCGAGTTTAAGTACGCGAGTAGGTACTGTTTAATTTAGTTTATTTTTATTATTTAGTTTGACAGCCTGTCGACGCTGTCGAGGGTAAGTTGGTAGCGCGCGCCGGGAAAGATGGCAGCCGACGTAAATTTAAGTTCCCGGACGGGACGATTTTATTTTGGAAAACTCGTGTTTCGATTTTGGCGGTCTAACGTATCCATCTATCAATGTGACCTTCAAATTTGTAAAGGAGTTGTGTCTATAATGGGACTAAATATCAGACGTGGACGATTCTTCGCCAGCGATGCCTAAAGTCAGAACGAAGAAGAACAGCCGTTATGCCACACGATTATGACTTAGATCCCGGACCCAGTCTCCATTGTTGATTTGACGAGGGAGGAATCGTATATTGCGTCATAACTCAAGTGCACAGACACTTGGACAAACCAAAGAAAGAAAGATTGCTTCAGAATCTAGAGGATTCAAAAAAGAATGTTACTCCGCGAGCAGATTTTTTCAACCTCTCGAGGCCGGCGCATGACATCTCTTGGGATCTGATGAGCAGCCTACTCGCGCTGCAGGGTACACACGCAGCCGGTATGGCATGTTTGACAGCAGTATTGTGTGTGGTTCATTTGTGGTGCTGATAATATCAAGAAACAGCAATTTGCACGGAGGGCTGGGACGTCAAGGCGCGTGTGCTGTTTGGGGGTGAGAATTCTCGGTTTGAGGCTTCTTTACGCGGTTGCGGAAGAGCCCCCCCACGTAGGTCCGGAATCCTGGCCACGGATGGGAAGATGTCCAAGACATTCTTTGGGTCCAAGAAGTTCTCGCGTGGGTTTGCGGATTATTTAGTCCAGCTCTCTTTCTCTCACCTGTTACCGTTTTCACCGAGTAGTATAAGGTATTTACATGTGTTTGTTTAGTTTAATATAAATAAGAATTGTTCTCTAACAAAATCTTTCATTTGAGATGAACCCTACAATTTTTCCCACTAACTCGAGATGGATATCATTGCTCTGCCTCTACCTACATGAATTCTCATTACAACAGTTATGTTAAAATATGTCCACTAGATGGTTTGGTTAAATCGATAATGCATAATGTTTGGTTTTGAAATGAGAATATGTTTGGTTGCTACCGGGATGTCATCTATCCAGTTCCTAACTATCCGTAACCATCACTTTAATGGAAAAGTATTTGAAATTTGGAACCGTGGCACGAAAAATATTGAAAATTTAAGTGCATTTGTTTTGAAGACTGAGGAAGATTTGGAACTACCTTGGAAGCAAGTTGTTGGTGTGTTTCGTGTCGACAAAATCAAAATATCGTTTTGTACTCATTCGTTTTGTTGTGAAGATAATTACCTAGAGGCTTAAGTGATGGTAAGTGATTGGTTATTCATTTTCCTGGCATACCTGGTTTTTCCTACTCGTATTATCAACGAACTCCAGGAAACACCATTTCATTTCGTTTCATTTTTAGTATCTATTTACAGTCCATTTTCAAGTGCATCTGAACAGCGTCAGTTTTGGTTGCATTATAAAAAATTATTATAAAAAATTATAAAAAATGACGAATTTAAAAAATATTAATACTGTTTTAAAATATAAATATAAATCACCACCCCTCCCTTAAAAGCATGTTATCAACGGTTTACTATGCTTTAATTTTAATTTGTGCACATTTTTGTATTTTTTGGAATCTTCTAAAATATGATATTTTTTGTGTGACAGATAAAATCGTTTTATAAAAGTAAAAACAAAAAATAAAATATCACAGGGATAAGTGACACGGCTGTCTACAAGCCCTCGATATTTTCTACGAAGCTCATTTTCCGGAAGACGTATTTTTTACAGAAGGAAGCTTTTCAATTCTTAGTTCAAATTGCCCAATTTTACAAGTGAGTGTCAATGTACTTCAAAGAGAAAAAACATTAATATCTTCTCTAATGCTTTGTGTGTTGCAGAATTGACATAGCCCTATCCGGGTAACGTTACACTCATGTGAGGTTCACCTAAAAAGTAATTAGTTACATTTTGCCCACAATTACCGACAAAACCGAAAACAATATCGTCCATATTTACTTAAGCTGGCAACACTGCAATTTTAAGTGCTCCCTTAAACATACGAGCATCGCCAGTAGACATCTTCGAGCTGGTAACTATAAGTACCTAGCTGTAGGAAGCGACGCGACGTAACTTGTTTTATCCATTATGCATGCCACACGAATCCTTCACTTTGTTATGTCTTAAGTTCAACGACTAAATAATTAAAAAGGAAGTGTTATTTCAGATTATTTTGTTGCTTAAATTTCATGGAATGGAATTTCAGGAAGTGGGTCTAGCACAGTAAAATCGATAACTTTACAATATCGGATCGATAGGCGTAACTACCGAGCACAGCCGCACTGTTGATAGCCAGGCCGATATTCACAGGGAATAAATAAGATATCGATATAAGATGGTAACATGACTTCGTAAAAATTAAAAATACTAATAAATTGGCAATTTCAAATTAAAATACTGATTTTAATAAACATTGGCGCTTTATTAGTTAATGAGATCTTTATTCATATTTCAACCACTTTCTTTTCTCCAAAATCGAACGGAATAAATTGATCGCGTTTACGACAAATTTTATTTAAGTCTACGGATCCCATATACGATTTCTTTCAATTCTAAGAGCTTCGTTAGTTCGCTTCCACTCAATAACAAGTCAGGTATTTTGCACAACGAACGATATTATTCAAAATATTTTGTAAATTGAAAACTTATCTGATACTCGTAATTTGTTCGCTGCGTAATTTGTCAATCGTCGCGCGTCGTTTGGAGGATCTCTTATCATTTGTTGACCGTGCTCGAAAATATTTATACCTGACTTTATTTATTCAATATCGTATCGATAGGGGGTTTTATCGATCGTCCAGAAAATAGAAACATCTCTCAAACAAAAAACTTGGAACAGAAAAATCAGAAAAAGATTCGGTCCTATCTAGGAATTGAAACGAGGACCCTTGCCGGGTTTTGCTTTACTTTTAGCTTCGGTCATATTTAAGTTTTTTTTAATATGAATACCGCACAAGAGTCCTAACTGTTCCCGTCTGAACAATGGCGTAGCGTGGGTTTCGGCCGCCCGGGGCTGAGGAAAATTTTGCCGCCCCCCCCCCCCCCCCCCCCCTCCTACATTCTATAGGTACTTTTTCAAGCGCTGACCGGGGGGGGAGGGTAGATATCCAATTTTTTATGCCGATTTTTATAATCCTATGTGCCGAGTACTCTTCCAATAAAATCATGCTTATAAATTCTACTTCAAATTTATATATACCTAACTGCTCTCAGAAATCGAGAATTGTATGCTTGTAATAGAATTTCACTCGCTACACGATGAATGGGCAACTTATTGATATATTGATAACACAAATTCTGCCGGCAATCACATTTTAAATATAAAATTGGTTTTAATTAAATCTATACGCGGTGAATTAAAACTACACTCAAAACATGAAAAGGGTTTTTCTTCGATTCTGCCGGCATTTACATTCTGAACACAAAACTGTTTTTAATTAAATATGTTTGTGGTGAATTAAACCTACCCTCAGAAAATCAGGGCGGAGGAAAATTTCGCCGCCTCCTTATTTGGAACTTCAAAAGCAGTGGGGGGGGTTGTGTATGGAAATCCTATTTTTTAATTACGACCTATTTATAAACGAGCCGGATTTTTTTAATAATCACATCTGACGAGTATTCTTTCAACGAAAATCATGTATATAAATTCTACTCCAAAGTTGATTGATTGATACTGCGTTAGAGTCCCCAAACAATAGTTACACACGCAACAATCAATTTCTCAGAATTTTACAGCATTATGTAACTCAAATGTAAAGCTTCACTCGATGCAGGATGAATCATCTGCAACTCGTTATTTAATTTATCGTTGTATTCTGAACACAAAACCAGTTTGTATGCGGTGAATTAAAACAACACTCAGAACATGAAAATGGTTTTTCTTTGATTCTGGCAGCACATACATTAGTCTGCAAATATAATTTAATAACTGAACTTCGAATAAAATAATGTTTTCCTTTGAATTGTGTCAGCAGATGAATTCTCAAATGGAATTTTACATCCTGAAAACTGGTTTAACCCTTCGAATAATAAGAAAAAAATATCTATAAACTTTTGCCTGTCAATGTTTGCGCACAAAATTTCCGGTTCTTCCCATGCAATGTTCCTTTTTATTTAAACAAAACTGTTCTAAAGTCTAGATAAAGTAATTTTTTTCGACGTGCTTATTAGAACATTATTCATTCTAAACATTAAAATTTTCATATTGGAAATTTGAATTGGCTCAAAAATACACGCCTGCGAATATTCGAATTAAAGTACCTAAAATAGAATAAGCTTAAAATTTTAAATACAGATTCCTTTTCTTAAAAAAATGTTACAAAACTGTATCTTAATTTTTTATTGCAATCACAAATTTTTTTTAAATTAAATGTGTGGGACATAATTTCACAATTTTATTTTAAAATTAAATGTGTGGGATAATTTGCGTCTCCTGTGATTAGATGGGTCAAATAAAATCTGTATTTGCCGAATTAAAACTACACCCAGAAAATGAAAATGGATTCTCTTTGCTTCTGGCCACACATACATAATCTACAATTAGAATTTTATAACTGCACTTCGAATAAAATAATGGTCTCTTTCGAAATGTATCAGCAGATGAATACACAACTTAAATTCAGTCGTTAATACATTCTGAACACAATTCTGGTTTTAATTAAGAGTGAATCTGTTTGCGAGTTATCAGCTTTAATTAGTATTACTCTCAATAATATGCGTACGGTTTTCCAACGAATTGCGAAATTCGCAGCTTAAAAAAATATAGTTATTGATATTTTTGATGAATTAACAAAAGAGTTGGATTCGTAAACGAAAGGATCGTAGAACATGTTCAAATAATGATTTGAAATGTTTTAAATTTTTCCAAGATAATGTTATTATTTTAAATTTGCCGCCCCCCTTAAAAGTGCCGCCCGGGGCGGGCCGCCCCCCCCCCCGCCCCCCCACGCTACGCCACTGCGTCTGAAGCCAATGATATTATGGTATCCCCGATTGGGGTATGTTGTGAGGCTGAAGGTAGTAGGGAGGGGAAAGAGATAGGGAAGAGGAAGGTAAGGAAGTACCTGGCTATTCAGATCTGGTCACCAAACACGGCTAATGCTATTTCAAGCAACGTTTCAATTCTGAATGGTGGTCTTACACCAGGGCGATACTGAGAGTATCTTCCACTCTGGAACGTGCCGCAAATATACAATATATTATTTTAAATGAATAAATTGTGAAATAACACAAATTAATCAAATAAAATTTATTTGCCACGCCGGGATTCGGTCCCGCGACCTTCGGTGTGCGAGTCAAGAGCCTTACCCCTGGACTACGCCGGCCGTCTAACATAATATTTATTTTTTTAACGCAAATGTTTTGGTTGCTATGTTTCTGGTTTAAATAAATAAATTATTCCACTTTATCCCTTCCTACGGCGTCTACCACAACTCGCCTCGCAAAGCTGTCCACCCGGGTGGCGACATAGTTCCCTTATCAGTACATAAACAGGCGCTCTTTTCAGGCATAAAAAATAACTTTAAAAAAATAACTAAAACACCTAAAAAGACCACTAGGTGAATTACATTTGAAACAAAGTTAATCAAGTAGGCAAATAAAAGGCACATAATAATTATTTAGAAATTAACAATTTAAATATATCAGATTTTAAATGGGAATAAATAATTTCATAATCGTATCGAATCCACAGTACTTAATATAATCCAAGCTTTAGCTAAGCTACCGGCGGCCACTTTGACTAAGACAAGGGTAGGCAAAGTCAACGCGAAAAGGATAAATAATATAAGCTAAGTAGAGAAGGCTATGTAGATTGGGCCGAGGCGCAACGGCCTGTATTATCACGGCTTGTGATGGATAACCTTAAAGCAATTCACGAGACATTTAAGCGTTCGTCATAATTTGTTTCACGTTGATAAAAGTTAACCTAAATAAACAGCGTAAATTAAAAGGGTGGTTCATTTATTGGTTTACAGACAATTGTTATAATTTTTGTACAATGAACCACTGAATCATAATATTATGTTAGCTTGGGGTATGTAAATAACCCCAAACATCCTGGGCATAATAGCCTAAAAATTTACCGATGTATGAACCGAATATATCAACAAAATGCAATCATCAGATCTAAATGCAGGTACATCAAATACACCAACCTTATAGTATAGAGTGAAGTCTGCTTCATAGGCGACCCTTTATATGTTTTCAGTCCAAGTTAGAATAACAATGGACAATTTAATAATATTTTCTGATAGACACCAATAATGTTATCGAGTTGATCCAGAAAAATGAATATCCACACTGATTCAAAAATTGCAATCATTTGGCAATTGGTTTGGCAATAACATTTGAATATATATATATTTTTTTTTTTTTTTTTACAGTGAATACCGCACAAGAATCTCAACTGCTCCCGTCTCCGAGCCAGTGAGACTATGACATCCCCAATTGGGGTATGTTGTGAGGCTGAAGGTAGTGGGGAGGGGAGGATTTGGGGAAGAGGAAGGTTGGGAAGTACCTGGCTATTCAGATCTGGTCACCAAACACGGCTAAAGCCATTTTCAAGCAACGTTTCAATTCTGAATGGTGGTCTTACACCAGGGCGATACTAATAGTATCTTCCACTCTGGAACATGCCGCAAATATACTATATATTATTTTAAATGAAATAATTGTGAAATAACACAAATTAATCAAATAAAATTTATTTGCGCATGCCGGGTTCGAACCCGCGACCTCCGGAATGTGAGCCAAGAGTCTTACCCACTGGACTACGGAGGTCGTCCAGTGGGTAAGACTCTTATATTTTATATTTTTGAATGAAGCTATAACTTTGTGGTTATCCATTATACATAAATGAAACAATTCAACTTTGTTTGAACCACTTATATAATGAGTAAATCCGACCGGTTTCAGAACAAATGTTTCATCTTCAGGGCAAGCGTATACTAATTTGACAGTTTCGAAATATGGATGGGAACAATGTTTTATTATTGTAGGGGTGGAGCCGTTGCTAGTTATTAATGTAGAGTGGGTGGGTAGGGGAACAAATCCATTATTGGGCTATAAGACAATATTTTTTGTTTGTTGATAATAGATTCATTCTTTTTAAGGGATTTTTTAATTTCCAAGGCTTCTAAGTTATCTAAACGTTTTACTTTATGATTAATATGAAGAATATTTATCCCTGTATTTTTTTCAAAACTATGGTTATTTTCAATGATATGGTTAGCGAACTCAGAAAAATTATTATTATTAAGACACCTTAAATGTTCTTTGATTCTGATTTCAAAATTACGAGTTGATTTTCCAATATAAAATGAGGGACAATCGTTGTATTTGAGTTTATACATTCCTGAATTAGTCAATTTATGGTATAGATCTTTAGTATTTCTCAAAAAATTACCGATATCATTTCTTGTATAAAAAGCTGGTTTAATATTAGAAGGGAGATTTTTGCAACATTGAACTGAAAAATTATTAATATACAAAATTTTACGCCATTCTTTATCTTTATTAGAATTGTTTAAATATTTATTTTTTGAAATTTTGCTAAGTTTTTTTTTTTAGGATGTTATCAATTAAACTTGGTTCATAGCCGTTATTTACAGCAATTTGTTTTATTATAGAAAGTTCAGAAAGGAAATTATTATTTACTCATTATATAAGTGGTTCAAACAAAGTTGAATTGTTTCATTTAACATTTGAATAATTCGCATTTATATTCAAAGGATACTTTATCGACATCTGTGGTCCATGGTGGTCTATTCGCAGTTCAAACGACACAATATATTTTAATATCTTTGAAAGTACATAGAGACCACCAAACAACCATTTTGACGAAATAAATATTTTATATTTATTATCGAAATCAAAACACAAATACGTATTTTGATGCCTAACCAACCAATAAGATTTTGCAATTTACATATTTCCGGTTTAACTCTGCTTCTAACTGTCTTTCTTGTTTAATTTCAGATTCCTCAAGGGCTATTTTTGAATGTAATAAATTAACGTGCGTATCTTAACGTTTACATCATTACTTCTATTTTACAGCGTCAGGATTCATTCTTGTCCTCCAAGCTAACGAAACAACACGCACGGCGAGCACGGCCAAGAGATAAAATGCTAAGAGATATTCTGACCGACGATTGTCAAATTTTAGCGCTGCCTGTTTGTCAGATAAGTTGTCAATATATAAAACATTTTAAAAATTGTATGCAAAATAACTGGCTTATAAATGAACGGAGGTGAATTAACGAATCTCTTAGAATTGCGATCCATAAACTTAATTAATTATTTTAAGACGCGATCAATTTATTCCGTTCGATCTTGGAGGAACGAAAGTGGTTCAAATGTTACTGAAGACCTCATTAACTTATAAACTTCTGCTTAGTCTCAAAAGGTACACGCGAAGTGCCAGAATAAATTTAAGTTAGTGTTTCAATTCGAAATGGTCTATTAATTGGTATTTTTATTTTTTTTTTACTTTAAGGCTTGTAAATCCATGAATAGATCAACCAGTATGGCCAGCTTAAATAGATTTCTTGTTTATTCCCTGTCAATATCAATCTGGCTATCAATAGTGCGTCCCTGCTAGGGAAAAGGGTATAAAATCATCGGTAGTTACGTCTATCGGCCCGATATTGTATAGTTATGGAATTCGCTGTGCTAGACCACATATTATCCAATGATTTTAATTTCCAGTTTTTCTTCGTCTTGTGATATCTCAAAATATATTTCCAATTGTTTGTCTTTGAAGTATTTGAAAGCCTCTAAAAGTACCTTCTGTGTCTATCTACTTGCTGCGGAATGTGCTTTTCCACCCTCAGCAGGTAACCCGCCTCATCTTTAATGCATCGACTTGTTATAGAGTCTCCCTCCTGTGGTCGCCGTATTGTTTGCCAGAGAATCTCACCCCCGTGGGGCGGTTAGTTGTCTTAGAAATTACTAAGGATGATAATATTCCCACGCACGCTTTTCGGTATCCTTTAACACTTTATTGGGGTTAGTTTTCTGTGTTACGCATTTTTTACAATGTTTTGTGTGAGGTTTCTCAATATATTACACAGTTTTTACGGTAACTGCTCGTTTCTCCGTCGACCAGGCGTTCTGTATTGTTTATTTATATTCGACTTGTTTAGTGCTGTTGTGTGCTTTGAGTCAATATAATTATTATTACTCTACTACGAACTAAAATCGGTAAAATTTTTCGATGCCCGTTTCTTTTATACCAAAATATATCGGTTTTCTAAGGGCAGTACAAATGCATGCCAATAATCAGTAGTCAATCGCTACTGCCTGACGAAAGTTACGTTTAATCGAAAACTTTATACATGCTAACGAATGTATTACCTACATAATTCTTGTTCTTTCCGTTCTTACAAAAAAAGCGCAAATACAAATTTCAGTGAAAGAGTTTCCGAGAAAGAAAATGTCGAGAGCAACAATGGAATTATTTTAACCACATTTCCGATAAAAAAATGTTTTAATATTAGAAGTAGGTATTATATAAATTTGGTTTTTATTTACTTTAGTTTCTAGAGAAATCTGCTGAAGAGAAAATAAATAATTCGTTGATCAGTAAACATTAAATAAACATTACAGAATTTGTTTCTGCACTGTTAATGTCAATTATTTTTTTATATAAATTTGTAAAAAACAAGAAATCCAATTACATTTCACAAAATTAAAAATAATTAATGCCATTCCAATTTATTACATATGTATATTGAGACGCAGCCTTGTGTTACAAAAAATATTGATTGCCATCTTAAAGTTAGTTACGTTTAACGGATGCACATTTTCTACCTCTGAAGACAGGTGGTTTAAGAGCGTAGTCATTTTCCCCAAAGGCGTGAACATTGCTTAGTTTATCCTGCCTCTTAGAAAAATAAAAAACCTGCACTGTTTAATTTTGGTGAAGGTATCAGGGACTTGTATGTGCGACTTATCTAAAAAATTCAAACATGCAAACGTCTATAGTCAATTATTGTTGAAGCGTGCGATTTTGTTGAATGTAATTCATGAATATTATTCGAATTTTTGAGGCTGATATAGGTATGAGGTTCAATACGTATGGTAACTTAGCAGGGATGCCCGGGTGTATGGGGTGAGGTCTGTACGGGTCTTGGCGTCTGCCACCAACTGCATGGCAGGCCCGTTCGAGGAGACTGGTTGAGGGAGACCTTTTGACCTCTTTAGCGGGGCTCAGAGGAATGGATTCATTCGTCCGTCACTCCTGGACCCCCCAGATTCCTGCCCACCTCTCGTACCCTTTTCTTTCCCAGAACTTCCTCTCCTTTCTTTCGTAAAAAGACCCTTCACACAGCGTCTATAAAAATGACGTAGTCCATGAGGGGAATTATTTTCTTCAGTCCTCGTGTTTGAAGCTAATATAAAAAACAATAAGCGGCGAAATAAACCGGGGACGAAAATTTTCTAATTAATACATATTGGTACTTACAAATGAAATTGGCGTTTTGTATGGGAGGGACATAAAGTCGATTTTTTTTTTAATATGATGTATTTATTAAATCAAAGTATGTACCATTGCTATCTATGCACTTTTGCCATCTCATAGGTGGTTCATCGATCCCTTTACTAAAAAAAATATTCGGACGGGAATCAATAAAATATTTGAAGGCGGTTTGGACTGCCCCTTCGGAGTTGAATTTTTTCCCTTGCAAGAAGTTATCCAAATTTCGAAAAAAATTGTAATCTGTTGGGGCAAGGTCCGGAGAGTACGGTGGATGTCTTAGACATTCCAATTGAAGCTCCTCTAATTTGGTAGCCGTCTGTTGTGCAGTGTGTGGTCTAGCGTTCTAACGCGCGTTTGTTGATTTGCTTCACTCAATTCGTGAGGTACTCACCTTTCAAGTTTTTTCACCTTCCCAATTTGCGTCACGTGGATTAAAACAGTTTTATCACTAACACCGCAGCCTGCAGCTAACTCGGACGTGGTTTGCGATGGATCCGCTTCCACAATAGCCTTCAATTCTTCATTATTAACTTTGGTCTCCGGCCGTCCACGGGGCTTGTTCTGCAGGTCGAAATTTCCAGAACGAAAACGTTGGAACCAAAAACGCACTGTGTTTTCTTTTGCGGCGCCGTCGCCATACACATCATTAATCCTTCGTCATTAATCCGTTTCTGCAGCACTGGTGCCACGGTGGAACTAGAACTCGTAAATAACGCGATATTTCAAGTTTTCCATTTTGTAAACTAAGTGACGCAAAGAAAAAAATATTAAGGAAAAAACAAATGAATTATAATTTTCGAAACACAAATACATCAGTAAATAGCTGTATAAATTTTAATTTGGAATTCCTAACCAAAGAGAAGATATTTGAAATCAAAGTTGCCAGTACGGCAAAACGCCAATTTCATATGTAAGTACCTAATATGAGTTCTCCAAAATAAGTATTTTATTTCAAATATTAGGTAAACATATTGTTTTACCTGGTTAGTTTCTATGATACGAGTATCATATATTTTGTCCTTATACTACGGCGGTAAATGTAATTTTCAGATATTTCCAAAAATTCTACCAAATGATTTGAACAACAAAGCTTTACCAAATTATTTATAAATTCAAAATTACATATATTGATTAAAATGATTTCCTTTGTTCTTGGTTCGCGGAAAATAACGTTACAGAGCAAATGTTTATTTTGATCGAAAATTTATCCAGTAAATGTTTTCATTCCAGTTACAAGTGTCCAGTTAAAAGCTTGTTAGTGAAATTTGATCGAGCTCATCAATGGGAAACGAAACAAATGGGCTAAATTAAAACTGAAATGCCTTGATGAATGAACCTCAAATTTAAATTATAATGGAAAAGAATTTGTGTATTCAATTATATTAACATTTTTAAGTGGTTGTTTAACCCCGGTAGTGATACATTTAACCCCTCAGACTAATTTGTTCACTTGTCGGAAAAACTTGTATAAGTCTCATGGTAATCGTTGTGTCTCATTTATTATCATAGTTGATATAAACAGTGTTGGAAAAAGAAAACTCCATGCTTGATATTCGAATCCGAAAGTTAATCATAAACGAAGTAAAATGTACAACTTTATGAAACCTAAATTTCGGATCGCTATTTGAAAAAAAAAAAATGATACTCTGGGACTTTTTTATTAATTATTTTTACATGGAACGACAAAAAAGTGAGGTTACAATAATACAAAATATATATTGTCTAATGTATGAATTGTAAAGATTACGTTATTGGTGGGGTGGAGGCAAGGACCTGCGTGAGATATAGTTTACAAATAAAAGCCTTACGTGGGTATTAAACACCACCCATAAACCGGAGTACCATTATGGCTTAGGCCGGAATCGTTCAAGGGGTGCGAATATTTTAATTAAATTATCATAACAGGAAGTTGGGTTTGGTTGGGGTGGGTCCGGTTTAATAAGGCGAGGGGGCTCGTGACGCGGCCGCCCGCTCTGCGGTCACACGACCAACACAACCCACATACAACCTATCCAGCCCACCACCCACCGACCCTCCTACACTCCTTCCCATCTACTCGCTACTTGCTATCTTGTCTTGCGTATTTCGTGGAGGGCGTGTGTATCGTGTGTATTGTTGTTTTTAAATTAACTCCATACCACGGATATATGAATATATCTGGACCTGCCCTAAGTGATAAAAACGTATTATTTCCCCCTCCCCATGGAGCTGGCTAGAGCTCCGCCTTGGAGCCAGCTCGCTCCTCGCTTGAATCTAAAATATGTGACGTCATCATTCTTGTCCTGAACAGCGCGGAAGTAACATCCATACATTTTTCGAAATAACACGCCAAAAACGGTAGCTTATGTTATACATTTTACCCACATATTATATGGACATAGCGAATGTGGGCGGTTCTCCAGTGTGCTCATCGCTGGTTAAAGTGGTAAGTTAATTATGAAACATTTGTAAAAGTGTCTTAACTAAACACGGCAACAAAATATTGCTACGTGAATTGGGGCGAATCTTTTCGGGGCGAGCATTTGGCCTTAGCAAATATGTTATTAACGTGGCAAGCAATTCGCGCTCCCATGTAAAAAGGTCTATTCATTCAAAGCAGATTTTGCTTTTAAGAACTAAATGGTGATATTATAATGCGAGATGCCTATATACTGTCAGATTGATATTTTAACGAATCACAGTAATTTTTCCTCTCTTCGCCCCCCATAGTTTGGTTTTACCCCTCATCTGTATGTTCTGGTCTAGTGAATTCTGATGTCTATGCTCCATACAGATGCACTGAGAAAAATCATTTCCCTCAGTGGAGGTTATCCACCACTTACCCGCCCTGGTATAAGTAACAGATAGTTACTCCTTCAAGGCTCTCGCAAGATTCTAATTTTTTTATTAAACGAAGCTACATTTATTTATTTTGAACCAATCTAAACCTCCAGTGTCCCTGCATACGTTGTTAAAAAGCAGTATGCAAGTGCTTAATAGGAAAATAAAACATAATACAACAAATCAGGTTAGTAATACAAGCAAAAAAATATTTAAAGCAAAAAAAACTCATTCAAGAAGCTCATGAGGCAGCATTGCATCATATGAAAAACCCTGTAAGCACCTGTATAAATAGATAGAGAACGTAGATAAAAAATTAAGTCTCAAATCATTTGGCAAGTACCGATAAAAATGTAAATTGCATTCAGCATGATATAAACCACACCTAGCATCCGTATCCCTTAGTCAACCACCCAGTGAAGCCTCAAAGAAAGTTAGTTGAATAATAGAGGTAAAATACCTGAAGACTTAAGGCTCTGCAACCGGGCCCGAAAAGAAGAAGATGGAGAGATACGAAATTACGAATGTTAGAGGAGGGCGCTAACATTTACAGCGACAAAATCGATGCGAAAATTGCGAAAATATTTAATAAAACACGACTCGTTTAAAATAGAGCAAAAATCTCGCGGGCATTATCTTAAACAGCATTTAAAGAAACACTGTGAATTTTTTCATACATATAACTTGTAAAATAACTGAAACAAACGTGTAAATAGTAATTTTTGGAGCATACTTTGCGATTTTTTTCCATCGAGGGAATTTTATATAATTTGCGTTTTGGCGCGGGCAAAGTCTAGATATCATCTTCAAGAATAACATATATTTTTTGAAGAGCTTTAAAACTTACCGTGTTTAAGGGAAATATGTAATAAATCAGTACAAATCCGGGTTGCGGGCCCTTAAAGAAAAATTCAGCGTTGAGTGATCGGAGGCGGGACAAAGGAAAGTTAAGGCTGTTTAAGCAAGCTTCAAGCCAATAATAAATAATTTTCCTCAGGGCCTATGTCATCTTTGGGGATGATGTGTAAATGTTGTTTTTGTGTAAAGAAAATGACCCGTGTTGTAGGAGGGGGGGAAACACAGCCGAGCTGTTGAACTCAAGAACGAGTCCTAGAAACGACGCTTTCTCATGTGACAAATGTCAATTGTGCAATATTTCCCGGCTGTGCACTGGTGTCGAAGTAATCAATGACGCTAGTTCCTGGGAGCATCTTCAATTGAAATATCGCTAGAACAAGGACAGCATATTACCCGAAGCCTTTGCTCTAAAAATTGGAATACGTTTGTTAAGATAGGAAAATCCATCAAACAGACAATTCGTTTCAATGGAGAGTCGAAAGTTTTTTCAGGTATTTCAGGATTCCAGAACAGAGGTGACTGCCAAATTCAACCGTGGAGTACTTGTACGCAATTTGTATAGGGTTAGCAGTTGTATACTAGTACCTGTAGGCCCCATACAGTACGTCCAGCTAGAATTGCCATTGTATGCGATATAGTTAAATAACTCATTGAGATGTTGGACTTTTTTGTAAAGTTATGTTCGATGGCCTTCATGGTCGAGGGGTGTGGATCTCGATTAGGAATCTGGTGTCGCGGATTCAAATGCCGGCGTGCGATAGTAAATTAAGTTAATTTTCTTTAATTAATTTGTTTCGTTTCGCATTCAATTCATTTTCAAAAAGACATATAAAAAGTAAATTTGCGGCACTTTTCAGTGTGAAGATATACTCATTATCGCCCTGGAAAAGATCACCACTGAAACCTTATTTGAAATTTATTTACTCGTATTTACGCCGTTAAGGTTTTTTTAGATACAATTACACAATTTATATAATTTACTCGAGCATAGAGATGTAGATTTTTTAGATACAATTACACAATTTATATAATTTACTCGAGCATAGAGATGTAGATTTTTTAGATACAATTACACAATTTATATAATTTACTCGAGCATAGAGATGTAGATTTTTTAGATACAATTACACAATTTATATAATTTACTCGAGCATAGAGATGTAGATTTTTTAGATACAATTACACAATTTATATAATTTACTCGAGCATAGAGATGTAGATTTTTTAGATACAATTACACAATTTATATAATTTACTCGAGCATAGAGATGTAGATTTTTTAGATACAATTACACAATTTATATAATTTACTCGAGCATAGAGATGTAGATTTTTTAGATACAATTACACAATTTATATAATTTACTCGAGCATAGAGATGTAGATTTTTTAGATACAATTACACAATTTATATAATTTACTCGAGCATAGAGATGTAGATTTTTTAGATACAATTACACAATTTATATAATTTACTCGAGCATAGAGATGTAGATTTTTTAGATACAATTACACAATTTATATAATTTACTCGAGCATAGAGATGTAGATTTTTTAGATACAATTACACAATTTATATAATTTACTCGAGCATAGAGATGTAGATTTTTTAGATACAATTACACAATTTATATAATTTACTCGAGCATAGAGATGTAGATTTTTTAGATACAATTACACAATTTATATAATTTACTCGAGCATAGAGATGTAGATTTTTTAGATACAATTACACAATTTATATAATTTACTCGAGCATAGAGATGTAGATTTTTTTTTACATGAGCTCCACACAGGAGCTATGTAAAAAATATGTCATCTTTGGGGATGCTGTGTGGAGGGTTTTTTTTAAAGAGAGGAAGGAGAGGAGAGTTCTGGGAAGGAAAATGGTTTAAGGGGTGGGTAGGAATCTGGGGTTCAGTGTGTCCGGTCATCCGCCTCCAAGACCTAGACAAACCTCACCCCATGAACCCGGGCACCCCTGCTAAGTCACCTAAGATAAGTGTGAAATAAACACATTTAAAATTATATATGTACCTAATACCGCACAAGAGTCCCAACTGCTCCCGTCTGGAGCCAGTGAGACTATGGCATCCCCAATTGGGGTATGTTGTGAGGCTGAAGGTAGTGGGGAGGGAAGAAGATAGGGAATAGGAAGTTAGGGAAGTACCTGGCTATTCAGATCTGGTCACCAAACACGGCGAAAGCCACTTCAGGCAACGTTTCAACTCTGAATGGTGGTCTTACACCAGGGCGATACTGAGAGTATCTTCCAAATTAGATCTACTAGATGTAAAAATGGCTTTAGCAGTATTTGATGACTAGATCTGAATAGTCAGATACTTCCCCGCCTCGCTATTTCTCTTCTCATTTTCTCCCGCTGCCTTCAGGCTCTGCAACCGGGCCCGAAAAGAAGAAGATGGAGAGATACGAAATTACGAATGTTAGAGGAGAGCGCTAACATTTACAGCGACAAAATCGATGCGAAAATTGCGAAAATGTTTAATAAAACACGACTCGTTTAAAATAGAGCAAAAATCTCGCGGGCATTATCTTAAACAGAATTTAAAGAAACACTGTGAATTTTTTTCATACATATAACTTGTAAATTAATAATAATTTTTGGAGCGTACTTTATAAAATTTTAAGGGAAATATGTAATAAATCGGTACAAATCCGGGTTGCGGGCCCTTAAGTCTCACAATAAAATTTCCCAATATGAAAAATTTCCAAACTTTAAATAACGTTTTCCAAAGACAATCATTATAAAAATTCAAAACAGTACCTACATATATCTTACTTACGAACCTGACTTTTAACCTGCACTAAAATAACGACTATCAAAACCTGTTAAAACGATTTTGTCTTATAATTTTTTTCCCTTTCAATTTTTCTACATAACTTTCGAGAGAATGAATTCTGTTCTACGTACGCGTTTTAGTTCGTTTCAATTTAAACTGGTCTATTCAGCCTTCATTAAAATATCTTGTTCACAAGTAGAAGACCAAAAATAATCTTTCTAATTATGTTTTCCTCGAATGTCTTCAACTTCAAAGGAGATCTCTTTAAAGTCATCTTGGGACATGAAGAGTAACAACACTTATCTTAATTGAGAAGTTACCAAATAACGCACAAAGCTTCGCGCTATTTCCGTTCTTTGCTAATTGTGAATGAGTTCTCAGATTATAATTATCGAAGAAGTATTCATATTCAAATTCGCAATCAAAAGTTTTATCCAATTAATTCACAAGTTCGAAAATGTTAGGTGAATAAATTTAAAACAATTTTAAGTGACATAAATCAGTTATGAGATGATTAATTCCATTACACAAAAGTAAAAAAGGAGTTACATAAACGGATTAAAATTCTGACAGAGGCCTTCTACACTTTTCTCTGAATAAGTAATGAATTCTTTTGAAAAAATATTATTTGTCTGCAAAATCCTTCAACTAATAATGGTTGTATGCTGTGCGCAAATTACACTGGTAAATTTTTAAAGTAACTGAATTTGGGAGGCGCGTATTTTATTGGTTAACCAACACCTCTGCCAAAGATTAAACTAAGTGATTTGTGACTTAGCAGAGGCACCGAGTTCATGGGGTGAGGTTTTTCTGGGTCTTGATGGTGGACGCGTCTGCCTGCCTGCTGTGTGGGGGGCCGGATCGAAAGTGACTGGTTGAGGGAGGCCTTTTGACCTCTCTAGCCGAACTCTCTCGACCAATCGCCTTGCACCGCAGTTGGAGGGATGGATTGATACATCCGATACTCCTGGACCATAGATTCCTACCCACCACTCATACCTTTTTCCCGGAACTTCCTTTCTTTCCTTTCTCTAAAAAACCCTCCTCGCAGCTTCCTCAAAAATGACATAGGCCCCAAATGTAATTGATTTCCTCAGGGCCGTCTGTATGGAGCTAATATAAAAGAAAGATGCTGTGTGGAGGGTCTTTTAAGGGAAAGAAAGTTCTTGTGTGTAAAAGATTTTGAGGCGTGGATAGGAAACTGGGGTCAACGTGTCCAGGAGGGACGGAAGTATAAATCCATCTCTCCCACTGCGGCGCAAGTAGTCGAAAGAGTCCTGCTGGAGAGATGTTTCTCCCGATCCGGCCCGCCACGCAGTAGACGGGGAAACGCATCCGCCGCCAAGACCTAGACAAAACTCACCCTACAAACCCGAGCACTTTTGCTAAGTTACCAAACGTAGCCAATCCGTCGACCCGTTTCCGGGCTGATGGTTTTCCAAGAAAGGGTTTCCGGTGCGGCGGTACCCATATCCGCAATTGAAAAAAATGTGTTCAATATTTATGTGTGTTTTAAATTTAGATTTATAATAAAAAAAAAATACTTTTTAGTTACTTTGGGTGACGTTTGATGGTAATTTTTTTTTTTTTTTAATGTTCTTTATTCAGTAAAGTTTATACATTACAGTAAATGGATAATTTTTTGGCCATCACACTAGGCACATGCCCGTGTTGTAGTAATTAACAGAAAACAATGAAAAAAAATTTACCATGTAGATATTCATCACTTATTAACCCAAATAATATAGTAAGTTAGTGCACGTCATTCCAAGTGATTTATTACACACAGTAAAATCTACCTATTATTGTAGGTACATTCCTGTAACATGTTTGTTCACTAGTGAACATTTTAAAAGCGCTTAACTGCCACTCGTGGGTTACCGGTACATTAATCACGCTCTGTTTTTTGCATAAAACTAAAGAGAAATCCGATTGCTGGCTCCAAAAGCCGAACCACGAACAAAGGGATGTACGGACGCCGCTCAGTCGCAATCTCACTTGGTTGTTAACAATTCAGAAATAAACTAGTGTGGAGTGTGGTATCTGGGCATTTTCACCAAAGTGTGTACGTATTTTTATAATTTTTATGTTTTCCATTTCTTTTTTCCATTTTGTTTATAGAATGACAAATACCTTTTATTACGTTATGTTTTATTTTTAAGTTTTCACCAATACCAGATTACTAGAATCAACTATCATAATAACGTACACTCTTCCTTAGTCAGAATACTAATGAATGTTAATAGTGTGGATTCTTCAGTGGAAATCTGCAATTTATCACTTTAAAAATGCAAGAGACATTGCTGGGACAGCTAAAAATGTGTTTGTACGTAATAATTATTGATAAAAAACTGCATACGAGTAAAAAAATTGTTTATAATTTTATAAACCATTCCTGTGTAAAACTCAATATTCCTTCCACATCCGTGCTTTCCTGTACGAAATGCGCAAATTTTTCAAACAACTCGCGCGCCACTTATTGCATTTTTTTATACAAATTTCATAACGCCAGAGCTCACCATTATAAATAGAAACCTTTGTGGGCGTGCGCACAACATCTCACCAATGTTTCATCGCAATTAAATGAACGGTATAGGTAATAATATGAGACAAATAAAGAAACTTTTATTTTGATACATTTATTGAGATGTTGAATAAAAAAATTTAACTGATAGTAAACAATACAAAGTTCTGTATATATGATATTATTGTTTTTATAAAGAATAGGAGCGTTTGAGAGTTCTCAAAACTATGTAATATAATATAAATTTGGCCCCGTATTAACTACGTTATAGCAGTTTAAAGTTGGACGATATTATCGAATAAATTTAAACCCGTTACGTGTAGGTTCATGTAGTCGGGCCAGAGAGAGAGAAAAGGAGCAGTTTTCCAGATAGTTAAAAGTTTCAGGTTGATGCCCTCTCTTGACCGAGTCCTTTATCTCGATAAATAGAAGATATTGGTTAGCTGGGAAATATATTTTTATTGTCATTAAAGTAATTTCATTTATCAGATGATAATAACATATTTTATGGAAATATAAATGAGATGTAATCTTTGTTCATATGAAGCGGATACTTTGTGATGCGACATTATTAATTTAAAATAAAACAATAACTTTGTAAACACCACTTTTATTTTATATACTTTATGCCGACCGGGTTTCGCTACAACCGTAGCTTCATCAGGGCAGTATAATTCTCTACTAACATTAGGTTACATGTGTGTTATAATATATAATGGGCTGGACTCGTCAAGTGTAGGGGGAGGAAGAAGACATAGATGGAGAAATGGGAAGGGAACGGACGTGTTCTTTATCAATAGGGAACAATCTTAGTATGGGACTTTTATTTAAATTTAGTTGATTATTAATTACCTTACTATTAGTGTTTATGGCTTTCCTAAGTTCAAGTGCCTCTAAATTATCCAATCTTACACCGATATTGTTTTTATGAATCAGTTTGGCGCCGGCTGTTTTGTCAAATTTATGATCTTTTTCGATCAAGTGGTTTGCGAATTCTGAGAATCCAGAGCTGTGTAGACATCTGAGATGTTCTTTGACACGGGTGTTTATGTTGCGCGCTGTTTAACCAATATAAAAAACTGAGCAGTCACTACAATGAAGCGAATAAATTCCCGAGTGAGATAAGCTATCATCCTTATCCTTACCGTTCATTAAAAGTTTGCCTAGATTATTATTAGTGTAAAATGCTGGTTTGATTTCTGATGGGAGATTTTTAACACTTTTTTGAGAGAAATTATTGATATACAGGATTCTACGCCATTGATACGGTTGATTATTATTACTTGGTATATTATTATTATGAGGTGGACTGTTGTATAAAAATTTACTTGTGGATAATTTCTTTAATTTTTTATTTAGAATGTTGTCGACTATGTTTGGGTTGTAACCGTTATTTATTGCTATTTGTTTGATCGTAGATAGTTCTATTGCAAAGTTGGTATTTGATAAAGGGACTGTAACTAATCTATGTGTCATGGAATGAAACGCTGAATGTTTATGGGAGTTGGGATGGTTAGAGGAATTGTGAATCGTTATATCGGTGAACGTCGGTTTGCGGTAGATTTTATATTCAATTTTATTATTTATTATCTATTATTGATAAAGAACACGTCCGTTCCCTTCCCATTTCTCCATCTATGTCTTCTTCCTCCCCCTACACTTGACGAGTCCAGCCCATTATATATTATAACACACATGTAACCTAATGTTAGTAGAGAATTATACTGCCCTGATGAAGCTACGGTTGTAGCGAAACCCGGTCGGCATAAAGTATATAAAATAAAAGTGGTGTTTACAAAGTTATTGTTTTATTTTAAAAAGAGATGTAATCTCTTTGTGGAAGGCAACGTTTTTGTCACACAAACATAATATCCTCGTATCATCTATATAATTAGATTTTTATCTGGCTGCTCCTCATGCGTCGAGCATGTTCTGTGAGAATATATATCAGCTTTCAAAAAAATCCAAATCAATGAAATGTTTCTTAACGTATCCGAAATCTAAAAAATGGTTTTGAAAGGTATTAAAAAACACTTTAAAATTCTTCAAAAATATAGATTTTTTCATAACGAACATAAAAAGTTTCTAAATTGGCTCACCTTTCGTTTTATCTAAAACTTAAAATTATAGATTTCGAAAAAAAACACACACACTTATTTTATCAGAAAAATGTATTGCATACATTATTATAACTTAATTTTTCGTCGTTTTACGTAAAAATAATAATTAATTAATTCACAAAGTAATTTTTCTCACGTTTGCGGTCAGAATCTTTGGTTTCATACATGAACACATTTTGATTCTAATGTTATTAAATTTTTGATTTGAATATAAAGCATTGTGTTTTTTCTTTTTAAAACCGTTCAGATCATTTTTCTCTCCATCACGGTAAGGGAGAGGCAACGATATCTATGAGACCTAAAAGTTCAAGGTTCGAACCTCGGTTTTACAAAAATATAACATAATTTTTAAAGCTATTCGCCACGAGTTTACGAAGTTTTCCTAAAGCTCAAATATTACCAATAGAGTTAGGTACTTATTATTGTTAAAATTCAAGTTAAAAGTCAATGCGTGTTGAGTACCGCCATTTAAAAATGAAGCATATTTTTTTACCCGAAATACTTTGAATGAATCAAATTCTCCCGTGGTGTAATGTAATTTATGTCACATTTTGTTAAAAGTTCGTTATATCACAAACAACACAAAATACGAGTATCACAAACAATTTTTCAACTGTGAAAAATTCAAGCTATTCGTGGATGGTGACTGCTTTGTCCTTTGTGTGCTGCTCAAGACAACTCTTCTTTTGTGTTTTTGTTCTTTTTTATGCTTATTGGAAGAACCATTTCTTCCATTACTTTTGTAAGGGTGAAGTATCAATATATTTATTATGGGAATTTCCGTGTATCAGGCCTATTTACTTTTATTGAATCAATTAAATATGTTTATATGTGTGCTGTTATACGTGTATACGCGGTAAATTCAGTTACGGAGGCGGGTATCGGTATCGGAAACCATTTATTGGATATGTAATCAACACCCCTGCCATAAGTCACCCAAGTGGTTCGCTATGTTTGGTGACTAAGCCGGGTTGAGGCTTGACTAGGTCAGGACGGTGAATGCTTTTGTCCACCTTCTGCGTGGCGGGCCGAGAGAGACTGATTGAGGGAGGTCTTTTGACCTCTCCAGACGGACTCTCTCCTCCCATCGCCTTGCACCACAGTTGGAGGGATGAATTTTAACGTCCGTCACTCTTAGACACACTGACCCCCGGATTCCTACCCATATCTCATATTTTTTTCCTTTCCAGAACTTCCTCTCCTTCCTTACCTAAAAAGCCCATTTATACAGCATTCCCTAAGATGACATGGGCCCTGATGGAAATTATTATCCTCAGGTCCTCCCGTGTAGAGCTGACGTATAAAAAACGTAGATTAAAACTTTCATCGTAAATCTTTAATGTTACATTATAATGTTTAATGATACTGTGTAAACACAACCGTTGCATAAATTTTATGTAATATGAGCAACCCTGCATTGGTCTTACGGGTAAGTGTGTACAAATAGGTTAACACATTAGCGTAAAGAGCACTTGAGGTGAAATATCAGTAAATTATGCTTTATCTGATCTTTATTACTATTACTGATTAGTTACTGCCTTTGGATAATTATTTGCTTACCAAATTCTTGACGCTAATGGAAGGCGCAGAGATGATGTAATATGGTGACTTTAGTATGGAATATTATTTGCACACAAGCAGTCGTAAAGTTTCCATAGTTAAGCACAGTTTTTTTAAATCATGTTTGAGGGAAGATAAATTGATGATGTAATTCACAACCTGTTTGATGTTTTTTGGGCGTGGCCTATTTCACCATGTCGCTCGTCATACAATCCCATACAGATATGTTAAACGAGACAGATGATAAGTTATAAGTATTGGCGTGGCGTAGTATGATGTGACGTGATCTGCTAGCCGGGATATATTTGAAAATGATACTCCCACTCCCCCTCTAGCCCATGCTAAGGGAGGGATATGAAGATTATAGCTTCGTGTGGCAAAATGACATAATATAATCTGTATAGGCCGCGTACAAAAAAGACTTGATGCGTATAGCGTAGTCTGGCAAGGGTTTTAGCGGCTGTGGTTCTAGTTTAATTTAGAAAAAAACAAAACAAAAAATGGCATTCGAATGAGCACTGCAGACACTACTTGCGAGGCTACTCGCGACCTCCACGACATCATTAACTAGGCCATGTTTTGGTTTGTGGTTGAGGCAAACGAAGAAAAACGTGGCTTGAATAATTGTTCGCCAACTTCACTTGACTGCGCTTTAACTTGACGAATAGCGTCATTAAAAATCCTTGAGCTTTGGCAGTGTTAAACATGCATTTTTTTACGATATATTTATATATTTAATTTTTCACGTCCAGGTGGGCTTATACATACATGTTTATTTTTTTAAATACAGACGACATAAAAACAAATTACTTTGAACGACAACCTTGAAACAAGTGCTCTAGTTTTTTTAAATATTTAAAATAGTTCTACAATTATGGTTACTTTTAATTACACTTTCATATTAAATTACTATTTTTCGAACCCTTACACTCAATCTATCTTTTACCGAGGGACGAACCACATTTGGGAAGAAAAATATTGCAATCAAATCCTTGTAGTTATTGTATCGCCCGTCATAAAATTTTGCTTTTCCTTTCCCAAACACGTTATTTAAAGGACATATTATTGTTAACTTTAAAATAATATATACCAGGATCAAATAAAAGAACTTTCAATAACATGTGCTCCCAATTACAAACTGTATGTAAATTTCTCTAATAAATAATAAACGGTGTTAATCTTAAGTGACCTTTTTTATTGTTATCAAGTTTAATTTGTAGAACTCCATTTTGATTTTTATTTCTTTTATATATATTGAAAAATATTATTATTTAATATGTGAAAACCGTTTATTTATAAACAAGTTCTGCTATGTACGTGTAATTATTATTACGCGTGACAGTTGTTTCGCCCTCTGAAGGCATTTTCAAACTCAGTTTGAAGAACGCTACATCACATTCATTGATCAAATGCATTGTCTATATAGTTTTCTATTAGTGATCGACACCGGTGGATGTAATCTGTTAGCCATAAGTGTTTATGATGGGTTTTATAATAATCTATGTAGTTATTGAGATAGAGCATTGCAGAAATACATCATAAATTTGTTCAGCGCCCATGGGGTGATTTCTCACGAGAACGCCGCTATATCAATCGGCCAAATATGATCGTTATTATTTTTAATTGATAAACTAATGAGATAAGATTTTTATGCACAGCACAAAATGTAATAAGCAATGATTATTGAATGAAATACTACTATATGTTGAATTATTTGGTGGGCAGGAGATAAGCCGACGTAGCTCAGTGGTCAGAGCATTTGACCGGAAATCCGAAGGACACGGGTTCGAGTCCCGTTGGCGGCATGTATCTCTTCTCGGAAGATTTTTTCAATGTAGACAAGTGTTTCAGGCTGATAATTATTGTTAAATATGATTGTCATTGTTATTATTTTATTCACAAAAATAAAACAGTGCAGGTACGTAGATCGATAACGAAGATGTTTTCAATTTTGAAAATTTGTTTTTTGTTTTAGTAAAGTTTTTATTACTAGTCCTTACATAGACCGTAAAAGTTTAGGTTCACAAAACGAATAAGAATACTTCAGTTGCCTACAACTTACTGCCGGTAAAACAACTGGACTGTGAAGAGTGTTCTGTGGATAGAACTTCTGGGAAAATGTCGTTTACGAACTTTTCTTTCTTTTAAACTGTTTATCTTAAACAGCAAAACATGTAAAGTTTGTAGATACTATAATACCTAAGAGATTATAACTTTATTGCAATAAGTGGGGGCAGTTTCAGTGAAGAAATTGCTCCCTCTCGGAATTTATGACTTTCCAAGAGTTTAAAATTCTCAAATGATCGTAATCGGTTCTCGAAATTCATAGGTTAAAGGCTGTCATCTCTGCCACCCGCACATATTACTACCTCCCACGCCCACCAGCCGATATTTTAGTTGGTAGGTAGGTCGTGTCGTTTGATCGTTACTAACCGTTCGCTCATCGTTATTCGTAACGACGTGCAAGTCGTAACAAGTAACGGCGCCCGTACTTAGCGTAACCACCTTCCGCTTATTGACACTGACAAATATTTAAGAACAGTTTAAGAAAATTCTTGATACGATTATTAGTTTTAAATGTTTTATGTAAGACTGGTAGAGCAGATAGCTGACATCTGAAACAGATTTTATAAAAATTTAATTTATTAATATTTATTTAGGAAAAAAACAGTAGAACATAAAATTATAAACAAAAACATTCGTTTATTCGAGACCAATTAAGATCCATTAAATTAAATATTGCTTTAGTATTTGTAACAATATGTTACAATTGATAAAAAGAAAATATGAACATTATGAAGAAATACATAAAAAATATAAACAAATAAAGTCAAACAGTTTTCGCTTGATTGTACTATTCAAAACAATAAAATAAACTACGATTATGTGAGTGTAATTCTCACAATAATAAAAGTATTTTAAGTTATCAATTTAGTGAGCTGTATTTTATATGATTGCAAGTTATTATCGTATTACATTTGACAATGTCTATACCTCGTAAGGGTTGCGAGTTCTACAGGTACATCTTATTGAAGAGTTTTCCGCGTATGTGGATTTACAGTGTAGTATTTTAAATAAGTGTTTCAATATAGTTTTTCATTCGTAACAACAAAATGCATTATTGTCTAACAGATGTGATAAATCAATAAGACAGTTCACGATTTTGTATAAGAGTAAGAGCATCAGAGATTTATCCGCGTTTGTCCACTATTAAAGCGATACGATAGGTGTTTTATAAATGTATTTTGGATATTTTCAATACGATAAATACATGTTTCATATCGAGGATTCCAAATGAATGAGGCGAACTCGAGTTCTGACCTTGCGTATGACATAAATAGCAGAATTAGTGTGTGTGCTACAGAGAAAGGCTTTGCAATGCGTATAATAAAACCCAAATGTTATAAGCTTTTCCTGAAATATTTTCAATATTTTTATTTTTCATTTTTTTTATATTAACTCCGCACAGGAGGTCCGGAGGAAAATAATTTCCCTCGGGACCTACGTCACCTGAGATGCTGGATGGAGGGTCTTTTGAGAAGAAGAAGGAATAAACATTGATCTCGAAAAGACTCAGTGTCGAAGAAGCGACCCGTTCTCATGTGATAAATATCAACCGTCTACATAATATGTTGGGCACGCGTTTGGTGTGTTTCCCGACTATGCATGCACCGGTTCCTCGGAGCATCTTCCTTTGATCAACGACAAACTGCTCACATATCTCGAGATGAACAAAATTATTAACGACCGTCAATACGGATTCCGGCGGAACCGCTCGTGCGGTGATCTTCTCGCGTATGTGACGCATGTTTGGGGGCGGTGCCTGGAACGTTTCGGTGAGACCCAAACGGTTGCACTGGACATTTCCAAGGCCTTTGACCGGGTTTGGCACCGAGGACTTGTCAACAAACTGAGGGAGTTAATGTAAAAAAAAATAATAATTGAAATACCGGTAGGACAAGGATTGCATTTCCACCCGACGCCAGTGCTCTAAAGATCGCAATCCATTTGTTAAATTATGAAAATCAGTATGATCCTTAAGAGCATTTAACCAGCCAGCGGACGAAAATCCACATTTCGTCGAAAGTTGTTCTTCCGATCGTGCAGGGCGGTTACAATGAGAAAGATTAATTATTCTCCGTACCAGCTTTTTTAAATTATAACTCAATATCGAATTTATTTCAATCCAAATTAGCTTTAATTTATACCTTCATCCAAAAATGCTGAAAGGCGTGATGATAAAACTATTAAAATAGTGTATTTTTTGTAGTTATTTTGTGATTATAAGTATTTGTCATTTTTTAATAATGTCTAAATTTAATAAGAATGTTAAAAAAATCTGAAATATATTAGTTTGTAAGTGCGCAAATAAATACACAAATGGACCAATTTTCATCAAGAAACACATGTACGTACATATTTTTTAATGATTTTATTGAAACTAAAATTAAAATTCTAATACATAACTCTGCTAGATAATGTATTGATTTATTTTACTGCATGATTACATTATTTGAAATGGGTGTGGTATAATACAAAAACTTTTTTGAAAATTTAACAAATCTGCCAACGACCTATGGAATAACCTTATTATACTAAAAATTTAAAAAAATTCTAAAAATTTATTACATAACTGAAAAAAAAAAAAAAAAAAATCATTAAAAAATATGTACGTACATGTGTTTCTTGATGAAAATTGGTCCATTTGTGTATTTATTTGCGCACTTACAAACTAATATATTTCAGATTTTTTTAACATTCTTATTAAATTTAGACATTATTAAAAAATGACAAATACTTATAATCAAAAAATAACTACAAAAAGTACACTATTTTAATAGTTTTATCATCACGCCTTTCAGCATTTTTGGATGAAGGTATAAAGAACAATCTTTCGAAATGCTAAATAAAAGAACAATGAAATGAACAATGAAATGCTAGATAAAAGAACAATCTTTCGAAATCCATTTATAATTTTTTGTGGAAAAGAGTCAATACGTCTAAAAACTTTTTTGAAAATGACGTATTTCGGGCTTTCTCTGGTAATGCCCTCTTAAATAACATTTTAGAATCTAGTGGTACTCCAAGATCTCTGATTATTTCTACCCGTTGAATAATTTAAAAAAAAGGTATTTGCTACAACTTTTCTTTTAAAAAATTGTTCAGTTTCGTTGAGTATTTTGGCCTCAACTCCAAATTTAATTTTTGTATGAAAAAAAGCTGCGCAGTCGTTGCTCTTAACAAATACGCACACGGGTCCGACCCTCCCTTGCTTGTGTTTGTCGGTTGGTTGACAGAAACTATCTTGAATAAGCGAGGACACCTCTGCGTCGGGAGACATTCATATAACGAATGCGGGAAAAGTAATAGTGGTGTATTTTTCAAGACAAAGAGAACCTCATTTCATTTCTCTTGCGAGATAAGAAAACGACAATTTAATTTATTTGTGTTTCAGCCCCGGTGCGCTGAGATGAAATGATGAATATAATAATAATCTCATCTTGGGGGCGGCTGGACCAATTCTGAAATAATCCACGAACAGTAAGAGTAAGAGTAAGAATATTTGGTAAGAATATTTAGTACACCGAAACTTGGATTGCGCTCCCAAATTATAAAAAAAACTATCGGTTTTCTTTTTGTGATTATTTTTTTTTTAAATTAGCTCCACGCATGAGGTTTTGAGAAAAAATCTCTTACGGCCTATTTCATCTTTGGGGATGCTGTGTGGAGGGTCTTTATAGGGAAAGACAGGAGAGGAAGTTCTGGGAAGGAAAAAGGTATAAGGGGTGGGTATAAATACGAGGGTCATTGTGTCTAAGAGTGACGGACGTATGAATCCATTCCTCTCATTGCTGTGCAAGGAGATGTTCCGAGAGAGTACAGCTGAAGAACTCAAAGAGACTTTGCCAGTTGGTGGGCAAACGCTTTCGCCGCCAAGACCTAGACAAACCTCACCTCATGAACAGGGCACCGAACGTAGCGAACCACTTAAGGTGATCTATGGCAGGGGTGTTGTGGTTATCCAATAAATGGTTCCGGTATGGGTAAGAAATGGGCGGCGGTACCCATACCCTCCTCGTTAATTGTAACTCTATTTTAATGAAATCAGATATGCTTTGAATTTAAGTGTTATTTTCAAAATTGGAGCAGATTGTGTAAAAAATTTAGACACGCGATTAGGCACGATTTATGATTTTTCAAAATTGGAACTGAAATTACAAGAATTCTAACACAATTTGGTAACTGACATAACTAATCATAAAAAAGCTATTTACGGAAAAAGCTGTTATTAAGGACGGGTTGTTTCACAGAATTTGAACCATTCATCAAATTACAAGGTTAATTTACAAGTTTGGTAAGTTTTGCTGCTGGATATAGTCATATGTCCTTCACAAATCGTACAATTATACTATCCTGTGATTTTTCACGGGTCTGCGGTAATATTTTATTCTAAAATGTGATGTTTTCATGAACTAGTTTTGTTAGAGATGGTATCGAACCAAGCTCACCAACTAACTAATATTCCTCTTTTGCAAGTATCGTGAGACTTTTTAGAAATTGTGCTTGTACAAAAAAATCGAGTGCAGTTTACACGCGGTAGAAGCGAAACTTTACCAAAAACAATCTCAACCAATAGCCTTTAAAAGAGTGGTCAATGAGCGCATACCTATCGTCATTTCCGTTTCGTATCTCAACCAATATATTCAAAGCGGTCAATGAGCGCAGTTTGATGCTTCGCAGGTGCTGTGATGCGTCATTTCCGTTTTATCCGAATTCTAAATCATAACGAAGCTAAAGAAGTTTCACTTTAAAAATTCTAACATATTAAGCATATCGACCGGCATATGACGCGACCCGGGCGCCACGTGTTCGATTCCTCGGCTGGCTAAGTCCTCCATCACGACTTAAGCCATATTTTCCACGGACTGGTGTGGTGGTAGGAGATTTTCAAACATTTTTGGGTTATTCGTAACCCGGGAACCCCATCGACATGCGTTGGCCTGAGGCGTAACCACGCGGTCTCGATGTCCTTTCGTTCCCCCTCCGGTAACCCGACGCTCATCTTTTCCTTAAGGTCTTCAAAAACTTCCCCTTCTCTCCCATGGACATTTCTTCGAGGCAAAATCGGGGAACCGGCTAAAGGGCGCGGACTTCGAGCATCGTCTGCGGTTGGGCCGATAGCTATACGCATTCTCATTGGGACTGCCCGGTGGTCTATGGAATACTTTCTCTGGCTTTTCTTTTTATGTATTTTATTTTCTTTCCGCTATTATAGTAATTGCTTACATTATAACATAATCATATAACTGTTTTTCCATCATTACTTATTTTATTTACAGAAGGTTTCTTCGACTGATCGTAGCCGTTATTTTTCTTTTTCTTTTTCTTTTACTAACACTATTTTCTCTTTTTGATGTTTCCTATTTCAGAAGAATTATTCCACGGGCTGCTACTTCTATTTATCTTTTCTATAATGTTAATGTAAGTACTTGCATACTGCTTACTAACCCCGTATGCATGGTCATTGGAGGGTCTAGAGTCGTTCAAATAAATGTAGCTTCGTTCAAAAAAAAAGTTGAGTCTTGACGTGTGCGGTGAAGGAGGAAACCATATGTTTCCTTATAACGCCGTTGGGAAAGTGGTGGGGTCCCCTCCAAAAAACCCGGGAATATTTGTCTTTAAAAAAAAAATTGAATCCATCGATTTGACGGTTATATGTGGCATCTCTTTATAATTGATATATTATGGCAATATTTCAACTCCCGAAATATCAGATTGAAAAAGATTATCAAGCTAAATAATATAGGTACATTTTTATTTTTCTTTCATTTCAAGGAAACTCGAGAGGAGAATAAGAAATCTCGGAAAGAAGTTTCAGAAAGATTCATATATTTCCAAGGACATTCTGTTCTCACGATATCGAATATCTAAGGGAAAACTTCGAGAAAATCGTGATAGCGAAAATTGAAAGAACGGCAAATTTCTATTTGGGTTAATCATGCACCTTTCAAATGGTCGAATGAATTTGACACTTTTTTAAAGAGTTGCCTTGATTTGGCAACATCGGGCGCCACTTAAAGTTGTATTTCTTTTGGAATTTTTCAAAATTAAAAATATGAATTTCTTGAATTCCTGAAATAATAAATTTGGTATTGCGAGAAAAGCATTATAAATTCCCTTTGGCTTATAGACAACCATTTTTTATAATATTTACAGGACGGAATAAAAAATAAAAAGAACCTTTTTATTAAAGCAGTGAAAAATAATTTCTTCTGAGAAAAGAGCTCGTGATAAGTTAACATTTTTTTTTATTTAGAAAAAACTACCTTTTAATTATATTATGGATGCCTTGAAACTCCGTGTACGAGGAGTAACGCTGTCGACTAGCAATCCGAAGATCACGGGTTCATATCCCGGCGTGCGCAGGCAAATTTTTTTATTTGAATAATCTGCGTTTTTACGCAATTTCTTAATTTAAAAATAATATATAGAATATTTGCGGCACGTTTCAGAGTAAATGATACTCCCAGTATCGCTCTGGAGTAAGACCACCATTCAAAATTGAAACATCGCTTAAAATAGCTTTAGCCATGTTTGGTGACTAGATCTGAAGAGCCACGTACTTCCCCACTTTTCTCTTTCCCATCTCTGTCCTCTCCCCACCACCTACAACCTAATAACATACCCAAAATGGGTACGCCATAGTCTCACTGGATCCAGTCGATTGGAAACAGTTTGGAAAAAATTAATAAATCCAAACCAAAATTTCAAATCAAAACAAAAAGTAGGTATTTAAATGCCTACCTACTTAATTATAAACCTATTGGCCTGAATAAATGTCACTATCTCAACAGCAATATATTTTTCAAACTTCCTTCAGGCGGGTCGGTACCATGTTGAAAAACTTTGAAAAAGAAAATACAATTACACACGCCGATTTTACATTTGAAAAGAGAATCTTTACTGATCGATCTTGAACCGGTAACGGAAAGTACGAACAAATTTACAGGCAGACGAAGTGCAAAACGGTCGATCTAAAACAGGATTTCGCCACACTCAATTAACAAAAAATATATATCTTTGTGAGGAATTTATTTGGATAGCTTCTCCTGGAAGGCAAGCCCTCAACGACTCTAATCCAATCCATATTCAGGGCACAGATATAATCCCTTCTACAGAAATAAAGTTTCTAGGTCTCACTATAGACAATAGTCTTTCTCTTGAATCACAAATTTCAAAATCTGTAAGTTCAGGCTTTTTCCATCTAAGGCAGATAAAATCAATCAGGCATTGCCTTCCCTCTGATGGAGCAAAGTCACTCATAAATTCGTTCGTTGTCTCACGTATGGACTATTGTAATAGTGCGTATGCTGGCTTGCCTAAAAAACAATTCAATAGAATCCAGTCCGTTTTTAATGCTGCGGCGAGAATGATTTTTGGTGAATCTAAGTATTGCCGTATAACTCCGCTTTTATAAGGGATCTTCATTGGCTTCGATGCCCTGAAAGAATAGAGTTCAAGATCTGCTTAATGACCTTCAAAGCATTGCAAGGAATGGCGCCAGCCTATATATCGGAACTATGTGTCCGACAAAACATAAGCGATAGGCAGCTTACTCTAAGGTCAGCAGATCGAGATGTTACTAATCGTTTAATCGAACTTTCTAGGTCAAATCGAGCCGTTTACTATGATCGATCTTTTCGTGTAACTGGCCCGCTCACTTGGAACAAACTTCCCTCAGTTCTTACTAATATCCAGAACTTGGCTGAATTCAAAAGAGCTTTAAAAACAAACTTATTAATTTTAACTCCTTTTCAATCTACTATAATAAGCCATGTTCCTCAAGTTTCTGGTAATTGTTTGGTTTCGATTACCTCCTTGCTATAGTTTTATATGCACTCTGAATTTGTATTATTTCTAAATGTTAACTGCCTCCTGTTCTATATAATTTAGTTTAAATGATTCTTGTTGAATGGCACCGTGATGGTTTATCATTATATATTGTCCTGTGCCAAAACAGCACTCACTATGGTTGTTAATATTGTTCTTTAGGAATTGCTTTGTATATTTTGTATATTCGTTGTTTCACATTATTTAATTAATTTTTTAAGGACTCGTAAGGAACACTGTAGGTTAATTTTAAGTTTATTATAATTAAGCGCACTTGAAGTGAAATATCACAAAACTGCGCTATATAAATACTACGTTATTATTATTATTATTAGGATACCATCTACTAAATTAGTGTCCACTTGGTGTAACTTCCCACCGAATCGTCGAGCAGTGGCGCAACTCTCAGCAGAGCCATCTTGCCCTTAAACCCAACGAAGACCCGTTTCGGGAAAAAGTTTGTAACAAACTAATAATCCTATTTGGAAGAAATAGAATTCAGTTGGGACCACTGAGATTTGTCATCTCTTTCACAAATATTATTACGATTTCGCCGTCTTACTAAATACGTTGTGTAAAACTTGCGTTGCTTTATAAATAACAGCATCGGGGATTTCCGAGCGTCCAATTTGTAAATTTGCCGCCCTCATTAAAAAAATCATTCTCCGAACTTGAATGCATTTACATAAACTGCTTAAAGAGTTACAGATAGTCAGAGTTAATTATATACTCATGAATTATTATTTTATGGAATGGAATTCGATATTATTTTATGGAATGGAAGCATGGACGCTTACTGAAGAACTAATAGGCCACTTGCATGGATTTCATAACGACTTGGAAAAAATCATGTGGATAGATCTTTTTACTAAGATTAAGAAAATGTTAGTAAAATTGTTTAGAAATGTACAGTTTTTATTTTTTATTTTTAAATAAATAAATCCATTATTTGGGCTCGTGACGTCACTACACGAAAATGTGCCGTCTCCGAAAATGTTCCTATTAATTTTGTAAAATTCCACACTGATTTATTTTTTTATATGGCATCACTTTGATTTCAGGCGAATTTTTTAATTCGTTCACTAGATTTATTGTTTGTTCTCTGCGAACTTATTATTTGGTTCGACTTTTTGACAGATGTTCTAAAGAGAACCCCGTACATTTAATGATGTACGGGAAGAACGAGAAGATGATGTCGGTACGTCTTTTAGAGGTATAATGATTATGGTGCTGATTTTATCAAAATAAAATTTTATAATATTCTTATTATTATTATAATTTACAAATACAAGTATATTACATTGAATTTAGTAATATAGACGCTGTACATTATAATGGTTTATGATCAATAAAATGGATCAAGGAAAAAAATATTTATGAGATGTAATATTTTTGGTATGCCTCGTTATTCTCATGTGCCATTCGTGTGGAAAACGTTATTTTTTAAAAATGATTTTCGGCTATGTAATTATCGTTTTATCAAACCTATAAAATTATGTCCTGTCTTTCCGGGTCAACAAAAAATGGTCTGATTTTTCGGATTGAAATTTTCAAAAAATCCCCAGGGTTTCAAAAATATGATTAAAAAAAAAAAATACACAATGTCTTAGAATATTTGCCTGAACCGGAAAAAATTTAAAAAAATGTGATGCAAGTGGCCTATTAGGCGACTTGAGGCATTCGAAATGTGAATCTACAGAAAAATACTTAAAATAAGCTGGATGGACAGGGTTACGAAAGAAGACCTTTTGGTTTGGATGAATAAAGGAAAATAAGTTAATAAAACTATAAAAATTCGAAAACTTCAATAACTTGGACATGTGATGGGACATCCAGAGAAGTACGCGATCTTGCATCTCATAATGCAAGGAAAAATTGCCGGAAGACGAGGCCCTGGAGGAAGGAAAACCTCATGGCTGAAAACCCTGAGACAGTGGCTAATGTTTGGCCAGTCTACTGCTGAAGTGTTCCGGGCCGCAGTAAACAAAGTCCGCAAAGCCAACATGATAGAAAACGTTCGTTGAACAGGACAGGGCACAATAAGAAGGAAAAGAAGAATTAGTGTATTATTTATTTTAAAATTGGCTTAAGTAGTACCTCTGTGAAGAATATCAAATGTTATGACCTCTTTAATGATATCTGTAGCCTCGTTGATAATCGCAGATTTATATTTGAAATCGAACATACATTTTTTAATATGTAACACACGATCAACGATTTCGGTTGGCGAAAGTCAATAAAAAATAATTCAGAAGAGATGCAAGATATTTTCGGTTGAAAAGTGAAAATACTAAGTTATCTTTGTGAATATTCGAAGTATACAATGCGCGGGAACTTTTGAAATAATTCCAATAAATGTTATAAATGTCGCTCCCAATTGATCATATTTTGGCCGGCTAACGCTCGAGGGTATTTGCAAATTGGCCAAAAAGTGGCCAAATAACGCTATAGTGGATACATATATTGACAGTGGATACGTATATTTTTACTAATGTATTTTAACAACTACATACAGAATAGTGAAGGATATAGATCCGAGAGTGAGTACCAAGTCGATTTACAAAAAAAAAACCAAAAGCTTTTGAAAGACTGGCAACTTCAATACAGACTCAAATTAATTAAATTAAAGGGGTGACTTGATTAAATTTTATCTTGACATTATAATTTCATTGGCATTCAAGAAATCTTCACCCTCAACAAAAATGTAAATACTACTTCAATCTTTGCAAATTCACTTTGTGGAGTGATTTTAAAAATGAAAACGAATCATATTTTATAATATTTAAATAACTAATAATATTTTTGTCTACAGTAATTCCTCCAACTTGTTATCAGGTATCTGGTTTATACTTTTCAATACTACTAACTTACCTACTTATCTCGTACACTGTAAATCAGAATATATTACATGTTACCAGGTTAATTCGGTAAACCCGAATATAATATATGCTACCAGGTTTTACTTCTTCTATTTTTATGTTTTTTATGTACATTTCTTAAGGAATAATATGAACTAAACCTGTCAAATTGTCTGTCCTAGAACGGGAAACTTTCTTAGTTGAACAAGCAAAGCTTCCTAATATGTAATTTGTACTTTCTTTTGTATTTATAAATAAATAAATAAAATAAAATTTACGGATTTATCAGGTAAAATAATTTTAGATCCGCTTGTGAAGGCTCAGAAATCCTTAATTAGAGTCATTATGCGTAAACCCTGTAGGTTCTCTAGCGATTAGCTATAAAAAATTAAAGTACTCGATGTTCATCAAAACTACACAAAAAGGGTTATTTTCTACATAAACGCAAATCTAGAAAATCTCTTCTTACAAGTCACACTAGAAAGGATCTCAGGGCGTTATTTTATTCCGTTATTTTGCAATATTATCACTGTGTTATTTTAACTGTATACATGCATCTATTAAAGTAATGTAATAAATAAAAATTATTATTAATTATTTTAAGAAAACATGATTTGAAAAAGATGGCAAAGGGAAAGATGTTCCGGTGAGAAACAAAAATAAATCATACATTTTATTTTCAGGAAGTGGAGCGGTAGTTTGACGCTCGTTATTTTAAATGACTTCCGGCTTTTACTTCCCCCCCAGCGAAAGACGAGAAAGGCTGACTTAGCTGGAGTAGATTAAATGCAGCGGAACTCCAGTCATTTGGTTGGATGTGTCCGCTAACCGCGAGAGGGGTGTAGCCTGGTGTAGGTAGCTGTATTAGATTTATCCTACTCCTACTAGAGGTGGGTAAGTTCTGCATTTTTCCGGAAGCCTCCGAGACTTGCTTCCTTTTAAAAGTACACGAGTTCTAGGAGCAGGTCCCGGGTCCGAGTTCTTAGGTGCGGACTGGGCACTGGGTATTGGGTATTGTTGCGGCGCACCGAAACGGGACGCACGGGTTCAAAGAACTCGGAACCAGGACCTACTCGTAGAACCCACACGAGAACTCAGAACCCCGGAGTCGGACAAGACCCGTGTAGGTACATTCAATGTATCTACACTGCACGGTCTTTTATTGAGAATTTAAATAAGTAAATTAATAAGCTGTAATGCTTTACTATAAACTATTATTTTATAATGCACGTCACCCGTTGATTAACGATACCAGATAAGACGCTCGAAGCGGTCACGCACGTGTGTGTCGATCAACGAACAGCGATCGAATGACCGCCCAGCGCCCAGCTCGTGAACTCGTGACTCAAGGGGAAGTGTCATAGTTGGCCGGCCGCGGGTAGCGGGGAGTGTCGGGAACTCACCGAGACCCGCGACTCATGAGTGGAATGGTGAGTGACGCCGGACCGTGGACCGGGGTGAGTCAGGTATCGTAGTTCGCGGCGTTCGCGCGAGTCCGGGAGTGGGCGGAATGAATGGATTGTGTCGCGATTCACGTAGCTTGGAACAAGGCGCTTGGGTTTAAAGGAACCCGGGACTTGTATTCGAGTACGGTTTTCGCGCTTCGGCGTTGAGTTGCTCGGACCGCCGGATTACCGCCGGATTTATTTGGATGCGGAGAGTACTGGGACTGGGCCGGGTTCTCTGGGAGTAGTCGATTTGAAAAAGGAATGGGAGTAGGACCCGCTTCCCGCAAAGGAGCGGATCACATGAGCCCATTCCAGCTGAACTGACACATCGCTAACTCCTACTGAGAGATACTATATCTGCGGCGTTTGGAACTTCACTGATGTTATCAAGGAAAAAGTCTGGCAGTAATTCTGCGTCCCTGGTTCAGCATGTGATTGCTAAATGTCAGCTCACTTTCCATAGAAATTCTATTAATCGAAGTCCGCTAAGAACCAACGACTAAAAGTACGGTAAATTAAGTGCCTTATACATAGTAAAACCTTTTTTTCGTTATTTCTTTTTGGGGTGTTATGCCGTGTTGCGCTACCTCCTTCTTTAACCAACTTTTTTTACAGTGTCCATTACCAGGGCAGATGTGAGCTGTCCGAAACATTGGCAAAAAAGGAGGTAGCACGGTATAACACCCCAAAAATAAATAGCGAAAATACTCTTGGTCGAAAAAATCTTAAACTTTAGTTACATTACTTCTATCAGACGGACGATTCTGGTTCTCTATAAGGAATTGTTCTTAACCTTAAAATTAACGATTTTTCGTTAACAGTGGGATTTCGAATCAACTTAAGGATAAGGAATTGTATTTTCAATCTTTGCAAAATCACTTTGTGACGGCACTTTAATTAAAAGAAAACAAATTAATTTGTCAGGTTAAGATTAACAATAACCTTATACTTATGAAGCATATCCATACTATCCATTCCTTTACTAAAATCAGTGTACTACGATATGGTACATTCACACCTTTCTTATCTCTGATGTATCAGGGGATTTGCCTCAAAGAAATCGATAGCTGATCTGCAGGTGGTTCAAAACCGAGCTCTCAGAAATGTTTTTGAACTTCCATGGGACACCATGTTAGAGACACCTATTCAGTTTCCGGTATTCTTCCAATCACAGTCCTTCCTAAACATGAAATCACAAGCACCATCCTACAAATTACCCAACAAATAACTCACACTAACATCAAGTCACTTTACAATCAAGACATCCACACTCTCAATACTCGAAATAGCAATAAAATCCGCATACACTACAAAATGTGGGATAAAATCTCTGAACTATGTTGTCTATACACTATATAATTCGCTACCAGATACAAGGGAATCCAGCAAAATGAAAAAAAATTCAGAGTAATGCTTTAAAAGAATATATTTTTAAGGATGAAACTATGTAATTTTATTGTCATGTTCAATTGTCTTGTTTCTTTTTCTCTTCTTTTCTTTTTTTTATTTGTAATCATCTAAATCTGTATAACATTGTTCCTTTTTTCTTTAATTGTTTTCTATTGTTGTTTGTTCTACCAACCTGTCTTTTATTTTTCGTCTATATTGTATGTGAAACTTATATTTAAAAAAAAAAATAATAATAATAGTATAAGCTTTCTCTGACGAAGGAACGTTTGTTCCGAAACCGGTCGGATTTGCGCATCAAATAAGTGGTTTATCCAAAGTTAAATTATTTCATTTTTCTATAATGGATAACCACAAAGTAATAGCTACATTCAAAAATATATTATATTTTTAATATTTAAATTCCTATGTAAAATTTTAATTACTTCCTCCCACCCATGAATTGTTCTTCCTATCCTAAAATGAGTTCTGTAACTCATTGGGATTGCTCTAGCAAGAAATAAATACAAAAAAAAATCCTACACGTTTCAAAACTTTTGGTTTTTAAATGTGTAGATAATTTTGATTAAATAAGTATTGCTTTACAAATCGATTTGTTTTCATTTAAAAAGGAATGGTTCCTAACCATAAAATTAACTACTATTGCGATTCCGGTTCTACTTAAGGATTAGGAATTGTCCTTAAGAACGTTTAACCAGCCAGCGGACGAAAATCCACATTTCGTCGAAAGTTGTTCTAACGATCGTGCAGGGCGGTTACAATGAGAAAGATTAATTATTCTTCGTACCAACTTTTTAAATTTATAGCTCAATATCGATTTTATTTCATTCCAAATTTACTTTAATTTATACCTTCATCCAAAAATGCTAAAGGGCGTGATGATAAAACTATTAAAATAATGTACTTTTTGTAATTATTTTTTTATTATAAGTATTAATCATTTTTCAGTAATGTCTAAGTTAAATAAGAATGTTAAAAAAATCTGAAATATGTTAGTTTGTAAGTGAGCAAATAAATACAAAAACGGACCATTTTTTGTCAAGAAACACATGTATCTATATATTTTTTAATGATTTTATTTAAACTAAAATTTAAATTCTAAAACATGCGATACCCAGATAATGCATTGATTTATTTTACTGCACGATTGAAATGATTTGATACGGGTGTGGTATAATACAAAATCTATTTTTAAAATTTAACAAATCTGTCAACGACCTCTGGTATAACCTTATTATACTAAAAATAAACATTTTTTCTCAAAATTTTCTCAAAATTTAACATGCGAATGCTAGATAAAAGAACAATCTTTCCAAATCCATTTATAATTTTTTGTGGAAAAGAGTCAATACGTCTAAAATCTGATTTAAAAATGACATATTTCTAGCGAACAATAGCGAATTATCTGGTAATACCCTCTTAATCTTAAAATGAACAACTTTTAACAAAGTCCCTCTGGTGTGTTTTGTTCTTTTCGATATGATTAGAATTAAATTTTCTGAAGCTTATGGGTCTGAGTGGTTAAAATGTTTATTTTGCTGGGTGATATGAAAAATATTAATAATTACCCGTACTAACAAGGATGTAAGTTTCTCATACAACGTAGATTACGTGATGCGAAAACGGCACTCCTGGGTTAGATGTAATTAGAATAAAGCAAAGGTATTATAAAAAAAGTATATTTATAAAAATATTGTAACTGACTATCAAAAATAATATTGAACAAAAGAGAAAGGTTCCAAAAAACAACTTCTTAGTGGTTTGTCAATGGGTGATTTTTTCTTTGATCGTGAAATAACATTTTTAAATAAAAAAAAATTTGCGCTTTCAGAATGAAATATTAAAAAAACACTTCATTTCATTGAAACAGAAGACAAAGTTAAAAATTGTCTTGCTTTGTTGCTGATAAAAAAATGATTTTATCAAAGAAAGCACAGTCAGAGTCAGACGACAAATAATAAAGAAGCAAGTAGTTGTATGAAATTCTTTCTGCCCCGCTCGACTGAGCTCGAGTGCGGGTACTTTATGGACCGAGAGCCGTGTGACAGTATTAAGAAAATGTATCAGCATTTGTTTTGTCTGGGGTTTCGACAGACTAAATGAAAGTATACTCCCTCAGAGTAAGTGTGAGATAGTGTAGGGACGCCATCTGTAGATGAATACAAGTAGAAATAATGTTTATTTCTTCATTGATATACGTACTACCTGACCTGATAGATGCTGAAGAAAACAGAGATAAACATAAAAATAACTGGTGAAACGTGTCCTACGAGACTCTTATTAAATCAGATATTAAAAAACTTGGATTCTTCTCTGGGCTGAGCTGTTATAATGAAAATGTAAAAATAGCTTCAAAGTGCAATTGAAAGAAGATGAGCGGCAAGATCCAAAAATGCGCAATCCAGTTATAATTGGCTTCTGTATTCAAGAAATACTTGGTACTGCGAATCCTTGCTACTCTTTTCCATAAAAATCCAAGATGTGACACATGCCTGGAATACCTGCAAAATTACACCGTCCGTATTCATACTGAAGCAATTCCAGACGGAAGATTTCAAATTTGTAGTCCCAGACAAAGCTAGGAAGTTTTATAATCATAATAAATTATTAAATGCAGAAACTTTACCAGAAGAAACTGTATGTTCCTTTAATGTAGAGGCGCATTGTAATAGTAACCTGTTTTTTTTATGTATGGGAAACCGGGGCAGAACAGGGTGGCTAAGCTTTGACTACAATTTGAGAAAGTTTAAAAGTAATAACACAATTTTTTGTCAATTTGTACATTTATTTACTTATTTATCTACAAAGTAACTAAATCTAAACTTATCTAAATAAAAAAACTATTTTCAATGTGTCCAAAAAAAGGGACAATGAAACAGAGCATTCACTGATGACAACACTTAGAGTACCCATCAGAACCCTACAGACTATGTTTTTAAAGCGCTGAATTTAATGTCACTGAAACAATTATATACAAAAGATATTCTAATTTACGCATTCAAAAATCAGGATAACTTTACACAGACAAACTCGGGCCGATTCACAAGATCTACATTACAACATACATTCTACCAACCTACAACTAAAACGACTTTTGGACAAAGAAATATGCAATACTTCTCTATAAAATTATTTAATTTACTCCCTCTTGCAATGAAATCCATTAAAAAATAACCGCCTTCAAAAGAAGAATAAAAATATGGATTATGGACATGGGAAGGAAGAAAATAGAATCAATTTTGCAACCAAACAAAGAATAATGCTTGTTTTGTACTTTATTTTAGATCTAACTTCATAATTTTCCTCGGTAATATTCTAGCATAGGTATTTACTTATAATTCAAATAATAAAACTAAGTAAGGACACATTTTCTCTAAAAAACTGTAAAAAAAAATAAATAAATATAGCAAAAATAAATAAACACTATCATCGTCACCACAGTCTAGACCAGCACACATCAAGTGGTGTGGTTTTCCCCTGACGTTTTATCAATAATAGATTCTGGATTTTCTCTGACGATCGCAACAACGGCTTGTTTCACAGCATCGTTACTCCAGGACTGCCGGCTGGTTAATATTTACGCACCATCCGCAGATGAAAAAAAATTTGTGTCCCACTTATTATGCCCCAACGTAGCGTTCTTTGAAACACGAGTATTAAAGCCGTTAAATTTTCCGACCTTGAGTTATCACTAGACTTTTAGTCAGTCAATAATAATACGTTGAAACATGTAAAGATAATTTCTTGGATTTATCTTGGTGTCACAGGGCAAAATTAGAATTTGAAAGCTTTTTCTCCAACCTTCGGTAAAATCCAAACTAAGTAAATACGTATAGGGCAGCACTGAAAACCTAACGATTTGTGCGAAGATAACGCGTCTCTGTCGTCCGTAGCGCAACTTTCCCATCCCGCCCGATACCCCATTTTACCCCGGGTTCCCCTACCCAGTGGCGGCGTAAGGGGGGGGCGGAGGGGGCGGTCCACCCCGGGTGCCAAGCACCAAGGGGTGACAACGACAACTCACTCGTATAGCCAAAGAATGCGTTTAAAATCTCCCTCTATAAAGACATGTCAATAATTAACTACCTTATACCTAGCTACCTACATACTAATATCATATTTTGAAACGCATCGCAACTATATTTTCTTTTTTTTTTCCGAACATAATTTCTAATTCCCTAAAAGAATGAAATCATGTTACGCTTGGTCTGATTTTATACCGCAAGTAACATCGAGCGCGGTGGGAAATATTTATGAAAAATGTAGGCGTGTCCGTTAAACGACTATCAGAGACGAGATGGAGCGCTCATCACGACGCTGTTTAACCACTGAAGAATAATTTTGAGAAGCTTGTATCAACGCTCGAAGAGATGTGTGATTCCAGCACCAGCAAAGAAAGCATTGAAAAAAGAGAAGCAGCATCAACACTCGTACCAGCTTTGTGTGACTTCAGTTTTCTATGCTATCTTTCCTTTTGGTGTGAAGTCCTGGAAGAAGTTAATCAGACAAAAAAGTATATGCAAAAATCCGGGCTAAAATTGAAAAAGTGCGTAATAAAAAATAAAGCTCTTAAAAATTTTCTTCAAAATCAACGCAACCAAATGGTAGAAAAGGCTATTTATTTGCTACGCAACAAAAAAAATGTGTGGTCTTAGACATTCCGATTGAAGGAAAAAGAGGAAGGAGGAGATTTCGAAAACATATGCCTGGAGAAATGGCCCAATATGCTGTACATACATTACCAGAGGAGGTGACATTCTGCGATGTTAGAATGTCACGATAGATTTTACGACGAATTTTCGTCGCAGGTTTTTTTCTAATAATTTGTGTTTCGGTGGCTTCACGTGAAAAAAGCTTTTCAAAGTTAAAATTAATAAAATTTTAATTAAGATCCACGATGAGCGAAGCGCAACTAACCAATCTTTCAATCAATTTTGATAATGTAATCGAATATTTTAGTAAAATAAAGTCTCGTAAGCATGTTTAGTAGGTGGTGTTTTATTTCAAGTAGGGGTGCTCAATACAAAACTCCCCCGGGTGCCAATCTACCCTACGCCGCCACTGCCCGTACCTACTGCATTAAACTAAATAAAAAGTTTACAGATAATTTATTTAACTTTTCGTTAGTCGCAATGCAAATCCTAATACGATCGGGCGAAATTCATCTGTGAGATTAAATCATAGAAAAACAGATCAAAATAGATTTTTCCCTTAAACTTTTCGAGACGAACGGAAACTGGCCCTGTGTGAATGGTGGGGAAGGAGAAAAAGTCAGGAGGCCATGCCCCAAGATCGACGATATTTACCCTTTGGCACAAAAATAGCAGATCACTTCATCTCACAGATTAGTTGCGCCTGACGGAAAGTTAAAATGTGTTGACTTCGCTAAATTGTCAGTCCTTCTTATCTTAAACGGTCTTTTTTATATTAGCTCCACCCAGGAGGCCCTGAGAAAAATAATTTCCCTCGGGGCTTATGCCATCTTTGAGAATACTCTGTATTGAGTGTTTTTTTAGGGACAGAAAGGAGAGAAAGATCTGGGAGGGAAAATGGCATGAGGGACGGGTAGGAATCTGGAGATCAGTGTGTCCAGGAGTGACGGATGTATGAATCAATCCTTCGCGCTGCAGTGCAACGCGATGGGTCGAGACCAAAGATATTCTAATACAGAAGAGATATGCTATGGTGTCCGCGCAACTGTCGCCGGACTACGCGCTAATTAGCGTAGTTTTCATACAAAAAGAATTTGTTCATTTCGTTGATTTTTTGAAAATGTGCATTAATTGGTTAACAATATATTTTGAATAAGGTAAAGAATTCGTTCATTTAGTTTAACGTTCGTTTGGTTTATTCGTTAATTATTTGTTCTTTTAGTTTATTTGTTAATTGGTAAACAATATCGGCGACACCCGGAAGCGCAGACCCACATAGTAAAAACAGCAGATAGCACATCTACTTATATTCCAATATCTTTGGTCGAGACAGTCCGGCTGGAGGGGTCGCCAATACAAACCTCACCTCACGAACCCAGGAACTCCTGCTAAATCACCAAACGTAGCGAACCACTTGGGGTGACCTACGGCAGTGGTGTTGACTATCCAATAAATGGTTCCCATACCAGTCCATACCGCCTCCCAAACTACATAACATGCAATCCTGCATATTGAGTTCACGCTGGTGGTGACACGACATTTCTATACCGTACTAATTAAGATGTTATCTAAACTACAAACTAGAAGATACCTACTCTAATATTTATGTTATCAACAAGATATAAGTGATTTTCTTTCAAGTGGTTCACAATGAAAACCATAGAAAATTTTGCCAATGATGTACAAAATAACGTTTCATTTTGTCGTGCTCAAGATGAATTTCCCCGATATATTCCGCCTAATAAATTGTCTCCATTCATTCCCAAACCGTATTGGTTTTGTGTGCCGCCGTATTATGGTTTATTTGTCCTTCCCTCCTGCTAATGCTTATTTACGACAAGTCCTTGTCAAGTTAAATAAACGTTTGGTTTTAAGAATGTCATTTAAACAAAATAAGATAGAATTCGTAAACATGGAACCAGAGCAATTCCGTACGGCTTCTTTTATTTATTTATGTATTTATTAACGCCTTGAAGGCTTTTACACGTATACATTATCATTGGTACGGTGTTCAGGGGTATAATAATGTGTATATTACATAACATAATAAGCAGAAAATGAAAGAAATACAAGTAGGTATGTAGTTTTATTATTATGTAAAGTTGTGCAAAGGAGTATAATAAGTGTAAGAATAATAAGAGTAAAAAAAGTACTAAAGGTACCATGTAAGTATGTAGTTAGTAGTTACGGAAGTGTAGTAACTTTGTTTATCTATATATATAAAAATGAATCACCGAAATGTATGTTACGCGCATAACTTCCGAACGGCTGCACCAAATTGGATAATTCTTTTTTTGTTGTGTTCGTTATTGTTGTTACAAGGTTTGTATAAAACTACTGGTGAGCTCTGGCATTATGAAATTTGTATAAAAAAATTGCAACAGTTGGCAAGCGAGCTGTTTGAAAACTGAATGTACCGTGACTGAATGCGGGAGGGGGCAGGGGAACTCGGGTAGGGGGTTCGCGGAAGAGGTGGGGAAGGGGAACCAGGGAGGGGGAGGGGAACCAGGGAGGGGAAGGGGATCCCGTGAGGGGGAGGGGGGATTCGCGGGACGGGGGAAGGGGGGGAGTGGATTTGGGAGAGGAAAGGGGCAGGAGGCGGAGTGGGAACGCGAGAGGGGAAGAGGACGAGGGAGAGGAAGGGGAACAGGACGAATGGAAAAGGACACGCAGGGAGAAACAATGTATTTATTAAATGGCGTAGCAACGCATGCCGGGTACCTGCTAGTATTATTATAAACATAAACTTGAATAGTTCGTTGTCTAGCATTTATTTATTTATTTAGTACACGCCCTGGTGGGCTTTTCTTATAAAATTTTTTCAAACTATTTGTATCAAAGTAAATACTTAAGAATTTAAACAATAAAGAACATATAAAGATAATGACAAAAAGGTTGCAACAAAACACAAAACAAAATACATAGATAAATGTGTAAACAGAAACTAATGATCCTCACGCATATAATTGAATTTAAGAAATTCTTCAAGACAATATAGTAGTAGCATAGAAGTTATTTGGTAGGTGCATAGGTCTATTTGTGTCTTAAAGAATAAAAGTGATAGAATATATGTACAATATTTATACTGATTAGTTTTAATGTGAAATGTATCGCCCAGATTAGAATATTTATTTCCGAGACTGTGAAGTCTCGGAATCGGAGAATTTTGATAAGCTAGTGTCTTGGTGTTATTGAAGTAAAAGGGTAATAAATGTCGGCATGATTTTTTCGGAAAATGGATATTGATAAATTGAAGTAATTCAGGACAGTCAATTTTGAAATGCAGTATTTTATGTAATAGTATTAAATCTGTGCTTATTTGATTTGATATATGAAAGTTTCAATAATGACATTTTATCCAGGATGTAATTGTAATCAATGTTTTGTATAGGAATATTACAGGTATTTTTTTTTTTACTACCCTTCCATTTAAAGCATTTGCTTGTGTATGGAAGGGGAGTGTACATAAATGCTATTAGTTATTAGTTATAAGTTAGTACTTAAATAATTAATTGTACATAAATATATGTGAGCTGCAGTATGTATTTGATAATGGTGTGAATTTTTTTTAAAAAAGAAAGAATGTAATGGAAAACTAAGGATATTTGTAAGATTAATTGACAGTAGTTTTTTTCTTAAGAATATTTTTAAAATGTCTCTTGATAGAGAGCAGTATTCGGGTTTCATCATTAATGCTTCTGATTTCTTCTGGTAGACGATTGAAAAAAGTTCTTCCCTGGTAAGTATAATGATGCTGTGCAAAAGACGTATTTAGTTTTGGGCATAGAAAAACATGTTTAAGTCGAGTTCTGTTTTCATTTAAAAATGGATATTTATCTTTTTCCTTTATAATTTGAATCAATGAATTTTTAATATATAAATCTTTAAATGTGGGTACTTGAAATTCTTCAAACAGGCGTTCTGTTGGGTAGTCTAAGGATTTTTTTAATATAATTTTAATAATTGTCCTTTGTACAATTTCTATTGGAAGAAGGTTACATTTATACGCGGATCCCCAACTAATAATAGCGTATTGTAGAGTGGATTGAACTAAGGCATAGTAGATTAAATATAGATTTTTTATCGACAGAAAATTAGTAATTCTTAAAAATATATATATTAATTTTCTGATTTTGTTTACTACTTGACATATTTGTTCCTTCCATTTCAGATTTTTGTCGATAATTACTCCGAGATATTTAATTTTATTTGTTGTTTTTAATATTGTACAGTTTGATTTGCAATAATTTTGGCTATGAATTTTAGTATTATCGTGTATGACAATGTTAAAATTTTTGGGAGCATCGTTTGGATGGATTGCAAATGGAATTACAAATGTCTTTTCACTATTTAGTGATAGTAAATTAGTGTCGAAAAAATTCTTAAGCGTGTTGATGTCTTCTGTGGCCTTTAATTCTACATTTTCCCAAGTCTTTTCACTTATTATTAATACTGTATCGTCGGCGTATGATGTAATTTGACCATTTAAATGTTGAATAAAAATATCATTTACATATATGGTAAAAAAAATTGGTCCAAGCACTGTACCTTGCGGGATTCCAAAGCTTGAAATCTCTTGATCACTATTAACATGATTGATTTTTACCACTTGAGGGCGGTTTTTTAAGTAGTTTGTGATCCATTTAATTGCGTTGCCTTTTATGCCAATATCATTTAATTTTTTTAATAGCATCTCATGGGATATGCTATCGAATGCCTTTCTGAGGTCAATAAATATGCCCGCACATTTTTTAGCTTTATCTAATGATTCGTAAATGTATGAAATTACGTTAGCAATTGCATCTTGTGTGCTGAGTGATTTAATAAAACCAAACTGGTTTTTGTGTAGTATTTTATTACTATCTAGGAAATTTACCAATTGTTTTTTTACTATTTTTTCAAAGATCTTTCCTATGTTAGAAATTAGACAAATTGGGCGATAATTCGTTACTTGGTGTGGATCACCAGATTTGTAAATAGGTGAGATTATTGTGTTTTTGTAGTTCATTGGAAATATTCCTTTCGTTAAACTCAAGTTTATTAAATGAGTGATGGGTTTTATTAAGTAAGATTTCATAGATTTTAACATGTGTGCCGTAATAGAATCAAAACCGGGAGACGAACCTCCTTTCATATTTTCTATTATTTTTAAAATTTCACATTCTGTTGTTATTTCAAATTTTGAAAGTATATTACGTTTCTGTAGATTTTTATTTTTATGTTTTTCTGGGTTAGAAGGTTTATGAATATTTTTCGCAAGATTTTTTCCAACATTTGCAAAGAAGGAATTAAATATGTTTGCACATTGTTTAGGCTGTAAATGTTCGATGTACTTAATATTTTGTGTCTTTTTTGAATTGTCTATGGCCAAATTCACAGTTTTCCACATTTGTTTATGGTTATTTTCTGAAGATAATATTTTATTTTTAAAAAACTCTCCCTTACTTTTTTTAATATAAGATGTAAATTTATTTTTATATTTTTTATAAAAAATATATGCTTTTTCATCATGGGGATTTTTTTAAAGTTGTTTTATAAAGTTTTTCTTTGTTTCTGATAGATATTATAAGTCCTTTGGTAATCCAAGGTTTTAAACATCTTAATTTTGATTTTATGTGTATTATTATTTCAGTTGTCGAATTTTTAATGTGTTGTGACAGGATTTTTTCAAAGTTAGTGGAACATATTTCGGTATGATCACTCTTTAAAACATTGTTCCAATCTTCCATTTTTAGTTTTTCAGAGAGAATAGTCATGTCTATTGTTGATTTTTTGGGTATTAAATTATGTTTTTTATGTTTAATATTATTATTATACAGAAGTAAGCATGCATTTTATAGTTTATAAACTTTTGAAACTTACGTTGAATCTTTTCAATGTTGTCTGAATGAATATTGTAAAAGGGAGACCGTAACGTAGAGTTGCATCTGACAAGGGTTTTATATAACAAGATAAATGTGCCCAAATTATTGAAATCTTTTGCACCTCTCAACACAAAACCAAGAGTCTTAAGAGCCTTATTGATAATATTATTAATATGACATACAAAGGTGAGTTTTACTGTCGAATATAATGCCTAGATCAATAATTTCACTAACACAATTTAAATTTTCATCATTTAATGAATACTAAAATAATATAGGATTAGAAAAAATGAAACAATTAAACTTTGTATAAACCACTTATATGATGCGCAAATCCGACCGGTTTCGGAACAAACGTTCCTTCGTCAGGGAAAGCTTATACTAATTTGACAGTTTCGAACAATGTTTTATTATGGTAGTTATTATGGTGGAGCCGTTGCTAGTTAATAATGTAGATTGGGTGGGTAGGTATTAGTGTAGAGTGGGTGGGTAGGGGAACAAATCCATGATTGGGCTATATGACAACATTTTTTGTTTGTTAATAGTAGATTAATTATTTTTAAGGGATTTTTTTAATTTCCAAAGCTTCTAAGTTATCTAAACGTTTTCCTTTATGATTAATATGAAGAATATTTATCCCTGTATTTTTTTCAAAACTATGGTTATAAATTTTCAATGATATGGTTAGCAAACTCAGAAAAATTATTATTTTTAAGACACCTTAAATGTTTTTTGATTCTGATTTCAAAATTACGAGTTGTATAATTATAGGATTATTTATTTTGGAAAAATGAATGAACTGGCATTTATTTACGTTAAATGCTAGTTTGTTTGCAAAGCACCATTCAAAAAGATATCTTAAGTTAGTTTGTAGTGTAATGCAATCATTAATGTGGTTAATTTCTTTATATAGTTTCATATGAAGACCTCGGAAAATTCCTGCACAAGAGTAGACTATGGCACTTCTATTTGGAGAACATTGCTAATAAAGACAAAGTGAAGAAGAAAATACCCGGAATGCAATGTAAAATAAATAAACAAATATTTTATTACATAATGAATAACATATCACTTTGTTTAAACCACTATATTATATACAATATCTACATGTTTCGATAACAATGTTATCTTCATCAGGATATGTCAATATCCTGATATGTCAATATATTGACATATCCTGATGAAGATAACATTGTTATCGAAACATGTAGATATTGTGTATAATATCGTGGTTTAAATAAAGTGATATGTTATTCATTATATAATTAATGATGCCACAAAGTAATTTTGCGAAGTTTTAAGAAGTAAATATTTTATTGTTTCCTTTTGTAACCGGTTGATATAATATATCCTTACTGGGATCTTTCCCGAGTGGAGGATTTCATTTACATATTATGAAGGTTACTTTAGAATTCAGAAGATAACCTAATTTAGAGGAGAAAACGTAAAAAAGTATATTGCAAAACTGACATTGGCCTAGATGGGAAGGCTGATAGAGATATTGAAAGAAGGGTGAATGCCGGTAACTCCATTAATGGTGGACTGAATGCCGTTGGCGCTAATAAAAAACTGTCAAAAGAAGCGAAGCTAGCAGTCCACAATGGAGTCCTGGTACCTACCCCGATGTATGGCAGTGAGGCATGGAACTGGCAGAGGAAGGATGAAAGTAAGCTGAATGCTGTTGAAATGAGATCCCTGAGACGTATGTGTGGTAAAACAATGTATGATCGGGTGAGAAATGTGGATATCCGCAAAGAATGTAAGGCTGATGTAAGCATAATGAGTAAGATTAAGAAAGGGACCCTCAGATGGTTTGGGCATGTAGAACGAATGAACGAAGAAAGTAGTGTAAGAAGAATATACGACCCGAATGTGAATGGTAGAAGAAGTCGGGGACGCCCGAGGAAGACGTGGCACGATCAAGTGAATCAAATACTTGAGTCGGGCCATGTCAAAAGTCAGAACAATAGAAGAGAATGTATGAGACGATGTATGAATGTGAGTGAGGCAAAGAGTGTGTGCCAAGACCGAGTTGTTTGGCGGTCCGTCCTCTCTGCCTACCCCTGCGGGGAAACGGCGTGATGGTTAGTTAGTTAGACATTGGCCTTTTTAGAAGCAAGATAAGTATGGTTAAAGTTTCTATTTTATTTTTGACACCGTTAGGGAACGTACCCATACTACGTGACACGTTTAGGGGGGGGGGGTCTTCAAAATGTCACGCTCCATACAAATGAGCGGCGGGTTGCTATAGTTAGGGTTAGGGTTAGGATTTTGGTCACCGGGGGGGGGGGGGGGGGGTTAAAAATTGCAAAAAATTGGTCACGTAGTATGGGTACGTTCCCTTACATGTAAATATTGTTTAAAATATTTTGTTTATAGTTTTACAATACTGTAGGCTTTAAAAACTGTTGTGTAATTTTCGACGGCTCATTACACATATTCTGATTTTATAATTTATGTCAATGGACGTAAAATCAAATAAATGTGAAAATTTTGGATGAAGCTGTTGAAATACGGGTCATCGTAAAAGATGTCCTTGATTTCAAAATCAATTAAATAAGTATGTATTGACGGTTTACTATTTATTTGCACACCAAAGCACGATGAAACCCTTTTTCTTATTCTATTACTTAGACAATTTTGAAATGAGAGTTGCAGTTGTTGCACGGCAAACATCTAAGCCAAAATCGATCTTACTGCATGTACGCTGAGAAGTCCAGTCGCAATTATTGCAGAGCGGATTCTCTCTTAAGATGACAATATACCCTAAAATATACTTAGAATCTTAACGACGTAAGTAAAGAAACCGTATATACAAATTGCTACTCGCGACCCGTGCACTGGACGGACCTACTACGGAATTTGCCGTATCAAAGAAAAGAAGAAGAAGACAAATAATGTGGGAATCTTAACGACGTAAGTGAAGAAAGCGTGTAAACAATTATACGCCGCGCCACGGCGTATTGTTCGAACGTACGGTCGAATTCACCCAAGCAGGCCTGGAGATTCGACCTTTCGGCTGCGTTCATTTTAATTAATTCTGAAGAACGTGCTACAAATATTTAAAATGTGTCTCCATGTTGTCCTCCCGAAATTATTAATTCATCGTCTAGAAAAATAAAATCTGGTGCTTACCGCTAACTTTATAGTTGAAAAACGGGTTATAAAGTTTTGAAATCGTTGTACGTAAAATATATAAATGGTAAGGTACTGTTTTTATTAATCTAATATATAAATAACTCACATTTCTTGTGCGACATGGAAATAAAAAAGTTATTATAGTTACGGATTCGCCGCAAATGATTAAAATGTGAGTTTTGAGCGTACAAAAATTATTAGGATTGTGTACCGCCTTAAGTTGCAGATTCCTGATTTTATCTGCGAAAGTCCAAAGGAATTAGATTTGGACTTCTAGGTTTTGTGACTTTGAGACCCTGATATAACCCAAATTTGGACTTTTTCTTTGGTATTTTTTTGAAGTAAAAACTTCTTTAGCACTGTTTTGATTTGAAACTCGACGAAACGAAAAATAGCATCACTAAAAAGAGACAAACAATTATATTTATAGGATTTAGCCTACGAGAGAATGAGATAGTATAATCGGTCTTCCCTTTGCGCGGTGCTTCGTAGCCTATCGGTCTCCTCTTTGTGCGATGCTTCGCAGCTTCCCCACTCTTGTCTACTTTAGTTTCTGAAGGTCTACTTTAGTTTCTTTAGTTTCCCCACTCTTGTCTACCTTTGTGAACTTAACACTGTGTTTTTTTATTATTTTTTTTTTAAATGTGATTTGCTTCACATTTGACCGCGCGTTATTCGATATGGATAATTATTGATTCGGCAAAACAAATAGTTTTTGTAAATTTCTTCTTTTTTTAAGAAAGATAAACATTCCCGGGTTACGAATAACCTGACAATATTTAAAAATGCCCTATTAATACCACAGTAGGCGGAAAATGTCACTTGTGTCATGATGATGGAGGACTTAGCCCTCCGAAGAATTGAACTAACGACACCTGGATGGGACACAAAAATGATGCCTACTCAGCCACTGACCGGTCACCTACATAACCTATTTGCTTATTATGATTATTATTATACAAATTATTTTACTTCTTAAACAACTATGCTTGTTAATATCCATATTTCAGACTTTACCACCTACATGAGTGTTTACGTAACGGTGCGCGCGGCGCCTATAAAAGAATAACATTACTCCTCCACCAGGATTACATAAGGTTCAGGAAGTATGACGTTCTGCGTGCTGGGGGTAAGTATGGGGTGGATAGAAAAACAAAGTTAAGCTGATTACATAAATGAATAAGTTACTCCCAGAATACATGTGATAGAAAGCGCTTCCACGCAGAACTATCTTTCCGAGCGGTTGAACTGAGAGCTTTGGTGTAAGAATAAATCATTTATGACTTTTCTAAGGTGGAGGCGGCAGCCTTTAGACCTAGGCAAAACCATTGAAGTGGACTACATAAGGTTGACCTTTTTTGTTTATGCGTGACAACTCCTAAAAGACTTTACATTGTGAAGACAGAGGAACTATAATATCGCCACCGGGTTGGTTAGTGTTGTGAGACGAGTTAAGGTAGGTCGAGTTTCACGTACTTACACCGTTGAATAGGGATCCATATTGTTAGCTCCTTCGATCATAAAATTAGGTGCATTAGAGACAGCAATCGGTCTGGTAAAAACGGATTATCAATCAGACAGACCGCTCTCCTTTAGAGAAGTAGATTTCAGGTCAAGTCTTAGTCTAGTACTAGTAGGTTTATTAGGTATTTTGGTGCTCCAGCCCGGAGTTTATTGGACGTAGGTAGGTACTTGAGTTTTGAAGAGGATTAGCAGCTGGTCACTATTGAAGAATCTGTTAGCACCATACGAGACGCCCAGTTTCTTGGAAGTCAGATTTACTCGGGCTTCTATAGAGCCCCGATACTTGAGGCGGTCTAAGAGGTGACCCGACAATTGATCCGATGACAATTGGCCTGCCGACAGTTGGCCCGCCGACAGTTGATTCCTCAGACAGTTTATCCGCCGGACAATTTCCACTCAGGACGCCTACAGATATAAGTATATCAACTTTGGTTGTACGACCGAACATCCTCTGCATGCTTTCTTGAAGAAATAATCTTTTAGGGAATCAACTGTCCGAGAGATCAATTAGCAGAGATATCAACTGTCCGGGGGGTCAATTGTCTAACGGATTAATTGTCCGGGGGATTAACTATCGGCGGGCCAACTTTCTGCGAGCCAATTGTCGTCGAATCAATTGTCATAGAACCGGTCTAAGATAAACTAATTAACGTCATGCATTTCAATGCAATTAAAATATTATGTCAGTTATTGCTACCTTATCAGCCACAAGGTTATTTGAAATATATTATTACCTATTGCTTAGCGGTAAATGTTTTGAGCCAAAATACTTCTTGTTTTAGAGGCTTTTTAGGCTTTAAATAAAGATTCGACAAGAAATGTTATCTTCTGGTCGGGACTAAACTTTTCAAGTCACCTGGCTACATTCTTCAACCAGGTAAAAACAGTATTTTTTGTGTGAATCCGTTTGAAAGAGTACCTAGTTAAAATTGATTTTTCATAGCGGAGGTTACATATCTGATTATTATTATTGTTGTGTTGTGATTGTCCTATTTCAAATATTTAACTTCCTTTTGCACTGAGCACTTCTCATTTTATCGTTTTGCTTAATCTCGATGTGTGGAGTCCTTTATTAATAAATTTCGCGTCTAGACGAAAACATTTCAATGCCCTTTACGAAACATTTCAATTAATTTTTTGTCTATTAGCACTCTTTGTCTGTAGATTCGGAAACTTTCTCTTTTGCTCTATAAATACGCTTGTTGCTTTTGCAATGTCATTCTTTCTACAACTTGAAACTCCAGTGCTCAGAATAGAATGGAAACTCTGTTCAACTTAATATTCATCTGAATGAACTCAAGTTTTACAACAATATTCCCGTACTAAACAAAGTGTTTTACTTAAACAAGGGAGAAGAGACTCCAATTCACTTATGGTGCCAATGTCCTGCCCTGGTGGGAATTAGGCTCAGATACCTGGGGAGAATGTTGTAGAACCAGAAGACCTAGCCACATATCCAAGGTACTGGTGAATTTTATTAAAGGGACTGGGTTATTGTTAAAGGATTGAGGTAAAATGGGAGAAAATACAATGGGCCCATGGCCTAAGTACTCACGGGAACTAATGGTAAATCGCCTCCGCTTTAAAAAAAAAAAAAACAAGGGATAACCTAGCAAACATAACCTCTCTCACTTTACGGTTTCCTGGGTTTGGAAACGAAAGAAGTCAACAAAGCTGCTCACTTTACATCTGACGGTAGACTCTGCGGAGACCAGACTCTGGGTCTAGGGAATGCAATCTCGTTCTCGCGAGATCTCGGCCTTTTTTAGCGAGATTGATCTCGGACGAAAAAAGGGCGAGATCTCGCGAGTTTTACGAGATTACACTCGAGCATAAAAACGTCTTATTCGAAGCGCGGACTGACACGGACGGAGCTGCGATCTGTCGGTTTCGTTCGGTGCGCGTGAGGCGGCGGCCTGAGGTAGCCTGAGATCTGTGTTTCCAACTTGCGTTGAATTCGAAAGGGCTGGTTATCTGGCCAACAAAATAAGAAGCCGTTTAGCAGACGATTCTTTGGACATTTTGTGCTTCTTAAGGAGCTATTTTTTAAATAATTCGTAATAATGGCTTGTGAATTGAAATGAACAAATCTTTCTTTTTTTTTAATTTTTTATTCTATTATAAAAAATATGAGTTACATTATATACACATATATTTTACAAAATATTAAATTTAAGGTCGTTTTTGATTGGTACATTCAATTATTCTGCAATTTCTAATAGTCTGACTAATTGGTATATTTTGTTAATTAATCTGTAATATCTAATGGATCTACTGAGTAGATATAGTTTTATTTAATTGATAATAATATCTCAGTTTAATAGTCAACTCAACTTAGATAATAAGTTTCATTTTTTTGACTTCTTGTTGTTTTGTTTGTTATAAAAGAACTGTTTTATTACTAAAAGATTTTTGTTTGATATTAGAAGAGGAGACTGGTTGTTTCTTTCATTTGTTATTTGCTAGATCCGTACGTCAAAGTTTACTACTTAGAAGTTTATTAAAAAATTATAGACAAATACTTCAAACAATGTTTGATGCATAAAAGTCTATTGAAAAATTCGTGAAAATAAATGTTTATCTTATAATACTTAAAATGTTTATTATTATTTTACTAATTTATTCAAATATTGTGATTATTTGCAAAAAAAACACACAAAACTGCCAATCTAGCAAGATTTCGAAATTGGCGAGATCTCGTAGTATTTTTATTCATAATCTCGCGGGATCTCGCTTGAGCCCCAATCTCACGAGGTTTGCATTCCCTATCTGGGACCCTACGCAATTATAAACCTTTTGATTAAAATGCAGGCTGATGGCTTTCCTAGCACATGTAATATCTGCGGTCAAATCGGACTGCGTAAGGTAAAGTTTTATGAAAAGGCTGTGGAAATATTTGCTGAATGATAAAGATTTGAAAATGTTGAATAAAACCGCCGATGCTACATTTTTTGCAGGGAAAATTATTCTATCGCTTAAACTTCTATTGAAAAATGTCGAAGTAATTTCCTGTGTGCGTTGCTAGAGCCAGGGTATTTCAATTATTATTCAATGTTTCCACGACAATGCAAAACTATTTTTAGGAAAAAAAAATCATGACGTGATCACAATACTTATATCATTTTTCGTATCCAAAGGATAAAAGCTTTCTTGCACCAATCAAATGTCACTTAAAATAAATTTTAATAAATCTGTGATTTTTTATTGGTTTTTATGTCAATACCACACAAGAGTCCCAAACTGCTCCAAACCGTCTGGAAATGATGAGATTATAGCATTCTCAATTGGCGTATGTTGTGAGGTCGAAAGCAATGGGGAGGGTAAGGAGATGAGGAAAAGTAAGATGGGGAAGTACATGGCTATTCAGATCTGATCACCAAACACGGCTAAGGTCATTTCAAGCATCGTTTCAGTTCTGAATTGTTGTCTTACGCCAGGGCGATACTGAAAGTATCTGGTCTGGATTATTTTATGTGTATTTATTGTACAATTTTTTTTTCTGTTAGTTGGTGGAACTCCATTTATTTATTTTTAATTTTATTAAAATTAAATTTAATAAGTCGTGCAAGTGAAAATGATTCCACGCTATTAGCCCTGTGGTAGTAATATGTAGACTTACATTAAAACTTGCTTGACCTATTATTGTCCGGAGACGCGCAAGCGCGCGCGGAACAAATTTCGAAAAAAAAGTGATTTTGACCCTTATGTATAAAGAATTTGTATGAAGGACACGGTCAGAATCGCTTGCGCCAACATCATTCATGATATAGCTAAAAGTTTCATTTCCTAGCAACACCAGAATACTTTTAAATGATTTATCTGTGGAATTTGGATATCAAATTTTGCCGCGATTCAAACTCCGATGCGTGATACTTGACAAAAATATCGTAAAACCCATCGTTTAATTATATAAAATTAACGCAAGTAATGTTGTTTTGATACATAGTTTATTTTTCAATGAATGTGTTTCGGTAAATAAAATACACGGTAGCTCAAAATTAATCCACAAAACATTAACTTCAAAGTGATGCTTTGCATAATTTCCTTGTTTCAAGGCATGGCCTCCCACAGGAAGATGTTGAATTTTAGTTTTTTTTTTTTATTCTAAATTATATTTTAATTTTTTATTTTATTCATAATTTTTATCATATTTTACCCAGACACAGGAAGTGCCTTTAGTAGGTTCTCATTGTTCAGTGTTGTGTCGTCCTAATTTAAAATATTTAACTTTATTTTCTATATGTTAATTATATTAAGCTTCATTTTAATTAATTTCCATCTATAAACTCCATTACTTTGAATGTAGCATTTTTTCTCAACTTTTTACTTTGTCTTTGGATCGTTTTCTCTATGATTTAACTACAAGCAAAAACGTCATCTCATTCTGAAATTTTTGTTATTAATAGCTTTCTAAGACTCGTCCATTCCTTTCTTTAGAGTCTAGTATCATAATTCATTTCACGTTATTGTAAAATATCTAAACTGTTCCACGCAATTAACTATGCACCAGTACATGAGCACAAGTGTTTCATTACAAATATAACCTGCAAATCGACTGTGCTTTCAATCCCTGCTTTTGAAACAAAATAAGTCAGAAGAAATGAAGCTCGGCTTACCCTCGAAAACAAAAATATATAAGACCCTTCGAGTATTTTCCACTAAAATGGTGCTATACAAATTAACCTATTATTATTATTATAGGCCAAGACTCTTGCCCCCTCCCTGCAAACTAATTGCAATAACCGCCATGAGATACTCCTACAGTCTACAGTCCTACAATCCTCATTCCTCATCCCCTCTTCTGTAAGCTCAACACCGAACACTGAACACGGGCCCAGATGTGCCCGGCACTGTATGTGTACCCTGCACAATGCGCACTATGCAGATGTAGAGTGGGGCCGGCCCGGTGGATATAATGATTTGACGTTTATACAGGGTGTAACAATGATATCAACAAAGGCCATAGTTATAATAGGGGATGGAATGGTACATCACTTCAAACTAATTGCCATTCAAACAAACTATTCTGTCCTGGGCCATGCATGCCCGTATTACGTATTCACTGGTAACAGCAGTGAGTCTATTGCAATATAATCCGTTTCACGTAACCTGGTCAATAGGAGCGTATAAAATACGAGAAAAAGCCTTGCTGTGAAGTACAAAATAAAGATGCGAACTCGGCATCCTTTTGAAAAGTCATTACTAAACAATATTTTTTTACGCTCCGCATCCGCACTCAAAAAGAAGAAAATAGAGAGATATGTAATTATGAATGTTAAAGGAGCGCGCTAATATTAAAGCGATAAAATCGATGCGAAAATTGCGAAAATGTTTCATAAAACACCACTCGTTTAAAATAGAGAAAAAAATCTCGTGGAATGTATCTTAAGTATCATTTAAGAGGGCATTACCAGAGAAAGCCGGAAATACGTCATTTTCAAAAAAGTTTTTAGACGTATTGACTCTTTTCTACAAAAAATTATAAATGGATTTCGAAAGATTGTTCTTTTATCTAGCATTCGTATGTAATAAATTTTTAGATTTTTTTTTAATTTTTAGTATAATAAGGTTATTCCATAGGTCGTTGGCAGATTTGTTAAATTCTCAAAAAAGTTTTTGTATTATACCACACCCATTTCAAATAATGTAATCATGCAGTAAAATAAATCAATATATTATCTAGCAGAGTTATGTATTAGAATTTTAATTTTAGTTTCAATAAAATCATTAAAAAATATGTACATACATGTGTTTCTTGACGAAAATTGGTCCATTTGTGTATTTATTTGCGCACTTACAAACTAATATATTTCAGATTTTTTTAACATTCTTATTAAATTTAGACATTATTGAAAAATGATAAATACTTATAATCAAAAAATAACTACAAAAAGTACACTATTTTAATAGTTTTATCATCACGCCTTTCAGCATTTTTGGATGAAGATATAAATTAAAGCTAATTTGGATTGAAATAAATTCGATATTGAGTTATAATTTAAAAAAGCTGGTACGGAGAATAATTAATCTTTCTCATTGTAACCGCCCTGCTCGATCGGAAGAACAACTTTCGACGAAATGTGGATTTTCGTCCGCTGGCTGGTTAAACGCTCTTAAAGAAACATTGTGAATTTTTTCCCAACTATAACTTGTAAAATAACTGAAACAAACGTGTTTATTATAATTTTCGGAGAATACTTTGCAATTTTTTTCTATCGGGGGAATTTTAATATCAATATCTTCAAAAATAACATATATTTTTTTAAGAGCTTAAAAACTTCAAAGGGTTAAGGGAGATATGTAAGAAATCGGTGGAAATTCGGGGGTGGCGGCGCACGTGAAATCCTATCTAGATACTGTTAAGATTAATCTTTACTACGAATCGGTTTAAATTATGAACATCAAAAAACATGTTACGGATAAATTTAAGCTTTTACTACCTTATGTATGTATTGGAATTAAAATAAAATAATTATTTACGTAACAAAAAATATATGCGTAAACTACTGTAAAAAATGTTTTTACATGACTAAACTTTTTTCATTTTTTTATTTAGTGACTAAATATTTATTATTTTTTACGTGTTAAGTATATACATAAAATAGAAATTATATTCGTAGTCCACCTCACTAGGAGATGTTGTGCTTAGGGGGACTGGGGCCCTATTCCTGACGGTCGATCAAAAGTTCCTCGTTATGCGCCTCGAAGAGAGCGAAAATTTTCTCGCTCGCAATCTCCGTCGAAAGTACGTCCGTTAGTCGACTTGGTTATTTCTGAGCTTGGTCGAAGTAACATTCTTAGACGCCAAACGTCAAAAGTCACTCCACAACAACAACGAGTGGTTCTACCCAGTAGAAACACAGCAGCGAGTGGTGTGAAGTTGGCGTATCTATGCAATCAGCTAAGTTGCAAAGTTCGTCGCGACGACGATAAATTTTCGCTCTCTTCGAGGCGCATAACGAGGAACTTTTGATCGACCGTCAGGAATAGGGCCCCTGTGCTTTCGACTATAAGAAACAATTTTTTTTTAAATACCCCTTTATGGCTAAGACTATTTTTAACTTTTCTAACTTTTTTAACTTTTCTAACTTTTTTTCATTCTTATAAAATTATGCAAAAAATGAATAAAAGCACTTTGGCGCTTACTTGCTTTGTGCAAATAAGATGCTCGATTTAAAATTTTGAAGACGTGAGAATCGAAATATTGGTAGCGTTAATATTGCTCCTTATTGCAACACATTTTCAGATCAATAGTTTTTTCAATTATTTCTGGCTTTCACCCTTCAAGGGTGTTCTAGGCCATAATTTATAATTACAGAGAAAGTAAAGGTGAATTTATATATTAATTTGATTTTAATGTGCTAATTTCAGAATTTTATGGAAGATTGGAGTAGAGTTAAGACTTAGAAGAGTTGAGATGTTGAATGGAGGGGAGGCAATTTTAGATAACGCTTGATAGAAGAGAGGATATTTATTTAGAGAGGGACAACCAAAAAATATGTGATCTGCATAAAATTCCCACATCTAGACCACAGAACGTACAATCTAGAGAGTCAAGGACGTGAATTTTAAAAAGGTGAGAATTAACAAGTCTATATTTTTATTCCACAGCTTGTGGAACGAGCTACATCGCATGTTTTCCCTGTTTCTTATATTCCGGGTCTCTGCAAGACCCGCATTAATAAATCCCTTCCTATAGCCGCTACCTTAAGATGAAGTTATACGTGAAATCCTATTTAGATTAATCTTTACGACGAATCGGCTTACAGTATGAACATAAAAAAATATGCAACGGATAATTTGAAGCTTTTACTAGCTTTTCTATGTATTGGAATTACAATAAAATTATTATCAACATAACAAAAAATAGCGGGGGGGAACCACTAAAAAAAATGTTTTTTCATGACTTAACTATGAAGTAACATAAAAAACAATTTTCAAAAAAATGCCCCTTTATGGCTAAGACTATTTTTAAGGTTTTCTATGTTCTAACTTTTTTTTGTTCTTATAAAATTATGCACAAAATAAATAAAAACCACTTTTTCGCTTACTTACCTCGTGCAAATAAGACGTTCGATTTTAAATTTTTGCAGGCATGAGAACCGAAATATTTCTAGCGTTTATATTCCTCTTAACTAGCCAAAACGCTGTCCAACAGGATGGCGACATTTAGCGATAGTTCTCTGTCTTTATATGCTGTACAGACTGATACACTCTTGTGAGGTGTCACATACAAAAATATGATATTCTTAAAAGCACCGAATAGACTTACAGTTAGTAGTTTGGGAGTTAGTTTGCATTTTGGGAGGCGGGTATAGGTACCGCCGCCCTGTGAACCATTTATTGGATAACCAACACCTCTGCCATAGGTCACCCCAAGTGTTTTGCTACGTTTGGTGTCTTATCAGGTGTGCCCGGGTTCATGGGATGAGGTTTGTCCAGGTCTTAGCAACGGATGCGTCTGTCCTGCTGCGTGGCGTGCCGGATCGAGAGAGACTGGTTGAGGGAGGCCTTTTGACCTCTCCAGCCGGAATCTCTCGACCCATCGCCTTGCACCGCAGTTGGGGGGATAGATTCATACGTCCGTCACTCCTGGACACACTGACTTCCAGATTCCTACCCTCCCCTCATACCTTTTTCCTTCCCAGAACTTCCTATCCTTCCCTTCCTTAAAATGATCCTCCACACAGCTTCTCCTAAGATGACATAGGCCCCGAGGGAAATTATTTTCCTCAGGGAGCTGTGGAGCTAATGTAAAAAAAAGTTCACATTTTATTTTACACGACCTTATTATAAATTTACATCATAAATTTTAATTAATTTGAATCTATTAGCACATTTACACTGCATATAATTATTTCGTAATTTTTTAAAATTATTTATTCTGTGTGCATTAGCACACGACACACATTATTAGCACATGTAAAAGTTAGCATCGAAAAATAATAATAACAGAAACTAAAATACATAATTTTGTTTCCGGAAGACACTATAAAATTTTCGTTGTTTTTTTTTCAAAATGCATGATTTTAACCCGAGTCACTTATTTAATCTCTAGTGTGCCAATAAGTCCACCGTGGATTTTGTTGGTGGCTCACCGCACTTTCACGTTACTTATTATTTTATTCACTTGCCAAGGAAATAATGTACCTGTATATTATTATAGCTTGTAATGTCCTCATTTTCAAATAAAATTATTTTAAAATTGCATTGATTAAATTTCAAAAGTCATGGAAAATATAATACAACTCACGAATATGTCTTCAATATATTATTATATTTTATAATGTAGGAGAGAAAAAAAAAACGATCTTAATATAAGTAGCTGGTGAAACTACTTTATGAAAGATATATTGATTTGCTAGCAAGTCCCCGGCATGCGTCGCAATTCCATTCAAAGCAATTCATTGATTCTCCCTGCATGTCCTTTCCTGAGCGTCCCCGTTCCCTTCTACCTTCCCCGCCCCACCCCACCCGTTCCCCTTTCCCCTGCCTATCCTCCCGGCTGCTAAAATATATGAAATACAAACATCTTCATTTATACAAATTTCCTAACGCCAGAGTTTATCATTATCTATAGCCTAAATGTTATTCTGATGTATGAGCTATATTATTGTAAAGTTTCATTCAATTTCATTCAGTAGTTTTTGCGTGAAAGAGTAACAAACACATATATCTACATCTATACAAACTGCCGCGTTTATAATATTAGAAAGATAAACAAATTATCTGTTAAGACAGTGCAAATTACAAAAATATCATTTTAGAAAAAACACTTAAGTTATTACAAAAATAGTGTCAGCCGGCGTTCGGCGGGCGATTGGCATTTTTATTAGTAATTTAAAAATAAAAGTAGCATTTGTATAAAATGTGGTCGTAAGCTCTGAATGTCAACCCGAAAAAACCGTCAGTTTCCGGGCCCTGTATAAACCAGTCCCAGTACTACCACCGTATCGCGGAATGTACGGTAGTTTCTCCGGGTGAATTATGCACCGGATCTGCGGGGATAGTAATGACAAAGCTCTCTCAAGACGGGACTAGCGGGCCTTATAGTACTTACACTTCTACCTCTGCCTGCTGAGTACTGACCTACATACCTACAACAGTCTGTGTTCCATCGCCAGTGTACCCAAATAGGCTAAAATCGTTCATGATTGCCCGCATAAAACCCCGTACTCCGAATTTCCCTTGAAGACTTTGAGTTTTTAAACTCTTAAAAAAAATTGTGTTAATTTTTAAGATAATCTCTATAGATTTGCCGAGCTGAAAAGTAATTACATGAAATTCTCTCGATAGAAAAAATAGCAATGTAAATTATCTGAAATTGCTACTAAAATTATAAAAAAACACATTTGGTCCTGTTATTAAACACGCCACGGGCATTCATGTTTTATTCCTAAGATTATTAAACTCGCGCCATCTTCTATGAAAGAGCAGATTGTGAATTCTTTTAAGTACACATTTATTGGCTTTTGAGTACAGTACTTAAAAGTCAATAAAAGTCGCAAAATAAAATAGAAATAGATATATTTTTCTAGGAGGCTATCTAGATTGCATTTAGCTTGCGTTGAATCTTGCAAATATACAAACAGATGCGGATATGTGCATATATTTACTTGACTTTCAATGTGAAATGTTTAACATCCCGCATCTCAGAAATCACTTTTTCACATAACTCTGTGTTTTGTAAGGGCTCAAGGGAAACTCTATTTTCAAATAATTTATAAATAATAACACTATAATTTTCTTGGTTCGGCAGATTTGAAGCTTCAATAATCGATCTTATAGCTGTCTGGGGTAAATGACCTTCCTCGTTTTCTCTGATTGTGTGATAATGCTGATGATAGTAAAATTCTCTTCTAGAGAAGTCCAGTCCAATTTTTATATTTTTTTAAATTAATAATGACCTTCTAACGTAAATAACTGCATTTTTTAATTTAGATTTAGTTTTAATGGTTAAAATATTTGTTAAAGTTTTAATTTTTCAAGATCCCCCGAAAACCACCGTATGTATAGTGAATCGTGTGACGTCATCAATTCTGAAAAGTTACTATAAGATCGGGCAATCAGCCGATCAATTGCCGCCATTTTGAAATTCGGTGTACGAAGTATTCTCCCCTAGAGTAAGCATTACTGTTTTTTGTGCAGTAGTTTTTTAATATTTTCAATAATAGAGATTAACTAAAAAGAGATACCTTTATTTTTTAAATTGAATTATTTAGGCCAAAATAATGTTTCAATAAACACAACAACTAAATTTCTATAAACAGTGTGTAAATAAACGAATAAATTAATAGAATGGCTTGTGTCATACTTAGATTCCCATACAATTACTTTACGGTGATGTCACGACACGATGAGCACTGACATCACCACTAAACATTTTAATACTACCAACTTGACGGCGTGTTTCTAGGACCCGATTAAAAATGGACTTTTTAATAATTTTTTAAAAACTCTGCGTTTAATATTATATATTCAGAATCAGTGTTTATTGGTCTATTTGAAAATATTTTTTTAAAGCCACAATATTTTTCGCTGGAGTTCCTTATTATGTAATCAGTTATAATATATCAGAACATCTGTGCGGATCACAGAAAAAATTGTGACTAAAACGGGTCGAAACGATTATCTGGTCTCCTGTAACGGAAACAATCTTCCTAAGTGCCTTCCATTGACTTGACTAAGTGGCAACCCAGATAGGGGACTCTATTGAAGCTAGAGTCAAGTTTATTTCTCAGTAGCAGGGTGTACTATACACTGTAGTGTACAGTCACGGCTCATAGATGGGTCCTGTGCAAATGGACCTTACTATTGAGTTTGGTAACAAGTCAAGGCTGGCTTTATACCTGAAAAAACTTTTAGCATTGTACTAATCTCAAATGCTTTCTTTGGATAAGGGACGTCAGTTTGTTCTATTGTTATTTCAATGGATGGTGCTTCGAAAAGCTAGCATGATAATTGATCACATCCGTACTTTAACCCTTTAAGGACTCGAGTATATTTTGTCGGATGGTCAGATTATTTCCGCTTTGTAATACAATCAAAGTAATTAGAATTTTTCTGAACGTATGCGAAAACATTTTTTTTTGAAAGGTGATGAAATACGGCTTACATTTTTTTAATTATTAATAATCATATAATTTAGTATATATAAAAATTTTCAATTCAACAATTTTTTTTTAAGTGGCTCACTTTAGACACGTTTTAAGATTTTCACGGCCAAAAGTGTTTTCGTTATTTGTTTTTGGGGTGTTATGCCGTGTTGCGCTACCTCCTTCTTTAGCCAACTTTTCGGACAGCGTTGCAGTGTACGGCATAACACCCCAAAAACAAATAACGAAAATGGCTCACTTTAGTTTTTTCTAATTAAAATTACTGATAACGAAAAAATAATAAAAACACCCTCATATTTTGTTAGACAAATGTACGATAAACTTTATCGTCATCACGCTTTTCGTCGTTTAATGATAAAAAATTACAAATGTTTTCTTTTTTTTTCAAATTGCGGTCGGAAACTTTGGTTTTATAAATTCATATATGTAATTATTTTCTGGTTAACTTTTAGATTTGAATATAGAGCGTGGTGTTTTCTCTTTCTAACACACTTATCATGTTTTTCAGAATGTCAGTAAGAGAGATTATACGATTTCCATGAGAGCTGTTCCCAAAATCAAACAAACTAGTCTGAGTACTCTACTCATTCCTAAAACATCTAGAATACCTATCTTAACGATCTAGATCCCTGATCTTTAAAAACGACCATTCCTCAGCAACTCTAAAGATGTTATTTGGTTTGTAATGAATTTAGCAAGTGATAAGTTTTTGGAGGTTCTTAGCTCTTAGAATGTTTTGGTGGAATACAAACGCTGCCTAGTTCGCACTAATGCGGTATCTCGGCCCCTTGCGTTCACGGACTTTTTCCCAATTCTGTAAATTTAAAAGTTGCCGTCCTACTAAAATTGGCGCAGCCTTTAACGTTGTTATTCGTGTACTTTAATGATCTCATATCGACAACACATTGTTTTGTTAAAAATAATGAAGTCCGTTTTAGGTTTTCGTTGAACTTTGCAATGGGAAAATAAAATATCTTCCAATATAACTTTTCAATAATAGTGTTTACAATTTAGAAGCCGTATATGGCCTATATGGGTACGATATAAGTACCAAATTGGTTACGTTTGGTGACTTAGCAGGGGCACCCAGGTTCATGGGTGAGGTTTATAACGTATATATTGGTAACGGATGCGTCTGCCCATCTTTTGCGTGGCGGGCCGGATCGAGAGAGACTGGTTGAGGGAGGCATTCATTCTTCCTTCCTAGTACTTCCTCTCCTCCCTTTCCCTGCCTGATACAAGCCCTTAGGGAAATTATGTTCCTGTAACTTAAAAAAGTATTTTTAATTATTGTAAAAAGAGATCCGAATAACCAATTGGTATCCTTGAATCGGGACGGTCAGTGGCTGAGTTGGCATCGCGTGGGGTTCAATTCTATCCACTTAGTGTGATGGTAGTAGGATATATTAAATAATATGAGCTTATTTGCAATTGAAGAATACATATCTGGTTTGAAAAAGAAATGCAAGTATTTTTACGGACAAGCCTTCTAAAACGCAACGTCAATAGAGCCTCTCAAATAATTTGATACGTTGTTTATAAAAAAGGGAATTTAAGCATAACGATTTGAATTGTTGATCACTTTTACGTGATTTAATTTGGTGTGGTCAACATTACAATCAGTGCAGTCAATTATCTATGTCAACTATCATTCAAACAACAGTTTCAGTAAATGTCAAGGGTATCGAAAGCCATTAACAGCGAGACCCAACAAACCAAAATGGGTATGACAACAATCAAGAACAAACGTTTCTGTTATAATTCAAATAGTGGCTGCTATCTATGCGAAAAATTGTTTTGAAAGCTTTTTTAATTGGATTTGTAGTTCGTCATGGAAAGTATTCGATGAAAGTCTAAAGCGCAGAATATTTTTAAGCCTGTCTGCGGTTTTGATTTTCCAATTCATATTATAATCCTTAAAGCTTTTATCCTTCATTTATAATCGATTTCTCGACGATGCCATGAGAAAGTTGAAATCCTGTGACAGTTTATTTAATATAAATTTAAAAACATTTTTCTCGTAAGACATTTTCTCGATTATTATGACTTTTGCAATTTCTTGCAGCTTTAAAGTTTAATGCTCAGGGTATCTAACACGCTGTATTGTAAGGATTTATCGATTTTTCAACGACATCTTTTCATCGTTCTGAACACCCGCACAAAGCAGATCGCTAATATACAAACAGTTTATGTAGAATAAATTAAGAACACTTAGTCGTTGTGAAGTGTTGTTTGTTCATTGGCAATATTCAGTCATGCCCGGGAACGTTAACAAGTTACCGACATCATCAATAAAACCCTATGTCCGTACAACATAGACTAAATTCGTCATCTATGGTCAGTTGGCGTTAGTTGCGAGCGCGGTTAACAAAGACATTTTCCGACCGACGCCGACGATTGACAAAATGGAACGCGACCTCGTAGTATTAGATAAGCCTTGTTGACTATCAATATACGCAACTTTTTTAATAATGTCGTTCGTTATGCAATATAACTAGTTAATTAATGAATGGAGGTGAACTAGCGAAGCTCTTGGAATTGAAAGAAACCGTAAATGCGTAAATGTATATTTAATTATTTCATTACGACGCGATCAGTTTATTCCGTCCGATCTTGGAGAAACGAAAGTGGTTTGAAGATGAGTAATACCTAGGGATGTCGAAAGTGAAAAAAATATAGATATTTCGATGTATCGATATTTATTAAAATATCAATATCGACGTCGATATATCGAGGAAAAAATATCGATGTATCGATATATCGGTCAAATTTTCAAAATATTTTGCTTTTTAAAAATAATAGTATATTCAGCTTAATATTATCAATAGTAATGTTTGTACACAATTTGCTTTTTTTAATGTACAAAAATCTCAATAAAAATTAAGGTATTTTTATCACTTTTCATTTTTATTAGGTAATAATTAAAAAAATATCAAAATCTAAAAGGCTGTCTTCTAACTTATATGTAAACTGAGAGACATACAAAGTTCGTATGTTTCTCAGTAACATTCTATTGTGCGTATTAATCTGTCAAAAAGGACTTCGTGTTTGGATCAATGTATAGTTAATAATCATAGACAATTTGAACCAACACATGGAAGTGGCTTAGAAAAAAATGGCGAAAAATAACATACATTTCTATGTATGTACCTACACATATGAGATAGTACTAGTGATCACAAATACCAATGCAAAGACAATAGATTTGTAAGCTATTAATAGTTAAAATTTCAACCGCCAGATGTCATGACCAAATACAGTTATTTTTTTCCGTTTGTTACTATACGGTTTTGGATTCTGGTGACTTTAGTTACATAAATAAATAAAAATATCGTTTTGTATCGATTTATCGATATATCGGATCAAAATATATCGGCGGAAAATATCGATATATTGAATTAAAAATATCGATACATTGATATATCGATACTATTTCAACAAGCCTAGTAATACCTAATTAACTAATTAACTCCCTTTTAGTGTCAAAAGCAAATGCAGACTACCAATGCTCATTAAGGTTAGTATTTCATATCAACATTTATTAATAGTTTTGCCTTGGTTTCAGAATGTCAATTCGTAGAAAACACCTCTAATTCCCTGTCAACATCGGTTCGGTTGTCAACAGTGAAACCATGCTCGGGATGACGATATAAAATCATCTGCCGTTTCGCCTATCGATCCGATATTGTAAAGTAATCGATTTCTCTATGCTAGACCTCTTTGTGTAACTGCTGTGGTGGAATTTTAGAAAATAAGTTAGTCGTTTGTCACTCGATCGTTTTAAAATTGATGTCATATTTGAGTTTTTGTTAAAATATTAAAATATATCTATCATAATTTTTTTCCAGAAATGTAACTCGAAAGTTCACATGAAACACTCTTTGTCTCCAAGATGCGAGACAGAATAACTAAGGAACAGCTCCAAAGCCGACAGTGAGCAGGTAACCGATGTTACTGTCACGATCTTCACACTCAAATGGGATTACACTGGACATGTGGCGCGACAATCGGATGACAGGAGGAATATCCATGGAAATGCTTGGAGTAAATATCTCTGAATGGCTCAAGTACCGGGGCTCCATACAAGCCCAACTAAATCTGGCTTCCGAGAAACTGGAAGTATTTTATTAGTCGGGCAGATTCTTCAATAGTGACCAGCTGCTAATCCACTATTAAAAGACCAATCGCTATCTTTAATTGTATTATTTCATTAAAATTTACTTAGTGCAGACAGGGACGATCTTGTGAGGTGCAATGCACAATTAAAAAAAAAACTTATGCATTGTCGCAAGTCGTCCAGACTCACCAATGGATGAGTGATAGAAAACCTAGAGGCATTTGGAGAAGCTTGTGTTCAAGGCCGGTGAAGAAGGAGGATATTTGTAAGACTCATAGTTACCTTTTCCCCGCTGTCGGAAGGCAAGTAGAATGTGAGCACGGTGAGGAAGGAGATCCCCATGCAGGGGATGATGATGTTGACTGTGTAGAAGAGAGTCTTTCTCCGCATGGTGATGTTGAAGGTGATGTCTAGGTACGGCTCGTCACAGCACGTGTAGAACTTCTCGTTTCTGCAAAAAACAATACTATGTAATAAAGGCGATGGCGATGGGCTGCACAATGAAACTTCTGAATATTGTTTAAATTCCTCTTTTTTGAACACAAAGTATTTATGTTCAAAATCGTAAATGGTACAATAAACAGTCCTGATTTAATTAACCTCATTGAATTTCATGTACCCACGAGAGAGCCACTCGTTCTAAAATCCTGTTTAAATTAAACAAAACCAGGACAAAATACGAAACACTCGCTTGAACATAGGTTGCATGAAGTTTGTTATAGATATGCAGATGTGGCAGATCTATTTAACTGCACGAAAGGTAGATACAAGAGGGCTATGCTATCAAATCTTTTCAATCAATATATTTTTTTGTAATTGTATGTCTCGTGTTATTTCTCAATCAAATGACACAATTAACTGTTGTACTCTAAGTTTGTTGTATTTAAACAGTGTTTATGGTATATTTATACCGTTGATATTAAATAAATAAATAAATTGCAGCACAGAAAATAATTTATTAATTATGTCTAATTTAACTAACTTTATTGAACTTGAACCGTGGAAGTATATCAAGAATTTTAATAAATATTAAAAAAAAAACCTCTCAATAAGGATCTCAACCGATAAAAAAATTTACGTCATTTTCTTCATGTTATAAGGGAGCAAATTTTTCGCACTCTAGCGGTTCGAAACAAAAAACTTTTCTTTTTTCGACCCATTCTAGGTCCTCCACATAATATGTACGTAAAATACATGGAAGTATTTACGTATTTTACTGGGTTTTTACAGAGGTTCTCACTCACGTGAAAACAATCCAGTTATAAAAACCCAGTTAGTGCAAAAATAGGTTAAAAATTACATAAATCCATCAGTTGAATTATACAATGGTAAATTTTTAAATTGTTTAAATAAAAATTAAATAAATATAAATTAGAATTAGAACATTATAAAAATACGAAGTACACTTAAATCACAAATAATACAAAGAGAGACAAGAGACATAATCAGGGATACAAATGATACATAATATAATTAGCACAACATATTTTTCAGCAATCGCAGAAGATTTTTTCTGAATTCATATAGATCAGTGTTTTTCAATCTGTGGGTCGCGACCCCTAGGGGGGTCGCGAAGCTTTACTCGGGGGGTCGCCGGCAAAAGGAAAAAGACGAGGTTCTAACTACAATAAAAACACTATTTCAGTGAGAAAGATGGGCTTGTTTATTTTTCAAAATAAAGAAAATAATTCTCTACCCGAGAAGCATACGGATGGATGTATGTCCAAAAGGGTAAATGTTCAGGAGAGCCAAAAAACTATTTTTTTGTAACCATGGTCTCATAACATCATCGGATATCCAAGCTGATAGTTAACAAAAAAAAAGTAATATTAAATCATATTTTAAAAACGAGCAATTAAACGAAATGTTTTAAAAACCTTTAAAAATATTGTTAAAAAAAACGCTGACTTGAGTCAAACAAAAACATAGGCTTGAGTTCTTCTGCTTCAAAATGAACTGGAATGTTGTGTTATGACATTTGGTGTATTATGAAAGAATCAATGTTTGAATATTGTTTACTTCCATAGAAAGCGTAGTAATGTATAATTTGAATCATAATACTACATAATACGTAGGATTTGAGTAATAATCAGGGTTGCCAGGTGTTCGGTATTTTGGCGACGTGTTCGGTGTTCGGTATGACAAAAATACCGAAGTATGGGCGGTTCGGTATTTTTTTTCTGATTAATTTTTCTCCCTAATAAGCTATTCAACTATCAGATTTGACGTAATCGGCAAACGATATTGCGTAGCATCCGTACTTAGTTTGTGAGATGTTGCCGTTTCGTGCACGCGCTCACCGTTTTCAAGCCATTTCGCGGATTACTGTTACACAATAGGTGACTACGTATTTGCGTAAATGTGATTATTCGAAATAATTTGACTGCTTACATTGTTTCAAAGTCCAATAACACCCCCCCCCCCCCCGACTCGGGTTTTCCCAAGATACCACCGTGAAATCTAGGGAAATTTCACCCCGAAATTTCATCACTGTTCGGTATATTTTTGGAAAAGACCTGGCAACCCTGGTAATAATTCCCAAAATGCAAAAACCATGCAAGTCCATGTGTACATCTTTCTGCTTCTAAGATAGTTGTTGCATCAAAGATAGTTGCATCCCCTATACATTTTTGAAAATCCTATTTTTGTTCATGATAGGACCTGTATCTTTCTGCCACTGATAAACATAATAATTTACTTCAAGTCTGCATCAAAACTCATTTCTTCAAATGTTGGACGTGCATCCGTATGCTTCTCGGGTACAGTATAAATGTATTTAACTTGTTGTCTGTAGCTATGACCAAAGGGGGTCGCCAGAATTTTTCAACCTGTAAAGGGGTCGCATACTTAAAAAGATTGAAAAACACTGATATAGATTATCGAAAAATATCTACTTCAGCACATCTTATTATATAGTGCTTTTTAGATGTTATGCTCATTTAGAAGTTCTTTGTGTTTAAAAAAATCAAAAATAATAAATAACAATATACGTTTATAACCAGGAAAGGTTCAGGATTTTTCCGCGCGGCATTTGTGAGTACCTAATTGATAACATTGCTCGTTTTCTCTCTACATTCTGGCTAGATTTTCTTCTCTTTTGATCTCTTGATCGAAGAATTTTCATACAATGTTAAAAATATTTATTTTGTATAGAGTGTCCGGTGTTTTTTACATTAAAGTCACACAGGAGGCTCTGTTGAAAATTAATACCCTCAGGTGTGGAGGGTATTTTTAAGGAGAGGTACGAGAAAAAGTTTGTAGTGTAAATAGTTCAAGGCCTTTCAATAGATGTCGTTAGCAGGGTTATGTGTAGTTTTGAGGTGACTTAATATAGATCCAATACCCTAACGGTAAAGGAAATAGATGATGATATCCGGTCGACAGCTGGGCATCTTCAGTGACCAGTTCCCATTTGCCCCAGATAAAGACATAGCGTGCATTAGAACGTTAAGTCCAGTTGAATATTCATTTAAACAACAGAAAACCATAAAGTTCTAGGAAGGAAAAGGGTGTGATGGATGAGTGGGAATTTAGTGGTCAGTCTGTCTCCAGGAGTAGCGGACTTATGAATCCATCCCTCCCGCTACGATGTCAGTCGATGGATCAAAAGAGACCACTTGAAAGAATCAAAACATTAACCGGACTCTCGTAGCGAACACATTGGGGAACCAATGGCAGAGGTGTTGGTTATCCAAAAAATTATTCAGGGGGCGGAGGTACGGTAATTTGTTTACAATTTCATTTTGAGACCGATGTAATTTTGCACGCTTAATCTTCAAAACAAAAACTACCCCATCTCATTTGTCCACAACTTAAAGCAAAATGTTGATTCTTTTTTGGCGAATTTTACATTTGACATTCAAAATAGGAGCAGCTATCGCTCAAATAGAAATCGCACAGAAAACGATCTTAAAAGTAATACTTAAAAAACATAGACTAACCGATACAGATCAAATATATAAAAGTTGTGACGTACTAGATATACGCCAATTATATGTAAAAACACTACTGAACTACATTTTTGACCAAAAAAAAACACACTCCAACAAACCCCAAATATCACTAATAGACCAGTTAGACAAGCGTACAAAGAAAACATAAAAACTCCGACGGTAAACACTACCTTTGGAAAAAGACACCATAAATACCAAGCTATAAAAGCATTCAACAGTCTTTCACTTGAAACAAAAATTGAGGAAAACAAAAATAATTTCAGACACAAAATAAAAAAATGGATTAAAGAACAAAATAGACAATTTTACCAAAATTTCATAACATAAAAGAATAAAACGTATTCTCCCAACACACAAAACCAATATAAAACACGTAACACTCACAAACACATAAAACATAATATACGCCGATTTTCATTTAATTACTTTATTTTTTTAGTTTATTAATTTAAAATAATTTTAATTTTTGATCTCTATTTTTAGTTTAAAATTATCTTTATTTTAAATGATTTTTTTGTTTGTTTTATCACCAACTTTGTATATTTCTTTTTTTTCAAACTATAATGTATAAAGTATTATATTATAAAATGGGGGCCTCAGCACGGGTAAACAACCCAGTGAGGCCAACATTACTGGTTTGTACTATAAAAATTTGTAAAATAATACTGTATCAACAATAAAAAAAAAAAAAAGGAGGAAAAGAATTACTGTTCACATCTGGCGAGCGATTCCGTATCTTTTATGGGATCGTTATTAGATAGCGGACATTATCTCCTGTCAGATTTGTATGTTTTTTTTAGCTGTTATTTGCTTTTTCTATGTACAACGTACATAAATTGAATAAGTAATCATGCATACATGCAGGAATTCGTGTTTAAATCGATCTAAACTAAAATGTGCGACAGTAAATATGTAAAAATCACACAAATCTGACAGGAGATAACGTCCGTTATCCAATAACGATCCCACAAAAGAAACGGAATCGCTCGGTGATCTGATTTCGAAAAATTTTGCGGGTGCCGCCGGGGACTTTAGACAGCCTGTAAGTAAAAGCTATATGTAGAAGACCTCTATAAAAATATTCAATATTACAAATATTTAAAAAAAATGGAAATAAAAAAACTTAACTCATCATTAAGGAACTCACATAACATCCAAATTCCGTATTTTCAACACAACAAATGCACAATAATTATATTTACAAAGGCATAAAATATTTGGTCTTCCCGAAGAAGTAAAAAAAAAATAAAAGATTTGAAATCATTCAAGAAAAAGATCAAATTATTCTTAGAAAATTCACAACGACAACATCACCAATCAAAATACTGTAACTTCATTTCATGCTATACCTATTATTATTTTTTAACGTTATAACATTTTAGTACTGAAGGCTATATTTATTATACACTTTATTATATAATTTATAAAATAATTCCTACACCAAGCTCAAGAGCTAGCTCTCTTAATTAACGTAGAAATCCTTGAAAATGTGTATCTCACTATTTTGTTTTTATTATGGTATTATGTTTATTACTCTAACAATGTTATAGTTTAAACAGTAAAATATAAATTTTAAAAATTTAAAATGCCTACAGATTTCAATCCTCACCAATCTCAATGTTTCCGAAGAACGATACATATTTAATGTAAAGCGTTATTTTAATCTTTATAGGCGTGTTCAAAGTCTTGATATAGTACCTTCAGACTGAAGAGTTCCGAGAACTAATTAATTAGTCGGATTATCAGACGCTTTAATAGAGCTCTCGCAATCAGCATTAACCCGAGCCGAGCGGAGAGCGGCAAGAGAAATTATATTGCTCGCCCCCCCGGTCCCGGTTGCCCCGGCTGCCCAGGTCCGAAGACAGCACTGGGGACTTATTTAGTGTTATCCGATACCGAGATGTCTGAAACTATGATGAAGTAACTACTGCTTCATACTGCTGTTGTACTCTGTATTTTTAGAGTATATTTGATTGATTAACCGAGTACAAAAATTACTAATGTGGTGATGTGTGTGCCTAGCGTGGTGGTCAGAAAATCCTCAAATTATGTAATTAACAAAGCAATGAATAAAGACAAAAATATAAAAATCTGCGATCTAAGATGTGAAACGTGAGAGAGCGACATGACCTACTACAATCGTTTATACAGAATGTTACGTTAATCAGTGATTTCTGACAATATTTGGTGTAAAACATGTGTATGAAATTTTCGTTTCCTGAGAAATTTCTTTTCTTCCACTAAAAACATAAAAAAATCACTATGTTTTAGATAGTCAGGGATGGGTTAGAGAGGGGTTAGGCGGTCAGTAGTCTTGAGTGACTAGTGACTGTACTTAAAAGAACTTTTTTGTTTGATTTTGAATAAAAAAATAAAAAGATATCAAATGAGTCACCGGATATCAAAATTTCATTTACATGTAAGTCAATTACGTCCTTTAACACAATGTACAATGAATCAGTTTACCTGACTCTCTCTCTCTGCTCTCGGGGATTCACAATTTCATAGTTCCACAATAAGCATTTATTTATTATATTGTAAGTTAAATTGTTAATTATATGTACTAAGAAACCATATCATGGCTCTTGTTCTCAGGGGTAGGTAGAGGAAATGGTAATGTCAATCTAGCCTAGTCCGGTGTGATGAAATTGTTCGGTCGATATACAAAACCGAAAAAAGGGATATTACCTCTCTTAATTCATACCTCTTAAACCTTTTCCATAGCATTCTTTCAACCTTTCAACACGATTACTAATTTCTAAGCCAAAACCCGCAATACATAATAACAGCATGAAAGCGAGAAGGGTATATTTTGCCTGGAGAGGAGCAATTTATCGAAAAAGGTAACTCTTTTTGATTCATTCGTATCTTTTAATGCATTTGCGTTTATTATTCAGATATTGGCACGACCCGACTAAGTAATTAAAGCGATCTGCTCTGTCTTCATGATTCCTAGGACGTTTGAATGTACAAAATATTCAGTATTCAAAATGCATAGTAGAATAAATGTTGACATACGAGTACCACCTTAATTTAATACACCAATCAATAAAAAAGCAAATATATGTAAAATTTAGGTATTTGCTGTACCTTTTGATTAAAAAAAGAATTATTCAGTTTGGTTAAGTATTTTGGCCTTAAATCCAAATTTAAGTTCGTATGATAAAGGCCGCTGGGTGGCACACAGATATAGCTTAATTTTTCATACATATGGCCGGCGTTGCGCGCTGGCGATGTTTGGGATATTCGATACAAAAACATAATTCGTTCCGCTTGCAATTGCCCTGCACACCGGACAAGGTAAATTCGCGCGGAACTTTGAGAATTTGCTCTCCCTGATTCATATTATATTATGCATTATATTGGTAGGTGATATTTTTAATGAAATTCATAGATTTTATATTTTTCGGTAAGATATTATGAAGTAATTTTAGACGATATAATTTACCAGTGCTGCATACAAACACACTGTTCAACCAGCCGCCCTTGATTTAGATCACTGTGGTTTCATTCCTTCGGAGCACTGATGAAGTGCATTGGATAGGGGTATTATCGGTGATATTCAAATTGATTCAAGGATTCAGTGATTCAATTCGCAGTCCTCTTTAAGGGGAACGCTTAGATTGCTTAGCACGCACAGCGTATTCCAAATTAACCCCAGCGACGAAGGTTGCCATGCCAACCAACTGCCTCTATTCAACCCTGCTTGAACTCTCACAGGGTGTACCTTACAAAATGTGATATTATTTAAGTCAATAAGAAAGGTCGTTGGAATTAATTTTATCAACGGCACACGGTAGGTAGAATTAAAATCAATATACCTAGCCAGGTGTACGTTTATAAAATAATGATTTTCATTTATAAATAAAAAATAATTAGAAGTGATCTAATTTAGCACTGCCCAGACATATATTATATTTGATAAATATATTAGTTTTAATCTTTATATTTTTGATGGGTTCTCTTAAAAAGTTATCATGTAATATATTCTCCTTCAAAATTTATTATAACAAGAGTCATTCCAATAAAAATTAAATATTAATTTTGGCCATAGATTCTCAACCTTTTTTTGCCACCGCCTACTTTGTGAATATTTTTATTTCTAGCGCCCCCTAACTCGTGAATCCGAACGGAGGGGGTGTAATGGGATACCACGACAGGGTTACATTTTCCACAATGGAGGGGGCGTAACGGATACCATGACGGAGGGGGCATAATGGGATACCACAATGGGGTTACATTTGCCACAACGGAGGGGGCGTGATGGGATAGGGAAAATATTTAAAGGTGTGACGTAATTTATGGATGGCCCCTAATGGGATGAGGCAAGATAGGATGGTGTGGGACGGGTTTCTCTGGGTTTCCTACCGGCCCCTGAAAGTCTGAAACGCCCCCCAATTTTCTCTTGGTCTTCTACCGCCCCCCTGAAGGTCTCAATCACGTTGAGGACCTATGATTTAGGCCATTATAAAAGGTCAATAGGTATCCCATGTAAATAAAATCGTATGTCTTTATCCGAAAGCATTGTGATCATTTAAAAAGGTAGCTGCCAAAAATACGGGAAAAATTAGTCCAAGATAATTGTGTTAATTCTGAATTTTAAATAAGGGATCTACAAAAATGACTTAATTATTAGAAGTCCCATTGGCCCAGGTATTTAAAGCATTTGTCCCTGTAAGACAAGATTAAGTTCTTGTCCCAGTTGCATCGATAGCTTTTTATTTTTCTATGTATCGTTCTTCTTTAATATTTTCGTTTAGATTTACTAGTATTATTTGTCTTCAAAGATATGTATAGATATATAGGTACGAAGTTGTCGTCTTGGAATCATTCTGTCGGTAAAACAAGAGTCTTACAGACTAACTGAAGTGAATTTTGAAACTCTATTGCTTTTCAATCTCCCAGTAAATGAAAAACCGTCATAAGGTACACATTCGATGTTGTGACAAACCAATATCTCTTATTCTAGGTAAATCATATAAGAACTGATATACTGATATATTTCAAAACACGAAAACTCAATAGGCCATATCTTTGTAATGTGTATGTATTACAAAGATATTGAAATACAAGACATATGCTATGATGTCCACCCGGAATAGTTTGAATACGGAAAGTAGATTATTTTTTAAGGTGTGCAGTAGTATTGTTTAACAATATAGTTTGATTCCGAAAAGAGTTCGTTCATTTAGTTGATTGTTTGAATGTGTGCAGTAGTATTGGTTAACAATATGTGTGTTAATTTGTATGTATACGTATATGTATGTATGTGCGTATGTATATGTATGTCAGGGTGTATGTATGTGTGTCATATGTATGTCAGGGTGTATGTGTGTGTACATGTATTTGCACATGTATGCATGCATGCACACATATTTTTTTTTTTTTTTTGAGACACAAACAGGATATTTATAAAACATTTTTGTGGGTTAAATATAATAAATTAAAATACAAATATAAATATCCCTAGACTAATGTGTCTGCAGTAATCACATTTGAATTTTTACAGAAGCAAACACATGAAAAACAATGCAAGTATTATTTATACATAACTTTAAAAACAAACAAAAAACTAAATACAAAATTGAAATACATTATAAGTATACAATATTTATGAAGTATTTCCTGAGATGTAATAAAACAACAAAAAAATTATTATTTTTTTGTTTAGGTGCACAAATCGTGGAGATATTTTTTGAAACATGTTACATTATTTAGAAAAATATCTATGAAAGTGTGTATTTTAACAAGATCGACATATTCTGGACATAGGATTAAAATATCCAGTATTATTGGTAAAAATTTCAGTCCTGAATATGTTTAGGTTTCTGGTAGATTTGGGCCTGGCGTATAACTTGATTTGGTTGACTAAGTTACTGTCTACACGATTATTCACAATTTTATATAGCATTAAGAGGTCATTTATGTTTCGTCTTTTAACCAGACTTTCTAATTTGAAATGTCTAAGTCTTTGTTCGTACCCGTCTAGAAGATGATAGACACCTGATCGGTAAGACAAAATCCGTGTAAATTTTCTTTGGACTGATTCGAGTCTAGATATCTTTGTAATATAATGTGGATTCCAGACTGTTGACCCGTACTCAAGAACACTTCGGATTAAGGAATTGAATAGAATTATTAGACTGTTAGAATTCTTAAACAGTTTGGTTGATCTTACAATAAAACCAAGTAATTTATTTGATTTACACACAATGTATTCAATGTGTTGATTAAATGTCAGTTTGTTGTCAAATATAATTCCTAAATCTTTTATTGATTCAACTTTTTCTAGATTGTGACCGCATATGCTATATGAATACAGAGTTTTATTGGTGTTCTTCGTGAAATTTATAACTTTGCACTTAGCTATATTCAGTTCCATTTCATTGTCAACACACCAGGTAGATATTGTGTTAAGGTCTTGTAAACTATAAATAAGAATTATGTTTTTGAATATGATCTTATAATCTTGTGCATAACTTTTCTCTTTTCTTTTCTATTTTCTAGTTTCCTTAAAAAATATATTCTCATTTTAAACTTTCTACTATAATTTTTCCAATTTTCAACATGTTTATATATTTAATCCATTTGTTCACACTAGACACCACAAAGTAACTATATTCCATTGGTCACCATGAAACAGGCGGCCGCCTAGTATGGTGATGTAAGGTATCATATATATGAAAATGTTTTAATGTGTTACCACGTAATTTATAAAAATAAATAAACATCGGCGACGCCAGGAAGCACAGTCCTACCTAGTAAGAAGTACACAGTCCCACCTAGTAAGAATCTCATATATTTCAATATCTTTGATGTATTATGCAAGTCTCAATCACTATTTTAGATTAACATTTATACTAATCGGCTTATATTATAAATAAATTAAACTCTTCCTGCCATTTCCTTCGAGTAGAATTAAAATTAAATTGTTAATCTTAACCCCTTGAATGGCAGGAGACTACATTTGTCCCAGCTGATATGTCTCATATAAATCGCTTTTACTTCCTTACTATCAAAGTGAGAAATATGTTTTAAACGATGTTAGAAAGGCAAAACACCACGCTTTATAGTCAAATCTAAAACATAACCACGAAAATGGTAAAATGAACACCTTTATGAATCCAAAATTATGAATCGCAATTTGAAAAAAAAAATAATTTAGAGAATTTTTTATTAATTATTTTCAAATGTCTGCGACAATTACAATCTCTATTTATTAAAAGGTCTCGTTATACGAAGTTGATTATTTATTATAAGTCAATTATGGAATAGTACAATGCTTCCTCTAGTGAGGATAAACGCGGAATGGTGGCAGCCTGCCGAACTGTGAGCTCCTCGGCAGTCCCCACCACCACCTTGTAGTCGGGCGGGATCGGAAGCCTTCGGCTACGTTCGGCACCCGGGTAAAGGGTACCACAGACACTACATAAAGACAAAAAAGGGGGGTGACAATAACATTTATAATACATTTGTCTAATAAAATATGTATGTCTTTTTTATTTTTTACGTTATCAGTAATTTTTGTTAGAAAAAAGTGAAGTGAGCCATTTTTTAAACTTTTTTATGTTTGCATGAAAAATTTTATAATGTAGAAATATTTCATTTATTTTCATTTTATTGTAAAGCGGAAATATTTTGACCGTTTGTAAAATACGCTAAATTTCGGAAGGATAAACACAAAAAAATGAATGTTTCCTTGTCCCTCATGCTGTACCAAAACCATTCATCCGATTTCGATAAAACTTTGGGGATTTGTTGCGCGCATACCCGGGATGGTATCTATAGATATATAATAGTGAGCTCTGGCGTTATGAAATTTTATCTCAAACTATTTCCCAACATTTTAAAAGTTGTTTTGCGCACGCCGCAAAAGTTTCTTTATATATTGGTGAAATTTGTACAAAAATATTGCAATAAGTTGCGCGCGAGTTGTTTGAAAAAAGGGTGTATTTCATATAGTTCAGCAGGAAGGGAAGGAGGGAGGAGAGAGGGAGGAGAAGCAGAAGGGGAACTGGAACGAAGACGAATGGGAAAGGACGCGCAAGTAAAAACCATTTCTTTATTTAAGTGGCATTGCAACGCATGCCGGGAACTCGCTAGTTACTTTATGAAAAAAATATAAAAGCGTAAACTACCAAAAACCCTATTTTTATTAGAAATGTGTGAACGCAAATAAGAAACAACTTTTCAATAATGCAATTTAAGAGCAAAAAATTTCTGTGACAGTTTTTGTTGATTAACTCTTGTTATCTTATATACAGGGTGTTAAGGGACGTACTTGACTTACTTTAAACAGTGAATCCTGACATTATTTGGAGTAAAAAATGTAAATAAAATTTTGGTCTCCGGTGACATTTTTTGCGTTTTTTTTTATTTATTTTTTCTACAAAAACATAAAAAAATTGTAGGTGTTGGACAGTTGGAGGCGGGGTAAGGGGTTGGTCGGATTCTTGGCTGAGTGACCAGTGACGAAGTTCGGAAGAAATTTTTTTTTGTTTGAATTTGAAGAAAAATTTCTTGAAAAAAAAAATCTTCAAAAAAAATCACCGGAGACCAAAATTTCATGTACATTTTTTACTCCAAATAATGTCAGGAATCACTGGTTAAAGTATGTCAAGTACGTCCCTTAACACCCTGTATAAAAAATCTCGCGTCACGGTGTTTGTGGTCGCACTCCCGCGAAACGGCTTGACCGATTTTTATGAAATTTTTTATGTATATTTTGTAGGTATGAGAATAGGTTTTAAATTATGTGTCATACCGTTAGGTGATTTGTGTGTCCCTAACCAGAAAAAAATATCATTTTTTTTGACAATTTTTTTAAAATATTTTTATTTTATTTGACATCAAAAAATACCTATAACCCCAAATTCTACCCTCCAATTTTATATACGCGATTTTTGTATTTTTGTATGAACAAATTTAACCGTCTTTCGTATTTCAGACTGAACGAAATTATTTATGTTGTTGAATGACAGATGGCGCTACGTCCGTCTCATCGAACTTTAATCGACACACGTGCAAGACATTCACGAGAAGCGTCGCGACATTTTAATATTTCATTCGGCATCATGTTCTCCAAGCCATCGAGCTTATTTGTGTCGGCTAAAGACGGACTGAAAAAAATATCGCACACTCAATTGCTCTTCGAAATTCATATTGATTTTCTTTATTTTATTTTTCTACTTTAGTTGATGTTTTTTTTTGCTTTTATCGGCGGTAATCGTCTACAGTGTTCCATTCCTGTTTCTGTCATAGATCCCATCCCCACACACTTACAATACATTCGTTATTTTTTATTTAATTATACAAAATATTTACTAGAAATAATTTATATGGCAGAAGAACGTTAGTCGGGTCAGCTAGCTTCTTATAAAAATTTTCACAAAATAAATACAAACTACTTTTGCGCTTGAAATCGCGACTGTAGACTCCGTTTGCCAAGCGATTTTTACGTCAAAATGACGAACGTTAAAATCTTCCTGTCTCTTTTGAATGCTTCTTCCGAGAACCCGTCACTTGTCAACTTAGTGTCCGCTAGATTCGTGCGCATAGCGGTTATGTTTAGCAGAAAAGTTACTTTATTTTAGTGATTTGCATGACAGTTGATCCCCTGACAGTTGGCCCCCCTGAATATTTATTTACAAAATGTAGTCGGTTTAGGGAAAATACGGTATACACACTTACACAAAATATAAACTAAGTGTCCCCAAAAGGATGGGTAGAGAGAATGAACCGTTGAATTACAAAAGTATAAAGCATATTCTCATTCAAATGCATCAAGGATAAAACTGCTTGTTTATGTACTGTATACCAGCAAATAAGTTAAAAAAAACGATATTGTAAAAAAATTCATTTGACGTCCATACCAACTGATTTAAGAAAGTTATTTTTGATGTCGATTTTAGGTTTGAAATTGGTAAATAATGCACAAAAAATTATTATATCAAACAGTATTAATAGGCTAGCATCTGCGTGGTTGAATTTCAGAACCCAGCCACGAATGCATGTCGGACGCCACGCTTAACGGCCGCGCCTCAAATAACATCTGTGTACGTGGAATTTCACACAAAGCTACTGGTCAACTGTAGGGGCATCAACTTTCGACTTCAGATACTAATATCTACAGCCTGTATGTCGGACGAATATCTACAGCTCATATGTTGAACTAATATCTACGAACTTCAGAGTGTTGACTAATATCTACAGAGCTAAGGTCGGACGAATATCTATGACGGTCCCAGTGTTGACTAATATCTACAGAGTGTAGGTTGAACTAATATCTACAGAGCGTAGGTTGGACTAATCAGCTAAATGTGTCCAATAGTCCGATATTAGGAATTTTTATAATTAAGTTTTTTAAACTGCATACGCAATATTACGTTATTCCAATATGCTATACATAATTGCAAATCCAACCTCTGCCAGTGCTGTAGATATTCGTCAACACTTTGGTTCTCATAGATATTCGTCAACAGTTTGAGCTGTAGATATTCGTCAACACTTTGGTTCTCATAGATATTAGTTCGATTTTTTCAGTTTTTGGAATTCCTGTAGATATTAGTAGACGCCTCCCAACTTTCGGGTCACAGGTTTTATGATACCTACTAAGTCAAAAGTACTGACAATTTAATCATTTTATCAATGGTTTTGTCCAATTTGTGTTGTTTTTAACGCCAAGAAACTTAAGTAATTTGATTGTCAGAAATAATTAGAGGTTTTTACGGCCAAACGAATTATCATGATTTATTTTTGGGATGTTATGCCGTGTTGCGCTACCTCCTTATATAGCCAACATTTTGGATAGCATTACAGTGTCCATCATCAGGGCAGGTGTGTAATCGCAAGTGTAACACGAGCGTGTGCCTAGCATGGTAATCGAAAAATTACCAACTAATGTCGTAAACAATGAACTTAATAAAAAAATTATAAAAAATTTAAATAAAGACGTAAATTGTTGTTCATGTTAAAGATCTTTTTTCTTTACGATGCCAAAGAAAAGGGGCAAGAGAGTAACTATCTCAAAAAGATGTGTCATTTTATAGTGATTTAGAATTTAATTTAAAAAAAAACGAGTGTGCTTTAGACCACACGACTGAAGTATAACTGCAAGACAAACCTCGCCCCATGAACCCAAGTATCCCTGCTAAGTTCCCAAACATAGCGAACGGGGTACACCTATGACCTAGGGGTGACATATGACATTGGGGTGAAACATGATCTTGGGATGACCTACGACCTTGGGGTGACCTACGACCTTGGGGTGACCTTGAACCTTAGGGTGACCATCCTTATCCTTATCCTTATCACTCCCCAAGTCAAGCGTGCGTAAAGGCCCGACCGTTCGCCTCGCCATCGATCACCATTCGCATCACACTTTTCGTAACACATCACACTTTCGTAACACATCACCACTTTTCGAAACGCATTCACCAGCTTACCCCCCAAGTCGAGCGTGCGTAAAGAAGTTTTACTTCAAAAAGATTTTGTTATTTAAAAAAATTAAATTTAAAAACTCATTCTATATTTTACAAAATGCAAAATAAAAATAATTTGAACTAGGACTTGAGAAAATATTCATCAAAAAGTCGTATGGTTAGTTCTGGCTTTGCGCGGTTGCATAAGTGTTTGCTTTTGGCAAGTGAAATTAAAAAACGAAGGGTGTTTATCGTTTTGTGTGTGCTAATGGAACAAAGATATTTGACAGGTGATGGAACTACATTTTGAACTGATAAAAAAATTGTATTTACATAAAACTCATGTTAAATGTGTAAATCACGCCAAAGCTCAAAAATCTAGAGGGATTTTGCTTTTTCAGCAAACCTATATTATTTGCCACTTTACTGTTCAAATATACTTATATATACAGTTTAAAAATCAAATCAACAAGAACTTAAAAAAACTTACTCAATAATTTTTCATTTTTATTTTCAATCTATTATCACCATTCCACGATTTATGTAGAATATTTATTATTATTTTAACAAATTAATTAAAGTTTCGAAAAAAACACCTTGAGCGATAAATTCCTAAAATCTCTCATTCCGAATTAAATCTCGAATCCGAGAATAATAAGGAAATATACTAACTTTTAACAGTTGTTTAAAGAAAATGAAGCCACGTGCATTTCATCACTTATAACATATTTTAGGTGCAAAAAATAATGCATTCATTTAGCGGTGCCGCCCAAATTTGCTCGATTGGTCATGACATATTTGAATTGATCCACTGAATCCAATTCCTGGAGAATGTGTTGTAAATATTTGGCGGGTCACACCCTGTAGAGAAGGGTCTCGAACTAGCCTCTAGACTCTCGAGCCTTCAGTTCCTAGGAAGGCTTCTCTTAGAGTATCTCAATCAAATTGATTACCAATACCCCGTGGATGTGCGAGAACGAATTCGGTTTGATGGATTTATTGGGTATTATCAAAGGACTTTTCACGGAGAAGGGGTGAAGACAGTAGTGAGGAATGTTTTTTCGATACGAAAACGGGAAGAAATAAAGTATTGATTGATCGAATGAAAATTTGCGTATTCAAAATGAAATGCTTCGGAAATCACGAATAGTCCTCTCTTTAATAATATATTATATAACTATTCATCTTATATAATATAAAAATGAATCGCAGAATGTGTTGCAAAGCACATAACTTTCGAACGACTGCACCAAATTGGATAATTCTTTTTTTGTGTGTTCGTTATTTTTTTATTGTCAGGAAAAGGTTTTTATAAAACTTCCGGTGAGCACTGGCATTATGAAATTTGTGTACAAAAATTGGTATTGGTGGCACGCGAGGAAGCGGCTATTGCTATGGAATGCGGGAGGGAGGAAGAGATCGGGAAGGGGAACCAGGGAGGGGTGGGGAACCTGGGAGGGTGGAGGGGGACCTGGGAGGGGGAAGGGGGACCTGGGAGGGGGAAAGGGTACTCGGGAGGGGGGTTCGCGGGACGGGGGAAGGGGGGGAGTAGAGTGGGGAGAGGGAAGGTGGAGGTGACGGAGTGGGAACGGGAGAAAAAAAGGGGAGGCGGAAGGGGAACGGGAGAAACAATTTCTTTACTAAATGGCAAAGCAACGCATGCCGGGACCAGCTACTTTCAAATAAATCTCTCAGCTATTTTGATGATTGAATCAAAGTCCACCTAATTTTTCAGAATATCTTGTTTTTAGTGATTAATTTGGGAGGTGGATATGGGTACCGCCGTCCCGGGAGCTATTTATTGGATAACCAACACCTCTACCACAGATACGTTTTATAGATTTTCACCGTCAAAAGTATTCGTTATTTTTTTTGGGTGTTCTGCCGTGTTCTGCTACCTCCTTCTTTAGACAACGTTTCGGACAGCGTTGCATTGTCTATCATTAGGGCAGATCCGGCAGATCTACCGGATCTGCAACGCTGTCCAAAACGTTGGCTAAAAAAGGAGGTAGCGCAACACGGCATAACACCCCAAAAACAATATCGAAAACCTCTACCACAGGTCACCTCAAGTGGTTCTCTAATTTTGCTGACTTAGCGAGATTGCCCTGGTTCATGGGGTGAAGTTTTTCCGGGTCTTGGCTGCGGATGCATCTGCCCACCAACTGCGTGGCAGGCTGGATCGGGAGAAACTGGTTGAGGGAGATAAAATACAAGATACACACAAATTCAAATCGTCACTAAACACTTTCCTTGTTAATAAATGTCACTACACGTTGAGTGAATACCTCACGTAAATGAAACGCCTATTTTTATTGGTATATATAATTGTATTTTTTTTATTTTTTCATTGGTAAGTATATTGTTATTTTATCTGTATAAACATTGTAATTATAATAAAACAAATAATATTATATAAACATTGTAATTATAATAAAACAAATAATATTATATAAACATTGTAATTATAATAAAACAAATAATATTATATAAACATTGTAATTATAATAAAACAAATAATATTATACAAACATTGTAATTATAATAAAACAAATAATATTATATAAACATTGTAATTAAACAAATGTGGTTAGCTGGAAGAAATGGGGTCTACCCATAAGCTACACCTTTTGTAATTTTTATTTTACAATAAATATTTTTTGATTTGATTTGATTTGATTTGATCATTTTATCTCTCCAGTCGAACTATCTTGACCCATCGCCTTGCACCTTGCACCGCAGTGGGAGGGTTTGATTCATACGTTCTCCTGGATTTTTTTTATACGAATACCGCACAAGAGTCCCAACTGCTCCCGTCTGAAGCCAGTTAGACTATGGCATCCCCAATTGGGGTATGTTGTGAGGCTGAAGGTAGTGGAGGGGAAGGAGATAGGGAAGAGGAAGGTGGGGAAGTACCTGGCTATTCAGATCTGGTCACCAAACACGGCTAATGCCATTTCAAGAAACGTTTCAATTCTGAATGGTGGTCTTACACCAGGGCGATACTGAGAGTATCTTCAACTCTGGATACTGTATGTATATTATTTTTAAATGATTAAATTGTGAAATAACACAAATTAATCAAATAAAATTTATTTGCCACGCCGGGATTCGATCCCGCGACCTTCGGTGTGCGAGTCAAGAGCCTTACCGCTGAAATACGTCGGCCGTCTGATACACTGATCTCCAGATTCCTACCCACCCGTCATACGCTTTCCTTCCCCAAACTTTGTCTCTTTCACCTAGCACCACACTAATGAACATAATGGAAATTATTTTCAGTAATGTGGTGCTAAAGCAAAAAACAAGTTATAATTTTGGCAAGGGAATAAAAAAATTTGCACACCTATAACAACATGCATATATATTTCGCGTAAAATTCAATTTTAGGAAATACTTTAATACATTAGAATTTTTGTAAAAGCTTTTACAATTTGTCCAAATAATTAAATAAAGTTACTTGTTATCCGATGATAAAATGTTTTAAAAAATGGATAAACCTGCTAATGCTTTTCATTTTGTGATCATGTTTTCTGTAAAACATGAAAATGATTTTTAGATATGAAAATAATTTCATATTCTGAAAAATCGAAAATTAGATTTAAGGAGAAATTTTTGTACCACGCAAAAAATGATGTGCTCGTCAAAACATGGCATCCCCCTGGATCACATAACTGTAAGAATGCAGCAAAAACAAATCTTATATGTGATTTTTTACTATTTTTTTACTGAGTATTGCGAGTACTAGGGGGTTGAAAAGTAATTGCAGTAGATGGCACCACCAGTATAAAATCTATAATGTTTTTCGTGAAAACTAACCTTCAAATGACTACCGTAAAATCTCACCCAGCAACGTCATTTAGTTTGTCATTGAAAGCGAACAACTTTTACATTTTTACAAAAAAATAATAAAATCGAATATCGTGCAGCGATTAGATACTTACTTTTGAAAGAGAAAACGTAAGATCAATGGTGGATTATGTTAATGAGAACTCTACAATTTTGATGTAGATAATAAAATATTGGACAACTGAATTTAAACGCGGCCGTAAGAGCATTTTTGATGATGAGCGTCCAGGCCATCCAAAAGTGGCCGCCACCTTTTCCAGAAAGGGTCCATAAAATCCATGGAATGATAATAATCGACGATTGACGAGTGACCAAGCATGAGATAGCTGAGATTTTGGGCATCTCAACTTATGGGTGCTTAACATTTTACACGAGTATTTGGGAATGAGGAAGTTCGCTGTCAGATGGGTGGCGCATTTGCTCTCAGTTGACAACAGACGCGCTTGTCTGACATTTCAAAGGAGTGCTTGGCAATGTTCAATCGCGATGAGAAGGACTTTTTGCGCCATTTCATAATGGTGAACGAAACACGGGCCCATCACAACCAGAGACCAAGGAACAATCGAAGCAGTGAAAGAATGTAATAACAGTGAATGAAATAACAGAACCGATACGTACGGTATCATTCACATCGACGACCTTGTAAAGTGAAAAATGATCACGGCGTATATTATGCACAACTGTTGGACTGATTTGAAGCCGAACGCGGCCACATTTGGCGAAGAAAAAAGTGCTCTTCCACCAGGACAACGCGCCGGCGCACAAGTACACAGTCGCAATGGCAAAACTCCATGAATGGCACTACCAATTTGTTCCTCATCCTCCGTATTCTCCCGATTTGGCCCCCAGCGACTATTATTTATTTCAAAACTTGAAGAAATGTCTCAGTGGCAAGAGATTTGGGTCGAATAGGGAGGTCGTCGGTGAAATAGAGGCCTATTTTGACGACTTCGAGAAATCAATTTTTTTTAATGGGATCGAAAAATTGGAGATTCATTGAACGAAGTGTGTAGGGCTAAAAGGAGATTTGTTGAGAAATAAATTAAGTATTGCCTGAAAAAGTTGCTTTTTCTTGCCCAGACCGATTACTTTTTAACCACCCCTCGTATTCTATGGTTTATTAAAATAATTTTGAAAACTTGTACCTATTTGAAAAAATAAACAGAGAAGGAAACGGATAACGCTTATATAAAAAATATAAAAATATGTTTCTTACATCCTTCGATAATATATACTTTTTACATAACGAATACGGTTTTACTTTCCGACATACACGTGGTCAATTTTTTTGATAAATGAGAAAAATTATAAGTTATGAATTGTAACACTCTCGGATTTCCACGCAAACCAGTTTTAATACCATAAAATCAAAACCTAAAACACTATTGACGTAATTTTGCAAGGCGCAATACAAATAATCAAAAATTTATTATTATTATGAAAGTATCTACAGGTGTGGCTATTTGAAAGTTTTTCCGTGTTTTTAACAATTTAACAAATCAGTCCTCCATCACTCTTTCACCACAACTGTCACAATGTTGATTTTTGTTTTAAAAGATAAATTAATATTGTTTTCATTTTCAACGCGAGGCTCCCAGAATTCCATCAAAATTGTATCACATTTTTCAAGCGCTGTACGGAAAATATCGCTATCAAATTAAAATTCTTTGAAGAATTCACAGTTCAAACAAAATTTTACGTTGTCAAAGGCCGGAAGTCGACCCACCGTGAATATGAATGACAGCAGAAGCTCTCTTTGTAAAATTCAATTAGATGACAAACATGTGTACTGTTGAGCGATGTCTCACAATTGTAAATAGTCCGAAGGACTTTACAAATCAATTTGTTTTGTCCACAGAAAATGATAAACTAAACAGTTCCCTTATTTCAAAAATTACGTGTGACAATAATTATTAAAAAAAATTTTTTTGCTAATTTATATACTTATTAATTTACTTACGCCCGAGGCTTTTACATAGTTTAGACTATATACTCATAAACAGTGCAGTAGATTAGTTAGTATGAACGGTATAAACATATTTAAAATATTATATAAGGAAAGAAAAGAAATTTTTTACAGATTCTTAGTTAGAAGAGGACATAGAACTAACGCTCTTTTGCACATCCAGAGTTAAACAGTTTTTTCTAATAAATCAGCTCTACTAGATGAAAAAAACAGTAATAACTAAACTATTAACTTATAACTAAACTAATAACTAACTAATATTAACTAAATATTTGGGAGGCGGGAATGGGTTTGGGAATGGGAACCTTTATTGGATAACTAACACCTCTGCCATAGGTCACCCCAAGTGGTTCACTACGTTTGGTGATTTAGCAGGGGTTCCAAAATTAAAAGTATGAAAGGGAATGAGGTTTATAAATATTTAGGATACCCGCAATCGAATAGATTAGATCATACTAGTATTAAAATTATATTAGGATTAAATTTCAAACTAGGATCCGAATTTTTTTTAAATGCAATCTATCTGCTAAAAATTTAGTAAAAGCAATAAATACTTGGGCAATACCTCTATTAACGTACTCATTTGGGTTAATTACATGGTTCAATACAGATTTAGATAGCTTAGAACGATTAATTAGAACTACGTTAACAAAGTTTAATTGCCATCATCCAAATTCAGCTATAGAACGAATTAATTTATCTAGAAATGTAGGAGGTAGAGGTGTAGTCAAAATAACATGTTTGAAACAAGAAATGCTAAGAGTTTTTTTCCATAGGATAGCTAACAGCTCAGAAATTCACAAAATAATTTGCAAGGCAGATAGAAACATTACACCTTTAAATTTATATGACGAGAATGTCAACATACTTATAAATACTAACCAGGAATTATTAGATTCCTGGTCAAATAAAATTATTCAGCAAAACACTTCAATTTTCAATTATCTCAACCAAACGTATCGTATAATTTCTTTTCCGGAAACTGTAGTTATCGGGATGTTCATCTATTAGCGCCGTCCGAGTATACATTTAGGCACAATCAGGTTTTAAAAATAATTCACCAAAGTTTGGTAACTAAACATAACCTGATTGACTGCCGTAATACAGTACCATATTATGAATATGAACCAATTCATTTTTAGAAAATAAATTTCATAAACTATATATCATGATAAAACTATACTAACATACTATAAAACTATATAGACAGAATAATTAGTCATAATAGACCTGATATAGTTTTACATGACAAAATTTAAAAAATAACTTATATCATTGATGTCGCTATTCCAAATTCCTGTAATATTAAAAAATCTGTTTCTGAAAAAATAAGAAAATATTCAGATTTAGGCAGTGAGATTAAAAGAATTTAGCATTCAAAAATATTACCATTTGTTATTTCGGCTATTGGCATTATACCTAGCTCTCTCATTCAAAATTTAGGCATAAAAATGTAAAAATCAGTAATTTAAATACATTGAAATAGATTACAAAAGTTTTTTTAAATATTAATATTGAGGGATCAGTAGGATTTATAGGTCCAATTAAGAGTTCCACCGAGCCGAACCCACAGATATGAAAATATCTGGAGTCGGTGAATTATTTTCCCATTTGTTCTCTAGTAGGTTGACATGTTGTTCTTGTAGTATTTTGTATTTATTTTACTTATATAGTGCAATTATTGCATAGCGTGAATTGACTAGATGATCATTTGTGGAAAAGTGTGTGAAAGGGTTTAGTTTTTCCTGCGGGAAGATTTAATCCGGACATAAAGTCTGAAGCATATATAAAAGAAATAAAAAATTAAAATGAAGTTCTACAAAATAAACCAAAACCAAAAATCAAAAAAAATTTATAATTGTTTAAAACTATTTGTTTTAAAGACAAATTAAACATAAAAACCTTAAATAAAAATGTATATCCACAAATTAACAAAAAAAGTAATAAAGATTCTTGGTATGAGCTTAAAAAACTTGTGTGTAACAAATTTATAATATAAATGACGAAGACTCGAAGTAAATGTGATCACGCTCCAAAAACACGGCTATGGTTGAGGTTTCTTTCAAGAACTCGGCCTGTTTTCAGTTGGTTAAGTTGCGGCTACAACCAAATAATTGGGAGTACGGCCAAAGCCCGCCCCGGGGACGCGTTAGACCGCTTTCAGCGCCGATGTAGGCTTTCGCGCTTCTCTACGGGGTGTTTACTGCGCCCCACATCCCTTCTACCACACCCCCTGCCTTGCCTCAACTACTCGAGAATTTTATGTGTAAACCTGCGAGGATTACTTGCAAGTTATGCAGATTTAAAGCTAACTTTTTTACGTAAATAAAGCGCCGCGACGGAGTGTTTATCTTTATTAGAGCCCGAATGAGCTTTACACTAAAAATATTGTTGATGTTAATTATTCTACCTTTTATTTTCACCGTGTAATTAACAAAACGCATCTTTTATTTAAAACCATCATCATAAATACGACCGCAAACGCAACGATAAATTTAATTTCTGAAAATACATCACGGGAAACCTGTGTGAGTAAACAGCTGATATAACTATGTATATTATTCTTCTTCTTTGTGTACCCTATCAGGTCCCCCCGACGTTGGCGATCACTCTTGAAAATGTCTCTCTGTCTTGCGCTGCCCGGAATAGCTCCTCCACACTTCTAATGCCGGTCCACTCTCGTGTATTTCGCAGCCAAGACATTTGTCTCCTACCAGGCTCTCGGCGACCCTCTATCTTGCCTTTCAATATTAAATGGAGCAAGTGATACTTCTTCCCTCGAAGTATATGGGATATGAAATTTTCCTAATTTTTATTAATGTAAGCAGTTCTCTATCTACTCTAGCCCGCCTGAGAATTTCTGTGTTGGTGATCATGTCGGTCCATTGGACCTTGAGCATTCTCCGGTGAAGCAGGAGGTTCTGGGAAAGAAAAAAGGTAGGTAGGTAGGAATCTGGGGGTTGGTAGGAAAAATGAGAGGTGGGTAGTAATCTGTGAGTCAGTGTGTCCAGGGGCGACAGAGTATAATTACATCATCCCATTGCGGTGCAAAGCGTTATTCCGAGAGAATACATCTGGAGAAGTCAAAGCGACATCCCCAACCATTTTCTCTCGATCTGGCCTGCCACGCAGCTGGTGGGCAGACGCATCCGTCGCAAAGACCCGGATAAACTTCACCCCCATGAACCCGGGCACCCCTGCTAAATCACCAAACATAGCGAACCACTTGGGGTGACCTATGGCAGAGGTGTTGGTTATCAAATAAATGGTTCCCGGGGCGGCGGTACACATGCCCGCCTCCCAAAATATAATTTTATTTTAAAGTAGTTTGGTAGAAGGTTGTCGTATGTCGTGTACGATATTGTATCGAGAGTGCTATCAAAAATCTAGTGCTAAATTCGTGCAAAACTGAATTAGAATATTTACCTCCTTAAATTAAAGTGTCAAATGAATAAAGAGCTTTATTTACGTCATTACGTCATTTATACAAACACAATAAACTTAATCATTTAGCCATTTGTAACTAAAATCTTCACTCATGAAGCTTTAATTAAAACGATGAATTTTCCGTTTTAAAAAGCACCAAAGTGCTTTCAACTAATCACATAAAGCCAGAACTAAGCGAGATGGAGGATTAAAACAAAATAGGGACCATTAGAATTGAAATATATCAGCGTCTAGAGTGCTACACTTATAAGTTGGCGAAAAAGGAGGGGAGAAGAGCTGTCGTCTGTTAGGTTTGGTTACCAGATAATTATAAAGATATAGCATTCATTCGTGTTTAAGCCACCGCCAAAATTTAATACAATTTTTTTAAAACTGCAGTTCTATTGCAGTTCTGTTCTTTTGTGCACAAAAGAATACATTTTTGGACTTGAAGATCCCCATAATGAAGAAACTTTCCATCCGAATTCGTTATTATAGGAAACGTTAATAATCAGTGAGTGTCTGCATGTATGTAAATATGTTAGCAGTGTTTTGTGAACACCTCACTAGGGGAACCTGTGCTGAGAGGTTCGCATATTTTGTTCAAAGTGGTATTCTGCCGTCATTAGTAATAATAATTATAATAATTTATTGAAGAAAAAATTTAAAGATTTATAACTACAAAAATTAGTATATCATAAGTACAGTAAAAGTACAGTTTAAAAGTTGCACAGGTACAAAAGTTAATAACAGAAAACAATATACATATAAACAGTAGGTACTTAAAGAATAGAAATTTATAATTATAAATTTAGGTTTCTCATAACCTGCCTCACAATGCTAGCCTGTGTTGAGGCAGTAATTTTACGTCAATTTATAATACTATGAATATACCTACACTTATATTAGAATAAAATCACACAATAGATTAATAACAATATCATTGGTACAATAATAACAGCATTGGTTTAATACTAATTTCGAATTGGGGTGCGTGCACCGGTAAATGCTCCATCATTATTTTTTATCCAAATTTTTATGTTTTTAAAAAAAAAAAATTGTGAATCACATTTTTTATACTAATTAGAAGAATGTCGTAAAGTCTTGTTGCAAAGGTATCTGAAGTTTCGTTGACCAAAAGTAGTATGAGTTATGTGAATTTGTAGTAAATCTTAGTTATTGTTTCGAGTGCAGCGAGTATTTAATCTTTTTTTTATTTGTGTACAGATGAGTGAGGATTGGTTTTGCATATATCTGCCAAACGTCAAATACATTCATAATATTGAAGATTAAGTCCGAGTCTGTAATTAGAGGTAGTCTAAGAATTAATTTTATAATAGTTTTCTGTGCCTTTATGATTGGATCTAGTGCTGATGCAGCACCGCCTCCCCATGCTATGATACCATACTCAATAATAGATTGACAGACTGTAAAATAAATCATTTTCAAGTAAAGCCATAACACTGACACCCTCCAGCACGACACTGTGATTCCACCCATATACGTATATAAGTACCCACCCGTATAAAAGTAACCCATATTAAATAAAAATCATTTGAAAGAAATGAGAAAAAAAAACACCACGTTTTTTCCCCTTGGTTCTTGTGGCAAGTTTTTCTTTGACGCGTTACCGCTTGGCATTTGGCAGTTGGCGGTGAATGCAATTTTAATATTCTATTGAGCTGTCGTTGTGAAAGGAGTCCAGCTTTTGATCTTGGGAATTCTTTAGAAGGAGAACCGCGTGTCCTCCACCTGTCTCAGCTGAAAAAGCAATTATTTGTTCTTTGTTTTAATGAAATCTCGCCTTTTGACACGGCCGTCGGCCATTACTCCCTCCCCGCCATCTCGGATTATTGAAGGATTATATAAAATGTCTTCATCGCGAGACGGATCGACGGGAATAAATTACGAAGGGAATTTTAGGAGGCATTAAACGCCTCGTAACAACCGGCAACGGCAAATCACCAGACGTATTTCATTTCGCAGAATTTTAGGGTGAAGTTATTAAGAAAAGGTTTTTATTTTATTTGTATTTACTTTTTTAAACATAATTATCACGGAATAATTAAGATATCTATGTATTGTATGATGTGGAAAGATATGAGGGTCAGTTTTTGTTGGGGAAATTTTAATATTCAATAACTCGACGAGAAGTAAACTTAGCGCCGCCATGATCGTCTCGTTTTAAAAATAAATAAATAAAATGTTTACGCTGCTACTACTCTGTCTGTGGAAGCGAACACACGATTTTTGACTTTTCGGATTCGACAAACGTTAAGGGATTATACATTTTTTTTAATTTAATAAAATAGTATCAATTACATGTTTACATACATTAAATAAAGTTTTCTATTAAAATACATTTAATAATATGCTTTACACCCTTTTTAAGAGCAAAGCTCGAGTTAAAAGGGCGGATAAACGCATGTTAAACACAATTTAGAAAAACGAAAAATAATATTTTTTTAAATATATAAAACAAAAAATAGATAATTAACAGAAAATAAGAAAAAATCATATTTTTTCATATATAATTTTTTTTTTATATATATATATATATGTACAAAACAAATAATAGATAAGAAAAACAACAGATTGAAGCGGAGGAGATAAAAAATAGTGAGAGAAAAAGGATAACTAATGTTAATAAAAAAATGTTAAATTAAGTGCATTATACTTTTATCATGCAACATTACAAATTTATAAAGATAATATTAAAAATCAAGTTGCACCCTTTAAAAATAACAGAAGTCTTAGACAAACATCAATACTTCCCACTCCAAAATGTAAAAAAAAATTGGACAATTGAGTCATAAATATCTCGGATCAAAATTTTTTAATTCATTACCAGAAAAAATTAGAAACATGAATACCAATATAAAAAGTTTTAAAACTCACCTAAAAAATTATACTGAAAACTTAAACTGAATGATATTAAAAAAGCAATACAATAACACCCCCCCATACACACAAGCCTTGCTTAATTATGGGGATACATCAAATATTCTACTATGTAATTAATTACTGTATAAAATTTATTTGTAATTTATGTACCTTCTATTACTAATAAAAAAAAAATAAAAATAAATATTTGAGTTGTTATGTTGATAAGTTATATATAAAGAGTTTTTATTGATTTTTTGAATTGTTTGTAATTTAATTAATGTTCTTAATTTCAAGGGTAATTCGTTAAACCATTTAACTCCAATATATTTGTAGAATTGTTGGGCTGTGGTGGTGTAACAGCGAGGTATAGTCAGAGAACCAAGGATATTTGTTCTATTGCTGTTCGAAAAAAGAGTGTTAACATTATTGAGACAATCTTTGTGTATTTGTAAAAGCGTAATTTTTTTATAAATAATATGAAGTGAAAGGAATTTGAATTCCTGAAATAATTTGATGGTAGGGTAATCGTATGGCTTTTTTAGAATTATTTTTATTAATATTCTTTGGATAATTTCTAATAATACATATATTAGAATTCATTATTAAAGTGTTGTTTTGAAGAGGTGTTGTATATGTAACTTGTTTTGAGCTCTAAGTACGTATCTCAAAAACTCGAAAAGATACGAGGATGGTTATGATTAGAGATTTTCTTGGTATCATTTATTTCGGGTTTGAGTCTTGCAATCTTACATAAAGATCAGACAATAAAATATGCGTTGATAAAATGAACATAATGTTATCTTCTTAGTCGAAAATGACCAAATCGGATAGGGATTAGCTCAGTTGGTAGAGTCGCGAAAAGCTGAAGGTCCTGGGTTCGAGTCTCAGTCTCGAGTCTCCAATATCTTTTTTCTGATTTTTCTGTTTCCAGATTGACGATTGAGTTTCGTTAATATTGTTTTCATTTAATTAAGTCTTATCGTAATTTATTTTAATACTGTTCCAATCGTCAATTAATACCCCAAAAACAAATCACAATTATTAAGATTCGAGAATGTTTATTTGAAAAAGTTTTTTAAATTATCTCCATACATGAGATCAAAGTAAAACCACAATTATAAAAATTGTTCACGATATCATAAAATACAAATTTTCAACGAGAATAACGCCAAGAACGCCGTGCTCCAACACAAAATCAACTCTTAGGTGCAAAAATTCTTTAAACTTGAACTTATAAACGATTTGGACAAACCAACAACCCAAGGGAAAACTTGACGTTTGCAAAGATATTCAATTAACTTCAAAGCTATTTATGAAACCTACATCTCATACCACTACCCTGTTTGAAATAAATGTAAATTGCAAATTAATCAACAAAATTCAATATTGTAAAACTTTATAATTTTAAAATACTATGCACATCGATCTAGACTATACACGGCTCACTTGTTCACAAAAATAACTGCGACAGAGTCCGACGCTGCGTATCCACATTTTTTCATATTGTCTTTTATTGAAAAAATAACGTGCCACAGCGCCGATTCACCGAAAAATGCCAAAAAACAGCGTTTTGCAAATAATTTATTTCATGATGGTCTTAATTCGGCTAAAAATCGCTGTATTTCACTGTCAAAAAGTGTTTAAAGTACCTACCTAAAGAAAACTAAATTAATGGTACGGATGTAACGATGGGAGTTTAACAAAACATGGCCATTAGGCTGGGAGCTCGCGAACTCGCAAAATTTTTGAACCCGCTTTTTAAATGTTATTGTTCATTTTTACGATTAAAGTTTACAATAATAAAATAAACTTCACAATTAATTTATTTGTTCTTTTTTATTCTTCAGTTTGGTTAATTTTCCGCAAAAATCTATGTATTTTTTTAATATTATATTTAACTAATATTTTGAAAATCTTAAGTCTTGACTTTGCAGCGCATTGCCGAAAAGCGGTTAATGTTAAAAAATGAGTGTTCTACGGTAAAAAAAAACTATTGTCAGAGGTTTTGCAGCCCCGCTAAAAGCTAGCCAGACAGCGTAGGTATCTTCTTCGGCATTTTAAGCTTAAGTTTTACACTAATGCCAAAAGTACGGTGCAATTTTTGAAAGTGCTGACGATTTTCTTTCGTGTAACCTTGGTGTGAACTCTATATTTGTTATTCGTTCTCTCCGAGGAATTCTCAATTCTGGACGATATTCACAGAGTTCAAAGACTTCTCCCTTTATTGCTTTGTCGGGTAAATGCTTCTCCCTGTAAGTGAATATATTGAGAAAAATAGTATATTAAGGCTTGGAGATATTAATAGCACCATTTAAATATATATGTGAGTACCTACTTGTAGCCATTTTCCCTCGGATATTGATTAATGGGCAGTGATAAACTCATCGATCAAAACGACTAGTTAATTGTATGAGAATCAAAGTGTTGACGAATATCTACAGCTCAAACTGTTGATTAATATCTATGAGAACCAAAATGTTGACGAATATATACAGCACTGGCAGAGGTTGGATTTGCAATTATGTATAGCATATTGGAATAACGTAATAATGCGTATGCAGTTTAAAAAACTTAATTTATGTAAGTATGTATGTAAAAATCCCTAATATCGGACTATTGGACACATTTAGCTGATTAGTCCAACCTACGCTCTGTAGATATTAATCAACACTCTGAAGTTCGTAGATATTAGTTCGACATATGAGCTGTAGATATTCGTCCGACATACAGACTGTAGATATTAGTATCTGGAGTCATTTTAACTCATTGCAGCCAATGATAATTATTGCTTGGGCTGTTGGTTTCTCTAAAAAGATATGGTATATATAATATTCCGTTAAAAAATAATTATTTTCATAAACCGATATGCAGACCCAGAGCATTCCCACAGAATGACATTTCAAGCAAATTACTGTTTATTGCATTTTATGAGCCTTCCAAGAAACTGAGTGAGGTATTAGTATTTAAAAACTGCTCTCGTCTACAGCCAGTAAGACTATCGCATCCCCAATAGGGGTATGTTGTGAAGCTGAAGATAGCGGGGTAAGAAAGGTAATGGGCAATAATAAGGTGGGGAATTACCCGGCTATTCAGATATGGTCACCAAACACGGCTAAAGCCTTTTCAAACAACGTCTTAGTTCTGAATTGTGATATTACACCAGGACGATACTGAGAGTATATTCCACTCTAGAACACGTCGCAAATTTACAATATATTTTTTAAACGACTTCAAAAAGGAGGAGGTTCTCAATTCGACTGTATTTTTTTTTTTTTTTTTTTTTTTTTTTATGTTTGTTACGCCAGAACTTTTGACTGGGTGAACCGATATTGATGATTCTTTTTTTATTTAAAAGCTGATGCTTTCCGTGTGGTCCCATTTTAATTTGGTCCAGTTCCGACAATAGCATATATGAGAAAACCATATAAGTCTTAAATTTGCATAAGTATGTGCGCGACAAATGGACGAATAACTCAATATCACGCCAACCGATTTCGATGATTCTTTTTTTATTAGTAAGGATGTACTTCAAGAGTAATTTAATGAGAGTTTGGTTAGGTTCTGATTATCAGATCCATGACAAATTAATGAAACTCGGCCGAATCTCTTAATTTGACCCTAACGTCGCTATGGTCAAATTATGTCTGTCTCATATGAGCAGTACGTTTAGTAGGTTTACCCATATTCAGACAAATTAGTTAGTGTACTTCAGATTCACTAAAAATCAAAAAATAAACAAAAATTTTAACAAAACAAAAAACGACTTCAAAAAATGCACTAAAAAGTAAAAAAATAATTTCGTATTCTTCTACAACTTATAATCAACTTACTTTTTTTAATCATCAATATGTAGGTACGATTGTTATTTTTGGAGTCAGTGTCAGCAAAGGTACCCGGCCCGGCGGGTTCACTTGACAGCTCCCCGCGCCGCCGCAGCTCCGCTATCGCCTCTCGCCTCGTCAAGTCGCTTGTGCGATACAAGCACACCTCACCTATAACTATGTATGTAGTTACAAACCTACCTTGACTGACACCGACTCCAAAAGTAACAATCGTACCTACATATTGATGATTAGAAAAAGTAAGTTGATTATAAGTTGTAGAAGAATACGAAATTATTTTTTTACTTTTTAGTGCATTTTTTGAAGTCGTTTTTTGTTTTGTTAAAATTTTTGTTTATTAAAATTAATAAATTGTGAAATATCACAAATTAATCAAATAAAATGCACACGCTGGGAATTGGACCCGCCACCTTCGGATTGCTAATCGAGAGCCTTACCCATCGACCAATCATTACATAGTATAAAATGAAGTCTCTCAAAATGTATGTGCGCATAGATCTTTTAAACTACGCAACGGATTTTCATGCGGTTTTCGCCAATAGATAGAGTGATTCAAGAGGAAGGTATATGTGTATAATACATGCTTATTATACTAAAGAAAAGCCGAGAATTTCAAATATTCAATTCAGGCAGCGGGCAGCGGGCAGCTGGCGGGTGGTGTGGATTTTATAAAGGTTTGGGTAATGGCGTTGTGTTTCGTTAGCCACAGCAACCTGTGGCCGGGTCTGCTAGTGATTAATAAAATTAAATTATTTGGGATGCTTTCTTATTTTTCCCGTGAATTTCGTTCGATTATTTCGAAAATGATATCGTGAGTCTCACTGAAATTACTGAAGAACATTTATTATGACACTTAACATCTTTTGGCTACCTACCTTTACATTATCAAGTTCTGGAAACATTTGTAAAGGAATTGCCTACGGAAGGCGGTATTTTGCAGAAAACAAAGCCTTATAACCCTCGTAAGTTACGGTATAAAATAACAACTGTTCCGTAAGAACAAGTGAAAGGTGATTATGCACTAATCTACTGCACATTAGGAGTGGTGTGCTCCACCTTACAAATTCCCACATGTCGGGAACAATGCGCGCTCATTCCTCGTTAGCCGTCAGAACTGTCTACATTGGATATAAACTGTTGGAGCCGAAACGGAAATTCAAGAACACAAAAGGAAATGGTCGCCCATTTGTGTGAAATTATAACTGAGATGTTACAAAAGTTACTTCTGGCGGCAGAACCATTGTTCGGTTAAAGCACGTCAGTGAGCGGCTGCTATTGTATAGAGGGAAGCCATTTTATTTATCAGTGAGGATTCTGATTGCTTTTTTGTTTTGATTTTATAACAATAATAACAGATAATAATAATTTTTTGTAACAATAATAACAGTCGTAAAGAATGCTAACCAGTACTACACAGGGTATTAAGGGTTGTATTTGACTTACAGGAAAGAATTTGTGCTAAGCGCAAAAATGCCTAGAAAGGTTGAAAATTAAACACACCACTAGATAAACAGTACCGTCCCAAATTTATGTTTATTGACAAAACCAAAGAGAAGAATTAATCGAGACAAGGATAACCTCACTTGCATACCTATTGATCCGTGTCATGATCTCTAATTGGGGAGGTCACGAGTTCGATTCCTGAGCGAGAAAATATTATGCTTATTTACAGAAAAAAAGGTCACAGAATTTGAAGGATTAGGAGAAATTGTGCAATCCTGTGCAAACAATACAAAAGATTTTAGCACATACATTTAAGTAGATACCTCTTATATTATAAATAATATTCATATATCTACATACAAGAAAAATCCGAAGAATTTTAATCAGCGATTCAGAGCATATTTAGAATCAACAATGTAGATGTCATTTTGCTGTCCGACGATTTTTTTTTTCAATTATTATTTATTTATTTAACGCCCGAAGGGCTTTTACTCTATTGGTAGTACAAATAATTCATAACAGATGATTTTTAAAGAGTTAAAGAAATAATAAAAATAAAATTAGAAAAAGAAGCACACAAGGCATAAAAATACATAAGGTTTACAAAAATACAGATATGTTTAGGAATAATATTGGAATAAGTTTTTTACAAGATCAACAAATTTCATCAAGTTTATGTTAAATATGTCAACATCACCTAAGTACTGATTTCCCATAGCGTGAAATCGTTGTATCGGAAAATGGACAATGTAGTTCCGCTTATGAATGTTACAGTAGAATAGTGTATTTTGTCGTGTAGTTACTGTCGGTATTCGTAAGTTTATGAGTTGCAGAAGTTCACAACAGTCAAATTAAAAACAATAAAAATATTTTTCCATCACACGTCGCAACTGAATAGTAGTGGGGTATAGGCAAGAAGGGCACGTGATAAGTCTTGTTCCAGCAGCACGGTAATACACGAAATCGCGCCCGTATCGCGTGATCGTAGGAGTGTGATCAATGGCGATATGTGTTTAAAAAATATTTTTAATTGAAAAAAATATCATCGGACAGTAAAATGACATTTACTTTTTGAACTCCAAATATGCTCAGGATTCGCTGGTTAAATTGCAATAATAATTCAAATTGAAAGCTTCCCACAGTATAAGAAGAGTGCACTTAAGACCTTCCTTGTGACGGGGTGCAGAGGGTTGATCAAGTACCGAGCACCTTGAAGTACCGAGAAGGGATGGGAGACCGTAAAATGAAATTGATCGGAGAGATTCCATCGCGGTCATTTGGGAACAGCCCATTGTCAACGTCTAGTGGGGATATCCGTGTGGAACCTTAGCAGGATACCGGACTGTTGGATCAAATCAGGTTTGTGATTTTCGGGAAATTTTGTGTATTTTCGCATTTTTCAGATTAGGTCGAGAAAAATGATCAAGAGCGATGTAACTAAGATTTTATTAATGAATGGTGGTTTTCACCAAGGTGTTATTTTCGTAGTTTCTTCTAGTTTCTTATCTTTCTTTTCTTATCTATGAAAACCAATAGTGTAAAATACTGTCAAAACTATTTTCTCAATTTTAAAACTATGTTTTTTGACCATAAGACTTATTATTATTTTCTAGTATCAAGTAATAATGTAATGAAATATTCCAGTGTCCAGCCAATACGGTTAAGGGTATCCTTAAAAGGATTAATAAAATAATCTGATCTTTCATAGAAGGCGATAATTTAGTTATTTTAGGTAAAAACACTTTTTGCAAGTTATGCTTTAAAATATTATGTTGAATTAATTGTTTGCGCCCTTACATATTCGATATGAATATGACAAAATAGTTTTGTCCATAAACAAACTCATGAAAGGCTTAAAAATCCCTTTTTTATCAGTGACTCATTCCAATATTGTAATTGTTAGCCTTTCTTAAAGGATTTGAGTTTGTTTTTGGACCAGACTATTTAATATGTACGGGCGCAATCAACTAATTCATTTGAATATTTTAAGCAAAACTTGCAGAAAGTATTTTAACCTAAAATAATTAAATTGGTATATTATAATGAAACGAATATTAAACTTTTTCCACTTAATTTTATTTGACCGTAACCGGTTTCAGCTCGTTAGAGTCTACTTCAGACTGGCACCATGAATTGTCAGTCTCAAAAATAGTAAAATTAAATTAGCGTCATCTGCGAATGCGTAGATTACAACGTAAGTCCCGTTTGACATCAACCTTAAATGTGTTTCATGTTGCTTCAAACCGTTTAAAACAGTATCTAAGTTTGGAAAAATTAATTTACGGTGAAATTCCGATTTATTGTGATTTTTTTTTTATATGAACAACATCATAAAGTTTTCCACTCCTATATTTTGAAGGAACGGTTTCACCTTACAACGGGTATCTTCAGAATGGTACGATTTAAAAAGTAAAATTTCGGTGTCTATATATAGCATCAGGCGTGATCGCTATTGCCTTTATACAGTACAGCATATTTATAAATTATTTAGTTAATAATCTTAATTTGGGAACTCGTATGTGTACAGCCGGAAAAAAATTATTGGATTACTAACACTTCCGCTATAGGTCTCCCCGAGCGGTGACTTAGAAGACATGCCCGGGTTGTCGGGTTCTAGAGGCAGATGCGTCAATCCACCAACTGCGTGGCAGGTTCGGATCGCGAGACTTGTTGAGGGAAACTTTTGGACCTCTCTCGTAACATTGTCTTCTACCGCAGTGGGAGGGATAGATTCATACGTCCGTCACTCCTGGACATACTGACTTCCAGATTCTTACCCGCCCCTGATGCCTTTTTTCTTTCCAAAACTTACTCCTGCTTCCTAAAAAGATACTCCACACAGCATCCCCAAACAAACATAAAAAGGCCCTAGGGGAAATATTTTCCTCAGAGCCTATATATGGCACTTACCTACGTTACAAAAATAATAATAAATATAAACAAATGAAAAAAATAAATAATTGGATTCAATTTTTTTAAACATAAAAGTCTCATAAAGTTAGTGTCGTGAATGATTCAGCCAATTTGGGAATTCGATCTTCCGAATTGTGATATTTTTTACCGAGTAATTAAATTATTACTAAAAAATGCCGGCGAATTTTCGAAGTTTCTAAAAAGCACAACTATTAATAATGTTCAACTTTAATTGAAAAACATGCCAGGATTTCCGAAATGGTTCGCCAAAAGTAAGAAAAACAGTTCAGTAAAAGGAAGAATTCCGACTTTTTATGTTAAACGGAAGTCGTCGAAATGTTCCGAAAATGACAAAGTTATTTCTTTCATTCAAGTTTTATGTCCTGAAAATGGAAACATTGGCTTCGAATATAAAACACGATGCTATTTTCTGCTCTAATACATGAGAAGTTTAATGTTTCTATTTGGCATATTACAAACTACATCTATAGTACAGCGTACGGTAAATCTGGCCCATTTTTCATGTCACGTATCGAATACAAATCCAATGTTGATTTTTTTCTTCCAAACCGAGAACACACGAAGTAAAGTAACGCCAACAAAAATATGCGAACGTTTTTCTGATTTATTCTAGACTGTGCTGCTTCAGTTCCTACTCTGATTTTTTTTATTTATTACTTTGCCAATATAAGTAATCAATTATTTTCATTGATAAAGAATGCGAACTCGAGTCCAGCGGCACAGGGGTAGTGGGACAAAAGCACCAATAATTATTGTTGTAATGTTCTTCAATCCTACTGATTGTGTATACTTGATATGTGTTCCGCAATCTTCAACAAAACTCGAGGTCATCGCGTGGTTTACAACGGTTTACAATGATAATTTTGTATTAGAACCTGGATACCTAATTGCGATAAAAACATTAAACATATACCTACCTACGTCTTTTATGAAATTTTATTCTCTATAAAATTCATGTCAGTAATTTTTTCACAAAATTGTACTGGAAAAGAGATACGCACAAAAAACCAAACCAAGTCGGGCAATTTACCTGTTTTTATAAACTTTTTCACGTTTTTACGACTGCATATCTCGATATTCATTAAAGATAGAAGAAAATTCTTTTCAGATAATTGTAGGTAATTTTACGTTCTACTAAACTTATATAGCCACTTTACCTGAAATTTTTATTGGAAATGAGATATTTGAGAAAAACTAGATTTTGGCGCGATTTCGGCTGGTTTTTTCAAAATGGCGGCGAATGCTCAAGTGACCCAAGGTCGAAAACTCAGATTTTACATCAGGAGATGAGTATATAAAACATATAAAAAAATTGGGACTACCGGAATAATGCCGATCGCGGATCGCTAATTGCACTGGCCTATAACTTGAATTTATGTACATATTAATGTAATTAAAGCAAACTTTGAATCTCTTTCCAAATCTTGAAAGACAGAATAGCAAGACTTGCTTTCCGTCTAGTTTCTAGAATCAGTTTTCTCAAGTAAGTCAATATGGTGCATGAACCTTGGATAGGTTCCATGCTTCCGCATATAAACATATAATATGCGAGAATAATCAATCTTTCTCATCGGAATCATCCTGTAAAGTTGCTATGGTATGATCGCAATCTATCTATCGACTATCTTTCGACGAAATTTTTATCGTCGGCCGCTGGTTAAAGGACCTTAATGTTTTGCAATTTTTTTTTTCTCTTATAATTACAATAAGGGAAGTTTGGTGGCACGAATGGGATTCAAATGACCTGTACTCAAATCGGCAGCGTTAGATGTATTACGTATTGAATGTTTCTTGAACCCTTATTTCTGTATTAATATTAATTAACGACATCAAAGAATAAACGATCTCTTTCGGAGTCTCAATAGTTCTTATTTTTGGCACTTACCTGCCAGATTGATGCATAATAAAAAAATATTTGCAGCGGGAACTAAAAAGGAGTTAACTTTCTATGTTTATCGTGTAATGTATGCCAAAGGTCTACCGTAAATTTAGTTTATTTTTTATTCTGAAACATTATATTCTTAGTTCTTAAAGAGAAGGAGAAAAAATAAGGACCGCAGTGGAAGAAATGGGAAGGTTATGTTAGAAATGTCACAAGGTAAGAGAAAAGAATGTAGAATAAACAAGAATGAGTTGGAGGATGATACCCATACGAAAAAATCTAGGCTAAATCGTTCTACGTCGCTCCGACTGGGGGTCTTTTACAGGCAGGGTTGAATTGTAACAGGTAAATACATATTAGGAGCCATTTATTTATTACGTAAGACGATTTAGGGGGGTCGACCGTGCCTTATTTTTTCTTACAAGGGGGTGGGAGGGAGTCTCGATAGTTCTTACGTAAGATCACAAAAATGCGTAAAGTTAAAATTATACTTTGAAAAAGCGCGAGCAACCGCGTGAGTGTCGAGGTTTGCTCGGATGCATATAGGTAAACGATTTCCATTTTCATGGCGACGGACCCGCGCAAACAAACATTAAAACAAACCAAATATGTATTCAATTTTTCCTTTAGATTCTTACGTAATAAATATTAAACAGGGGGGGTCGGCCTATTCTTATTTTTTCTTATAATAGGGGGGGAGGGGGTCGAAAACTAGCAAAATTCGTCTTACGTAATAAATGAATGGCCCCTTACTAGTACATACCCGTGAAGAATTACGGATTATAACATAAAGCAATTAAAAAATGTATTCTTAAAAATAAAAGTTAAAAATGTATACACCTAGTTCTACACCTACATAAAAAAAAAAAAAATAAAAAAAAAATCGCACCCCGATTAACTGCTTGGAATGCAGTTTTGCTTAACTTTATACCGCTAACTATTCACTATCCAATTTGGGAGGCGATTATGGGTACCGCCGCCCCGGTAACCATTTATTGGATAACCAACACCTCTGCCCTTGGTCACCCCAAGTTGTCGCTATGTTTGGTAACTTAGCAGTTCACGGAGTGGGGTTTGTCCGGATCTTGGCAGCGGATGTGTCTACGAACCAACCGGATCGGGAGAGACTGGTTGAGAGAGACATTTTGACCTCTCCGGCGGGACCCTCTCGGAACATCGCCTTGCACCGCAGGGGGAGGAATGGATTCATATGTCTGTCACTCCTGGACAACCTGACCCCCAGACGTCCACCCACCCCTCATACCTTTTTCCTTCCCCGAACTTCCTATTCTTTTTTTCCTAGAAAGACCCTCCATACACCCTAAGATGGTATTGGCCCTGAAAGAAATCACTTTCCTTAGGACCTCTATGTGGAGCTATTGTAAAAAAAGAACAACATCATAAATTCATTGTAGGTTCTGAATACAAGAATTATGTTTAATACCCAAACACTTTATTCAATTCCTTTGAACAGGCAATCATTTTTGTATTGTTAGAAATAAATATCGACCAGGAGAACATAATGGCAACTTGAATAAAAAAAACCTAAATTTATAATTAATCTAGGACTTAATACTATTACTTAATACTGCTTGAATAATTTTGAGAATCACTCAGGAATGAAGATTGTTCATCGATTTCTTGGCGTAATTAAGTCTGAAACAATGTTTTGAATTTTACATTAGATATTTAGACAGACGATTTCCTAGAACACCTGAGAGATATTCATAGCATTTAACGAGGTATTTTCGCAAAACTTTGAATACGATTAAAAATGTGTGGAAGATTTATAGTTAATTTTTTTTTATTCTGATATTGGTTCTAATAATGCATTATAATCCTTCCTAACTATTGATTTTAAAAACGATCTAAAACCACACATTCCTAAACGTTTCCAACTAGCTACAACGTCATTATGACATAGAACACGCCACTGTCTGGTAAGACGACTTCTTTGGCGATTATGACGCATCTGGTGAAAAATAAGGCGTTTCAATGCCACAATTATGTGAATGTGAACAGCAGCCATTAAAAGGTGATCTAACTGACTCACCTTGACTTTCTGATCGCGTTCGTGTTGTGTTATTAATCACCAATAATCACTTGGCTGAGCACATGCATAAGTCTCCGTTTGAATCGATGTTAAGAACTGAGAGATCAACTCCGGTTTGAGTTGATCTTTGCACTGGTTCCTGATAGACTTCTTTAACTGTCGATATTGAATGCACCGAGAGATCAATAAGGAGATGATCATTGCATAGCATATAACAGATGATTGTTCCATAGGTAGGTAATATTGTCAGACAGGATAGGTTTTGAAAGTAGGTAGGATGAAGAAAGGTGTATATATATTTGATGTATACAGGGTGGGGCAGAGAGGAGTTACTGATTTCAAAAAATCAGTGAAGGCCCCCCAGACTGAGCAGAGGAGCGGGGCGGGTGCCGTTAGGTCGGGGAAATGATGCCGTTTTTTTCATGATGTTTTTTAAATGATATCGTCTGACGTGTCTGCCTTGGCGAGCAATACACATATTGAGCCTTTCAAAGAAGTTTTCGGCCACTCTTTCCAACATATCATTTTTTTTACATGAGCTCCACACAGGAGACCCTGAGGAAAATAATTTCCCTCAGGGCCTATGTCATCTTTGAGGATGCTTTGTGGAGGGTTTTTTAAGGAAAGGAAGGAGAGGAGAGTGCTGGGAGGGAAAAAGATTTAAGGGGTGGGTAGGAAGGGCGGCAGTACCCATTCCCGCCTCCCAAATTGAAAAATATCTTGCGGAATTCCAGCGATGACGTCCTCAATCGCCTCGTTCAGAACTTCAAGGGTTCGAGATCGAAGTTTGTTTAACTCAGCTTTGACGTATCCTTACAGAAAAAAAGTTACTCGGGGTCAAATCGGGAGAGCGAGGGGGCCATGGAATATCCCCTCACAAAGAGATCAGGTGACTTGAAAAGAGCTTTTGCAAAATTTCGCATGAACGATGGACAGCATGGGCCATGGCTTCATCTTGTTGAAACCAGAAGGCTTCTGTGCCGCGTTCCGCGCCATACTCTTTCATTTTGGGACGCCTATCGTTTTCCAACATCTCACAATAGTGAGATGAATAACTCAATAAACGTAATGGTTAATCCTTCGTCGCCAGTGCACAACACAGCGCCGAGAGATACAGCAGTTACGATTGCAATGCAAGCATCTCTACGTTTCACAAAATCTTGTGGGCTCAATTCCCGTGTACGCATCATCTTGTAGGGGTATAGGTGAAGGTCTGAGTGTAAGATTTGCCTTATAATTCAGGAAGATATTCCAAGCGCAGCGGCATGTTTCCACGCTGCTCGGGTTGGAGACTTCAATTGACGCTCTTACTACCGCGATGTTTTCAGGTGTTTTAGAATCTGCAGTTCCTGTCCACCTTACATTACTGATACATTTCCAAATGATTTTAGTATGAGAAAAACTGTCATTACGATTTAACTCGAACCGGACCCGGAAAGCTCCATGCGTATCCACAACGCTTTTTTCAGTTTTTAAAGAACGTCTCCACAACAAAGCCCCGGTACTTACCTGACCACGGTATGGTCACCAACATAAACGGCATTATTTCCCCAACCTAACGGCATTCGCCCCGCCCCTCTGCTCGGTCTGGGGGGCCTTCAATGATTTTTTGAAATCAGTAACTCCTCTCTGCCCCACCCTGTACATAGTTGCGTCAACAACGCAATTTAAATTGTTGTGGAAAATGTTTTCGTCAACATAAAAATTAAATTAGAAACTTACATTATTGTATTCACTTTTCGAGAATAAAAAAGCAGTTAAAATACCTTACTAGGTACTTTCTGGAACCTAAATCTATTTACCGAAATTAACATAGGCGCTTCTAGCGTTAACCACAGAAATTAACATAGGCGCTTTTAGCGTTAACCACAGAAATTAACATAGGCGCTTCTAGCGTTAACCACAGAAATTAACATAGGCGCTTCTAGCGTTAACCACAGAAATTAACATAGGCGCTTCTAGCGTTAACCACAGAAATTAACATAGGCGCTTCTAGCGTTAACCACAGAAATTAACATAGGCGCTTCTAGCGTTAACCACAGAAATTAACATAGGCGCTTCTAGCGTTAACCACAGAAATTAATTGTGTATTATGTTTTGCATATTGTTTTAATTTTTGTTCGGTTTATTTAAATACATATGAATAAATAAAATAGTCTGTATTTTTACGGATGTTTGACTAATACAATATATAATATATATTTTTTTAAATGAAAACAATATTAGCGAAACTAAATCGAAAATCTGGAGACAGAAAAATCTGAAAAAGATATTGGCTCCGCTGAGACACGAACCCAGGACCCTTTGCTTACATGGCAAATGCTCTACCGATTGAGCTACGGAACCCATATCAAATTCGGTCACTTTTAACTGTATCATACTTCGACTAAGAACTACCAACATTATCTTCAATTTCTTAACGCACATATTTTTGGCTGCTATCTTTATATATGATTGCAAGATTCAAACCCCAACTAAATAGTATCTGATAAATCTATGATATCTAGATAGTGTCTGGATAAATTTTTATCCATTTTATTTTTAAAACGCCACATCTATCTATTGACTTTTCTGCAAGTCTAAGATGAATATTTGTTTTAATTTTTTAAACTTAATGAATAAAATCATCTCAAATTATAATATTTAATAAAATGAAAACAATATTAGCGAAACTCAATCGAAAATCTGGAGACAGAAAAATTAGAAAAAGATCATCAATTAAATATTATAAGTTGAGATTTTACTCATAAAATTTAAAAAATTAAAATAAATAATATATTTTTTATAAATTAACAAATTTCATTTTTTTAATATTTGCAGTGGAAGAAAAATCGTTTGATGGCTACGTATACGTATACGTATTAAATTTACGAAGCAGCAAGTAATACCAAAGCAATATCATTTCATTATATTTTTACAACATATAAATCATTTATTGGGTTTAAAGAAACAAAAGATCTGTTGAATACGATCACTAACGACATTCTCGAAATAAAATATTTTATTTCAGATGGAAGACAATAGGGAGATGTAATATCCATCAATATAACAGGCTCGCATTACAAACTACGTGTGTGAGAGGAATGTTAGATTGAACTGTCCGGCAAGATTGATTCGCCCCACGGTAGAAAAAAATTGACAAAATTGTACTTTATTCGTGTATAAATATATTATAACATGTAAACTTTTTTCACTGGCGATATCGGACGCACCACTAGTGGTATTATTATTAAATAATTATTTTGGTGTCAAGCCTCTGTGTTTATGTTAACTCTGGTTCAATAAGCTCCAAGAACTGGTATTTGTTTGATTTACAAATTCAGAACTGAATGTGGGAACGATTCAGACAAGCATTTAATTTGGGAGGCGGGTATGGGTATCGCCGCTCCGGGAAGCATTTATAGGATAATCGACACCTCTGCCATAGGTCACTCCGAGTATTTTGCTCGGAAATTGGCAAGGGTTGGCAGGGATGCCTGTGTTTATGAGGTGAGGTTTGTCCGGTTCTTGACGGCGGATGCTTCTGCCCGCCAACTGCGTGGCTACTGGTTGAGATACCTCTTGACCTCCCTATCATGACTCCTTCGGAACATCGCAAAAAAAATTAAAGTAAAAAAATTTTTTTAAATATTAGACACTCTGACCCCCAGATTCTTACCCACCCTCATACATTTTTACTTCCGAGAACTTCCTCTCCTTCCTTTCCTAGAAATCCACACATCATCTCCAAAGATGACGTAGACCCTGAGAGGAACGTATCTACCAAAATTAATTAATAATTCCATATTTGAAATGTGTTTTTAACTTTTTAGTATTTGTTAAGAATAGTGACATCTATGAGATAAATACTGTAGTTAATTCCATTGGTTTAATTATTCTTAGTTTATTAAAAGAGTATGCATATTAGAGACCTCTGTAGGAATTTTATAGAAGCTAGTGTTACCGGCCAACTAAATTAGAGCACGTGACCTCAGTGGATATCTGCTACTTGTATTGTTTATTATTATCGTATTTTTAACAGTCTGAAAGACGGTATTTTTACGATTTTTAGCAGTATAAAAAGGGCTCTACTCAAGTATTTCCTTCTCTCGCATTAACCCATACCTAGAGTATAGACCCCGTGTTGCTCAGGCGAGGTCCGGGCCAAAATTAGTTCTAAAAAGTGTTGATTTCATTGCTACTCAAAAGTGTTTGTAAATAAAATGACTCTTCAGTAAAAAAAAGTGTTTTACAATAAAAAGTCCACCACCCTTGATGATATTGAAGTGACTTTGACAGTATTTTTTGTCAAATATTTTCAGTTTACGCACAATTATTATAATATCTCGTTATTTTTCACGGGTCTGCACGAGTTTGTAATGTAATATCTTAAAGTTCAATTAAATTCATAATTAATTAATCAGTAACCCGTAAACCGTATCGATTCTTCGATCAACGGTTATTAAATTAATTAATTCATGGATTGTAATTTCAATTTTTATTTGGCAGTACTAAAATTATTCTTTATCTACGTAAAATACCACAAATCTAATAATTTTTTTATTTAAATGTTGTTTTTGTAATGCTTTGGCTGAATGCTCCATCTTTTTAATCTCGTTAATTTTTAAATGTTGTTTTTGTAATGCTTTGGCTGAATGCTCCATCTTTTTAATCTCGTTAATTTTTCTCCTCCGGTTTGGAGGTTGAATTTTATGAATGGATCCTTAACTTATTTAGGTGATTTTCTACCTGGGCATATCGAGTGTGGATAATTTGTTTCTTTTCACCCGCATAAGGAGACTCCAGATACTAATATCTACAGCTCATATGTTGGACTAATATCTACGAACTTCAGAGTGTTGAGCTTAGGTCGGACGAATATCTATGGCGGTCCCAGTGGTGACTAATATCTATGGAGCGTAGGTTGGACTAATGTCTACATAGGGCAGATGAGAAAGAGGTTGTACGGAAAAGCATAAATTACTTCAATTACGTAATTACTAATTACGTAAAGGCTTAAACGTTTAAAGTACGTACATGAAGTTTTTGCATAGTATTACGTATTTTGGTGTTTACGAGGACAATAATTTATTGACCAAACATGGAGGTCCATAATACAAAGATATTTATTTATTTATTTTGAAATACACGGCAACACAACCTAACCTAACCTAACCTAACCTAACCTAAACTAACCTAACTGACATAGAAATGGTCATGGTAACAGAATAAATAATTTAGAAACACTCGAAATAAAGAAAGCCGTTGAAACAAAAACCCAAATCCTTAATAATCAGCTAAATGTGTCCAATAGTCCGATATTAGGAATTTTTACATACATACATACATAAATTAAGTTTTTTAAACTGCATACACAATATAACGTAATTCCAATATGCTATACATAATTGCAAATCCAACCTCTGCCAGTGCTGTAGATATTCGTTCACATTTTGGTTCTCATAGATATTAGTCAGCAGTTTGAGTTGTAGATATTCGTACGCACTTTGGTTCTCATAGATATTAGTCCGATTTGTTCAGTTTTTGGAATTCCTGTAGATATTAGTAGACGCCTCCCATAAGGAAATTTCTTATCGTCATTTCTTAATCTTGTCCCAAATTATCTTTGAAATTTCAAAGCGTATTTCGTTGTTTCAATCAACGTGGGTTGTGACCGTTCATTTTGATTGCCAGCTCCTCAGAATATTTTTTTCTCTTTTTGAAACAGCTCATAATGGTCTCGTAGAAATCATTGCCTCTCAATTACTGTCATGGTGTGAAGTATGGTCTAAACGGTGTTAGACAGAGAAAACTCCTCGCTTCATATTCAAATCCATAAAAAGAAAATATTTACAAATTAAAATGCACACCTCTACCAAACCAAATGTTCCGAGAGCAATTTGAGAAAGAAATATGATTGATCTCTGAAGTGAAAACTCCTTTAGCACCGTTGTGATTTGAAATTCGATGAAAAGAAAAATAGCGACAATACAAAAGGGACAAATACATACATCTTCAGGATTTAGCCTGCAAGAGAATGAGATTTATTAATCGGTCTCCTATTTATGCGGTGCTTCGTAGCCTATCGGTTTCCTCTTTGTGCGGTGCATCGTAGCCTCCCAACTCTTGTCTACTTTAGTTTTCTGAAGGTTTTACTTCTACCGCGTGAGAACTGCACACTCTATTTTTATTAATTATTTTCAAATGAAAGATAAAAAAATACGTCTCAATAATGTTTATAATATATTTGTCAATTAAACATGTGTACTTTTTCTTCTTTATCAGTAATTTTAGTTCAGTGTTTAGCGAAAAAACGTAAAGTGGGCCATTTTTAAAAAGTTTTTGGGTATACATTCAAAATTTGAATATTTTTTAAAATTACATGTTTATTTTCTAATAATAAAATTTGAATGCGTATTTCAGGATGTTTCGAAAGCAGTATTTAGTTTTCTGATACGTTCAGAAATATTGCATTTATTTGGATTTTATTGCAATTTATACTCCCAAATTCTGATAGAATATGCCAGAAACCTGAAGTGTTTTCTATTCACTACAAAGAGATCAGTGACGCTTCTCTAATAAAAACATGAAAATACTTATTTTGGCGTTTGTTGCGTTTTAAGAAAAATCCACCCCTTTCCCTGAGGCCGGGGATAGGGTTGTGTGGGGCGAGTGTGGCCTAAGTGCTCTGTTTGAGAGCGGGGTGAGGTGTGGCGGGCGTGGCGTTTGTTTTACACGGCGGAGACACCACGCCGCGTGGACGCTCTCTCCACCACAGCCTCGCTACCTCCCGCCCACCCGGCACTGCAGAATCAAGTGTTTTCGAGATGCTTTCAATCTATTCCGAGATATCGTTTTTTTACGTTTGAAGGTGACTGAAGATGAATTCGATATCGATTGCACATATACCCAACTGCTCTATACCCCATTGTACTCATAATCCTGAGAACGGAGGCTGTTTGATGATATGGGTGCGACAGTGGGATTTTAACCAGTTATTCGATGGAATAAAAAATGTAGACGTTGTATGAATGTAAACGAGACAAGGAATGTGTGCCAAGACCGGGATGTTTGGCGGTCCGTCCTCTCTGCCTACCCCTGCGGGGAAACGGCGTGATGGTTAGTTAGTTAGTTAGTTTAATTTTATTGTCTGATGACATTTTATTTTTAAATTAAAAAAAAAATCATTATCGCACATCGTCACTTATCACACTGCTCGTTACACACATCGCTATGGGTTACATGATAAACGCTCTGTCTCGTCTGTTACCGTGCTGCAGGATCACAAGACCCAATGGCGAGGTGCGATGGAATAAATATGTATATTTTTAATAAAACAATACTTGTGTTTATAAAAACGAACGTTATTAAATTTATTAATATTAATTATTGATATTTATTATTATTTCGGATAAAAATTAAACTTAAGAGGGTATTACCTGAGAAAACCAGAAATATGTCATTTTTAAATCAGATTTTAGACGTAGATATTTATTCTTTTCCACAAAAAATTATAAATAGATTTCGAAAGATTGTTCTTTTATCTAGCATTCGCATGTTTTAAATTTTGAGAAAAAATGTTAATTTTTAGTAATAATAACGTTATACCATAGGTTGTAGGCAGATTAGTTAAATTTTCAAAAAAGTTTTTGTATTATACCACACCCATTTCAAATCACATAATCATTCAGTAAAATAAATCAATACATTATCTGGGTATAGCATGTTTTAGAATTTTATTTTAGTTTAAATAAAATCATTAAAAATATATTAGAAACACGTGTCGGTACGTACCTACACGTGTTTCTTGACTAAAATTGGTCCGTTTGTGTATTTAGTTGCGCACTTACAAACTAATATATTTCAGATTTTTTTAACATTCTTATTTAACTTAAAAATTATTGAAAAATGATAAATACTTATAATCAAAAAATAATTACAAAAAGTACATTATTTTAATAGTTTTATCATCACGCCTTTCAACATTTTTGGATGTAGGTATAAATTACAGCATATTTAGAATGAAATAAAATAATATTGAGTTATAATTTTAAAAAGCTGGTACGGAGAATAATTAATTTTTCTCATTGTAACCGCCCTGCACGATCGTAAGAACAACTTTCGACGAAATGTGGATTTTCGGCCGCTGGCTGGTTAAACGCTCAACTTAATACGTGGGACAAATTAGTTCATGATAATATTGTTAATTCTGAATTTGAAATGTGAGATAGACAAAAATTACAGAGATCCTTGTTTCGATCGCAAGTCGCGACAGTTTTTATTTTTTATTATTTATGCGACTATGTAAAATAATTCTGTAAGTATACAAAATATAATGTTTACGTTAGGTAAAGATATTGTATTTCTTAATCCTCCCGTGCCGAGGCGGCAATTCTATGTTGTTTTTTGTCTTCATTAGGATGTTTTCGTTGACCTCTTTCAGCCATATTTTTATCCTTAAATCATTAAATTTTTTTGTTAATTTTATGTCTTGGGGAAGAATGTTATGGAGTTTTGTTGCAAAATAAGTTTAGTTTCTTTGTCTGAATGTGGTTTTATAACTTGGAAGTTTTTTTATGACATTTTTAATCGATCTAGTATGGTGGATACGCAGTCTAGTGGAGGATTCAGTGTTTTTGATAGTTTTTTTTATTTATTTTTATTTAGTAACTATGTATATAATATTTTTTACATTTTTTTATGAAACATGTTAGTTAGATGTATATATAAAATAGAAAATATATTCTTAGTCTTCCTCACTAGGAGATCCTGTGCTGAGGGGGACTATGCTTTGTATAAGTTTTTCAGTGACTTCTATGGTTTAACTTCAATCTTTGGATAAGGTTTTCCAGAAACTTCTATGACGATGTTTTAAGTATACTAGTAAGTTCATTTTCCGATAGTTCCTTCAGCCAACATTTAATGTCGTTAATGTAGCTATTTTTTGTTTTAATTTGTTTGATACTAAGTGGGAGTTTGTTATATAACTTTACTGCAAAAAATTTAGAACTTGACCAAATGAAGAGTTACACTTTGGTATATTAAGTATGTCTGTTTGTTTTGCTCTGGTTTTATGAGCATGTGAGGTGTCTGCCTCTGAATCATTCTTGTGGTGATGTACTATAATGTTTTTGGCATAGATTTTTTGTATGCTTGGAACATCAAATAAAAATTTCTGTTGTTGACGTCCTTATGGGGACCTTTGGTATGGTCTTTATGATGCAATTCTGAGTTATCTTAAGTTGTTTTAAGTGATTAGATGCTGCTGAACCCCATCCTATTACTCCATATTCCAATCGAGAGTTACATAAAGCATAATATCCTCTCTTTAAATCCCTCATCGAGAAGATGTTTCTTAATTTTTTGAAGAAGTAGATGAGTTTTGTTAGCTTTTTTGAGGTGATCAGTTACCTTTTTATTTTTTCTGCATCTTGTTCTGTTCAATGTTTCGCTTAGATTTATTAGTATTATTTTCTTCTTCAATAATTAAACTTAACACATGTATCCTGAAGATGCTTGTGTTAAGCGAAATCGGTCGGTGTCAATAAATTAAATCATTTTTATGCCTATAACAAAGTCATTGTTTTATTTCATTAATTTGTCAAACCACCAAGTAACTGCTTTCTGCCAAAATATATTTTGTTTTTGATCGAAAAAAATATTATCGTACAGAAAAATGTTTTTAACGCCAAATATGCTCAGGAATAGAAGTGGTTAAAACCCTTCAGTTACGTGCTGTTACACCCTGAATATACTGCCATTCTATTCTCTAAACATTCTACACACGTTCACTGTGAGGCCATTTTAGAAAGGCTCATCAAACATCAAATCACCTTGACTTGGAAATTCCATATATTATTACAGTGAGCAGAAAGTTAAGTGACCTCAGGGCTTGCCTCCCTATGGGAAGAGGGGAGGAAGGAAAGAGGATGAATCCGGAGCGAATAAACAGAACAGCTGGAAGTTCTATCATGTTTAATTTTTGGGTTATCGTACCGTGTTGTGCTTCCTCCTTCTTTAGCTAAAGTGCCAAAAGCATTATAGTGTTCATTTTTTCACTGGGTGGTTGGCTAAGGGATACGGATGCTGGGTGTGGTTTACATCAGGCTGAATGCAATTTACATTTTTAATTGGTACTTGCCAAAAGATTTGAGACTTAATTGTTTATCATATGTTCTCTATCTATTTATACAGGTACTTGCAGGGTTTTTTTAAATGATGCAATTGCTGCCTAGTAAGCTTCTTGAACGAGTTTTATTTTGCTTTAAATATTATTTTTGATTGTATTACTAACCTGATTTGTTGTATTATGTTTTATTTTCCTGTTAAGTACTTGCATACTGCTTTCTAACAATGTATGCAGGGACACTGGAGGTTTAGATTCGTTCAAAATAAATAAATGTAGCTTCGTTTAACAAAAAAATTAGAATCTTGCGAGAGCCTTCAAGCAGTAACCATCTGTTACTTATACCTGGGCGGGAAAGTGGTGGATAACCTCCAATGTCCATTACAATGTCCGTTGCAATCAAAGATATTCAAACACAGAAGAGATATGCTATGGTGTCCGCGCAACTGTCGCCGGATTACGCGCTAATTAGCGTAGTTTTCATACAAAAAGAATTTGTTCAATTCGTTGATTTTTTGAAAATGTGCATTAATATTGGTTAACAATATGTTTTGAATAAGGAAAGAATTCGTTCATTTAGTTTGACGTTCGTTTGGTTTATTCGTTAATTATTTGTTCTTTTAGTTTATTTGTTAATTGGTAAACAATAACAACACCCGGAAGCGTACCCACATAGTAAAAATAGCAGATAGCACATCTACTTATATTTCAATATCTTTGGTTGCAATATCATCAGGGCAGATGTGTATATTGTGGTAAAGGATGTGTTTATACAGGGTGTCCGGGGGTAAAGTGCATTAACTTCGGGAGGTGATTCTACATGATAGTACAAGTAAAAAAGATAAATAACTTTTTTCGAAATACCAACTTTTAGGGGTAGTTTTGAGGTAAAAAGATAAAATTAGTCCGGCGTCTGCGGCCAGATTTATTATTTTCCGCTGTTACGATACGGGCCAATCACAATCGAGTCGGGCGCCCGGCAGGCTCTCAGCAAGTAAGATCGTACCTCACACTAAGGATTTTTAGTAGGTACGTCTTTTTGTATGGGAAAAAAAAGTTGGGATTTCGGAAAAAGTTGTTAATCTTTTTTACTCCTACCATCATGTAGAATCACCTCCCGAAGTTAATGCACTTTACCCCCGGACACCCTGTATATTTAGAAGTGATACCGTGTAACTTCGCTATAGGCGCTTCGATCGGCGGTAAAATACGCCAAACCCGTTTATTTATCACCGAACTCTGCGTTCCAACGATCTTTTCAGTGTCACTTCTTATCTTAATCATCTGAATTGAGTTTTCTGCGTTTTATTTTGGTGAAAACTTTTTTGGTCTATAAAATCTAAGTTCAAACTAGCTAGAACTAAAAATATCTTTCACTGCAACGATAATTACGAATTTTTCCAAAAACACTCTTATACCACGCGTACAGAACTTAGGTTTACTAGCATGCAGAATTAGTGGATAATGTTTGTAATAGCACCGAAAGAACTTACAAAAAAATATAATTTCACATATATTTTGAAAACAGAAAATTATTTTCTGTACCCTCATTTTAAATTTTAGTTAATTTGAATCATTTTAGGATGTTTTTACTATAATTGGAGATCTTTATTTTCAAAATTGATTTATTCTGTGAATATAAAAGTACTTATACGTAGGAATTAAAAAAAAATCTAATTTATTTTTAAAATAAATTCAGCTATCCTCTCCTTGGAATTATCGGTAAAGTATAGTTTGGCAAGAAAGTGTAGAAATTAATTCAATTGGAACTAAACGTGTTCATTACTATGGCAACACCGAATTATATGACGTTTCTTATGGCTGTCATATTATGTGTTATCATATTGTGTGTATCAACGTGTTACGGTTGATTTATTGTCTTAAATCTGAGTAGAATATCGCTGATTTGATAATATTTTTATTCATTGTTTGCCTGAATTTAATTAAAATGAATAAATTATTACATAGTGATACAAGAGGGGTTATATTCTGCGTTTTTCAACGCAGCCTAGCCGAGTGTCACGCCAAGAAGCTTCTTTTTAATTTAGAAGATGTTTGCAAAAGAACTGCTGAAATGACTGGTACGTAGTATAGTTTGTTTAATAAATTTCATTAGTATTACAAGATTTATGCCAATTTTCGAGCGATAATAACCATTACAATCTGATTTGAGGTTATGGTAAAAAAATCTGATTTTGACACTTCATTTTGACAGATAATATGCGGCCACAAGAAAAAGGGAATAACTCAATAAAAAAAATAATATTAAACTCGTAGAAAAGTTACCTTTTTCTCGTTTTCTCTTTCTTTCTTTCCAAGTGAATATTATCTAGTGTGTGTTTTTAAAACTCCCTTATATAATAATAATTTTAATGATTTTTCACACACAGGTAAATCTGAATCAACGGTAAGACGAATTGTCAAGGAAGGGGAAAAGGCAGATGGAAAATTTGAAACACCGGGAAAACAGAAAATGGGCATTATGTAATAGCATAAGTGCTGATGATTGGAAAAATTGTTGCAAACACGTGATGAAAATTGATGCAGAATATTATGCATGAGGCAGTAATATATATGATATCGATGAACTGCGCTTAGATGAAGATGAAGATACAGAAGAAGAAGAATCACACGAGGACGAAGACAATAATTACATGTCGGGTGTTGAATTAATAGACTTAAATTTTTAAGTACCTACGTTTTTATATCGGAATAAAAGCCCACTTAAAACTTGTTTTGTTTTATTTTGCTTCTATTAAATTACAGTTTTTTGTGCAAATTTTTTGAAAATACAAATACGCTATGAAATATGCATTTTGCCAGAAGTGTTTTTTTAAAACATACGTTCTTTGTCTTATGAGCCATCTTGGTGTTGCCATTTAAAACTAGAAAACGATCGCAGCGCCATCATTTATTTTCTACACTTTCTTGCCAAACTGTACACCTCCTGTCATTGGTATCTCAACACTTCATACATTAAGATAGAATTTATCAAACCGATATCTAATTTTCATACTTGCTTTGACACCCTTCATCTTTCGGCGTTCTAACAAAATATACTTAGTTTCCCTTTCACAAAATGTACGTATAAATCAAACCCAGAAAGACTAAAAATGAACCACCCGATCGGGTAAGCACGGGTACATCAGATGCTAAAAAAGATATTATATCAGGTCAATCACTTTATTATTCAACCAATTCCAATATAATAATTTAACAATAATAATAGTTGGGCCCCATGGTCTCAAGTCGTTGTTAGCTCAGAGTTCGAAAATCTTCTTTTATATATAAAAATGAATCACTAAATGCGTTGCTAAGGGCAAATCTCGAGAGCAGCTGAACCGATTTCGCTAATACTTTTTTTAGAATATTCCTTAAAGTACGAGGATGGTTCTTACGGAGCGAAAAATTAAGAAAATTGCGCAGCAAATTGGATAATTTCAGAAAACATAACGACTATTGCACGTTTGACAGTTCGCGTGTTTGAAAATGACATTTTAAATCAGGATTCTATTTTTGAAAATCTTTAAGTTGATAAATTTATTTAAAGTAGGTACTCCCCAAATAGTTTGAATCGAATCAAGAATTTTAGATATTTTAAATAGGTACCTACGTTAGGTCCAAATTTAATAAACATGAAAAATGAAAATTTGAATAAAAATTGTAAAAGGTGGGACGCGGGCTGTTTAAAAACTGAATGTACTGGGATTGAATACATGGAAAGCGGAAGGGAGGGAGAGATGGTGGGGGGGAAGAGGGAGGGGGGAGGGGGGGAGTGGGGAGGGGGGAGGGAGGGCGGTGAGAGGGGGGGGGGGGGAGGTGGAGGAGGCGGAGTGGGAACCCCCCTTACACAATGCGAGCGAAGCCGCGGGAAAAAGCTAATTAGAAGAAATAAAATGGAACCACAAACAAATGAAAATGATTTCAGTTGGTAAAGCAAGTAGTTAGTACTCAACAAACTTATCGATAAATCACAGTAACTTTAGAGACATCTATTGACAATTAGCTGCATTATTATCAGTAAGCAAATCTTGATATCATAGTTTCAAACATTTTTAACATAATCATTAATTTGTGCAAACCATAATAATACAAAAATGCACAGAATTTTTCAGAAGGTTTCCCTGTTTCCGCACGTTCAAAATTGCTTCGACATGCTTCATCTTTCGGTATTATGACATAATATACTTAGTTTCCCTTTCACGAAATGTACAACTCAAAAACACAAAAATAAACTTCCCGAATGTAAGTACGGTTATATCAGCATTGCGTAGCTAGTGTAGCTACTCCCGCCTATTTGTTCTGAGTAGAAATTGAGCCATGCTGTTAACATACTAAGTAGGCCTCACGCTACGTCCAGGTTTTATGATGAGAATTTTAACAACCCACCCGAAAAAACATCTCATAAAGCTACCCCAATATCCCAGCCGAGTATTACTTGAGATTTTTCCGTCAGCATTTTGCCCCGTGGAAGAATATAATATAAGTAGAGGATGTGTCACACTTATAAAACTCTTTCCGTGGCATCTAACAGCATTTATTAACTAAATAAAACTGCAAATTATTTATTCTTCAAGCCCGCTTTTTGTGTGATTTTAATTATATTAATGTGATTTAGTTTGAAATGTGAAAATAATTCACAATAAATTATAATTTCAAAATAATTATAACTTCGGGGGCCAACTGTTGGGAGATCAACTATCGGGTCACCATAAATATACACCAGGTATGGCTAGGAAAAAAATAAAAATCAGAGTGTGCAATTCACACGCGGTAGAAGTGAAACCTTCAGATAACTAAAGTAGACAAGAGTGGGGAGAATATGAAGCACCGCACAAAGAGGAGACCGATAGGCTACGAAACACAGCATAAATAGGAGTCCGATTATACTATCTCATTCTCTCGCAGGCCAAATCCTATAGATGTTTGTGTTTGTTTCTTTTTAGTGTTGCTATTTTTCGTTTCATCGAGTTTCAAACCACAACGGTGCCAAAGAAGTTTTATTTATTTATTTATTTATTTAAACGCCATAGCATGGCTTTTACATTGAAGTGAGTACATGATATTATAAGTATACAGTGGTACACAGAAGATTATCAATAATAACAAATAGAAATGAACACTTAAGAGTGTGTTATAGGGGCAGAATGGTTATTTTCTGAAAAACGGCTCTCTAAAACGGCTTAATACTACCTTTCATGTGTCATTCTCGGACTTGATATTTTTTGTTACCAAATAATGGACCTTTATTTTTCAATCTGCTTATTTTTTTTTGTAATTGATGTAGGCATTCGACCATGAAAAATAAAAACATTGATACACCATACAACCCATTTTTTAAACTTAAATCTATGATTGTCGCATTAATAATGATTTTACACAATATTTTTAATTTAAAATGTGTACATAATACATACATCTGTAGAAGTACGGCCTCTTATTATCGTTATGATATCTGTGGATATTAACAATTAAATAAATACTTCATTTTACACCAAATTCTTATACAGTTCGAGCTTTTTACTCATTCCGGGCTAGGATCTCCCGTTGACAGGCAGTGAAACTATACGCTCCTCGTTTAATACGTATATATTTTGAAAATGCCGTCAAAATGTTTCATTAATACCTCTAAATATAGAATACCGACACACTTGAAGCATTGCAATAATCTTAGCAAGCTACAAAAACAGTAGGTACTCGAAAATTCACTTTTTTGGTGTAAATCTGTCAAAATGTTTCTTTTCGACCGCCATATTTGCTTCAATCATTGAAAACATAACTTTTAAAGTGCGTTGCAGTTCCGAAACGGTTAGTGCGTTGTTCACGTATGTGGCGATGCACGTTTTGCAAGTATGTGTGTGAGAATTCATTGGGCTGCGTACACACACACAGCTATAATATACGTATCGTGGCTCGTGGCGTCTTTCGGAATATGGGTATTAGTTTTTATCCGGGCATTTCGCTCGCCAAACATTTGTCGTAGGTACATTATGTACGCGGTGTTTGGTAATAAATACAACTTCAACTTGAAGATTGTACTAGGATATTATTATTGGTTCATAAGCCACTACTCTCGAAAAGGTACTTTTATACTTTTTTTTTACATTAACTCCACACAGGAGGCCCTGAGGAAAATAATTTCCCTCAGGGCCTATGTCATCTGGGATGCTGTGTGGAGGGTCTTTTTGAGGAGAGGAAGGAATGAACATTGGTCTTGAAGAGACCCATGTTGTAGAAAGGAGGAAACACAGAGGCCGGCAAATCATTCCACAGGCGAGCTGTTGAACACAAGAACGAGTCGAAGAAACGACCCGTTTTCATGTGACAAATGTCAATCGTGTACAAATGTTGGGCACGCGTTTGGCGTGTTTCCCGACTATGAACCGGTGCCGAAGGGATCAATGATGCTAGTTCCTCGGAGCATCTTCCTATTGGACTTCATACTTATTGGACTTCATTTTTTTTTCTTTATTAATTTTGTTTGTTGCAGTTTGTATTACATGGTTTTCGACTACCAAGGCAAATGCCTGTACTATGGTTTTTTTTTTTTTTTTTTTACATTAACTCCACACAGGAGGCCCTGAGGAAAATAATTTCCCTCAGGGCCTATGTCATCTGGGATGCTGTGTGGAGGGTCTTTTTGAGGAGAGGAAGGAATGAACATTGGTCTTGAAGAGACCCATGTTGTAGAAAGGAGGAAACACAGAGGCCGGCAAATCATTCCACAGGCGAGCTGTTGAACACAAGAACGAGTCGAAGAAACGACCCGTTTTCATGTGACAAATGTCAATCGTGTACAAATGTTGGGCACGCGTTTGGCGTGTTTCCCGACTATGAACCGGTGCCGAAGGGATCAATGATGCTAGTTCCTCGGAGCATCTTCCTATTGGACTTCATACTTATTGGACTTCATTTTTTTTTCTTTATTAATTTTGTTTGTTGCAGTTTGTATTACATGGTTTTCGACTACCAAGGCAAATGCCTGTACTATGGTTTTTTTTTTTTTTTTTTTACATTAACTCCACACAGGAGGCCCTGAGGAAAATAATTTCCCTCAGGGCCTATGTCATCTTTGTAGATGCTGTGTGGAGGGTCTTTTTGAGGAAAGGAAGGAGTGAACATGGGCCTTGAAGAGACCCATGTTGTAGGAGGGAGGAAACACAGAGGCCGGCAAATCGTTCCACAGCCGAGCCGTTGAACTTAAGAACGAGTCATAGAAACGACCCGTTCTCATGTGAGTAATGTCAACCGTGTACAAATGTTGGGCGCGTGTTTGGCGTGTTTCCCGACTATGCACCGGTGCCGAGGGGATCAATGATGCTAGTTCCTCGGAGCATCTTCCATTGTAATACCGGTAGAACAAGGACAGCATTCCCACCTGACGCCTATGCTCTAAAGATTGCAGTCCGTCTGTTAACATGGGAGAATCTATCAAACGGACCGCCCGTTTCTGAACAGAGTCAAGGGTTTTTTTAGGTATTTTGGAGCTCCAGACCAGAGGTGGCTGCCAAATTCAACCGTGGGGCGCACTTGCGATTTGTACAGGGTTAGCAGTTGTTAGCAACTATTAAAGTATCTGCGGGCCCTGTACAGTACGCCCAGTTTCTGAGAGGCTAACTTAACTCTGGTTTCGATGGAGCCCCCGTACCTGAGCTGGTCACTTAGAGTTACACCAAGCATATCGATGGAGGTCCTGTTCGGAAGACTGCTTCCGTTGAAGGAGACTAGATTTTCATTTCGATCCCTTTTAGACGTTATCAAACATGATTGGGTCTTTGAAACATTAAATTCGACGAGGTTATTCTTACCCCGCAAGAGAAAATACTCTCGAGGTAACCGTCCATTCTTTGCTTCAAAGCCCTCCGAGCTATTGGAGTTTGTGTGCCCTTTGGGGGCTTGTCAAACAAAAAGCTATCATGGACTGTACTGTCATCCGCGTAACAATGAATCGGTGCACATGACAAGAGATCATTGATGTGCGACAGAAACAAAGTCGGTGACAGAACCGATCCCTGTGGGACGCCAGCATGGTAGTCTATATCTCGCAATTACTATTCGTCACCTCATTTGGATAGGGTTCTAACTTCACAACTTGTTCTGAGATACGAGATGTCAAAGTTTGAAAAGGCGATTTCTCATAACCTATTTACTTTATTCCTAATATATCGGAACACTTGTTACATGCACCTGCGTTAGCCCTCATTAAATATATGGTAAATATTTCCATATCGATTCCACGCTCAAACACACATTTAAAAATTAAAACAAATTGTATTTGGTAGATAATGGTTAGTAATAAGTAATTCAGTAACCGGAATTGAAAAATATTGCGTTTTTTTTTTTTTTTTTTTTAAATTTAAAAAATGCGAAATGTCATTTTTTAAGGACCGCCATGTTAATTATGGAGATGAAATACGCATGTTTAAAAGAAAAAAATCACTTTCTGTCAAAATAAGTACGAATTGTAATCTTCGGAAATGATGAATAATGCGTATTAATCATTATTTTGTTCGGTTTCATAAACACGAAAAATTACGCGAGACGAAATGACATTTCGCGTTTTTAGAGATAACAAAATAACCATCAAAATGCAATATTTTCAATTCCGGTTAATAAATTACTTAATACTAACTCTAATCTACCTAGTACAATTTGTTTTAATTTTTTAAAGTGTGTTTTGAGCGTGGACTACTCGATAGGGAAATATTTACCAAATATATTGTCGAAGGGTGAGATTTTTTTTTGACTTTTTATGACACGTGTTCCCAATATCGTGATTATAGGTTTGTATTTTACTAAAATTTACACTAATAATCTTAAAATCAGATTGAATAGCATGGTAATCAGTTTTTATTTCTACATTGTTTAGAAGCAAAAAAACAGCAATTCTTTGGCAAAATTACCTATGACCGAAGACCAATGATGGATCTGTGAAGAATCGGAGCAGGAGCTTACTATTGAAGAGGTGATAGAAGAAAGCAATGATATTTTGGGTGAAATGCAGATCCGGGCACAGTTTGGAAATTTAATAAAAAGGCACTTTCTAGATGAGAAAAGTGTGGAGAAGATGAATAAAAAATAAATTAAGGCGCGCTCGGCAAAATTGAGGGAGATACAACCGTTCAAAGTATTTAAAAATTCACTTCGCGAACTGATATTGACAGTTCGTTCGTCATGTTTTCATTGCTTATGTTGGATCCCAGACCTAATACAGAATTAATAGTACGCCAAAATCACAAACCATATTACACAAACCTAGCGTAGCCGCTAAACCACTTGAAAACTGGGATGTTTTTTTGCCGTGACGCGAGCAGGCGCTACGAAGGGGGCACTTTCTTTTCTATCACAAACCATGTTTAGCGTATTAGGTTATAAAAAAAATGGCGGGCGGACGCGGGCGAACTGTCAATATCAGTTTGTAAAGTGAAATTTTAAATACTTTGAACGGTTGTATCTCCCTCAATTTTGCCGAGCGCGCCTTAATTTTTGTTTTATTCTGCTTTTCCACACTTTTCTCATCTACAAAGTGCCTTTTTATTAAATTTCCAAACTGTGCCCGGATCTGCATTCCTCCCGATATTTTAATAGAAGAGCGGAGAGTAGTACAATTTGATTATTTTTTAAGCAACTCCAATGTATTAGTCAACATGATTCCCTTTTTAACTGCAATTTAAAGCACTTACGAATTACCTCAGAAAATATGGTTTGAACTCTACTTTTAATTTAAAATGCGAGTTATGTGGTAAAACTTTTAAACTAAAAACATCCGAAAGCCTATAAGAAGGCATTGGCATCAACGAATCTTTTGTATCGGGAATAATGAGCATAGGATTGGGTTATTCGGGCATGAAAGAGTTATGTGCCACCATTGGAGTTCAGTCCTTATCTGTTGCTGAATATGGATAATGCCATTGAAGGTTTGTGAATCGTGGGAGAAAACCAAATTTACCAGTATGACTGCGGAAGCCGACGAAGAAAAAAACTGGCTATTCAAAGCGGCGATGTTGACGAGAACGGAACGCCGATAATCACTGTAGTAGCCAGGGTTGCCAGGTGTTTGGTATTTTAGCACCGTGTTCGGTTTCGGTTCGGTATTTTCTGATTAATTTTTCTCCCTAATAAACGATTCAACTGTCAGATTTGATGCAATCTATCCCTACTTAGTTTGTGCGGTGTTGCCGCTTCGTGCACGAACTCACTTTTTTCGAGCCATTTCGAGGATTAGTGTTACATATCAGGTGACTACGTACTTGTGTAAATGTGATCAAGGGCGGATCCAGGATTTGTTTCTGGGGGGGCACAAGGGGCGTACAGGCAAAAAAAACAACAATTCAGAATTTTTTCTGGGGGGGGGGGGCACAAGGGGCGGACGGTTACAAGTTCAAGTATATATAGGAAGATTTATGAAAGTGTCAAAACAATAGAAAAATTAAATGTTTAATAAAGACAGTTTCTGCTTCTAAGTATGTACTGTGATGGAATCTCCACAGTACACAAAAATAGCGTCTGGGGGGGGCACGGGGGCACGTGATTTAGGTGGGGGGGCACGGGGGCACGTGCCCCCCCACCTAAATCCGCCTATGAATGTGATTATTCGAATAATTTGACTGCTTACATTGTTTCAAAGTCCGACAACCCCCGCCCCCCCCGACTCGGGTTTTGATTTGCCAAGGTACTGGCTAGTAGCTGATGTGTGTTGGTCGAATACGGGAGGGGGGAGGGGAACTCGGGAGGGGGGTTCGCGGGACGGGGGAAGGGGGGGTAGAGTGAGGAGAGGGAAGGTGGAGGAGGAGGATGAGCGGGAACGTGAGAGGGGAAGGGGACGCGGGAGAGGAAGGGGAGGAGGAAGGTGAACGGGACGAATAGGAAAGGACGCGAAGGGAGAAACGATTTCTTTATTAAATGGAATAGCAATGTATGCCGGGTACCAGCTAGTATATAAATAAAAAAGAAACTTTATTTTATTTCTCTAAGTCAATATTATTAATGATGTTATTAATATGTATAGATATTCTATCAAATATACGTTTCCAATTTGGGGATAGTAATAATAATGATGAATTCTAGAAAGTATAGTTTAAAATCAATTAACGACTGAATATTTAGAAGTTAAATTTAAAAAAAAAACTTCATTAAATCGACTCCAAATGTTAACCACGAGATTCCAAACGTTGTTTATTATGGAAACGATGAAAGGACCATTTGAAAGGACCATGAACAAGCAAATTATGAAACATTTATAAAAAGGATCATACTAAATTGTTAACTTGTATAATTATTGTTAACCTCAACACAGGCTTGTCCTAGTGAGGTAACAAATTGTATTGTAAACATTTTTACCTACAGTGTAAAGAAACAATAAAATAAAATAAATAAAAAAAAAAATATTATACCAACATAATAAGTTCCATAAACAAACCACACTTTGTTATTAGTTTGTTTTTTACTTCGATATTTAAAAATACTGTGCTTGGATGTTCATAACAATCATAACGCAAGTATAATGTTGACCTTTTGAAATCTGGGAAGACACCCCTACTGCCATCTAGCGAAGTAAAAATAAACACATTTTGACAGATTACGAAATGTTACGAGGGTATCATATACGCTTAACAAAGTAGCAAGTATTTAGGTAAAGGATACTATTATGTGTTAATTAACTACTGTTACTATACTAAAAACATAATATCAATGTTATAATAACAGAGAACATAAAATTTAGATAGGATTATTTAGAATAAAAAAGATGTAGGTACCTAAACAAAGGGGACTTGTCAAAAAAGTTGTCAACAGTATTTATAGGCACTAAATAGAGTAAATTTAGCATTGAGTATATTTGTTACCTTCAAAGTTATCTTTGTTTGAAATTATTAAGCAGGTATTGTTTTCACTACAATAAAAATACGTAAGTGGACACACAGTTGACGGTGTGGTTAAGGGGAACCCCCTTTGTTGAAAAGTTTCGGGTTAAAAATCTGAATGATTTGGTTTTTTGAGTAGAATGTGTATTTTTTCGTTATCTATTAAAACATGCGTTTTATTAAACTTGTGAATACGAGCACCTACTAAATAGATACGCATAACTTGTGTGAATCTTAAAGGAATGTGAAAATATTAAAAATGGAAAAATTGTATGCTGGCAACACCAATTTAACAGTCAAACATTATTTTAAAGCGCAATGACAATGAAAAAATAGAACACTGTAAATCACATTTTAAAAAACATGTTTTGTTCTTTAAGAAAAAAAAATAAAATCGGAGAAGTACTGTTGTTAAGGTACATAAATTGATTTAATGGTGTTTTACAAAGTGAGTTGCTTTCATTTAATTTTATATAAATTTTAATTTAAAAATAGGTAGAAAGGAAGAAACAATAATGGTGAGTTTAGTTACACTACTTTTAGATCTGAATGAGTTAAATATATTCAGATCTAAAAATAGGGTCATGATCTAAGGCCCGGGCACGCTAGGTACAGCTAGTATTAAATAAATGTGAGCAATTTCTAAACTGTGCTTTATATTTTATTACAATATCGTATATGCAATTCTAAGTTTGAGATCAGTGGGTATCTATCTATATTGCAATGATAAAAATTTTTTTTTTCACTTCTTTACCTTTTTTTATTTATTTTTATTTTTTACAAAAATATAGGTTACGCAGTTGTACATTTCCACCATGAGATGATATTTTTGGTTTGAACAACAGTAGTGCCCTATGTTTTCAACTCTTATTTGACAAACTTTACAACAACTGGTTTAAATTTGTTGAAATTTACTTCTATTTTTAAAAAGTTGAAATTCACTTCCAATTAGTTTAGTTGTGAGGTGAGCACACTAAACTTTGAAATCAAATTTAAATACCTAGTATCTTCAAATACTGAATCAGAAAAAAATAATCCAACTTCAGAAATTTGAAAAAAATTTCTAAAAGTGTTATTTCACAGAACTTGATTTAAATTTAAAAGTTAATAGTGACATTTTTGGAACAGCCTATTCAAGTTCTATTATTTATTATCCAAGTACTGTGAAACAGCCGGCCCATGATGAAATAATAACAAAACTTGAATAGAGCTTTGACGTAATATGAATTTTAAATTTGATAAATTGTTCAAGTTCTGTGAAACAACCCGTCCATAGAGTTTTAATTGCAGTTTCTCAAGTTATATAATCGTAGGTATAACCCTACGTTATTCGCTATGAGTGAGGGAATTATTCGACCTTTTCTGGAAGATATTATAGTCAATCTGTGCCCAGTAAACCAATCCAGTCCTCGAGAATATTATATGTGATCGAAATATGTTATCGACGGTCAGTCGCGTCATGTGACCCGTAGATTGCGTACACAACAGGGGTACAGTTTATAGCGTATAGTTTCGGTACCTAGCCTGTAAGGACCCATGTAAAAAATAATGAGGTCACAATATATACTTATTTCACACGAAATTTTTACCAATCTTCTTATTTATTATTATTATTATTTAATTGAAAAACTTTTGTTCAATGCTAATTCCAGCAATTTTCCCTGGTTACTTGATAGTTGGCCCCCCCCGAAGTTATAATTATTATAAAATTAGCTTTTTCCCGCGGCTTCGCTCGCATGGTCTAAAGGGGTTCCCACTCCGTCTCCTCCACCTCCCCTCTCCCCCCCCCCTCCCGCTTTCCATATATTCAATCCCACTACATTCAGTTTTTAAACAGCCCGTGTGCCGCCTTTTACAATTTTTATTCAAATTTCCATTTCATGTATTATTTACCTAACATAGGTACCTATTTAAAATATCTAAAATTCTTGATTCGATTCAAACTATTAGGGGAGTAGGTACCTACTTTAAATAAATTTATCAACTTAAAGATTTTCAAAAATAGAATCCTGATTTAACAATCATTGTTTTGCAAAATGTCATTCTCAAACACGCAAACTGTCAAACGTGCGATAGTCGTTAGGTTTTATGAAATTATCCAATTTTCTGCGCAATTTTCTTAATTTTTCTTTCCGTAAGAACCATCCTCGTACTTCAAGGAATATTCTAAAAAAAGAATTAGCGAAATCGGTTCAGCTGCTCTCGAGATTTGCGCTTAGCAACACATTTAGCGATTCATTTTTATATATAAGAAGATTATATATTTTTGTCAATTTTACGAATTTCTAAACTAATGCCGACTTCAAAAATATCTATAATAATAAGTTGGTATGGATATCAAAAGTATGGAATTTATTTACGGTGCCGATTTTTAGTACTTAGACGTTGGTATATCTTCTTTTCTCTTCTTCTCTACGTATTATAAATTAAACTCCTACGTCGCGTCTGTCTGTCTGTTCGCGACAAACTCAAAAACTACTGAACGGATTTTCATGCGGTTCCCACTAATAGATAGAGTGGTTCGTGAGAAAGGTTTAGGCATACAATTTGTCAAGGTTTTGTGTAAATTTGTTGAAATATATAATATATAAAGGATAATGTCTGTATGTGGTTAACGAGCGGGCTGGCATGCGGGCGGGATACAAATGAATAGATAGTGGTGGTTATAAAGGTTGGGTAACCACCCTGTAAATGGCGTTGTGTTTCGTTAGCCACAGCAACGCATGGCCTGGTCAGCTAGTACAGTATAATAAAGACAAGTAGGTAGTTCTTTCCTTTTTTATGTGAATACCTTACAAGAGTCCCAGCTACTCCCGTCTGGAGCCAGTGAGACTATGGCGTCCCCAATTGCGACATGTTGTGAGGCTGAAGGTAGAGGGGAGGGGAAGGAGATGGGGAGGAGGAAGATGGGGAAGTACCTGGCTTTTTATATCTGGTCACCAAACACGGTTAAAGCCATTTCTCATTTCAAGCAACGTTTCAATTCTGAATAGTGGTCTTACACCAGGATGATACTGGGAGTACCTTCCACTCAGGAACATGCTGCAAATATACTAAATATAATTTTTAAATTAATTAATAAAATTGTGAAATAAGACAAATTCGAACCCGTGACCTTCGGATTGTGAGTCAAGTGCTGTACCCCTCGAACACGGCGGCCGTCCTTGGTATAATTGAATGAAAATATATTTCATACTTTTATTATTAGGCGGTACGTGTTTTCTGAACACCTATTCGGAGACACTTAGTTATACTTTGAGTAAGTGGATAAACCGTGCTTTACCTAAACCGACTGCATATTGTATATAAGTATGCCGAGGGGCCAACTGTCGGGGGATCATCTGTCATGGAACCGTTTTCTCTACGGTGTATTCTTAAAGTAAAATCTCAGCGGTGCGTAAGCCACCCTGAGTTGAAGATTTGGTTTTATTTAGTACCTATGGCTGTCAGCCTACTTGGCCATTAAAACAAAACTTTGCCAGAGAATTTGTTATCTCATCGAGTTGAAATCTCTGAAGATAATTAACTTACTACTTCTGAAATCTTGGTCACCCCACTGCTGTCAGCCTAGTTTCAGATTGCTTTCCCTTTCGGAAGTTGGTTGTTCCGGTAACCATCCGTTCTGTGAATAAGGGATTTCTTCCGCGATCGTTGTTATTAATATTCTGCTTCAAGAGCTTGCAGCACAAAAGAGACATCCCAGGGGAAAAGTACAACGTAATGAAGGGCGGCGTTATTTAGAATATTTTTGGTCGGTAAAATAAATTATTTTGACTGTAATGGAGGGCTTAAGTTTAGATGTAAGAATGTAATTCATTGATTAATCGAATGAGATCTGTTTATTTTGTACTTTGGAAAAAGCTTTATTCATTTTTAGATGTTAATAATTATTTTAGCAAATTTTTTTGATGCCTGAGTATTTACATGATTAAATCTGCGTATAGGAGATCCACGAATAAACTCTCGTTGAATACGAAGCAATCATTACAAAGTATAAAATGAAGTCACTCAAAATGTATGTGCGCATAGATCTTTTAAACTACGCAACGGATTTTCATGTGGTTTTCACCAATAGATAGAGTGATTCAAGAGAAAGGTTTATATGTATAATACACGCTTATTATAGTAGAGAAAAGCCGAGAAACTCAAATATTCAGTTCAGCGGGATTGTGTGGATTTTATAAAGGTTGGGTAATGACGTTGTGTTTCGTTAGCCACAGCAACGTGTGGCCGGGTCTGCTAGTAGAATATAAATAACTTCATAATACTAGGTCAATTGTTTGCCAGTATACCCACGATATATTATGTAAATTGTAAAACTATTATCCCTAGTATTATTTCTGTAATAAGAAAGGAACTCTTAGATGGTTTACTCTTTGATGTAGGCGAATGAACAAAGAAGGAGTAAAAAGAGAAAATATTTTGTTCATTCGTACACGCCTGTGCGGGCTATTTTTATACATACATAATATTTTATGGAACGGTAATGATGAGCGTTTGTAACTACGAGTATATTCCGTGCAGTTGAACACACCTACTACTTCTAAGAAAATATCGCCAACTGAATGCAATCTATGTACAAGCGAGTATGTAAATGAATTAGTCCGAGTATGTAAAATATCCTACGAACAAAACATCCTCCTACAAAATATCTACTAAAACCTAACCTAACCTAACCTAACTTTTTAAGATGTCTGTATTATTTTTGTCCTATTTTACATTTTTGAACAATAAATTTATTATCTTTCAATTTCAATTTTCAGTGCCGGCAACCCAGGCGTTTATTTTATTTTACCTTACGACATAGTTTTCTTTTACCCATGTCACTAGACAGAGTCTGTTCCGAGGCGGGTAAATAACATATTATATTTATTAAAAATATATGTATCAACAAAGATATAATATATGAAAAGATAAAAATATATGCATATATGTTCATATACACATATTGTTATGTTAAATGTTAACATGTTGTTTTTATTATTGGATTAATTTCCATTAAAAGTTTACATACGTAATATAAGATTACACATGGAGATTAAAAAATGTAAATACAGTAGGTACATAATTATATAATTAATGTTGATAGCAAGCAGTATCCTGCATATTTTATTATATTTTAAAATTATATAATTTAGTGAGTAATTATGTGAAAAGTAAATGTCTATAAAATGTACTCCTGTTAGTTTTTTAGGATATTTGGAATGTCTGTTCTTTCCTTTTCAGTCAACCATATTACAAAACTTTTGAACAGCTTTATAGGATATCTGTATTATTTTTGTCCCATTTCTATGTTAGGTTAAGTTAGGTTAGGTTTTAGTAGATATTTTGTTGGGGGATGTTTTTCCCGTAGGATATTTTGTCGGGGATATTTTGTCGCTAGATAAAAGTCACGGAACCATGTAAAGGAAGTCGGGAAAAATAACAGAAGAGTTTGTATGAAACGAAGCTTGAGTGTGAATGAGGCAAGGAGTGGTTTCACAGTTCATAAGCTGTTTTTCTAAATAAATAAAAAGTGTTTGAAGGTAAATCAATCAATGGCTGTCTATTATAACCGACAACAAAGTGACTATTGACTATGCCTACATTCTTTCAACGTTTGAGTCAATCTACGTCATGTACGTCAAACGTTGGAATTCATATTCATCACACGCGATCGGTTGAAATGACAGTTCCGGGGTAAAACAAAGGTAACTTCCCCTTCAGAGGGATGGATGTAATCAGTAAGGGAGGAATAATAAACGGAATTCTCCGGGAGTTTGGGAAAAAGGGGTTTAGACTAGCTTGAAATTCTTTTTCATGGTTTCGTTCGGAAAGATTTTCCCCGCCAATACATCGAAAATAAATTCTTTTAAATACGGTTTGTTAAAACACAACCACCATAAAACATTTTCGTTAGCGAAAAGTTTTGATTAAAAAGGATTTTTAATCTGTATAATTGTTTTATTCGTTCTATGAATATAGAAACATGTCTACACCACGGTAGGTTACATGAAAAAAACCTTCATTCTTGACGGAAACGGGCGCTTCAAAGATTTAACAAACGGTTTGTAATCTTTAGAGCATAGGCGTCAGGTGGGAATGCTGTCCTTGTTCTATCAATATTTCAGCGGAAGGTGCTCCGAGGAACTAGCGCCATTGATCGCTTCGGCATCGGTGTATAGTGTATAGTCGGGAAACACACCAAACGCGTGCCTAATGTATGAACACTGTTTACATTTGTCACACAAGAACATGTAGTTTCTACCACTAGACCTTGTTCGGCTGTCTTCAAGACCCGTATTCACTACTTCTTCTCCTAAAAAAAAAACCCTCCATACAGCATCCTCAAAGATGATTTAGGCTCTTCCTCAAGACCTACTGAGTGGGGTTCATGTAAAAAATCTAAAGTATGATAAAGACGAACAAAAAAATATTAAATCTTGTATATAAAAATCTCGTGTCACGATGTTTGTAGTCGCACTCCTCCGAAACGGCTTGACCGATTTTCATGATTTTTAAATGTATATTTGGTAGGTATGAGAATGGGTTTTAATATATATTTCATACCGTTAGGTGATTAGGGTGTCCCTATCCAGAAAAAAAAATTTTTTTTTTAACAATTTTTTTTTATTTGGCATTAATAAATACCTATAACCCCAAATTTTAACTCTCCCACCTCCACCCTCCCATCTTTTAATCGCGATTTTAGTATTTTTGTACGAACAAATTTAACCGTCTTTCGTATTTCAAACAGAACGAAATTATTTATTTGTTAAATGACAGATGGCGCTACGTCAGCCTCATCGAACTTTCATCCACACATGCGCAAGACATTCACGAGAAGCGTCGCGTCATTTTGGTATTTCATTCGGCATCATGTTCTCGCGTGGGCAAACCATCGAGCTTATTTGTGTTGGCTAAAGACGGACTGACAAAAAATATCGTACACTCAATTGCTCTTTGAAATTCATATGATTTTCTTTATTTCATTTTCCTACTTTAGTTGATGTTTTTTGTTTTTATCGGCGGTCATCGTCTACAGCGCTCCATTCCTCTTTCAGTCATAGATCCCATCCCCACACACTTAAAATACATTCGTTATTTTTTTAGTTAGCAACCAAAACATTCCCTAGAAATTATTTATATGGCAGAACAAAGTTTTTCGGGTCAGCTAGTTATCAAAAAAAAAAAAAAATTACTTTTTAAATACTGAATCAACGTGTTTATCAGCAAATTTGTTAGTGCAAGTATATGTATGTTATTCAAGTAGAAAATTACTCAGAAGCACTTAACGTGAATGTTTATTCACTCGTCTTTGTTACACGACAACAACACTCTCATTTTGTGCTTAACGCTCCGTTATGTAGATACCTAAGTCTAAATTTAAGATATTTAGGCAAAATCCACCTAAGACCCCACGGAGAAATACGGGTCTTGGATAATATGATTTATAGTGAAGTTAAACAAAAACGACAAAGCCTTTATCATCGTGGTTTATGGAGGGAGGCTTTACAATAAGCACCATTGGTTGATGTTTCCCACACAGAGAAAAATGTGTTTCTAATTTATTAAGAATTCTCTTCAAATTATTCGTAATTCTTGTTAAAAACTGGATTAACAGGACGGGTGGCCTAATAAACATTAGGAAGCGAATTATCAGATTTTGGTAATAAACTTTCGTCTGCATAAAAATCCTAATATTTTTGCATTACAATACGTATCTTCCTGATAATTCCATGGTAAACAACTCACGATTCATTCGCTTTCTTGATATGTTATCAGTGGTTCCATGACAGTTCATCCTGCGACAATTCATCCGGCGACAGTTCATCCTGCGACAGTTCATCCTGCCGACAGATCATCCTGCCGACAGTTCATTCTGCCGACAGTTCATCCTGCCGACAATTCGTCCGGCGACAATTCATCCTGCCTGATCATTTAGAAGATTTTTTCTTCAAGTAAGTATGCAAAGAGGATATACGGCCGTACAACCTAACCTAACCTAACCTAACCTAACCTAACCTAACCTAACCTGACCTAACCTAACCTAACCTAACTTAACCTAACCTAACCTAACCTAACCTAACCTAGCCGTGTTTGGTGACTAGATCTGAATAGCCAGGAAGATACGTTTTCCACATCTGCTTCCCCTCACCACTACCTTCAGCATCACACCATACCAAAATTGGGGATGCCATTGGCACTCACTGGCTCGAGACGGTTGGGACTCTTGTGTTTTTTTTTTAAATCAGTCAATTCACCCTAAAAAGATGGTGTTAATTTCAGATAAAAAAGTTATATTAGATGCATGTAGGAATCTTTACCGTTCTTTGCTAAGCCGACTGCACGTATAAGTATGTCGTATTTTGATATTCACGCATGCTTCTTCGGAGAGTCGAAATTATTGTTAGTAAAATATTTTTACAGCGGATTTCCACTCAAGATGCCTTCAGATATAAGTATATCGATTTTGGTTGTACGGCCGTATATCCTCTTTGCATACTTACTTAATAAAAATCTTCTAAATAATCAGGCAGGATGAATTGTCGCCGGATGAATTGTCGGCGGGATGAACTGTCGGCAGGATGAACTGTCGGCAGGATGAACTGTCGGCCGGATGAACTGTCGCAGGATGAACTGTCGCCGGATGAATTGTCGCAGGACGAATTGTCGGGTCACCGTTATCAGTAGTTACGGATGATTTAATAAGAAAAGTTCCTTAAACTCAAGGGAATGTACTCAATAGACTAAAAGAACTTCCTCATAATTTTATTGGTATTCACAAACACATTACCTGCCATTCATTCATTTACAAAAATATTTCATATTAGGTTTTATCAATATCTTTGGGTTTTAGCAAATCTATATATAAAAAATCTATTGCTGTTCTTTTGTCTTCCTAAAACTCGAGAATGGCTGGGCCGATTTAACTGATTTTGATTTTGAAATATTTGTCGTAGTCCAGGGAAAGTTTAAACGGTGAGAAAATATGGAAAAATTGCGGGGAAGATAGTAAAAACAACAATTTCATTTTCCCATACAAACTGTTCTACCTACTTTCCTGTCAATCATTTAACGTTCGTCCCTCCGTTACGGTGAACTCGGGTCCACTCGAATTGAAGCAACATATATCCACATCTACCGGATCTGCCGGATCTGCCTTGATGATGGACACTGCAACGATGTTCGAAACGTTGGCTAAAGAAGGAGATAGCGCAACACGGCATAACACCCCAAAAACAAATAACGAAAATATATCCACATTACTCGGATTATCGCGTATTTAAATTTTAATATTTTGATGGTTGTTCAAAATAACAAAATTGCAAACGTCAGATGAAAAGCAAACAAATTGTTGCCTTGGAAACGATATTTTTTTTAATTAGGCAATTCACCCTAAAAAGAGTGCTTTGTTGGCGTCGTAATGAATCACCGAAATGCATAACATAACTTCCAAACGATTGCACCAAATTAAATAATTATTTTTGTTGTTCGTTGTTTTGTATAAAACTACTGTTGAGCTCTGTCGTCGTGAAATTTGTATAAAAAATTGTAATAGGTGGCACGCGAGCAGTTTGAAAACTGAATCTATCGGGAATGAATGTATGCTATGCAGGAGGGGGGAGGGAAACCCGGGAGGGCGGGGAACTCGGGAGGAGGGAGGAGAACTCGGGAGGGGGGTTCGCGGGACGGGGGAAAGGGGGGAGTAGAGTGAGAAGAGGGAAGGTGGAGGAGGAGGAGTGGGAAGGGGATGCGGGGTAGGAAGGGGAGGAAGAAGGTGAATGGGACGAATAGGAAAGGACACGCAGGGAGAAACAATTTCTTTATTAAATGACATAGCAACGCATGCCGGGTACCAGCAGTTACATTATAATAATGTTGATAAGAACAAATCACCTTGGCCAACAGGCCGAGGAATCCAGAGCTCCATATCCGGAGTATTTCGGTCGGAGATCGGAGAGACACATTAAAACACAAATCTGGGAGTATAACTGCCACGCGATGTTCCATGTAGAGAACATTAGACGGAACTAGCGCCATCTTTTGGCATTATTGGCTACCTGACTTAATTCGTTGTTAGGTGATTTCCCTTAGATATATCAGGAACCCGCGCAATATTATTTACTAGGATTGACGCCACCATAACATTCCAGCCATATCAATTTGGGAGGTGGTGAGGTTTGTCCGGGTCTTGGTGGCGAATGCGTCTGCCGACTAGCTGCATTGCAGGTCAGATCTGGAGAGAAAGGTTGAGGGAGTCCCTTTGACTTCTCCAGTACTCTCTCGGAACATCGCCTTGCACCGAAGTGAGAGGGATGGATTTGTACGTCCGTCACTCCTGTACACAGACCCCCAGATTCCTACCCACCCCTAACACCCTTTTCCTTCCCAGAACTTCCTCTCCTTCCTTTCCCAAAAAGACACTCAATACAGTATCAAAGATGACATAAGTCCTGATTGGAAGTATTTTCCTCAGGTTCTCCTGTGTGGAGACTGTGGAGCCAATTTTAAAAAAAAGTTCTATACGATTAATTTCTCAAGAAACACGACAAATGTAGAACTATTTTCGTAGTATTTTATTAGTCAATTCCTTAAAGCAGGGTTTTCCAACGTGTGGTCCGCAATAGGCTAGAAGATGGTCCGCGATGGTCAGTCGGTCGAATAAAAAAAATCGTGACAATTTATCATTACTGAACCTTGTGGTCAGTGGCCATTATGGTATTCCGTTTCGCCCCACCCCATCCTACCCCGTTCCACCCCATATCCTGTTCCGCCCCCTCCGTTGTGGTAAATATTCTGATATAACCCGTTCCATCATATCCCATTACGCCCCTCCCGTTGTGCTATCCGCTCCGGGTGCCACCCATGCTAGCCTACGACACTTGTGGTCCCTGTCGAAAAAATAAACGTACAAGTGATCCCGGGTCAGAAAAAGGTTGGGAACCACTGCCTTAAAGAGAAAGTGTGTGAATTTTAGGTGCGCAAATTATCATGACATCAAGTTAAATAACAGTGTCCGAATAAAATGCAATATTATGATTTTGGACTATCTTGTTGGCAAATTTAAAGAATGAATTATTAATCTTAAAATTTTGTACGTTTTGTATTGTTAACCCGTATATTTTTCTTTGTGCCGTCGCGATATATTTATCAAGGCAAATCGATAAAACTTCTCTAAATTGATGTTTTATCAATAAGCCGTGATAGTCAAAATCGATTTCTCTCAGTGCAGTGACGCATCGAAAAAAATCAATTAATTTCATTAGTAATACGTGTGCTATAGTCGAACAGAAACTAAGTGAATGGTCAAAGTCCAAACTCAGTAATAAAATTTACAGGTAAAGCAACACGAGAAGGTTCACGACTTAAAATTAATTTTACTGAACAAAATGTTTTTATTATGTTCGGGACTGAATTTAAGTCTGAATAAGGATTGAATGAAAATGCGTAGGTGTTTAAAAATACCTACAAGGTGTCCGGTAACTCATATTAGATATATATTTCAGAAACAAGGAAATTCTTAGACAGGTTTTTTCAGATGCTAATTAATAAAGCGGTAACCAATTTATGAGATATTGAAATGTTAATAATACTTGATTTTTACCCCCGGCTGGGATTTTACAAATTTATTTTTTTAAAGAAAAAACTACTTAAATGTGCACATCAACATAAAACAGCATATTTTTTACAATACAATGAACTTGTTACATCGGTAAATTTTTATTTGTGATTAAAAAATATTTATTTTACATTCCAATTACGGAGGGTTCTTCGAGGAATGCCACAAACTGATTTTCAAACCAATTTTTGAAGACTTTGGAATTCATTTCAGAATGGTAATCTGTATTCGACATAACCTTTTTCGTACGGAATATAAATTTACTCCCCGTGATAAAACCCGTTTTTGCTGAACCACAATGCAAAATGATCAGCCGGCTTCCTTTTCCAACTGGCACTTTTAAACCCCCATTGCCCTCACTATTTTGCCACATGTGTGTAATCGAGTGATTTTTATTCACCTAAATCTCGTCCAAATAGACTATTTGCCGTCCGTCGCTAGTTCATTTTCATTTTGATTCATTTTCCTCAAAAAATCTACACGCGCTGCAGCAATGTCTAATCTTCCCATTAAATACTTTCTTCCATCTTTGCGTATTTTGAATTTTAAACCAATATCATGCAAAATACATCGCAATGACTCGTGAGATCCAAAAAAATATTTTATCCATCATAACTTTGTTAAGATTTGCAAGAGGGGAATATTGTCCATTGTCATAAAAATCCATCACACTGCGACGCACAACAACCTTTTTAAAATCTTCCAATCCCGTTGAGGCCGCAAGCTGCTGCCAATAAATATATGGATGTCGTCAGTCCTGCTTCCAATAAATGTACTTGCTTGAAGTTCAATGTTTTGATGTATTCTGGATTGTCACGGTTTTTTTGGAAAAACTTACAACATTATAAACTATCGTTTTTTCACCTGCCTGCAATTCGTATCGTTGATATTAGATCACACAATATGTAATTACAATTACACCGATTAAATAAACAGAGTCAAAATGACATTAATAAAGTATAAGTATTAAATCGAAAATAAAGTAATGGACTGGTTTTTGATCTTATGAAGTCAATACAGTACTTATTACCCAATGTGGAATCATTAATTGTTTCCTTTTATAGTAAGTAGCATGATATAAATAACAATGGAATTTCCAAAGGATTTAGTCGCCTAATTCTCGGGAATAACCGCCAATGGAATTTCTAAATTTTGTATCGCAGCGTGTAATTATTAGGTATCGTCTGAAATATTGTTTTTAGAATCCAGTTTAATGTATTTTCGAAAATAGGTATAAATAATAAGAAATGAAAAATATAAAAATATTAATAATATAATGGTGGAGTGCCTTTCGAGTTTGGGTTTTTCGGAGTTTTGACTGTACGTTAATCCCCGTGTGAAATTTTGGGAGTGCATTTGGTATCTGTTCGACTATAGCTTCTTTCTCACTGGTCAGTTCCTCATTGATGAGGAACGCAACCCTACTCCAATTTATATGGTTCACGATTATGCGCTGCGCAGAGGGTGGCGGACACCGACGCACGTACTGGACGCCAGTATTTCTTGGTCATTCCAGCCCATTGGTGCCTTAAACTGCTTCTCATACCTTCCACTTTTCCAGTGACTATGACTTTCTGCAGATTGGAGTCCTCAGTTTGGCGTGACCAATGTACGAGTATCTTATACATTGTAGGCAAAAGTTGAAAACTTCTCGTGGATACCTAACTCTTCCAGAATGGAGACATTTTTGCGTCTGTCCATGGAATCTTGAGCATTTTCACTTGTTTTTCGAGGGCGATCTTAAGCTGGTCCAAGTGTCTAGCTAATCTTACTAATATTATAAATGCGAAAGTTTTTATGGATGTATATGTATTATGTATGTGTTTGTTATTCTTTCACGCAAAAACTGCTGAATGGATTTAAATGAATCTTTACAATAATATTGCTCGTACATCAGAATAACAAATATGCTATATATAATGGTAAGCTCTGGCGCTATAAAATTATAAATATTAATATATTATATTTATAATGCTTACGTTTATCGTCGCTTACAAAAGCGAGTTATTGATAACATCAGACGAAATTTGATTTAAGGCGTCGTAGTTAATGTCGCCGAAATGTATGTACGCGCATAACTTCCAAACGACTGCACCAAATTAGATAATAATTTTGTTTTGTTCGTTATTGTCATCATAAGGTTTGTATAAAACTACTGGTGAGCTCTGGCATTATGAAATTTTGAATAAAAAAAAATTGCAATAGGTAGCACGCGAGCTGTTTGAAAACTGAATATACCGGGACTGAATGTATGGAGTGCGGGAGGGGGGAGGGGAACTCAAGTAGGGGTTCAAGGGAGGGGGGAGTAGGGGATCCTGGGAGGGGGGAGGGGAAATCGGGAGGGGTGGTTCGCGGGACGGGGGAAGGGGGGGAGTGGATTGGGGAGAGGGAAGGTGGTGGAGGCGGAGTGAACGCGAGAAGAGAAGGGGACGCGGGAGAGGAAGGGGTGGCGGAAAGGGAACGGGACGGATGGGAAACGACACGCAGGGAGAAACAATTTCTTTATTAAATGGCGTAGCTACGCCTGCCGAGTACCAGCCAGTACCACAATAAAATTTCTACTCTTTTTAAAATTTTGTAGCTTAGGGAACGTACCCGAGCTAATGGGAGAGCTAGCCTTGGGAAGAGTGGAAATTTAACAGTTAACTGGAAATATTTTATATCTCCGGAACGATCTTGACAGTTCGCCCAATTATTATTTAAAGTATCGTCTGCCAAGATCAATGTCTGTGATCTCTTTTATATGCATTTAGTATTGTGCAAGACAAGCATACATTTGCGGGGCCCTTCTGATACGGAGGATAGAACAGCTGCGGTAAGTAAGCTTCCTTTGTGTAAATAAATTCCTTTGATTTTCAGACAAACTTATTATTAATTGAATTTTTTAAGTCAATTTTAAGTTTGAAATTGGTAAATAATGAACCAAAATTATATTTTTGTAGGGGCACTTGTCGCGGCATCAACTCTCGTGTCACCCTAAACAAAATGCGACTGATTATGTTGACATTGAAAACACCATTGATATAAGTTGATGATTGTTTTATGTTTTGCTTCTAACATAATTATAACGAAAAAACTTTTCACATCAATAGAAATGCCGATTCCTTCACAATATATGTACGATTTTGAGAACAATATATCTGCGAATGCATTCTGCTAAATCTGAATGTCGCATTTTTTTTTATTTTGCAAAATTTATAATTTTATTGCAGTTTTTTGATAAAATTGAATGCATTCCAACTGACTCTAAAATAGGGATGTCGAAAGTGAAAAAAATATCAATATATCGATGTATCGATATTTATTAAAAAATAAATATCGACGTCGATGAATCGAGGAAAAAAATATCGATGTATCGATATATCGGTCAAATTTTCAAAATATTTCGCGTTTGTAAATAATTGTGTATTCAGCTCAATATTATCGATAGTAATTTTTATACACAATATGCATTATTTTAATGTACAAAAATCTCTATAAAAATGAAGGTATTTTTATCAGTAGATATTCATTTTTATTAAGTAATAATTACAAAAATATCAATAACTATAAAATTTTCTTCTAACTTATATGTAAACTTTGTGTGCGTCTTTCTATGCGTCTCAGTAACATTCTATTGGCCTATTATTCTGTCAAAAAGGACTTCGTGTTTGGAGTAATCGACAATTGGGAACCAACACATAGGAGTGGCTTAGAAAAAATGGCGAAAAATAGCGTACATTTCTATGTATGTACCTACACATATGAAATAGTATTAGTGATCACAAATACTAATGCAAAGACAATAGATTTGTAAGCTATTAATAGTTAAAATTTCAACCGCCAGATGTCATGACCCAATACATTTACTTTTTTTCCGTTCGTTCCTATACGGTTTTGGATTCTAGTGGCTTTAGTTACATAAATAAATAAAAATGTCGTTTTTTAACAATTTTCGATATTGGATATTTTGTATCGATATATCGGATCAAAATATATCGGCTAAAAACATCGATGTATTGAATTAAAAATATCGATATATCGATACTTTTTCAACAAGCCTACTCTAAAACATAATTCATTTTGCTTTCGGAATACGAAACTCGAAATTTACAATCGAAATAAATTTCCAAATATTTCGGTGTTTTACTTTGTGAAGATAATTTAAAATAATAAATAGGAGTTTTAGATCGTTTCAAAAACATTTATGGAGAGTGACGGTAGGGCAGAACAAAAAAACACAAATGAAAAACGTGCACAAGTGGTATTTTAGATTTTAATATTCTTCTTTTCTACAAAAAATCCCTCATTTATATAATACAATGATATAATTTACTTTGGTGAACGAATTCAAAACAAACGTTCATTTTATTGCTTTGTTGTAAGTGTTCTGAGTAACCCAGCAAGATGATCTCACTTGGTCCTAAGTGTGTACTTTAGTTGAACTATCGACAAAGTTAGCAAAATTATCATTCCACGAACCGCTTTAGGTGACTTTGAATTTTCGAGAATTTACGAACAATACGAGATGTACTAACGAATCATTATTAAAATTAATGTTACGGTGAGATCCATGGTTACAGTTTTACCAAAAAGTTTGCGTAACTTATAAGTTTGTAAAACTTGGGAATCGCGTTAAATCGGAAATAGAGTTTTAGTCGTTTCTCGTGTAGGTGGAGAATTATAAGAGAAGGATACATTCCCAAAGTTATAGCATCAAATTCAATGTGATGACGTTGATGTGTGTGTGTTGGTTTTATGGCTTACTCCTCTATCATGAACCAAAACTAAACAAAATTTCAATATTAACTATTTAAAAAAAAATAGGAAAAGTCAAAATACTAGTTCAAACCTGTCTTTTATTTCAGACAGCCGACATTTTTCGAAAAAAAAATTACTTTTCCCAGGTTCTGGCCATAGCAGCATTTGTTTGGATTAAGAATTTTTTTCTGATTACTAGGAGGTTTTCAATCGTGTCAACCAGGGCGCACCATTTTTTGAGACCCCCACTTCAACACCCTGTTGCTTTTAGAATTTAAAATTTTTTCGTTTAATTTTTTTTTTCATGTATTCTTTAATGTTTAATGAATATTTGGTAAAATAATGGCAACTAAAATATTATTACAAAGTATAAATATATGTACCTGCAAAAATACCTACAATTCAAGCTTCTAGACTAGAATACCCCCTTAACACAAGATTTTCTAATGAGACAGTGCGTGCGGCATATACATCTCCCATGTAATGTGATTTAAAAGTTTGAAATGAAAAAATATGTAATTCACTTTTTACGTCAATCCACAAAATCATTTTCTCTGTGCAAATTTGATTGATCAATTTCGGTACTTACAAAAATACTTGGGACACATTATTACTTAAGACCTCTCGGATGTCGGTGATATTGAACGACAACGGAGAAATATCAGTATATTGTCTAATATGCCCGAAGATTCTTCAAATGCTGTAACAATGTAAAAAAAACATTGTTCATTGCATTTTGCACTAGCCTATATACATATGAAACATGGTGTCACCACCGAACCAGCTCAGTAGAAGTACTCCGGATCCAATATAATGATGCTTGCAGAATTACAGCAGCGCATCTTCATCTTACGGAGCTAGGACTACACGGATTCGCCGGTCTGATGAGACACGGGGTCACTGGAGCCAGGATGCGGCTAATGGCTTCTGATAACACAGTGGTGATCGCAGCCTTCCAGCACCAAGCACCACTCCTGAGCGAGCGCTGGGCCCGAGCTCACTCCAGACCACGTCATTTATTATAATTGATTATTTATTTTATTTCTATTATCGCTTATGTTTTTTTTATTTTATTTTATTTTTCTTTTCTTTTTTATTTACTCTTTTTTTACTTTATCTGTTGTGTAAATGTTCAACTTTTGGTACTTCCATTACTTTTGCAATTTCATTTTCAAGGATGGGCAAAGTCAGTCTAGCTAGAATATAAACTAGGAAACCATTATTTTGTATGTATATTCGCCATTCGGCTTCCGAAGCAAAGCTGTGCGGTCCCTGACCTTTATATTGAAGGACGCCCAGTGGATACCTAGCAGAAATTAAAATAAAAATTGGAAAAATCCGTACGTGCTAAAACAAAATCTTTGGATACCTAAATAAAATCGAAAGAAACGAATTATCTACCTACTTGCATAAATTCCTATTCATCCAATTAAGCCCTTACGCGGAAAAATAGCCTAATCAAAATAAATATAAGTGCAGATCTATTCAAATTTCGCGTTATATGCATCAAACTTGATTTAAAATCTCAACCACGGATAGTACACGCGTGACTCTATTATTGACTATTTATTCTACGACTGTTGGAATTCTATTTGTTTTGTTGAAATAGCATGAATACAATATTTTCGGTGTAATGAATTTGATAATGGCTTTCAACTATTGGTTAATCAGCGTAATATGTACTTCCTTTTTTGGTCTCATGTACTTTCTATAATAAATTCATATTATTTTATATTATCAAAAATGGGTGTCTGGTCTGTATGTACTCAAAGTTGCATCAAATATTATATTGTGAACGTTGAAACGCACCTTAGACGGCGTGCAAGTGCCCTTTTGGAAAAAAATTAAAGTCTTCGAACATGTACAACACCCCAACATTGGTTTGGGTAGATCTTACAAAAACAATCTAAACTCAGTAAAAAGTTTCACACAGAATCATCATGAAAGTATCATAAAAAAAATCCACCTTCTCAACAGAATCACTTTTTAAATTCTTTCCAGTACCAAATGTCTATGACGTATTTAAGCAAGCTTCCTTTATAAAGATGTGTCAAGAAAAAAATAACAAAGAACATCGAGAATTTTATAAAGAAACTAGCTGATCCGGCGAACTTCGTACCGCCTCAGAATCAAAAACTGTTGTCAACTTATTAGCTGAATTGATCTAAATTGTTTCTCCCTGCGTATACCATACCTTGATATAAATTGTTTCTCCCTGCGTATCCTTTCCCCTCTCGCGTTCCCTCTCCCTCTCCCCACTCCACTTCTCCCCTTCCCCCGTCCCACTAACCCCCCTTCCTGAGTTCCTTTCCCCCCTCCCCCCTCCCCCCTCCCCCCTTCCCCCTCCCCCCTCCCCCGTCCCCCCTCCCCCGGTTCACAGTTCAATATTATACCCCTTACAATATTGCTGCAGTTCTTTCAAAATAGTTGAATTCGTTCCATACAAAATGTATGGGGAAAATAATTTTCTTCGGAGTGGAACACCCTTTACTCTTAGGGGTATGAAAAATAGATGTTGGTCGATTCTCAGACCTACCAGATAAGCACACAAAATTTCATCAAAATTGGTCCAGCCGTTTCGGAGGAGTATGGTAACAAACACCGTGACACGAGAATTTTATATATTAGATGACAAATGGATAACAATTTATTATATCTTATCTAATTTTAAAACAATTCAAATGCAAAACCATTGTATTTACCAAGTCATAAAAAAACTATAATAACCTCCCTTCTGAATTGCGCTCAACCAATCAGAACAAATAAATAAAATTAAACATTTTTTTCAAAAAAACTTTTAGTGAAATTATAGTTTTTTTAAACTATAATAACAAGTTTTTTCGAAAAAAAGATTTAATTTTATTTATTTGTTCTGATTGGCTGAGCGCAATAGGCCACTTGCATCACATTTTTTTTTTTAAATTCTGGTTTAGGCAAATATTCTAAGACATTCTGTGTTTTTTTTTTTAAATTCTGGTTTAGGCAAATATTCTAAGACATTCTGTGTTTTTTTTTTTAAATTCTGGTTTAGGCAAATATTCTAAGACATTCTGTGTTTTTTTTTTAATCGTATTTTTGAAACCCTGGGGATTTTTTGAAAATTTCAATCCGAAAAATCAGACCATTTTTTATAAACCGGAAAGACGGGACATAATTTTATAGGTGTGAAAAAACGATAATTACGTAGCCGAAAATCATTTAAAAAAAAACGTTTTCCACACGAATGGCACAGGAGAATAACGAGGCATACTAAAAATATTACATATCATAAATATTTTTTTTTCTTGATCCATCTCATCATAAATCATTATAATGTACAGCGTCTATATTACTAAATTCAATGTAATATACTTGTACTTATAAATGTACGGGGTTGAACATCTGTCAAAAAGTGAAACCAAATGATAAGTTCGCAGAGAACAAACAATAAATCTAGTGAACGAATTTAAAAATTCGCCTGAAATCAAAGTGATGCCATAAAAAAAAATAAATCAGTGTGGAATTTTACAAAATTAATAGGAACATTTTCGGAGACGGGACATTTTCATGTAGTGACGTCACGAGCCCAAATAATGGATTTATTTATTTAAAAATAAAAATAAAACTGTACATTTCTCAACAATTTTACTAACATTTAGTTAATCTTTGTAAAAAGATCTATCCACAATCCACATGATTTTTTCCTAGTAGTTACGAAATCCATGCAAGTGGCCTATTCAGAAGGGAGGTTATTATAGTTTTTTTATGACTTGGTAAATATAATGGTTTTGCATTTGAATTGTTTTAAAATTAGGTAAAATAAATTGGTATCCATTTGTCATTTCTTTATAAAATTCTCGATGTTCTTCGTTATTTTTTTCTTTACACATTTTTATAAAGGACGCTTGCTTAAATACGTCATAAACATTTGTTACTGGAAACAATTTAAAAAATTAGTAAACATTTTATACAAACATATTATAACATGCAATCTAAGTAACCGTGGCTCCCTTTTCAGGCACAATAACTCATCTTTTCTGATAAGGTATACATGACCAATGATGTCCTTGAATATAATATTTTGTATAAATATATATGCATAAAGTAGGAGATTTTCAAACATTGTTGGGTTATTCGTAACCCGGGAATGTTTGTCTTTTAAAAAAAAATGTAACTCTTATTATTAATATTTTTGTTTGACAAGCCCCCAAAGGGCTCACAAACTCCAACAGCTCGTAGGGCTTTGAAGCAAAGAATGGACGGCTACCTCGAGAGTGTTTTCTCTTGGGGTAAAAATAATCTCGTTGAATTTAATGTTTCAAAGACCCAATCTTGTCTGATTACGTCCAAAATGGATCGAAATGAAAATCTAGTCTCTTTCAACGGAAGCAATCTTCCGAACAGGCCCTCCATTGATATGCTTGGTGTAACCCTAAGTGACCAGCTCAGGTATGGGGGCTCCATTGAAGCCAGAGTAAAGCTAGCCTCCCAAAAACTGGGCGTACTGTACAGGGCCCGCAGATACTTTAATAGTACACAACTGCTAACCTTGTACAAATCACAAGTACGCCCCACGGTTGAATTTGGCAGCCATCTCTGGTCTGAAGCTCCAAAATACCTGAAAAATACCCTCGACTCTGTGCAGAAACGGGCGGTCCGTTTGATAGATTCTCCCATCTTAACAGACGGATTGCAATCTTTAGAGCACAGGAATGGAAGATGCTCCAAGGAACTAGCATCATTGATCCCTTCGGCACCGGTGCATAGTCGGGAAACACGCCTAACGCGTGCCCAACATTTGTACACGGTTGACATTTTTCACATGAGAACGGGTCGTTTCTTCGACTCGTTCTTGTGTTCAACAGCTCGGCTGTGGAATGATTTTCCGGCCTCTGTGTTTCCTCCTTCCTACAACATGGGTCTCTTCAAGACCAATGTTCATTCCTTCCTCTCCTCAAAAAGACCCTCCACACAGCATCCCAGATGACATAGGCCCTGAGGGAAATTATTTTCCTCAGGGCCTCCTGTGTGGAGTTAATGTAAAAAAAAAAAAAAAATTACAATAAAAAAAGTTTGTTATTGTGACTTTGGGAAATTTCTTCTCTTCGGGTCAACTTGGAAATAATAATAATAAAAATTTTATTCATCAATAGACTTTTTGGCAGTATTACATATTTTGTTCTTTTTTCATTGATTCTATTGATGAAAAGGTCACTGCTCAACTATAATTCAGGATTTCTCCTAGAATGCAGCTGGTTTTCAGCAGTGCCTGATCCCAATTTGTTTCTCACGAAATATTATATTCTAATCGTGTTAGGTTTTTTGTTATCTAGAAGTTTAAAGAGTCGCCTTCGTAAGAAGACGTCCGCTTCACAGGTTGGTGCCATTTTTATACATAAAGGCAAATTCGGATTACCATTTTTGATATATTTTGTCCGCAAAGTAAATTCGTACATCACTATTTTTAAGGGTATAAAGCCTGCCAAGTTTTTGGGCTATTTACACGCCCCAGGTTTTTCGACCACCAGATATGTCGTGCCATTCGTGACCATAGAGCAGACCACACTAAAATAATAACACCCTCATCTCTGCAGGAACAGTCCGCTAGTAAATTCCTCCATCACATCTGAGGTGCGTTCCATTCAAATTCCATTCAAGTTTTACGACGTTCGCATTAAGAGAACTGTGCCATCCCTCTGCTGAAATATGGATGTAATTCCCGTTATGATTTCTCCGCTAGCGCAGCAAAAAACGGCGCGAAAAAGAATTCTGGGAACTCGATTTTCAAATTTAGCATCGTAAGTGCTTCGCATTTAGTCTGTTGCTCGTTCCCGCGGTGTAAGTGAATTTGAAGAACGTTTAGTTTGCATCTTCATAAAAAAGATAAGGTGATTTGGCAAATGAACCTCCATGGGAAATTTTAAATAAATAAATGCCCGCGTTTTTCTTAAGACCTCGCTTTCCGAATTTCTACCAATTTATAATATATTTGCCTTGAACACTTTGAGTTTTTATAAACTTAAAAAAATATGTATTATTTAAGATATTTCTAAACAATTTCCTCATTAGAAAAAATCGCAAACACGCCTTTAAAATTATTAAAAACATATCTGATTTTATTATTTAGTTTTATGTATGAAAAAATTTACAGTTTCCTAAATTGCTGCTTAAGTATTTTTCGACAAATTTTTGCTTAAAACATGTCATGCTTTATTAAATATTTCCGCTTACCCCTGCTAATAGAGTACTCCGGTCCAATTTAAAAAAAAATTAATCAACCTTCTAACTTAAATAACTGCACTTTTATTGTTACTTTTAGAGTTAGTTTTAATAGTTAAAATAATTGTCAAAGTTTTAATTTTTCAAGATCCCCCAAAAACCTCCGTATGTATGGTGAATCATGTGACGTCATCACTCCTGAAAAATTATTATAGTATCGGGCAATCAGCTGATCAACTGCCGCCATTTTGAATTCCGTTGTTCGAAGTATTCTCCCTAGAAGTAGCATTACTATTTTTTGTGCAGTAGTTTTTGAATATTTTCAATAATAGAGATAAACTAATAAGAGATTTCCTTATTTTTGAAACATTATTTAGGCCTATGTAATGTTTCAATAAACACAACAACTAAATCTCTATTAATAAACTATCTGTACGTAAATAAACGAATAAATTAATACGATGGCTTGTGTCATATCATACATTCCCATACAATGACTTTACGGTGACGTCACGACACGTCGAACAATGACGTCACAAATAAAACTCAAATATTCGGAATCAGCGTTTATTGGTCAAAGCTATAATATTTTTCACTGGAGTTCCGTATTATAATCGTTAATAATATTTTTAAATATAAACACACTCCTATCATAATCTCTTTCAAACCATCTTCTTCATCTTTTTTAATGTTTACTTTTATAGTAAAAGTTATTCATTATTATATTATCATAATTTTGTGAAGTTTAATTTTCAAAATGCGTAGATACCCTTTTGTCTATTGACAAATTCGCGTTAATGTTTGTTTTAAAACCAGTATGTTTATACAAAAATCTCTTCGAGACCCAAATTTAATCCTACCTCTCCTTAAAACAACCCTTTAAACAGCTTCCCCAAAAATGACATGGACCCTGATAGAAATTATTTTCGGCCTTCTGTTTGGAGTTAATGCTAAAAAAACAGTACATAACAAAAGCATTCGTTATTATTCAAACTTTTTTGTATTCTCGGATTACGTAAACAGGTTTCTATTATTATTTTTAGCATGCTAATACTGATTCTGAAATCCTGACGTAAAGACACGTTGTTAAAACAACAACATAATTAGGTATGCTAATAAAGGCAAGCATAAACTCTACGTCAAGCAGGTTTCATCAGAGCAGGAAATGCTTAAGCTTTCAGAAGAGGTTTTTTCTCGAAAAGCTTTTAAAATTTTTCATTTGATTATATTTTCTTATTCCAAGTTAGTGAACAGTGAATAGCCCCGTACCTGAGTAAGTTGCCCGGAGCAGACAGGGAGAAAACACCGACTCAAATAAACTTCAAGCTTAAAGCACAGTGCAACGAACCTGTTTGCCTTTCTTTGGATATATTTTTCGCGCCATAAAACTGGGAGCCATTGTGTTATAATGGATGGTCCTGAAAAATGTTGGACGAAAGTTTCAGTTAAGGAAAGTTTCCAGAATTATTTTAACCCCTTTGGAATAATTTATAATCGCTAAGTACAGGGTATCCCAAAAGAAAGTATATATTTGTTTTGCTTTCTGTGTGAACGCAACTTTTCCGAGGGGCGCGGGGGATATGTCAATCAGTAGTCTGACTCTTGGGAATTTAGTCGCTATGAAGCATTTCTCGGGAGCGACCGCGCGTGGTGCGTGCGTGAGTTTTACAAAAATGGTGATTCGGCTACTGTAGCACGTAGAAGATTCTGCAACATTTGAGGTTTTCGTCAATTCAATGCGTCAAGCATTCCTCTCATTCGAAAATGGGTCAAAAAGTTTGAAGAGATCGGTACAACGCTGGCAAAATCAAAATCTGAGCGACCAAGGTCATCGAGAACGGTAGAAAACGTAGAGAGTGTGTATCAGTCTTTTCGTGACGACTCAAACATTTCGATTCGGAAGCGCGCAAGTACTTTAAATGTGCATAGATCATCGTTACACAGCATTTTCCACAAATACCCAATACTGCACCCCTAAAAACTTACTGGTACAACCAAATAACATGATTCCAGCAAGACGGAGCAACATTGCATACGTCCAATACGTCTCTGCCACGAGTTCATGAAATTTTCCCTCACAAATTGATCTCCAGCAGAGATGACATAAATTGGCCTCCTCGTGGTCCTGAGATAACCCCTATGAACTTTTTTTCCTGTGGGGTTATCACAAATCTAAAGTGTCTGCCAAAAATCCGACTTCCCCTGATGCAATTAAAAGAAAATATCCGTCACGAAATGGCGGCCATCACGAAGCCTACCTGCCGAGCCGTCATGAGAAATTTTACTCTTCGATTAAATTAATGCCGCGAACGCGAGGGTTTACATTTGCACAATATTATTTTTAAGAAATAAATTCCCAAATTGTGTATTTTAGTATTTAACAAACATTTTTTCGATAGAACCCTTACTTTTTTTTAAATCGATCCACAAAATATATACTTTCTTTTGGGACACCCTATATTTCTCAGATATTACGTAATACAAAATGTTACCGTTTCGGATATTTGAGGCTTGCAAAATATTTATTTTTCTGAAATAACGCAATGAGTAAATCCTCATATTGTAATATTTATTCATTGAAGATAATATTAGCGACTCTCAGACGAAAATTTTAAATTTGAAAAATTTAAAAATTTGAAACAGAAAAATTAGAAAGCGATTCGGTCGCCTCTTAGAATTGAACCCCGGATCTTGGACCTTGCCGGGGTGCTGCTCATAGATGCGACCAAATCTTTTTATGATTTTCTTATTTCGAATTTTCGTTGAGTCATTAATATTGTCTTCAATGATGAAGTATGAAGCAAGGATCATACTGAGCAGACGCAACGCAACGCAACGTTCCTGTCCCGTTCACACTGGCCGACGTACGTACGCGTCGCTTAGACCACTTGACAAGGGGTCTCTGGTTGTGCGCAGGCGCGTTTGATTTGACACATTTGACATTTATTTTTTAGGTTATGTTTATGTGATTCTCTTCTCAGCAGATGACAGCTTTGCCATATCTTGAAAGTGAATTTGAAGATGATTTGCTACGATTATTATTATTTAATCAATATTCTCGTAAAAAGAAAAAAGTGAGAAGTATTTGGGTCCACAACATTAACAAACAAAGACAAATGTTTGGAGAGTTCCATACTTTAGTAAAGGAACTAGAATCTGATGACGGACGATTCTTCATGTACTTCCGTATGAGTAAAGTGGTATTTGAAGAGCTTCACAGCATAATTGAATAAGACATAAAAAAAGAAAACACACGTCTTCGAAAGTCAATTGGGATCAGAGAAAGCTGGCACCGTGTCTAAAGTTTGAATGACATTCATTATAGGGGTATAATATTGAAAATCATGCCATGAGTGGCTGAAATTTCTTCCTAAGTTGCACTGCGTATGCAGAATCTATATAATCCTGTAATTTGATTTTATAAATAACTTCGTGCCGTCTAAAAGCTTCAATAAACTGTTTGTCATCCATTTTTGAATAATATCTGTCAAAAAAACATCCATAGATATAGCGAAACAACGTTATATGCTCACATAACACCAAAAAGATGTAAAATCATCTCGTAGTAGGCGTGACCATACCCCCTCCACCTTCCACATGGCCCACGCCAATCTGGCTGCTGCAGATCCACGTAGCGTAGGGGGCGTCGGTTTGCGTTGCGTGGGGCTAGTGTGATTCTAAAGCACCCGTTTCCATAGAAAATGTAAGGATGGTAAGTAGTCCAGATATGGAAATGATGACGTCTACCTACGTCGCGTAGCGTTGCGTAGGCCTAGTATGTTCCCAGCTTTATGATTTGAAGTTTTACGTTATTCCACAAATAAAAATAAAATATATGTCCTGGACTTGTAGAAATGCAAAAGATGTCACCCATTAAAATAAAAAATGGATATATTTATCCAAGACACTATTTAAATAGCATCCAGTTCGGGTAGAATCTTGCTAACTATAAAGATGGCTGTCAATAAAAATATGCGCTAAGAAACTGAAGTTAATGTTGAAAGTCTTAGTGGAAGTATGATACGTTTAAATACGACCGAATGGAATAGGGTCGAATTACCTCAGTGGTTAGACAAGGCTAAGGTCTTGGGATCCATTCCTAGAAGCGACCGTATCTCTTTCTAATCTTTCTATTTCCAATTTTCGTGTGAGAGTCTTCAATTCTCTTCAATGATAATTGTCACGGTCGGATAATTTATTTTATCAGGTTAATCGATCGAATCTGAAAATGTTATAACAATACAAAATTCTCGGGGTTCAGATTTAATTTTACGTTGTCTTCATCAACAGTAATAGCCCTAAATTAATAGAAACTTCACAGTATTTCGTTTAAATAATAGTCACTTACAATATGAATGCGGTCATCATAGTAAAAGCTTTAAGTTTAGCGTTGCTTTACGCCGTAGCTTTGTGTAAATTTTGATGAGTTTCGAGAAAGAAAAGCAAGGAAGACACAGAATAAGAGCCCTGATGTAGTCTTCACTTTTATCACTCTTATTTTAGAAGCTTTTATATCCCTACCCGTGTTTTCTGAGATTAAGCTAAATTTGTAATAAAGTTGAATGAACATAATTTGTTAGCGCCGAGTATATTGGCTGCGCTCGGCGGATTGCTTTTGTGTTTATTTTGGATTTAAATATTATTTATTTCCTATGGCAATGAATATCTCCCTTCACCCGCTCCCCTTTTGATTTCCTGCTGTCACGATTCGATCAACTCGCAAGGATTCGGTGCTTGAAGTTTTTGATTATTAACAATAGTCGCAGCGGGACGCAGTCCTAGTTATATAACTCGCATAAACCTACCGCAATCATCTTGTCGCAACGCATTCTTGCAAAAACTATTCACATTAACAATAATTCATTTTAAACAAGTGGACTGCAGCTTAGATGGTGATCTCATCAAGCAAACAACTACATTCCAGAGGAATCTGCTCCCTTATATCTTCCGTGAGTTTTCCTACCAATATATTTGTTGCCATTGTATTTATGCAGAAGTGAATTGCCAGAGATTAGAAGTTCTAATCTCGAACCTAGTTCTTCTAGTTCTAATTTAGAACCTCTCAGCCGAAACATAAATGATTTTGGGTACTCCACGGTAAAATCATAATAATCGACGTGTTTCCAAACTAATGGTTTTTTCGTCATGCGTGTTATGAAAATTAATGAATATAAGTATATACAAAATATAGACAAATAAGTACCTACAGACCAAAACGCGATACCATTCATTTTCATTAAACGTTTATTCTGACGAGGAAATCATTGTTTCGAAACATTTTGATTATATCGTGGTGTATACAAGTGATTTTGTTTTTACATTAGCCTCGCAAAGGAGTATTTTTTTTCCTCACAGCCTGTTATCTTTGGGGGATGCTGTGTGGAAGGTATTTTTTAAGAAGAAGTTCTGAGAAGAAAAAGCATGAGCTTTGAGTAGGAATCTGTGGGTCAATGTTTCCGGGAGTGACGGGCGTATGAATCCATCTCTCCCACTGCGGTGCAAGGCGATGGGTTGAGATAGTCTGCCGGAATAGTCAAAAGGTCTCCCTCAACCATTCTTTCCTGATCCGACCTGCCACGCATGCGCATATGGGTAAATGCATCCATCGCCAAAAACCGGACAAACCTCATCCCTTGAACCAGGCACCCCTGCAAAACCTAGCGAACCACTTGAAGTGACGTATGGCAAGGATGTTGGTTATCCAATAAATCGTTCTCGGGGTGGTAGTATCTACACCCGCCTCTCAATTTGAAATTTAAAATGATATCTAAAAACTACATATTTAATGTATAATTTATTATTTATTTTTACGTGTCAAATAGTCCAAGCCAAACTAAACTGCTTTTGTCCTCACCAAACTTAGCGAACGATTGAGTGTCACCACACAGGGCTTAATTAAATTAAAATGACACCACAAAGTTAATTTGTAATAATTAATGAAGTAATAAAGTTTACTTTACAGTGAATCAATAATTTATAACAAAGTAGGGTGAAGTAGATGAATCCAAAAGACAAATATAATTAGACATAAAACATTTGATCTCTCTTTTTCTGAGATCTGAGTTTCTCAATTAACTAAAGCACAAAAGCTTGTTTAATGGAAGGTTCCTGAATGAGATCTTTTGAAGACTTTTCATGTCAAGAAATTACGGAAGTTAATAAGTTAGAATTAAATAAAACTCAGCGACGTAAAAATACTAACAATAAAACAAGCGGAAAATATGACAACTGAAGAGCTTTAAGCTTAATATCTGCTAACTTCTCAAACTTTCCCTACATTTTCCCTTGCCCACTTCCTTCAGCTCCCACCATATCCCAAATTGGAGAATGTCAGGGGACAATAATAGGATCCTGGTAATTCAATTTTGTGCGTTAATCGAAAGCTCGGTTCGATAAAGCTGCTCGCTCTCTCGAACACTACAAGCATATTTTACCAAGAAATAACACTGATTGTGATTATAAAAATCGATTTATTTTAAGATTTTTTTGCATTGGCTCCACACAGGAGGCGTTGAGATAAACAATTTCTCTCGGAGCCTATCTCACCTTTGGGGATGCTGTGTGGAGGGTATTTTTTAGGAGAGAAAGGTATGAACACAAGTCTTAACGAGAGCCGTGTTGTAAGAGGGAGGAAACATAGAGGCCGGCAAATCGTTCAAGAACGAGTCGTAGAAGCGATCCGTTCTCATGAGATAAATGTCAACCGTGTACATATGTTGGGCGCGCATTTGGCGTGTTTCCCGACTATACACCGGCGCCGAAGGGATTAATGACGCTAGTTCTTCCTAGGTTCCGCTACACCCTAAAGGAAATTATTTTGGGGCTCTCAACATAAGGCCTCCTAAGTGGAGTTAATGTGAAAATTACAGACCGCCTCAGAAAAGGAAACCCCAGTGAGGAGGAATTTTATCCACGCAAACGTATTCCTCAATTTCCTCTAAATTTTAAAACTGGCGCAAATATTTTTTTGATATCGACCATTAGCGTCTCGTTACGTATTTTTTTGATAAGTTACCTCTTACAGGAGTTAGGACCCTATAAAAATTATTAAAATTTGGTTTGAACAGACGTTAGCGACCTCATTAGTGACAGCAACAATTTGGTTAAATATCTATTATTCAAATCTCTTGGCGACCCTGTTTATACATCATATAACTTACTGTAATTACCACTTAAGTCACAAAAATGTACCAACAAACTTAGCCTAAATAGAAACTAGTTAAACTATCAATGATTTGAAAAAATATATATTATCATGTTTTAGAAAAACATGTTGACATGTTATGCAACTAACGCGGTTTTGAACTATAATCATTAGACATTCACTTGAAGTTAAGAATTATTTCGTCCTTGGGAGGTCTAAGGGAGTGGAGAGAGGGTGAAAGGAGGTTCTATTAACAAGTGATGGAGTGATGCTTAGAGGGAGAACAAGACGGTAATGAAAGCCTCAGTGGAAGATACGTGATAAGAATAAGTGTTCATTCTGTGCTCAAACGTAAGAAATGTTTCTTTTATTCCCTTCTCTCAGCAGCCACCATTCACTTACTAATAATTGGCTTTGTGGAATCAAGTTTCAATTATAATCAATGCAGATAATTGGGTGGTAAACGCAATATTTCAAATACCCGACGACGGTCATTAATTTCTACCACTGTAGTTCTACGTATGGATGATAGGCCTCAGGAAAAGTACACGCTTGTCAGATCGAAGTATTTTAAGTTCTTTCTTTTTAATGTGAATAGCGCACAAGAGTTCCAACTGCTCTCAATCATCTGAAGCCATTGAAACTACGCTATCCCGAATTGGGGTATGTAGTGATACTGAAAATTGCTGGAAGGAGAACTAAATGGGGAAGAGGAAGGTGGGGAAGTACGTGGCTATTCCGATATGGTTACCAAACACGGCTAAAGCCATTTCAAGCAGTTTTTTTTTATTTCTGAATGGTTGTCTTACGCCAGGGCCATACTAAAATTATCTTCCACTCTGGATCGTTTCGCAACTATACTATACACACGTATATTGTTAAAAATAAATAAATTGTGAAATAACACAAATTACACTGTAAGGTATACTATATAAGGTATACTATATAAGGTATACTATATAAGGTATACTATTTGCATCGCCTGTCTGGAATCCCAAATACACCCAATACGTCAATAACATAGAGCGCATACAAAATAAATTTATTAAGTATCTAGGTTATAAATACAACAATAATTACATCTGCACTCTCCAATCCCTGAAATCCAGGCGAACGGTAGCTGACATGACATTTCTCCATAAAATTATACATAACGAAATAGACTGCCCAGAACTTCTATCCCAAATAAATTTTAACATCCCATCTAAAAGAACTCGCCACACCAACCTTTTTTACACAACCAATAATAATACAAACGCTGCAGCCAACTCCCCCATTTCCCGCATCCTTCAAAGTTTCAACTCTATTCAAAAAACCACAAATACCGATATATTTTTTGATTCCCTCCCTCTATATCCCTAAAAACATTTTTAGCACACTGAATTCGCACACATAACACACACATCCACACACACACACACCCTCTCTTATTACACACATACAAACACTCTCCCACACCCCTCTCCTTCAATAAGTTACTAACTGAATTTAGGTATAATGTATTATTTATCACACAAAAATATAAGTATATAACAGCGACATGTCATTGGTACCAATTATTGTATTAATTCTATAACTTTGTAAATATTTCCCATCATCTAATAATGTACTGTTTGTTTCTGCAAAATAAAAAAAAAAATAAAAATAAAATAAAATAAAATATAGATAAATAGGCAAACAAATAAAATATATTATCATTATACGACATAAAAAATGTACATGTGTGCGATGCTCATTTAAGAGACAATTTCGTTTGTGTTAGTATCGAAAAATACCGTGCCTTTCAGTACAAATCAATTACGGTAATTTGAGCCATCTGTTAGTATCTCTATTAACTAGTACAACTTTACTAACGAACTGTTTTCCATAAAAAAATATAAATTGATATCGAAAGATTGTTCTTTTTATCTAGTAAACGCATATTTTAAAATTTGAAAAAGAATGTTTATTTTTAGTATAATAAGGTAACAGTTGCGTAGCTAGCATGGGTGGCACCCGGGGCGGAAAACGTGGTGTCACCCCCCCCCCCCCATTAAAGTTTACTTTGAGAAATTCAAAACGAATATTTCGACCTTCAATATAAAAAACATTACTAGCTAGTCAAATGCATAAGCAAAAAATTCGCAATCCTCAAAATTAAAACTCTTTTAAAAACACTAACCGAATAACAACTTTTTCAACAATAATAACAGGTAATAATTCTCTTCACGATTTCGAGATAATCACAATGTACAAAAGAAATGAGAATGGCACAGGTGATAAGCGAGGAATCTCCTACAAAGCAATAGTAAGAGCTAGGAACGAAAATAAAACAACAATTTTTTTTGGGAATCCCGACCGACCGAGCCATAGAGCTGCAAATAACAGAGTTCCGAGGGGAGTCATCAATTCTAATATGCTGCAAAATTCTGAAGAAAATCATTTGGTGGCATGAAAACATCATTTTAACAACACATATTTAAGATAAAAGCAGTTTTGTGTTCAGAGTGTAACGATAAAATTTCAATTGTGAAATGGTGAAGGTGTGTAAGTTGTTACGTAACAGAATCGGCTCCCGAGCGGAAGGTTAAGTGAATCGTCCCCACTACACGTGCCTACCGTTTCCTCTCCCCGCACCGCGCGACCACCCCGCGTCAGGCGCGAAGCGCCGGGCGGCCCGCCGGCCGCCATTCCTTCGCTAGCTCTCGGCCAAGCAACTGGCTACGCGCGATTTGCGCTGTTTGTGCTCCACGATCCGCGATGTATTGTTTGCAATTGTGTTGTGAACGGAATCCAGAAACGATGGCAGACCACGCATCTAGCTATGTGAGTACCCACTCGCTTCCTCCCCCCCACCGTGTGCTTTGAACCGTTTGTAACTTCATTTAAACGCATAGAGAGAGGGAGAAATCCTCGTTAGGTCAGTAGGGTAGTTTAACTTGTGTTTTGTGCCGACACTGGCCGTATGTGTATCACCCTGTTCTGTTTATTGAATAAACCCTTTAAATGCAAATACTGTGTACTGATTGAAGAGGGAGTCCCGGGGATTTTGAGGAGAGGAGGGGAAGGAAGAATTGACCAAGCGAACCACTGGCACTCGCCCTGTTTTTTAGGAGGAATCATGTTCGAGCCGGTTTGAGCTAACCGACGGCTGTTATTGTGTGTGTTTTACAGGAATAGGGCCTGGGGTAGGCCGCAGCAGCAGCAGCGCCCCCAGCACTGGCGTTCCCAACTTAGGGGCAATTTTTTTTTCCTCCCTCTTCACAGTCGCTCGCCTCGTTCTTCAATCAGCCATTGTTTAAACTGTATAATCTATAATGTTTTGTCTTGTTTTTTTCCCAATTTGTCTAGCATTACCATCAAAGAACATCGACGCGAGTGTAACTTCGAATTGCAAATTTAAACTATCGCGGGCACATTCCTTCATTTTCGAGTCGTCACTCGACAAAACATTATCACCGGTATTCCTACGTAAAGTGCTCAACCAAGAAAGTTGCCGTCGTGAATAATATAGTGTTTACAAGTGTCGACCGACTAAATTTGCTAGTTTCAAATACAAGATTAATAGTGGAAATGTACACAAATATTTTAAAACAAGTTATTCAACAATTAAAATCCTGTATATGATAAACCAATTACCCGCTTCGTTTCCCGAAAGTTAATTAACCAGTTTTCATTAATAAACTTATTCCGCAGTGTGCTGGTCTGTATTTGATATCGACATATACTGCGAATAGGGGTCTATTTCGCAAAATACTGGCCTGTATATATAACGGCATATTTTGCAGCTTAAGGGAAACAAGTGGATTAAATTCTTTCTACCTTTTGACAATTGAGCATTTTTCTAATTTTGCCGCCTGTTTCATCATTTAGCTTTTTTTTCTTTCGTAAGAAACAGACGACATAATTTGAAAGACGTTCGGTTCGCGTTGACGTCGTTTCCTCGAGTCAGGCATTACATTACGTATGCACATCTGCATATAACTTGTTATGACAAGAGGAAGTCGGCGGATAAATACCAGTAATGGTGTATGCTCAAATCAGGCTGCAGTATAGCCACGTTAAATAAAGAACAATTCCCCAAGACATTGTTGAATTTTCAAACATACTTCCACGAAAACTTGTATAAAAGAAAAAATATTTCCTTTCCTTTCTAAAGAACCCCCCCTTTGGAAGGCTAATCGAAATATTCCAAAAAACATGTTCAATTAAGGCGAACCTCGTTTCCGTTTTTTTATTTTTTCTTTTCCGGACTTTTGCTTATTTGCAAACCTTTTTCAAAAAACATCGGGATTTTTTTCTCAAAATTACGTTTTTTGAGGGAAACCGCTGCCCAAATTTTTCTCGTTTTCGGACTTAGAAAAATTTTCTACAAATTTTCAAAACATCAGGATTTTTTCTCAAAATTACGTTTTTTGAGGGAAACCGCTGCTCAAATTTTCTCTCGTTCCGGACTTAGAAAATTTTCTACAAATTTTCAAAACATCAGGATTTTTTCTCAAAATCACGTTTTTTGAGGGAAACCGCTGCTCAAATTTTCTCTCGTTCCGGACTTAGAAAATTTTCTACAAATTTTCAAAACATCAGGATTTTTTCTCAAAATCACGTTTTTCGAGGGGAACCGCTGCCCAATTTTTTTCTCGTCTATGGACTTTGAAAATTTTCAACAAATTTTCAAAACATCTGGATTTTTCTCAAAATCACGTTTTTTGAGGGGAACCTCTGCGCAAATTTTTCTCGTTTTTGGACTTTGAAAATTTTCAACAAATTTTCAAAACATCTGGATTTTTTCTCAAAATCACGTTTTTTGAGGGGAACCTCTGCGCAAATTTTTCTCGTTTTTGGACTTTGAAAAATTTTCAAGAAATTCCCAAAACATCTGGATTTTTTCTCAAAATCACGTTTTTTGAGGGGAACCTCTGCGCAAATTTTTCTCGTTTTTGGACTTTGAAAATTTTCTACAAATTTTCAAAACATCAGGATTTTTTCTCAAAATCACGTTTTTTGAGGGAAACCGCTGCCCAAATTTTTCTCGTTTTCGGACTTAGAAAAATTTTCTACAAATTTTCAAAACATCAGGATTTTTTCCCAAAATCACGTTTTTTGAGGGGAACCGCTGCCCAAATTTTCAAATAAACCAAACACTTATAAAAAAACGCGTTTTTTTTCAAAAACTTTTTGTAAAAAATACGTCCCCAGTGGTCAATCTCTGCCCAATTTCTTTCCAATTGCGAGTCTAGTTCTCACTTTTTCCAACATAAGGTCACTCTGATACGACCTTATACACCATGGAAGTTCCTCAAGTCACGCTGGGTATAATCCCACACATTTTTACTTCAAAAAAGGAGGAACTACTACAGGCCCTGAGAAATAGAAAGATTTCTCCTAGGAATAAATCCAAAATGCCTTACTGTGACGGAATCAGTAAATTCCATCACATCAAGTTCTCAGGCGTTATCAAATTGGCAAAACTCTTGTCATAAGTGACGTGAGTTACATGTAAATATTAAATGTAAATAATCACCCACATGGCATTCGTAAGGAAATCCTTACACCCGAAGGCACATTAATGTCAACGGTAGCCTAACTCCTGTACATTTTTTTTTTTGTGCATAATTTTATATGTTCTTTTACATCCTGCGCGCCTTGCCTGCTGTACCACAAGAGCACCTCTTGGGGCACTGTTTTCATGCTTGTATGCATCCTCTTCCTGAAATTGATCACTTCGGGAAAGGGACTCCTTTTTCCTCCTACCATCAACGGTTCCAGAAAACTCTTGCTCCGAGACGTCGTTTTTCCTTTCACAATTCTTGCAGCATCCGCGCGTTTTTTTTCTCACCTCATCGCCTCATCTTGTCATATCACCCCTTTTTTTAATTTTTTGTTTTGTGTCGGGTTTTGTCGTACCAGTACGTCCCTACCCTAATGTTGTAAATATAAAATCATAAGCACAAGTCTGTATAATAACCATTGGTTTCAGACCTTTGCCGCGGGCTCGCTACTATGGTCACAGCACCATATTGTAAGAATGTCGCGACGATTTCTGTTATAATAGGAAACCCTCCCGTTTTTTCTTTCTTTCTTTTCCCTCTTCACCCCATCCTACACATTCATAGTAATGTTGTATATTGGGAATCGTTTCGAATACACCCAATGTACTCACCTATCAGGTCACATTCGCTGGATTCGAGACAATTCAAGAGCAACCTTGTTGCTATTTGTGGTTTTTTCTTCTTTTTCCAAAAAATTAGAATGGCGCTCAACCCAATTGCTCTTATTTTTCTAGAATCATATTTTGTCGGATTCGGAAAATTTTTTTTTTTTGTTGTTATAAAAGTGACAATATGTTTTGTCCCTTCATTAACTTTGTTCCTTGTACATATACAACTTCATTATGAGGTACATATTTTATCATGACATCAGTTTCTTTTGTCCCTTATTGTACCATTATTCTAGTTTGAAGTTTAAAATCTTGGCCAGATCTTCAATAAAATTTGTGTTTATCGCCTTTTGGCAAGTCTTGTAACGTATGCTAATATGAAATTATTAAGCTACAGCAGTGCCGTATTAATTACATCATTGTAACCCGCCGTCTGTATTGAATGGGGACCCACTTTTTCGAACGTAAGTGGGCTACTGTCTTTCAATACTGGGCAAATTTGTTGTAAATCGTTCATTCCAACCGCCGTCTGTATTGAATGGGGACCCACATTTTCGAACGTAATTGGGCTACTGTCTTTCAATACTGGGCAAATTTGTTGTAAATCGTTCATTCCTGTCACGTGAGACGTGAAAACGTGACAATATCTACCATCATAGGAGAGATCCTCAAAACATCCGCCATGATACGAGAAGCTCGTTATAATTACTTTATACTCATAACTAAATGTTACTAAGTTGGTCGTGTGTCCTTTGGCATGAGAACCGCTTAATCCGCCGTCTGTATTGAATGGGGACCCACTTTTTCGAACGTAATTGGGCTACTGTCTTTCAATACTGGGCAAATTTGTTGTAAATCGTTCATTCAACCCGCCGTCTGTATTGAATGGGGACCCACATTTTCGAACGTAATTGGGCTACTGTCTTTCAATACTGGGCAAAATTTGTTGTAAATCGTTCATTCCTGTACATGAGACGTGAAGACGTTACAATACTCACCATGAATCGTGCGAACGAAATAATATCTACCCCATGTTTGTGTGACCTACCAAGCGTAGATCACACGCCTTTTATTTTCTGTTATCAGAAAATTATTGCTTTTGCAGCAGAGTACTCATTAACATGCCCGTGGACTTCCTGTCACAAGAACCCAGGAACTATCCACTATCTCAAAAGGACTAATCATACGCTTCACTCATGATTATGGGGCATCGTGTCGTAGGAGTTAAGTTGATGGACACAAAAACACCTAACTCGTTGTCTGGGGGACGAACAAGAAAACCCCCAGGTTTGTGAGATTTGAGCAAGGGTCTGTCATTTCTCGCAAACAAGTAGGAGAATAAAACGACCTTCTAATCTTCTGCCCAATACACGTAGTGGATTAGACTCTTTTTGTCAGTGTATCCCTTTTGTCCCACTCTACCAAATTGTATTGTAATGTGCCAGGAAAGTTGCTGTAGACCTTGTTTCACCTTTCACTCAGAGGTCGAATTTCGGAAATAGCCGAGTCCTCAGCAGTTTTCTTCGTTCAAATGTTCCCAATTGTCACTCTTTCCTTTCCTCGAAATTATCCGTGAATGGGGATATATGCGTTACGCACTTGGCGTTTCGTTTGTCAAATGGGACAACCTTCATTCACGGATCTTTTCAACTTCCTACTCCTTTCCCACTTTTCATAACTTATTTGTACTCAATGTTTTGTTCTTCGAAAGTAGAAAAAATGCTACCGTATAGACGTGAGCATAGGTCATGGAAGACCAACTTCTTTCGAAAAGGGGCATTTTGTCATACGTACAAACCCTTACCTACGTGTTCTTGGAAATGTATTTAGTTTAAAAAAAACTAAATGGGTTAAACAGAACCTTCCTTGAATACGTACCTTTGTAATATGTATAAGTCTGTAGTTGCATTTAGTTAACTCTCTCTCTCTCTCTACGCGTCAAACAAATCCAATTTTTCTCAACATGCACACCTTGTTTCTCTCCAAACCTCTTCATCATTGGTCTACCAGGCAGGTAAACTTCAAGAATTTTGTTTTAATAATAATTTTTTCCCGGATTAATAAGAAGACCAGCAGCTCTTCACCCTATCTACACCTGCGCCTCTCTTCATGCTGCCTTCACTACCGTCACGGAGGTCCCATGCCTTCAAACCCTGCGTACCAAAAGCACCCGACCACACCTAACATAACCTAGTGTGAGTCGTGCGTGTAGTTGCGAATTGTATCATCACAAAACCATCACTCAAACAAACCCGAGCACGTCAGCTCTAAGTCGGTTCATGTTCCCGTTGCCATTGTACAAATGTTCCTGCGGCATCTCGCAAATGTTCCTGTTGCCATTGTACAAATGTTCCTGCGGCATCTCGCAAATGTTCCTGTTGCCATTGTACAAATGTTCCTGCTGCATCTTGCAAATGTTCCAGCTGCACCTTGCAAATTGCTCTGTTGCCATCATGCCAATGCTCCTGTGCCCTTGCGCAAATAACAATACCAACAATTGTTCATCCAACAATCCCACTGTATACAAACCAGTGTACCAACCACCATCACAACAACGGCTGTCATGCACACAAACCTCCTCTATAAAGGACCAACCACCAATTACAATTCCACCCTCCAGTACCTCAATGACGTCATACTGGCCCACCCACAGGATCCGGAAGCAGCTACCTTTTTGACCTCTGTGACAGGTAGAACCCTCTCCACCACCAAGAAGCCTCATCCTGCGTTCTCTTCTTCGTGTTTTCTTTAAGGCCCTAGTGTTCCTTGAGTGTAATCTCAAACGGGCCAGGTTACTGTGACAAAGTAACCGTGTAACTTCAGTGCAACGTCCCAACACCCCAAACATCCTACGCAAACCACGCTACGCAAACATAGCTCACAGACCAATGATACAATTAGAGTCATTTTTTTTCTATCACTGCATAACCCTTGTACCTTTCTCCAACAGGTCCTTGTTTATATTTATGTATGTCACTGCTCTTTCTTGTTCATTCATGTATAATTCCTTGTTCACCATGCTTTTTTCTCTTTTGTTTTTGTTTCTACTATTTTGTAGCTAGCAACCTTTTTCTCTCTCTCTCTCCTTTTTTCTCTTAAAATTTTTTTTTTGTTTTGTTTTGGCACAAGTGCTAGAAGGGTAAGAGGATTTCTTAGCCCTACTGCTCCATTACCACGTCGCTTTTTTTGCGGCGAGGGGGGAAGTGTTACGTAACAGAATCGGCTCCCGAGCGGAAGGTTAAGTGAATCGTCCCCACTACACGTGCCTACCGTTTCCTCTCCCCGCACCGCGCGACCACCCCGCGTCAGGCGCGAAGCGCCGGGCGGCCCGCCGGCCGCCATTCCTTCGCTAGCTCTCGGCCAAGCAACTGGCTACGCGCGATTTGCGCTGTTTGTGCTCCACGATCCGCGATGTATTGTTTGCAATTGTGTTGTGAACGGAATCCAGAAACGATGGCAGACCACGCATCTAGCTATGTGAGTACCCACTCGCTTCCTCCCCCCCACCGTGTGCTTTGAACCGTTTGTAACTTCATTTAAACGCATAGAGAGAGGGAGAAATCCTCGTTAGGTCAGTAGGGTAGTTTAACTTGTGTTTTGTGCCGACACTGGCCGTATGTGTATCACCCTGTTCTGTTTATTGAATAAACCCTTTAAATGCAAATACTGTGTACTGATTGAAGAGGGAGTCCCGGGGATTTTGAGGAGAGGAGGGGAAGGAAGAATTGACCAAGCGAACCACTGGCACTCGCCCTGTTTTTTAGGAGGAATCATGTTCGAGCCGGTTTGAGCTAACCGACGGCTGTTATTGTGTGTGTTTTACAGGAATAGGGCCTGGGGTAGGCCGCAGCAGCAGCAGCGCCCCCAGCAAAGTCTTAAGCTTTTATTATTAATGCACGCACTACACGAAAATGGTTTTCCTCCGATCTTTGCAGAACATAGTCTGCAATTTTCAAATCTTGGACTCGGAACTTTGAAATTTCATTTGAAAGTCTGTTCATCTGCGGACCCATTTCGAAGGAAACCATTCCCTAGTTCCACTATTGCAAGATATTCCCCGAGTTGCAAGATATGAAAGTTTCAGACTACGTGCTGCAAATACCGGAGGAAAACCATTTTCATGTTATGGGTATAGTTTTAACTAAAACACGTTACCGAATACAGATTCACTAAATTTAAACCAGTTTTGAAAAAATTAATAAGGTTAAATTTTAATTTCAGCCAGTGGACTCTTACCAGATTAATTCTTAAGTTAAAACAAGTCTTGCATTCAGAATTTCAAAAAAATATCCAGATGCGGATGCAGGTACTGACGCATTTCGAAGGAAACCATTCTCATTTTCCAAGTGCAGTTAAAAAATTCAATTTTCATACTTTGTGGTGCAAAAATCTGAGGAAAACCATTTTTGAACTCTGGATGCAGGTTTGAATCTGGGGAAACGCAAACAGAAAGTTAAAACCAGTTATGTTCACCAAATGCACGATAAATTTCGAAACTTCGTTCTAAAATTCTGAGTGGAGTCTTCAATTCTAATATGCTGCAAAATTCTGAGGAAATTCATATGCTGGAGTGAAAATATAATTTTAACAACCCATTCTTAAGTAAAAACCAGTTTTATGTTCAGTTTAAAAAAAAAACCTACAGATGATTTATCATTTTCCTTCAATTAGTTATCGATCGATTCTGGTATGATTGTATTTAAGTTTTGCGTCAACAATAACAACTTATTCACTAATTCACGTCAGTCAATAGATAACAATTCACTTCACGAGTTTACGTTTACGATAACAATAACATTACGAAATAAGAATGACACAAGGAATATTTCAGGGAAATCCCCGAACGAGCAATACTTCGAGCTAGGAACGAAAATAAAAAAATAAAACATTTTTTCGGGAATCCCCGACCAAACGAACCATAGAGCTAAATAATAGTCAGTGTTCAAGCGTAAAATATTTTTTGCGGCAATTTTGCACTTTCGTTAGTTTTTTCTCCACGTTCGAGTGTCACCCCCCCCCCCCCCCTTGGGTGGCACCCGGGGCGGTCCGCCCCCCCCCCTCGCTACGCTACTAGGTACACCATAGGTCGTTTGCAGATTTGTTAAATTTTCAAACGAAAAATCTTATTTTATAAGACATATTTCATATCACGTAATCATGCATTATTGTAAATCAATACTTTATCTAGTAAACGCAAGTTTCAAAATTTAGATTTACGTTTAAATAAAATCATTACAAAATATATCCGAACACTTATTTTATTTACGGTCTTACAAATTAATATATTTTAGTTTTTTTTTACATTCTTATTTTTCTTAGACATTATTGAAAAATGATAAATACTAGTGATCAAAAAATATTTACAAAAAGTTCGTAATTTTAATAGTTTTATCATCCGGCCTTTCAGCATTTTTGGATGTAGGTATAAATTAAAGCAAATTTGAAATTAAATAAAATCGAAATTGAGTTATAATTGAGTTATTCTTCTTTAATAACCTTCCAGTAGAAATCAGAAGCATTAATGACAAAGTACAATTGTTGAACTCCATTAAAAAACATTTTAGAGAAATCACCAATGGGAAAATTGCTGCTTCCCTCATCACCACATGAATGTCACACTAAAAATTATACCTATTTTACTTATTACTGAATACACGTGGATGATTTTATCCTTTAGTTAAAGGATCTTGATTGCGTTATGATTAAACTGTGTTTTAACGGTGTATGTATATTAACTGTGAATCTGTGTAAATATTATGTGAAACACCTGACTGTATAAATTGTACATATTTAAAATGTATCCACAAGCTCCTCCATCCACAAGCAAATGCTTTTAATGGAGGAAAAGTAACACTGTAACATGTTCCATTTTTTAAGCTAAATAAAATTATTAAAAAAATATATATATTATTAAAAAAATTTAAAAATGCTGGTACGGAGAATAATTAATCTTTCTTATTGGAACCGCCCTATATGAGCGTAAGAACATCTTTCGACGAAATGTGGATTTTTGGCCGCTGGCTGGTTAAAGGCCCTTAATATTTGAAAGTAACATCGGGTTAAGCCAGAAGCTAAGCCATTCTTAATCAACACTTAAAACTTATGACGTCAGTAGTAGTTTTTAACATCGATTAATTCGCTGCTTTCATACCGCCTGCCCTGATTAAAAAACTTAGGTAATACTGAATGTGAAAGTAAAGCCTTAATGTCTTACCTTACGGCAGGTACTTCTAGAATGTCCCACTCGACGGACATATAAAACTCCGACAGATCTACCCCCACTGCCACCACGTTACTGCCAGCCTGCTCGTCCATATGTCTCAGGTCAACCTGTGTGTGGAAATACACTCATTATTGTAAAGGATGTATTTTAACTAATGTACTTATAGCGTACTTCATGCGCACTTTCATTCTGTTGGATATCGGAAGTTAAAGAATTTGGAAATTAATAATTCAAATTGGAAATAAATTAATTAGAAAGATTATCAAAAACAAACGTCACGTTTTTTTTTTTAAATTAGCTCCACAAAGGAGGGTCTGGGGAAAAAATCCTCAGGGCCTAAGACATGAGGGGATGCTCTGTTGAGGGTCTTTTTATGGAAAGGAATGAGAGGAAGTTCTGGGAAGGAAAAAGGTATGAAGGGTGGGAAGTACTCTGGAGTCAATGTGTCCGGAAGTGACGGATGAATTCATCACTACACTGCGTTTCCAAGCAATTGGTCGAGAGATTCCAGCTGGAGAGGTCAAAAGATCTCCCTCATTCAGTCTCACTCAATCCAGCCCTTCACGCAGAAGGTAGGAAAACGCATCCGCCGCCAAAACCTAGATATATCTCACCCTGTGAACCCGGGAACTCCTACTAAACACCAAACGGTTGGGGTGACTGTGACAGGGGTTGGTTATCAAATAAATGGTTCCCGGAGTGGGCCTCCCAAATTAAAACATACATTTGTTTTTGATTCAAAGCAAGGGGTTATTTCATGAAAACAAAACTACAGTCGCAAGAAAATATGTGCTCAGTTTATAGAAAAAGAGATAAAAGATTGAGGCAGGGTTTTGACTTATTTACAAGGTGCTTTGGATGAAATGTTATAAATGTTTTGATATTGAGAAAAAATTCCATGCGTTTCTACTGACATTTAATAAAATGCCTAGAATTACTTTAAAATGGGTAATTTATTAAAAACTTGCAACTAAGGTTTCTAAGGAATTTTCTAAGATTCAAATAAAAAAACATTATTTTACTGTTTTTTTTTAACATCTAAGGATTAGACTTTTAATTTCTACTTTGTCTACTCATTTTTTGTATTTTCATTCAAAGTAATTAAATTACCAACCAAAAAAGGTGTTGATAAGAATAAATCTTTTTTTTAATTAGATGCACGGGGAGCAAACTTAAAACAACCGTGCAGATAATAATATTTCGTATTAAATGCAAATAATAAAGTATGCAAAAGTTCCTTACATTACAGTCCTACAACACAGCTAACTTTATTGTAAAATATGGTTTTGTATACTTACGGTGATGGTTTTGATATGAACATGATATATCAAATAAAATACATGGTCCAATACAGAAATTACAACGTTAGTAAAACATCGAGCTAACATCGAAATGCACATATATTATATTTAAGACAAAGCTTTCTCATATCTTTGAATGCAACTAGAATATACATCTAATAAACGCTGTATCAAGACATATATTCCAATCAATAAAAATTATACAAATATCTGAAAATAAAACATATATTATAATAAACATCATACAAAATCTGAAAACACAAAAATGCTATTAAAAGAGGCAATATCAAAAAATATTAAAAGTTATTTATTTTTTTATGAAACTTTATCTAGAGAAGGTTCTTAGGCAATTAAGGACAGCATCCTGCGGAGTAGTTGTTAGCCTTTATTAACGGAGCTTTGGTTCGTGACCCAGTTCTTCTCTTTGCGAGCTCGTTCTAAATCTACTGCAAAAAAACAATTCCTCTTTGAAACACTATTGACCAACTTTGATAATTCCTCGCAGCAAGAGTTCGTCAAACATACCGACTCGCTGAAAGGGCCTAGAGTGAGTAAGACGAGAAAAGGTGACAAGGAAAATAATCGTTACATTTTGATTCATGTAACACATACAAGTGACGTACTGAATAACTATTTTAAATTTTTTGAGAACATTTGTTAATATTTCTAATCATATTATTTATCTTGGTTGCTCTTAGACTAGCGTGTTTATGATTAAACAATTTAAATAAATATATTATTTGTAAAAACGAAAAAAAACAACGTGATGATTTTAAAGGAATTGAGTACAAAATTGGTATTTGTTTCCGTGTTGAATTAAATAATGTGTTAACAATTGAAACATGTGAAAGAGTTGATGTTAGTTTATAAAAGAAAATTTGTGCTTCAATGAATTGTTTTCTGCTGAATGATAAATTAATAATGCAGGAATATCATTTTCTAACAAATTGTTTATTTTACGTTCTGGCGAAACCTCACGTACATTCATTTGTATTCATTTTTGTGGAATCTTCGTTCTTTGCTCTTCTATTTCAAAACACCGCAGTCATTTCATTTAGGCATGTCAGGGGTAGAGAATGTATTGAGGAGGCGCTATTAATTATTTAATATTTTAATTATCTCCGTTTTAAAACGTGACGATTATGAAATCCTATTTTTCATAAAACAATAACGAATCTATTATTAACAAACAAAACTTACTTATTACCCATTTTATTATTTTTTTATTAGTTATGTTCCGATTCACCGTCCTTTCTATCTCCTCCCCCCATTCTCATAATAATTGTGTTATATTAAGTTGTTAATATGTAAATTGCCCTGAGGAAGGAACGGTTATTCCGAAATCGGTCGGATATTATTTTATTTTTTTTTGGTATTATGTCGTGTTGCGCTACCTCCTCTTTAGCCAACATTTCGGGCAGCGTTACAGAGTCCATCATTAGGGCAGATGTGTGTTGATGGACACTGTAACGCTGTCCGAAACGTTGGCTAAAGGAGGAGGTAGCGCAACACGGCATAACATCCCAAAAATAAACAACAAAAATACTTTTGGCCGTGAAAATCTAAAATCATATCAATCAAATAATGATTTAAAATAAAGCACTTATTTTTAAGTGGAATAATTTATGAGTAAAAACTCAAATTTTAATGTTTAATCATTCAAGACAATATTAACAACTCTCATTAATAACGAATAATATGAATAATAATAATGCGAATGAAAAAATGAAGATGGTGTTGGTGGTGGTTGTTGAAGTATGATAAAGGTTAGGTTAGGTTAGGTTATGATATGATACGTTTTAAGATTTTCACGGCCAAAAGCATTTTCGTCATTTGTTTTTGGGGTGTTATGCCGTGTTGCGCTACCTCCTTCTTTAGCCAACGTTTTGGACATTGTTGCACTGTCCATCATCAGGGCAGATCCGGTAGATGTGTGAACAAATACCTCGAAGATGCTTAAGTAAAGCGAAACCAGTCGGTTCAAAAAAAAAATATCATGGTTTTAAACAAAAAAGTATTTTATTTTATTAAACATGTCAAACCACAAAGTGATTGCTTTCTACAATAATATTAAATTAAAACTAGTTTATTTTTTTTATCAATTTGTTGTATTTTATTAGTTCTTCTAATTTGAACGATCGTTTTTTTCCCATTCTCCGACCTTTACAAGTAGCAATCAGACAATATTGAGAAAGGCTTTATTTTTACTTTATTAATTAAGATGAATGATTGAAAAAGCAATCTGAAGAAAATAGATCTCCCCGATTTTGGGCACTCCGCGGGGAATATGATATTCATATCTATCTTTTATGTCGCTTGTGGTAAACATTTTACCAGCACTGCCTTCTAATGAAGGTTTCTCAGAGGGAGATCTAAAGGGGAGTGGAGAGGACCGAGAAGAAGCTGACGGGAATGATTTATTATCATTTGTGGCATTGCCCGCCAAGTGGGGGGAGGCGGTGGATGTTTTTTCCCACATGCCTTTATCACGTGAAAGGTCCCTAGTCATGTTTTCCCAATGGGTCGATTTTTTTTGCCATTTGGATTCCACGAGACTTAAGTCACGCGCCGCAAGTCTGAAAGTATTTTGGATACCAAGGTATTCTACATTACGAAAAATAAATTTTCAATAATTTAAAAAAAAATTCTGTTGTGGAAGTATTTCTGCTATCTCTTATTGAATCTTTCATTAAAAAAATATTATTTTGTAACATCATGTAACATTTAAGCCTCGATGACACACGGCGAGTTTATAAGCTAGGTACTATCTGGGAAATTCACTGTTAGTAAACTCGCCCAGTGTCATCGTGTTACTTGATAACTAGCAGTAACTAGCAAATTGTTGACAATCTACGAAAAAAAGTTGAAAGGTCGTCAACTTTACTCGCCTACACGCTTGCTCCGCTTGCTCGTGATTAGTTTATTTATGTTTCCAACATGGCTTCCGATAAACAGCTGTCTTCGACTGTCAAACATCTGAAGAATTAGTTCACGCAGGCGTCGTTATTCTTGTTACTGGCGCTAGCAGCGGCCTCAGTTTTCTACGCTTCTGAGCGAGTGAACAGTTTTGTATGTCATAATGACAATCTCACTTGCCGATTTACCCGCTTTTAAACTTAGTAGATAGTAGCTTGTAAACTCGCCGTGTGTCATCGAGGCTTTACCTAGTTTTATAATTTTTTTATTTTTTTTATCATTTACAACGTCTGTGGAACATTTGTGTGTTTTTGTTTGCCAAATGAAACAATATGAATCTCCGGGAAAAATACTGTTTATAAATAATGATCTTGCTGTGTGATAATATTGCATTTAAATATAAACAATGACATCTTTATAAAGAAAGTATATTATTATTAATTTTTTATATTTATTTTTAATTTGTTAAATAGTAAGTGAAAACAATCATTCCAAATAAAATAAAAAAATAACATAAAATAATTATGGTACACAAACATTCCTAAAAATAAAAATCATGTATATTTAGAACAAAAAAAAAATTATTTTATGAAAATAATTTTAAAGCATTTTTTTAGACACACAACATCGAAATGTATTTAGGAAAACATAAAAACAATTTACATGCATAAATAAAAAATATATTTTGAGATGCACATGCAAAAACGTTGCAAACTTGGATTTTTCCATTTTGTTTATTGTGAAATAAAAAATTAATAAACATAAAATCATGCACATGCGATAATAACATAAGAAACGTGCTGTAAGTTTGTGGTAACTAATAAGAATAAATGTACATTGCCCATGCTTAGTAAAAAATCACATAATTGTTTCATTCCATAACAACATATAATTATTTTCATAACTGAAAAGTACAGCGTTCGTGCATTATTGCATAATTAAATACATCAGCATAAAATAAAGAAACAAGAATGATAGTAAATGCATAATATAGTTTCCATTCATAAACGGTGATCGTGCAGAACTAAAAATAAAACAACGATACACATAGCATGTAGTTACATTACGTGGAGTGATTATTCAAATGAGAAGTGTAAAAGTGTGTATTTTAGATAACTTACAGAGATATTTTTTCCATAAATGTGTCAAAATGAATTTTATTTGTACAGTGGGTGCATCAATAACATTTTTAGTCATTGATTAGTTTTAGTGGTTTACAAGCACAGACGGTCAATTATTAACGTTTCTAATAATCTAGTATCTAGACAAACATCAATAATTTAGACATCGATACACTATTTGAGTACAATTTACAATATAAGCTCTAACCGCTGATGTCTTTGTGTGGTTTAGTTTTATAATGTCCTATTGGAAAAGGTATAAAATCTGTGCGTTGATTAGTGTAGACAAAAATGTTCTCATTGCATACCTACGTACTTATATAAATAATTTTAAATAAAAATACAACCGGAGGGCTAACGCGTTCTCCTTAAAAAATAATTAATTAATTATTCAATTATTACTAACCATTTAAAAGGTTTGGTCATGAAAGGTGTGATATCCCAGATATTAGTTTAAGAGCTTAACCGCAGATGGCGTACGGCTGTACTAGATATTAGTTTATGTAAGAGCTTCCCCGTAGATGGCATATAGCTATTCGATATTACTTTAAGAAGTTACACATAGATGGCGTATAGCTCTCCTAGATATTACTTTAAGAAGTTACACATAGATGGCGTATAGCTCTCCTAGATATTACTTTAAGAAGTTACACATAGATGGCATATAGCTCTCCTAGATATTACTTTAAGAGGTTACACGTAGATGATATACAGCTCTCCCGGATATTACTTTAAGAAATTACTCGTAGATGGTGTATAGCTATCCTAGATATTAGTTTAAGAAGTTATACATAGATGGCATATAGCTCTCCTAGATATTAGTTTAAGGGGTTACCCATAGATTAGCTGTCGATAATTCAGGGAATGAAACTTTAATTAATACTATCGCAACCTAAAGGAGGAGGTTCAGAATAATTACCACCGCCTTCTAAATAAGCCGTCAAAGCTCATTGTTATTCATCACAAGTAAAGTCCAAACTTTTTCATTAACCCTGGAGTTTCATTTGAAGGGTTGTGAGATAAACCTGGAGTTACAACAAATTATACTCTATAATAATTTAGTATATTTTTTTGACTATTCTAACTGTTAATTACCAATGAAATAAATATTGGTTAGCCCTGTTTGAAAAATCAGTTGCATTGTTTTTTAAGTGTTTAACTTTTTTATTGAATTACTTAAGTATTTAAAATGGTTGCTTTTTTCGTGTGGTGATTCAATATATTTTAATAAGCGGTAAAAAGGTAATTAGAAAAAAAAAACTAACACGAAACTCAGACAAAATCACAATAAAAAACTAGTTTAATTTTAACTCAGTTATTTCAAAAAGGGTCTGTGCATTGAAAATAGGCATGCAAAGTGGGGTTACTTTCTCTGTAAAATCAACAACGAAGAATAAAGACATTGATTCAATCAAATCCACAACGAAAATGGTAATATCTTGAAGGACGTTTTTAATTTTAATGGTAAAAGTATTTTACAAAAACCGAATTTCAAAATTTTAGGCGTAGATCACACTAAACGAAAAATACGAACACTTGGAGCAAGGTTTAGCCATATTAGTATACTATACTTATATATCTCAAAAGTACCTTCCTGAAAACAACATTGAATGTTTCAAATGTTTTTATTTTTTATTTCATGAATTTGACTGAAGTTATGTCAAACAAACAAGAAACAAAATTACTAAATCAAAATGTAAGTGTGATCTGTTATAATATGCGTATGCAAATTTAAATAAATCTGTTGTTTTGGTCTTATTTATATAACAAAGCAGGCAAAAAATAATAACCCAAATTGACATTGCAGTAATGTTGATAAGCTCATGTAATAAGTAGATTTTTTATTACATTTGCCAATGATATAAGTATTTGCTTAACTTTTACTTTAATTTTGAAAAACTGAAGTAAATTCTGGGGCTTAATACTAGTAAAGACCATGCCAGATTAATAATCTGTTTTTTACGTTAGCTCCACAATAGAGGCCGTGAGGAAAATATTTTCCGTCGGGACCTATGTCATCTTAGGGAATAATGTGTGCAAGGTCTTTTTAAGGAAATTGAGGGGAGAAAGTTCTGAGAAGAAAAAGGCAAGAGGGGTGTGTAGGAAATTGGAGATGAGTGTGGCCAGCAGTGACGGATATATGAATTCATCTTTCCAACTGCGGTGCAAATGGATGGGTCAAGAGAGTCCGGCTGGAGAGGTATAAAGGCCTCCTCTAACCAGTTTCTCTCGATCCGCATCCGCATCGAAACATCCGCCGCCAAAGCCTAGATAAACCTCACCCCATGAACCCGGGCACCCCTGCTAAGTCACAAAACATATGGAACCACCTGGGGTGTGCATAAAAAAACACCGAAACAATATTTTATGTTCTACATTGGGTAGGTCGCAATTTCATCAATCTAGAATATGGAACATCTGACAGGTATTCATGGCATTCAAATAAGGAACGTTTTAGGGTACTTTCTGGTACCTAAATCAAATTAACAAAAACTGACATAGGCACTTCTAGCATTAACCCCCCAGATTAAAAAAAGTGCAATTTTTGCAACCACAACATGAAACTGCAAATGTGAAAAGGGTCAACGATAGTAATTACCGACTACAATAAATGCGAAACATAAACAAAATTAAAGAAAATAAATATTTCTCAAAAGTGCAATGTGATGTGACACGGCGCCGTTTTATACCTTTCCCAGTCCGGAAGCCGCACTAGTATAAATAATAAACTATTGTTTATAATAATAATTACACAACGGAGACGATCGCCAACCATATACACGAGTCTAAGAACAAACACAAGGCACCAACCACGCAGTCATGGGTCCGATACAAGTCATCAGTACGCAAATTGTAAAAGGAACCCCAAAAACAATGTTGACAAGAGAAAGCGTTCGAAAATACTCAAGAGAAATTAACACATTTTTCATAAAAAATTTAGATTGTTAAATAGTTTGTGAAAACAGTTGATTAAAATTGAGGCCAAGATACTTAAACAAAATGAAAAATTAGTTTTTAATCAAAAGGTAAAGCAAATATTTTATCTGTGTGTCAAGTCAAATTATAAAATATAGGCCTTTGAAGAAATCAATATCTGTACCTTAAAGGATAAACTACACATAGCTATAGACTTTGCTGTGGACTTAAGCCTCGATGACACAGGGCGAGTTTACAAGCTAATATCTGGTAAATTCACTATCTGTTAGTAAACTCGCTCAGTGTCATCGTGTTACTTGCTAACTAGCAGATTGTTGACAATCTACGAAAAAAGTTGAAAGGTCGTCAACTTTACTCGCTACACGCTTGCTCCGCTTGCTCGCGATTGGTTTATTTATGTTTTTCAAGATGGCTGCCAATTAACAGCTGATTTCGACTGTCAAACATCACAGAATTAGTTCACGCAGGCGTCGTTATTCTTGTTACTGGCGCTAGCAGCGACCTCAGTTTCCTACACTACTAAGCGAGTGGACAGTTTTGTGTGTCATCATGTCAATCTCACTCGCCGATTTATCCGCTTTTAAACTTAGTAGCTTGTGAACTTGCCCTGTGTCATCGAGGCTTTACCTGGTTTTATCCTTCGGGGTACAGAATTTCGGGGAGGAAATTTGGAATGTTTTTATGAATTAATGATAATTATTTGAAAAAATAATTTTGCTATCCTATATACATAATATTTTTTACATTAGTTCCACACAGGATGCCTTGAGAAAAATAATTCCCCTCGGGGCCTATATCAAAGTGGAGAGTCTCTTTGGAAAAGAAAGGAGAGGAAGTTCTTGGAAGAAAAGTGGTATAAGGGGTGGGTAGAAATCTATGGGTTATTTTATCCAGAAGTAACGGACGCATGAATCTATCCCCCCACTGCGGTGCGAGGTGATATTCCGAGAAAGTCGTGCTGGAGAAATCAAAAGGTCTCCCTCAACCAGTCTCTCCCGATTCAGCCAGTCACCCAGTTGATGAACCCAGGCACCCCGGCTAAGTCACCAAACTTAGCGAACCACTTGGGGTAACCTACGGTAGGTTATCCAATAAATGGCTATAATATATAAAATAAATTAAACCATTTTGATGAGCGTGACCTCAAATTATATTTAAAGTATCTACTTACTTAAAAACGCTCTTTTCAATTGCATTATTTTTTTTTTCATTATTCTGAAGCTATTTTGAGATTATTTTTTTATAATTACAATTAATTCACAAAAAAATTTCAAGGTTAGCTCTAAAAATAATGAAATTTCAATCTTTAATGGCCTATATTTTAAATTTTAACTCATAAATAAGGTAAGTACCACATATCCGTAAGAGATATTTACTATACCTTTCGATTTACAAATTTATTTTTTAGTTTGGTTCAATATTTTGGCTCTAAATCTAAATTAAGTTTTGTATGAAGAAGTCCGCAGAGTAGGATTTATTTATTATTAGTTATTTAAAAGACTTTAAGTTTTAAGTAAAAGTTTGAAAAAATAAATGTCACTTTTGAATATATATATATAGCTACACATTTGTTAAGCTAAAACGGTATTTATATGAAATTCCCTCGATGGTAAAAAATTGCAAAGTATGTTCCGAAAATTATTAAAAACACATTTTGTTCTGTTATTTGACATTTTACACGAAGGAAAAAATTCGCAGAATATCTCTAAATGATATAAAAGATATTTACGAGTGTCTAGAGATTTTTGCTCTATTTTAAACGAGTATTGTTTCATTAAATATTTTCACAATTTTAGCACAATCGATATCGTTTTTCATATTATTGCGCTCCCTTTAGCATTCATATTTATTTACCTACGTATCTCCTTTGCGAACCATTTTCTTCGTCCTGTTGAACGCTTATAACGGAGCTTTATACAGGAGAAGAAGTTGGGAAATAACACAACAAGGTCACGCAGATGATTATAAACTAGTGAATACAAATGAGGTTCCACTTCCATAAATATTATCATTTTTACACCTAAATTCTAATTAGAAATAATATATACCTGTGACGACCGTGAATTTGAGTTATTTATAATTGCACGTAGAACATGATAATTAAACATACCAATTTCTATTGTGGGTGACGTCTGAGTGATTGAACCTCTGGTTCAATGAATTCAGATTTGATTAGAATTTAAGTGACATTTTCAATATTGGATCTAATTGAGCCAAGAGCTCAGACGAGCGATGAAGCACCTACCTATCTTTTCATATATAAAAATGAATCGCCGAATGTGTTGCTAAGCGCAAATCTCTGAACCGATTTCGCTAATTCTTTTTTTAGAATATTTCTTGAAGTACGAGGATGGTTCTTACGGAGAGAAAAATTAAGAAAATTGCGTAGATAATTGGATAATTTCAGAAAACCTAACGACTATCGCGCGTTTGACAGTTCGCGTGTTTGATAATGACATTTTGAAAAACAATAATTGTTAAATCAGGATTCTATTTTTGAAAATCTTTATGTTGATAAATTTATTTAAAGTAGGTACTCCCCTAATAGTTTGAATCGAATCAAGAATTTTAGATATTTTAAATATGTACCAAATTTAATAAACATGAAAAAAGGAAATTTGAATAAAAATTGTAAAAGGTGGCACGCGAGGAAGCGGCAATTGCTATGGAAAGCGGGAGGGAGGGAGAGATGTTGGATGGAAACCTGGGAGGGGGGAGGGGGACCTGGGAGGGGGGGAGGGGAACTCGGGAGGGGGGTTTTCTTTATTAAATGGCATAGCAACGCATGCCGGGACCAGCTAGTTATATAATAATTATTATTTTCAACTATTATTTTCTTTTAACACGATTATTTTAATTCCATATTTTTGAAATGTGTGTTTCTTTTGTTTAAATTACTTTAGGGTAATCTTGACAATTAATGTCAGATTTCATGATATTTCAAGGATCTGCGCTTTAATTGTTTTGCTAGTTTATTAGATTTACTAACAATGGTTGGTAATTCGAAAGATAATTTTCTGATGGTCTCTAATTTGTCAACAAAACAATAAAATAGTATTGAAAATAGACAATATTATTGTTGACAGGCATGTATCCTGAGGCAAAATTAATAATATCTCGTGATTTTTCACGGGTCTGCGCTAATTAGAAACTTAATTAAAGGAAAACAATCACTTTGTTTGTAACCACGATTTATTGATTTAATTTTTATTTACCGACCGGTTTCGCTTAATACAAGCATCTTCAGGGTATAAATTAAAACTTTAATTTATACCCTGAAGTTTTAATTTATACCCTGAAGATGCTTGTATTAAGCGAAACCGGTCGGTAAATAAAAATTAAATCAATAAATCGTGGTTACAAACAAAGTGATTGTTTTCCTTTAATTAATATGTCAAACCACAAAGTGACTGCTTTCTACCAAAATAGAAACTTAATTTGATTCTATTCCTAAAGAATTTTCGGAAAAATAATATTATTGTAAACGAAAAACGTCTTTCCGGAAATTCTTTATTAATGGTAGATATGTTAGACTGATGTATATATATTTTTTTTTTATTTTACGAACCGAATGTATTATTCTTTTTTATAATTAATTGTTTATAATTAGTTTTAGAAATAAATCGCATTCATTTAATAGATGCAATTAATCGTAAATTTTGTATCCAAATTGAGTGAACAAAAAAATTAAGCTTTGTAAAAAATAAATTAATATAGCTGTAAAAATCTTTTAGGTATGTACATAGGTTCTTATAATATTTTCTTTTCGCATTCAAAACCCCATTTATAAAAAAACTTTAAAACTTTCATAAAAGCACTGACAAGACAATTTGTGCTGAAATGTGGTTTGTTGTTAAAACAGTTGAATTTCTCTTGACTTTATTTTCAAACGAAAAAAATGATTTTAGTAAAAAAATTATCATCGTTTATGAGGCGAATGAACCAAAGTGGCTCCGAAGCGCGTTCTCGGTCAACATTATTTTTAGTCTTGTAACAGAGATAACAATCATGATACCAATGGACACATCGATCATCAATCAAAAAGTACACTGATTATAATAATAATAGACAAACAGTCAGACATAATGAATGAATATAGTTGAATATCGAGGTTAAATCGAGCCAGCAAGCAGTTGCATAGAATGCATCATAGTTGCCATTCTCCACGTCACGGTCACCTTGAAGCCATCATAGGTCCAACTGCCTAGTTTCAACACGCAGGTTTGCATGTCGTAGGGAAAGAATTCGACGTCTATAGAGCAGGAGGACTTATAGACGGCTGGGGGCTGCCAAACCACCATTCCGTTGTGGTAGACGGTCGCCTTCGTCATCAGCGTGACCTCGTAGTTGCCATCCGCGCTGCAACATAGGGACACAACACACACATAACTATCTTGGTGGAGGTGTAGAGGTGTCGCATGTCGTGGCAATGCGTTGCTTGTCTTTGTTTGTTTTGGGATTGTGTTTTGTGTGGTGTTTATGTGTATCAGTAATGTCACTATTGAAGCTTGGGTGGAAAATAGGGGTTACCCTAAAATTCCGATCTGAGATAATCGCATTCGTTGTTTGGAGTAGATTTTATTTTTTCGATGAAGCTCTTTATGTTCGATGATTTAAATGAGAAAAAAAAACATTATAAATGTCACCGAAAACCAAAATTTCATTAAAATTTTTACTCATGAATGTCAGGAATCATTGGATAAAGTTAGTCAAGTACGTCCCTTAACATAGTAAAAAGAATTATAAGTCTCTCCTAAATATTCACAAAGTTTTTTTTATTGCACATGGATAACACGCCCTTTTTTACCCATCGAACAAAGTGTGCTACGAGTGCTTTAAGATGATACTTAAAATAATTCATAACCTGCTCTTTCATAGATAACGCTGGTTTAATTATTTTAGGAAAAAGAACTTTTTGCTTAGATTTTGAATTATTTTAAGTATCACCTAAGGTGATTATCGTTTACGTTTTAAAAAACACAACAAGAACCACCCGTCCGACACAAGCTTTTCGGTGGACCGGATGACCAAAAAAACGACGTACAATGCTAATTTACTAGTTTATTTAAATCTGAGAAACAAGAGAAAAAGAGACTGGGCTTGTCATATAAAATGTTTTTTGTCAGGCGGTAAAACAGAGAACAGACTATCATCGAACTAATAACAAAATATACGGCGTTAGGCCGATAACACCTTTTTTTACACCCATTGCTTCAATTTGTGTCGAGATATGGATGATGAGTCGGGAGTTATGGCGTATTGGTTGGCGTTAAAATAAATTAAATATGCATAATCTACAAGTTGTGAGTGAGAATTGAGTTCAATTTCAGCTGAATCAAAATAAGCTTGTTTGGAAACCATTGCTAAACCTGGGATGAGGACAATATTTTTATAAACACAAACCATTTTATAGGAATATCTAACCTACTAGATTTACATAAGTGATTTCAAGTTGATTCTCGTATTCGAATTTAAAATATTATAATACGGTATTTCGCAATTTGAGTACAGTTAAACACTGCTTTTGTTTCGGGCTTTATATTTAGTAGTGCACAATAAATTTCATATGGCTTAAATCAAGCCTCATAAGTCAGGCTTCTAAAAGAATCGAGCACGACTGCAGATCGCCAACGAACAAACTATATCCCATGTCGAATACATTAAGAAAACTTAGTCGTTATGAATGGTTGTTTGTTCGTTGGCGATCAACATTGTCAATAAAATCTTTATCGATCCACCGTGCTAAATACCCTGCTTTTTTTACGTTAACTCCACACAGGAGGCCCTGAGGAAAATAATTTCCCTCAGGGCCTATGTCATCTGAGCAAGGAATGAACATTGGTCTTGAAGAGACCCATGTTGAAAGAAGGAGGAAACACAGAGGCCGGCAAATCATCCGGCAAGTCGAAGAAACGACCCGTTATCATGTGACAAATGTCAACCGCTTACAAATGTTGGACACGCGTTTGGCGTGTTTCCCGACTATGTACCGGTATATTTTATAACATTTTTCATTAATTCTACAATTTTAGCGCCTATTTAAATATTTTATCTGGTTTTTATGTAGTACTCTAAAATCTACATATTCACAAATTTCAGTCCCGAAAACATGTTACTGATTTTTTTTTATTTATATTAAATATAAATAATCATATTTTACTAATATCTAAAATCAACCTTAAATAAAATTTTCAGGCAGCACGTTCTAATATTGTGTTTGTAATGACCGAAACTTTGTTTTACGAACAATCATATAGAACAGACCTTTACCTACATTAGAAATTAGAAGCCAACGATTTTAGCGCTCGCTTTAAGATCGCGAAGTAGCTTAGAGCTACTGGCTACAGGCTACTTAGAGCTAACTAGCAGCTAGTAGGTTAAGTATTTGATGTCGGTGCTACTTGCTAAAGTGCGGTGACTTTTCTCACCATAGAATAATGAGCCTTTGCGTGATAACACATGATATTAACCCACTTGGCTACATAGTTTTCAAAATAGGTAATACGTTATTGCAGTCCAAGATTAACGTGTAAAATATTGTTTTTTTTGCGTGTATCGAAAAGAGGTGATAGTTAGTTAGTTAAGATATGCATCTATCTATCTATCTCTATATAAATAAAAACGAATCCCCGAAATGTATATGCGCTCATAACTTCCGAAAGACTGCACCAAATAGGATAATTCTTTTTTTGTTGTATTCGTTATTGTCAGGAGAAGGTTTGTATAAAACTACTGGTGAGCTCTGGCTTTATGAAATTTGTACAAAAAAATGCAACTGGTGGCACGCGAGCTATTTGAAAACTAAATGTACCGGGAATAAATTTATGCAACGCGGGAGGGGGGGGAGGGAACCAGAGGGGGGGAGGGGAACTCGGGAGGGTGGTTTGCGGGACGGGTGAGGGGGGGAGTGGCGTGGGGAGAGGGAAGGTGGAGGAGACGGAGTGGAAATGCGACAGGGGAAGAGGATGCGGGAGAGGAATGGGGGGGGCGGAAGGGGAACGGGATGAATGGGAAATAAGAAATAGTGATGAGAACGAGAAATAATTTGTTTATTAAATGGCATAGCAACGCATGCCGGGTACCAGCTAGTTTTAAAATGTATTAGTTTGTTGTTGTAAAAGCGAATTCTATTGGGGTGGAGATGGCGTCAATTTGAATGCAGTATATCAATAACTGCGTAATGCATGCATATAGTTTTATTTTTGTTACTTTTCCATTGTACTCTGTGAGCTTCTCTGGAAAGGTTTTAACAACTACATTACACGTCTAACAACTGGTGCTTCTAAAACCACTAAAATTCTTTAGAAAGGTGTGTTTTGAAAAAGAATTCCGAGTGAATCCCAGTTTTATTTGGCAATCATTAATAATGTATCTTAAAAGAGCTTGAGGTCAGTGAGGGCAGTGTCACTGTGGTAGGTACTGCTGCAGTGTTGCAGTGTTACAGTGTTGTACTGCCTCCGAATAAGTTAGTCAGCATTCCAAGGCGGAATAGTTGGCCTTTCATTTCCTAACTTTCTTGCGCTGGCGGAGCAAATTTCTCCACTGGAACTTTGAGTTTACTCTGATATGGGTTCCGATAGGAATCTACGATGGAAGAGGAAAGATAACACGGGGCAGAATAATTTAATAACTTCGAAATTGAATTTGGTTCCAAGTCCCAGAAAGTTGTGGCAATGAATGCATTTATGCATAAAATATTGATAGTAATAATAATTGGATAAGAAGATGAAATTATATAAGATATAACCTACATTTGCATGAAATAGGAATGATTTATTACAATTAAAAATTAATATAAATGGAGAAGGTTAATAGTAAAATAAAAACAAGAGAAAAGACTATAAACGCTGTTAGATAGTAGATGTGTTGAGTGTTGATTTCTGACTGTGTGAAAGTATTCGGGTGTAGATTGAGTAGTTTCTGTTGGGGTTGTTGGAAGCTCACCTGAAAGAAAATGGACAAATTAACATAAAACCACTCGCATAAAACTAATTAGTAAATAAAAGCAAGCTTACAAATTAATCCAAATTGGCAAAGTTGATATAAATATAAATATACAGATAAGTGTAGCTCGTATCTGAGTGATATTCATAAATTTCTGTGTTGTTTTGTACCAATGGAACCCAGATAGAAGCTTCCGGAAAATAATAAATGGAAGAGGCCAAATTTCTCCAATCTACCGTGCAATCAATTTCAAACCCTCACAAACGATCTGAAACGGCTGAAGATAAGCGGGTTATGATTTTAATCAAAAACGTGAAACGGATAGCTATTAAATTTAATACGTCGATGCAATGTGTCGAAAAATATTTTACAAAATGTTGTGTGCGGAATTTAAATCATTTAGAGGCAAAAGATGCCGCTTATCTTCGACCGTAACATCAACAGAAAAACTAAAAGTATATTATTATATACATAATATGTACAGTTGAGAAACAGAACAGAACAGTAACAGTAACAGTATACAGTTAGTAAGTATTAGTTTAGTATGTACAGCATGAAGAATGACAGCTGTGGCTATGGGGATAGAAAGCATTCTCCAGCGGCCCCCCGGCCTTACCTTAAAGCCATCGTAGGTCCAACTACCGAACTTTAGCACGCAAGTCTGTTCGTCGAAAGGGAAATACTCCACATCTATCTCGCACGAGGACTTGTAGATCGCTGGCGGCTTCCACTCCACCAGCCCCTGGTGGTAGATGGTGGCTTTGGTGGCGAGGGTTACCTCGAAGTTGCCGTCAGCGCTGCAAGACAATATGGTTCTACTATGCTCTCTTCGTCAGTAGTCCGCAAACATGCAACACATCTCCCCAACATCCTCGGGGGCAAACACATCATCATATCGGGGTGGAAAGCGGGACTTTCAAAGGGGTTCAAACAAAACAACACAACATTTAGTATTGTATAAGTTATTCAGTTCCATATTTAAACATATTGAAGGGTTTATAATGATGTTAGGGTTTCCAACTTGCTCCTTAATTAATAATATGCTTCTCAGATGTTTATTTAGATTTTTGTTTATTAACATTGATGGTCAAATTTATCACTAATTTAAAATACCATTAGAATGAACGAAGCAAAAACATTTAAATGATAAAGTGGTCGATTTCAGAGTAATAAAATATGTATTTTGTGCATCGCTTAGTAATGTTTTGAAACCTTGTTTTGTGAAATGTTTCCTCGTTTTCGTTTTCAATAAATAAATAAAGGCCACTCGAGGCTTGAGTTAAAATCTCACCCCCGGAGTTCCGGAAGTTTCTCGAAGGCGGGGTATAATTTTTCATTTCCGTTTAAGTATTCGCTGGATAGTTCCGTTTCTTGTTTTGTTTTTCTTACGCAACTACGTGTTGGGATTACAGAACCACCTCTATCCTCTTTCCTATAGGTCGAGAGGCTTTACGTGATATTGGTACCAGTCGAACACTTCTCTAGTACTTTTCTTTATAATCTTTAAATTTGAGTTAATATTCTTTATAATCTTTAAATCTCAGTTAATGATCAAATTTGAAACTGTTGCTTCACAGAATTTAAAGAATTATTGAATATATTTCAAAGTTAATTTGCAGGTATCACGAAATTTGTATTCCAGTTCTGTTATTAATTACTTTGAAATTTGAAAAATTGTTCAAATTTTGTGAAACATTCCGTCTTTAATCTTTACCTAAACGTAGATAGAGAGAGAGATAGAAAGGTGAAAAAGTATCTGACTATTCAGATCTGGTCACCAAACCCATCGTGATGGGTTGATCTTACACCAGGGCGATACTGATAGTATCTTCCACTCTGGAACGTGCCGCAAATATTTATAATTATTTTTTTAGTCAATTGTGAAATAATCAAATAAAATTTATTTGCGTATGCCAGGATTTGAACCGCAACCTTCGGATTGTTAGTCGAGAGCTTTACCACTCGACCACGAAGGCGGTTATACTTTGTATGAACTGACAATAGAGTGATAAATTCATTTTTATAGATTTACCAGCTGACCCGGCCACGCGTTGCTCTGGCTAACGAAACACGACGCCATCTACTGGATACCTAACCTTTATAGCCACCGCCATCTGTTGATTTGCATACAGATCAAATCCACACCGCCCGTTTGCCAGCCCGCTCGTTCACCACTTACAGACAGTCTCCTTTATATATTTCAACCAATTTACACAAAACCTTGACAAATTACTCGTACATACCTAAACCTTCCTCAAGAATCACTACCTATTGGTGAAAACCGCATGAAAATCCGTTTAGCCAAAATCAGTTTAGTCGTTTTTGAGTTTACGCGAACCGACATACAGACAGACAGACGCGTCGGACGACATTAATTTATAATATGTAGAGATGTGCTTATATTTTATGTATTTGCGCAAAAGCAAATGGTTAATTTAATCCTTCCAATAATTCTTTACTGTTTGTGATAATTTCATACCTAAATTAGATATTAATGAGAACATGTGGGTTCAAAAGAGATAGAGGGCCTTTGAACCATTTGATGGGATGATCCTTAGCCAAGAGAGCCACTACCTCTTTTATGAAGTCCTTCGTAAGTTTTTTTTTTTTTTACGTTAACTCCACGCAGGAGGCCCTGAGGAAAATAATTTCCCTCAGGGCCTATGTCATCTGGGATGCTGTGTGGAGGGTCTTTTTGAGGAGAGGAAGGAATGAACATTGGTCTTGAAGAGACCCATATTGTAGGAAGGAGGAAACACAGAGGCCGGCAAATCATTCCACAGCTGAGCTGTTGAACACAAGAACGAGTCGAAGAAACGACCCGTTCTCATGTGGCAAATGTCAACCGTGTACAAATGTTGGGCCCGCGTTTGGCGTGTTTCCCGACTCTGCACCGGTGCCGAAGGGATCAATGATGCTAGTTCCTCGGAGCATCTTCCATTGTAATACCGGTAGAACAAGGATAGCATTCCCACCCGACGCCTGTGCTCTAAAGATTGCAATCCGTATTTTAAGATGGGAGAATCTATCAAACGGACCGCCCGTTTCTGCACAGAGTCGAGGGTATTTTTCAGGTATTTTGGAGCTCCAGACCAGAGGTGGCTGCCAAATTCAACCGTGGGGCGCACTTGTGATTTGTACAGGGTTAGCAGTTGTGTACTATTAAAGTATCTGCGGGCCCTGTACAGTACGCCCAGTTTCTGTGAGGCTAACTTTACTCTGGCTTCGATGGAGCCCCCATACCTGAGCTGGTCACTTAGGGTTACACCAAGCATTTCGATGGAGGGCCTGTTCGGAAGATTGCTTCCGTAAGTAAATAATATGTGCGAGAAAAGTCTTTCCCTATTAAAAATATGATAATTGTTTGACTTCACAGCGTTATTTAAAAGTAATTTTTTATTCCAAGGTAAGCATCCTTCTAATTGCAAGCAGACACCGTTGATTAAATATTGTTAAATTGTTTGTTCAGCTGTAATCAAACAGTTGACGGAATTACAATCCCGATTGATCCGTTTTAATCAAGTCCACCTTTCAGTTAACATTGCCAGACTGAATCCGTTATTGTATCGGTTTTAATTTCCGATTATTTAACTGTAGAGGGACAGAATGGTAGTTTTTTTATTAGAAAACTGACGATTTGACTAGTTCAAAAGTATATTTTCTAATTTGGGAATAATTTTAATATAATTTCACCTTTTTAATACATTTGTCGAAAAATCACACAAAGTTAAGCCGTCAATTAAAAATCATAGCATACAACGTCAACACCCTGTCATCATACGACCGAATATTAGAACTGGAAGAATGTTTAATTAAAATTAACTAAGATATTATGGGAATATCGGAATATAACGACAGGGCAACAAAATTGAAGAACAGAACACCTTTACTCTTTGCTACAGAAAGGATCAATTGGCATAAACTGGTACTCCATAGCACAAGACCGACAAAAATGGGTATCTTTGGAGGAGGCCTCTACCCAAACCGGGGTTCTTGTTAATTCATAAATATTTTTAAAACATACACTTATATTACTAACATAATCTAAGCTAACTTACTAATACATGTCAAATTTGAGTTTATTGTAACTATCAACTATTGTAAAACAAGAAATAAATAGGCGTATTATTATTATTATTATTAATACATTTGACTAATACTTGAGTTACTTTAAATTGAATAAATATATTTTTTTATAAGAACAACTCACTTTCTATAACTTTTGAGGGTTATTCCTACCAATATAATTTAAACTAAAATATAAAAGAGAACAGGACACAGAAAAATAGACAAAGGTATTAAAGGTAAAGACGGTGGAAGGGGGGGAGTAGAGTGGGGAGAGGGAATGTGGAGGAGGCGGAGTAGGAACGCAAAAGGGGAAGGGGACGCGGGAGAGGAAGGGTAGGCGGAAGGAGAACGGGACGAATGGGAAAGGACACGCATGGAGATACAATTTCTTGATTAAGTGGCATGGCAACGCAATGCCGGGAATCAGCTAGTAATAAATAAATCACAAAATCATAAGAACCCTTTATAAATATTTATAAAGGGTTCTAATGATTTCATTGGTAAAATTCCTTTCTTATGATAATATAATGTAAACATACCTTACACAGATAATTAAATTTTTAAAAAAATCCCCTCATGGGCTATGTCATATTTAGGGATGCCCAGTGGAGGGTATTTTAAGGAAAGGAAAAAGAGGAAGTTCTTGAAAAAGATACCTACAAGTATATTATATGAATCTATCCCTCGCACTGTGGTGGAAAGCGATGTTCCGAGAGGGTCCTGCTTGAGAGAAACCAGTCTCCCCCGGTCCGGTGTGCAACGCAATTGGTGGGCAGACAACATTCGCGACAAACCTCATTACATGAACCCGGGCACCCCTGCTAGGTAATCAAACGTAGCGAACCATTTGAGATGACCTATGGCAGAGGTGTTGGTAATCAAATAAATGGTTCCTGGGGCGGCGGTACCTATACCCGCCTCGCAAATTGTAAAATAATTAAAAATAATAAACGGAGTTCGTTGCTTCAGCAGTGGTGGAAGGCAATGTCCGCTACGAGAGGATTGAACCCGCGAAGCGACGACAAAGAAAGAACCCGAAGCTTTGAACCACTTGGCCATATTCTTAGTATGAATGTTTTCACGAAACGTTTCCTCATTGGCTATTGCAACACGTTCTCCATGGAGCAATCATCGGTGGTTTAATTCAAGCCGCAAGCAGGTAGCTTCGGGAGGTGGCGGGTGGTGGGCGGCGTGTTGACGGGCGCGGGCACACCGGGCGGTATGCAGGGCGGCCATACCCGCCCACCGAGCGGTTATGGGGCACGTCAGGACACATCATTTGATGCCCCCGATGACGACAGTTGACAGTACTCTAGAGAATATGGCACGTGAAACCGTATCGGATTGTTATAATACTGGGTCATCGAAAAAGGTGTCCGTCATTTTAAATCGAAATAACTAAGTGTTTATCAATGGTATTATTTTTATTTATACACCTACATGCAGAAAATCTTCGTTTTTTTACATTACTTAGTTGATTTTGAAGTGAGTTCCCCTTGCACGGCAAACATCTTAGCGATAGTCGTCCTCCCTTCAAGTACATAAGCCGAATAATTTCCACCAGAGTTAGATTAGACCTGGAATTAACTAGGCCAATAACCGGGTAACCTTTTTTATAGTGTTTCGTAGGAAGGAGGTAAGAACTCGACAGGTGAACCTGACGGAGCCGTAGGAAAAGCATGCCAAAGGCGATAAAGGAAGCTAACATAATATAAACTGGATTAATTGTTTCACAGAATTTGAATTTCAGTTCAAGGTTCAAGTACTGTGAAAGTTCTATTCAAGTTCTGTTAATATCCTGGTACTGTGAAATAACCGGCACATTATTAAATAATAGCAGAAGTTAAATAAAATATTCACAGAACTTGAATTTCAACATTCAGATTTGATGAATGTACTGTTCAAATTCTGTAAAATAAACTGTTCAAAGAAACCTTACGGTCTTCTGCTGTAGACGAAGAAATGCTATAAATGGTTATTGAAAGGTTCTTTTAGACTTTTATGTACAGACTCTTGTTCACCGAATCCTTTATAGAGAATATAATAAGTATTTGTTGAGTTTGAGTTGAGTCTTGAGTAAAAACATATCGGGGATAGAATGAAATTATTTTTATGATTTTTCTTGATTTCTTATAAAATTTTTAATACATTGAGCACTTAAATGACATCATCGGATGATGGAGATTAATAGTTTTGGATCGAAATTTCATCAACGACCTTATCCTCGGTAAATCTCAGGATCCTTCAGTTATTTCAGAGGATGTATCTTGTTGACTGGTCATGTCCATTTTGCCAGATCGAATTTTCATCGATGAATTTCTGCCATCAACGAGTAAACTTGAACTTTGGCAAATATTACGAAACTTGCAAAGTAGTTCTACGTGGATTTTAAAAACGATTTTCAAGTTATAAAACAAGATTAATATTGTTAAATGAAGAAGTAAATAAGTAAATAAAAGAAGTAAATAAAAGAGTAAATAACCCAAGTTTTTATTTACAAAACTATTGATTCTTCTAAGATGAAATTGAAACGATTCTTAAAATTTAATACAAAAATATCGTATTCAAATTCGATCCCTTTCCATAAAATTACACGGCTTGTCCCAACATAATTTTCTTTTCCATACTTTTTTACCCTTTTCTCAAATCATTTTTATTCTCCTAGAGTCAATCCAGAAATATGGCACTATTCTAGAATATCTGAGAGAAAAAATAAACGAAAAAGCTTTTTCATTTTTTTTTTAAGAACAACTCTCTTTTTATAACTTTTGAAAGTTTTTTAAATTAGTCGAAAATAAAATTGTTAATTCTAAAAATTTTTAATACGAGATTGACAGTAATGACGGTTTGACAGAAAGTGGCAATGGCTGAATTGGTAAAAGGACGCGTCCCGGTTAGAAGAGATATTCTGGGTTCGAGTCTCAGTTGCGACCATTATCTTTTCTATTTTTCTGTATCTCGTTCTCTTTCATATTTCGTTTAGATTATTAGTGTAGCCCTTGAGGTGGTTTTTCACAAAACCGGCGCGATACAAATCATCCATTTATTATTATTACTAGAGTAAATATCCCAACCCCTTACTAATAAACATGTTTGTAATTTTATCAACCATTAAAATATCCCAACCCCCTTACTAATAAACATGTTTTGTTTTTTTTTTAAACAACTATTAGTAAATATCCCAACCCCCTTACTAATAAAAATGTGTTTAATTCTAAACAACCATACCCTACATTATTCTTATTAGTAGGGCAATTAGGGTTTTACGATTACTGTTATTTTTAAGGAAACAATAATTACATTTTAGGAGGCGTGTATGGGTACCGCCACTCCGAGAACCACTTATTGGGTAACCGTCACCCCTGCCGTAGGTCGCCCGTAGCCCGGGTTCACGAGGAGGCAGTTCATTTATGTACAATAAATAATGTATCACTTTTACAAACCTATTTTGAATTAAACCGTGACTTTTTACGTTAAATTTTTTAATGAATTAAACCGTGGTTTAATATAATATGGCGTATGACAGCGATGGTGCATGTTTCAGAGAATTTCTCAGTAATCACGTGTTTAGATGGGGAAATAAAGTGAAAATGATTCGATTGAAAGGCCAAAAGTAAAGGCGTCCCAGCAGAAAGCACGCGTGAATGGGTTAATCCAATATGTGTCCGCAGCGTGCCCGTGATCAATAGCACATTGGTAGGAACCGTATTATTTGTTCTGCCAGACCTAAGAATACTCAAGTTGTCGTTAAGTGTTTCTCATTGTTTGAGTTTGCGCTTAACACCGTGGCCTCCGAGCCCAACTACCCTCCCTCTTCACTCTCTGGGGATGGGGCAAACAAACAAATAGTCTGACGCCGATAACTTATTAGTTTTAAGCACATAACGACATCTTGCGGACTCGAGATTAGTAATATTTGGGATGTATTTGGGCTTGTGGTCTGAATGAAGAAATATAGCGTATTCAATTTCTTTTACGATCGTGTTATTGTTGTAAAAATATGAAAATGTTTATTTTGTAGTAGAAATCGTATCAAAATTGTACGGAAAATCATTTTTTTGCGACACAACGTGTGTTATATTCAAAACTGCTTACGAATTACAGCTTAAGGTGCATTCGTAATGGACTGTAAATATTAAAAACGAAACGAGACGAAATGGTGTTTGCTCGAATTGGTTATAATTTATTTATTTGCAAAAACGCATAAAACCAATACATTGCAAAAGCGGTAAGAAAAGATACATAATAAATACATTTACAGATAAAGTAATACATTTAGTTAAAACATAAGTGCTATTTCACGCTTAAAATCGTTGCTGGAAATGTGGAAAATATTTACAATTAACCTAATGAATCGTCCCAGGGGCATCACCATTGGTAAGTTAGTTCTGCATCTAGGAAGAATCAAAAGCCTGTGTTGGCAGCCTCGCGTGAAATTATCCGGGACATAGAATCCTATTTCATCCAGAATATCTGGTACCGATATAAAACCATTTAGAAGCTTATAAGCCATCAGCAGTAATGCGACATCTCTTCTGGAACTAAGGCTGCAGATACCCAGCATTCCTGAGATAAATGCTGTTGGAAACAGCCATGGGTAAAAACCTAACTCTCTCATATAGAGGTATCGTAAAATTTTCTTTTGTATTTTCTCGACCATTAGTACATAGACGATGTCCTCTGGCCCCCATATCTGAGATCCACTCTCGAGAATGCTACGCACCAAGCTAAAGTAATAATATCTATGCCTAGGAAAAACAAGGTATGCAAGGAAAAGTGATAACCAATCACTTACCATCTCTGCGAAGGAGCACACTACACAACCACAATATAATATGCAGTTATATGAATCCACTGCGATGAGTACAAAGCGATATTGTTTAGTTACGAGGTGGTCAAATTCTTGCTTTTTAGTTAAAAAAAATACGAGATAGTGTTTACGAAAAACACCGACAACTGGTTTCCAAGGTATTTTATTTGTTTATTTATTTAACGCCCAATGGGCTTTTACATTTTGGTAGTAAAAATGATTCATGACAGATTATTTAACATATACAGAATAATAAAAATAAAATTTGATAAAAAAGCACAAAAGTCATAAAAATACAAAAATACAGCGATTTCATAGGTTTTCAGAAAAACAGATAGGTTTAGGAATAGTTTTGGAATAATAAGTTTTTTAAAAGATCAACAAATTTCGCCAAGTTTATGTCAAATATGTCAATATCACCTAAGTACTGATTTCCCATAGTGTGAAATCGTTGTATCGGAGAGTGGGCAATGTAGTTCCGCTTATGAATGCTACAGTAGAATAGTGTATTTTGTCGTGTAGTTACTGTCGGTATTCGTAAGTTTATGAGTTGCAGTAGTTCGCAACAGTCAAATTTAGAGTCAAGTATTTTGAATAAAAATGTTAAGTCGTTTATTTTACGTCTGTCTTCTAGTGTGTGTATTTTTAAAACATTTAATAATAAATTATATTTCAAGTCTTCTAGTGGGATATTTAATTTAAAATTTATAAAATGCAGAAATTTTTTTTGTATTCGCTCAATGTTATTAATGTGAGTTTTGTAAGATGGAGACCAAACTACCGAGTTATATTCCATTAGACTTCTTACTAGAGATATCTACATATAATAATTTAATGGCTTGTATGGAATTAAAGTTTTTGGTTGTTCTTAGTACGAAGTTGTACTTAGTAAGAAGGTATCTCCAAATCTTCTTCTATTTTCAAAACTAACGCACTCAAATTAATTTTCCGCGATCTTTCTTGCCATCGTTCCAAATAACGAATACTTTTCAGCAAGGTGATGGTAGGAACTAATATACGATAATCCGATAGGAACGACGCTTATTCTCATTTCAAAACCAAACAACTGTTGTAGGCACAATTGTACATGGTTTGAGAAGTGGTACGTTTGGCCAAGCTGTTAAAATAATAACTTTTTTTAGTGGCATTACCAACCAAATCTCTCAATTTTTACCCTGACATCCATTAAAAAGGCAAACTTTAAAAAAAATCGCTGTCTAATTTCGTGTACCAGAAAGCCTTGTAATTCGTTCGTATTACAGTATAAACATGGAAGATAATGTGAACCACCCTAGCTTTAAAAATTTCGGATAATGGTCGATCTTATTCACAAAATGCGAACTTGCGCACAATTTATAAAATAAGTATCAACTCAATTTAAAACTTTAAAAAAAAATCTTATAACTACTACACACTCAACAAAACTAAAACAAAGTATTACAGAACTTGAAATCGTTTTTTTTTTTATTTTAATTTAATGTACGAGTACAATGAAATTGTGTACAATCATACCACGGCGGACTGATAAAATTAAAACAAAACACCATTACACGGCAAACATAACATCACAACCACAATGCATAAGTTTCCCGCGGTGTTTATTTTGTGTTTCAAATCTACGAATGTATTGTTTTACCAACGCCAACACAACGGTTAGATAAATAATATAATATCCGAATTATTTGATTACAGACCATTCGTTTAGTCATGTATTAAAGCCTCCGCATTTCGCATTTCTACCGATTTATAACATATTTCTATTAAACAATTTCAGTTCCTAAAAAAAAAAAAAAAAAATTTTTGAAAATAATATGTGTACATTTGTAGAGCCGAAACGACAAATCATTAATGAAATTCCCTCGATAGAAAAAAATTGCGAAGTATTCTCCGAAAATTATTAAAGAACACATTCTGTTCTGTTCTGAAAAAAATCAAAGTATTTTTAAATTCAACTTAAGCATTTTATTTGTCGAGAGAGTTTTGCTCTATTTTAAAAGTGTCGTGTTTTAAATATTGACCACGGACATAGGAATATATGGACCTGCCCTAAGTGATAAAAGCGTATTGTTTCCCCCTCCCCATAACGGTTCCATGGAACCGCCTGGGCTTACGAGAGCCGCCTCCCTTGAATCTAAAAACGTGACGTCATCATTCTTGTTCTGACCAGCGCCGAAGTCACATAGTACATTTTACGAAATAACAAGGCAAAAACGGTAGCTTGTGCTATGAAAACGTGTAAAAATAGAAATGAAAAGGAGAATAAACCAAATTGTCGTATTACATTCCATAGGTAAGCATTATTTTACTTTATTTTAAGCTTATTCGAATTATATTACAATATTATCAGTTTTGTAACATATACTATCATGAACGTGTTTACACACAGCCGTAATATGCGTGGGATGGCGTATTTCAGCATATCGCTCGCCATATATTCCGATTGGGAATGTACGGTGAGCGATATGCCGAAATAGGCCATCCCAAGCATATTACAGTTGTGTGTGTGAACACGTGTTAACGCTCAGAGGGCGTGTTCACACACAGCTATAATATGAATGGCGACGTAAAACACACAGCCGTTTGCAAAAGAATCAGGGATGTGCCTTCGCATTTTGCGCTTTGCTAATATTTATTTTTGCGCTTTCCTAATCGTATCATTTGGAACGTCTATCTGTTCATGTGTTATTTCTTGCTGGAAATCCGTCGTATTAATAAAGGATAATAAACCAATCATTTTTAAATTTATCACACTTTAAGGGCCTTATTACTAAACGAGTTTTGAATTTTACGCAACTCATAAACAACCGTTAATATAAGATAAATAGTTGGTTATTCAGTTGTATAAAATTTAAAACACGTTATTAGTAAGGTGTTAAAAGTGGAATAAAGTATGGTTTTATTTATTAGGCGTTATTGTATATTTTGCTTTCTTAATTATGTACTCCTTCGTGGTATGTTTAGAAGTATAATGTAGATACAGTGAGCATGTTTGGAATGAAAAATGTATGTGTCATTTTGCTGTCCGATGATATTTTTTATCAATCAAAATTTAAAATAAAATATTTTTCTATCGCACGTCGCCACCGATTATATTATCTTTGGATCACACTGTCACGTCTCAGCGGACCACGTATTAGGTAAGCGCGTTGTTTCGTATGTACGGTACTGCTGGAACGAGAACGAGTGTATATCGTGTAATGCTCTAGGTTATTCCGAGTATGTATATGTATGGAAAACACGTTTTTTGTTTTTAATTGAAAAAGTGTCATCGGACGACAAAATTACATCTAAATTTTGACTCCAAATACTCTTAGGAATCGCTGGTAAAAGCTGTGTGTATAAAATTTAATTTGTTTTTGAGTTGTTTTTCTTTTCTATTATCTTCTGAAAAGTGAAATGTCATGTATTTTCTTAAAGATTTCCCAAAAAAGAAGACTTGAAGACAATGTGGCGACTTTCATCCGGTAAAAGTGAGCAGACAAGTGTTCGTAACCTTCGTATCTGCTCAGAACATTTCAAAGAGACAGATTTTATAATAAACAAACAGGGCACACGTGTGCTACGTGTAGGTGTGATTCCATCGGTCTCTTTGTCACCTGTTACAGAAAGAATTATCGTTAGTATATAAATTCTTTAATGACTAATAATTCTTTTTTGTAGTTATTCATTACATGTAATTATTTTAATTTTATTATCTATCCATTTCAGAAATTAAGCGACAACTTCTCTGAGAAATCATATGTATGTCTTTCTCTAGCTGATGAAACGATCAATAATACTTATGGATAGATGAACCCTCAAGAGGATTCAGATTTTTCTCTCGTTTCTTGCGCACCTGCTCTACACAGCACACACGTCGTGAGTTCATTCTTATATTTAATTATCCTTTAAATTAATATTTTATTGATAGTGCATATCACAAATTTGTGATAAATATGTAAATTATCGAATTGCAATAATGATTATATACCTAATATTGTCAACTTTGTCTCGTTTAGAAAAGGAATGCGAACCAGAACCTATGACTATGTGCTTGACGGAGATCGAGGCCGTAGCTGCAGCTGCTCAGTCATGTGTGCTCGTCAGTTGTATGGTACCCACTACTATTCCAGAAAGCTTTGTGAGTACCTACCAATTGATTATTGCCTTTGATGACTTCAAAAACACATTGTACTATTATGTAGTGTGCGGACCACTCTAGTAACTGACTAAATGTTTTTATACCTAAAAATATAATATTATGTCTCTATTCCCCAGATTCAGGAACCCCAACCCGTCTTTATGGAAGAACCACTTATTATATAAAAAACCACTCAAAAAAATAAACCAATTGAAGTCAATTACAAAAAAATGGAAAACTTATTATTAGAAAGTAAGTTAATAATTAGAAAATTGTTAGCATTGCCACTACTTGCGGCCATTTGCTAAACCCTACACCTGTAAAGGACACGCAATACACGGCCGACGACTAGCTCAGAGTCGGCGCAAGCAAGGCTCCTCCTAAAAACAGGGCGAGTGCCTGTGGTTCGCTTGGCAATTCCTCCTCCGCCTCCTTTCCTCACAATCCCCGGGTCTCCTTCCTCAATCAGAACACAGTTTTAGCACTTAAAGGGTTTATTCGTAAAAACAGAACAGGGTGGTACACGAAACACATGGTTAACTACACTGCTAGCCTAACGAGAATTTTCTCCTCTCTCTCTACACGTTTAGTGAAGTTAGAAGTAGTTCATAGCACACGGTGTGGGAGGTGAGTAGATTGGTACTCACATAACGGGAGATGCGGAGTCAGCCGTCTGGCTAGGTACTGGGCACAAAGCACAATTCAAATAATACATCGTGAAGTTAGTTCACGGAGAGCGACTAGCGCGAATCACGGGGAACACAGTTGTTCTGCCGAAGGCCGGCGAAGGAATGGAAGCGGGGAGCCGCTCGGCGCTTGGCACGGGCGCCGCGCGGTGCGGGGAGAGGGGGGGCGGAGGGCCTGTGCAAGGGGTCAATTCGCTTTAGCTCGTACGGGAATCAATTCCGTAACGTAACACTTCCCCCCTCGCCGCAAAAAAGGCGACGTGGTAATGGAGCAGTAGGGCTAAGAAATCCTCTTACCCTTCTAGCACTTGTGCCAAAAAAAAACATCCAAGAGAAAGGGGAGAGAGAGAGAGAAAAAGAAAAAGAAAAAAGTTGCTAGCTACAAAATAGTAGAAACAAAAACAAGAGAGAGAAAAAGCATGGTGAACAAAGAATTATACATGAATGTACATGAAAGAGCAGTGGCATACATAAATATAAACAAGGACCTGCTGGAGAAAGGTACAAGGGTTATGCAGTGATAGAAAAAAAATGACTCTAAATTGTATCATTGGTCTGTGAGCTAAGTTTGCGTAGCGTGGTTTGCGTAGGATGTTTGGGGTGTTTGAACGTTGCACTGAAGTTATAAGGTTACTTTGTCACAGTAACCTGGCCCATTTGAGATTACACTCAAGGAACACTAGGGCCTTAAAGAAAACACGAAGAAGAGAATGCAGGATGAGGCTTCTTGGTGGTGGAGAGGGTTCTACCTGTCACAGAGGTCAAAAAGGTAGCTGCTTCCGGATCCTGTGGGTGGGCCAGTATGACATCATTGAGGTACTGGAGAGTGGAATTGTAATTGGTGGTTGGTCCTTTATAGAGGAGGTGGTTTGTGTGCATGACAGCCGTTGTTGTGATGGTGGTTGGTACACTGGTTAGTATACAGTGGGATTTTTGTGTGAACAATCGTTGGTATTGTTATTTGCGCAAAGGCACAGGAGCATTGGCATGATGGCAACAGAGCATTTGCAAGGTGCAGCTGGAACATTTGCAAGATGCAGCAGGAACATTTGTACAATGGCAACATGAACATTTGCGAGATGCCGCAGGAACATTTGCACGATGGCAACCGGAACATTTGTACAATGGCAACAGGAAAATTTGCGAGATGCTGCAGGAACATTTGCACGATGGCAACCGGAACATTTGTACAATGGCAACAGGAACATTTGCGAGATGCCGCAGGAACATTTGCACGATGGCAACCGGAACATTTGCAAGATGCAGCAGGAACATTTGTACAATGGCAACAGGAACATTTATACAATGGCAACAGAAACATGAACCAACCTAGAGCTGACGTGCTCGGGTTTGTTTGAGTGATGGTTGGGTGATGATACAATTCGCAACTACACGCACGACTCACACTAGGTTATGTTAGGTGTGGTCGGGTGCTTTTGGTACGCAGGGTTTGAAGGCATGGGACCTCCGTGACGGTAGTGAAGGCAGCATGAAGAGAGGCGCAGGTGTAGATAGGGTGAAGAGCTGCTGGTCTTCTTATTAGTCCGGCGAAAAATTATTATTAGAACAAAATTCTTGAAGTTTACCTGCCTGGTAGACCAATGATGAAAAGGTTTGGAGAGAAACAAGGTGTGCATATTGAGAAAGATTGGATTAGTTTGACGTGTAGAGAGAGAGAGAGACGGAGAGAGAGTTAACTAAGTGTAACTACAGACTTATACATATTACAAAGGTACGTATTCAAGGAAGGTTCTGTTTAACCCATTTAGCTTCTTTTTTTTAAAACTAAATACATTTCAATGTACAATGTCCATCAATCATGAGTGAAGCGTATGATTAGTCCTTTTGAGATAGTGGATAGTTCCTGGGTTCTTGTGACAGGAAGTCCACGGGCATGTTAATGAGTACTCTGCTGCAAAAGCAATAATTTTCTGATAACAGAAAATAAAAGGCGTGTGATCTACGCTTGGTAGGTCACACAAACATGGGGTAGATATTATTTCGTTCGCACGATTCATGGTGAGTATTGTAACGTCTTCACGTCTCATGTACAGGAATGAACGATTTACAACAGATTTGCCCAGTATTGAAAGACAGTAGCCCAATAGGTATTTAAAACAATTTAATGAGATAAATCACCCTCTCGATCAACAACCCTGTGTTGACGAGCAAACAATGAGTAGTTATGACGGACTCCCCGTGACGTGTAAAAACACAAAGATATTATGAGATTCGCATCTATAGCAGTGGATATTGTAAGGTTCACACCTATAATGGTAGATATTGTAAGGCTCGCGCCTATAATGTTACAAAAGTTTACGTTCGAAAATGTGGGTCCCCATTCAATACAGACGGCGGTTTGCAATGATGTAATTAATACGGCACTGCTGTAGCTTAATAATTTCATATTAGCATACGTTACAAGACTTGCCAAAAGGCGATAAACACAAATTTTATTGAAGATCTGGCCAAGATTTTAAACTTCAAACAAAAATAATGTTACAATAAAGGACAAAAGAAACTGATGTCATGATAAAATATTGTACCTCATAATGAAGTTGTATATGTACAAAGAACAATGTTAATGAAGGGACGAAACGTATTGTCACTTTTATAACAAATATTTTTCTCAGAATCCGACAAAATACGATTCTGGAAAAAAATAGAGCAATTGGGTTGAGCGCCATTCTAATTTTTGGAAAAAGAAGAAAAAACCACAAGTAGCAACAAGGTTGCCCTTGAATTGTTTAGAATCCAGCGAATGTGACCTGATAGGTGTGTACATTTGGTGTATTCGAAACGATCCCCAATATACAACATTACTATGAATGTGTTAGGATGGGGTGAAGAGGAAAAATAAAAAAGAAAAAACGGGAGGATTTCCTATTATAACGGAAATCGTCGCGACATTCTTACAATATGGTGCTGTGACCATAGTAGTGAGCTGCGGCAATGGTCTGAAACCAATGGTTATTATACAGACTTGCACTTAAGATTTTATATTTACAACATTAGGGTAGGGACGTACTGGTACGACAAAAACCCGACACAAAACAATTAAAAAAAGTGATATGACAAAATGAGGCGATGAGGTGAGAAAAAAAACGCGCGGATGCTGCAAGAATTGTGAAAAGGAAAGCGACGTCTTGGAGCAAGAGTTTTCCGGAACCGTTGATGGTAGGAGGAAAGGGAGGCCCTTTCCCGAAGTGATCAATTTCAGGAAGAGGATGCATACAAGTATGAAAACGGTGCCCCAAGAGGTGCTCTTGTGGTACAGCAGGCAAGGCACGCAGGATGTACAAGAACATATAAAATTATGCAAAAAGAAAAAGGAATGTACAGGAGTTGGGCTACCGTTGACATTAATGTGCCTTCGGGTGTAAGGATTACCTTACGAATGCCCATATGGGTGATTATTTACATTTAATAATTACAAGTAACTCACGTCATTTATGACAAGAATTATAAGACTTTTAAAGAGACCGCATCGCACTGATTGACGACTGGCCAAGAGAGGTCAGGGGCGTAATGATGATCAGGGTTAACAAGATGCATGTTTTGCCAATTTGATAACGCCTGAGAACTTGATGTGATGGAATTTACTGATTCCGTCACAGTAAGGAATTTTGGAATTATTCCTAGGAGAAATCTTTCTATTTCTCAGGGCCTGTAGTAATTCTTCCTTTCTTGAAGTAAAGACGTGCGGGATTATACCCAGCGTAACTTGAGGAACTTCCATGGTGTATAAGATCGTATCAGAGTGACCTTATGTTGGAAAAAGTGAGAACTAGACTCGCAATTGGAAAGAAATTGGGCAGAGATTGACCACTGGGGACGTATTTTTTACAAAAAGTTTTTGAAAAAAAACACGTTTTTTATAAGTGTTTGGTTTATTTGAAAATTTGGGCAGGGGTTTGCCTCAAAAAACGTGATTTTGTGAAAAAATCCAGCTGTTTTGGAAATTTGTTGAAAATTTTTCAAAGTCCATAAAATGAAAAAAAAAATTGCGCAGCGGTTTGCCTCAAAAAACGTGATTTTGTGAAAAAATCCAGATGTTTTGGAAATTTGTTGAAAATTTTTCCAAGTCCAAAAACGAGAAAAATTTGGGCAGCGGTTTCCCTTAAAAAACGTGATTTTGTGAAAAAATCCAGATGTTTTGGAAATTTGTTGAAAATTTTTCAAAGTCCAAAAACGAGAAAAATTTGGGCAGCGGTTTCCCTTAAAAAACGTGATTTTGTGAAAAAATCCACATGTTTTGGAAATTTGTTGAAAATTTTCAAAGTCCGGATATGAAAATTTCGCAGGCCGGGATTCACCTTAATGGAACACGTTTTTAGAATTTATTCCGATGTTTTTGAAAAAGGTTTGCAAATTTGCAAAAGTCCGGAAATAAAAAACGGAAACGAGGTTCGCCTTAAACGAACATGTTTTTAGAATATTTCCATTTCCTTTCCAAAGGGGGGTTCTTCAGAAAAGGAAAGAAATATTTTTCTTTTATACAAGTTTTCGTGGAAGTATTTGTTTGAAAATTCAACAATGTCTTGGGGAATAGTTTTTTATTTACGTGGCTAGACTAGCCTGATTTGAGCATCACCAATTATTGGTATTTACCCGCCGACTTCCTTTTGTCATAACAAGTTATATGCAGAAATGTGCATACGGATATAATGCCTGACTCGAGGAATCGACGTCAACGCGAACTAGGCATTTTTCGAATTATGTCGTCTGTTTCTTTATGAAAGATGATAGGTGCGCAAGAAAAAGGGGGAAACGGACGACAGAAGTACAAAAAAAATGCCCAATTGTCAAAAGGTAGAAAGAATTTAATCCACTTGTTTCCCTTAAGCTGCAAAATATGCCGTTATGTATACAGGCCAGTACTTTGCGAAATAGTCCCCTACCCACAGAATATGTCGATATCAAATACAGACCAGCACTCTGCGGAATAAGTTTATTAATAAAAACTGGTTAATTAACTTTCGGGAAACGAAGCGGGTAATTGGTTTATCATATACAGGATTTTAATTGTTGAATAACTTTGTTTTAAATATTTGTGTACATTTCCACTATTAATCTTGTATTTGAAACTAGCAAATTTAGTCGGTCGACACTTGTAAACACTATATTATTCACGACGGCAACTTTCTTGGTTGAGCACTTTACGTAGGAATACCGGTGATAATGTTTTGTCGAGTGACGACTCGGAAATGAAGGAATCGTGCCCGTGATAATTTAAATTGCAATTCGAAGTTACAATCGCACCGGGGTTTTTGATGGAAATGCTAGACAAATTGGGAGTAACAAGACAAAACATTATACATTATAAAGTTTAAACAATTGCTGATTGAAGAACGAGACGAGCGACTGTGAAGAGGGAGGTGTCGGCGTAAAACGTGGGAAAAGATTAGAGGAAAAAAAAAAATATTGCCCCAAAATTGTGCGCCAGTGTTAGCACCAAAACGCAAAAAAATGCACCACGTTGGGCCCAGTGTTAGCATTGCCACTACTTGCGGCCATTTGCTAAACCCTACACCTGTAAAGGACACGCAATACACGGCCGACGACTAGCTCAGAGTCGGCGCAAGCAAGGCTCCTCCTAAAAACAGGGCGAGTGCCTGTGGTTCGCTTGGCAATTCCTCCTCCGCCTCCTTTCCTCACAATCCCCGGGTCTCCTTCCTCAATCAGAACACAGTTTTAGCACTTAAAGGGTTTATTCGTAAAAACAGAACAGGGTGGTACACGAAACACATGGTTAACTACACTGCTAGCCTAACGAGAATTTTCTCCTCTCTCTCTACACGTTTAGTGAAGTTAGAAGTAGTTCATAGCACACGGTGTGGGAGGTGAGTAGATTGGTACTCACATAACGGGAGATGCGGAGTCAGCCGTCTGGCTAGGTACTGGGCACAAAGCACAATTCAAATAATACATCGTGAAGTTAGTTCACGGAGAGCGACTAGCGCGAATCACGGGGAACACAGTTGTTCTGCCGAAGGCCGGCGAAGGAATGGAAGCGGGGAGCCGCTCGGCGCTTGGCACGGGCGCCGCGCGGTGCGGGGAGAGGGGGGGCGGAGGGCCTGTGCAAGGGGTCAATTCGCTATTAGCTCGTACGGGAATCAATTCCGTAACGTAACAAAATTTTAAAAAATTAACGTTGTTTATAAACGTAAAATATTTCTTTAGAAAATATTTTTTATTTGATATTCACAGCTTCTCTGACGGTGTTGGAATAAATTATCTTTTTTAATCTTCTTTTTTTTATAAATGAAACCGTACAAGAGTCCCAACTGCCCTCAACTGTCTGAAGCAAATGAGACTATGGCATCCCCAATTGGGGTATGTTGTGAGGTTGAAGGTAGTGGGGAGTGGTAGGAGATTGTGAATATGACGGTGGGGAAATCTGGCTATTCAGATCTGATCAATGATAGTATTTTCCACTCTAGAACGTGCGGCAAACATTAAAAAATTATTTTTAATTAGTAAATTGTGAAATAATTCAAATTTTTAATTTGCATGTTGGGTTTCGAACCCGTGACCTTCCGCTTGCTAGTTGAGAGCGTTACCCCTCGACTACGGAAACCTTCGTATCTATGTGTAATTTTTTCTCAAGGTCACGGCCGTCATCACAGTTAACAGATTAATACATTCTTACTATGTTGGCTCATCTTTTTAATATATTTTTATTCAGCTGTTATTATTGTACTGTTTTTAGCATCGATAATATAACTCCTGTACATGTTATGTTGTTTTCTCTTAAGCTGTGCTGTTATTTTTGTACGTTATTTAAACCTCTGTAAGTTGTTTATTGAATGCTGTTCTCACAAATATAATGTTATCCTTAACCCTTTTTGTCTTTTTCTTTTCACTTCTTCCATTGTCCATAGACAATGTAAGAAATAATTTAATGGAAGTTATATATATTATAAAAATATTATTTCTTTAAACAATATTATGCATAGTCTGAGAATACTGTTACTGTGTCGGTGTAGGTATATAATACTGTGTTACTAAGTTTCTGCTGATATATGCTTAAATGTACCTAAACAAAAAATATTATACCCAAAAAATAAATAAAAAGCACCTTCGTCGTCAAAATATTCCAATTAATACGCCACTCCTGGCTACGCACGATCCGATTTGCAGAACCCAGATAAGTTGGGAGGTTTAGGGGGGAGGGGGGAAGTTTTTGCTTATACACAATGCGTCGATGTGGTGGTGAGAAGTACCTATCTATGTAAATCTGGTCACCAAATACGCTTAAAGCCATTTCAAGCAGTTGGGGCGATACTAAGAGTATCTACAAAAAGGATCAAATAAGAATGTAACTGCTACGTGCTACGTATTATTGTAATTAAATAACGTGTTAAATAATTCAAGTAAAATAATTTTAATTAAAAGAGATAATTACATTATTTTTATTAACTAGCAGACCCGGCCACACGTTGCTGTGGCTAACGAAATACAACGCCATTACCCAACCTTTATAAAATCTGAATAAGGCCCGCTGCCTGAATTGAATATTTGAATTTCTCGGCTTTTCTCTACTATAATAAGCATGTAATATACATATAAACCTTTCTCTTGAATCATTTGAATCTATTGGTGAAAACCGCATGAAAATCCGTTGCGTATTTTAAAAGATCAATGCGCACATACATTTTGAGTGCCTTCATTTTATACTATATAATTATACAAACAGAGCGGTTGTGATAACCCTAAAATATGTCGCTCATCACGAATGTGGGCGGTTCTCGAATGTGCTCGTCGCTGGTTACAGGGGTAAGTAAATTATGAAACATTTGTAAAAGTGTCTTAACTAAATATGGCAACAAAATAGTTGTCTGTGAAAAGATGCGAACTTTACTTTGCCTATTCAGACTTCGCAAATATGTTAATAACGTAGCGAGCAATTCGCGCTCCCACGTAAAAAGGTCTATTCATTAAAAAACAGATGTTAATTTTTAAGAACTAAATGGTGATATTATAATGCGAGATGCCTATATACTGTCAGATTAATTTTTCAACCAATCACAGTCATCTTCCCCTCTTCGTACCGCCATAGTTGATTTTTCCCCTCACCTGTTATTTCTGGTCTATTGAATTTGGATGTCTATGATATTGACACATTTTTCACAAACTTATAATCTTTTTTTTTAATATTAACGCGCTCCCTCTTACATTCGTATTTACACATCTCCCTTTCTTCTTCTCTTTGAACCTTGCCTTAAAAAAAATTGCATGAAATATTTACCACAGTCGTTTCTCAAAAATAGCGGGTACTCGTGAAGAATCACCAATATCCATTTTTTCTAATTTGGATAATGACAATTTGTGATGGAATTTAATTATTATGATACATTAAAACAATCAAAAATTCAATTCAATTCAATTCAATTATTTATTATTTTTTTAAAACATTACAAAATAAAATTTCAATGCGTTTTAAAAGAGATAAATTATTAAGATTTAAACAGATTTAAGCAATTTATACTTCAATGAAGCACAATCATACTAACAACATCAAAGCTTGTTGTCTGAATTGTGCTTCATTGATATTAAACATATCGATATTTGAAGTGATTCTATTTAACAACAAGACAGCTCTCCCGACTGGCATAACCATTGGCAAGTTAGTTCTGCAAGCCGGGAGATAAAACAGTCTATGCTGTCGGTGACGGAGATAACCATCGGGAACATAGAAACTAATGCTCTCCATGATAGCCGAGTTTTCGAACCTTTCACGAATCAGTCTGAAGAAATGTGTTACAATGAGCACATCTCTTCTGACCCGTAGAAGTTTCATACCAAGCATGCCCAAGAGAAAGTGGGTAGGGTAGAGCCACGGATAGTAGCCATACTTCCTCAGGTAAAGAAATCTCAGAAATTTCTTCTGAACCCTCTCCAACATGAGGGAATACTTCACTTGGTGTGGGCTCCAAACCACCGACCCACTCTCAAGCCTACTCCTAACCAAAGCATTGTATAGTACTGTGAGAACCCGGGTGTCTCTGAAGTTTCTCGCAGTGCGTTGGACGAAATCCAACATTATCAGTGAAGTACTACACGTAATTATGATATGAGCATGAAAAGTTAAACTACTATCAAATAAAATACCAAGATGTTTCATAGTAGAGACACGTTTTAAATTTAGAGCCCTCATAGTATACCGGTAAAACCAGGTATGATACTTATAAAACTTTTATCTACTATTTATTTATTGACAGTTACCGGTTTCAACCTACTACGGCCATTTCATTTTCAGACTGTTTGTTTATTGTCCTTAAACTTGGGAATATGTTACACACACACAATTTTTGTGAGGGGGAATCAGGGGTGTATTCCTCCCGAAAATTATGTGTAGACGTACTTGATAAACAAAAAAGGGTGTTAAGGGACGTACTTGACATTCTTTAACCTGTGATTCCTGACTTTATTTGAATTAAAATTTTTTAACGAAAACGGCCGCAGCGAGTTTTACTTTTAAAGTTAAACAAAAGGCCGTTAATATAGTTAAATTTCACCAAAATACGTTTTTCAATCAATTTAACTGCTTGCTGTACGTTACTTTTAACTTTTGTACTTACTTTCCGAAAACCGATAGTTACTCTAGAGTTACTCCGCCATATTGGTATCATTGGCATATTTGACAGTTCTGGTCGAAGTAATGTACGGAAATGTGTGCTTCAACATTGATTATATTATCAATCAGTAATCATGATAAATATTGTAGAAGAGGATGATAATGCATTTAAGCATTAAAATGAATCATCAACATAAAAGAGTTTTTTTTTCAACTTTGAGGATTTTTTTTTTTAAATCGCAAGTTGCGCCACAATACGAAGTATGTCAAAAAAATACAAATAAATAGTAGTATATCTGTGTGTAAGGATATAATGGCCAACCTTATGATTCCAGAGATAGCCTCATTTTTAATGTCAGTGCCATACAATTTTTTCTTAAAAAAATGATAACTCTTTCATGTGTACACGCAATTGCTTCATACGAAATTTTATAGCATGGTAATGATCAGCAGAATCCATTTCTAGCAAAAAAAAGACCCTTGAAAATTCAAGTCTCCATGTCTGTGAAAGGCGATTTTCAGCCCACTGTGCGGCGTGATGGTTAGTTAGTTAGTTAATATTTGTCTCCGGTGTTATCTTTTTTACGACTTTTTTCAATCAAACAAAAAAATTCTTCCCCTCCCACACCTCACCCCGCCCTTAAGTGACGAACACTACTGATTCTTTATATCTTCAGTGAAAAATAACATCAAAAACTTCACCGAACAACATTTTTTTTTTTGTTCATATGAAGCGGATACTTTGTGATGTGACATTATTAATTTAAAATAAAACAATAACTTTGTAAACACCACTTTTATTTTTATACTTTATGCCGACCGGGTTTCGCTACAACCGTAGCTTCATCAGGGCAGTATAATTCTCTACTAACATTAGGTTACATGTGTGTTATAATATATAATGGGCCGGACTCGTCAAGTGTAGGGGGAGGAAGAAGACATAGATGGAGAATTGGGAAGGGAACGGACGTGTTCTTTATCAATAGGGAACAATCTTAGTATGGGACTTTTATTTAAATTTAGTTGATTATTAATTACCTTACTATTAGTGTTTATGGCTTTCCTAAGCTCAAGTGCCTCTAGATTATCCAACCTTACTCCGATATTGTTTTTATGAATCAGTTTGGCGCCGGCTGTTTGGTCAAATTTATGATCTTTTTCGATCAAGTGGTTGGCGAATTCTGAAAAACCCGAGCTGTGTAGACATCTGAGATGTTCTTTTACACGGGTGTGTATGTTGCGCGCTGTTTTACCAATATAAAAAACTGAGCAGTCACTGCATTGAAGCGAATAAATTCCCGAGTGAGATAAGCTATCATCCTTATCCTTACCGTTCATTAAAAGTTTGCCTAGATTATTATTAGTGTAAAATGCTGGTTTGATTTCTGATGGGAGATTTTTAACACTTTTTTGAGAGAAATTATTGATGTACAGGATTCTACGCCATTGATACGGTTGATTATTATTACTTGGTATATTATTATTATGAGGTGGACTGTGGTATAAAAATTTACTTGTGGATAATTTCTTTAATTTTTTATTTAGAATGTTGTCTACTATTTTTGGGTTGTAACCGTTATTTATTGCTATTTGTTTGATCGTAGATAGTTCTATTGCAAAGTTAGTATTTGATAAAGGTACTGTAACTAATCTATGTGTCATGGAATGAAAAGCTGAATGTTTATGGGAGTTGGGATGGTTAGATGAATTGTGAATCATTATATCGGTGAACGTCGGTTTGCGGTAGATTTTATATTCAATTTTATTATTTATTATCGATAACGTAAGATCTAAAAAGTTTAAGGTAGAATTGGTTCCTATTTCTATGGTGAATTTAATTTGTTTATGGAAGGAGTTTATTAGCAGCAGGAAGGAGTTTAATTGTCTCTTTGTTCCTAACCAAACACAAAAAACATCGTCAACATACCTCTTCCACAATAATAAGTTTTGTAATAATGGTGATTTACTATTAAAAATATTATTCTCTAAATTGTCCATGAATATATCAGCGATGAGAGGCGATGTCGCTGCCCCCATGGCCAATCCTTCTTGTTGTCGATAAAAACGTTCATTGTATTGAAAATAGTTTTGGTTAAGACAAGGTTAAACATTCGTAAAAAATTAAAAAATGAAAAACTAATACTAACTAAGGCAGACAAAGGCAATACGGTCATTATATTAAATAAAAGTGATTATAATTCTAAAGTGCAAGAATTTATTAATACGGACAAATTTGACATTCTACCTAAGGACCCCACCACGAAGTTCCAAGAAAATATAAAAAGTGCTCTAAGATCATGTAAATCCCCAATCTTTCAAGACAACTCATATCAACAAGTAAAATTTTTTACAAAAAATCCAAAAGCCCCTAAATTATATGGTTTCTTAAAACTCCATAAACCGAACATACCTATAAGACCAGTCGTATCAAGTTGCAATGCCCCAAATTTCAAAATAGCTTCATTTATAACTAATGTATTCAATAACTCAAAAGTTTTTGCTCCAAAATACACCATTAGAAATTCCTTTGACTTAATTGATGAGCTTGAAAACTTACATATCCCCAAGGGTGCAAAATTAGTCTCCTTCGATGTTGTTAACCTGTTTCCAAATATTCCCGTAGCCGAAAGCAAAAATATATTATCTAAATTGCTACAAAATTCAAAGTTACCAAATAATTTCACTAAGGATTTATCTCACCTGTTTAATATATGTCTTAACCAAAACTATTTTCAATACAATGAACGTTTTTATCGACAACAAGAAGGATTGGCCATGGGGGCAGCGACATCGCCTCTCATCGCTGATATATTCATGGACAATTTAGAGAATAATATTTTTAATAGTAAATCACCATTATTACAAAACTTATTATTGTGGAAGAGGTATGTTGACGATGTTTTTTGTGTTTGGTTAGGAACAAAGAGACAATTAAACTCCTTCCTGCTGCTAATAAACTCCTTCCATAAACAAATTAAATTCACCATAGAAATAGGAACCAATTCTACCTTAAACTTTTTAGATCTTACGTTATCGATAATAAATAATAAAATTGAATATAAAATCTACCGCAAACCGACGTTCACCGATATAATGATTCACAATTCATCTAACCATCCCAACTCCCATAAACATTCAGCTTTTCATTCCATGACACATAGATTAGTTACAGTACCTTTATCAAATACTAACTTTGCAATAGAACTATCTACGATCAAACAAATAGCAATAAATAACGGTTACAACCCAAAAATAGTAGACAACATTCTAAATAAAAAATTAAAGAAATTATCCACAAGTAAATTTTTATACAACAGTCCACCTCATAATAATAATATACCAAGTAATAATAATCAACCGTATCAATGGCGTAGAATCCTGTACATCAATAATTTCTCTCAAAAAAGTGTTAAAAATCTCCCATCAGAAATCAAACCAGCATTTTACACTAATAATAATCTAGGCAAACTTTTAATGAACGGTAAGGATAAGGATGATAGCTTATCTCACTCGGGAATTTATTCGCTTCAATGCAGTGACTGCTCAGTTTTTTATATTGGTAAAACAGCGCGCAACATACACACCCGTGTAAAAGAACATCTCAGATGTCTACACAGCTCGGGTTTTTCAGAATTCGCCAACCACTTGATCGAAAAAGATCATAAATTTGACCAAACAGCCGGCGCCAAACTGATTCATAAAAACAATATCGGAGTAAGGTTGGATAATCTAGAGGCACTTGAGCTTAGGAAAGCCATAAACACTAATAGTAAGGTAATTAATAATCAACTAAATTTAAATAAAAGTCCCATACTAAGATTGTTCCCTATTGATAAAGAACACGTCCGTTCCCTTCCCAATTCTCCATCTATGTCTTCTTCCTCCCCCTACACTTGACGAGTCCGGCCCATTATATATTATAACACACATGTAACCTAATGTTAGTAGAGAATTATACTGCCCTGATGAAGCTACGGTTGTAGCGAAACCCGGTCGGCATAAAGTATAAAAATAAAAGTGGTGTTTACAAAGTTATTGTTTTATTTTAAATTAATAATGTCACATCACAAAGTATCCGCTTCATATGAACAAATATTATTAGCAAGTACAGCTATTAAAGCAAAAATGTATAAAAACTTTACAGTGAAATATCGAGTTACGTGTGTTGATATTTACTTTTATAAACAGTGTCTAAAAATGAAAGTTTTTCCTAATTATCTGAATGCAAAATTTAAATATATGAATAATAATCCAGCCATAATAAAATCATCTCTATTTCAAGCAAAACTTGCATGGTTAAAAGAAGACCTTAAAAGTGCCTATAAAAAGCGAAATAATATCAAATTAACACTAAAAGTTTTACATATAGAATTGGTGAACGAATTACATCCGGTTGAATGGGATTTGTTTGACGACAAAGCCAGAACCTTCGCCTCTATTAAAGCCTACAAGAAACGTGAAATTATGAACAAAAAACTGAAAAACCTGAATCTTACTCAACATACAAATAACAATGAAACAGTGAAATACACCCATCAGTTCTTTGATCGAGTCCAGAACCTCTCATCGGTTCAATTCCAACCAGACGAGTTAACCCTGTTATCTAAAGGCCTCAAATATAATTTAGAATATAGTAAAAATAACATAATTAGTGCAGTAGAAAACGTTGCCGTGGACATTGAAACTGCGTTATATAATAAACCTGGACCACCCCTATATAAAAGTGCAGAAACAATAAAAAAGCTAGTTCCTAATCTTAAAGCTAGTTCTAACCGTGAAACTTCCACTATGTTAAACATTCGTAAAAAATTAAAAAATGAAAAACTAATACTAACTAAGGCAGACAAAGGCAATACGGTCATTATATTAAATAAAAGTGATTATAATTCTAAAGTGCAAGAATTTATTAATACGGACAAATTTGACATTCTACCTAAGGACCCCACCACGAAGTTCCAAGAAAATATAAAAAGTGCTCTAAGATCATGTAAATCCCCAATCTTTCAAGACAACTCATATCAACAAGTAAAATTTTTTACAAAAAATCCAAAAGCCCCTAAATTATATGGTTTCTTAAAACTCCATAAACCGAACATACCTATAAGACCAGTCGTATCAAGTTGCAATGCCCCAAATTTCAAAATAGCTTCATTTATAACTAATGTATTCAATAACTCAAAAGTTTTTGCTCCAAAATACACCATTAGAAATTCCTTTGACTTAATTGATGAGCTTGAAAACTTACATATCCCCAAGGGTGCAAAATTAGTCTCCTTCGATGTTGTTAACCTGTTTCCAAATATTCCCGTAGCCGAAAGCAAAAATATATTATCTAAATTGCTACAAAATTCAAAGTTACCAAATAATTTCACTAAGGATTTATCTCACCTGTTTAATATATGTCTTAACCAAAACTATTTTCAATACAATGAACGTTTTTATCGACAACAAGAAGGATTGGCCATGGGGGCAGCGACATCGCCTCTCATCGCTGATATATTCATGGACAATTTAGAGAATAATATTTTTAATAGTAAATCACCATTATTACAAAACTTATTATTGTGGAAGAGGTATGTTGACGATGTTTTTTGTGTTTGGTTAGGAACAAAGAGACAATTAAACTCCTTCCTGCTGCTAATAAACTCCTTCCATAAACAAATTAAATTCACCATAGAAATAGGAACCAATTCTACCTTAAACTTTTTAGATCTTACGTTATCGATAATAAATAATAAAATTGAATATAAAATCTACCGCAAACCGACGTTCACCGATATAATGATTCACAATTCATCTAACCATCCCAACTCCCATAAACATTCAGCTTTTCATTCCATGACACATAGATTAGTTACAGTACCTTTATCAAATACTAACTTTGCAATAGAACTATCTACGATCAAACAAATAGCAATAAATAACGGTTACAACCCAAAAATAGTAGACAACATTCTAAATAAAAAATTAAAGAAATTATCCACAAGTAAATTTTTATACAACAGTCCACCTCATAATAATAATATACCAAGTAATAATAATCAACCGTATCAATGGCGTAGAATCCTGTACATCAATAATTTCTCTCAAAAAAGTGTTAAAAATCTCCCATCAGAAATCAAACCAGCATTTTACACTAATAATAATCTAGGCAAACTTTTAATGAACGGTAAGGATAAGGATGATAGCTTATCTCACTCGGGAATTTATTCGCTTCAATGCAGTGACTGCTCAGTTTTTTATATTGGTAAAACAGCGCGCAACATACACACCCGTGTAAAAGAACATCTCAGATGTCTACACAGCTCGGGTTTTTCAGAATTCGCCAACCACTTGATCGAAAAAGATCATAAATTTGACCAAACAGCCGGCGCCAAACTGATTCATAAAAACAATATCGGAGTAAGGTTGGATAATCTAGAGGCACTTGAGCTTAGGAAAGCCATAAACACTAATAGTAAGGTAATTAATAATCAACTAAATTTAAATAAAAGTCCCATACTAAGATTGTTCCCTATTGATAAAGAACACGTCCGTTCCCTTCCCAATTCTCCATCTATGTCTTCTTCCTCCCCCTACACTTGACGAGTCCGGCCCATTATATATTATAACACACATGTAACCTAATGTTAGTAGAGAATTATACTGCCCTGATGAAGCTACGGTTGTAGCGAAACCCGGTCGGCATAAAGTATAAAAATAAAAGTGGTGTTTACAAAGTTATTGTTTTATTTTAAATTAACATTTTTTTTGCTTAAAATCACTGGTTAAAAAGTCAAGTACGTCCCTTACATCCCTGTTTATACCCTAGTTTAAAGGCAAATTGGACCAGTCTGAAAATGATCGTGATAAGCTGAAATCGGTATCGGTCAATAAATAAAAAAAGTGGTTAACAATTTTAAATTGGTTCAATATAATCATCACACGAGTAGTCAAGTTTAATAAAACAACTATATGTGAAGATACACATGGGAGTACAATTCATTTTGACAATCGCTTTATTTCAATATGTTTAAATCTTATTTATATATTTCATTCTTTCATCAGGTTGACGTTTGACTTTTGACGTTTTGACTGATATCGCATCGCCGACACCTAATAATAATTGGTTAAGATGTACATCGTCGTTTTACGTGAAAAATGCTCCATGACGCTTTACAAAATATTACATAATCATTACATAGTATAAAATGAAGTCGCTCAAAATATATGTGCGCATAAATATTTTAAACTACGCAACGGATTTTCATGCGGTTTTCACCAATAGATAGAATGATTCAAGAGGAAGGTTTATATGTATAATACATGCTTATTATAGCAGAGAAAACCGAGAAATTCAAATATTTAATTCAGGCAGCGGGCAGCGGGCAGCAGGCAGCGGGTGGTGTGGATTTTATAAAGGTTGGGTAATGGCGTTGTGTTTCGTTAGCCACAGCAACGTGTGGCCGGGTCTGCTAGTATATTATATTGTGTTACGTTGTTACGTATTCACAGAAAATTATCTTGTTACAAAAACACATTAAACTACTCGCATAATATTATGCAAATATTATATTTTTTTAATTTCTCATTTCATAAGTTTAATATTTTAATAATGCTAATAGAATGATGCCATTAACTCGAAATAGAAATACCTATTAATTTTTCGAAGAAAACTTCTTCGGAAGGTTTTTCGGAATGTTTAATTTTTAAGTTTAGTATACATTTGATACTGATGATGTGAACATCGTTCACCAAACATGTAGATTGTGTACAAATAAAAGTGATGTAAACAAAGTTATTTGTCTTTTCATTAAAATAAAAAGAAATATCCATCTTGTGTCAATGACGTTAACTCTTTATCGGTGTGATTTCCAGAGCTTACCCGTCGAAGAAGGGGTATTGGCCGGATTAGTAACACAATGGTATCGTACTAGAGTCGCTTGACTTGCATAAAGGACAGATTTTATTCTTGTAGAGAATGCAGTACAACGGTTGTGCAGAACCATCTATACGATAATACAATTCTTTTGTACCAAATTCTTAAAATAAGATAGATTAGTTTTGAGATTTCATTGTGGGAGTAAGTTAACCTAAAGGTTTAGACTTAAACAGTCCGGGCTTTTTTTTAGCGCTTAAATATGTCAAAGAAAGTGATATTACAACAAACTCTATATCGTGCATTGTAGTAAAACATGTAGATGTCGTTTTGTGGACCACTTCTATTCACACTATTTTAACTTCTATTTTAATAGAAGTGGTCTACAACAAATTTATATGTTATAAAAATAAAACAACACTTTGTATTTAACCACGAAATTATTATTTATATATCTACCGGTTTCGCTTTGGACTAAGCTTCCTCAGGATAAAATAATAACTAAATATTAAGACAGAGTTATCAGTTATATATAAGTTGAGCGACAGAGGGAGAAAGAATATGACAGAAGAACATAGTTAGACAGAGACAAAGTACCTACGACCTTGGGGTGACCAACGACCTTGGGGTGACCTCCGACCTTGGGGTGACCTACGACCTCGGGGTGACCTACGAACTTGTGTGACCATCCTTATCCTTATCACTCCCCAAATCAAGCGTGCGTAAAGGCCCGTCCGTTCGCCTCGCCAACGATCACCGTTCGCATCGATTACCTTTTACATCACACTTTTTGTAACATCACACTGTTCGTAACATCACACTTTTCGTAACACATCACCACTTTTCGTAACACATCACCACTTTCCGTAACGATTCACCAGCTTACCCCCCAAGTCGAGCGTGGTAAAGAAGTTTTACTTCAAACAATGAGTTCTACGAGTTAAACACAAAATTAAAAATGGGTTCTTAACTTTATTCCTTTGGATTCAAGTAACGAGGAGGATGGGTGTGTAACATCCCTTTTTTAATATAATTTCCCTCCTTTCCACGGAAGAATGACAATAATTACGCTATCACTTAAAAAATGTTATTTTAAATTGTTATGTAGGTAGCAGTACAATGCATTGCGCAGGTTAATATATTATTATCACCTATTTTGTTTTTTTTTTTAACTTTATGAATAAAACCTCGAATTGTAAAACTTATTTAAATGAAGGCAATATTAGAGAAAATCAATCGAAAATCTTGGAACAGAAAAATCAAAACTCTGGGACTCGAACCCAGGACCTTTCGCTTTCCGGACAAATGCGCTAAGGGGCCATTCATTTATTACGTATGACGAATTTTGCTACTTTTCGACTCCCTCCCCCCCTATCATAAGAAAAAATATTAATAGGCCGACCCCCCCCCCCCCTGTTTAATATTTATTACTTAAAAATCTAAAGGAAAAAATGAATACACGTTTGGTTTGTTTTAATGTTTGTTTGCGCGCGTCCGTTGCCATGGAAAAGGAAATCATTTACCTATACGCATCCGAGCGAACCTCGGCACTCGCGCGGTTGCCCGCGCTTTTTCAAAGTATAATTTTAACTTTGCGCATTTTTGTGATCTTACGTAAGAACTATTGAGACTCCTCCCACCCCCTTGTAAGAAAAAATAAGACATGGTCGTCCCCCTCCCCCCCTAAATCGTCTTACGTAATAAATGAGTGGCCCCTAACCACTCGCAGTGGTTAGCGCATTTCCTGGAAAGGTCCGGAAGGTTCGAAAGGTCCTGGGTTCGAGTCCCAGTGGTGCAAATATCTTTTTCTGATTTTTCTGTTTCCAGATTTTCGATTGAGTTTCGCTAATATTATCTTCATTTAATTAAATACCTATTTTGCTATTTGAAAGTCATAATACTCTTTGCCAATATTTTTCCTTAGCTAATCTTCTCCAGTTATATTCTCATTCACCGGCGTCGTTTGGCTTGCATACTCATATTAAGGATTTTGGAACAAACATGCTTAAATACGGACATAAAGATTTTATGGTGGCATTGCGCTAGTTCCCAAACTTGTCAACAAACCTAATAGGCGCCATTGTCTCCGTCATTTCGTTTCCCGACACAGGCGGAAGTCGTTTCCGATCTCTCCAACCTAACCTTTAAGCCAGGGCCGTATTTACACTTTTCATTAGTATAGGCCACTTCATTTGCGCCGCCCCCCTCCCCCTTCTTAGAAGTTGCCACTCATCATAATCATTCATTGTATGTAGGCTGCCTGCAGCTGGTGACACACAATTTTAAAAATAAATATTCAAAAGTAGGTAAAAATAAACCAATGAATTATTCTCATAAAACAAGAATTAAATTTTTTTTACGGGATTTTTTATTTGTCTAAATCATGTATAAAATAGATTCATTGTTAAATCAATATCTTTGTTTTCACTATTTTCTTCGATTTTTTTTTTGTAAGGAGGAGGTTCAAATAGAAGAAACACTAAAAGGGGAATTCTTTTGAAAAATTGAGTTCGGATGAAAATTGTGACCTCCAGGAGTTACACAAATTGTCCAGCCGGATGGCGACTTACAATGCGCCGCAGCTGATATCCCCGTTATTTTTTTGAGGAAAATTTTAGAATATACTGTTGAATGTATGTGTAAAATGACCCCAAAGTATAAATAAAATATATATACATTCCTTATGTCTTAAAAAATTTCATGAAAATCACTAAAAATACGCCGTCCTACACCTATTTCCCCCGTTAAACGCTCGTTCGCCGCGTGCAATAAAGATAGACAACTGCCTAAGATTTTTGTGAAATATTCGCACTAAAATCACACATTCCATATTGGACGGTTGGGCATTGAACGATACAAATCCACAGTCCCGTACGGGACCACTGGGCGTCTAAAAGTTTACAGTCAGAAAATTCTAGCTATCCACAGTGACTTTTTTTATAATCATACACAAACTTAACCGCTTACCAAAGCGAGCGAGCGCCGCCCCCTGAACTCTGCCGCCCCTAGGCCGCGGCCTACAAGGCCTATTGACAAATCCAGGACTGCTTTAAGCTAATGGTGGAAGCTCGAGCACTTGTCGCAGGCGGTGCTACAATATAATATAAATGAAGCTTTGCAATATCTAACTAAATTTATTTATTTATCTATAGCTACTCACAGAATATTAAGCACAATTTGACGTATAAAATAAACTTTTAATTGGGAGGTATAGGTACCATCGTCACGGGAACTATTTACTGGATAATCTACACCCCTGTCTGATCTCACCCCAAGTGGTTCGGTACGTTTGATGACTTCCGTGTATCGACTTAGGGTATCTGAATTTATGGGATGATGTTTGTCTAGGTCTTGGCGATGGATGCGTTTGCGTGGCGGGCCGGATCGGGAGATACTGGTTGAGGAAGATATTTTGACCTCTCCAGCCAGACTCTCTCAACCTGAATGGGAATAAGAGCGTGGTTAATACATCCGTCATTCCAGGACACATTGACCCTCAGATTCCTCTCCACCTCTCATACTTTTCCTTCTGAGAACATCTACTCTTTTCTTTCCATAATAAGATCCTCCACACAGTTTCCCCAAAGACGACATAAGCCCTGAGGGGTTTTAATGTTAAAAAAAAATATGGGGCTAAGCCTGTATCGAAGTTACCAATTTACACGTTCGACGGCCTCCGTGGTCTCCATTAGTAAACCAGAGATCACGGGTTCAAATCCCGGGATGCACAAGTAAAATCTAATCTGTATGGCCCTGGTGTAAGACCACCATTGAAAATGTGGCTTGAATTGTTTTTAATCATAATGAATCTGATGATTTGCCTCAACACAGGCTAGCCTATTGAGGCAGGTTATGAGAAACCTCAACTTAAACTGTAAATCTCTGTTCTTTAAATATTACCCACTGTTCATATGTGTTTTTCTGTTTGTTTTCTACCTTTTGTACTCATGTTATTTTGTACTATTAACACTGAAGATGTACTTGTTTTTAGTTAGAAAAGTTTAAATTTCTTTCAATAAAGGGATTTTATTATTATTAAGATCTAAATAGCTAGGTACCTGCCCACCCTCCTCTTTCCCATCTCCTTCCTCTCCCACTCCCTTCAGCCTCACAACATACCCAATTGGGAAATGCCATAGTCTCACTGGATCCTGACGGTTAGTAGAATTTAGAATTCTTTTCCGGCAATATTAATTTCAAAATATTTTTTTCACTTTATGCCTTTTTAATGTTTTCATAAAAATGTAGGTTACACAGCTTTAAATTTTCACCGTGATTTTTTTTTTAGTATTGCTGTTTGAACAACAGTGGCGCCCTCCTATGTTTTCTACTCTTATTTAACAAACTGTACGCGTTTTTTAAAAACATGTTTTTAAACCATAATATATTAGGTCCTTACATATGAAATTGGCGTTTTGTATAGGAGGAACAGAAAGTCGATTTTTTTTAATATAATATATTTATTTAATCAAAGTATGTACTATTGCTATCTATGCACTTTTGCCATCTCATAGGTAGTTCATCGATCCCTTTACTAAAAATACCATTCGGACGGAAATCAATAAAATCTTTGAAGGCGGTTCGGACTGCCCCATCCGAGTTGAATTTTTCCCCTGCAAGAAGTTATCCGAATTTCGAAAAAAAATGGTAATCTGTTGGGGCAAGGTCCGGAGAGTACGGTGGATGTCTTAGACATTCCAATTGAAGCTCCTCTAATTTGGTAGCCGTCTGTTGTGCAGTGTGTGGTCTAGCGTTCTAAAGCGCGTTTGTTGATTTGGTTCACTCAATTCGTGAGGTACCCACCTTTCAAGCTTTTTCACCTTCCCAATTTGCTTCAAGTGGATTAAAACAGTTTTATCACTAACACCGCAGCCTGCAGCTAACTCGGACGTGGTTTGCGATGGATCCGCTTCCACAATAGCCTTCAATTCTTCATTATCAACTTTGGTCTCCGGCCGTCCACGGGGCTTGTTCTGCAGGTCAAAATTTCCAGAACGAAAACGTTGGAACCAAAAACGCACTGTGTTTTCTTTTGCGGCACCGTCGCCATACTTACACATCATTAATCCTTCGAGCCGTTTCTGCAGCAGTATTGCCACGGTGGAACTCGTACTCGTAGATAACGCGATATTTCAAGTTTTCCATTTTGTAAACTAAGTGACGCAAAGAAAAAAAACAATTAATGAATTTTAATTTTCAAAACACAAATACATGATTAAATAGCTGAATAAATTTGAATTTGGAATTCCTAACCACAGAGAAGATATTTGAGATCAAAGTTACCAGTACGGCAAAACGCCAATTTCATGTGTAAGGACCTATTACTAGTGAACCACTAAATCACGAATTGATAGTAAAAAATTTAATTTAATTTAATGCAAACAAATCACTTTGAATATGTCATAGACCGGTCGTAAAATAAGGCAGATCTGCCTCATCGTGAAATGTCTCAATTTAAAATGGCGGCAGATCATGAAGCGCATCATGATCTGCCCGATTTTACCATTGGCTTCAACATATACACCGCCGTAATAAAATATTGACGAATTAATGAAAAAATAAAATGAAAATTTAGAAGAAAATTCACGGCGTGCCCTAGAAGAGTCGGAAGAACGTGGTTATTCTGATCTCGTGAACCAGATTGATACTGAAAGAATATTCAGCTGTGAAAAAATCATCTCCCAATTTTTTTATTATTTCCAACGTGCGTCGTTTCGTAATAATGTTTCAAACCTCTGGGAATATTCCAAGGAAACCGTTTCCAAATATTATATTTTTAAACTCTTTTCGAGCCAAATTATTTCAACGGAAACGCAAAAATGTTCAAAATATTTTAATAATAACGACTGAAACTCCAGGGAACAGATAAAATATTTAAAAAATTGCTCAAAATGTCGAGAAAACATTTCTGTTAAACAAATTATTTAATACGCAAACGTTTCACAATTAAAAATATAATTATTAAGCAAATCAGCTTTCCGACATTGACATAAAATTAAGTAGATTGGAAGACTGAAAAATTTTATGTTCACCACAAATTGTCATATTTTCCTTTTAGCCAACTGTGTAATACACGAATAAAAAAATAAAAACAGTCGGGCTTTATATGTTAGCCTTTGCATTTTTTGTTTAAAAAAAAATTACTTTCCATCAGGGCCTATATCATCTTAAGAGATGCTGTATGGAGGGTTTTTATTAAGGAAAGGAAGGAGAGGAAGTTCTGTGAAGGAAATAGGTATGAGGAGTGGGTAGGGCTCTGGGGGCCAGTGTGTCCAGGTGTGACGGACGCATACTCCTATGCGTCGAGTGGTCGTGGGTCGAGAGATTCCGGCTGTAGAGGATAAAAGACCTCCCTCAACCAATTTCTCTCGAAATAGCTGGATAAATTTGAATTTGGAGTTCCTAACCAAAGAGAAGATATTTGAGATCAAAGTTACCAGTACGGCAAAACGCCAATTTCATATGTAAGGACCTAATATAATCAATTGGCAGTAATCCATTTCCAATGAACTAATATATGCAGACAAACAAATGTTAGCAGTTATGAGTAATTTTTTTCATGGTAGTACGTTGTCGCGCTCAAAATTCCGGTGGATGTTTATTTTAGGCAAATACTGTTATGTATTGTGTATTAATATATCTGCTTATTTAAAGATTTGACGAAGGCCTGGAATTAAAAATAAGGTACGAAAGTGAAGTCTAGTTTGCAACCACCAGAAAATTACCGTGTTTTATCTCTAAATCGGAGGTGTAATATCGTTATCTGTGTGGTTTTATTATTAATTTAATCAGAATGATTCATAACCAAAAAACTAATACCACTTTATTACTGTAGAAATTTTTTATTGGCGTTAAACGACAGTTAGAATCTGTTTTCGTATCAATATTCGGAGGTATGATGTATTGAATAAGTGCAGGCAAATCCAAAACCGAACGTACGAAAATCTCCAACGCCCAATTATTTTTTTTTTTGTAAATGTATTGGCGCTCCAATGGATAAAATAAAATAAAATAATAATATTTATTTCCGTACAAAAAAATATTTGCTGTTTTTTTTTCGTTATATTATCAAAATTCATTACCGGTTAATTACGTTCATATATAAATGATGAAAATCACTTATCTGTAAAATTTCTCTTCCACTCCTCACAACATCTCACTTCCCAACAAGGATATAATACGGTCCAGTGGTTTTCTCACCATACACTTTGAACCTGTATCACATATTTATTTGTAATGCACAGAGCCTATGTGGCTTATATTTAGACTGATATCTTTTGCAACGGTTTATCTAGTATGTTTAAATGTCAATGGTTTGTTTGGTTCAATACCATTTTCGAAGTAGGCTCGAGGGAAAAATATGTTAACCTTAGTTAATGCTTTTATGCAAATCACCTAAGATTCCCTCTTTCCCGAAGAGTTTTTTCAAATAAGATATACTCGTAGTGTAAAGAGAGTTTACGTTCGCCACCGGTATCTTTACTTAATTATTCAGACATAAAATCCCGAGGGAAGGAGCAGTACGATAATGGATGTCCGATTTTATCAAAGCAAAAAGGGTGTCTGTATCTTTTACGACAACCCAACGCGTGTTAAATCAGCCGTTTACAACAAATTTTGACAGTTCCCTTAAATAGAAGCCTAATGGAATATAACTCGGTAATTTGGTCTCCATCTTACAAAATTCACATTAATAACATTAAGCGAATACAAAAAAAATTTCTGCGTTTTATAAATTTTAAATTAAATATCCCACTGGAAGACTTAAAATATAATTTATTATTAAATATTCTAAAAATAAATACACTAGAAGACAGACGTAAAATAAACGACTTAACATTTTTATTAAAAATACTTAACTCTAAATTTGACTGTTGCGAACTCCTGCAACGCATAAACTTACGAATACAGACCCAAAGTAACTACCCGACAAAATACACTATTCTACTATGGGATTTCACACTATGGGAAATCAGTTCTTAGGTGATATTGACATATTTAACATGAACTTAGCGAATTTTGTTGATCTTGTAAAAAACTTATTCCAAAACTATTCCTAAATATGTCTGTATTTTTGTAAACCTATGAAATTGCTGTATTTTTATGACTTATGTGCTTTTTTATCTAATTTTATTTTTATTATTTCTTTATCTGTTTTATTCCTAAACATATATGTTTTTCTGTAAACCTATGAAATCGCTGTATTTTGTATTTTTATGACTTGTGTGCTTTTTTATCTAATTTTATTTTTATTATTTCTGCATCCGTTTAAAAATCATCGGTCATAATTAATTGTACTATCAAACATGTAAAAGCCCTTTGGGCGTTAAATAAATAAATAAAATAAAATACCGTATTCCGTATCTCGCTAACGAGCTAAACACTGAGCTTGTGTTAAGGCACCAACTCTTAAAAGTTATTACACTAACGCCTGAGATGACGGAGAATTCGCCACATACTCCTCGTTAACAACAGGTAGTCGAGGCAAAATTTTGCGAATCGAATGTCATCGTGCATATCGTCATCAAAATAATACGGCAAACTTATAGTCACTTATGAACCACTATTATGCTTATATGTAATTTATTATAATAACTAATTAAAGTAATTCGTGTTTTAAATATCGCCAACTGACATTCACACATGCAAGCCATTGAAAATCACAGAAATTTGACAGCCGATAACGCACGACGGAGACATTACGACATCCAATGGATTTGTCCATTTTGACTTAGTTGTCTAGTAGCGTTAACACAAAAGATGTAGATTCACTCCTTTGGAAGTAAATAATCATTCTTTTAGTGTGTTTGTTGCAGTTTTTTGGGTATGTATCATTCTTTGATTGCGAGAAATGCGTAACTGATTTCATCCATTTCAATCACAAGAAATAATCGTGCGGAGTTCTAATACTACGGCAGTTATAATTATAATTCGGGTACAAAGGGTGAAATCAGTGATGTTTATGTGATGGATAATTAAAATTCTTTCACACCTGAAATAAAACTGGCAGTGGTAAAACGTATTTGATGCTTGATAACAATTAGTGGAGTTATTTGAAGATTTTAAGTGCTTTATTTTTCTATGTACTGGAAGTTAATTCTATTTTTATTTGAAAGAATATTTGGTCTCGGAGGGCGTGATTCCCATAAAAATGACAAATTATACAATGGTTACCAAAAATATAATATTTTTTTAATATAAAATAAGCGTTTTTTTATTTTATTAATAAAAATATTTTAAAAAAAAAACATAGAAAAACATACTTTTAAAACTTACTTCAAAAAAATCTAGAGAAAAAATTCGGACCGCATTAAATACGAAAATCACTAATTAAACAAAATAAAAAAAACGAGTGTGCTTTAGACCACACGACTGTAGTCAAACTTCACTAATTTATATCTCCCTCTCAACTTCCGTTCGCCTCGCCCGATCACACTTTTCATAACGCTCTCGTCACGCATTCACCAGCTTACCAGTCAAGCGTGCGTAAAGAAGTTTTACTTCAATAATTAAACTAAATCACCTTTTAAACCAAAACTTTTGCTATAGAGGCTACCAACCAAATTGGTAGCTAAAATATAGCGCGCAAAGCCATTTTCCCAGCAATTAAAATACGAAAACCGCCAATTTTAATTCACGCTAAATAATGAGGAAAAAATTCTGAAATCCATTTATTTTCAAGTGCACACACGATCTGAAAAGGTAAAGTTTGGCTGATGAAGATTATCTGTTTTTAATTTATTAAAAACTGACTAATCGAATAAAAATTTCAAATTTCACATATAAAAACACTTTTGATAGAAATTTGAAAAAGAAACTTCAAACTAGTTAAAAATGCAAAATGAACGACAACCATCATCCATCCTTCTTATAAAATCCCCGAGGAGAGGCTTTTCCCTTTGTCTTATAATTCCGACCTCTTATACAAGGCATAATGGATCTTCTATCCGAGGCCTCCTTTGATAAACCCTGTTTGTGTATCCGTCCTTATCACATAATGGAAGTCATCCCAATATTTCCAGACTGGGGAACTGAAGTACGCCAAAATTTATTTCCAGACTAATGAAAATATTTACGAAATTGTGCTTTAGTTTTTCTCATTCACGATATATTGCTTTTTTCATATTTTTGAAGAATTATAAGAAGGAGCCTCCTAGATCAAATCCAGGGCATTTTTTTGTTGAAAACTGCTTGATATAAGCATAAAAAGTGGCCGTGATTGTACATTCTTGTTACCAAAATGACCAATTATCGTCAATTTAAATTCAGACCGTGGAAGTTTTATTTATTCATTAATTTTCTGAAAATCTACGGTTTACATATTATCAGTTTGTACAAATATACACAGGGTGTAACAACAAATACTTGTAGGATTTTAACCAGCGATTCCTGAGCATATTTAGAGTAAAAACAATAAAAATATTTTTCAATCGCAATTTAGTAGCCGATTTCTCAGTTACGATGTGTATTGGAAAAAAATATATTTTTTAAAATGTGTATCATCGGACAGCAAAATTACACCTATTTTTTACTCCAAATATGCTCAGGAATCGCTGGTTAAAATCCTTCGAGTATGTGATGTTACATAGCCAAAATAAAAGCAATTATGGATTTCCTTCTTGTGACTTTAGTTCTAGAAGGCAAAATATAAAAATAATTAAATTTAAATAACTAAATTTTATTTGAGTTCCATTTGTCAAAATCGGAGTGTCACCCTAGTTGGTTTGAACTACCTTTGTTTCTTGGTGGGTATAGTAATTAACGATTTATTTTATGGTCTATATTGTTACAAATTACTCATCTGGTCACAAATATAATATTGTTATTTCTTACTTTCCGCATATAATATTTTTGTGTTTTGGGTGTAGTGTTTTGTATTTTAGTGATTTTTGTGTAAATGCATCACTCAAATTTATGAATAATAACCTCAATACAGGCTGCTAGTCCTAGTGAGGTTAATATTTTGTATGTAAAAAAAAATAAGAAGACATGTATGGTGAGAAATTATAAATAAATTAAATTTATAAGAAAATTGTATAAAACAACAAATAAATATTAAGACAAGATGTATTATGAAAATAAGAAAGGATATAACGTTAATTAAGTTTAATACAGAATTATATAAAACAACAACCAGAATAAAAAAATCACACCCGACATTAATAATTCACAAAAACTTCTTTTTTTTCAGTGTACATGCCCATAGTCACAGATTTCAATTGCTAACTATAATTTCATTCATTACCAGTCTATGAAAACTTATCAAAACTGTCTAAAACTGTTCTATTTTGATTGTTTTTCAAAGGGTACCACTAAATTAATTAAATTAAGAATAAAATATTTTTTTCTTAGTGTGCGATTAATGTTTAAAGAGAATTTCTAAAGATTAACAAAATAATATTTCATAACGTTAAGAAAATAATTTGGAACAGGTATCTAAATAAGAAACCTATTTCTGATGAATTTTAATGTAATTTTGGCAAAGACGCGTTAGAGATCGTAATTTGTATATAACGTTCGTCAATAATTATCTTATTAATGTAGATGGCTTTTGGACTTAACTCTTTCAAGATTCAGCAACATTTCAAGAAATCTTTCCATCGCTCCTGAATCTTATTTACTATTCTTGAAACAGCATACTTCCGAGCACAGTGGTCGATAGAGACCTTATCGTCTAGTCTAGGATATCCAAGTCGACTCAATAGCGAGACGATTCAACAAAGCAATCTAATCCCACAGAGTCGGGCACCTAAGCAATAGGAATACTTCTTAAATATACCAACAAGGAGTACAGTTTCAATAAAAAGTTCATCTTTAGGAGGTGGATCTTTCTTTCATTCTAGAAATAAAATAAAGCCTACTCCTAAAAATGAGCTTTTTATCGACTCTGTTCTCAGTCGATGTATTTAAAAAGTAATTCCTATTACCTCGGTGCCAGGGCCAGATTTAAAAAAAAATATTTGAATTAAATTTAGTAATTTTTAGTTGTTAATAATTAAGTTCTGCAAGTATTTTACTTTTTTATTATTATTGTGATAGCTGTTTCGGCTTACAATGCCATTTTTAAACTGAGATTAGACCCCTTCGAGACGACTTATTTATATGATTCCAAATTTCAATTTTGAAGGTGCCTAAATTGATTTATTACCAGTTAAACCGATTTATTGAGAAAATGTTTGTGACAGTAAATTTTCTACTTTGTGAGTTACTTTGAAATCTGTTTTCGCTACATTAAATGTTAAAATGAACTTAATTGTTTAATGACCTATATGTCCCTGACGCGTATACTCGTGGGAGATCCCACGCATTTTTTTATACTCCGAAGGCGAGAAGTTCTTTATTTCAGAATGAGCCATTAAACAGAGCAATTCAACTGCTTAACGATTCTGCATTGAGCACTGACATCTTCAATGTTACCTATAGAGAGTTGTGATGTATTGCATTAATCACCAGTGCAAATAAAAAAATATCGTAGCCTACCCCTTTAATTTAAAAAGAAAATACCAATTACTTATAAAACGGACACACTTGCGACATCTATCGGATCAAAGTAAATTGAATTCTTGTTGACAGTAGGGACCTATAAATTAAACAGATTGAGATGAATTTTGGTAAAAAGATCACAGATGGTATTAAAAATCGTCACGAGACAGGGAAAGACCCTTTCTTAGGCTCGAAAATAAATAGTTGAAACCAACAGCCAATCAGGTAGAAGCAGAAAGCTATAAATAATTGATCAAACCAATCACAAAGCGGGGGGCGTATTCAGATTTTGAACAAAGAGATGGACTTTGAACTAGGCAATTAATCAGAGATTTATGGAAAAAAATATCGTCATCAACCGAAAAGATCAATACACTATAATGTAAACAGGGTCTCACGCCCGGTGCATCGGGTACGATGACCCTAGATGTAAGATAAACAATCAGTGCAATCAAGGTATTGACAACCGCCGTTAACGAGCAAATTAATCCATATTATGTTGGAAAAACTATGCGAGAAAATAAAAAGAAAATTTTAATAAGAGGAAAATTAAGGAAAAGACGTGCAAAACATAAGAAAAGCTACTGTAGGGATATTCAGTTGTATAACGAGTACGTGGAGAGCAAAAGGAGGTCAGATTCGGAAAGAAACGTACGTTTGATATTTAAAAGGAAGAAAAACGCTGTAAATTAGGAATGTCACCTTTAGATGAAGCAATAGAGTCAAGGAAAACGATTTGAAAAGATAATCTAATGAAAAATATGGACGTTTAAATGGAAGTGTTTATTGAACAATATAAGACTTCGACTTAATTTTGCATTTTTCAGACGAGTTTAAATAGATAACGTTATATATTTGAAATAGGATGGTCATTCTAGTCACATTGCGTTGGAAACAAAAAGGGTTGTTTTACGTCAATTGTTTGAGGAGAATTCTATGAGAGATAGGACAGACTGCAAGGAAAAATGAAACATTATTTGAGTTGACGACCTCACACGTGATTTTGTTGTTCAAACCATAAGAAAACGAACATGGTATTAGGCGATTAAACCCATTTTAATGGCTTTTAGGACGATAAAAATTATCATTGGTCATATGGGCAGTTTATGTTAACTAAAAACCATTATATTTTATTACCCTCGAATAAAAGCTGAGTTATTGATCAACACCTCGAAAACCCAGACATAAACAGACGTCAAATTTTAAATTAATGTGGATTTAGGGGAGAAAGGGACGGAATTTGGAGGATGAACCATAGAACGTAATAAAAATGACAGGAATTTAAGGGCCGAAGTGGAAGTTTCTCCTATGAAAAATGTGAAAAATAACATAAAAAGTAGTAGTATATAGAAAATGAAATTTTCTAAGAGGTGACATACATCGAAGGCGAAACGGGGGGTAGTAAAAAAGAAAATAAAAATAATTAAAAGATGATTCCGTAAGGAAAACTCATGAAAATTCAGAAGTATCGATGAAAACAATAAATTTGGCTTGGAATGTAACTAATCATATAATTGTGGAAAGTTACATGAGAATGAATGAGGAAAATCAAAGAAAGAACATCGTGGATAAAAGGAAAATAAGAGAAAATAGGAAAATTCGAGTCTACGACATAAGTAGAGACGATGCAGCTTAAAATTGAATTGATCCACATAGGTGGCATGAAGATATGGAAGAATTTAGTAAAAAGAAAATTGGAAAATGCATATTAAAAGTTTTGGCATGAGTTTGTTCATGTTCTGGTAGCGATAAACAAAATTGAGAATTATATACAGTTTATCGAAGACGGACCTTTTACGAATTGAGAAAAAAAAGAACTTAAAAATTATGAAATTCAAGCTAATTTTGTATGACCAACAGACAAAGGAATGAGGGGCATTTTGACGTAATATCGCCGGTCCGATCCTGGAAAAATGTTTAAACGAGATAGGGCATGAACAAAGTCATGAAAGGTGGACCTAACGACAGTTAAACAAAAATGACAGAATCGATATATGAAATCTCGAGTTGTTAGAGATTAAATTCGTGGATCAAAGATAGCTCAGATAGGCCATTCTAATCCTGGGAAGGGTATATAGGCTAGGACATGGGGCATTTTCGAGATCAATCGTCGGATTATCAAACGTGGAAGTTACGTGACGTGACGTTTAAAGCGGTTATTAATTGAAAAATTTTCTAAGTTTTATAAATTTTATGACTCTGAAATAATTGGAGTCAAGTCGATAGAAGTGATTTTGGACTTAGTATAATCTAGTGTTAGATAAAATGCATTTTAACAGAAAGTTCTAAGTGTCTAAAGTTTGGTATTAAATTCAGTGTAAGAAATTAGTACCATTAATAATAATTAATTAGATTCAGTGAGGTGATTAAATCATAAATTCAAATTGTGTTGGTGGAAAGTGTTGTGTTGTATTTGGCAAATTTAAAAGCAGTGTTTAGTTAAATTTTAGGACTTAATACTTGGAGAAAAAAAATCATATCAATAATAGTTCCTTAAATAAAGTGCAAATCGAACGTAATAATTTATCACAGGATTAATCTAGTGTTAGATAAAATAATAATAATAAATATGGACTTTAGACTAAATAATACAAATTATTAAATTGCTGTTAAATGAGATTGTGATAACTTAATAATAATAACTATTTCGGAAAGCTTAAATAGATAGTAAAAGCGTTATCTTACTGCAAAATAAATAAAAAGGGATTCGGTGACAAACAAAAATAAAAATAATAAATCTCTTATTTCGTAAATAATCGTGAAGTGGTTATTGCTTAAAAATTATAATTTAAACGGAATACATTTTGATTGATAAAGATTAATAATCAATTAATTCAGTTTAGATTCAACAGATAGCGGAATAATAAATCGAAAGGATTAATTTAGGTTTAGTTAGACAATAGCTGAATTAGTTAGGAAAAAATATTTAAACAAAAAGGTCGGTCGTGTAGAACCCGACGGAGTAGACCTTTTGGAGTAAGTTACATAAAGTATAAATATTTTCTAGGTTCCAAGGTGAGAGCGGCATGCAGCAGACAGTTGGTATTTGAATTAATTTTATAACAAAGTATTACTTGCTTAATATGTGATATGTACCTATATTGAAATATTATATATAAAGTATGTATAATTATATATATATATTTATATTTATCCCAAGAAAATTTTAATCAAAAAGAAACACACTTAAATAAAAGTAAAAGGTATCGATTACTAATACCTACTTAGAACGCACTATGCTATTTAAAAAATAGTTGTGTGCTAGAAAAATTTCAAGTTCATATTTTATACTTATTTTATTAATATATGTACTATTATAATTTCAGCTAATATAAAATGATAAAAAAATGAGTTATGATATTAGAATTTATTTCAATTATAATATAATTGTATATATCAGTATATTTATTTATTGAGGCAAAATATATATGTATATGTATGTAAATTATAACTATATTTATTTGGGATCAGGTAAGGGCAATTGCAAAAAGAAATTACCACTATTAAATTCAAAAGGAAATTTAGGACCGTAAATCTCACGTTCGAGAATGTTTTAAAAGTAAACAAATATCCCATGTTTGGAATCTAGGTCACGAGGACAGCGGTAATGTTTACATAATTAAAATTGTTTATAAAACAACTCGGTCAATGGGGCACTGGGTCAGATGCTTTTAAAGGAAGATGTACCTGGGTCTTTAATAGGTGGTTGACAGGTATTAGTATTATAGTAGGTTAGGTTATTATATATTTAATAGGTAGTTGACAGGTATTAATATTAACTTTAGAATGGGACAAAGCCATGAAATTGCGCAATTATAGAAAAGTTTTAACACAATCTTTAATTTGAATATGAAGAGATTATTGTTTGGATTGAACAATTTGAAAATAAATAGATTTATTATAAACTAGTCAAATAATAGGTACATCAAACATTTGGAAAATCACGGGTTAGTTTAGGAGTGTATTGAAGAATTACATGGAATATTCGAGGAGAAAATTATAGAACAATTACTCTCGTAAGTATCAATCATTTACATGAAACAGTTGACAAATCACGGGATAGTCAAATAGAAGAGTATTGAAGAATTACAAGGAAGATTCGAGTAAAATTTTGTGGAGTAATTACTTTCATAGACATCAATCATCTACAAGAAGCAGTTGAAAAATCACGGGATAGCCTAATAAAAAGTATCAATCAGTTACATGAGACAACTGAAAAATCACGGGATAGTAAAAATTTTACCAAAAGTTGAACCTTGGGGGAAAATTTAGAAAACAGTTCAACAATAGGAGGCAGTGGCCGCTCCTTAAAAAACAAGGACCATTAACCAAACACATAATAGAGATGGCAATCTCTTAAATAAAATTGTCAACCAAACAAATCAAAAAGCTTGGAATTTTCGGCACTCCAGAACAAACCGAGATAATTTCTTAATCTATTAGTATTTATTAATATCACCCACTTTTAATATGTATATATTCGGTTACCAAACTTAGAATTTCGCAGAATTCTATGCGAGGGATCCGAGCTCAGGATTTGAGACTAGCTAGCCTCAAAATTGCGAGTTATAATCCTACCCAAACGTATGTTTACATATATATCTTTCTATGTACTGTACATTGGATGATGTGGACCCGCTTACAACTAGCGTTTTAGACTCGACAGAGTTACTCTCACATCATTTCTTGTACGTGGAGGGAGGATTCACGACCCGTAACTCTACACAACACCGTGAGTATATGATTGCATATAGGACGAAACCGGTTCGCCCTAAGTAAATAGTAGACCTTGGAGGAGTAGGAATTTGGGGGTATCTAGGCTCGGATGACGACCTGAAGACAGTGCATGATGGCAAAAGGAAGGACGGTTAGGACGCGATAACTTAGGTATCAATTAACCGATCCGCGCCAGAAGATTGTGCGAATTTCTAGTAAGAATCTGATCACCTGGTTTACTTGTAGGAGGATAGGAGCCAAATTTTCGGCAGACAAAGGGTATTCTGAGTTCGTCTAATATGCAATCTATTAATTACATTAACCTACTAAACCCACCTTTATATGTACCTTATAGCAGCTGAATCATAGTGGAGGGGAGCCAGGCAGACATAAAACAATCATAATCAAATTTACTAACAATTAACCATTCGAGTCATTATTAATTATCTGTTCATTTAAACATGCGTATTTTCGATTAGTACAGTTTATTTACGAGTTCGTTGGGATGTATGGAAACATAATAAGCGACGGAGGAAAGTTAGCTCATTTAGAGAAATTATTTAAAGTTAGATTTGCAAGGGAGAGACCAGTACAGTTTGAAACTCAACGCTCTGTTTAGAATCAAAGGGTTACCACAAAAATGAAAGTAATTAAAGTCCCATATCATAAATCAAAAAAAATTACACAACGTTTGATGGAGTTTAATTACAACATAAATACGAAAATATTTACGTTCAAGGTCGTAATTAACGTATTAATTAGTTAAGTATACATATCTCTAAAGGTATGTAGTACAAGGAAGCTTTAAGTAGCTTTCTGTAGTTATCAAAGAAAATAAGGGTCCAATTTTCATGAAGGCTTGTGTGACATAGGGGAGGAATTTTCCATCCCTACTACACACATGCAAAGCCTTAAAATTTAAATATCGATCAGAGCCAAAAGAAAAGTTCAAGAAAACTTGAAGGGATGAAAGAATTCCAAAAATATTTAATATCAAGTTAAAAGAGGCAAAAAGAGAATTATTACAGAGTTCAGTAACTATCTTTTGACATACGTCTCAACATAGTGAAACTGCCCCCTTGGACTTTTTTTATCTAAAATTTTGTAATCTTCTCCGTAATAATTTGGTGTATAACTGTTTTATGGAGAACATAAATAAATAATGACATTGACTTATTAATTATTGCTATTGACTTGTGATTTATATTGTTTAGGTCTTGTAAACGTACTGAAAGCTAAATGTCTGATTACTCTGCTCAGATGTCTGTGGGCTCCACTATTGCACGTATTAGGCTTTAAGTTCTGTGTAGGAATAATGGTGCGATGTTTATGCATAATAAAGCATATATCTACACAGGCGATCAACCCCTTAGATCTTAAGAGCTTTCAAGTTTGAATCAAAGGATCTCGGTTCTCACTGAATGCGCATGCTCAGCTTTAAGATAAGATACCTTATTCATAATTTTAACAATCGTGAGATTATTATTTTATCTTGTACGCTTTTTAAATTCTTTTAAATTCTTAATTATAAATTACACAGTCGAGTTTTCGTGGTTTTACAAGCAACTTAAGCAAATATTTATGAAACATTAGCATAAAAGTTACCAACGGTGTGTCATCTATTTATATCGGAATTGTAGCCTGTAACCGTAGTATAATTGTGACATTACATTCTAGGGAACCTGGTATATATATTTTTTACATTAGCTCTACACAGGAGGCCCTGAGGAAAATATTTCCCCTCAGGGCCTATGGCACCTTTGGGGAAGCTGTGTGGAGGATCTTTTCAGGAAAAGAAGGTGAGAAAGTTCTAAGAAGGAAAATTAGGGGTGGAGAGGAATCTGGGGATTAGTGTATCCAGGATCCAGGAGTGACGGACGTATGAATGCATCCCGCCCACTACGGTCCAAGGCAATGTTCCGAGAGACTATAGCTGGAGAAGTCAAAAAGACTTCCTCAGCCATTCTCAACCTTAAGAACGTTTAATCAGCCAGCGGACGAAAATCCACATTTCGTCGAAAGTTGTTCTTACGATCGTGCAGGGCGGTTACAATGAGAAAGATTAATTATTCTCCGTACCAGCTTTTTAAAATTATAACTCAATATCGGTTCAATTTCATTCCAGGTTTGCCGTAATTTATAACTACATTCAAAAATGCTGAAAGGCGTGATGATAAAACAATTCAAATAATGTACTTTTTGTAATAATTTTTTGATTACAAGTTTTTATCATTTTTCAATAATGTCTAATTATTTTTTTTTTTAAATATATTAGTTTGTAAGTGCGTAAATAAATACACAAACGGACCGATTTTCGTCAAGAAACACACGTACGTACATATTTTTTTATGATTTTATTTAATAAAATTAATATTCTAAAACATGCGATACCCAGATAATGTATTGATTTATTTTACTGTATGATTATATAATTTGAAATGGGTGTGGTATAACACAAAATCTTTTTTGAAAATTTAACAATTCTGCCAACAACCTATGGTATAACCTTATTATACTAAAAATATACATTTTTCTCAAAATTTAAAACATACCAATGCATAAATGAACAATCTTTCGAAATCCATTTATATTTTTTGTGGAAAAGAGTCAATGCGTTTAAAATCTGATTTAAAAATACAAGAACAATATATTTGCTTCAGTCACTCTCAACAATTTCATTGTATGTAATAAAAAAATCATATTGTGTAGATTCTAAAGGAATTCCGAGTAAAAGCCATTACGCAAGCAATTCACTTTCCTAGATCTGTTGCTATCTAAAATCCGGACTCACTTATTTAACGTTATTTTCGATACTATCAAAAATGTTATCTGTCTGTCGAATGATAAATGATAAAGTTAAAACTCTATTTTTTGGATTAAAAAGAGCCACGTTCAGAAAAAAATAATTCTTTTCATCATAAATTTTAAATATTCTCAAAATTTGGTGTGTATTATGAGGTTTTTATCTTACGGCGTTGGAAGAGATAAGCGTCTGGGGGGTTTAAGAGTTTCGCATCCCCAACTCCCAACCCTTCCCCCGCAGCCCCCGCAGCCCCCGCAGCCCCCGCGAGCCGTGAAGGGTGGGTTTAATACCCTTATGGGATGCATTGTCATATAAAGTGACTGTAAAAACTTGTAAACATAAATACATGGCCTCTTCACTTCAGAGATAAACATATTTTATAGGTTATGTTATATCTGATTTTTTGGAATATTTTGGGCCATAATAATATATATTTTAGGTGCGGTTTTTTTAAAACTGCTATTACAATAAAAAAAAACCGTTCCATTTCAACAACTATGTGGAAAGTTACTTGTCTTGTATCATGGGCTAGACTTTTGAATCGAAAACGTCTATAGCCCAGTTGTGATTTGAAACTCGATGAAACAAAAAAGCGACACTAAAAAGAGACAAACTTATACATCCATAAGATTTAGTCTGCGAGAGAATGAGATAGAAAAATCGGTTTCCACTTTTTAGGGTGCTTCGTAGCCTCCCCACTCTTGATACGCACTTCTTGGTTATGACACACGGTGTTGCCTTTCTTTGAAGTTTGAACTTTATAAAAATTAAGGTTTGTTTTTGTACGACCTGCCTTTGAGTATATTTCCTGTTTCTGTTTGTAAATAATTAATATAGGTAGAGCCTAGGAACTTGTAATTGTACAGGGCCCTAGAGGTGATTTTTAAACAAAAACGGCGCGACATAAATCATCAAATTATTGTTTTTTTTAATTATTAACTAGCTGGTTCCCGGCATGCGTTGCTATGCCATTTAATAAAGATATAGTTTATCCCTGCGTGTCCTTTCCCATTCGTCCCGTTCTCCTTCCACCTCCACTTCCTCTCCCGCGTGTTCCCACTCCGCCTCCTCCACCTTCCCTCTCCCCACTCCACACTCCCCTTTCACGGTGGATTCAGTTTTCAAAGAGCTCGCGTGTCACTTATTGCGATTTTTTAACACAAATTTTATAATGCCAGAGCTCACCAGTAGTTTTATACAAACATTGCCCTAGTAATAACGAGCACAACAAAAAAGAGTTATACAATTTAGTGCAGTCGTTCGGAAGTTATGCGCGTACATACATTTCGGCGATTCATTTTTATTTGTATATATACTAGCTGGTACCCGGCTATGCCATTTAATAAAGAAATTGTTTATTCCTGCGTGTCCTTTCCCATTCGTCCCGTTCTCCTTCCGCCTCCCCTTCCTCTCCCTCGTCTCCTTCCCCCCTCGCGTTCCCACTCCGCCTCCTCCACCTTCCTTCTTCCCACTCCACTCCACCCCTTCCCCCGCACCGTGAACTACCTCCCGAGTTCCCCTCCCCCCTTCCTGGTTCCCTTCCCCTCTTTCCCGAGAACCCCCTACTTGAGTTCCCTTCCCCCCTTCCCTTCCCGCATTCCATACACTCAGTCCCGGTGCATTCAGTTTTCAAACAGCTCGCGTGCAACCTATTGCAAATTTCATAAAGCCAGAGCTCACCAGTAGTTTTATACAAACCTTTTCCTGACAATAACGAACACAAATAAAAAAGAATTATCCAATTTGGTGCAGTCGTTCGGAAGTTATGCGCGTACATACATTTCGGGGATTCATTTTTATTTATATAGATAGATAGATATAGATATAGATAGATATATATAGAAGATATACACCTTACTGCATAGCTGAACTTACTCTCAATACAGCCCAGTGAAGATAAAACAACAGTCAAAATCGAACATGTTCGCATCTGGAGCCAGTGAGACTATGGCATCCCCGATTGGGGTATGTTGTGAGGCTGAAGGTAATTGGGAGAAGAAGGAGATAGGGAAGAAGGAAGGAGGCAAATTCCTGGTTACCAAACACGACTAAAGTCATTTCAAACAACATTTCAATTCTGAATGATGGTCGTATACCACGGCGATACTAAGAGCATCGTCCACTCTGGAACGTGTCGCAAATATACTACATTATTTTAAATGAATAAATTGTGAAAAAATATAAACCAATCAAATAAAATTTACTTGCGCTCGCCGAAATTCGAACCATCAAACTTTGGAATGCTAGTCGAGGGCCTTTAGATTTCCATATAGAGATAATACCTGGAGGTTCACTACTAGCTCCAGGAAGTAGAATCACTTGCGCGGTTTCACATTAAAAAGTACAATAAACATTATTTGTACAATTTAATTTTATCTATGAGTTTGTGTTACCTTTACCAACCTTCCAACTTGTCTAAACATTATTTCCGACCCAAATTTGTTTCACATGTTCGTAAACCAATCCCGGATTTCGACTAAAACTTAAAACATTCCAATTTTATGTTTCCGGAATTTACCGCACTTCCGACACCCGCACCCGCATGGTCGCAATACATCCGTTAAGCCACAAACATACAAACAAACAAACAAACAACCAACCAACTAACTAAAGTCATAATATTCAGTAGCACTCACGACAAATAGTAAATTTTGATAGAGGTACCGCTTTTAAATAAATTTGGTAGAGGATTATGGGTACCGCCGTCACGGGAACAATTTTTTGTCAACCAATACCTCTGCCGCAGGTCACCCCTAGTGGTCCGCTACATTTGGAGACTTAGCAGGGGTGCCATTCATGGGATGAGGTCTGTCTTAGTTTTGGGTTTGTCTAGGTTTTAGGATGTGCTTGCCCTGCTGCGTGGTGGGCCAGATCGAGAGAGACTGGTTGAGGGATATCTTTTGACCTTTCCGGCTGGACTCACTCGACTCATCACTGACTTACGGATTCCTACCCACCCCTCATACTTGTTTCTTTCCCAGAAGAATTTGGGAGGCGGGAATGGGTACCGCCGCCCCGGGAACCTTTATTGGATAACTAACACCTCTGCCATAGGTCACCCCAAGTGGTTCGCTGCGTTTGGTGATTTAGCGGGGGTGCCCGGGTTCGTGGGGTGAGGTTTGTCTGGGTCTTGGAGGCGGATGACCAGGACATACTGAACCCCAGATTCCTACCCACCCCTTAAACCTTTTTCCTTCCCAGAACTCTCCTCTCCTTCCTTTCCTAAAAAAACCCTCCACACACCATCCCCAAAGATGAAAAAGGCCCTGAGGGAAATTATTTTCCTCAGGGCCTCCTGTGTGGAGTTCATGTAAAAACCCTTCTTCTTTTTCTTCAAAATACCCTCCACATAATATCCCTTAAGATGACATAGGCCCTGTGGAAAGTTATTTTCCTTATGGCCTCCTGTGTGGAGCTAAAGTACAAAACAAAGAAATAAAAAATATTTCTTAGATTTTTTTTTTGAACATTTAGAGATGTATTACACAATCTAATCTATAAAATTCTCGTGTCACGGTGTTTGTTACCATACTCCTCCGAAACGGATGGACCAATTTTGATGAAATTTTTTATGCTTATATGTTAGAACTGAGAATCGACCAACATCTATTTTTCATACCCCTAAAAGTAAAGGGTGTTCCACTCCGAATTTTTATTTTATTTTTTTTGGACAAATTTTTTTATTTTTTATTTTTTTTTATGGTGAGGCATTAAAAAATACATGCAGCCCTAAATTTTCACCCTTCTACCATTAACCCCTATTTTTTAAAAGTGATATTAGTAATTCAAACCGGTGTCACTTCTGACCCGATGAGAACGAAGCCGGCCTCTTTTCTCTAATTTTAAATTTTTACTAATCAATTACTGTTTGATATTGTTACTACAAACATGATTCACGGTCCATGCGGTAATTTGAATCGTTCATCGCCTTGCATGGTAGACGGAAATTGTACAAAGGGTTTTATTAAAGATTTCACCAAAGATACGGTCACACATGTTGAAGGTTATGCAATATATCGTCGAAGAAATACCGATAATGGCGGACAATCATTCATTAAAAATATCAGTAACGTAGACATTGACATTGACAATCGTTGGGTGGTACCATATGCACCTCTGTTGAGTAAAAAAGTGGGAAGGAATAAGGCATGAGGGGTGGGTAGGAATCTGGAGGTCATTGTATCCGGGAGTGAATCCATCCCTCCAACTGCGGTGCAAGACCATTGCCTTGAGCGGAATTGACCTTTTACCTTGACCTTTCCAGCCGGACTCTTTCGACCCATTGGTCGAGAGAATCCGGCTGGAAAGGTCAAAAGGCCTCCCTCAACCAGTCTCTCTCGATCCGGCCCGCCACGCAGCAGGTGGGCAGACGCATCCGCCGCCAAGACCCGCACAAAAGTCACCCTTGCTAAATCACCAAACGTAGCGAACCGCTTGGGGTGACCTATGGCAGAGGTGTTTGTTATCCAATAAATAGTTCCCGGGACGGCGGCACCCGTACCCGCTTCCTTTCAAAAATTCCCGTAAGTAAGTGGAAAAGTAAGAAAATCACAAAAAATATAAATTCATACACAACGCCATCTCTGATACTGACAAAAACAAAACACGGACAGTTGGGCATCGATAATTGCTTCATTGTGTAATTTTTAACTTAATAAAAATACTTAATTTAATTCAACAGTTATTGATTCTGAGGCGGTACGAAGTTCGTCGGGTCAGCTAGTATATTAATAATAATTCAAAACAATCTTCGACAATAAACGCACATTCACGATCTGCCGCCATGCACTTCACGAAGTAGCTAGGCGCATCATGATCTGCCTGATTTTACGATCGGCCGCCGACATATACAAAGTGATTTGTCAAAAAACATGGCGAACCAAATGAGGTGACCTAATTCAGAGGTGACCTAATGTTGGTTATCCAATAAATGGCTCCCGTTGCGGCGGTACCCATGCCCGCCTCTCAAATTGAAATATTATTCCGTACTTATAAAATTGATTGCTCAAGGCAGTTTAAAAGCTATTATTTAAAGATATTTAACATTAAACGGTTAACGTCACATGCTAACACCCGAACAAAACAACAATACCTACTTTTTGTGTAACTCACAGAGCGTTATAAATATTGACAATGTCTAATGTTTTTTTAGAACAAATGTCATGTTTCATATATATATATATATATATAGCAATCATGTTTCATGATCTGGAAGGAAGTCGATTTTTGCCGACAAATATCGATTTTTAGCCAAACTTGTTATCATGTTTATCACGGAGCAAATATTTTCGGCAGAAAATCTGCTCACGTATGTAAAGAAAAGTGTCTCATTTATCAGGTACATGCCTAGAACGTAGAGGATTGGGACGGAAGACAAGTAATGTGGGAGCTATAAGCTGTATAAGTGGATCCGACCACAACCGTCGGATTCCGCAACCAGCGCAAGTGACTAAATCTGGGATCAGGCTGGAAGTAGCGGAATGGTTCCATGGCAAATCAGAATGAAACCAACTCAGAAACACCTCAGAAAGGTCATTAAAAGCTATGAAAAAATAATTTTAAAATAGCCCGTAACCCTAACCTAACTTAACCTATTTATCCATATTTTTTATTTTTTTATATCATCCCTCTTCATGACCTTTCTGAGGTGCTTCTGAGTTGGTTTCATTCTGAGTTGTCTGGTCACCAGCGGAATAACCGTCGCGTCGCGTCGTCTTGTAAATACGTGCCATTGATACTCGGTTTTGTGTGCTGTGGAACATATGGCACTGTACTTTATGGAAGTATTCATTTTTTTTTACTGCAAAGTGGTATGCTCTTTTCATTTTATATGAGGACAGATCTTGGTGCTTCCCACTCTCTGCAGCAGTACATTATTATCTCCTGCGGTAGCAGGCTTTTAAATAAATTAAAGTAAAATAATATTTAGTTATCCCATCTTCGTGAGTTCTTTGCTACATTTGGAGACTTAGAAGGGGTGCCCGGGTTCGTGGGGTGAGATTTGTCTAAGTTCTGAAGGTGGATTGGTTTACCCACCTACTGCGTGGCGGGCCGGATCAGGAGAGACAGGTCGAGGGAGACCTTTTGACCTCTCCAGCCGGACTTTCTCGACCCATCGCCTTGCACCGCAGTGGGAGGAATGGATTCACACGTCCATCACTCCCGGACACACTGACCCACCAAATTACACTCCTCATACATTGAGATCTCGAGTGAGAAGAACGGTCAACCAAGGGAGAGTGACGTTGGCGAGTCCTTATCACCTTTGTTAATAAATAAATCTGACTGTATATAGGCACTTTGCATCGTAATATCACCATTTTGTGAGCGAAAATAAAATCTGCTTACGAATTACTAGTTCATTTTACAACGGAGCGCAAATTGCTCGATTTCTAAAAACTTTACTACTTACGAATCCCAAATCGGGTGAAAAAAGTTCGGACTTTTTTCCAAAACCGAATATTTTGTTAGACACTTTTGTAAATGTGTTATAATTTAACAATCTTACTCATTTTTAGCGCCTCTAACCAACCCAATTTGAATTATTTTGCAAACATTCCGATCCTGCGCAGAAAAGTCCCACAGCAGACTGCGCTGCAAACTTTTGCTTACTTTAGCGAACTTTACTTTTCTACGCAGGGGCTCGTTATTTTAATGTGCGTTCAACATACGACTTATGTCGTAGATTATTCAAAGTATTCTTGAACCCTCATTGTGCCAAAAATATGGTCGCGTGATTTATCTCCAGCTCGTCAAAATGACCCGGATTACAGGTTAGGGCAAGTCTATCTCTTCTGTCAGTGAATATTATGAATTTGTTATTTCTTGAAAATTCAATGGATGACCGTACACATAAACACGATACGACGTCGCATCGTGCTACGACGCGACATCGTACCGAATGCACATTTTACAAATCTCCTCGCTCGACTCAAGCGATAGTTAAAAATTCTTTTTAACTACCCTTGTTTAAATTCCTGAGTCCAGGAAAGCACTTGACGGTAGAACAAGAGCGAGGAGGTTTGTAGAATGTGCATTCCGTACGGTTCCGCGTCGTAGCACGATGCGTCGTCGTATCGTGTTTATGTGTAAGAGCCCTTACTTGGTGGTGCAGCGTGCCGCGTTCCTCCCTACGTAGTACTCATTCTGTAGTAGAGTTAGTAGTACCCTAGAGTAGTACACGGTCCCCTTTTAGGTTTCACGGTCCACGTGATTTAAAAGAACACTTTGCCGATTCTGCTTGACCCATCTTTTTGCGTCCCTAATTGTCTCCTGAGACCCTAATGAGTCAGGAGACTCGTAGGATTATAAAACTGCCACGTGGCAAGGGTTGTCTTTATAGTAATACGTTTTTGTTTACTACGTGTTATACCTGTTCTGAGGTCTACGTGGTATTACGGATATTGTTTTACATTTCTCCATGGTGGTTTGTACCCCTAATGTGAAAAAAACAAAGAGTTTTATTAAGAGTGTTGCTTCTGTTAGTGTTGTGAATATGTTATTCTTTATTTTACAGCTTATTTTTTTATGAAATCTCGTCCTGTTGACGTGATCCATTTTTTTATTTGTGTTTGAAAGCTAGATTGTCTATTTTCTATTTTAATTACTGCCGAAATAACATACAATTTTGCTCCTAAATTGAGCACTGTTCTTGTCCAAAAGTAGTATTTATTGAGGGTTATGTTATGTGAGTATATAGTCCTGGTTTTTCTGTTTGATTGTTGTATGGTTTATTTTTATTTTATAGTAAATGGACATTATATAGGTACTGGAATTCAACTATTTCTTATCCATATGTTCAACTTGTATTATTGTTTCTGCTGAAGTTGAAATTGCGTAAGAACACGTTGTCATTTTCATTAAATGGTTTTGAAATATTTACTTTTACGATGATAATTTGTTTGGTATGTTAACCTTACAATTTACAAAATTAAAAGTGTGTTCGTGGTTAATCTTTGCGTAAGACTATTAACTTAAACATATTCTATGGAACACATCCCTTTGTTTTCATCGTCATGAAGATATTCTCCCTGGTAGGAAAATGTAGACCCTTCTAATGCTGCGAATTTAATTAAAGTTTTATCCCAACAATGGGACGTGTGACTTTGCGAGGAAAGTTGTGCCCAGTAGCGGTGTACGGGCCTATGCCAGGGTTTAGCCACGGTATAATGGTAGCATTTAGAACTGAGGCCTGCACTTAATCCTCCAACTACCCATTGCCGGTTATGTAAATTTCGGCTTAAACCGTAGCCCAAGGCTCAACAACTCTCCAACTTTTAAGTACGAAATTGACGATCGAAGCTTTTTACAAAACTTCAAAAACTTTTTTTTAATTGTGCATTCGGAGTTGTTGGAATTTGATTGTATCAAGGAAACTTGTTAATAAATAATAATGCCATTACAAATGTTTGTTTTGACGACTTTATTAAAATTATTTTTTTGCCTATTTAATACATCACGTGCAGATTAAAAGGCATACTTATAAAATAATAGCCTCCCGACTAGCCATTTGAAGGTCGCTGGCTCAAATCCCGGCGTGCGCAATTAAATTTTTTTGATGATTTTTTGTTACTTCCCAATAATGAATTAAAAATAACATACTGTACGTTTGCGGCACGTTCCAGAGTGGAAGAAACTCTCAGTATCATCCAGTTGAAAGATCACTATTCAGAATTTTTCTTCCCTTTCGGAATCAAAACGTTGATTGAAATGGCTTTAGCAGTGTTTGGTGACCACATCTGAATAGCCAGGTATTTCTCCACCTTCCTATTCCCTAACACCTTCCCCTCCCCACTACCTTCAGCCTCACAACATTCCCCAATTGGGGATGCCATAGTCTTATTGGCTCCATACGAAAGCATTGGGACTCTTGTACAGTATTCATGTAAAAAAAAAAGTTGGACATCGGTATTCACATAAAAAAAGGTTTAAAATTAATTGATTTTGTTTTATAATAATAATAATAATAGTTGGATAATTTGTAGAGGGCCGTTTTTGTGAAAAACCATCTCATGGGCGCTGTATCTCTATAATATAAAAATGAATCGCTGAATGTGTTGCTAAGCGCATATCTATGGAACGACTGCACCAAATTGGATAATTCTTTTTTTTGGTGTGTTTGTTATTGTCAGGACAAGGTTTTTATAAAACTTCCGGTGAGCTCTGGCATTATGAAATTTGTATAAAAAAATTGCTATTGGTGGCACGCGAGGAAGCGGCTATTGCTATGGAAAGCGGGAGGGAGGCAGAGATGGGGGAGGGGGGGGCAACCTGGGAGGGGGGAGGGGGACCTGGGAAGGGGAGGGGAACTCGGGAGGGGAGTTCGCGGGACGGGGGAAGGGGGAAGGGGGAGGGGGGGGAGTGGAGTGGGGAGAGGGAAGGTGGAGGTGACGGAGTGGGAACGTGAGAGGGGAAGAGGACGCAGGAGAAGCAGGGGAGGCGGAAGGGGAACGGGACGAATGGGAAAGGACACTCAGGGAGAAACAATTTCTTTATTAAATGGCATAGCAACGCATGCCGGGACCGGCTAGTTATCCATAAAATAAAAGATTTAAGGTTGTTTGAAATGACTGGCCGCCCCCCACGTGGCACGTTCTGTGTGAATTGCCGAATAAGCTCAATCCACTCTAAAGGACAATCAGATAAAGGGTAACCGTAATATCAATAAAATCATCCCAACACATTTATAGTTGTCATTGAGCGTTGCCGGACATTAATTTCATAATGGAAACCCGTTTTATGATGTAGTGTCGTAATGGGTCGGATGTGGAGGTGGAGTCTGCTCTCAAAGTATGGTGGCTTTGTTTCAACCACAATCTATCTATTTCACCGTTTTTCAAACTGTGGGAGTAAAATAAATTAACTTAAACACACAAGGTCGACGATGTTTATCGAATATTCTTCTCTTTAAGAGGGTATTACCAGAGAAAACCGGAAATATGTCATTTTTAAATCAGATTTTAGGCGTATTGACTCTTTTCCACGAAAAATTATAATGGATTTCGAAAGATTGTTCTTTTATCTAGCACTTGCATGTTTAAAATTTTGAGAAAAAATGTTTTTTTTTAGTATAATAAGGCTATTCCATAGGTCGTTGGCAGATTTGTTAAATTTTCAAAAAAGATTTTGTATTATACCACACCCATTTCAAATCATATAATCATACAGTTAAATAAATCAATGCATTTTCTAGGTATCGCATGTTATAGAATTTTAATTTTAGTTTAAATAAAACCATTAAAAAATATATACGCACTTGTGTTTCTTGACGAAAATTGTTCCGTTTGTGTATTTATTTGCGCACTTACAAACGAATGTATTTCAGATTTTTTTAACATTCTTATTTAACTTAGACATTATTGAAAAATGATAAATACTTTCATTCAAAAAATAATTACAAAAAGTACATTATTTTAATAGTTTTATCATAACGCCTTTCAGCATTTTTGGATGTAGGTATAAATTAAAACAAGTTTGGAATGAAATAAGATCGATATTGAATTATAATTTTAAAAGGCTGGTACGGAGAATAACTAATCTTTCTCGTTGTTACCGGCATGCAGGATCGTAAGAACTACTTTCGACGAAATGTGGATTTTCGGCCGCTAAACGCTCTTAAGAACCGGAAGGAGACGAAGTTCTCGGACAGAAAAAGTATGAGGGGTGTCAGCTATCGGCTGTATCGAAACCGCCTGAATACTGATTTTTAAGCAAATTAATAAAGAATAACCACACAATGTTCACTTTAAATACTTACCACCAATTTTATACTCACAAGCCTCCATAGTCCATCGAAAGGTCTCGTGTTCTCAGTTCGTACACAGACTCAATTCAAAATGATTGTCTCTTAGTTATTGATAAAATAAAAGGTAGGGTTATTATAATAAATGAAAAGATCTCTTGTCGCTTGTTAAGTATCTTGGGAATGTATTTATGGTTTGGTGCTACTAGGAAAACAGCCTTAAATCTCTTTGTGACCTCAAAGTTAATCATTCTAAAATAAAGCAAAAGGGATGATTGGATAACACATAAATTATGTGTTATCCATTATGTGACATAATTATACAAGATTTACGAACATCACCGGGTCACATCTGGGCAGACGACATCGACAGGAAACTGACATCACTGCGTTGATTCTAATTTTTAAGCACGTGTTCCAAACAACTGATGGAATACAAAGGGTCTAGGCTAGATGAACCGCGAAGGTACCACGACCGATCCGTAGAAAAGCTTAAACCAAAAGAAACCGTGTTGGGCTCTCGCAGCCCCCGGCTGCCTACCCTTACCCCTCCCACCGAAATCTGGGCCAATGAAGGCTCGTCGGTGTTGCTAACTCATAACAAATAATATTAAAATTCGAGTACCTGGCTCAAATCCTCGTACAGGGGTTGGATCATTGTACAGTGTGCTTTAGACCACACGACTGAAGTAAACTACAAGACAAACCTCGCCCAATGAACCCAAGTATCCCTGTTAAGTTACTAAACGTAGCGAACGGGGTGACCTATGACCTAGGGGTGACATATGACATTGGGGTGAAATATGACCATGGGGTGGCCTACGACCTTGGGGTGACCTACGACCTTGGGGTGATCTACGACCTTGGGGTGACCTACGACCTTGGGATGACCTACGACCTTGGGGTGACCTACGACCTTGGGGTGACCCGTGACCTTGGGGTGACCTACAACCTTGGGGTGATCTACGACCTTGGGGTGACCACCCTCCTTATCCTTATCCTTACCACTCCCCAAATCAAGCTTGCGTAAAGGCCCGAACGTTCGCCTAGCAATCGATCACCGTTCGCATCGATTACCGTTCGCATGACATTTTTCGTAACAATCACCACTTTTCGTAACGCATTTACCGGCTTACCCCCCAAGTCGAGCGTGCGTAAAGAAGTTTTACAAAAAAAAATATTATTCAGTTTGGTTCGGTATTTTGGCCTAAAATCCAAATTGAAGTTTTGTATGAGAAAGGCCGCCCAGCCGTTTCTCTAATATCATGTACAATATGAAATTTATCTTCTGCGGCACTATTCCAATCATTTTTTTAATGTGAATACCTTACAAGAGTCCCAGCGACTCTCATCTGGCCAGTGCGACTACAGCATCCCCAATTGGGGTATGTTGTGAGGCTGAAGGTAGTGGGGAGGATGGTGGGAAAGTACCTGGCTCCTGGATCTGGTAACCGAACATGGCTAAAGCCTTTTCAAGCATCGTTTTAATTCTAAATGGTCGTCGTGACACCAGGGCGATGCTGAGAGTATCTTTCACTCTGAAACGTGCAAATATACTACACAATATTTTAAATGAATTAATTGTGAAATAACGCTTCACCACAAAAATGATTCAGAGACAGACACATCACATGCTCATAAAACCAGAGCGAAACAAACAGACGTGCTTAATATACCAAAGTGTAACTCTTCATTTGGACAAAGAAGTTCAGAATTTTTAGCAATAAAGTTATATAACAAACTCCCACTTAGTATCAAACAAATTAAAACAAAAAATAGCTACATTAAGGACATTAAATGTTGGCTGAAGGAACTATCGGAAAATGAACTTACTAGTATATTTAAAACATCGTTATAGAAGTTTCTGGAAAACCTTATCTGAACAATTAAGTTAAACCATAGAAGTCGCTGAAAACTTATCCAAAGCAGCATAGTCCCCCTCAGCACAGGGTCTCCTAGTGAGGAGGACTACGAATATATTTTCTATTTTATATATGTATATACCTAACATGTTTGATATAAAAATGTAAAATATAATAAATGTATAGTTACTAAATAATAAAAAAAATCAAAAAATCAAAATGTATTTGTCCACGCCGGGATTCGATCCCTCGACCTTCGGATTGGGAGTAAAGAGTCTTAACTCTCGACCATGTAGGCCGTTATTAAATAAAACCGATCATAACTAAATTTTGTGACACCATAAAAGAAATCCGACATCTCCTCAAGACTTTTCCGTAGACGCAATTAATTATTTTACTTCTTTGCGTTTTTAGGGGCTCTTAATAATAATTGGAAAACATTCCAAAAATTAAGATTTCAGCGTGACGAGATCATAATAATTACGACGGTGCTTAATAGTTCAATCTCCTCGCGAGAAGGTCGTTCACTTTAGTGTAAGATGTCGCCCTTATCTGTAAACTCAATTATTCCCAATGATCCTTCAACCCCCGACGGCCTGGAGACCCACAACCTAAGGACCATTGTTTTTCCCGAAACGACGGCCCATTTCTTGTCTTGCCAGTCCCGAGGGAGGACTCCGGGCTTTCTTGACACATCGAATCCACTGTACACTGTACACACAGAATCTCTACCCTCGGAATTCTCATTAATTCTTATCCAAACGTAAAATTTCATGGGAACTTGGAGCGACTAAAATTTTACAATTTGTAAGACGTTCTAAAGCGCAATTCAAGCATTACTTTGGTCTGTGTTAAAACTAATTAAACATTACGCAGTTTTCCCGCAGGGGTAAGTGGTTTTACCTCCTTTCATACATAGTCTCATACATACTCTTTTGTTATTCTGATTCTTGACGTGGTTCATTTGATTGTGCAATGTCTTCTTCAGACGTCCCGACTTCTTCTACCATTTATATTTGCGTAATATACTCTCCTTACACTCCTTTCTTCATTTATGTCCAAACCATCCAAGCGTTCCTTTCTCATTCTTACTCATTACGGTTATATCAGTCTTGCATTATTTGTCCGTCTGGTTTTAAATAGTATTACTAAATAGTAATAATTCTGTCTATATCAGTACTACTTTGTTTTAAATAGTGCTATTAAATATTAACAGTACTGTCTTTATCTGTCCTACTGTGTTCTAAATAGTAATAGTACTGACTTTATCTGTGGTAATTGTTCTAAATAATAATAGTACTGTCTTTATCTGTAATACTTTGTTCTAATTAGTAATAGAACTGTCTTTGTCTGTACTACTTTATTTTAAATGGTGCTACTCTATAGTGCAAAGTTTTATTCTTTGGGTTGTAATGAAATTCTAATCATGACGAAAATATTTATTATTTCTTTAAGTTCTCACCAGTAGATTAGAGCAGACGACAAACCATATGATGTGGTTTACACGCTTGTCTTTCAGTCAAGGTATAGTCAAAAATTACTTGTCTGTGATACACTTTCACCCATAAGTCTTCACCTACAGGCTCCATAGAGTTCAGAATATAAGTGTGCAGTATATAAGGTAATAATAATTTTTTATATATTTTTTTGATGATTTAATAATTTTCAGTTGAATATTCTCTTAGAACAAATAATCTTTTTTTTATTAAATACATCGAATTTACATAAACTTGAGGATCGACAAAGGGAAAGCGACTTATGCTTCTTTTTTTAAAAATAGTAAATTCGGAGTTCGAATGATGCGAACTTCTGAGCCTAGTTAATGTAAAAGTACCTACTCCACACTATAGGCATAAGGACCTATTTCATCGTCACTGTTCATAAACAAATTATGTAGCAAACTCGCCGATTCCTCACCTACATACAGCAAAGGAATATTCAAATAATATCATAACGACATTTTTAATATAACAAATGTAAAATACAGATACCTGAACAAATCTTTCACATCAAAATATTATTTCTGAAAATGTTTAGATAATTATGTATTTTTTGTAAAGTTTATTTTATTATTCTGTATAAAACAATTGTTTATTAATGAGTAAAAATTGTAACTGTAACGTATCATAATGTTAGTTTACGACCAGTTCTATCATTTATCCCGCATCTATGCAATACTCGGGTCACATGGTGTCGGTTACGATGTGTGCCAAAGATAGCCGATCAGAAACAGATAAGTCATTCTAATCACGGGTGCTCGGCAGATAAAATCTAGCTGGGGAGTTTAAAATGATATGTGTCCTCTTAAACCATATTTGTATAGTAAATAATGATAATAAACGGTCACCGTTATTTCAAAGAAATTCAAGACCTTTAAAGACAGTATGGTACTGGGATAAGGTCCAGTACTAATAATAAATGCAACATCTCTATAAAGGATAATAGAGGGACCATAATATGTAACAAATGTACCCTATAGCCGTAAAAATTAATAAAAAAATAAAGTTAAATAAAAAATTTCAATAATATTGGGCAAATGCGCTAACCACTTGTTTATAATAAGCGGTTAACGCATTTGCCCGGAAAACGGAAGGTCCTGGGTTCGAGTCCCTGATAGAGTATGCAATACCCTTATACCGTTACCACAATTTCGCATTGTTTTTCAGTACCGCAAAACCGAGATTAGAAATGCGAATTTCGCGGTATTAAAAACGAACCGTGATAGGGAAATCCCCGCTAAGAAGAGTGCGTCGGGGAATTCCCGAATTCCCTACAGCAAACTAACGTTTTTTGTAGTCTTACTCAGTCTCAATCGCAACTACTGGCAAGTCGGACAAGTGAGTGATTAATCTGTCCTATTTTATTTCTTTAATTTATTTTTTTGTAAAAATGAATACTACAATTAACGTTATTGAATTCAAAGACTTTAAAAGTTCTAATATAGCGTGAAAACATTTTTTCGCGATCTATAGATCGTCAATCAGCGAAGTGTAAACTCTGCCCAGTTATTATTAAAACTAGTGGACCATCAACAAGCGGACTACATACTCATTTATGCACTAAGCACGGAATTAGAGTTAAAAACGTTAACTCCGAAGAGATATCAGAAGAGGTTGATTGTCCTAGCGCAACACCAACTACGAGCCGCAGCCAATCTACAGAGGTAGCAGCTACTCGGTAGATTAATAGATCAACCTTAATTGACCAATTGACGAAGATGACCACATCGAAAAACTACAATCACTGGCGAAAAAAGCAAGATATCACACTATCTCGAAAAAACTGATTCTCTATGAAAGTGTCCCGTAAGGTGGCAAAAGATGGATTACCATTTAAAGTTGTCGTAAGTCCAGAATATATACGGTCTTTGTTATTAATTTCGCAATATCGCAAATTTTGCGGTATTACATGTCCGATACCGCAATATCGCGGTATTAAATATATACTGCTGTATTGCATGCTCTAGTCCCAGAGGTGTAAATATCTTTTTTCTGATTTTTATGTTTCCAGATTTTCGATTGAGTTTCGCTAATATTGTCTTCATTTAATTAAATAAACAAGTTGTAAAGCAATGTGAACTTTTTAAAATTGCTTACCAACGAAAAAACAATTTTTTGCAACTCTTTTTTAATCTCTTTTAAAAAATCCATAACAAAACTTAACGTTAATTTAATATAATAATATCTACATGAAGTCTAAATAAAAAAATCAAGAAATCCAGAAAAAAAACTTAATATAGGAACATTACTTACTGGCATAAATGTCTTACAACAGTCTAAATCCGTTCTTGTATTCAATAAACCAAAATATTTTCGATTCATCATTTCTGCGTAGAAGTCTGAAATGGGGTTTCATTGAATCCCAATCTATGGTAGCGAAATTTAATCACTGCGAAATTGGTTTAGAACATTTTTCGTATTCATTGGCCGAACCGACAAAGGCCGGAGTCTCTTTGTAGTAGAATTATGAATGTTCGCTGATTGAACCAAATAGTGAATTGTGCGCTCCCGGGGCTCTACCGTCCAATTGAAATATTTCGCAGTGAACTGATGCTAATAGCCTACAGGTCGTCCGAGTTCAAATAAGTATTCCTACATTTTGGTCAGGGCGTGGGAGGAAGAAACGCAATCTAATTATATGGAGATAATTTTTTAACTAATGCATGGCACCCATTCAAAGACTGTTTTTTAAACTATACAAGATCCCTTTATTTATTTCACATTATTATGGTTATTATGGTACGTGAGGACGTGATAGTGATCGTGTGAGAAATGTGAGAGTATGTGATATATGATCGTGAGAGAAACGTGGAAATTCATAAAAAATGCAAGACTGATGTAAGCGTAATAATTAAGATTAAGAAAGGGACACTTAGATGGTTTAGAACGACGAAGGAGGGTAAAGAGAATATATAATGTGATGCGAATTTTAATTATAGAAGAAGTAGGAAGACATGGCACGGGCCAAATACTTGAATCGGGCTAACTGTATGTTTGAGAAGGTATATGAATGTGAATAAAGCAAGGAGTGTGTGCAAAAACCGACGTGTGTGTCGGTCCACTTTATTTGCCTACTCCTGGGAAACGCCGTGATAGTTGGTTGGTTTGTTAATTATCGTTTATTGACACTTAAGAGCGCTGCCGGTCGCTGCGAACATTTATGAATAGGTATTTTAAAAAATCTCTTTTATTTCACTCTCTGACAGTAGTCAGAATCGCGCTATAGATGTGTGAGTGAATGCAGGCCTTGTGTGTGTGGGCTACGCGCTTCACCCGTGTCGAATTATTATTTCTGCCGACCACGCATGTTCCAATCTGCAAATGTGTAGAGACAAGACCGCTCGCAGGGGCGTCCTATTGTAAGCGTCCTATGAATATGCTATTATAGCTACTTATCGTTGTTGCGCGCACAAAATATCCTGTGGGTATTTTAGAATATTAGGATACATAATAAAAAAAAACCGAAAAAAAAAATTGGGGACCCATATTTTTATTTATTTTCATTAATTGTAGAGTTATTTTTGATACCATGTTTGGGTGAAAACAAGTGGGCTTAATATACATTTTTTTATTAAAACCGACAATTTTTTCTTAAATTTTGCATTCAGGATTTTTGTGCGCACTTTTTATGCACATATGATATTTTGTGTAGCAAACGTAGGAAAGGCAACTTGACCTTTCTCATAGGACCCATATCCCTCAGGCCTCGGGCATATTTTTTCATAAGGTCGAAATATTTCCGCTTTGCAATAAAATCCAAATAAATGGAATATTTCTGATAGTATCCGAAAACTAAAAATTGTTTTTGAAAGGCGATGAAATACGCTTTTAAATTTTGAAATCCGAAATAAACCTTTGCTTTTCGAATATAAAAATTTTGAACGCACACATAATTTTTTTTAAAATGACTCATCTTACGTTTTTTCTAACTAAAATTACTGATAACGAAAAAAATAAAAACACGTACATATTTATTACACAAATGTATTGTTAACATTTCCGTCACCTCACTTTTTTATTGTTTCATGTAAAAATAATTAATAGATACAAAATTCCATAAGTTTCATAAACTTTGGTTTTATAAAGGTGTACAATTCCATTATTTTGTGGTTAACTTTTGAATTTGAATATAAAGTTTGATATTTTCTCTTTCTCTTTCGAACACCGTTTAAAACTTATTTCTCAACATAATAGTAAGGGAGACACAAGATCGATATGAGTTGTTCCCAAAGCTAACAAATAGCCGAGGGGGGGGGGGGGGGGGGTTAAATTTGGATTTGTGACCAAAACACCCAAATAAATTGAAAATGTATTTTTTTAGCAAAAGGTAGAGAAAATATCTTGTGCTGATAAATATGTTTTATTTTATTTATTTTTGTTTCAAATTACGAAATATTGGTCTTAAAAAAATGAATTTCGTATGATTTTGGATGCAACTTAATTTTTTGGTAATTTTTTGACAGTTAAATAGAAATATTAAAAAAATATTTTTGCTTTACCTACTGAGTTAATATTGAAGAAAATATATATATTTTAATATTTAATATAGATGTATAATTGTACAGTGGAGTTATATAAATTACATATGGTGTACATACATAGGATACGGTTACATACTAAAATATTGTGCACTTGGGAGAAATTCGAAAAATCTAAATAAAATAGAGGTGAATATAGATTAATAATAAATAGAAAGAATGAGAAAAACAAGTAATTATTTAGTTAATTATTCCTGATGAAGTTTGAGTTTCAGTTTATTGATGTCTTTGGTTTTTTTTATTTCAATGGGAAGGTTGTTGAAAAACTTTATTCCTAAATAGATGTAATTGTTTTGCATTAGTTTGGTATTAAATTTTGGTATTTTGATGTTATCTTCATATCTTTTTGATTTTAGTTTAAAATTTTTTGATGATATTATCTTTGTAAATTTGGGTAATTGCATTTTTCTTGAAGATATTCTCTACTCGAGGCACCGTGAAATCTGCGAAAAGCGTTTCTGTTGGATAAGTGGAGGGTTTCTTTAGGATTACTTTAATGATTAGTTTCTGGATTACTTTGATCGGGGTTAGAATATTGTTGTATGACCCCCCCCCCCATGCAATAATTCCATATTGAATTAATGACTGGATTAGTGCATAGTATACTCTTTTTAGATTGTTGAGATTATTATTATTTTTTTATATGAGCTCCACACAGGAGGCCCTGAGGAAAATAATTTCTCTGAGGGCCTAGGTCATCTTTGGGGATGCTGTGTGTATATTATTAAAAAAACATTTCTTTGGGTAATTTTAATTTATGTGCGACAAATTTGAGTTAAAAAAATAATACGAATTCTTGCACACAAAAAGACTTTTTTTCTCATTTTAATTTTATAGTTTTATATTTTTTTTATATTTCTGTAGTATATAGGGATTTAATTTTATAATTTTATATTTTTTTATATTTCTGTAGTATATGTAGTATATTTTTTTAAATAATTACCATTAATTACAAGTAATGGTCAGAGTTGCCTCTAAAATGATTAAAAAGATGAATTTTTGAAAAATGGGATATATTTGTCAGATTATTTAGGAAACCGTGGTGAATCAAATGGTGTAAACAAAAAAAAATTTGGTCGAAAACCTCACATGGGATATTTTGTGAATGCAACGACGATATTTTCTCAAGAGTTTTGAGAATAAATATATATATATATATATATATATATATATATATATATTTTTATACGTTATTAATTTATCAAAAAAAACATTCTTGCATCTATTTATTATATACTTGATGTGGAAAATAACATAGTTACTATATTAAGCCAAATAATGTATATGCGGATATACAATTGGATATATGCATAATAATAATTATACCATAATAAAAAGTCATACAGCTTCATATGTGCTAGAGCTACAAAACGACACTACTTGGATGTTTTTGACCACAAATGTTTAAAAAACTGGCGTAAAAGTACTAATGACGTGTAAGCCCATAGAAGGGTTCACGAGAAACACAGAAATGCATTGATTGAAATTGCACAAACGAATTGGTTATGGCGACCCAGCTTGAAATGCTGCAAATGGGTCCAATCTTTGTGGCGTCATTTTTAGTTAAATGAGAACAAATAACTTTGTAAAAACAGCTTTATGTAATCAATATTATCAACATATTTCGAAAACAGAGTATTCTCTTCGTCAGGATAAGATTAATATTAAAAGACAAACAAGTATAGGCATATGAGAATTATAGACAAAATATTAAAGGGAGAGGTGATTAATTACTTAAAAATATCACAAAATGCAATTATACATATAAAATGAAATATAAAAATTATTTTTAAGTTAAATACCCTTATAGTATAGCAAAGTCATTGGAGAAGCTGTGTAGAGGATATTTTTAATGAAAGGAAGGAGAGGAATTTCTGGGTAGGTAAAAGTATGAAATGATGGTGGAGAGAGTCCGGCTGTAGAGATCAAAAGATCTCCCACTTCCAGTTTCTCCCAATCCGGCCCGCCACGCAGTAAGTGGACAAAATCATCCGCCACCAAAACCCATGCAGACCTTACCCGTGAACCCGGGAACCCATGCTCAGTCACCAAACATAGCGGACCACTTGGGGTGACCAAGTGGCGGGGGTGTTGTTATCCAATAAATGGTTCCCGGGGCGATGGTACCTATAACGCCTCCCAAATTAAAAATTTATTATAGTACTTGACATAAACAATTTTAATTTTGCACAATTTTAGTATGAAAGCTCGGTCAGTATTGGTATACCGCGATGAGTCACTGAACAGAAAAAAAAACGAATAAAAAATATCGATTACTCGGGCAAGGACAACACTAGTCTACCGATAAAATTCGTTACATCACTACTTCGCTTTATATGTATTTGTCAACACCCTCGTTCCCCGGCCCCCCCAGGAGAACTGAGCGAAAGGGACACCTGCACGTCGGGCCGAAAATACCTAAATAAAATCTTCGAAATCGATGTTTTGTATTCCCCATTTTTCTTCTCCAAAACTGGACCGATTTTAAATTTTTTTTTCACTAACTGTATTAAAAGAAAATATTCTATGTCGGTACGTTTTGCTTTTTTTCAAAATACATTGTTTAGTTTGTATACTGAACGTTTTTTGACGGCGTTTAAATTAGGCAATTTTATTCATTTTTGGAAGGTCCTAACTTCTATAAGAAGTAAATTATCAAAAAAAGCAAAACGTACCGACACGCTAGTGGTCGATATCTATATTATGTAAAAAAAAATTTTGCTCTAGGGTCAAAATCCAGAGAGATAAACGGGGAATACGTTTGTATGGAAAAACGCAGCTAGTATTTCCTCTTAATAATTCGCATACATATTACTAATTTAATCTATCTACATAAATAAAAATGAATCGCCGAAATGTATGTACGCACATAACTTCCGAACGACTACACCAAATTGGATAATTATTTTTTTTGTGTTAATTATTGTCAGGACAAGGTTTGTATAAAACTACTGGTGAGCTCTGGCATTATGAAATTTGTATAAAAAAATGTAATAGGTGGCACGCGAGCTGTTTAAAAACTGAATGTATGGAATGCGGGAGGAGGGAAGGGAACTCGGGTGGGGGGTTCGCGGGAGGGGGGAGGGGAAACAGGGAGGGAGGAGGGAAACTCGGGAAGGGGACGCGGGAGAGAAAAAGCAGGCGGAAGGGGAACGGGACAAATGGGAAAGGACACGCAAGGAGAAACATTTTCTTTTATAATTGGCAGAGCAACGCATGCCGGGTACCAGCTAGTTACCAAATACTGTTCAAAATACGGCCTTATTGTCAGGTTGCAATTCTCTTCAACCAACCTTCATACAATTAATCGATAAAACGTAACTTTAAACAAAGATTTTCCATTCGTCCTCCTGACTAAAAGTGACATATTTTATATCATAGTTCTTCTAAACAAACGAAGTATTGGATTCCGTAAGTCTAAGTTTAACTTAAGAGTGCACAGTTTACACTTGGGCTCTGCAAGCGAGAAAGATCAACGTACCATCCCTGAGTATTGCTTCTTCGTCTATCCTGATACGATTCAACATTTTAAAATTATGTTTTCATTTTAGTTTAATTCGATTTAAATTTATTCCGAAAGCATTGAACCATTACATTTTCATTTGTACCCATTATATAACCAGAAAAGAAATAAAATTTCATGATATCGTAAACTACGAGTATAATAGTGTTTTAATTTAATAAACTAGTCCGGGTTGAGGGATGAGAAAATTTGCATAATATTCACGAGTTTAACGATAATCCAGCACTATTATGCCAACGCAATTTCGCATTGTATCTAATGGTAAAATAAAAATGTTCACTATCATTTTGAATAGAATATCGGTTACAAAACTTAAAATAGCTTACATTTTAAAATCATATTTGCTGAAATAATCTATATACAAGGTGGCGCAAAATTAATCACCCTATCGGAAGATGTTATAATTTTTGCAAATGGCGTCGTACGTCAATCATATTTGACACTTATGAACTAGACAGCTGCAGAATACAGACATACAAGCAATGGAGCGCTATACTCCGCAAGAGCGTGGAATAATTGTGTCGATTTAAGCTTTAACGCTTTTAGCGATTTTCTGTCGAAAGTCATCATGAGCGACGAGGCGCATTTCCACTTAAACGGTTACGCCAATAAGCAAAATATTAATTTCTGGGGCATTGAAAATCCGCGTGCAATGCACGAAAAGTCATTATGTCCACTCAAAGCCACTGTGTGGTGCGGCGTTGACGCGGGAGGAGTGATTGGGCCGTATTTTTTTGAGGACGCATTGGTATTACGGTCACTGTTACTGGCAAACGCTACAGGGCCATAATAAACGACTTCTTACTTCCGGAATTAGATAAGCGGGGCTTGGTGAACATGTGGTTTCAACAAGACGGCGCAACCATGCACACAGCACGAGCCACAATGGATATTGTGAAGGAAGCATTTCCTGGTCGCGTAATCTCTCGCTTTGGCGATTTGCTACGGCCAGCAAAGTCGCCCGATTTAACCATCCCAGACTTCTTTCTTTGGGGCTATTTGAAGTCGCGAGTTTATGACAACAAGCCTCAGACAATCGCAGCCCTCAAGGAGAATATTTGACAGGAATGCGAACAGTTATCACCAGAAATCTTGCGGGAAAGTCATGCGATAAAACGGGCACAAATGTGTATCAACACTGGCGGCAGCCACTTGACGGATATCATCTTTTTCACTTAACAGAAAAAAATTTAAAAGTCTTTAGTAAAAAAGTTATTCAAAAACAAAATTGGATGATTAATTATGCGCCACCCTGTATTAATCAATATATGTTTCTCTGTATATGAGTTGTCTATGCATTGCTATATTAAGCATAGGAAATAATTCGAATGAACTCTTTGATTTAATTGAAGTACTCACCTATGGTATTTACTAACCACCTGAATCACTTTGAATCTAATCAAAAATTATATTTAATTTAAATAGGTTCCTGTGTTAGGTAACAAATTTGATTGATTATTCTTATAATATACAAAAATGAATGTTTGTAATAAATAAAAAATGAAAACTTGTAATAAAAATAGGAAGCACGCGAGCTGTTTGAAAATCTGAATGTACCGGGACTGAATATTTTGAACGCGGGGAGGTATCATCAACTTAAAAACGATAACTGATAAATAATACGATAACCAGGAATTAATAATTTACAGAAATGTATTTTTGAACAAAATTTATTTCAAATTTCGCAAACAACAAACATCTTAGGGTAACTCACTATTAAACAAACCTTACCTGAGTAAGTAAGGCTACTACCCGAGGCTCTACCCTACCCACTTTCTCTTGGGCATGCTTTGGTTGAACCTTCTACGGGTCGTAAGGGATGTGTAACACATTTCTTCATACTGATTCGTGGAAGGTTCGAAAACTCGGCTATCATGGAGAGCATTAGTTTACTATGTTCCCGATGATTATCTCCGTCACCAACAGCATAGACTGTTTTATCTCCCGGCTTGCAGAACTAACTTGCCAACATTGATATATATAAATAGATGAGACAATAAGCGAATAAATTGGTTCGACGGATTTGAAGGTAGTACCTCCAATTCTCTATTTCACGCATTTAGTGGACCAAAAACCATCGTGTCGTGTTGGTCATTTGAAGTACATCTGGCAAGCGGATGTGTAAAAGGCGTTCGTGCAATGTATGGAACGGATCATTCAGACTGTTGAACGTTCGAGTCCTTACTACGCTGTGCCCTCAGTCTAAGGACACCTGCATTCTTGTACATTTTTGCAGGTATATTTACATGGCGGCTCGCGCTCGGTGTGGAGTCTATTGTAAGTCCCTTTATTAAATGTTTCAATACCCGGCTTCAGAGCTCAGTTGTTCAACTCGTTCCAGAACTCGCGACCGCGAATGGCGCGATGTCATACTCATAATTGAAACTTTGAATGCAATATTTTCCATCGCATTTTTTTTCTTTTATAGTAATTAAGGTGAATATAAAGATTTTTCTAAAAAATATTTGTATTAAGCGTAACCAGTGATTTCGAAAGTTTACCAAAAATAGGCACTGCAACAGTAAAAAATAACTAGGTTGATTAAAATAATTGATGAACTTTGATGTCGTTGTATGCGGCCCTCTACTTGAAAAGTCTGTAAACCCCTGCTTTGCAATCGCATTCGTGCCGTTTCAGTACCACATGTTTCAGTTTGGTAGATAACGGAAAGTGTCGAACTACCCCTCCCGCATGCCTCCGCAAGCCTGAGATGAACACGAATCTTGAAAATATTTGTAAGGCATGGCGCCTCTATTGTATATCTCTATGCTTGCCAATGGTTATGGCAGTCTTGTTGTTAAATAGAATCACTTCGAATATTATTGATATGTTTAACATCAATGAAGCACAATTCATTGTTTTATTGTTGTTAGTATGATTGTGCTTCACTGGTGTATAAACTGCATAAATCTGTTTGAATCTTAATACTTTATCTCTTTTAAAACGCTTTGAAATTTTAATTTTGTAATGTTTAAAATTGAATTAATTGAACTGAATTGAATTGAATTTACATGTAAACCTTATATCAAAGCGTTTAGGAAATAATCGTAGGTAAAATGAGGAATTGCAAGCCTAAATGAAAAATATATTTTTGAATGTAGCTATTACTTTATGGTTAACCATTATTAAAATTATTTCATTATTCTATAATGGATAACCACAAAGTAAAAATTATTTCATTATTCTAAAAGAAAAACGTTAACATTTTGGTATTTGATTTGATTGCGTAATAAATTAGCAGAACGGTCTAATCTAAACGCAGGAAGGTTTCCGCCACAATTACGTTAACGCTACAATTTCGCTTTACTAATTATATACGTCCCCATTGCGTTGTGGTAAAGTAGGGGGTGCCTGGCCTCTGCAGAGGGGAGGTGCGGGGGGATGTTTTGGCTTTTAATTTACGAGTGCAGGTGCAACGTGGTTAATGTGGGAGTTTAGGCGTTTAACTGCTGCCGAACAATTGAAATAGAATTGGCAAATTAAACTTCCCAAACTCCACATCATCACCTAATAATTTTAGAGTTTATTTTTTGTGTATAAATTCGAAAGCCCCCGCATTCCGCATTTCTACTGATTTATATATCATATTTCTCTTAACCCGTCTGCTTGGTTCAATATATTCGCACCTCACAATCCGGAAGCCTCTGCTTCGCGCGAAATTTCTGAAACCGTCACTTTGGATCGAGATTGAAAAATATCTATGCAAGATAGCTTTCATATTTCAAAGACAATAAGAAGCATTATTTCGTTCTCTTTCAGGTTAAAAGAAAAATACATATGTTTGCTTTTGCATGAGAGGAAGAGAGCAGAACAGCTTTTAAAATTATTAACACATTATCATAGGTACATTGTTCGGGAGTATAATAATGATTACAAGCAGTTAAAAACCCGCTCCGCAGGTTTTTGCTGCTAGGCCCTGCGGGCGGCTTCTACTTTGGCTTCGCCCGGTTTGAGTGTTTGTGACCATTTTTTTTAATCCGATAGGAACTGGTTCCTAAAATAGCCAGTTCGTCGGATCCACTGTGATCCAGTGACAGCTGGTCACCGTCGGCGACTCATCGAGACAAAGTAACAGTGACAAAGTAACCGTGACAAAGTAACCGCGACAAAGTAACCGAGACACGCAATGACGTTATATGTATTTTATAACAACTTGTTAAGTATTTCCGTCAATCTTTCCAAATCCGGAAGGGGAAACATCCATATGCGAGCTGCAGACGGAAGTAGTGACATCTTTTGTCGAATTTTTTAATTTGAAATTGAATTACAACAGTAGCTTTTTGTGAAATTCCACGTACACAGATGTTATTTGAGGCTCGGCCGTTAAGCGTAGCGTCCGACATGTACTCGTGGCTGGGTTATGAAATTCAACCACGAAGACACTAACGTAACAATACTGTTTGATTCGATATTTCATAATATAATAAAATGTATATGAATGATTTAAGTACAATACACATATGTATGTAATTTACTCTCAATTAGAGTATTTACGGAGCAATGTGTAGTAACTTTGTTGATATTTTTATTAAATATTAAAAGCAAAGTTGCAATTTGCAAACATTTATTTATTCACGCCTTGAAGGCTTTTACATGTATACGTTATCATAGATACATACGTTGTTTGTGAGTATAATAATAAGCGTATCTATACAATACCCCAGATTCAAAATCTACCTATGTACATGCCTAAGCTATTGACCCATTTCAAGCGTGATTTATAGCTGTATTCAGTATAGAATAATCTACATCAATACATCTAACAACTCTGGAACACTCCAGAAGCAAACGTAATTATTATTGGACGAACCGGAGAGATTTTAGCACGATTTTATTCGCGCCTGTGTTCAACTTTTTGATACACTCAGATTTATGAGAGCATTTGTGGAATTGCATTTTTATGAAAAATCTAACGTACAGTTTTTTTTGTACAATGGCGATAGCGTCTTATTTTCATGTCTCAAGTGACATTTTTTTAAAGAAGTTTAATGTTAAGCATACTTCATCCAGAAAAATGTACCCAACCAAAGTTTTGGAAATTTCGAAGTCTATGCTTAACCAAATGAGCTTTTTCATCAATCGTGCGCTAATGACTTCGAAAGTTCGAAACATTAACAAGTAAAATTTACGTTACGGAAAAACGCTTTCACTGATAAATACCCTTACATTAAAGAATCTTAATATTTTAATAATCTATTTGCCTCTGTGTTTTCGGAATAGATCACGATGCCCGTGCCAAAAGATCAAGTGGGTACGTTTTATATTAACATTTGCGAATATTAAAATTCCAAAAAAGACAACAATATACAAAAAACTGTTATTTTAAAACTAAAGGAAGCACTACGCAGGGTTTCCCAACCTCTATTTCGCCGAGCATCCCCGAACCAAAAAGATATATTTTCATGCCCCCTTAATTAAGTTGCAACAAAAATAAGAAACACATTTTTTTTTTAACTAAATTATTTATTTGAATTTCAAATAGGTACAATACAGATACAATATTTTTATTTATTATAGATTTTTAATAGAAGAGTAGGTACACTTTTAACTTGTACTTGTGGAATAAAAGGAGTTCGCATATGAACCCATTAGTACCTACTTCACAACTAAACCATCATAATTTAGGTATAAACTTAAAACTAAATTTTACAAGCAAGTATGTTGAAAAATAAAAAAAATAAATGGCGGGGAAAGTTTAATAAACTTAAAAAAACTTTCCTTTTATTTAGGAGATGAAGAATTTCACAATTAAAAATCTCACTTAACAGACTTGAAACGAAACTTGGATTTTTTTGTGAACCAACTTTTGACAGGAGCGAGTACGGCGAGTGAGTGAAAGATGGATTAAGTCGTGTTGTGACTTGTCGAAACTTGTAAAGCAGCGATTGAATGGCAATTCGGAACAGTTAATTTACCTATGCGTTAAATAGATTTGTTTTCGGAAATGCAAACGTATCTACCTATTATGCCCCCTAACATTTCTCTACGCCCCCCTGGTTAGGAAGTCCTGCACTACAGGATAAAAAATTAGAAAAACATGTACAAAAAAATAACATTAAAGAAGCATTGTTACCGTATTGAATATGAATATTTAAAAAAAATATATATTAACCAACAGAAAAATTGATGAAAGTCCTCCACATTACAGGTGAGTCTAATGTGGAGGACAAACAACAGAAAAAATGATAAATGTCCTCCACAACACAGGTGAGTCTAATGTGGAGGACAACACACAATATATTTGTAAGATTAATATGTAAAAATTAATATAAAATAATGAAAAAAACGCCGGAGCTTGACTATAGTAAACTGATTCTTTAGGGGGGCAATTTTAATTATGGCGCTAAAAGGTACATTTTAAACAATTTTGAAGTGTTACACAAACCGATAAGATTTGAGATTTTCACGGTCAAAAGTTTAGTATTATAAGGATTTATTTTTGGGGTATTATGCCGTGTTGCACTACCCCCTTCTGCCTCCTGTTGCGCCAACGTTTTGATGAGCATTATAGTGTCCAACATCAGGGTAGGTCCCAGCGGACAGTGTAAAGCTGTCCGAAACGATGTCCCAAAATACCCAAAAAATAAATCACGATGTTTTAGAAACTGTTTAAATATTGCCTGCTTGCTTTTTTTGTCTAGGCATACACCGACATTAGGAAGAGCGAGTGACACAGCTGTGGATGACAATTTATTTTGATTAATTTATATGTCCACATTTGTTAACACAGCGGCCGTTACATCATTATCGTTGTACCCAAAGCTCATTAAACTTAACAACAACACCACGCAGCACACAATAACATAACCTTACCGAAAAAAAGTACTAAATTCTTTACGATTGCCGCGTATCTCATCTACTGGGAAGACCAGAGAATCCATTAAGCATACCACTCTGCCAATGGGGCCACGTAAATAATGTTTATGTTTTCGGGTTAAGGGTAGCCCTTCCATAAATTGAATGGGAAGAGTCTAGGTCAAACAAAATACTAAAATGTTTAGGTATTGTCAATACTTATAACTCATAACCCATATTTCACGTGCAACCAAATATACACTTTTAATTTACCTACTACGCTAAATGTGGGCAAATGTTTAGAAGTTTAAATAAATCTATTTTTGAAATTTGAAATTCTAACCAAATCAAAGGTTTTTTTTTCTTCTTTCAATTTCATTTTTAATTACGTAAGTTGAGAATTTTTCAACCATAATGCTAGGCACATGCCTGTTTTGTGGTGGTCGATTTAATTTCAATTTGGGAGGCGGGTATGGTATAACACCTCTTCCATAGGTCACCCCAAGTGGTTCGCTATGTTTGGTGACTTAGCAGGGGTTCCCGGGTTCATGAGGTGAAGTTTTTCCGGGTCTTGGTGGCCGATACGTCTGCCCACCTGCTGCGTGTTGGGGAGGATCGAGAGAGACTGCTTGACAGAGATCTTTGATCCTCCAGCCAGCATCTCTGACCCATCGCCTTGCACCGCAGTTGGAGCGACGGATTCATATGTTCGTCACTTCTGGACACACTAAGCCCCAGATTCCTACCCAACCCTTATACCGATTTCCTTCCCAAAACCTCCTCTCCTCCCGTTCCTTAAAAAACCCTCCTCACAGCATCCCCTAAGATGACATAGGCCTTGAGGAAAATTATTCTTCTCAGGGCATCCTGTGTAGAGCTAATGTAAAAAAAATACAGAGCATTATAATATGAATTGTAAATAATGAAAAAGCTTATAAAAATATTAAATAATATAAGATAACGTAAAAGAGTATGAAATAATGTAGAAGAATATAAAAGTATAGTATATGAAAGAAAATAAAAGAATATCTTTTAAAATATATAAAATCAATGTAAGTACAACGGTGTAAGCAAGTAAGAAAGAATTACAAACTATATTCAGATGGCAACATTAAAAAGTAGCAAACGTATACAAACTTTTCCTATTTGTACAACACCAAACTTTGTATACAGCAATTTTTGTACAAATAAACACATATTTGAACTCCGGCGAATAATTCTGGAGTGAATAGTAATTGTTTTTTTTTATTAAGTTTCTTTATTCATTGTATACTTGTCAGAGTGATGCTCTCATTTTGAAGCTTCTTAATACATGATGTCTAAACAAAAATAAAATTATATAAACACTTCCTCAAAGGACAAATATTACCAAGGGAGGCAAAAACAGGAGATGCAAGGAGATAAAAAAGTGATACCTACGTAATACAATTGGCTGAAAAATTGATTCATCTTGAAGTATTCAATACATTTTAAAGATAACAATCTCAGCATTTCTTGAATCAGTTCTACAAATTTTTCATATCTGCAGTAATTTGGATTCCAAATAGTGGTTACATATTCCAGTTTACTTCATTAAAGAATATTATTTAATATTTCTGGTGGTACTAATACATTATCATCAAGACATTTCAAATACTGTTAGACTACAGGCGTAAGATCATTCTTTTAATATTTCCGACAATTTGAAATGGATTAATAAATTCGTTAATTTACGGTGGTATCAACACTAAATTTATCAAAAAGGAAAACGATTGGGTGAAATAATAAATATCCACAGAAAATACATTGACAGGCGCTCAAAAGATCTTTGCTCCAAAAGAAGAAAGTATTTTCTCGGAAATGAAGACTCGCTGAATCAATTCTCATAATAATTTAACTGTTTAGTTTTCGGAAAAGCTAAAAAAATCGTTTTGATCTCTTAGATGTGGGTTAAATATAGTACCCTTAGAAATTCGTATGTGCTATCAGAAATGTTACAAAAAAATTGTAATTATATTTTCAAACAAAAAAAGACCAATAAATGTTTGTCTGTGTTTAGACTTACATATGTTCGTACTTTACTATGCACAAGTGTTAGCGAGAAACAGTTCAAACGTGGTCTTAAATAAAAAATAGCATGTAACAGAGATTCGGTTGTCTTTTAGCAACAATTCTTGATTTGATTTGTCTATGTTAAAATCAATGAATAAAAAAATTATTTCAGAACACGTTTAATGTAGGGAGAACTGATTTCTACGAATTGAAGTTCTGCGAATTAAACACAAAAACAATTAAGGCTTATAATTTTCTATTCGGTGATAATAGCAGATATATTATATCTTATATGTATATAAAAATCTCGTGTCACGGTGTTTGTGGTCGCACTCCTCCGAAAACGCTCGACCGATTTATATGAAATTTTGTACGTATATTTGATAGGTATGAGAATAGGTTTTAAAATATACTTCATACCGCTAGGTTATTAGGGTGTCCCTATCTAGAAAAAAATCTATTTTTTTACTATTTTTTTTTAGGTTTTTTTTTTATTTGGCATCAAAAAATACCTATAACCCCAAATTTCCACTCTCCTACCCCCACCCTCCCACTTATTAATCGCGACCCTTCCATTTTTTAATCGCGATTTTAGTATTTTCTTACGAACAAATTTAACCGTCGGTATCGCGTCGTTCGTATTTCAAATAAAACGAAATTATTTATCTCGTTGAATGACAGATTCGCCTCATCAAACTTTCATCCACACATGCGCAAGACATTCACGAGAAGCGTCGCGTCATTTTAATATTTCACTCGGCATCATATTCTCGCGTGGGCAAACCATCGAGCTTATTTGTGTTGGCTAAAGACGGGCTGACAAATAATATCGTACACTCAATTGCTCTTCGAAATTAGTATTGATTTTATTTATTTCATTTTCCTACTTTAGGATAAAAAAATATTACCTACTTTTTTCACTTTACGTTTAATTTTTAAGTGATCAAACAATGAATATGTCCGTTACTTTAATGAAATATATTGAATTGAAAAATGAATGGTTGGTTTTGTTTTTATCCGCGGGCATCGTCTACAGCGCTCCATTCCTCTTTCTGTCATAGATCCTATCCCCAAATACTTACAATACATTCGTTATTTTTTTTATTTAACAACCAAAATATTCACTAGAAATAATTTATATGGCAGAACAACGTTTTCCGGGTCAGCTAGTATTCAGTATATTTTGATAAAAAAATAACCTTTTTAATTATGTTGTTCAAACAAAACGAAATGGCAAAAAGGAGTGAAAATAACGATATTCATCCAAAGTTTGCACTAAGGTTTGTGCAGGCTATTTATTGTCATTAAATCTTGGAGATATTCATCGGTACGTCGGCTCCGGAATCGATCATTATTTTTAATGAAATTCATCTTGGAAAATCCTGCTTCACAAACACATGTTGACCCAAACAAAGTGAGAAGTTTCAAGGCAATTATTTTTTTTTAATTCTGGGTATTTATTAGCACAAACAAATTTTATCCAAAACTCTTGACAAGAAACTTACAGCCTTACTAAAAAAAAAACACAGCACGCCCGATTACCCGTGTTGCTGCAGCAACATGAATAAAACAAAAATACACTAAAACACGATAACATTACCAATAAGATTTGGTCTTAAAACGTACTGTAAATCCGGCAACCACGCATATTTAAGTACTAAATTGTTTGTTTTTCTTCATAACCGCTAGGTTGCGCGGCGGCGCGGCGCCTGCGCATTCGTGTTCGCGGTCGAAAAAGACGCTGGAAGCGCGAAATGATTTCTGTGTGTCCAATATTACTTATGTGATGGTTAATTTCTATTAATATGAATAATTTACTCTTATATTTATATCATTGATATATTTACCGTGTGTTGTGTGGTTTTTCATAAGTTTTAGTCAAGTTATAAAACAATAATTGTACTTTGAAAATTGAAGTGTCAAAAACTTTTTTTTATGATACATGAGAATTCAAATTTACATTTAAAGGTTTTATTTTATGATAATTTTATGACAGTGGTGTTTTTTTTTAAATAATATTATCTAATACATGTGTGGGTAAATGCATCAAAGTAATTAACGTCTTTAGAGATGCAAGAAATCTGATTTAAAAGACGGTATAATTTATAGGTTAGTTTTTTAGCAATAAAAAAAACTTTGAAATTTTTTATTATTTTTTTATTGTATGCCCGAGGAAAAAGTGAGGTGATAGTTTCCTTCCAAATTTATTACATAAAAGGACTGTGTTTTTGAAATTTTGTTTTTTTCTTAATTTCTCTACGTTTTAGTCAAAAAAACTTTGGTAAGAAATTTTTTTACATTTATTTCCGAGTTTGTATCTTAAAATATGTCAGTTTTTGAAAACTAAACTGTATTTCAAATATACAAATCTAAAAGGTAATTTTATCTAGTTTTCATAAATGGTATTTGTTTTTACGACACCTTCAAAAATAAGAAATATATAGAACATTCAAAATACTACGGAAAAAATACAAATATCGTTCGGACATTAAAGGTTAAAACAGAGATAAACTACCCTCTCAGGCCGTGGAAACCACGTGTATTTCTTTCAATGAACAAATTTTTAATTAGTAATGTTTTCACATCCGCGGCCGTTTGTCAATTGAATAAAATTTTCACTAGGTTTTTTAGTAAGGCTGTTAGTGTTTTTCGTGTTTTAGACTATATTTTCTTGGATATCGATCATTTCCATCTGGAGAACAGCTTCATTACTCCCGAAAATATTTGCAGCATCATTGCTCCATTCATCACGAGGATGCAGAGAGTAAATGTTACTGAGGATGTCGACCGTTGGCGAATCGACGGCAAAGACAAAGCGCGGGAAAAATTATCAAATTACGTAGGTATTCAAGTTACATGTTTAAAATATTTTGTATTGTTAACACACAGTCCGCACAAAAAAGGTCGGCGGTCCGCCATTTGGTGACCCCTGTTCTAGAACGTGCCGCAAATATTCCTTATATTATTCTAAATTATTAAATTGTGAAAACCCCAATCAATCAAATAAAATTTCTTGCGCATGCCGGGATTTGACTCGCGTCCTCCGGATCGCTAGTCGAGAGCCTCACTTCTATACCACCGAGACCGTCAATTGAAAATATTATGATATGAATAACAATATACGAAGTAAAGAACGCCCATTTTACTAAAGATCTTTTCAGTGAAATTCCAAGGTAGTATTTTTCAATTTGGGGCAGTTGAAATACAGAGCAAGTTCTAGTCGCAGTAACTAGTTCCCTCCCGTGCAAAGTTTTGGTCTAGATACATTTATTTTTAATATAACCTTCCACGTCGGCACTAGCTTGTACACACCACTGTACACTGTACACTGTGCACTGTATGGCCACTCTCCTATTGTGCAACTGACTTCTGACTTCACCGCAATGCATTATTTGAAGTTTGCCAGTTACGGTAAAGAATGCGATTCATTTCCGATGAGAGTTGCTACTACTACTGGGGGTGCGCTGTATGGTGTGTTTGTGGTCGTAGGGAGCCACCAGATACGATAAGTCACAGCTGTACGCTTTTATTAAAATTGTGTGGTTTATATCGATGGTTGTTCACGTTTGAACATAGATATTATGCATAATTTGGGAGGTGGGTATGGACACCGACGCCCCAGAAAACGTATTTATTGGATAACCAACACTTCTGCCATAGGTCACCCCAAGTAGTTCGCTACATTTGTTGACTTAGCAGGGGGTACCCGGGTTAATGGGGTGAGATTTGGATTGCGGATGCCTCTGCCCACCAGCTGCATAGCAGGCCGGATCGAGAGAAAATTGTTAAGGGAGTCTCTTTGACCTCTCCAGCCGTACTCTCTCGGAATATCGCCTTGCACCGCAGTGGGAGGGATGGATTAATACGTCCGTCACTCCTGGACACATTGACCCTCAGATTCCTACCCATCCCTCATACCCTTTTCCCTATAGAACTTCCTCTCCTAAAAAGACCCTCCACCCCTTGTATACACCATGGACATGAGAAACTGACGGCAATGATATATACCCATGACACACACGTGTGCACGTGGCACACGCACACAAAACAAAGATTTAGAATAATTTGAATACTTATTTATCGCAATATTTTAAGAATAAGGAGTGAAATTGCTATAACTTATAACAATGAAGAAGATAATACTAATAAATCGGGACGAAAATTTGAAAAATTAATTTAGATTTTGGTGATCATTTGTAAGGGTAGCAGCTAAAAATATGGGATTAATTAGTCGAAGATAATATTGTAATGTGAGATCGACCAAAATAACTTAAAAATAGGAGTTCCCAATGGCCGAGTTGATTAAGTCGTTTATCCCAGTAATATTTTTATTTTTCTATGTCTTGTTCTTTTTCATATTTTTGTTTACATTTCTAAGTACTTACTTGGTGATGATAACAAGAGTTATTCCTATAAAAATTGGTTATTACTTGTTTTCAAAAGGCGTAGCTATAGCATTCACGTCGAGGGGTTTGACTCTAATATGGCTGGGTTCGATTTCATGGTCAAGGGATAAAGGAGGGGGGGTGGTATTAGAAATTTATTTTGGGACCTCAACTTGCCACAATCTACTGTTTACTTTATTTTACTTTGCAATTGTTAAAAGAAATTGTGCAAATAATATCTTGTATATTCCAGGAATGTAATCTACAGGAATGTAATAGTATTTTTTTTTCTTCGCAATAATTAGGCCGAGAATAACTAATTGATTTTAGGACACAATAAAACTCCTATCTACCATAATAAACTTTTTTAAAACTCCATGTGTGTTTATTTTGACTATAATTCTTGGAAGTTGCATTTCCAGAATTGGTGCAAGAGTTCGCCAAAGGGAGCAGCGGCAGTGAAAACTTGTTCTCAATCTGGCTGATATTTTATGAACCGCTACTGACTGTGACTGCGGTAACAATGGACCGAAACTTGCACAATTCTATATACACTCCCTCTATTGCAAACATTGACTTTCAGAATACCATTTGCCGTCCTTGCAATAGAAGGTACTATAAAATTGGAGAGTAACAGAATAAATAACAAGGAAATTAGGTTTCCTAGTTTACAAATCCTTTAATTGTATTATTTTTTACTAATTTAATGCTTTTTTATCATAAATTTTGGATATGACATTACGCACTCAAGCACAATAAATTTTTAGAATAATTTTAATATTTTCGCAACGTTTTGAGAATTGGATTATCTTAGTTCAAAACACCATTGACGCCATGGACCTAATATAAATATTTTTTTTTTTTTAAAGAAAGACTAAAATTCCCGGGTTACAAATAATAACCCAACAATGTTTGAAAATCTCCTACTACCATCACAGAAATCCAAAAATATTGCTTGTGTTGTGATGAAGGACTTAGCCAGCCAAGGAATCGAACGCGACACCCGGATGAGACCCAAACGCGATGCCCACTCAACCACTGATTTACATAATAAATCACCTTAAAGAATTTTATTTTTCATGATTTTAGAATGAACTTTGCAATTTTTTTGTAAGTATTTATATATATTTTTTAAATAATCTTGCCGTATTTACAGTGATAATATAATGAAAAAATGAATCGCCATAAAAAGGGCGTTTCTTTGGGTAAAATTTTTAATTCATATACGACAAATTCGAGCTTCAACATAAATCGGACGTTTTTAATTTGAATTCACACTCATCAAAGGCTTTTTTAATCATTTTTATTTTATACGTCGTCATATTTACCTAGTAAATACAGCATTTTTTATTAAGTATCTATCATAAAATCACAAATAATTGCCAAGGACGTCTCTAAAATCATGAAAAAATGATTTATTTAATGGCCTATCTCTACATACTATAAATTAAAGTCCCCCGCGTCGTCTTTCTGTCTTTTTGCGATAAACTCGAAAACTACTAAACCGATTTTCATGCGGTTTTCACCAATAGATAGAGTGTTTCGTGAGGAAGGTTTAAGTATGTAATTTGTCAAGGATTTGTGTAAATTGGTTGAAACATAACGATAATTGTTAGAAGTGTCGGAAAAAGTCAAGCCGCCTGGTAGCTTTCATCGAAAACTCTGCCTAATCCTTTTGGGATATAACAAAACAATGCATTGTGGGATATTCCTCTTTTATAGATCTACAAAAAAGTCCGCGAAGGCATATATCCATCTTTTACGGATAGCTTACTATACCCATTTTATCTTCTAAAAAATGGTCACGTACGTTGCGGTAATTGAAAAGTTATTTAGACGGATACAGTATTAATCCTTATTAACTTAAATACGTTAGTTACCCCAAGCATTTCATGCACATTATTATAATCTTTCACACCATTCCTATGTATTATAAATTAAAGTCCTCCGCGGCATCTGTCTGTCTCTTCGCGATAAACTCAAAGATGGCGGTAGTTATAAAGGTTGGATAACCATCCAGTAGATGACGTTGTATTTTATTAGCCACAGCAACGCATGGCCGGGTCAGCTAGTATTTTATAATTTAAAAAAAAAAACAAATAAATAGAATAGCACATATCCGTACAATATATTTTTTGATAAAAAAAAATCAGTTTGGTTGGGTTTTTCGGCCTTAAGAGCGTTTAACCAGCCAGCGGACGAAAATCCACATTTCGTCGAAAGTTGTTCTTACGATCGTGCAGGGCGGTTACAATGAGAAAGATAAATTATTCTCCGTACCAGCTTTTTAAAATTATAACTCAATTTCGAATTTATTTCAATCCAAATTAGCTTTAATTTATAACTTCATCCAAAAATGCTGAAAGGCGTGATGATAAAACTATTAAAATTATTTTTTGATTATAAGTATTTATCATTTTTCAATAATGTCTAAATTTAATAAGAATGTTAAAAAAATCTGAAATATATTAGTTTGTAAGTGCGCAAATAAATACACAAATGGAACAATTTTCGTCAAGAAACACATGTACGTACATATTGTTTAATGATTTTATTGAAACTAAAATTAAAATTCTAAAACATGCATTTGCTAGATAATGTATTGATTTATTTTACTGCATGATTATATTACTTGAAATGGGTGTGGTATAATACAAAATCATTTTTGAAAATTTAACAAATCTGCCAACGACCTATGGAATAACCTTATTATACTGAAAATTAAAAAAAAAAATCAAAATTTATTTCACACGAATGCTAGATAAAAGAACAATCTTTCGAAATCCATTAATATTTTTTTGTGGAAAAGAGTCAATAGTTTTCTATGGTAATGCCCTCTTAAGACAAAGGAATTAAATTAAATCCCAATTTAAGTTTTACTGTACCGCGCAGCCGTTCCCCTTAAAATATGTTTGCGTGAGAAAGAAATAGAAATTGACATATTATGGAATTTCATAGTAACAGATTCTAATAGTTATTTCATCATCGAACAAGGTATTCAGTGTACATTCGTAGATTCGCCATAAATTATTCCGCTGCTTGACATTTCTGCTATTGCAAGAATTTAGAGAAAGTTTTAAATCGTCTGTATTTATAGGGTGAACACAAACTTTCGTTATATTGTATGGAGAGTTACTATTTGGAAAGAGAATTGTGTCTGGATTTAATGGTAGCAAGTGTAAGACTAGATTTTGTATGAAACAAAATGACCCTCTTTACATGGGGGTGTTTTTAATTTAATGCAATAAATATAAATAGATCATTTTGTTTGATGAATTGTATTCCCAATGTAGATTTGTTACTTAATTTTATTTATTTGCTTCTGGTTTCAGCACATTCGTGTCATTCTTAAAACTAACTTTAAAATTATGCAAATACAGAAATGATTAGATATTATTAGGTGAAGGTAGTGGGAGTGATGATTTGGGGGGGGAGGACGGTGGGGGGAGTCAAAATAATAAGGAAACATGGTCAACATAGGTGACTTACAAAGTGCTTTGAGTTTGTTACTAAATTATTTTGTTGTTCATTTCTAATGTTTCTAAGGCTCATAAATTTAAATTTGAATGTTTAGTTACTTAGTTAGTTTGAATGTTACCTTATTTCTTTTTGTTCTTTATTGATGCTTTGGTCTGTCTGTAATAAATAATTGGCAAGCCCGAAATGATTATTTTGTAAACAGAGTTCATGTTCTCTGACTCTAGTCTTAAAATTCCTAGTAGGTATACCCAATGTTCGTAGAAAATGCGTTTAACAAGGTTAGGTCATAAGGGAATTTTTCCAAAAAAAACTCGTGAGGCCGCTTTTGAAATTACGAACACGTGACGTAGCTTGAAGTAAAACACTGGCACTTGTATTGCAATAGGCCACTTGCATCACATTTTAAAAAAAAAATCCCGTTTAGGCAAATATTCTAAGACATTTTGTATTTTTTTTAATCGTATTTTTGAAACCCTGGCGATTTTTTTTAAATTTCAATCCGAAAAATCAGACCGTTTTTTACAAACCGGAAAGACGGGACTTAATTTTATGGGTGCGAAAAAACGATAATTACAAAGCCAAAAATCATTTTAAAAAAAATTACGTTTTCCACACGAATGGCACCGGAGAATAACGAGGCATACCAAAAATATTACATCTCATAAATATTTTTTTCCTTGATCCATCTTATTGATCATAAATCATTAAAATGTTCGACGTCTATATTATTAAATCCAATGTAATATACTTGAACTTGTAAATTATAATAATAATAAGAATATTATAAAATTTGAATTTGTTAAAATCAGCACTATTACCATTATACCTCTAAAACACGTACCGACATCTAAAATGTACGGGGCTCTCTTCATAACATCTGTCAAAAAGTCAAACCAAATGAGAAGTTCGCAGAGAACAAACAATAAATCTAGTGAACGTTAAATGTCAAATTCAAAAATTCGCCTGAAATCAAAGTGATGCACATAAAAAAAATAAATTAGTGTGGAATTTTACAAAATTAATAGGAACATTTTCGGAGACGGGACATTTTCATGTAGTGACGTCAAGAGCCCAAATAATGGATTTATTTATTTAAAAATAAAAATAAATCTGTATATTTCAAAAAAAAATTTGCTAACATTTTCGTAATCTTAGTAAAAAGATCTATCCACACGATTTTTTCCAAGTCGTTATGAAATCCATGCAAGTGGCCTATTGGCAAGCTCGAAATAATTATTTTGTAAACCGAGTTCATGTTCCCTGATTCTAGTTTTAAAATTTCTAGTAGGTATAACCAATGTTCGTAGAAAATGCGTTTAACAAGGTTAGCTCATAAGGGCCTTTTTCCCAAAAAAACTCGTCGGGCCGCTTTCGAAATTTCGAACGTCGTTATGGTCAAGCAATGTCTGTCTCATATGAGCAGCACGTTTAGTAGATCTACCCATATTCAGATAAATTAGTTAAGTGTACTTCAGATTCACTAAAAATCAAAAAAATAACAAAACAAAAAACGACTTAAAAAACTGCACTAAAAAGTAAAAAAATAATTTCGTATTCTTCCACAACTTAATAATCAACTTACTTTTTCTAATCATCAATATGTAGGTACGATTGTTATTTTTGGAGTCGGTGTCAGTCAAGGTAGGTTTGTAACTACATACATAGTTATAGGTGAGATGTGCTTGTGTCGCACGCGCGACTTGATGAGGCGAGAGCGGGGCCGCGGCGGGAGGGGAGCTGCCAAATGACCACGCCGGGCCGGGTACCTTGGCTGACACCGACTCCAAAAATAACAATCGTACCTACATATTGATGAGTAGAAAAAGTAAGTTGATTATTAAGTTGTAGAAGAATACGAAATTATTCTTTTACTTTTTAGTGCAGTTTTTTAAGTCGTTTTTTGTTTTGTTATTTTTTTGATTTTTAGTGAATCTGAAGTACACTTAACTAATTTATCTGAATATGGGTAGATCTACTAAACGTGCTGCTCATATGAGACAGACATTGCTTGACCATAACGACGTTACGGTAGGTGACTCAAAGGTCCGGATAGCCTTGAAAGATTCAGCCGAGTATCGTTAATTTGCTCTCCTAAGAATTTAAGAGTTCGATCCCATAATCAGAACCTAATCAAACTCTCATAAAACTACCCTTGAAGTACATCCTTTCCAATAAAAATAGAATCATCGAAATCGGTTGGCGTGATATCGAGTTATTCGTCCATTTGACGCGTACATACTTAATGCAAATTTAGGACTTATATGGTTTTCTCATTGATGCCTTTGTCAGAACTGGACCAAATTGAAATAGGACTCAAAGGTTCCGATAGCCTATAAAAGATTCGGCCGAGTATCGTTAATTTGCTCCTAGGAATTGAAGAGTTCCGTTACTTTGTCATCCCATGATCAGAACTTAACCAAACTCTCATTAAACAACCCTTGAAATTCATCCTTTCCAATAAAAAAAGAATCATCGAAATCGATTGGCGTCATATTGGGTTATTCGTCCATTTATCACGCACATACATAATGCAAATTTAAGACTTATTTGGTTTTCTCATGGATGCCATTGACACAACTAGACCAAATTGAAATGGGACCACACGGAAAACACCAGCTTTCAAATAAAAAAGAATCATCAATATCGGTTCACCCAGTCGAAAGTTCTGAGGTAACAAACATAAAAAAAAATACAGTCGAATTGAGAACCTCCTCCTTTTTGAAGTCGTTTAAAAAGAAAAACAGACTTAACTTACAAAATGATTTGATTATTAACATATCAAAAATAGCACCACGATTTGAAATATTTTTGATAATATAAACAAGCCCATCCTTCTAATTGAAATAGTGTTTTTATTGTAATTAGAACTCGCCTTTTCTTTTTGCCGGCGACCCCCCGAGTAGGGCTGCGCAACCCCCCTGGGGGTCGCGACCCACAGATTGAAAAACACTGCCTTAGATCATCGAAGGGGTAGAGCGGCTATTGGCATAAAATTCGTGACGTAGCTTGAAGTCCATATTCCACTGGGAGATTTGTATTAATTGCAATGCAAGTGCCAGTGTTTTACTTCAAACTACGTCGCTCGTTCGAAATTTCGAACGAGCGACGTAGTTTGAAGTAAAACACTGGCACTTGCATTGCAATTAATACAAATCTCCCAGTGGAATATGGACTTCAAGCTACGTCACGAATTTTATGCCAATAGCCGCTCTACCCCTTCGATGATCTAAGGCAGTGTTTTTCAATCTGTGGGTCGCGACCCCCAGGGGGGTTGCGCAGCCCTACTCGGGGGGTCGCCGGCAAAAAGAAAAGGCGAGTTCTAATTACAATAAAAACACTATTTCAATTAGAAGGATGGGCTTGTTTATATTATCAAAAATATTTCAAATCGTGGTGCTATTTTTGATATGTTAATAATCAAATCATTTTGTAAGTTAAGTCTGTTTTTCTTTTTAAACGACTTCAAAAAGGAGGAGGTTCTCAATTCGACTGTATTTTTTTTTTATGTTTGTTACCTCAGAACTTTCGACTGGGTGAACCGATATTGATGATTCTTTTTTATTTGAAAGCTGGTGTTTTCCGTGTGGTCCCATTTCAATTTGGTCTAGTTGTGTCAATGGCATCCATGAGAAAACCAAATAAGTCTTAAATTTGCATTATGTATGTGCGTGATAAATGGACGAATAACCCAATATGACGCCAATCGATTTCGATGATTCTTTTTTTATTGGAAAGGATGAATTTCAAGGGTTGTTTAATGAGAGTTTGGTTAAGTTCTGATCATGGGATGACAAAGTAACGGAACTCTTCAATTCCTAGGAGCAAATTAACGATACTCGGCCGAATCTTTTATAGGCTATCGGAACCTTTGAGTCCCATTTCAATTTGGTCCAGTTCTGACAAAGGCATCAATGAGAAAACCATATAAGTCCTAAATTTGCATTAAGTATGTACGCGTCAAATGGACGAATAACTCGATATCACGCCAACCGATTTCGATGATTCTATTTTTATTGGAAAGGATGTACTTCAAGGGTAGTTTTATGAGAGTTTGATTAGGTTCTGATTATGGGATCGAACTCTTAAATTCTTAGGAGAGCAAATTAACGATACTCGGCTGAATCTTTCAAGGCTATCCGGACCTTTGAGTCACCTACCGTAACGTCGTTATGGTCAAGCAATGTCTGTCTCATATGAGCAGCACGTTTAGTAGATCTACCCATATTCAGATAAATTAGTTAAGTGTACTTCAGATTCACTAAAAATCAAAAAAATAACAAAACAAAAAACGACTTAAAAAACTGCACTAAAAAGTAAAAGAATAATTTCGTATTCTTCTACAACTTAATAATCAACTTACTTTTTCTACTCATCAATATGTAGGTACGATTGTTATTTTTGGAGTCGGTGTCAGCCAAGGTACCCGGCCCGGCGTGGTCATTTGGCAGCTCCCCTCCCGCCGCGGCCCCGCTCTCGCCTCATCAAGTCGCGCGTGCGACACAAGCACATCTCACCTATAACTATGTATGTAGTTACAAACCTACCTTGACTGACACCGACTCCAAAAATAACAATCGTACCTACATATTGATGATTAGAAAAAGTAAGTTGATTATTAAGTTGTGGAAGAATACGAAATTATTTTTTTACTTTTTAGTGCATTTTTGAAGTCGTTTTTTTGTTTTGTTAAAATTTTTGTTTATTAGTTTGAATGTCCACCTTTTTTTGGATGAGCTCCACACAGGAGACCCTGAGGAAAATAATTTTTAATTAAATGAAGACAGTAAAAGCGAAAGTCAATCGAAAATCTGGAGACAGAAAAATCAGAAAAAGATATTGGCACCTCTGGGACTCGAAGCCAGGACCTTTTGCTTACATGGCAACAGCTCTACCAACTGAACTAAGGTGTATATATCAATTCGGTCACTCTTAACTGTATCATACTTCGACTAAGAACTGCCAACATTATCTTCATTTTCTAAACGCACATATTATTGGCTGCTATTTTTATATATGATTGCAAGATTCAAACCCCAACTAAATGCTATCTAGATAGTGTCTGGATAATTTTTTTTCTAATTTATTTTTAATATGCGACATCTATTGACTTTTCTGAAAGTCTAGGATGAATACATTCTTTTTAATAACTTTATGAATAAAACCTCAAATTTTAATATTTAATTAAATGAAGACAATATTAGCGAAACTCTATCTAAAATCTGGAGACAGATAAATCAGAAAAAAGATATCAGCACCTCTGGAACTCGAACCCAGGACCTTCTGCTTACATGGCAACAGCTCTACAAACTGAGCTAAGGATAATGTTATAATAAACACATTAGCTCAGTTGTTAGAGCTGTTGCCATGTAAGCAGAAGGTGCTGAGTTCGAGTCCCAGAGATGCCAATATCTTTTTCTGATTTTTCTGTCTCTAGATTTTCGAGATTTTTTAGCTAATATTGTCTCATTTAATATAAGATTTTCTTTCATATTTGTGGTGAAATCATCCAGTTCTATTGATTTATCCAAGAAAGGGTTTAAAATCCATCTACTCCTGTTGTCAGCTTGAGAGTGCAAGTTTGGAAAATATGTTAATAGTTTCTCTTGCAAATTATGCAAGCTCTGCATCATGCAAGGAATGTGAGCCCTTACGACAAGTGATTCGTCTGTTGCATTATTTTCAACAGTCTTCTGAACATATGGAAATGACTCAAATATATTGTTTTGCAGAGAGATTGACCACAAATGAAGTTTCGCATGAAATGCTTTGACTTTATCTTTAGTTGTTAAAATATTTTCTTCTCTACCTTAGAGGTTCTTGTTTAAATTATTAAGGTGGCTAAAAAGCTATTTAAAATGCCGGAAATGCTATTTTCCAAAGGTCAAAGGGGGTCGCCAGAATTTTTCAACCTGTAAAGGGGTCGCGCATTCAAAAAGATTGAAAAACACTGATCTAAGGGAACGTACCCATACTACGTGACCAACTTTTAGCAATTTTTAACCCCCCCCCCCCCCCCCCCCCCGGTGACCAAAATCCTAAGCAACCCGCCGCTCATTTGTATGGAGCGTGACATTTTGAAAGACCCCCCCCCCCCCTAAACGTGTCACGTAGTATGGGTACGTTCCCTAACCTTGTTAAACGCATTTTCTACGAACCTTGGGTCGTACCTACATACTATGCATCACATTCATTGCATTCTAAAATTCTATTTTTTTTAAATTTATTACAAATATCAAATTTATTTGTTAATAAAAATTTTAAGTCGGAATCAATATAGAAAAATGGAGTAATATAATATGTGGGATATTTTTAAGATAAATCGCCTTTACAAATAAGGTCGTTGTACGTATATTTATTGTTGCAGATTGGCTATTATTATTTCCCCTAAAATGTGTTTTTTTGTGAAAATGATTGCTTTGTGTTTCATATTAACCAAGCTATGAATTAATTAAGCAAAAATCCATTGTTTGGGGCTATTTACATCATAAAGTTAATTTCATTATTAAAATGTTCATCGCTTAAGGGGATATAAATAGCACGACGTATCATTGAGTTGAAGAAGGCGAGTTTATGGGACAAAGGATAAAGAGAAGTAAATGGTAAAACACACAGAATATGTGGGTTTTCTATAAATATTACAGAGACATTTATTATTAATTATTATTTTTCATTGATGAAATAATGTTTAAGATAAGATTTTTATGCATAGCACAAATAAAAGGGTAACAATTATTATAAGTAATAATTATTAGCCTGAAACACTCATCTACATTGAAAAAATCTCGCGTCCTTCTGATTTTCGGTCAACTGCTATTATCCACTGAGCTATGTCAGCTTATCTCCTGCCCGCCAAATAATTCAAAATGTACATTGTATATTTACATATACACTTGTCAAGTGTTTCATTCAACAATTACTGCTTATTACATTTTTCCGCCTGCAAACAACCAAATTTATTTTATATGAATGCCTTTCTCATATCAAATAAAGTAAAGTTGGTTGTTTGCCGGTGACAAAATGTAATAAGCAGTAATTTTGGATGAAACACTTGTATATATTGAATTATTTGGCGGGCAGGAGATAAGCCGACATAGATCAATGGATAATACCAGTTGACCGGAAATCAGAAGGACGTGGGTTGGAGTTCCGTCGGCGGATGTATCTTTTCTCGGGAGATTTTTTCAATGTAGCAGAGCATTTCAGTCTAATAACTATTACTTATAATAATTGTTACCATTTATTATTATTTAAATAAATATTCAAGTCTGAAGAATTTTAATAGAATGTAATGAATGTGACGCACAATACCTATGTATGTAGGTATGACTACTAGAATTTTATATATCTGATCATTTTTGTACTTGGATAATTTAAAGTTAGTTTTAAGAACGCTAGTTAATGACACGAATGTGTCGATTTTTTTTAAATGGCACCACAAAAGGCCCTGAAGAAAATAATTCCCCTCCAAGGGTATTTTTAGGAAAGGAAGGAGAGGATATTCTGAGAAGGAAAAGGGTACGAAAGGTGGGTGTATCCAGGAGTGCCGGACGAATAATTCCATCCCTCCCACTGCGGTTCAAGGTCATGTTCCGAGGGAGCCCTGCTAGAGAAGTCAATGGGTCTCCCTCAACCAGTCTCTCTCGATCTGGCCTGCCACGCAACTAACGACAAACCTCACCCCATAAACCCGAGCACCCCTGCTAAGTCACCAAACGTAGCGAACCACTTGGAAAGATCTCCGGCATAAGTGTTTTTTATCCAATAAATGGTTCACGGGGCGGCGGGACATACCATACCCGCCTCCCAAATTGATAAATAAAAATAAGTGACTAAATTAACAAATATACTTGTGAATAAAACCCTTCAAAACAAATCTTCAGAAACTGTTAGGGCTCGTACACATAAACACGATGCGACGTCGCATTATGCTACGACGCGGCGTGCACATTCCACAAATCTCCTCGCTCGACTATCTATCGCTTGAGCCGTGCGAGGAGTTTGTAGAATGTGCATTCGGTACGATGCCACGTCGTAGCACGTTGCGACGTCGTATCGTGTTTATGTGAACGAGCCCTTACATCGTTAATGCCTGAGAAATATAAAAAATATATATATGTAGGTATGTATATATTTTTTTATTTATATATTTATTCTACATAATATTTCGAGCAGACATGCTTCAATTCTTACTTACGGGGTTAAACCAACGTATTTCTCATAAACTCATGTTTGCAATTAGAATTTATTTTCTGTTTTACCACTGTGCGTTTAATATGGCACTGGTTTATGTGCTACATTTAATGCGGGGCTGTGTACGAGTTGAATGTGCTGCTTTCTCAAAGGCAATGTCGGTAAAGAAATGGTTTCTTAAAAAGGCCTACACGATAGAGACGTGAGGTGAACTCTCTTTCCGAATCATGGACTCAAGCACTGCTCAATGCGTAACATTCGCCTGCTTGAATAGTTTATTTATTTATATAGAACTTGCGACTACCCGGCTTGCGTTGCGATTCCATTCAAAGAAAGAAAATGTTTGTGTTTATAATTCTGTTATTTATTGTATTTATTTATTTTATTTTGCAGAAACAAACAGTACATAATTACATATGGTAGAAAATCGTGCCAAAGTTATAGAATTTAACATAATAATTGGTACCAATGACATGTCGCTGTTATTTTTTTTTTTTTTTTTATTTTTTTTTTATATCAAACGTTTATTGATTATAGCATATAAAATATAATGTACATTTAGATGATGTGTTAATTTGCTTACATGTTCATATTCAAATATGTTAATACCACTCTTCCATGGAAGCGTTAGCTTGTGTCTGGAAGAGTAGTGTACATTTTTTAATGCTATATTTAAGTTCTTAAATTACAATGTGAATGTAAAAAACAATAAGTTGTAAGTTCGGTGATATGTAATTATAAGTATTTATCTACTATCAAAACAATTTTACTATTTGGATAATGTGTCCAGAATTATTGTAATTAGTTGCTAAAAACAATACAAAATTTAACTTATTTGAAGAATGGAGTATCACTTGGAAACTGAGTTATAAGTAGATTAGATTAGTCGGAAACTGTTTTTTTTTTTTTGAGATTATCTTTAAAATATTTTTTTACAGTGTTTATTAATTGGATTTTATCATTAATTTTTCTAATTTCATCCGGTAATCGGTTGAAAATAAGTCTTCCTTGATAAGTATAATAATTTTGTGCAAAGGAAGTGTTTAATTTTGGGCATGAAAAAATATATTTATGTCTAGTACGGTTTTCAGTTATAAATTGATATTTTTCTTTTTCTTTTATAATTTGAATCAATGCATTTCTATTGTATAGATCTTTGAAAGATGGTACTTGAAATTCCTTAAATAATTGATCCGTTGGGTAGTCAGAAGGTTTTTTTAATATGATTTTAATTATTAGCCTCTGCACAACTTCAATTGGGGAAAGATTAGTTTTGTATGCTGATCCCCAGCTAATGATAGCATATTGTAAAGTTGATTGAACCAAAGCGTAATATATTAGATATAAGTTTTTTACAGATAAAAAATTTCTGATTCTTAAAAATATATAAATCAATTTTCTAATTTTTTTTACAACTTGACAAATTTGTTCCTTCCATTTCAAATTTTTATCGATAATGACTCCTAAATATTTGATTGTGTTTGTTGTTTTTAATATTGTGCAGTTTTGGATACAATAATTTTTACTATGTGTTTTGGAATTATCATGGATGATGATGTCAATGTTTTTAGGGGTATCATTTTTGTGTATTGCAAATGGAATTACAAATGTTTTATCACCATTTAGTGATAGTAAATTTACGTCGAAGAAATTCTTTAAAATATTTATGTCTTCGGTGGCTTTAAATGTTACTTTTTCCCAAGTTTTATCGCTAATTATTAGTACCGTATCATCGGCGTATGAAGTAATTTGGCCATGTAGTGGTTGAAATAAAATGTCATTAACATATATGGTGAAAAGGATTGGTCCGATTACTGTACCTTGAGGGATTCCAAAGTCTGATATTTCTTTATCGCTATTAATCTGATTTATTTTTACGACTTGCGGTCGATTTTTTAGGTAGTTCGAAATCCATTTAATTGCATTGTCTTTTATACCTATATTGTTTAGTTTTTTTAGTAGAATCTCATGGGATATACTATCAAAAGCTTTTCTGAGATCAATAAATATACCGGCACATTTTTCACCTTTATCCAATGATTCATTGATGTATGAGGTTACATTAGCAATAGCATCTTGTGTGCTGAGTGACTTTATAAAACCAAATTGGTTTTGGTGAAGAATTTTATTACTTTCTAGGAAACCGACCAATTGGTTTTTCACAATTTTTTCAAAAATCTTTCCAATGTTTGAGATTAGACAAATTGGGCGGTAGTTAGTTACTTGTTGAGGATCTCCAGATTTATAAATAGGTGAAATAATTGTATTTTTATAGTTTCTCGGAAATATTCCCTCTGTTAAACTTAAGTTTATCAAATGAGTAATTGGTTTTACCAAATGAATTTTCATGGATTTTAGAAAATGTACTGTAATAAGGTCAAATCCGGGAGACGAACCTCCTTTCATGCCTTCTATTATTTTTAAAACTTCACTTTCTGAGGTTGTTTCAAATTTTGATAAATTATTTTGATTTTGTACATTTTCAATCGTTTGTTTTTTCGGGTTAAAAGATTTATTGATATTTTTCGCAAGATTTTTTCCTACATTAGCAAAAAAAGAATTAAAGATGTTTGCACATTGTTTAGGTTGAATATTAGCATCTATTATTTTATTTTCATGTTCAATGTATTTTATTTTTTGTGTTTTTTTAGTGTTATCCATGGCTAAGTTGACTGTTTTCCATATTTGTTTATTGTTATTGTCTGTAGAAAGTATTTTATTTTTGAAATAGTCTTCTTTATTTTTTTTGATACAGTTTGTTAATTTATTTTTAAATTTTTTGTAAAAAGTGTATGCTTTTTCATTTAGAGGATTTTTCAATGCTGTTTTATAAAGTTTTTCTTTGTTTCTAATTGATATTATAAGTCCTTGTGTTATCCAAGTCGGTCAGTTATATTCGTTTTCCAAACAATTGATTTGATTTTGTCGATATCTTTAATATTTATGTTAGTCCATATATGGTCTAAACAAGATGGAGTGTGATTTTTTTATCTCTCTCGTATTTTTATTAATGCACGATATGAAGTTAAATTCAGTCATACAATTAATATATTCATTTTTGAAATTATTTTCTACGTTTTCATTAATGTTTAAATTGAAGTCTCCTGCAATAAAGCAAAGTTTATTACTAAATTTTAACAGTATTTGTTTAAATTCATTTATAAATGACGAGATATTCGAACCGTGTGTTCTGTAAACAGCTATTATGTGGTAGTTTGTTTTGTCGAGTTTTAATTGTATTTCAATACAGTTTACTAGGTGTATAGGATGTTCAGTTATTTTGACAATACTAAATTTATCGTGAATGAATATGACGAGACCACTATTTTTATTGATGTTTATTTTGGTTGTAACATAATTATATTCTGGTAAATGATAGGTGGGTGATTCGTCATTAGTAAAAGTTTCTGATAATATTATGATGTCAGGTTTTTTATTTAGATTGTTTAATTTTAGAAATAATTCATCCCAATTTCGTTCCATACTTCGTATATTACTATGAAAAATGAAAATATTATTGAGATTCTTTGAGATTATGTCATTACATGAATCGGTGTATACACACTCATATTCTTGTATTTTAAAATTATTTTCTAATTCATTAGCTATGAAGTCATCCATTTAGTAAAAATATTAATGTGATATTGATTTCTTTTAAATATGTAGAGTATTTTCAAAGTAGAGTGTGACATAGAGTTAGTAATACAAATACGGATTTTATAATGTGTAGAGATTGTTGAAGAATGTTCCGGTTTTTTATTGATCATATATTGATTGATCACATCTTTATCATTACTAGCATAATCATTTACAATATTTAAATGCATATCTCGTAAAATAATATTATTTATATTTCTGAAATTCAATAAAGCGTTTTTTGATTCTACTATAAATTGTTGTACTGTAGACTTATGTGTAGGATAAATAGCAATATAATGCGATAATTTATTTACGTCTTTAAATTTTATATTTAAAATATTAACATCATAATCATTAATTACTTCATTAATATTGAGAACATTATACTGGTTGGAAATAGATATTCCAATATCAGAGTTTTTGTTTTTTTTTTTTTTTTTTTTTTTTTTTTTTTTTTTTTTTTTTTTTTTTTTTATTGAAATTTTTTTGATACAATACATATAATACATACATGAAATAATGAAAAGTATATAAAAAAACTTAATATAATTAATGTATGAACAAAAAAATCCCACAAAGGCAATGCCTGTGCGTGGGTATAATATTGTTTATTCTTATTATTGTTACCTGGTACCCTGGAATGGAGTAATTAGTTTCGCCAGTAGAGTAGGTCTTTGTAAACCCAATCAAGCCCGGGAAAAAAAATATTTCTTTTAAAAATATTATTAATTTTTCAAAAAAAATTTTTACGCTTTTAATATTTTTATGAAATTGAGTAAATCTTTTTTGAGTGCAAATAAAATAGAAATCTCTTATAGAGTGATATAAGTTTTCTTCAATACATATTTTTTTATCTAATGCGTTACATAAAAAATCATTCATTGTTAATTTATAGATAAGAGTTTGAGGAAATGAAAATTTACAATATTTATTCGTAGTCAATGCGTTCTTTGGCAATTCGAAGCATTTTTTGCCGGTAAAGGCATTTTATGCTATCGACTCTATGATCGGTGGAATAGTTCATATCAAACCTTTTGTTTTGGACACAGCAGTTGTTGCAGATTGGAGTTTGTTCTTTGTTTTCACATTTGGATAGTATATGTTCCTTAGTGCAATGAGGGCAAATGGGAGGCTGCGTCCTGGCGAGACATCTTTGAGCTGTGTGGCCGAACTTGAGGCAATGGTAACATTGTGTGAGCGGGTTGCAGTCGCTGACGTACACTCTTTGGAATTTGATGTTTAATTTTTTTTTATCAATTAGATTTTTCCTTAATTGTCCAGTTGTTTCGATAATGTAGTTAGTGGTGTCGTTTTCTTTTCCTTCATTGTACTTATTTTTTAATTCCTTGATAAGCTTAATGTCTTTTTTGTCTTCTAGGGTTAATCCTTCATTTTGTTGTACAATCCCGTCTATAATTTCTTCTTCAGTCAATTGGCATTGCAGGCTTTTCAACATTAAGCACGGTTTCCTTTTTTTTATTTCTTCGGCCGATACTTCTTTTCCAATTACTTTATTTATCTCTTCGGTTAATTTTTCTGCATCTTCTTTTTTTTGGCAAGAAATCACTAATTTTTGTTCTCCGATCTTTTTTACTCCATTTACTCCAACTTTTATTTTTGTTAAATTAATATTTTTTTGAATTTTTATTTTTATGTCCTCGGCCTTCAAGGTGTTTTTTGAGGTAATTAAAATGGCGTATTTCTGTTCTGCATTATATGAAGTTTCTGCGAAGTTTTTATTGTTACTTAGTGCACTCGCGTATGATTTTTTGTTATTTTGATGGATTTCTTCGAGTTTCTGTGTGTAGTGATGATTATTTTTAATATTAATTTCTTGTAATTCTATGATCTTCTTTTGTAGACTAATTAGTTCGTGATGAATTTTTTCTTCCAGTGATACAATATTTTGTTCCAGTGTTAATTTTATTTTTGAGTCTTTCACTGAAGTGATCTTATTAACTAAGTCTTTAATATTTTTAAAAATTTCTTCGGTTTCCATATTAAATTAATGGAATCGCCCAGGTGGGCGAGTTATTAATGTAAGTAATTATATTTATTGTTTTACTTCTTACAAAATAACGCGACTGTACTCGTTCGGTGCTGAGCGAGAATGAAAGAATTATATACTTATGTTTTTATGTGATAAATTATACATTTTACCTAAATTTAGTTAGTAAATTATTGAAGGAGAGGGGTGTATGTGAGTGTTTGTATGTGTGAGGGTGCGCGTGTGTGTGTGCGGATGTGTGTGGATGTGTGTGTTATGTGTTCGAATTCAGTGTGCTAGAAATGTTTTTCTTAAATAGAGGGAGGGAATCAAAAAATATATCGGTATTTATGGTTTTTTGAATTGAGTTGAATCTTTGAAGGATGCGAGAAATGGGGGAGTTGGCTGCAGCGTTCGTATTATTACTGGTTGTGTAAAAAAGGTTGGTGTGGGATGTTAGAATTTATTTGGGATAGAAGTTCTGGGCAGTCTATTTCGTTATGTATTATTTTATGGAGAAATGTCATGTCAGCTACCGTTCGCCTGGATTTCAGGGATTGGAGAGTGCAGATATAATTATTGTTATTGAAGTGCTTTTGTTGTTAAATATTTTTTGTTGTTCCGTCTGGTGCATACACGAATAAATCGGAAGGTTTTTCGAAGTATAAACAGGTCACATACTATGTCTCCTTTGTAATCCCCTCCCTCTACCCCTCTCTCGTCCTCCGCCTCGTCGTCCCCACCCCCGCGTGTCCTTGCGTTCCCCTTCCACCTTCCCCGCCTTCCCTGTCTACTCGTCCCCCCTCCCTAGTCACAAGTTCCGCAAACTCTCCACACCCGCCACTAAAATATACGAAATACATGCAAGGCCGGCGTGGTGTAGCGGTAAGGCTCTTGACTCGCAATACGAAGGTCGCGGGATCGAATCCCGGCGTGGCAAATAAATTTGATTTGATTAATTTTTTGTTATTTTCACAATTAATTAATTTAAAATGATATATGGTATATTTGCGGCACGTTCCAGAGTGGAAGATACTCTCAGTATCGCTTTGGTGTAAGACCACCAATCACCATTCAGAATTGAAACGTTGCTTGAAATGGCTTTTAGCCGTGTTTGGTGACCAGATCTGAATAGCCAGGTACTTCCCCACCTTCCTTTTCCCCGTCTTCTTTCCCTCCCCACTACCTTTAGCCTCTCAAAATACCCCAATCGGGGATTCAGTCTCACCAGCTCCAGATGGGAGCAGTTGGGACTCTTGTGCGGTATACATATAAAATAAAATAAAAAAATTTAAAAAAAACACTTCTCACAACTGTCCTTGTGAGAAGCATGGGTTGTCCAAATTTACCTCATGCTATACCCTACCGCTATTATGTCTGCTTTGCAATCTCTCCCTCTGCCTTTCCCTCGTACTTCTGGTACTGCTACGGTGGTGTCCTGAGGGTAAAGAGGACTTTACACGCACCCTTGCCTTTTATGTTCTCCATTCGCGTCGTACTTTCAAATCAAAAATACGTTTACTTGTTATTCAAAAGAACTCCAATCTACTTTCATTACAATTAATGCAGAATAAACGAAATCTCTTTAGATTTTAAAAAGAATAACACACATGAAAACCTATTGTGCAGTGGCTCCGTTAAAATATGCACTGCTGAAGTATTTAATTAGTACAGTTTTATACAAATACATTAAAAAACATTTTCTACATTACCATACGGTTTTTTTTTACATTAGCTCCACACAGGAGGCTTTGATGCAAAAAATCCCTCAAGGCCTATACCATCTTTGGGGATGCTATGTGGAAGGTATTTTTTAGGGAAAGGAATGAGAGGAAGTACTGAGAAGGAAAAAGGTGTGAGGTGTGGGTAGGAATCTGGGGATCAATGTGACCAGGAGTGACGGACGTATGAATCCATTCCTCCCACTACGTTGTATTGCAAGAGAGTCTGGCTGGTGAGGTCTAGTTTAGGTCTTCTTCACACAGTCTCTCCCGATCCGGCCCGCCACGCAGAATTTGGGCAAACGTATTCGCCGCCAAGACTTAGACAAACCTCACCACATGAACCCGGGCACTTATGCTAAATCACCAAACGTAGCGAACCACTTGGGGTGACCGGGGTGTTGGTTATCCAATAAATGGTTCCCGGAACGGCGGTACCCATACCCGCCTCCCAAATTGAAAATTTACCTCCCAAATTAAAATTTTTGTGTAATTGGCACAAAAATACTAGGCATGTTCAGAAAGTAAGTATACTTCGGCCATAACGGGCTTTTGTTTTTAGTTTTTTTGAGGGTTGGCAACACTGAGTGGGGTAGAGGGGTATCTTTTTTATAGTAATACCTCACAAGAGTCTCAGCTGCTCCCGTCTGGAGCCAGTAAGACTATGTCATCCCCAATTGGGGTATGTTGTGAGTTGTGAGGCTGAAGGTAATGGGGAGGGGAAGGAGATGATGGAGAGGAAGGTGGGGCTATTCAGATCTGGCTAACGCTATTTCAAGCAATTTTTCAATTCTGAATGGTGGTCTTACACCAGGGTGATACTGAGAGTATGTTCCACTCTGGAACGTGCCGCAAATATATAATATATTATTTTAAATGAATTAATTGTGAAATAACACAATTATTCAAATAAAATTTATTTGCCCACGCCGGGATGAACTTAAGTACGTGGTTTGGTCCAAAAGAGCTCCTATTCAGGAACGGGCTTGCAACCACACAAGTTTACTACAACCGTACTAGATGCTGATTCGTTTTTCTAATCCTCTTGTAGCAATCTCCAAACCGGAGATAGACAACAACTTAGAATCCGCATCTCCCAGATACCTGACTAAGCGGTTGTCACTTTAGCTTACGAATGCAGTGAATAAGCCTGCTCAAATTATATAATTTATGTAACCAAATATTTCAGATTACAATTTGAATGACAAAAGCGTACAGTAAAGGGCTTTATTACAAAATAAGGAAACAAAAAAATTAATTTTCGATTGATTGACTTAATTGATTGTTTAATTTTTCCATGTTTTTTTATATTTACTCCAGACTGGAGGCCTTGAGGAAAAAATCCTCGGGCTGAAAGGTCTGGCTGCAGAGGTCTAGGTTAGATGTCTCTCAACCAGTCTCTCCCGACCCGACCCGCTGCGCAGTAGGTAGGCAAACACATACGCCGCCAAGGTATAGACAAACCTCACCCCGTAAACCCGGACACCCCTAATAAGTCACCAAACGTAGCAACAACTTTCTGAGATCAGTGAAATTTTTACAATGTTTTCAAATACACTTGTTTTTGGATAACATTACACGAGCACACTAATAGATATCAATGTCAATCTTTCAAAAGCATCATTTATCAAAGATCTGCGCATCGTTTTCGACCATATACGACGTTCATGTAATTAATTCGGAACCTACCTAATTACGTCGGAACAGACTTTGTCTAGTGAGGTGGTAAAAGAAATCTATGTACATAAATGAAAATAAAATAAACGTCCGGGTACCGGCACTGAAATTGAACTGAATTTAAACACTGATATAATTACAAACAAAGCACTTAAATATCTCGGTTTTGAATAAAGATAATCCAAAGATCTAACTTAAGTTACACGCTGTACGTAACGCTAGTATGATTGAAAGTTTCATCGTGATTAATTTGTGAGGTATTATGCCGCGTTGCGTTACCTCCTTCTTTAGCCAATGTTTCTGTCCGAAAAATTAGCAAAATGATGAAAGAAGTAGCAATCAATGATACAACATGCAATCACATAAAATTGAGAGAATACAACTTTTTAATGCATATCTACGAGTATATTTTAGTATTTAAAAATTTTAAGGTATATATGAAAATAAAAATATGCTTCCTTATGTATATTTATATGAGATGTCCACGCGTTGCTAAACCATTCATCCTATCGCGATGAAACTTTGGGTATTTGGTGTGTGCGCGCCCGCGATTGTTTCTATATATAATAGTGAGCAACACTGTACTCCCGCTCCATATAATATAGTTGCTTTTCGCACTTATTTTATGTACAATTTTTATTCTCGGGGATTCAAATCAATCTATTGTTTTAAATACATTAAAAAAATTGGTCATTTTAGTGTGTTTTTAAATACATCATGTTACGTCGTTCACGTATTAGACATACGAACGGTAACAGTAATTCCCGAAGGCTTATGGTAGACTGCCGGACTTTATCAGTATCGTGAGTTCAGCTGCAAAATAACATAGAACCTCCTACAGAAAGGACATTTGGTCCTGTTAAAAATTCAATATAAACATTACGATAAACGTTAATAAAGCAACTTGTAATCTCAACGAACTTCGATTTTATTTGGAAGTTTCCGAACACATTTCAAGTTATCTTAATCACTGGGATTAAAAAACACTACAGTGTATAAAGGGTAAAAACCTTCAAGGTGTGAATTTATAAATAAATATTTCAAAATTAAATAACAATTGTATCTATTGTATGTAAAATAAAAACAAATAATTAAAAATACCTACGCCATTTAGGAGGATTACAGCTTTATCCTTGGATTGCTTAGACCTTAGATAAATCTACGTGTATCTAAAGGTAAATCTACATATGTCTAAAGATAGTAACATCGATTTCCAAAGCCCTTCGTCCGCCGCAGGAGTAGCAATTCAGCATTTCTAAAGAATGTAACGAACGTTCGGACGCAATCGTAAATCGCTAGCGATCCGGCCGTTTCGCGGTTCTTTTGATTGCATCGGTAGTAGCGGCTATGGCAGGGAGTACAATAATAGCAGATAGCAGCAGGTAGACTAGCAGCTATAGAAATGGAAAATAGTTTAATCGGAAAATCTCCAGTTTTAAATCCGCCGCGAATGGGGCGTGAAATTCAGTGACGGTGTTTTTAATTCCCGCAATATTTTTCTCTTTACTTTTCAGACAATACAAAACCGCAAGTAGGTATTTCAGTAGGCTGTGATCGTTGTGATAAATAATTCAAATACATACGTTTCGTGCACCATTCACAGGATAATAATAAGATTTATTTGGTTTGTTAATTAATTGTCTTCATATAGATACGAAAAAGGTGACTACTTAATAATACATGCCAATTTAAGGGGTTATGGTAGAATTATAGGGTTACAATTTTCAAGATATCGATTTTTTTATTTCATTTTCGTAATGTACATATTTTAAGTACACACACATAAAATTTCAAGTCAATCCGGAGATTAATTTTCGAAGTTACGCGCACATTTGTAAAGACGTGTCAGAGCATTTGAAAGTGGGAGGCACACTGGGAAAGTGGGAGGGCATTACCAGAGAAAACCAGAAATATGTCATTTTCAAATCAGATTTTAGACGTATTGACTCTTTTCCACAAAAAAATTATAAATGGATTTCGAAAGATTGTTCTTTTATCTAGCGTTCCCATGTAATAAATTTTGAGAAAAAAATTTAATTTTTAGTATAATAAGGATATTCCATAGGTCGTTGGCAGATTTGTTAAATTTTCAAAAAAGATTTTGTATTATACCACACCCATTTCAAATAATAAAATCATGCAGTAAAATAAATCAATACATTATCTAGCAAACGCATGTTTTAGAATTTTAATTTTAGTTTCAATAAAATCATTAAAAAATATAAACGTACATGTGTTTCTTGACGAAAATTGGTCTATTTGTGTATGTATTTGCGCACTTACAAACTAATATATTTCAGATTTTTTTTAACATTCTTATTAAATTTAGACATTATTGAAAAATGATAAATACTTATAATAAAAAAAAAAACTACAAAAAGTACATTATTTTAATAGTTTTATCATCACGTCTTTCAGCATTTTTGGATGAAGGTATAAATGAAAGCTAATTTGAATTGAAATAAATTCGATATAGAGTTATAATTTAAAAAAGCTGGTACGGAGAATAATTAATCTTTCACGTTGTAACCGCCCTGCACGATCGTAAGAACAACTTTAGACGAAATGTGGATTTTCGTCCGCTGGCTGGTTTCACGCTCACGCGTTTTTCTCAAAACCGTGTTTTTGAAGTCGGTGACCAAGATGTCTCGGAAACGGCTGAGCTGAACGATCAGTCTCAAATTTTAAAATAAGCTTCTTAAGAATATTTTTTTATTGTTTATTGAAGGTCGGTTCTCATCGATAAATATCTTTTTTTATAAACAATTTAAGGCCAAAATTTTGGTCAAAAATCGATTTTTTTTTTGGGAAGTCGCAATTTGTTAAAAATGTGTTTTTCGTTTCGTCCTTCGATAAATTAGAAGATTATACATTACTTTAACGAAATCCGTTTGCTTTTTTTCATTTTAAATGATCCAATCTAGAGATATGGTGGTCACTGCAAGATGCCTTTTTCATTAATAAACATAAAGGAATTCTCAGAAAAAAATCTTGAAAAATCGTTTTTTTTTTGGCTTCCTAACTGTATATAACCCCTTAAGGCGATTTAATTAAGGTTGAAATACAGCACAACACCAGCCAGCCAGTTTTGATTTATGCGAAAAAGAACTTTCCCAAAAATAGTGTTTAATTTTATTTTGTGAAGTTCAGGCACAAATAATAAAATGTTTTCAGATCATTTTCCAAAGAACTTATTTTGCATTATATTATATAATGAAACCATTACCGAAAGGACGTAAGTAGAAGATTTTGCACTATAAAGTAGTTTATATAGTTTTTTTTCTGGGCTTATAAAAAGATCCAGATGTGTTCTATTCGCATTACTTAATTAAAGCAACTATAATATTTCCAAGCGATAAAATTTTCAAACCAAAAACAAAAAATATTATTTAATTATTTTATTAGATGCCTCTGCCATATTTTCCAAAACAGCTGATAAACACAGTAACCATGAAGTAAAATTTGCTATTTAAGTTACCTACATAGAATCCATGCAAAAGCACAGTGTTAACCAAAGATATTCAAATTTGGTATTAACATTGATTTTTTTTTCATTTACGCACCAGATTTAAATGTCCGGGTTAAATTTTCCCCCAAAAAAAAAAAAAAAAAGGAAAAACTAAACCCTTTCATACACTTCCCCAAATGATCGTGAATCCACGTTATGCAATTGCACTATATAAGTATTATAAATACAAAACAATACAAGAACAACATGTCAACCTACTAGAGACCAAATGGGAATATAATTCACCGACTCCAGATATTTTCATATCAGAGGGTTCGGCTCTGTGGCATTTCTAATTGAACCTATAGATCCTACTGATCCCTCAATATAAATATTTAAAAAATCTTTTGTAATCCTACATGTATTTAAAATTACTGCTTTTTGCATTTTTATATACAAATTCTTTGACAAATCTAATATGCTTAAATTTTGAATCAGATTCCTAGGTATTATGCCAGTGGCCGAAATAACAAATGGTAATATTTTTATAGTCCGAGAATGCCAAATTCTTTTAATCTCATTTCCTAAATCTGTGTATTTTCTAATTTTTTCAGAAACAGTTTTTTGAATATTACAGGAATTTGGAATAGCTACATCAATGATATAAGTTATTTTTTTAATTTTGTCATGTAAAACTATATCAGGTCTATTATGACTAATTGTTCTGTCTGTTAGTATAGTTTTATCATAATATATTTTATAAAATTCATTTTCTATAAATGAATTTGGTTCATATTCATAATAAGGTACTACATTACGGCAATCAATCAAGTTATGTTTAATTACCAAACTTTGGTGAATTATTTTTAAAACCTGATTGTGCCTAAATGTATACTCGGAAGGCGCTAATATAGAACATCCCGATATAATATGTTCTATAGTTTCGGGAAAAGCCAAACATTTTCTACATAAATCATCAATTTGATTTATATCTTTGATTATATGCTTTCTATAATTTTTAGTATTAATGACTCTATCTTGAATTGCAAGCATAAATCCTTCTATTTCTGCGCTCAACTCTCCAATACTCAACCATTTGTTTGACGAAAGTTTGTCAACATACGTTTGGTTGAGATAATTGAAGTGTTTTGCGTGAATAATTTTATTTGACCAGGAATCTAATAATTCCTGGTTAGTATTTATAAGAATGTTGGCATTCTCGTCATATAAATTTATAGGTGTAATATTTCTATCTGCCTTGCAAATTATTTTGTGCATTTCTGAGCTATTAGCTTTCCTATGGAAAAAATTTCTAAGCATTTCTACCTGATTGTGGTTCAAAGATGTTATTTTGACTACACCTCTACCTCCTAAATTTCTAGGTAAATTAATTCGTTCTATAGCTGAATTTGGATGATGGCAATTAAATTTTGTTAACGTAGTTCTAATTAATCGTTCTAAACTATCTAAATCTGTATTGGACCATTTAATTATGCCAAATGAGTACGTTAGTAGAGGTATTGCCCAAGTATTTATTGCTTTTACTAAATTTTTAGCAGATAGATTGCATTTTAAAATTTTTCTGATCCTAGTTTGAAATTTAATCCTAATATCATTTTTAATACTAGTGTGATCTAATCTATTCGATTGCGGGTATCCTAAATATTTATAAACCTCATCCCCTTTCATACTTTGAATTTTGAAATTTCTAAATATACCCTCGTCTCCATCTACAATTTTGCCTTTCTCTATATGGATAGTTTTACATTTATCTAAACCAAAAGTCATTTTAATATCATCTGAAAAAATTTTAACTACCTTAATCATTTTCTCTAAATTTGATTCAGAATTTGAAAATAATTTTATATCATCCATATATAATAGATGTGAAACTATACTACTCTCTCTTGTATTACCCTTAATTTTTATTCCAAACTTGCTTTTAATTAACATTTTAGAAAGGGGATTCAATGCTAAGCAAAACCAAAGAGGGCTCAATGAGTCTCCTTGAAAAATCCCTCTTTTTATTGAAATGCCCGGTACTACTATTTTCTTACCTTTTAAATTAACTAGCAAATCTGTATTCCAAAAGGACATAATATTTTTCAAAAAACTAATTATAATTGGGTTAACTTTATATATTTTTAATATTTTGATTAGCCACGAGTGCGGGACACTATCAAAAGCTTTTTGATAATCTATATAACAAGTATGTAAATTACGCTTTTGATTTTGAATTTGTTTTAAAATTACAGAATCAATAACTAACTGTTCTTTACATCCCATATGTTTTCTGCGACAACCTTTTTGTTGTTCAGATAAAATATTTTTTTCATCCAAATGAGTATATATTAAATCTGTCAAGCAAGAGGTTAAAATTTTGTATATTGTCGGTAGACATGTAATGGGTCTATATTGAGAGGGGTTATTAATATGTTCGCTTTTAGGCAACATATAAGTAATGCCCTTAGTTAGAAAATTAGGAAAATTTTGAGGTTCTCTGACAAGTTTTGAAAGATTTTTTGCAAAAAGAGGATGTAAAGTAGTTAGACGTTTGTACCAAAAATTATGTATCCAATCGCAACCCGTGGCTTTCCAATTATGAGTATTTTTTATAATTTTGGCTAACAATTCAACCGATATATCAGAAAAACTCATTTGTTCAATGTCTGAACAATTGAGTTCTTCATTTTCTATCCAGTTACCTGCCTCATTATGTTTTATATCTTTACTCCAAATGTTTGTCCAAAAATCGCGCATATCTGATTCAGATGGCAACGGAATATTATTATTCGAAATAATATTCTGTTTATCGTCAAGTTTGGAATAAAATATTTTCTCATTTTTCTGAAATAATCTATTATTATTTCTTTTATTATACGTATAATTATATCTTTTTAATCTACTAGCTTTTACACCTAATTTTTGTTTTAATAAATCTAATAAATCATTGATTATATTTTCATTATTATTACTACCAATGCTATAACCAAATTTTCTCCCAATTTCATCTACATATCTCAAAATATTCCTACTTCTATTTCCATTTTTATATTCAATTACTCTAGCTATACTACTTCTTAAAAATACTACATCATTTTCTAATCTAATCTGCCATTCTGGTTTACTATAACTATATGATCTATCATCAGAGGATATTAATTTAACTCCTAACTTATTACATATAGTGATAGCACTAGCGTACACTATTGTATGAAGATCTAAAAAACTAATATCGTCAAATATTATTTTTGGTAAAATTAAATTATTTAATTCAGAAATTAATTTAGATAATTTCTTTGACGTATGCAATTTTGGTAATTTTGGTCTAACTGTGGGCTCTATATCTATATATCTATTTATATTATTTTGAAGCAAGTTAGCTAATTCTATTACATTATCATCTAGTAAGTTTAAATTTGCAATATTGATTTCCCTAAGATTATGAATAATGTCTAAGTTATTTGAATCTACTCTAATATCATTGGATTCTTCTACTAGAATATTAGCTAAACTATCTTCATTCAATGCATCTAATATAACATTACTACTCGTATTAATTTGATCTAAATTATTCTCCAATTGCAATCCATCTGCTACTTCTTTTCTTATCTCATTTAATGTTACTACAGGAATTAAATTATTTTTGAAAATTGACCTTTTTTGGTCAGCTAATCTTTGTTCGTTTACTTGGGCAACCGGATAATTTTGTGAGAAAAGTAAATGTAATTTTTTCCTATACAATAACATATCTGTTTCTAGTTTAGTTACATAAAAATATGAACGAACGATGAACATATTGACATCGTTCGTCCATTTCATACGCTGCCTAGGAATACCTGCTTTTGTTTTTTGGGGTCTCAGATTATCAATGTTCATCTGTATAGATGACATAATAAACCCATTTTCATTTCCGTTGGTTGAAAATGACATTGTGTCACCTTTCAAAACAACTTGGAAATGATTTATTAATTATTAATAATTCCTACATTCCAGTAACCAAGCAACTGTCGTCGTTACCTAGTGTCAACAAATAGTTTTCAATATCTCCAAATTAAATATTTTAATGTAAACTACCCTTCAATACTACAAATCTATAATATATATTATATTGTAGAATAATGTTATCAAAATAAAATATATAATTAAATTTACCTACAAAATATATTTCAACGTGAAGGGTTATGAATAACAACAGTTCTTTAAAGCAATGAATTTATTTATATTAATCAAATATATCAGGAGACAATCTTATTGTTTAGACAGTTCGAGCCGCGACACACAATGACAGTTATAAGTACACACAATTAAATATAGGTGGAGCTCACGTCGCTTCGTATTATCTTAACACCTCCCCTCGAAGTCGTGAGCGAGTATTCCTATTCCTATTCTTACATACTCTCATCCATCATACCTAGGTTACGCAGACAATCATGATGTTTTGATCCACTCAAACCTTTCGTCAAAACATCAGCAGGCATCTCATCAGTACATAAGTATTTTAAATCAATTACACCTTGTTCGCACATATCTCGAATAAAGTGGTGTCTCACTGCTATATGTTTTGTGCGAGGATGAAAGTTTCTACTCTGAGCAAGTTTTATGGCACCCTGATTATCGTTGAATAACGTCACACACTCACTTTCAATACCAATGTTACCCAAAACATCACGTAAATACATGGCTTCCTTTGAAGCTTCGGATAGTGCCATGTATTCGGCTTCCGTACTCGATAGCGCAACACTCCGTTGCTTACGTGCCTCCCAACTGATCGGGGCACCGGCTAAAATAAATGCAAATCCAGAATATGATCTACGATCTATGGCATTTGCTCCCCAGTCTGCATCGACCACACCGAACAAAGGCAGCCCAGTTCTTTCATAAACTAAACCGTAGTCAGATGTACCTTTTAAATATCTCATGATACGTTTAGCTGCCTTCCAGTGCTCAACACTATAATTACTATTAAATTGGCTTAAATAATTTACGGCAAACGCTATGTCTGGTCTAGTCGATACAGCCAGATAAAGTAACGCTCCTATCAAGCTTTGGTATGGGTACTGTTTCATTATGTCCTCATTCACACTTATCGGTTTTTCTAATTTCACATTAACATCTAGAGGCGTCACTGTAGGTTTACACTCACTCATATGGAATCGTTCTAACACGTTCTCTATATAAACCCTTTGATTAAGAAACACTCTGTTTTCATCATCACGACTAAATTCAATACCCAAACAATTACTTATCTTTCCTAAATCTTTCATTTCAAACTCACTTGATAACTGTTTCTTTATATTTTTCATCCATACATCATCATTTCCTGCCAAAATAATGTCATCAACATAAATAGCAATCAACATCAGTCGCTCACCTTTCTGTGCTATGAATACACACGGATCTTGTGCTAACGCTTCAAAACCTATTTTCATCAGCGTTCTCACTAATTCTTTATACCACTGTAACCCTGACTGACGCAAACCATACAGAGATTTCTTTAAAACACACACACTATCACTACATTCACTCAATGCTTTGTCCCAGCGTTTAGCTGTTTCAATTAGATTCTTATCTTTAATAACTTTTCTTTGGGAACCAATCTTTTGGTTTGCGAGTAATCTATTCAAAACATCGCTTAGGTGATCCGGCACTTCCATGTAAACCTCTTCATCAAGTGTACCATTCAGGTATGCAGTTACTACATCCATTTGATGGATATTTAATCCTAACTCGGCTGATACAGCAGCTATCAGTCTTATTGATGAAGATCTCACGACCGGAGACGATGTCTCATGGAAATCCTCCCCTGGCCGTTGCGAACAACCTTTTGCGACGAGACGTACTTTCTTCCCAGTAGTTTTAGTGCTAAATACAAATCGATTTCCGATCACTTTTCGTTGTTTTGGCCTTGTAACTATTTCCCATGTCTTATTCTTTATTTGTGCTAAATACTCGTCCTCCATGGCTCCTTTCCATGCATCAACATCATTACTCTTTTCTATTTCGTGCCATGTAATCGGTTCTACAATAGTTATCCCAGCTATCATGTGCACATTAGTCTCTTCAATATCTGATTCATTTTCACTTTCAGTATTATCTCTTACTAAATTGTGCTCCTTTCGCGGTCTTCCCACTGAACCGGAACGTATTATACGTGGTCTTCCTCGTCCTCTTTTTAATGGTCCTATTAATCGTTCCCATGAGGCTGTTGATTTTCTTTTTCTTTGTAATAGACCAGTTTCTCTACTTTCACCTGCTTCTATTACAGGCGTTCTACTGTTTTCTCTCATTTCATCATTTGTGGTTGGATCATTTAATTCTATATTTATTTGTTCATGGTCAGTATCTTCTTCTTCATCAAGTATTTCTTTGTACTCATCCTTGAATGCCGTTTCATTTATAAATTTTACATCTCGAGTTACAACGATTTTTCTCGTCTTAGGGTCATGTATTCTATAAGCTTTAGATTGAGTATCATAGCCCACAAAAACTCCTAATTGTGACCTTGAATCAAACTTGCCTTTTTGAGGTCCTTTATCTTTATAATATGCTTTAGATCCAAACACGTGCATGTAGATTACTGTAGGCTTCTTCCCATTCCATAGTGTATATGGTATATTGCCACTTAAAGCTGTAGTTGGGCACCTATTTCTCACATAATTAGCAGTATTCACTGCTTCCGCCCAAAAAGAAGGAGGGCTTCCTGCTTGTCGCATCATACAGCGCGCCATCTCGACTAGAGTACGGTTTTTCCTCTCTGCAATCCCATTTTGTTGAGGCGTATAAGGCGCTGTTAATCTTCTTCTAATTCCTTCTTTTTTTAAGTACTCGTCGAATGTATTGTTGATGTATTCTCGCCCATTATCTGACTGAAGATATTTTATTTTCTTCCCTGTCAAATTCTCTGCAAAAGCCTTGTACGATTTGAACACGCTTAACACGTCGCTTTTGTTAGCTATAAAGTAGACTTCGCACCATCTAGACTTGTCATCGATAAAAGTAACGAAGTACTTCTTACCGCCATAAGACTCATGTCTCATCGGACCACACACGTCCGAATGCACTATTTCTAGTAACTCGCTTGTGCGATCTTCACATCCTTTAGAAAAAGGCGTGCATGTCTGCTTCTCTCTTATACAAATCTCACACTGAGACAATTTTTCACTGTCTTTGATGTTTAGCCCATGTACTAAGCCACTCTTTGCCATGGCTTTCAAATCACGCTCATTAAGGTGTCCGAGACGCTGGTGCCACATATCTATAAGTGTCTCTGGGGTCGCAGCTATATTGACAGCATTTTCGCTCATCCGAACATTATACAAATTACCAACACGGTCAGCACGCATGTGAATTTTGTCATTTTTATCAATCACGATTGCGTCATTTTTTCTGAATCGAACTTCAAACCCATAATCCGTCATTTTTGATACTGATAATAGATTAGTACGTAGATCCGATACATAGAACACTTTTTCTATATCTATTTGGCGTTCTTCACTGCCCGTGTCCACTGAGATACTGACTTTACCCGTACCCGTAATTTGTGTTTTTTCACTATTAGTTGCTAAATTAAGCTCAGAGTTTATCTGTGTGAAATTCTTAATCACTTGCTTTTGGTTGCACATATGACTAGTGCACCCGCTGTCAATACACCAAATAGGATTAATTTGCTCACCCAACATCACCTCTTCGGTGGTGCTTAATAACATTGTTGTCTTCTGCTCATTATTGCTATTGCGTTCTAACTGTTGTGCACTCTGTTTATACTTATTGCCACTGATATTTTTGATCTTACACTCTTTTGCTAAGTGCCCACGACGACCACACCGGTAACACTCAATGTAATTCTTATTATCGCGGTGGTCATGATTCTTCTTCTGAAAGGCATTTTTATTGAAACGTTTGACAAACATAGCTCGTTGGTCAACAATTTTAGATTGACGACCCTCAAAATCTTCGATAATTTTGATCTTCAGCGTTTCCGTTGATGGCAAATCATCACGAGATTCGATTGCCGTTCTGAACATGTCGAAAGAATCCGGCAAACTATACAGCAATAATATGGCTAAAAGTTCATCAATAACGATCAATCCGATTTCTTTGAGTTTTTTGACAACATCAAAGAAATCCGCTATGTGTTTACGTAGGTCACTTTCTTCCTGCATACGAGTCAAAACCAATTTTTTCAACAAAGAGGCCTTCCTTGCGGGTCCACTCGACTGATACATAGACTTTATCTTGTCCCATATAGCTTTAGAAGTTTCTAAGCCATCCAATGCAGCTAACTCACTCGGACTGACTGCCAATAATATATCCGATTCGGCCTTTCCGTCCATTTTAATCCATTCTGCATACTTAGGGTCCATTGATGACGGTTTAGGTAATGACCCCGATACGTACTCCCACAAATCATTTTTCTTTAGAATAGCACGCATATGTATCTTCCAGGTGTCATAGTTATTTGCAGTTAATTGATCAATTTTAATAGAAGCAGCCATTTCGAAGTTTTTTCAACTCCAAAACAATAGAACGTATTTGCATTCCAACGATGTAAACAATACGGAACGTAAGTCCGCGTCACCTTAGCGATGCTCACTAACAAGATGGCGCCGTTTACCGTTTATAATTTTGTTTACGCAAAAAACTGTTCTCGCTTATAACACTGCAAATCCCACTAATTGTTCACGAAATTGTTTATATTTCACTTACTGGGCCCATAACCTGAAGGGTTATGAATAACAACAGTTCTTTAAAGCAATGAATTTATTTATATTAATCAAATATATCAGGAGACAATCTTATTGTTTAGACAGTTCGAGCCGCGACACACAATGACAGTTATAAGTACACACAATTAAATATAGGTGGAGCTCACGTCGCTTCGTATTATCTTAACACAACGTAATCTCAAAATATAGTTGTTTACCTTGGTTACTGAAGTCCTCACAAAAGGAAAAATTTATTTTGTATTTATTTACCTAAATATCCTACGGTCCACTGGCAGTTTATTTATTACGTTATCTAATATACTTATTTTCAAATATTTATATGTTTTGGGATCAAAGCTAATTCTTTTCTATCTGATACAATAAAAAAATCAGAGAGCTAAAATACAAGCAAACGTCAAGGCTTGCGTTGCTAAGCAACTATTATTATTATTATTTTTATTTACATTTAAACCCCCTAAACTACTTATGTAGTTTCTCAGCAGGTACATAATGACAACATTGGTACATTTTCAAACATTTATATGTATATAATGTTTATGCTAAATATCATTGAAATAAATTATTTAAATTACGAAAATTGTGAAAATAGCACTATAAGACTTATTATAATAAAAAAGTACAAATGGATTTAGTATGAACAAATGAATACAATCATCCAGTAAATTAATAGTTTCGTATACATGAGGTATTACAAAAATTATGATGAATTTTCTAATTCCTTCGAATGTAAGTGTGGGGTATGTTATTATAGCCTTCTTACTGTATATACAAATTTTGCATTACATCGCAGTGCATCGCCTTAACATTTATCGGAACGCATTATTCATGTTCTTACGTATTATTTGTGTATGTGTATAAAACAAATAATACTTACACAGTTTGTTAATTAAAATACCTACGTAATATCGACCACCATAACACGGGCATCAGCCTAGGGATGTCGAAAAATCCACTAATTAATGTAACCGTAATATTTATGCAATGAATAAAGAAAAAATTTAAAAAATATATTATATGTAAAAAAGGAAAAATAAAATCTTTCTATTCTGCAAACATTTTTCAAGTTAATTTCATGTAATCTTTGTCTTAAAAACTAAAAGAATTCATAGAATAAATCTGAGATTGAAGTCTGACCTACATGGAATGAATTATTTTCCGCACTTTGCTATTTGCTTCCCCATAAAATTATATGTAAACAAGAGGGGAATAATTCCCATCCTCGTCTTGAGTACACATTTGGCTCCATTTGTGGGAAAGGAAAAGATTTGAACATGTCTTACATAAATATTTGCCCGGCATGTATTTGACCGGCGGAAGGGCTCGAGTATCGTAAAAGTTTTTTCTTTCTTCTTCGTATATTTGTTTTAGTCTGAAAAGGCAGAATTTCGCGTACCCTCTATCCCAAAAAGTAAGTTTCGTAGAATGGTCTACCATTAAGTGTAATGATTTACCATAATACATAATATAATATACATACGTAATATGAATTCTAAATTAAAGCCAATCTTATTATTATTTATTATTAAAGGGTTGCGTTATGTCAAAAACACAAATTGCCAATACGAATGTGACATGATGTTCGAAATAGTTTTTGTTAATAGTAAAAAGAAAAAAAAATATTTATTTCACTCACAACAATTTGAGCCGGTACTTCTATAACTAAACCTGCGGTATTCCGAATTTCTACCATTTTATATCGTACTAGCTGGTTCCCGGCATGCGTTGCAATGCCATGTTAAAAAAATTGTTTCTCCCTGCATGTCCTTTCCCGTGCGTCCCCGTTCCCCTCCCGTATCCCCTATCCTCCCGCGTTCCTCTTCCACCTTCCCCGCCCACCCTCTCCCTTCTCCCGTTCTCCGTCCCACAAACCCCCCTCCCGCGTTCCATATGTTCAGTATATTCAGTACATTCAGTTTTCAAACAACTCGCGTGCCACCTATTACAATATTTTAATTCGAATTTTCATTTTTCTTGTATTACAAATATACATTTTTGTATATTATAAGAACAATCAATCAAATTTGGTACCTAACATAGGTACCTATTTAAAATATCTATAATTTAAAAATCCATAGACAATTCTTTTAATACAAAAAAACAGCTGCCTGCAAATTCAATTTCATCAAACGCGCGAACTGTCAAACGTGCGAAGTTAGTAATTAAGTTTTCTGAAATTATTCGATTTTCTGCGCAATTTTCTTAATTTTTCTTTGCGTAAGAACCTTCTACGAAGTATAAGAAAACTTTAAAAAAAGATGAATGAAATAGAAATCTTTAACGCTTTTAAGTTTCCATAAAAAAAAATATTTTTTTTTTGATAACATTTGCCTGGCTGAAACGGTAATTATATGAAATTCCCTCCATAGAAAAAAATCGCAAAGTATGTAACGTAACATTATTTTGAACACATTTTTTCTGTTATTTTACAAGTCATATATATGTATGAACGAAAAATGAAAAAACTATTAAAATTATGTACTTTTCGTAATTATAATTTTTCAATAATGTATAAGCAAAATAAGATTGTAATTTTTTTTTAATATATTAGTTTGGAAGACCGTAAATAAATAGACAAACTGAAGTATTTTCGTCACGAAACACGTGTGCGGATCTTTTTTTTATGTTTTTTTTTAAACCAAAATTAAAATTCTGAAACATAGCTTTCTCAGATAATTTATTGATTTATTTATGACGACATGATTAGAAATGTGTGTTGTATAATACCATTTTTTTTTAAATAACAAATCTGCCAACGACCTATTTATTATATGACTTTGTTAAAAGAACAATCTTTCGAAATTAATTTATATTTTTTTGTGGAAAAGAGTCAATACGTCTAAAATTTGATTTAAAAGTGACATATTTCCGATTTTCTCTGGTTATTCCCTCTCGAACTCGCATCTTAAGGAGGTAGATAATGTAAATTAAACGCTTCCATGATAGTTGTTCGCCCAACAGTTGGCTCGCTGACAGTAGTTGATCACCGGACAGTGAACCCTCTGCCAGTTGATCCCCTAAAGGTTTATTTCTGATATACGTCGTCATTTGTAAAGTAAGTGTGCAGAGGGGATATACACCTGAATAACAAAATACGACATACTTATGTTACTATTATGTTACATAAATGCCTAATATAACTAAGTATCTCCGAAGTGGTATGCATCGATGGATATACCTACTATACCTACATAGTATATGGACTTTAGTTATACGGCCGTATATCCTCTCTGAACAGATGTGCATATAACTAGATATAGCGTGTAAGCAGATATAGATTTCCCTAAACATATTGTACATTAAGTATGTGGTAATTTGTTATTCCACAGTACATCCTCACTGCGCACTCCTTCGGGGACAAGGCATTATTGTTATAAAAATATTTGTGTAGCGGATTTCCACTCCAGACGCCTGCAGATACAAATATATCGACTTTTGTCATACGGGCGTGTTTCCTCGATGCATACTAACTTTACAAATGAGGACATACAGTAGAAATAATCTTTTAGGGTTTAGGGGATCAACTTGGAGACAAATCAACTGTCAGAGGGATTAACTGTCTGGAGGGTCATTTATCCAGAGGGTTAACTGTCCGGGGGATCAACTGTCGGCAGTCCAACTGTCGGGGGGCCAACTTTCGAGGGATCAACTGTCGGGTTACCGTATTAAACGTATGAGACATTACTTAAAAAATAAATTACTACTTAACACCGCAATCTTCGGGCCTGCTTTGTCGGAAGATCTATTTCCACTCTGCAATAAATCCAAATAAATCGAATATTTCTGAACTCATCCGAAAACTAAAAACTTTTTTGAAAGATGATGAATAATGCTTTCAAATTTTATAATTCGAAATAAACACATTTTTTAAATATAGGTACCTACATTTTTTTTATGAAACATAAAATTTTTGAAAATGGCTCACCTGTTGGCAAATGTATTATAAACATTATCGTCAACTCACTTTTTTGTTAATTCATGTACAAATAATTTATAAAAAATTTTCAAAATTTTATAATTTTTTTTTCAAATTGCGGTCGGAAACATTGGTTTCGTAAAGTTGTGCATTTCAGTTATTTTGTGGTTGACTTTTAGATATCAAGCGTGGTATTTTCTCTTTCAACACTGTTTAGGCCGTATTTTTAATAATGAGAATAAGGGAGACAACGATTTCTGTGAGACCTATATCAGTTTTTACGAAAAACAAATTAGCCCGAGGGGTTAAGAGTACGTCATTAATGTGTTCGTCGGAAAGAGATTGTTTCTGATTATTTTTGGAACTCTAATCGCACCGCTTACCCCACCTGCTCTGTCAAAGCGAGTTTCCCCTAAATCAGAAAGTCCTTAAGAAATATTAGTTACCCAGAATGTCTTTTTCCAGATTTAAAATAAAATAAGCCTGTATTTGTGACGATATTTTAGCTGAAGATACAAAATGCCGGCTCCTTCTTGTGGTTTAGCACCAAAAGGTTCTTCAAGATTTTTGTATTCTTAAAGTGACCTCGAAGAAATAATAATATTACAATCATGATGTTAAAACTGAAGTGTTATTGCGTAAACGCGTAATATGATATTTTCAACCTGATCGTATTAGCCATACATTGGAAGGCGAAAAACGGGCGAGTGCGTAAATTTCCTCCCTTGAATTTTCCGAATAATCCTCTCAACCGAAAGCAATCCGCGAAGGCTGTTTATTAAATCCAAGTTCCCGAATCCATCTATTTCAGTGGGGTAAACTACCCGCACCAGCCACGAGCCAACAGGCACCAGCGAGCCCTCGAGCAGCACAGGATAGCTCAGCTCAGCACAGCGGGACAGCGCGCCCTCCCATCCATTAAATCGCTAAACCGGTGTTTAATATTACACGATGCCCTCATTCGCTTAGTAAAGGGGATAACTTATCGTCAGCCTCAAATATTTATCTCTAGTTTGGGATTATTTTGGTGGTTTCTGCTAAAATCATAACCATGTTTATAATTGCTTTTACTGATTCCAATAAATTAATATTGTTTGCATTTTCGCAATCCTTGTCGGAAGATAATATACTTAAAGTATGTAATACTATCTATTAGAAATATTTTATATGGTGTTATTTGTGTATTTATTGACGCACGTTAAAAAACCCTGCGTGAATATGTACATGATTTATAGATACAATATGTTCATTAAAAGTGCGGAGGATAAGTAGGAACGTCTGAAAAGCTTTTTAGAAATGTTTTAAAAAATAAAAGTTTGTATTAGAAATTTATAGTACCTAATAGTTTCACCAAATAAATCAACTCTACTAGATAAAAATGTAATAAAGCCAGCTTACATTGCAATGTTGATGATTTTTTTAAAATTCCCTCAGAGCAATTGTCGTCTTTGGAGAAGCCGTATATATTGTTTATACGTTTTTTTAAGAAAGGGAACGAGAAAAAGTTCTGGGAGGAAAAGGGTATGTGGGGTGGGTAGAAAGCTGGGAGTCAGTGTGTCCAGGAGTGGCGGACGTATGAATCTGTCCCTCCCACTTCAGTGAAGATCCGAGAGAGTCTTGTTGGATAGATCAAAAAGGTTTCCCTCAACCAGTCTCTCCCGATCCGGTCTGTCACGCAGTTGATGTGTAGACACAACCGTCGCCAAGATCCGGATAAACCTTGCTAAGTCAACAAACGTAGCAAAACACTTGGGATGACCAATAGAAGTGGTGTTGGTACCAATACCAATACCCGCCTCCCAAATAGATAGCATCTAAATATATCAATTGTATTGCAGTACATGTTTTCCAAATTTTGATTTCGTCTCTTAGTCTTTTATTTATTTTCTAATTTTTCATCGCACAACACTTCCCATCTAACCATGAACACGCCGTAAGGCCCATAACGTATAATATGTATAACTTTGGAGATTTATATTATCACCCTATTATCAGCATTTTCTTGTAATCTATCTTCGCATGCTCTGATTTTGATCATTATTCAATAAAATGTCCATAAATATTTTATGTTCCTTTTAAACAGGAATAATTACTAGGAATTTTTATATTGAAATACTTAGGTACCTGCTTTTTCTACCCTTAACATAACTCTCCTCCAAATAATTCTAAGTGCTCCTGGCAAAATCCCAGATAATTTTGATAAATGACTTGGTTGATTCGAACCGTAGAAAGTTCTTGTCAGCGGGTAAGTTCAGAAAATTTCAAAAGTTCAAAATTGTTTGACGCATTTCTGTTGGCAAAGCTTTAGGACATTTGACAGTTTTGAACCGACCAATCAAATTGAAGAAACTTCTCTTTTAAATATAAAAGTAAACAAAAAAAATATATCTTCTTCTCATTGATTAAAATAATATTTTTCACTGTACACTTTATTTGTAATAATAATAATAATACACACGAGAAACATAATACGCTCGACTAAACATCTGCTCCACTTAAATTTACATATGATCGAAAAATACTGATTAATTCAATTTGAAATCATAAACAGCCTCGTAATACGATTCTGTGAGCCAATATTCGTCTTTGAATGTCTAATTTCTGTTCAAAACTGCCATCAAATTAGCACCTGCTGCAATACTGTCCAAATTATGTATTGTTCCTGTGGCAAAGTTTCCAACTTCTTTAACCATTCTCTTAGCAATCTTGGCTTTCGTGTCAATAACAGCATTTGCTCTACCCACAAATTCATCCGGCCAACTTGTTTTGACATTATTATTTATTTCAGCCAAAATCTTCATCACTGTGCTGGTTATGGCCCGTGCAATATCTGCAGGATTCAATCGTAAAATATTGAAATTTGAAACATCATTGGAGCCGTAAGGAAGCTTGGGAGGTTCTATACCTTCGGGTAAATCAGGAAATGATTGCTTAATTGGATTTTGATCACCGACGATGCTTTTAGAATCCTTTATAAATACGCCTCCAGCAGAACCAATTTCGTCTTCTTGCTCTGGTATTGGTAAATCCAGGATAAATGTTCCTCCGCCTGTACCAACATCACATACATCTTTTACATCTGTTATTGACGGAGCTGCTTCTTTTTCTTTTTTTGTCTCTTTTATGAATACCCCCTCTCCTGTACCTATTTCAGGAATATCTTCTTTTTGATCATTTTCTTTATTTTGATAATCCGAGTCACTCGCAGCAGGTTTAAGTTTCAGATTGAATTCTTTCATTCTAGAAGATTCTAAAATAAATATTCCACCACCTGTTCCTGCTTCAGGAACAATATTATCATTTTTAATTTCTGGTTCGGGCGATTCTTCTTTTATTACAGTCCAAACGCCTTGGTCAGGACTCACCATTGGTATCGGTTCTTTTTTTCTTGAGGATTGACGCACGAATATTCCACCTGCCGAACCGATCTCACGATCGTTCTGGTCATCCGCATTTAAAATACCTTGGTCATTTGAACTTGTCTTTTCATCAGGAATGACATCTTCATTATTTTCTGGATATTCACTTATTCCAGGAGCGCATTGGTTGCCCTTAAAGTGTAATAAAATATTTAAAAATTTCGTTTCTTAGATATACGCGCTCGGTAGTTCGTGATACTTTATAAATAAAAACGTTTAGAAATAAATAAATTCAGTGTAGGTATTTGCGATTTTACTTACTCGGAAAAACAAAACACAAAATGCGATGTAAATAAACTTCATTTTTACAAACTATTCCAATAGAGAAATTGTTTTACAATGATCAACTTCTTCGCGAACTTGTGTTTTTATAGGTCTATGTTCCAATATTTGAAATAGACAGTCATATCAATATTTGTATATTACCTCCATGTTTTGCTTTTGATTACATTGAATAAGATAATCAGCTCCAATTAGAATTCCATTGATAACCACATGTTCCCAAATATTAGCACCCAATTTAGACTCGCATATAGTTGTCAACACCTTTGTGAGTAATTTTAAGCGTTCTACCTGAAAACATATTTTTAGTTTCTGGATAAACAATAAACTGTTGTAATAAGGGTATTCTGAATAGACTTAAGTACTTGTTCGTTGATATTACCGGAAAACCGAAGGTTACCAACGATTCTTGCTTTATGTGAGGAATTCTTGGCAGTATTTCAGTAAACAAAACCTATTTTTCATGCGTAGTTGTTCTCATTAAACGAATTGATGATAAAAATAACAGCGACGAAAATATTTGTATTCCCGTTAATTTAAACAATTCAATAAAACGAGAACTTGCCACAATTCTATATATTTTAATTTTATCATTATGTACAGGGTTCATGCTATGAAGTTTTTTTTATGAATTTATGTCCGGGTTAAATCTTCCCTATAGGAAAAACTAAACCCTTCCATACACTTTTCCACAAATGATCATCTAGTCAATCCACACTATGCATGTGTACTATATAAGTATAATAAATACAAAACAATACAATAACCAGGTGACAACTTACCAGAGACCAAATGGGTTAATTATTTTACTATTATTACTTAACTTCTTTTTTTTTATGAAAGACAAACAACTTTGTTTTTTTACGAAACATGTAGATTGTGTACAAATATAAGTGATGTAAACAAAGTTATTTGTCTTTCATTAAAATAAATAATGCCATCACAAAGTGAAAACCTTTCCGAAGAAGTTTTCTTCGAAAAATTATTATTTAACCTTTGGAATGTCATCCTCCCGCGACCTAGAACTCCTTTGTGACAATATTTTCTTACTAACTTAAATTTTTTTGAAAAATGATACTTTATCAGATAATTTTTTTTTGTATTTATAAACAATGTCTTATGTCTTTTTCCGCAGGAAAGTTACTTATATTCAAAGAAATGTTTTTTTGGTCGCTATTGTCATAAAAATATAAACATAATAAAGAGTTTTTTATTTTTTATTTATTGTTATCAAGTTTAATTTGTAGAACTCCATTTTAATTTTAATTTTTTTAATTATATAATCAATAATATTATTATTAAATTAATAAAAACAGTTTATTTTTAAACAAGTTCTGCTGTGTAATTATTATTACGCGTGACAGCTGTTTCGCCTTCTGAAGGCATTATCAAACTGTCATGATAATGCCTTCAGAGTTTGATAATGCCTTCAGAAGGCGAAACAGCTGTCACGCGTAATAATAATTACACAGCAGAACTTGTTTAAAAATAAACTGTTTTTATTAATTTAATAATAATATTATTGATTATATAATAAAAAAATTTAAAAAATAGAAATAAAATAAAAATATTTAAAAAATCATAATAAAGAGCTTCGAAAATATTCTTGGGTTCCTCTGGACAATAGTGTTATTTCCTAAACCAGCAATTTTTGTATTAATTAAGTACCGCCAACAAATGTGCATTTTAAGTTGGCAACACTGATTTAATCTCCATTATCTCCTTTCAAAGTTAAATTGAGGTACGCTGATTGTATTTCTTTCATGGAAAAAGTAAGTTTTTTTGGTTTTCATTGAGTGATTTTATATTGTGAAGACTTGAGCCTGTATTATTCAAACTCCACTTTAGAATGCATTTTTTCGAAGAAACTGCGAGGGTATTTATCTTTCTAATAACCTCAAAATGAGAATCTTTTGAAATTGTAAAAAATGACCACTTCGTGTTCCTCTGGACATATTTTTGCTTCCACAATAATCTAGAATATTCTTATGTACAGCTTATATAGAGTATATTAATATTGATGATTCTTAACTGTTCATTAATATTTTAGTGCCACGTAGTAAATTGGGAAGAACGAGGGAAAACCGCTTAACCACAATTTTTGGAAAATGCCACAAATAAATGTATCTTTTTTTACAATAAAATATTGTTTTATTATGGTTAGCGGAATCGTGTCGGCAAAAATCAGGAAAAATACTTTGCGCGTGACTAATAAGCCATTCATTTTACTCCGGTAGTCCTTTTTATGAACATTTTGTTACCTATATAAAAAAAAATAGATGACTCTAAAATAGGTTTTACCTACCTAGTATGATAGTACATAATCCAGAAGAATTTATGGCAACAAAAATAAACTAGACTATGGCAACTGTTATATTATTATTCTATTAGTCTAATAAACTACGTATCGCTGTTATAGTTTTTTTTTGTATTTATGACTTAAAAGCATTAATTTTTCACTGTACGGAGGAAAAAGAACTGTCCAGAGGAACATACAGGCTATTGTTCTTCTGGACAAAAACATGTTTCGATTGCGTTTATTTCATAACATACAAAAAAAGTAGCAAATAAAAAATCGGATTACAAAATATCATTTATCGGAGCTCCAAAATATATCATTTTTAAAATAAATTGCTAATACTTTTGAAGAAAAAAAATTAAGTTTACTGAAAACTGAAAAATGCCCCTGTATTTTCCATAAGGCTAAATAAGCAATATCCAAAATTAAATTGCATTAAACGAGTCTTTCCTACAGATAAATAACATAGTAGGTATGGTTTTCAACATCGGAAACATTTTTTACTTTCACAGGTATAAAAATTCGAAGATAAATTTAATACATTTGCACATGACGAAACAAGAGTTTAGATTTCTAGAAAAATGTTATATTAGTTTTAATAACAAATACTTTATTATGCCATTATGTTCCAAAGCACAACAAAACCGGGGCGATTGCGGTGAACTAGCGAATCCACGGTGAAATCTCCGAGGTACAAACGTCAGAAATCCACTGTGGATTTGTTGGCACACTAGGGGTTAAGTGCATCAATGTGATCAGTTAGATTATTGGCAGGCAGCTATGTCCTGGTGAATGTGAGCAGCCCGGGCTATGCCGTCCAGGAGAGGTTCGGGCACGCAGGCGGGAAGTGCGGCGTCCAGCGCTTCGAGGCTGCGGAAGGTTGAGGCCATTTTCACGTAAATTTCGAAACCCAAAAGTGATTCATGAACCAACATGTTAGCGGCAATCTGAAAACCATGACGAATACGTGTTAAAATAAGTAACTCGATCGAGGAAGGCGTATTTTAAAAATACGTATTAAATTTTTATTTTGTTAACTATGCTGAACAAACCGTTTGGTTTATCATCAGTGGGCTCATTCCATTCGTGGGGTATGAGGAATGGCTGCGCGGCCTTTTTCATACAAAACATATTTTTGGATTTGAGTAAATTTTAACTATCAAAGGGATAGTAACTTAAACAAATGACAAAATGACAACGCACGTCAAACAATTACTTAGCAATGCTTTGCTTTTCGTCTAGACAATAAACGTATAATAAATAATTTCATAATGCCAGAGCTTATCAATATATAGTACTCGCAAATAATGTAGCTATCTATTAGTGAAAGAATTTTTAAAATCCATTCAGTAGTTTTTGCGTGAAAGAGTAACAAACTTACATACATCCACACATCCACACATCCAGACATCCATACATCCATACAAACTTTCGCCTTTATAATATTATTCATCAATTAAGTAATTATTAGGATAGGCCATTATAATTAGATTTTTCATAATTTTAGAGGCAACTTGGATAATAAATTGTGAGTTGATAATAATATTCAAAATAATAACTTTGCCTCGAAAACCGTAAATAAAATAAATTTTAAAATGTAGATACATTAAAAAAAGGTTTTTGATGGGCTTAAATTTAAATTACAAATTACCATTTTATGTTAGCACACAAATTTGTCGTAAATAAATTAAAATTTCCACCCAAAAAACACTTTTTTGATGATATTTTTTTATTTGATTAATGTTTCATTATATTGGCCATAAAAGGTTTAGTAAGATTTTTTTTAATTCATATTTGCAACAAATTTTGATTGACAAAATAATTATTCAGTTTGGTTGGGTTTTTGGAATTAAATCCAATTTTGAATTTTGTATGAAAAAGTCAGCACAGCCGTTCTTCTTTTTGTTACTCTCGGTTTTCAGAATTTAACGTTATATTTAATGAAACATGAAAAGGTAATTTTATATCTTAGGGAAGAATTACTATTAAATTTTTTTATGTGTTTACCGGAATGGGTACCTTTTTGCAAACGTATTCGCTGAAGCTCGCTCATAAATGATTCTCACTTAGAAAACAGGAAGGCAAAACAAGTCGGCACGTGGTTAGGATGAATATTTACATTGAAAGTTTTGTTCTTCTTGTTTCTCTGTTAGCCACAGAATAAAACACACGGTGCAAGAAATTTTGCAAGTTAATGAGTATTCAGACAAAAGTATTCAAAAATAGCTTACGGTGACGAGACAGGTTGCAGTGCTCATCTTTTCTGGGAAAGTGGATTGTTCCGATGTAGTTCCAGCGCATACCTTCAGCTCAGCGATTGATGAGTCTAAAGGTGCCTTGGACTTCTCCACGAGGCTGAAGATACTCTCCAGCAAGTCCTTGGATGCTGATATCTTCTCGTAAACGCAGCTTATGATGACTTCGCTAGCTTCATCGGCTCTCTTTCTTATGCCACTTTCGATTTTGTTCAAGCACTGGACTACCGAACCAGATGCTGTTTTTAATGCCTCATCAATATGCACCACCGTCTTAGGACAGAAATAAAACATGCTTTGATTTTCAAATGCATTGTTTAATGTACAAAATATCAGTGAAATTCGTTAAAATGACATATCTACCAGAAGTTATTTTAAAATGTATATAAATATGAGTGATTGAAAACAAACATAGTAAGAATGATAGCATGAACTCACGGCATTCGCGTCAGTATCTATTTTGCGTTCCGCAAAGTGAATCAAGTGGGTAGCATTTTTGACCAATTGGACTACGTCATCCCTGACGGCTTCAGATCCAGCTTTCAGTTGAAGCACGATGGAATCGTCAACGTATTTCAAGATGCCAGCTGTCGCCATGACAGACGTCCCCAGTAGGCCGTCGGTGGGCAAGTTGCCAACAACGGCATTAGCTTGCTGAACGGCGTCGGTAGCGTGCAGAGAGACGTTTTCCGGGAGGTCAACCAGAACTTCTTTGAGTGATGTGATGAGGTCTTTGAGGTCACCGATGGCGGGGCCCGCACTGGCAACGGTCTGGTCAGAAGACTTGATCGCCAAACGACCCTCCTTAGTAATGCCACTCGTAAATAATCCATTGTTGATGGAGATCTCTTTGATGGGGATGTTGTTTTTGGCGATTTCATTTATCGGGATGTCACTAATTTGACCTGCCACAAACGCCTGCATTCATTCGAATGTTGGTTATTTGACATTTTATTAATTATATGAACGTGAGTTTACCATCTGCTTACAATGAAAATAGTGTACTTCGAATTAAAAATTATTTCTGTCAATTTGCAACTAAATTAATACTGAATAATGACCGCATTTCTAAAACACTTTTTGTAAGAAAATTATATAATAAATTAAGTAAATGATTAAATTACCTGGAAGATGCTAACGGTGAAAATAAGAATAAACTTATTCATGTTCCTGTTTAACAAATTTAGTCTTCACTGTTCGTTGGTAATTTGAAAAACGTAGTAACGACGAGACTTAAAAACCTCTTCGTTTTATAGACTTTCATTAAAAGACTACCGATTATTTATTTAACCAGATGTATAATTTCCGTTAAATCTCCATAATTATTCTAATGATTCATTTTGGATTTCATTTCCAAGAAGGGAAATATTTCACGACTTACAAGGTTTATTATTAAGAGTTCGTAAATTATTTTAAAGCGGACGAACGTGTTCGGATCTTTCATGTGGTTTGATTTAAAAAACGGATGTGATTGCACATCCGTTTTTTCCACATGTGAGTGCAAAATTATATTGTCGCCAATTACTGACCAGATTACAAAAAAAATATTACCTAAATAGTTCGTTGAACAAAGAACTTAGAAAAAACACAGAATGTTTCTTAACTCCTGGAGGATGCAGAACTCTTGGCTGAGGAAGCGAACTTATAACTAGTGACCGACCGAAAGCTCGGTTTTGGTTTCAGGTTCGGTTGCAGAAAATCTGCCAAACGTTCGGCCGCACCGAAACTCTACGTTCGTGAATTATCGCGCGTCTTTCGGCTGACTTCGGTGAGTTCGTGGCTTCTGTGTTACCCGCCATCATCAGTTGAGTTCGCCGGCCGGTCCGGCGTGTTGTGAGTTGATGTTTTCACATACTTCAATTATTGTTTTTTATTTCATTTAAAACATGTTCACTGCCTGTATAAGTGTAAAAAATAAGCCAAATTTCAGGTTAACATGTTTTTAACAAAAATGTTTCGGTTTCGGCCGAAACTAAACGATACGGAATATCCAGTTTCGGTTTCGATTTCCGTACTAAGTCCTGTTTCGGTCGGACACTACGTATAACATCCTGCCGAGCGTGGATTTGTAGCCGGCTAGTTCAAAGCGTCTGGTTCAAACTGAAGGCATTACAGATTGAATTTTCTGCAAGCTTAGTTATCCATCATTAATTTATAGAAGTAATACTTTCTGCTTTGATTGTGAGAGTAAAGAGAATTCAAATCTTGTCAGGCCATCAATACCCAGGAAATGTTTGTCTTTCTTTAAATTAAAAGAAAACAACAACACAAACTTATTCATCAATAAAAAAACTATCAAAGATCAAAACATCTCAGATACTATGAAAATATTATTTTAATAACTGACGGAAAGACATAGATTTGTGTTAAAAGACGTTGAGGTGTGATTGACATTTTATTCGAACACAGTTCGCTGTCGAGTTGATTTTTGTCTTGTCATTTTTGTGTTCTTTTTCGATCACTGTAGTTCGCTGTCGAGTCGATTTTTGTCTTCTTTTCGCATTGCTTATATTTTAGAAGATTCTTTGTGGGAATGAACCAACTGTATGATTGGAATTAGAGTGATTGTCGATCTAACATAATTATTTGTGTTTTTAAATAACACTTTTTTACCATGGAAAACAAGAAAAACGAACAAGATTATTGAACAACGGTGAGCACAACATTTCATTACTCTGGAATCAAACACCCCGAAAACATCAATGCATAATAAAATCAAATCAAGTAATAACGTAGCACATCAAAACACGAAGAAAAATACCCAACAGCGATAATCAATAACAAAGGGACACAAAGTTAAAATACAACATATAAGTTATTTAAAAAAAACACAATAAGGAAAAATATTATGGTCTTCGGTTCAACACCATTGAATAGGTAGTTGGAACACTAATACTGAAGGTACGGGGAAGGTGGGGGGAGGTCTTACTTGTTGTAGAGCACTATGTCTGGTCTCCAGATGTGGTCTGATGGGACGTGGAGCATGTGAACGCCTCCATACTCCTTGGGCTCCCAGCGGAGTTTGTAATCGTACCAAGATTGCTCCACCCACAGGTTTGTGGTCATGATTTGATTCTTTAGATTCTGAAACAAACAAACATAATACTGCATAAGTATTACATTTTAAAGAAATTTCTACTTATAATTTTTTTTTTCTTTGATGAAATCTAGAATCCTTTGATACGGAATTCGGATATGGGGAAACACTCGTAAAAGGATTACAAACTCATATAAAATATTTACAAAATTTAAAAACCGCTATCGTGAAACAAATTGTCAAACCTATTTTTTTTACATTAATTCCGCTCATGAGGTCCTGAGGAAAAAACTCTCTTGGTCTATGTCATCTTTGGAGATGCTGTGTGAAGGGTCATTTTATGAAATTAAAGGAGAAGAATCTGGGTGTCAATGTATCCAAGAGTAACGGACGTACGAATCCACCCTTCCATTGCGGTGCAAGGCGATGGGTCGAGAGAGTCCGGCTGGAGAGGTCTAGTTTAGGACTCCCTAAACTTTCCCTATCCGGCCCGCCATGCAGTAGGTGGGCAAACGCATTATTAAAATTGCGAAGAAAATAGTATCCGGCTCGAAGGACCAACTGATGGTAACGTGACTTATTCAAAATACATTATTTTGCTGCGGATGGCGTCAAAAACAAATTATTTAATGCAATTATCGATTCTATTCCATTATGTTTTTCTTTGGTAGAAACTATTCTTGGATATGGAATTCGAACACGGGAAAATAAAAGCATTACTTATATAAAATATGTTAAAAATTTGCAAACCGCTATCGTGAAAAAAAATGCCACACCTAAAATATATACACACAAAGAAACGATGGTTTTATTTACAATAGCTCTCTACGAAAGGAGGAAAATAATTTCCCTCAGGGCCTACGTCATCTTTGGGGATGCTGTATGAAGGGTCTTTAAAAAGATAGGAAGGACATGAAGTTCTGAGATGGAAAAAAGTAAGAGGGGTGAGTAGGAATCTAGGGATCAGTGGGTCCAAGAGTGACGGACGTATGAATCCATCTCTCCCACTGCGGTGCAAGGTAATGGGTTGAGATATTCCTGCTGGAGAGGCCAAATAATCTCCCTTAACCAATCTCTCCCGATGTAGTAAGTGGGCAGATGCATCAGCAGCCAAGATCTAGACAAACCTCAGCCCATGAACCCGGGCACCCGTGATAAGCCAGCAAGCGTTGCGAACCACTTGGGTGGCCTGTGGCAGTGGGTTGGCAATCCAATAAATGGTTCCCGGGGCGGCGTTAACTATAACCGCCTCCCAAAATAATTGTATAGCGTTGTTCTCATCTGGTGCCTCGCTATTATGGACAACTAGCGAGAAAGTACCTTTTACAGGAAATAAAGCTACAATCATTCTAATTATGGAAGCTGAAGAAAATGTGAAAATTAGCACAAAAATTGTACATACTTATATGGTTTTATAAAATAAAAATGCTATTTTATAAACGAAAGAAAAAATTGCCGAAATTTTTTTTACAAAACAATAGGCATATTAGATACGTTTTAAGATTTTCACGGCCAAAAGCATTTTCGTTATTTGTTTTTGGGGTGTTATGCCGTGTTGCGCTACCTCTTTCTTTAGCCAACGTTTCGGACATCTCACACATCTACCGGATCTGCCCTGAAGATGGACTCTGCAACGATGTCCGAAACTTTGGCTAAAGAAGGACGTAGCGCAACACGGCATAACACCCCATAAACAAATAACGGAAATAGGCATGTTAATAATTAAATAAATAAATTCTAAAATAAAAAATATACATTTTGTATCCAGAAAAGAGATATAGTATTAGAGATCGTATCAGACTTGTACCATGGTGTTGCGTGTAGTTTGTATTTTTTACATCTCAAAACTACACATCTTTTTATTTATTTAATTGTTTGAAACATTCACGGCGTGCATTATGACATCAATGATATTATGTAATATAACGTGATAATGACATTGGGATGTGCATTGTACACAGATTTTCACGGCATGCGTAAATCAAGTTTTTTACAAAATGGAAATGATACTATTGACTAAACTAAAATAAAATATAAAACTTATTTCGTAAGTATACAGTATAGAGAAAAAAAAAGAAAGTTAGAAAGAAAGGTTATAATGTTATAAAAGTAAATCAATTAAATGCCACTTAAGATTGTTCCTAGCTTTGAGATAACAAACACCATCTTAAATATTATTCAGTGCAACACCCACACAAATATAAAACTGAACTACAACAACGACGTTTACCAATATAATACACGACAACACAACAAACTACATATATCAAAAATACACTCAACAAAGTTCGGACTGAAATCATTAGAATACATTGCCTACACTAATTATAACAAATTGCCTGAAGAATTAAGACAGGTATGCCTCTAACAAATCTCGAAACGATATATTGAAATCCTATTTTTTCAAATGTTATTTGGAAAACGAGTCATAAGTAGGTACAAACTCAGTTTTGATAGCTGTCCTTATTATCTCCAAGTACCAAACTTTGTACATTCAGATATGATGGGCGCAGTTTTTTTTTAAATCTTGTCATGTATTTTGCATGTAAACATCTTGTATTAGATCTGTATATTTTTGAGCTCGTACCTTTTATTGTATTTTGTTTTTTTATGCATTTCCATAGTCCATCATGGAGGATAATTTATTTTAACTTTTTGACACCAACAGTACATAAATCAAATGAGTGGTCATAACAACTCATAAAATCTTATAAGACATGTTTCTGTGAATTATTTGTAAAGTGATTCTTCATAATATGTTGTGTCCGTGTGTTGCTTCTGTGAAATGTTTTGTAAATTTTTCTTCTTATATTGGGTCTGCATATTGGGTTGGGTTGGGTTTAACTTTTCAAAAGTACAAATTGGCGATCCCTTAAGGAGTTTTGATAACTCATAGGAATGCAACTTCGTTGCATGTTTTATTTAAATAAAAAATAAAAATTTAAAAAAATATTTTTTTTTTAAAAGTCCTCGCAGGAGACCCCGAGGATAATGGCGTTAATTGCTCAAAGATCATCATCCATTGAAATACCCGTAGAACAAGGATAGGATTCCACCTTACGGTGTTCTAAAGATTTCAATCCGTCTGGGTTAGGGGTGGACATTTAAAATATGCATCGAACGGTTGCATCGATGTTAATACTATGTATTGAGAAATACATCGATGTTTCCAAAACATCGATTGTTTTTCGCAATAGACATGTTTAGGCGTTAAAGAAAACAAGGTAAGTTAAGTACAAGGAAAAATAATTGTTAAAATTCACAATCACACAGCAAACACAGCTTTATTTTGTTTGCAAATTCCAATTTTTTTTTCAACGCCATCTAAAAACAAAAGTTCACTTAATCTTTTTCCCTTCAATCGGTTTCTTTACTCAGTCAAAAACTAGCCCTGCCTGTGAAAAGAGTCTTTCTGATGGGACAGATGTGCCAACAATTGTTAAATACCTAAAAGCTATTTTGTACAGCTTTGGGAATTGTAATTTATAATCCCTCCATTCATTTTATTTTATATTTAAGGTTTTATTTTTTAAGTTTGACTTAACCGGCTTCGCAGCAAAGGGAACATAACCCATTCAGCCAAACCGATAAATGGTAGGCGTTTTATATTGACTGAACTGATTATTACGTTTCGATTCACGAAACGTCGTGAAAGTCACTGCATTCGTAAGTCACTGTTGGTCATACTCATAAACACTCATCTCATAGTTTGCGTAAAAAACATCGATATATATTCGACGTTGAAGATCGGTTCAATACGATGCATCGGTACTGTACATCGAGTGTTTACAATACGTCGATTTATATCGTCCATCCCTAGTCTGGGTTCGAGTCCCAGTTGCGACCATTGTCTTTTTTCTGTTTTCTGTGTCTTGTTCTCTTTCATATTATTGTTATCTTCTTCTTCAATAAATTTATTTCATCGATTATTTATTTGTAATAAAAGCATAATCTCTGATGGAAACACTTGAGACATGTTGATATTTCAGGTATACTTAAGTTTTTATTAAGACCATGTTGCGTATATTAGGGATATCAATAATTCAAACTCATTCTTTACCCTCGACTGTTAATTACGGTCAACAAAAAAGTGACAATAAATGACGGCCAACACAGTACGGAAAAACCTTAAGTATCGCGTCAACAGAATATTTTTGGTAAGGCATTTCTTCAAATGGTCCCATACAGCAGCCCATTCAATTGCTAGCAATCCTCACCGCAAGCTGTGTCAACAAAGAATATGAACGGTTTAAAAAATGGTAGTTTGTTCAGCTGCGGGGAAACCACCGCACTGTAGGTTTCCGATAATAAAAGCGGAAGTGCTTTGTGCAAATGCTTCACGTCAAAACAATGTGCGATTGATAACTTGGCTTCGTTGGCTTCCAGCATAGGTTTTCAAATTGTGCGATAACGCCCCCCTTCCCTGTGGGCGAATGAGACTTTCAGGGGGCGGTAGAAGACCCAGGTAAAATTTGGGGGCTTTAAGATGGCACAGTGGGGGAGTTGAGATGGCACAGTGAGGGCGTGGGCAGGTAAAAAAAAAAGGTCTAAAAAAGACAAAAAAACACGCTTACCACGTATTAATAAAATCTAATTGTATTATTATTATTATTAAGATTTGACACTACATCATGAATACTAGAAGGAAGAAGGTAGCAACCCGGTACTTAAAAAAAACTAAAGAATTCCTTTTTTAACTTGCATAACATAATACAATTTGGGAAGCGGGAATGGGTACCGCCACCCCGGGAACCTTTATTGGATAACCAACAGCTCTGCCATAGGTCACCCCAAGTGGTTCGCTACGTTTGGTGATTTAGCAGGGGTGCCCGGGTTCATGGGTTGAGATTTGTCTACGCAGGGATGTTGGTTATCTAATAAATGGCAGCGGTACCCATACCCGCCTCCCAAAATGAAACAAACCTAATTATAACAAACCCGTTGAATTTCGATAGGGTTTTGTTGTTTTTTTTACATTAACTCCACACAGGAGGCCCTGAGAAAAATAATTTCCCTCTGGACCTATATCATCTGGGATGCTGTGTGTAGGGTCTTTTTGAGTAGAGGAAGGAATGAACATTAGTCTTGAAGAGACCCATGTTGTAGGAAGGAGGAAACGCAGAGGCTGGCAAATCATTCCACAGCCGAGCCGTTGAACACAAGAACGAGAATAATACAAATTAGGTATATTTTCAACATACAGCCTTACTAAAAAAAAACCACAACACGGCCGATAACCTGTGATGCTGCAGCAACATGAATAAAACAAAAATACACTAAAACACGATAACATTACTAATAAGATTTGTTCTTAAAATGTATTTTAAATCTGACAACAATGTAATTTTTCATATTGTACATAATTTAATTGATTGTTTTCCTACAGAACCGTTAGGTGGCGGCGCCTGCGCATTCGTCATTCGCGTTGAAACCGCCAAAAAAAGTTCACTCCGCGGATGTGTGTGTAATATTACACAAATGTGATCGTAATATCTATTAATATGACTAATTCACGATTACATTCGCATAATTGATATATTTACCGTGTTTTTTAATCAGTTTTAGTCAAGTTATAATAACAATAATCATACTTTGAAAATTGAAATGTCAATAAGTATTTTATGTAAAATATGAAAATTCAAATTTATATTTAAAGGATTTTATTTTATGAGAATTTCATAAAAGTGGTGTTTTTTTTTAAATACTAATAATACATGAGTGTTCCTAAACGTATCGATGAAATTAACGTCTTAAGAGTTGCAAGAAATCTGTTTTAAAAGTCGGTATCATTTTTTAGGTTAATTTTTTGGCAATAAAAAAACTTTGAAATTTTTTATTATTTTTTTATTGTATGCACGAGGAAAAAGTTTCGTTCCAAATTTATTATATAAAAGGTATGTATTTTTAAAATTTTGTTTTTTTATAAATGTCTGTACACTTTCATCAAATATGTTCGGTAAAAAAAAAATTCCATTTTTTTCGCGTTTGAATCTTAATATATGGCATTACACAAATCTAAAAAGTAATTTTATCTAGTTTTCATAAATGGTATTTGTTTTTACGATACCTTCAAAAATAAGAAATATATAGAACATTCAAAATACTTTGGAAAAATTCCAAATTTCTTTCAGACATCATTACTAAAACAGAGATAAACTACCCTCTCAGGCCGTGTAAACCAAGTGTATTTTTTTCCATGAACAATTTTTTAATTAGTAATGTTTTCACATCCGCGGCCGTTTGTCAATTGAATAAAATTTTCACTGGGTTTTTTAATAAGGCTGATAGCATTTATTTTTCCTTTCGAAAGTTCTTTATTTACATTTTTTGCTGGAGTTTTTTCGTACATTTTCCTCAAAAGTGTAAAATCATATTTGAATTATTAATAAGAATTATTAACTTTTTTTCTTTATTTATAGTGGAACGTATGTAATTTTTTTTATTAAAAACCTTCTTTTTCATGTTTTTCAAGCATTTTTGGAAACTGGAAACATATTTTCTTATTATAATGACGTGTTTACAATTCTCTACAACGATTTTCTCGTAGAAACTGTTGCAAAAGCCGACTTTATTACATTACAAACACAAACATGTTAATAAACAGTGTGCAAACTTCTCTCTGACGAATAAATTTCCAGGCTTAGGAACTCTACTTCATGGAGAAACGGCTGCCAAATTTTAACGAGCGAAAGTTAAGAAATTAATTTTACATAGGTACTGAAGAAGTTCCGGCGATGCAACCGTTCTAAGCAAAACAAACACAATCTTTATATTCTCTAACTAAAAGTATTTTTTTTATTGATATAGTTTCTGAAATTTAATGCTTATTTTTAGTTAAATACTTAAAGGTTTTAAAAACACCACAAAACACAGCGATATTATGCCGATAATGTTATGCAGAATAAAAGATTTTTTTTAGTCAGCCTCATAAATATACCAAACCTCCTACGTCAGGCTTCCGCCAAAATGTTAATGCGAAACGTCTCTTAGTTTAATCTTATTATTATTGTGCAATAGATTATTCATTCAATTACAGCACAAAGTTTCTCATTCTGAGACTCTTGGTAAATAATTATACAACAAAAGTCTTACGTCTATTTAGGAGTTTAATACATCTACTATTTCGGAAATTTCATTTAACAGTACCATTCCTCTTATCATGCTATGCCGTGCTAGTATATCTTCATTCTGCCGTGTGGTAACTTGAACATTTCGGTTGTAGATATTTTTTTTTTTTTTTTTACATGAGCTCCACACAGGAGGCCCTGAGGAAAATAACTTCCCTCAGGGCCTATGTCATCTTTGGGGATGCTGTGTGGAGGGTTTTTTTTAAGGAAGGGAAGGAGAGGAGAGTTCTGGGAAGGAAAAGGGTTTAAAGGGTGGGTAGGAATCTGGGGTTCAGTATGTCCTGGTCATCCGCCTCCAAGACCTAGACAAACCTCACCCCATGAACCCGGGCACCCCTGCTAAATCACCAAACGTAGCGAACCACTTGGGGTGACCTATGGCAGAGGTGTTGGTTATCCAATAAAGGTTCCCCGGGCGGCGGTACCCATTCCCGCCTCCCAAATTGCAGATATGATTTTAGATTTTCACGGCCAAAAGTATTTTCGTTATTTATTTTTGGGGTGTTTTGAACCATTTTGAAGTACATCTACTGTAATACCAGCTCGTAGTAGAGAGGAGCTGGCAACACGGTATCGCTTCTAAGTACTTATGCACACATTTTACCACTAACAAATTACACATCTGCCCTGATGATGGATACTGTAACGCTGACCGAAACGTTTGCTAAAGGAGGAGGTAGCGCAACACAGCATAACACCCCAAAAATAAATAACGAAAATTTCGGCTGTAGTTTTCAGACATCTGTTAGCCATATATTCCAAGAGGATCGAGCTATCAATGGAGTTATGAATTATGTTAAAACTAAATATTACAAGATTTGCATACCGCCTAGTTTCTGGAATTAATCTCTTCGTTTCCTCGAGGAAACGAAGAGACACCACCTACGTGGTGCATGAACCTCGGATGAGTTCCATGCGACCGCACATAGACATACCTAAGGATTTTTTTCTGGATTAATTCCAGGATACATGCATATCATTTAGTTGGGTGCAAAGTCCACACTCCACTAGCGTACTCCAGTTTACTGCTTATGACGTCATCGAACACGGCCATAATTTAATTTTTAACAGTTAAGATATTCAGATTATAAACCCCAGGAGTTTGTAGCATGCTGGAGTGATCCGTGATGTGTGGTCAGAGAACGTTAGTTTGGGATCAAAAACTTTTTCTTGGAAGATGATTAGTTAAATGAGATGTGTTTAAATGGTTGAGTAGAAAAAAAATTGATATGTGTGAATATTATTTAGGGCACATCATCAACAATAAGATCATGCTCAGTAGAAGGTTTCGGTTTTACAGCCTGCTTATAAAATGATGTTATTTCTTACGTTCTGTACATCCTGTACATCCTTTTGTACGTGAGAAGCTTTGGTCCAATTTTAAGAAGAGCAGAGTGGAAAGGCTTTGAGTGCAAGACAACAATCACATAATGTTCGGCCTTCCTACATACTGCAGCGCTTCCAACATGCTGACGGTGGGACTAATCCCTTGTTTTGCAGTCCTCATTAGAACCGGGGTGACTGTATTAATTAACGGAAAGAACCTCATTATTTATTTATTTATTGCTTAACGCCCTTTTTCAGGGCTTTTACGTATGAATGGTAAGAAATATACAGTATTTATTGTACATAACTGAACTGCCTCAGTAACAATATTTTAAAATTTTTCTTCAGAATTTCTGCACTGAAATACATCCTGACTTCTAGCATTACGTAGTGGTATCCGGAAGCTTAACAATTCAAGCAATACCGAACTATCAACTGAATCATTTTGAATTTTATATAGAACTAAGTCAGTGAAATTACTTTTGTCTCACAATTTGGGCATATTCATATTATTTAACAGTGTGTTGTAGTTCAACATAATTGCTGGAATACCCAATTATGTTAGTAGTCCAGAGAACAGATTTCAGCATCAAAGAACATTGGAGAAATTTGTTGGCCCCATCAATCTTGAATAATGCTACAGACCATTACGTCTTTTCTTGTTCCATTATGTAGGTAGGTGTATATTTTTGTTTTGCTTTTACTTTCCCACCTATATGTAAGTACTTGATGGGGTGTGTGGTATCGTACTAACCTCCCCACATTACGGAATAAGACAAATTATTATTATTATAATTACAATTATATATTAGACATTTCTCTTTTTAGGAGGTACATTATAATATTTATACAGAGTATAAAAGAACATACCCGAAGGATTTTATTCACCGATTCATGAGCATATTTGTGGTAGTCATTTTTCCATTAAAAACAAAACAAAAAATGTTCATTCACGCGTCACCACTACTCTAGTACTCCTATACGATTACGTGATACGCGCGTTGTTTCGTGTGTTACCGTGCTGCTGGAACGAGACAGGTTGCTTGGCACGTGACCCGCTAGGTTATACCCGTCTACTCAGGTGCGACGTGTGATGGAAAAATATTTTTATTGTTTTAAATTGATCATCGAACAGCAAAATTTGGTTCATGCAAAAAAAGGTTGGCCCATATTTTTAAACCTTCATCTAATAATTTAATATGCCATATTCCCTTTAAAAATATCTCCTACATTTTTTGTATAATGACACAATTTTACTTCAACTTTTTAATGAGAGAATTGTTTCTGACCCAGCATTTTTATAAAATAAATCATTAAAATCCCAAATCATGTTTGTCATTACGTTTATACTTTTTGATGGGGACTGAGAGACACGTTAATACTGGTTCTGTCGATTACTACCGTGTTATTTTATCAAATTGGCAACGCAAATCTGAAGGTTGTTGTTTCAATACTTGAGCTAAAGAAAAAGGATATTTTTCAATTCGTATGGCTGGCAAACAACTGTGCACTATGATTTTTATTGTGAGGTAGTCTTGGAAAATGGTCACTTAATTTTAAACGACTTCAAAAAGGAGGAGGTTCTCAATTCGACTGTGTTTTTTTTTAATTTTTTTTTATGTTTGTTACCTTAGAACTTTTGACTCGGTGAACCGATATTGATGATTCTTTTTTTATTTGAAAGCTGGTGCTTCCCGTGTGGTCCCATTTTAATTAGATCCAGTTCCGACAATGGCATTCATGAGAAAACCATATAAGTCTTAAATTTGCATTAAGTATGTGCGCGACAAATGGACGAATAACTCAATATCACGCCAACCAATTTCAATAATTCTTTTTTTATTGGAAAGGATGTACTTCAAGGGTAATTTGATGAGAGTTTGGTTAGGTTTTGATTATCGGATCCATGACAAATTAACGAAACTCGACCGAATCTCTTAATTTGATCCTAACGTCGCTATGGTCAAATTATGTCTGTCTCATATGAGCAGCACGTTTGGTAGGTTTACCCATATTCAGACAAATTATTTAGTGTACTTCAGATTCACTAAAAATCAAAAAATAAACAAAAACTTTAAGAAAACAAAAAAACGACTTCAAAAATGCACTAAAAAGTAAAAAAATAATTTCGTATTCTTCTACAACTTCATAATCAACTTACTTTTTCTAATCATCAATATGTAGGTACGATTGTTATTTTTGGAGTCGGAGTCAGCAAAGGTACCCGGTGTGTTCAAAAGTACTTGACAGCTCTCCGCGTCGCCGCGGCCCCGCTCTCGCCTTTCGCCTCGTCAAGTCGCTTATGCGACACAAGCACATTACACCTATAACTATGTATGTAGTTACAAACCTACCTTGACTGACACCGACTCCAAAAGTAACAATCGTACTTACATATTGATGATTAGAAAAAGTAAGTTGATTATGAAGTTGTAGAAGAATACGAAATTATTTTTTTACTTTTTAGTGCATTTTTGAAGTCGTTTTTTTGTTTTGTTAAAATTTTTGTTTATTTAAAATAAATATTCCATTATTTGGGCTCGTGACGTCACTACATAAAAATGTCCCGTCTCCGAAAATGTTCCTATTAATTTTGTAAAATTCTCCACACAGGAGGCCCTGAGGAAAAAAAATCCCTCAGGGCCTATGTCATCTTTGGGGATACTGTCTGGGGCTTTTTTTAAGGAAAGGAAGGAGAGAAGAGTTCTGGGAAGAAAAAGGGTTTAAGGGGTGGGAAGGAATCTGGGGCTCAGCGTGGCCTGGTCATCCGCCTCCAAGACCAATATAAACCCGGACACCCCTGCTAAATCACCAAACGTAGCGAACCACTTGGGGTGACCTATGGCAGAGGTGTTGGTTATCCAATAAAGGTTCCCAGGGCAGCGGTACCCATTCTTGCCTTCCAAATTGTAAATTTAGAACAAAAAAATATTATTATAAAAATTCAAATTTTAAAAAAAGTGCGTAATTCACACGAGGTAGAAGTGAAACTATAAAGCGACATCTTGTCGCTTTCTTTTCTTTTGCTTGTTTTTTAAAGTGGTTTGAAGATTGGATATTGATAAAAATGTTTTTTTTTTGGATTTCGTAGGATTCGAACCCCCGTTCGCTTGATGTCTGTCTCTCTGGCCGCTGAGACTTGTCAGGTACCTTGCCAACTACGCTATGGAAGGCACGCGCCGAGGTGCGAATTTACCGCGTTATATTAGATCCGAGTATTTGTGTAGAGCTGAGATGTGACGCATTTACGTTTCACCAGAATTTCAAGTCAATAAAGAAGTTTATGTATTATGTAATCGTTGTTTATAAATACAATAACATTCCTTGAAACTTTCTTCCTTCTATTTTCTTTATTTGTTTTTGGGGTGTTATGCCGTGTTGCGCTACCTACTTCTTTAGCCAACGTTACGGAGATCGTTGCAGTGTCCACATCTACCGGATCTGCCGGATCTGCCCTGATGATGGACACTGCAACGATGTCCGAAACAATGGCTAAAGAAGGAGGTAGCGCAACACGGCATAACACCCCAAAAACAAATAACGAAAATGCTTTTGGCCGTGAAAGTCTTAAAACGTATCTTTCTTCCTTCTAATTCACAAGCGGAACAAGCAGTTTCTTCAGAAAGGCAGGGGTGGAATATTATTTTAGTGAAAAAAAGTGGGTACACGAATTGATTAAATGATTGGAATGCCAAAAGTGCTCGTTTTACCTCACCTACGATAACGTTATGGGGTATAACGGTATAACCGTAATTCCGAACCATTTGTGAAATGTATTTGGATTTCGGTCATTGGTTTTCAATAAGCCGGAATGGGCCGCGGGTATTTCCAATCGCGGGTCCCGGTCCCGACGCGACGCGGGACGTGGGACGTTTCCCGGTGATTGATTTACGGCGCCTTGATGCTAATTTCTTTTCCCGAAATGGGAATATTTCCAAACTGTCGACAAGCCCTGCTATAAAAATGAAGAATCATTAATCAATTTGTCTTCTCTTTTGCGTACATTTAATCATAATATTATTTAATTGCAATTAGGGAGGCGGGTAGGGGAGACCTAGGAGAGTTGTGACAACTTTTAATTTAAGGGACATATCCCGCTCAAGAAATATTTTATTTTTTATTTTTTTTATTTTATTTATTTTAGGGAAAGGTGTCAGCAAATCAGAGATTACAAAATAATACAATAATAATATGATAATTATGCCAATTATGAACTTTCCACTGATAATAATTAATAATAAAGTGTGACAGTGTAAGGGTATTTTCTTAGTTTTATTGTTTAGTTACAAAACATAAAAAAGGGGGGGGGGGGAGGAACATAGGGATAGGATTAAGTGGTAAATGGCGGGAATATATAGGGATTGAACTTTCTAGTTTGTGTCATGTTGCTTGGTGAGTTTTCGTTTTATGTCACGTAAAGTTGAGTTAAAAATGTCAATGTGGTAATAATTTAAGTTAAAAGTATATTCCACATTTATGATCTATGTAAATTAAGGTAGCACCATTCCTTCCCTTTCCATAACAATCATCAAAATTAATTAAAGTATTACGGTTTCCGAGAAAATCAACAAAAAGAACAACTACTCCCGCTGTCTCAACTCCCCTATCACCGAGGTACGTTGTGACAGGTACCGAGTTAAGTTGTGACAGCTTTGTGTTTAGACTATTTGAGTATTTCGTCTTTCGTGTGTTGTTGTTATGAGACATTCTGAAACAAAAACGTAGTCATCTAGCATGCAACATCACACCACAAGTCCAAATATTTTTTACTAGATTTTCTTGCCTGTATGTGAACGAAAGTGCAGGCGTTTATTTATTTTTTTACTGGAATGTTTTTGATAAAAAAAAACACATGCAGTAACGACTCCTTTTTTTAATTAATTTCAGGAAAAAAAAGAATATCGATGAATTAAGTTCTTAGGAATAATCAATGTTAATTCACCTTTATCGTAGTTTTTACGTAAATATTTATATACATAAAATGGCTCACCTTACGTTCTTTCTAGCGAAAATTACCGATAATGTAAAAATTAAAAACCCATACATATTTTATTAGACAAATGAATTATAAACGTTATCATCGCCTCACTTTTTTTTGTCGTTTCACCCAAATATTTATTTTTTTAAACTAACGAAGTTTCATAATTTTTTTTTCAAATTGTGGTCGGAAACTTTGGTTTCAATAAGGTGTACATTATTTTGGGGTTCATTTTTAGATTTTAATGTATAGCGTGTTGTTTTTTCTTTCCAATACCGGTTATGTCATATTTCTCACTATGAGTGTAAGGGAAACACAACGATTTCTGTAAGACCTACCTGAACTGGGATAAATGTGGTCTCCTGTGATTTAAACAGGTAAATGTACCTATAACTTGTATCACAATGTACTGTGTATGACTTAATAAACCAATAAAAATAGATAGCATGTACTATCTCAGTTGTTTAGGAACCTAAACCGATATAAAATTATAATAAGGGATGGGAAAGTTCCGATTTTTTTAACGAATAGAACATCAGGTTTTCAGGACAAGCTTTAAACGGGTTTAAAATATCTGGAACGATATTTTGAAATAAATGGAGTAATTTATCATTTTCTTCGTAATCTTGCTAAAAAAAAATTTGTGAATTTCGGAATTGAATGATGAGCAATAAATAGGCTTCAAAAGTAATTGGCAATTTTTCATACTATTCTGAAAATACCAAAGAATTATTTTTACGAGATTTTCTTAACGCGTTGAGATTATTCCTATTATTACCATGGGTCTCTTTAGGTAAATGGCTTTATCCCTTTTAATACTGACACTTATCTTTATTAGGTATAAAGGTGGGAATGCATCCAAAAAACAATTGTTGTTTTACGAACAGAAATCATTTATTAGTGACCGACCGAAAGTTCGGTTTCGGTTTCGGCATAAAAATCTAGTTTCGGTATCAGTTTCGGTTTCGGCAGATTTTCTGCCGAACCTTCGGTCGCACGGAAACTCTGCAAAATATCTCAATAAATGGTAAATTTAGTCTTAAGAATGTTGTAATTGTAAACGCACTTTAAATTAAAATACTCAATGAATTAGGGCCTTCCGTTATAATGTACATAAGTGTTGATTATTGACAAATTTTTGTTCCAAGAAGCAGTGATTGTTAATTTTTAGTAATATAAAAAAAAAATTATTTTCTAATACTTAGTTCAATTATTGCTTTTTTTATTTTATTTAACACTTGTCAACTGTTTGTATAAGTGTAAAAAATAATCAAAATTTCTGTAAACAATAGATTTTTAACATGTCCAAGAAAGTTTCGGTTTCGACCGAAACTGAGACAGCTACCGAAGATTCGGTTTCGGTAGAAAGTCCTGTTCCGGTCGGACACTATCATTTATCATCTTAAAAAAATTGTTATAAAAAAATCGTAGTGCGCACCTTCAGAAAACTAAAGTAGACAAGGGTGGGAAGGCTACTAAGCACCGCACAAAGATACCGATTATACTGGTTTCGCGACTTCATCCCGCGATAAAATACTCCCCGACAAACTATCCTACGGTCAAAACATCTTCCGACAAAATATCCCACGGACAAAACAGCCCCCAAAAAATATCTACTAAAACCTTATCGAACCTAACCTAACAAAAAAATGGGACAAAAATAATACAGACAACCCGTAAAACAATAAATTATTTTTAAAAAATAGTGAAATGGGACAAAAATAATACAGACATCCTGTAAAGACAATAAATTATTATAATTTTAAATGTAGCTATAACTTTGTGGTTATCCATTAAAGATAAATGAAACAATTTAACTTTGTTTGAACCACTTTTATATTTGAGTAAATCCAACCGGTTTCAGAACGACCGTTCCTTCTTCAGGGCAAATGTATACTGATTTGACAGTTTTTGCAACGGCTCCACCCCTACCATAATAATACATTGTTCCCATCCATATTTCAAAACTATCAAATCAGTATACATTTGCCATGAAGAAGGAACGGTCGTTCTGAAACCGGTCGAATTCACTCAAATATAAAAAGTGGTTCAAAAAAATTTTAATTGTTTCTTTTTTCATAAGAAGCAATTACTTTGTGGTTAGACATTATATTATAAAAATAAATAAAACACTTTTAATTTGTGATTAGATCTATACTGTTGTCTCCCTCCCACTAATTGATTATTGTATTGTTGTCTCCCTCCCACTAATTGATTATCCACATTACCTCGGTCAAATACTTTGTCTCTTTCTAATTATGTTCTTGGTCATTTTCTTTCTCCCTCTGTCACTCAACTTATATATTATAAGCCATAGCTCTCACTTAACATTTAGTTATTATTACTTATATCCTGAAGAAGCTTGATGTAAGCGAAACCGGTCGATATGTAATATAATAAATTCGTGGTTAAATACAAAGCGTTTTATTTATTTTTATAAAATTAAATTGTTTCATTTATTAACAATAAATTATTGTTCAAAAATAGTAAAATGTAAAATAAGATAAGGTTAGGTTAGGTTAAGTTAGGTTAGGTTTTAGTAGATATTTTGTTGGAGGTTGATACTACGTGGAGGATGTTTTGTCCGTAGGATATTTTGCCCTTGGGATATTATGGCGAGGGATATTTTGTCGGAGTATATTGTGTCGGGGGTATTTTATCGATATTTTGCGGGATGAAAACGCGCGGTACCGATTATACTCATTATTTCGCAGGCATTCTATAGAAGTATATGGTTGTCTCTTTTTCGTCTTCATCGAGTTTCAAATCACAACGGTGCTACCGAAGTATTAACCTCAAAAAATATACTCCGTTTGGACAAGTTTTCTGCGCTTATTTTAAAATAATTTACAGTTTTACAGTTTCAGTGCCGGCAACCCGGGCGTTTATTTAGTTTCATGGTTATTTACATTGTTTTCTTTTCTTTTACCCGCCTCACTAGACAGAGTCTGTTCCGAGGCGAGTAAATCACATATTATGTTTGTTCCTAAAGAAATGTGTGTATTTAAACAAATATATATATGTATGTAAAAAGATAAAAAAGATAAATTACATGTTGGTATATTAAATATTTACATACATACTTTGTTTTTTAGATAAAAGTAAATTAAAATTTTGTGACAGTTGAATATAGCGGTTGCATAATAGAAGTAATAATTAATATTGCAAAATTGCAGTTTCTCGTATTTGTTTTATTTGAATATTATATAATTTCGTGAGAACTTGTATGAAATGTTATTTATTTAGAATATTTTGAATGTCTGTTCTTTCCTTTTCATTCAACCATATTAAAAATCTTTTGAAAAGCCAATTCAAATTATTTGGGGTGACGTAAGTTTTTGTTTGTGTTAGGAAGGTATTGAAAATGTGTGGTGCTAGGTAAGATTCGTGTTTTTTTGCAAAAGTTGATTTGATATGGGGAACTTGAAAGTGCTTATTAATTTTTGCTCTTGTGTTTTGCGGGTGAGGTATGTGGAGATGTGAAGTTTTGATACAGTTTTTGTAAATGATCTTCCTTATGAATAGTTTATTTACGTCTAGTAATTTGTTTTTGAACATTAGCTGTTCCGTCGGATGTTGGTAAGGTTTATAAAACATAATTCTAATTATTGTTTTGCGATTTATTTTAAGAGAATTGAGGTAAGTATCTGCTGCTCCTCCCCAAACTGAAATTCCATATGTTAAAATACTTTGACAGAGTGCGAAATATATATATTTTTAGTTGATTTAATGACATGATGTTTCGTATTGTTTTGAAGATGTATGATAATTTTCGTATTTTTTTTGATAATATATTAATATGGAGATCCCATTTTAGTTTATGGTCAACAGTTAAACCTAGATATTTAATATTGTCTGCATAAACAATTTTGTCACAAGTACAGCATGTGTAATTTGACGAAATATTGGTGCAGGGGTTAAGATGTAGTTGTGGTTGGCTATGTGGTTGACCAGCCTTTGTTTTGCTAAAAGTTAAATATTTTGTTTTTGAAATGTTCAGTGTTAGTAGATTATTTTGTAGCCATTTATTTACTACAGTCATCCCTGTTTCTGTGTTTTTGAATTAAGAAGTTTCATATCATGTTATTTGTATCAAGTTACAAACATTCAATTTTTCATTGCGTAATTTTATTGTTAAAGGTATAAAACGAGTAATGAAATGTTTTCTCTGATTTCGCTGCGTAGCTCATTTCGACAACTGTTCAAGAATAATTTGAATTTCTCAGTCGGACCGTCTCATAATCCGATAGGTTAGGCACCTAATTACATTTGTAATTTTATTTGATTATATAATTCTTTTATCGTTTATTTAATAGAATAAATAAAATACTAAATAACCCCGCCATTTCATTTATGTATTTAATTAATGCCCTTGGGTCGCGTTTATGTAGGTAATACAACTATAAAACGACAGATAATGTTGAAACTTAAGAAAAATTACAATTTGTGAAAAATAAATTAATTAAAATAACAATACAATGAAAGGTAGGAATAAATTGTTTATGCAGTCCACAGATTTCGTCAAGTTAACATTAACCCTAGAAAGATAATCTTATTTTTACCTACGTTAAAGATAATGATACCAACTTAGCTAAGGTGTCGATATCAAATGCGGTCACTTTTTTATTGTATCATACTTCAATTAAGAACTACCAACATTATCTTCATTTTCTTAACGCACACATTATTGGCTGCTATCTTTATATACGATTGCAAGATTCAACCCGCACTAAATGCTATCTAGATAGTGTCTGGAAAAATGATTATAAATTTTATTTTTAATATGCGACATCTATCGACTTTTCTGCAAGTCCATGATGAAAATTGGTAGAGCACTTGCCATGTAAGCAAAGGGTCCTGGGTTCGAGTCCCAGAAGTGCCAATATCTTTTTCTGATTTTTCTGTCTCCACATTTTCGATTGAATTTCGTTAATCATATGTTGTCTTCATTTAATTACATATTATAATTTGAGATTTTACTCATAAAGTTAAAAATTAAAAAGAAATTTTTTTCATTTTATGTCTAAATCGTATTTTTTTATATGCTACGAAATTTTGAATGCTTATCTGTTTTTATACTTAAAAATAATTTATTTTTATTTCGCTAAATCACATTTATGCGAACAAGTCCGAAATTTACACAAAATTTAATCAATCATCCGTCTTTCAGACTTATGGTGTATGTACGGCTATCTTATATTTATGTTTTAATTGGTTATTTCATTTTTATTTTATTCTTTCTCTTCTCTTTTTTTTCTTTTGCTATGCTAAACAAATAACAGTTAGGTACTATATTTTAAACATTTTTTTATTATTTTATTTTATATTCTTTCTCTTCTTTTTAATTCAGCAATTTCTTTCTTTTTTGTACAAATCATTCTCCACATGTTCATACCCATAATTATTTGACTGTCCTAAAACGGGATAATACTCCTAGTTGGGCAGTCAAAATTTAATAAATAATGTATATAAATGTATAATATTGTGCTAAATAAACAAATAAAAAATAATAATAATAAAAAAATATATATTTTTCCATAATTTTTGTACTATCGCGGTGACAGAACCGCCCCGCGCAAGCCCTGCTCGGCAACTGAGCTAACTAAGATAGACAGCACGCTACGTTGCGAAATTATAAAAAAGATAGCAATTATTGTGTATCGCTTACGTCTCTGAGACGTAGATTATCTTTTTAGGGTTAGATATGTCAATATCATATTGGTTTCCTGTAGATAGACAGCACGCTACGTTGCGAAATTTAAAAAAGATAGCAATTATTGTGTATCGCTTACGTCTCTGAGACGTAGATTACCTTTTTAGGGTTAGATATGTCAATATCATATTGGTTTCCTGTAGATAGACAGCACGCTACGTTGCGAAATTAAAAAAAGATAGCAATTATTGTGTATCGCTTACGTCTCTGAGACGTAGATTATCTTTTTAGGGTTAGATATGTCAATATCATATTTTTTTTCCTGTAGATAGACAGCACGCTACATTGCGAAATTAAAAAAAGATAGCAATTATTGTGTATCGATTACGTCTCTGAGACGTAGATCATCTTTTTAGGGTTAGATATGTCAATATCATATTGGTTTCCTGTAGATAGACAGCACGCTACATTGCGAAATTAAAAAAAGATAGCAATTATTGTGTATCGCTTACGTCTCTGAGACGTAGATTATCTCTTTAGGGTTAGATATGTCAATATCATATTGGTTTCCTGTAGATAGACAGCGCGCTACATTGCGAAATTAAAAAAAGATAGCAATTATTGTGTATCGCTTATGTCTCTGAGACGTAGATTATCTTTTTAGGGTTAGATATGTCAATATCATATTGGTTTCCTGTAGATAGACAGCACGCTACGTTGCGAAATTAAAAAAAAAGATAGCAATTATTGTGTATCGCTTACGTCTCTGAGACGTAGATTATCTTTTTAGGGTTAGATATGTCAATATCATATTAAAATAAGCCCATTGTTCAATTAAATTTAAAACTTTTTTTCGTTAATGCAAATTTGACACCTAATGATGCAATACAAGTTTGAACACTATCTACTACCTATGTTTTTTATTCTAAATAGTTGAAGAGGAATATTAGAATGTGGAAGCTGCACCCTGGCTGTATACAATCCAAGGCAGGGGGCTAAAGCTCCGCCACTCCACCCCCCCCCCCCCTCCCCCCTCACCCCCTTACCTCATCCATCCCCCCTGCGCACGTCAGGTGCCGGCGCTGTCCCTGATTTACGATGTGCGGCATTCGCGTATAATGGCAATTAAAAAGGGGACATCGCGTTATTAAAGAATCTAAGGGTATTATAAAATATACCACATTGGTGAAACTGATTATTTACTTTGTGTATGCAAACATTATTCTAAATACTTCCGAGAATTGTGTCACCAGTTCTCTCTTTCCACTTCATTACGATTCCATGATGAAATACTTTCCACCAATATACAACACTTTAGAAAATATATTTTTTTTAATTATTAGCGCTATACAGTGTGTAAAATACAAATAATTAAATAATGTCTGACGCTAAGCACTCTCCCTTCATCAAAGAATGCAGTCACTAAAGCCAGACATTTTAATTCCTTGAAAGCGTTTATTGCATTGTGAAGGAAATTTTGCATACTTGACCTTAAAAAAAAGATGAAGGTCACTTGGAAAAACCATCGCCATCCTCGTTTCCCACTCCCTAAAGCAGAATTTAAATACTTCTCGATGAAATTTTGCTCACTTGACGATCAAAACAAAAGGAACATTACTCTCAAAGAAATAAGTTTCAAACATGGACATATGAATGTATCTGGACCTGCCCTAAGTGATAAAAGCGTATTATTTCCCCCTCCCCATAACGGTTCCATGGAGCCAGCTCGGCTTACGAGAGCCTCGCTTGAATCTAAAAAATGTGACGTCATCATTCTTGTCGTGACTAGCGCGGAGTTCGCATCGTACATTTTACGAACAAATATATTACAGCTTGTGCTATAAATTATACCCTAGTATATGTGTATATAGCGAATGTGGGCATTTCTCCAGTGAGCTCGTCGCTGGTTACAGGGGTAAGTAAATTATGAAACATTTGTAAAAGTGTCTTAACTAAATACGGCAACAAAATATTCCTCTGTGAAAAGGGGCGAAGTTTACTTTACGCATTTGAACTACGCAAATATGTTAATTACGTGGCGGGCAATTCGCGCTCCCATGTAAAAAGATTTATTCATTCAAAAGCAGATTTAGCTTTTAAGAACTAAATGGTGATATTATAATGCGAGATGCCTATATACTGTCAGATTGATTTTTTAACAAATCACAGTCATCTTTCCCCTCTTCGCCTTTCATAGTTTGGTTTTACCCCTCATCTGTATCTTCTCGTCTACCCATTTGGATGTCTATGGTTTCAAATCTCCAAAATAGAGCAATGCGAATAACTTTGGCGAAATATATTTAAAAAATAAATAAAATATTTAAAAAAGAAAAGCTAATTTGCCTTACAGGGAAACAGATGTTGATTTTAAACGTAATGATATTTATAAATAAAATAATAACCTGTTTCCAATATACTATTCAAACCAAATTATATAAAACAAGGATATTCACAGATATAACACAAGGCATGCAGTGAAATCAGACTACCAAAAGAGGACAACGCCAATTCGCAATACTTGCGCTACGAAAACCATAAAAACTACTAATTATAAAACTAACTACCAATAAATAAATTCAAAATAGATTTTGAGTACACACTAAAACTAAGCAATATAAAATGTATCTATATATCTACTAATATTAAGTCCTTACATATGAAATTGGCGTTTTGCCGTACTGGCAACTTTGATCTCAAATATCTTCCCTTTGGTTAGGAATTCAAAATTCAAATTTATACAGCTATTTACTCATGTATTTGTGTTTCGAAAATTATAATTCATTTGTTTTTTCCTTAATTGTTTTTTTTTCTTTGCGTCACTTAGTTTACAAAATAGAAAGCTTGAAATATCGCGAAACGGCTCGAAGAATTAATGATGTGTATGGCGACGGTGCCGCAAAAGAAAACATAGTGCGTTTTTGGTTCCAACGTTTTCGTTCTAGAAATTTCGACCTGCAGAACAAGCCCCGTGGACGGCCGGAGACCAAAGTTGATAATGAAGAATTGAAGGCTATTTTGGAAGCGGATCCATCGCAAACCACGTCCGAGTTAGCTGCAAGCTGCGGTGTTAGTGATAAAACTGTTTTAATCCACTTGAAGCAAATTGGGAAAGTGAAAAAGCTTGAAAGGTGGGTACCTCACGAATTGAGTGAAGCAAATCAACAAACGCGCGTTAGAACGCTAGACCACACACTGCACAACAGACGGCTAACAATAGAGGAGCTTCTATTGGAATGTCTAAGACATCCACCGTACTGTCCGGACCTTGCCCCAATAGATTACCATTTTTTTCCAAATTTGGATAACTTCTTGCAAGGGAAAAAATTCAACTCACATGGAGCAGTCCAAACCGCCTTCAAAGATTTTATTGATACCCGTCCGAATGGTTCTTTTAGTAAAGGGATCGATGAACTGCCTATGAGATGGCAAAAGTGCATAGATAGCAATGGTACATACTTTGATTAAATAAATATATTATATTTTTAAAAAAAAAACTTATATATATGCGAAAGAGCGTGTTTGTTTGTTACGCTTTCAGGCCTAAACCACTAAAAAGATTTAAAAAATTCTTTAAAACCCTCTCGAGCATGAATTATGAAATACAATTAAATAAAAATGTTTAAGGATACTTTCTTTGGTTAAATGGCTTTAGAAAATGAAAAAAAATTTTTTTTTTTTTACCCTTATTATAAATTGGTCAAATTGACGGGCCTCATATGAGGCTTAAAGTGATCAAAGGGTACAAGGGTTATAACTTTGCCATACTAAATATTTTCGTGCAACTTTTAAGAAAATGACATATTTCAGAATCTAAAAACGTTATTATTTTTTGAAGTGAAACTTCTTTATCCCTGTTGTGATTTGGAATTCGGATGAAACGGAAATTACGCATAAAGTACCTGCAAAGCATCAAACTGCGCTCATTGTCCGCTTTGATTATGATGTCACTTTTCATGGCTCCTATTGGTTGAGATATGAAAAGGAAATGATGCTAGGTCTACGCTCATTGGCTGAGATTGTTTTGGTAAAGTTTCCCTTCAACTGCGTGTAAACTGCACTCGATTTTTTTTTCAGTGAAGGCCTGTTACAGGTGGATACGTCTAATGTTTATCAGTGTAAACGAGAGATGACGCAACAGATTACTTGAATTCTAATAACTCGTTGTTGGGTCCATTTTCCATAAGATCCAACAGTTTACTAAGTCATATTGAGAAGGTGGAAAAGAATCTCAAATACCATCTCTTGTGGAGTACTCGATGCGGATACAGGCCTACCAAAGAGTCCATTAGTTGATCAGGTCAACCCCTCTCATGGGTTTGTTGTATATTTCAAAAAATGGTGGTTCAGTATTAGCGCAAATGGGCATATGGAATATGCGTCATGACAAAATTGATTCCTAAATAGACTTTCAGCTCCGATACAGTTAATTCGAAATTTTCTTTATCCTTTTTTTACTTTCATTTACAATTGTTGCCATGATATTCGTTTCAGTAATCATTTCTAAGTTGATAGGCATTTCGCCACTAATATTTGATTTGCATTGCCCTTGAAATTTGGGTATATTGTTAAGAAAAGCATTTTATTTAGCTCTAAACCATATGACATATCTTTTGTTGAGGGACGCATACTTCTGAAGTACCGTGTTCAGCCTCGGGAATAGTAGAGGGATGCTCATTTGCTTGATTCTCAATCCTGTAACATTCATTTTCCGGTGGCACGAATAGATCGTCTTCTGATCCAGAAAAACCTTCTTCGTCAGATCCATCGGGGAGAGTAAGCAGGGTCAAAATTTGATCTTCATCAAGATTACAATCCTAATTCATTCGTGAACTCATTTTATGTCTTCAAAAATGATAAAGAATGTAATAAAAATAAAATGCCCTCATAAATATTTCAATTCCATATCCAAAATACAACAAACAAAATAAGTTTATTCGCAGAGCTCACTGCATACTATTGGTTGATATTGACAACTCTTGGAACACATAGACCTCATATGAGGCCGATTAGTTTTTGCAAAGAAATCAATACAAAATATTAAGAAAATAACATTCTAATGGTTTCACATGTACGATGTACGTACAGAGCATATAAAAATATTTATTTACTGTTTATAATGGTCAAATTTCAATATTTAATGGTACGTTGAAAGGAGGAGAAACAGAAATCGACAAAAAAACGTCAAAAACTATTGCAATGAAATTTCAAATCAACCTGGGATAGTGAATTCTTGTGATGGCAAGTTTTTGAACTATCAATTGTCATCAAGCAAGGTCTAAAGTGATCTATGGTGAGGTTGTATTTGAAAATATGATTGGAGTTATGAAATGGCAGCTTGTCAAAGATGACTAATTTTGGGGCCTCTTATGAGTATCTCGTGTTCGAGAGGGCAAATAGAAAGCTACATTATACACGAGTCAAATAGACTAATAATAATGGTAAGCTCTGGCGTTATGAAATTATAAATATTAATATATTATATTTATTATACGTTTTCTGTCCCTACCAAAATTGCTAACGTCAGAAGAAAAGCAAAACAAATCATTGTCGTGGAAACGAAGTTGATGTAATTGAGTGAATTTTTTTTCAGGCGTCGTAAGTAGTTAATATCTATCAAATGAATCAACGAAATGTATGAACGCGCATAACTTTCGAATGTCTGCACCAAATAATATAATTTTTTTTTTGTGTTCGTTTTTGTCAAGGTTGGAATAAAACTACTGGTGAGCTCTGAAATTACATTATGGCATTATGAAATTTGCAATAGGTGGCAAGCGAGCTGTAAAGCTGTGTGAGCGAAAACTGAATGTACCGGGACTGAATGTATGCAATGCCGGAGGGGTGGGGAACTCGGGTAGGGGGTTCGCGGAACAGGGGAAGGGGGGAAGTGGAGTGGGGAGAGTGAAGGTGGAGGAGGCGGAGAGGAAACGCGAGAGGAGAAGGGGACGCGGGAGAGAAAGGGGCAGCGGAAGGGGAACGGAACGAATGGGAAAGGACACGTAGGGAGAAACAATTTCTTTATCAAATGGCATAGCAACGCATGCCAGGTACTATATAAGTCATAATTAGTAATTTGTCAACTTAAATGTACGAATAACGAAAATTCGCCCAGTTCTTTACAAAACTTAGTGTTTTATTTTGCTGTATTATTATGGCTATTTCTATATGGAAAAAGATACAAACATCCAGAAAAGGATACAATTTTTTGGCATAATTTCGTTTTTTTTTAATATTAAATACGAATTAAAATTTCCAGTAGAATACAATTTATTAATGAACTTCAGTACAAAGCTTTCCTTCCCACATTTCATTTAAATTTCCTGATTTTTCCAACGAAACGGAAATTTCGTAATTCAGTACATTTTTTTACAATGAGTGAATTTTTTATGGCTTCCCTTATTTTGTTTTGCAGTTAAAATGTGTTTTGGAAAATTTGGACCGAAATTTTTGTTACAGTTACATAGAAATGTCTAATTTAATATTCTAATATTTGTGAGATAAATCTTTTATTTTTACGTAAAATAATATTCTAATATGTGGTAATGTTAATAATTTGTATGATAATCTTTCAGAAGTTAGTCTAATTGTTCAATTCGTTCACATTTCCTCTATTCGTTGACAAATTATTTACCAATGCATTATTTGATACCAGCGCCAAAATCTAGGTCACCCCAAGTGTTTCGCTATGTTTGGTGGCTTAGCAGTAAGGCTCGAGTTCATGGGGTTAGGTTTATCTAGGTCTTGGCGGCAGGTGTGGTCACCCATCCACTGCGTGGTGAATCGGATTGGAGAGTTTAAGAGGGAGTCTAAGATTGTGGACTAAGAGATTGAGAGTATTCTTTTAAGGCTCGAGAGATTCTGGCTGGAGAGGATAAAAGACCTCCCTCAACCAGTCTCTTTCGATCCTATCCACAACGCAGCAGATGGGCAGACGCATTTGCCGCCAAGACCTTGACAAACCTCACCCCATGAATCCGGGCACCTCTGTTAGTGTCACCAAACACAGCGAACCACTTGGGGTGACTAATGGCCGTTATACACGACATCTTTTTTCAGCCCGTTTCCAATTAGACACAAAAGTCAACATTTTTCGCTCTACGCGATCGCTATTTTCATCTCTATTTTCATATCTACGGTTTCAATTGTCATCACTACAAACAACACATGAACCATGATGTTTGCTGGGATGCCAACTGAAATCGTAGATATGAAAATAGCGATTGCGTTGAGCGAAAAATGTTGACTTTTGTGTCTAATTGGAATCGGGCTGAAAAAAGATGTCGTGTATAACGGCCATAAGGCAGAGATTGGGTATTGTAGGACCCACCACTTACCTGCCCTGGTATAGTAACAGATGATTAAGATTCTTGCAAGGACTCTAATTTTTTGTACTAAAACTACTCTACATTTAATAAACGATACTAGACATCCATTGCCCTCGCGTACGTTGTTAAGTAGCAATATGCAAGTGCTACTGTGTACATTTGTTAGTAAATATAAGAAAATCTTACCTGGACCTCTTTTAGGTAAGACGAAGGCAGAGATGTTGGTTATCCAATAACTGGTTCCCGGAGCGGCGGTACTCATACCCGCCTCCCAAATTAAAAACTATTGCAGGTTGCGAGTTATAGCGGTATTAATTGTTGTATGCTGATGATGCGGTGCTGATTTCTAACACTATGGAAGATCTACAGTCTCTCGTATCTAGGATGAACGAAGTATGTATGAAGAATGAGTTAATGATGAATGTAAGTAAGTCTAAAGTCATGGTGTTTGAAAGAGAGAGTACGAAAACAGTATGCAACATAGTTGTGAATGATGAATACTTGGAGCAGGTGGATGAGTTTGTGTATCTGGGTAGTATGTTTACGAGAGATGGGAAGGCTGAAAGAGATATTGAAAGAAGGGTGAATGCCGGTAACTCCATTAATGGTGGACTGAATGCCGTTGGCAAAAATAAAAAAAAACTGTCAAAAAAAGCGAAGCTAGCAGTCCACAATGGAGTCCTGGTACCTACCCTGATGTATGGCAGTGAGGCATGGAACTGGCAGAGGAAGGATGAAAGTAAACTGAATGGTGTTGAAATGAGATCCCTGAGACGTATGTGTGATAAAACAATGTATGATCGTGTGAGAAATGTGGATATCCGCAAAGAATGTAAGGCCGATGTAAGCATAATGAGTAAGATTAAGAAAGGGACACTCAGATGGTTTGTGCATGTAGAGCGAATGAACGAAGGAAGTAGTGTAATGTGAATGGTAGAAGAAGTCGGGGACGCCCGAGGAAGACATGGCATGATCAAGTGAATCAGATACTTGAGTCGGGTCATGTCAAATAGACGTGGGCAAAATTGAATGACCGAATTAAATGAATAAATTCAATCTTGTGACACACTCAATCTAATTCTCAATTTCAAAAGGAATTGATTCTTCATTCCTTATCTTTGGCCTTGCATCCTACGATTTTTAACGACACCATACATTTTTAATTTCCATTTATTTTACTGTTAAATTATTTCAATGAATAATGTGTTCTTTAAACGATTTAAATATTATATTGTTTCATAGGTATTTAAATATTATTAAATGGGCCGCGCGCCGCGAAGTGGTCGACGGACGGTATTGTGAACGACTCGCCTATTACGATTGTATTCCGCTGCCGCCGCGCCGCCATTCTAAAAACACCCGAACAACCGAACAACCGAACAACATCAAAGTCCATGTCCCAAAATGGCCAAAACGCGGCCGCGATTCATCCGGGTTGCCCGAGCATCTCTTTCACGCAAGGAATTAATCATTTATCCTAATCAATAGTCCTGAGATTGTCCTAAGGTCCCCGCCGTCCCAGGTCCGTGTTAAATGTCCGCGTCCCAGGTATCTAGTCTGTCGAAATCGAGATTGTCCGATTCCGACAGACAGAGGAATTAAAACAAAAGTCTTTTTCACTTGTGACGTCATGGTCTTTTGTAAATCTGAGACCTAGAAATGACGTCAGGCGTCATCGTCACGTCAATGTCACGATATGTCCCAAACGCATCCCAGTCCTAGGTCCGCAGCTCGCGAGTAAATCAAGTAGACGTGGGCAGAATGATTCCCAGGAGTGAATCGATTCAGTCTGATTCCCATGGCCTTTTGAAATGGTTCCTTTTATTCATTCCTTTAATTCAATTAAATCTCAAAAAAAAAAAAAAAATAAAATGAATAAATAAATAAATAAATAACAATAAAAAAATAAAAATAAATAAATAAATAAATAAAAAAAATAATTAAAAATTGAAAATTAAATGAATGGGGGAGGCTAACACCGCACACGAGACCGGGAGGCCACGGAGTACCCAGAGTACCGCAAAATAGGAGACTGATTAGCTTAGGCTACCAAGCATCGCACAAAGAGGAGACCGATTATTCTATCTCATTATCTCGCAGGCTAAAACCTATAGATTAATGTGTTTGACTCTTTTTAGTGTCGCTTTTTCGTTTCATCGGTTTTCAAATCACAATGAGTGGGGAGGCTACGAAGCACCGCACAAAGAGGAGACCAATAGGCTACGAAACACCACACAAAGAGGAGACCGATTGTTCTATCTCATTATCTCGCAGGCTAAATCCTATATTGTTTTTTTTTTTAGTGTCGTAATTTTTCGTATGTAAAATGTATTTATTGCTAGCAATTATATCTTAAAATTATACAAGTTTTCGTTTCACCCTTAAAATTTTATTGATTTTATTTTATTTATTAAAATTATAATTTTGTTCCATTTCACGTGATATAATATAAACATACATTTTAACATTAAGATGAGTATTTTATGACAGCTAACCACAGCTAATTGGCCTTATAATATCTGCAAATTTACATAATATATCGACCCAAGATCTACGTCTAAAAGTAGGTAGGTACAATATCTTTCGTACGTACCAAAAAACCGATAAGCGCTTCTCACTTTTCTAGCTGATGTTCAGATTCAAAGTCGAAAGTTTTCGACTAACTAGATATGTAATGAAATTGACGGCTTGGCGCGCGGGGGAATAAATGAACCGCCCGGACGGATTAATGGCTGGCATTGAGGAATGAATTAGTAACTTTTGAATAATGTTTTGTGTCAAAAGTCAGAATAATAGAAGAGAATGTATGAGACGATGTATGAATGTGAGTGAGGCAAAGAGTGTGTGCCAAGACCGAGTTGTTTGGCGGTCCGTCCTCTCTGCCTACCCCTGCGGGGAAACGGCGTGATGGTTAGTTAGTTAGTTAGTTAGCTTTTTTGTTTGGTAGCTAAATAATAAGAAAACTTTGTTAACGTGACAACTCCTCGTATGTGTTTTTAAGGGAATTTACTGTTACCTGCTCCATTTAAATAAATAACTAGAAAACTTAAACAAAAAGGCTTTTGAATTGTGAGGAGGGTAGAGAGGAAAGGTGTGCACGATTAACCTTTGTGTTTTTGTTTATCCCACGCTCCCTTGCTTTCCATTGTTTATGCAAATACGTGGCGTAGATTGGCGAAACCTGCCCCCCCCCCCTTCCCAACTCTATACTCGCATTAAGGGGAACGTATGAGCGGCCCATTTCTGCCCGTTTCATACAAATCTTTTAGATTTGGATTTGAGATGAAAATACCCAACCAAACCGAAAAATTATTTGTGTAAACAAAAGGTAAGTATATCAAATATCTAGTTAGGATGTGAGCTACTTTATTTATTTTTGCATTAAATTAAAAGATAAAGGCCATTAAAGACTTGAATATTTCAGGATTTTAGAGGCGATTTGGGCAATTATTTGTGAGTAAATTAAAAACAATAAAAAAATTATTTTACTATATTTATCATAAGAATATGATGAAATATAAAATAAAAAATAAAAGTTTATAAAAAAATTAATTTTAATGGGAGTAAATTAAAAATATAAATTACCTATATACGGCGGAATAAAAAATAGTCGTTTATATATTAAAATTACTTCCCAAAAAGGGCACTTTTAAGAATTTTTTATTCTTTATTTTATTTTTCATTGTATTTTTAAAATAAAATATAGTAAAATTATTTTTTTATGTTTTTCTTTTACTCTCAAATAATTGCCTAAATTGCGTCCAAAATAATGAAACACTAAAATCTTTAATGGCCCATATCTTATAATTTAAAGCAAAAATAAATAAAGTAGCTGACAGCCTAACTAGATATTTGATATACCTTTTGATTACAAAAATAATTGTTCAATTTGGTTGGGTATTTTGATCTCAAATCCAAATCTAAGATTTGTATGAAACGGGCAGAAATGGGCAGAAATGGGCCGCGCGTGCGTTCCCCTTAACCGAAACTCTAATAACAGAAAGAGAAGCAAGCCGCTCAATGTAAAGATATACACAAAAGATTATAATTTAGAATGTTAACTATATGACTTACACTAAAATTTTAACTCCATTTTTCATAAATCTTATTTCTTAAAAAAACTCATGACGCTCGCGTTTTGCTGCTTCATACACATATATTTAAACTTCACAGATTTATCACTAACAAATTTAAAAATTTTAACCGATTATTTGTGATTGATTTTTTTATGAGAATATCTCACAAGAGCCCCAACTGCTTCCATCTGGAGCCAGTGAGACTATTTTATTTTTTTACATTAACTCCACACAGGAAAATAATTTCTCTCAGGGTCTACGTAATCTGTGATGCTGTGTGGAGGGTCTTTTTGAGGAGAGGAAGGAATGAACATTGGTCTTGAAGAGACCCATGTTCTGGGAAGGTGGAAACACAGAAGCTGGCAAATCGTTCCACAGCCGAGCGGTTGAACTCAAGAACAAGTCGAAGAAGCGACCCGTTCTTATGTGATAGATGTCAACCGTGTACTACATAAGGGAACGTACCCATACTACGTGACACGTTTAGGGGGAGGTCTTCAAAATGTCACGCTTGGTACAAATGAGCGGCGGCGGGCATAGGTTTTTGGTCACTGGGGGAGGGGTTAAAAATTGCAAAAAGTTGGTCACGTAGTATGGGTACGTTCCCTAAGTTGGGCGCACGTTTGGCATGCTTCCCGACTATGCACTGGAGCCGAAGGGATCAATGACGCTAGTTCCTCAGAGCATCTTCTATTGAAATACCGGTAGAACAAGGATAGCATTCCCACTCCTGTGCTCTAAATATTGCAATCCGTTCGTTAAGGTGTGAGAATCTATCAAACGGACCGCCCGTTTCTGCACAGAGTCGAGGGTTTTTTCAGGTATTTTGGCATCCCCAATTGGGGTATGTTGTGAGGCTGAAGGTAATTTGAGAAGGGAAGGAAATGGGGAACAGGAGGGTGGGGAAGTACCTGGCTATTCAGGTCTGGTTACAAACACGGCTAATACCATTTCAAGCAAAGTTTCAATCCTGACTGATATTTTGAACTTATGGAACCGTCACGGAATCAATAATTCGATAATTAAATTATTTGTAATCCTTTTTGTTTAGCAAGTCAAAAAAAAAACAAATCTTTTGTATTTTAAATTTTTTTTTTTTTTTTTTTTTTATTTAATAAAATAGTATCAATTACATGTTTACATACATTAAATAAAGTTTTCTATTAAAATACATTTAATAAATACGCTTTACACCCTTTTTAAGAGCAGAGCTCGAGTTAAAAAGGCGGATAAACGCAACAATTTAGCAAACGAAAAATAATATTTTTTTAAATATATAAAACAAAAAATAGATAATTAACAGAAAATAAGAAAAAATCATATTTGTACATATATATATAAATATTTTATTATATATATGTACAAAACAAATAATAGATAAGAAAAACAACCGATTGAAGCGGAAGAGATAAAAAATAATGAGAGAAAAAGGATAACTAATGTTATATTTGAGTTGTTATGTTGATAAGTTATATAAAAAGAGTTTTTATTGATTTTTTGAATTGTTTGTAATTTGTTTCCAATCTTAATTTCAAGGGTAATTCGTTAAACCATTTAACTCCAATATATTTGTAGAATTGTTGGGCTGTGGTGGTGTAACAGCGCGGTAAAGTCAGAGAACCAAGGATATTTGTTCTATTGCTGTTCGAAAAAAGAGTGTTAACATTATTGAGACAATCTTTGTGTATTTGTAAAAGCGTAATTTTTTTATAAATATTATGAAGTGAAAGGACTTTAAATTCCTGAAATAATTTGATGGTAGGGTAATCGTATGGCTTTTTTAGAATTATTTTTATTAATATTCTTTGGATAATTTCTAAAGGCAAAAGAGAAGTTTTGAAAACACCACCCCAGCCAACAAATACCGGGTTGCTACCTCTTTCCTTTTTGTATTCATGATATTGTGTCAATTCTTAACAATAATAATAATAGATGAAAATATTATATAATGAAAAATATAAAATTTCGTTAAAAAGTCAATTTTCATCTACTTCCCGAACTACCGAAATATGTGAATTTTCGCACACGTGATAAAAATTATTACAATAATACAATTTTATATCTAATATATAAAATTCTCGTGTCACGGTGTTTGTTACCATACTCCTCCGAAACGGCTGGACCAATTTTGATGAAATTTTGTGTGCTTATCTGGTAGGTCTGAGAATCGACCAACATCTATTTTTCATACCCATAAAAGTAAAGGGTGTCCCACTCCGAAGAAAATTATTTTCCCCATACATTTTGTATGGAACGAATTCTCCTATTTTGAAAGAACTGCAGCAATATCGTAAGCGGTATAATATTGAACTGTGAACCGGGAGGGTGGGAGGGGGGAGGGGGGAGGGGGGAGGGGGGAGGGGGGAGGGGGGAAAGAAACTCAGGAAAGGGGGTTAGCGGGACGGGGGAAGGGGAGAAGTGGAGTGGGGAGAGGGAACGCGAGAGGGGAAAGGATACGCAGGGAGAAACAATTTAGATCAAGGTATGGTATACGCAGGTAGAAACAATTTAGATCAATTCAGAACAGTTTTTGATTCTGAGGCGGTACGAAGTTCGCCGGATCAGCTAGTTTTTATATAAAAATTAACCAATTTTATATAAAAATTAACCAATTTTTAAATTTGCATTGCTTTTGTACGTGATACGTGTGTTTTTTTTCTTTTTTAGACCATATTTTTTTTACCTGCCCCGATCTCACTCGTCTCAACGCCCCCTAATTTTCTTTGGGTCTTCTACCGCCCCCCTGACAGTCTCAAACGCCCACAAAGGGGCGTTATCGCCCACGTTGAGAACCTATGGCCTAAAAAATTACATTGCTTCTGACAGCTGAGGTCACCTCGGAATCAGGGTTGAATTCCCTTTTATTATTTTATTTGGGACTAAAGTTCAACTTCTTCAACCTTATTTAAGCCACGAGGTAGAAATGGATCGAAAATAGACCAGCGGAGGATAAACTAATTAAATTACGAACAACAACTTCAAAGTTTACGCATCCAACTGATGGAATTTAGAGAGAATATTTTGGATGGCCGGAATCCAGGGAATAAATAATAATTTAAACACGAAATCCCGTAATAAAAATATTATATTACTGTTATTATCATCTCGGAGTGTTCGTTGGTGTAAAGTTCTGTAATAACTAATACGTCACTAATATTTAAGGATTTATTCATGAAGAGAAATAGAGTAAACCTACTTTTCAAAGTTATGTAACTGTTATTATAAGTAATAATTATTAGCCTGAAACACTCATCTACATTGAAAAAATCTCCCGATAAAAAACACATGCCGCCGACGGAACTCGAACCCCGTCCTTCTGATTTCCGGTCAACTGCTCTGTCCACCCAGCTACGTCGGCTTATTTCCTGCCCGCCAAATAATTCAATATATACTAGTGTTTCATTCAACAATACCTGCAAACAACCAACTTTATTTTTATATGAGAAAGGCATTGATAGTGCTAAATATCCCACTAGGTGGCGTCGAGACAAATTATGTCTTCATTTTTTTGTGAAATACTTTAACTCGTCAAATATTATTTTTAATTGATAAACTAATGTTTAAGACAGGATTTTTATGCATAGCACAAGGGGTAACCATTATTATAAGTAATAATTATTAGCCTGAAACACTCATCGACATTGAAAAAATCTCCTAAGAATAGTTACATGCCGCCGACGGGACTGGCGTCGAGACAAATTTTGTCTACATTTTTTGGTGAAATACTTTAACTCATCAAATATTAATTATTATTTTTAATTGATAAACTTATGTTTAAGACAAGATTTTTATGCATAAAAAACTTGTCTTAAACATTAGTTTATCAATTAAAAATAATCATGTAACTGTATCGATGTAAATATTATACCTTTCATTGCTCTTGGATTGAGCTGAATTATAGTACCTTTATCACCGTCATAACTTACTGGCATCAAAGTTGAAATTTTCTTCTGACATTGATATTTTTAAAAGCAAACACGAGTTTATGACAAAGGCAAAAGATGACTTTTGGCATTGAATTGATTTTATCCAAAAATCAACATTTTGAACGAAAAAAAAAATTTAAAAAAAATACATATATTCATTTTAATGAAATAACTTTTGAAGGTTATACCCATCAATGTAATATATTATTAATATATTATTGATAGTGCTAATAAATATATAAAGTAAAATAATAAAAAACACAGAAAAATAGAAAGTTTACGGTCGAAACTGGGACTCGACACCAGGATCTCTATATCATTTGCAGAGCATCGGCGCTAATGATATAAAACGCCTCGTTTACAAAGCAAAAAGCCATTCATTATATAGGTGCTATGACCACCGAGTTACGTACCTTCAAAATCTTTTGGCATGTAAATACAAAATCTACATACGTGTTTATATTAAAAGAGGTGCGAATTGAACACTTCTACACTTTTCCCGTTAAATATATATTTTTTTATTTGGAAACAGGCAATTCACCCTAAAGAGAGTTCTTTGTGCCGATAAAGCTAAAAAAAGATAGTTTTAATATTGAGAATAATCTACATATTGATGACACGACATATCAAATATTGAAGTCACTCAAGCCTATGAACTATACTCGTAGACCTGAAAAAAACGCGAGAAGTGTTGAGAGACAGCAAATCCGGAATAATGAGGGGAGAATGGTGGGTGCTTTTAATAAGCTTTTCAAGGAAGAATGATTTTTACAAGTTAGTGAAGAAGACATGGTCAAGAGTCTCCTCCTCCACACCGCACTGGCAGAGTGGACTATCGAGGACTCGAGTTTTAAAAAAAATACGCTGAAATCATTAAATATTAAAAAAAGTCTATTCGTACAGGGTGTCCGGAGGTAAAGTGAACACACTTCGTGAGTCGATTCTACATGACAGTCAGTGCAAGTAAAAAATATGAATGACTTTTTTTCTAAATTTCAATGTTTTAAAATAGTTTTCGGGTAAAAAAGTTTATATGGAAAAATAACATTCTTCTACGGAAAAGTATGTTTGAAATAGAACAATATTACGATTTATTCATTTAATTTTCTTTAATACCGACTGGTTTCGCAACAAAAGCATTTTTGGATTATAAAATTAAATTTAAAATAAAAAATAAATAAATCGTGGTTACAAACAAAATTAATTGTTTTATTTCAGTTAATATGTCAAACAAACAATAATTTTAATATTTGCATGCGAAAAAAAGTTGTAATTTTGAAAAAAGTTGTAATTTTGTAAAAAGTTAGTTATCTTTTTTTACTTCTACTATTATGTAGAATCACCTCCCGAAGTTTGTGTACTTGAACATTCCGTATTTCTATAAAATATATTGAAAGATTTGCGTTATTTTAATGCGAACCAATTTTTTTTATCGTATGGATGAATTTTCGTACAACGATACAGCTACTCCTCATTTTAATATTAAAACGTCAAACCAACTAATTAAGTAGCTCCCACCATGCACTTATTCTACATATTACACTGTGGGACACTTATTGAATTACCTATATCTTTAGGTAAGGTTTGCGATTCCTCACAGCTGACCTTTCAAATCAGCACTATTTCGCAGTAAATTGTTATGTAAAAATATTTAAAACGTCAATTATTTCCTCCCCCAGACCTATGACACGGACGAAGACAATAAATCATTCCCCCTGTATCCTAAATACATTATTTATATATGCATATGACGTAATGGATATGCAGGACACTGTGGGAGCATTCTATCGGATAGGTACGACGGACTGTGGGCGGCAAGAGAGCTTTTGATCGACGCCTAGAATAGGCCACTTGCATGGATTTCATAACGACTTTGAAAAAATCGTGTGGATAGATTTTTTTACTAAGATTACGAAAATATTAGTAAAAAATTTTAGAAATGTACAGTTTTTTTTTTTAAATAAATAAATCCATTATTTGGTCTCGTGACGTCACAACATGAAAATGTCCCGTCTCCGAAAATGTTCCTATTAATTTTGTAAAATTCCACACTTATTTTTTTTTTTATGTGGCAACACTTTGATTTCAGGCGAGTTTTTGAATTTGACGTTTAACGTTCACTAGATTTATTGTTTGTTCTCTGCGAACTTATCATTTGGTTATGAAGAGACAGATGACAGATTAATGAATGACAGATTTTATGTATGACAGATGTTATGAAGAGAACCCCGTACATTTTACGCCGTCTGTACGTGTTTTAGAGGTAAAATGGTAATGGTACTGATTTTAACAATGTAAAATTTTATAATATTCTTACTATTATTGTAATTTACAAGTACAAGTATATTACATTGGATTTAGTAATATAGACGTTGAACATTATAATGATTTATGATCAATAAGATGGATTAAGGAAAAAAATATTTATGAGATGTAATATTTTTGGTATGCCTCGTTATTCTCCTGCACCATTCGTGTGAAAAACGTTATTATTTTTAAATGATTTTTGCTACATAATTATCGTTTTTTCGCACCTATAAAGTTATGTCCCGTCTTTCCGGTTTATAAAAAATGGTCTGATTTTTCGGTTTGAAATTTTCAAAAAATCGCCAGGGCTGCAAAAATACGATTAAAAAAAATACAGAATATGAAATTTGCCTAAACCGGAAAAAAAGTTTTAAAAAATGTGATGCAAGTGACCTATTGTACACGCAACATCCAACAGCACGGCATTATAGAGAAGGCGTTGGTTTGATGCATTGGCAGAGCAAATTGCATTCAAGACCAGTCGCTGTTTTTCACCATTAGAACTATTATGCATGTATATTACCATACAAACCTCAACACTCATAGATAAATAGATGACCCATTAACAAAAATCAAAAAATATCGTGACGTTTGTTTCGTATTGAACTTATTTATCCGATGCGTCATTGGGGCAGTTTGAGTTATTTATTTATTAATTTTTAATTTTTAACATTATGAGTAAAATCTCAAATTATAATATTTAATTAAATGCAGACGATATCAGCGAAACTCAATCGAAAATCTGGAGACAGAAAAATCAGAAAAAGATATTCTAGAGGTGCCAATATGTTTTTCTGATTTTTCTGTTTCCACATTTTCGATTGAGTTTCGCTTATATTGTCTTCATTTATTTAAATATTACAATTTGAGGTTTTACTCATAAAGTTAAAATAAAAAAAATAAAATAAATAAAATAAAATAAAATAAAATAAAATAAAATACACATTTTAAAATTTAGAAAACGTAAGAATTGGTTTTGTATTCTTTCAACAGCTTGTACATGTATATTATAACGTGGGATCCAGGCGAGAGAATTTTATTCAGGTTGACTTCTAACTTAGGCAAATATAAGAGTTTAATACACTTTATATTGTTCAAATTTCTAGTTAGCCTAGTTATAAATCCCAACATTTTTTATCCCTTATTTGTGATTTTTGTTATGTGGTTAACAAATGAAATATTTGATTTATTTTTATTTGATATGGTATAATATAAATAATATTATTTTTTAAATCCCGAAACTTGTCGTACCTACAAAATTTTTAACTAAAAAAATATTTATTTTTTCATTCTAACTCCACACAGGAGGCCTTTAGGAAAATCGTTTTCCTCAGCGCCAATATCATCTTTCGAGATTCTCTGTGGTGAGCCTTTTTAAGGAAAGGATAAAAATGAAGTTCTGGGAAGGGAAAAGTTATGAGAGGTGGGTAGGAACCTGGGGGTCAGTGGATCCAGGAATGACGGATGTATGATTCACCACTGCTTACCCAAGTCACCGAACGTAGAAAAACACTTGGGGTGACCTATGGCAGAGGTCATCCAATATATTTTGCCGGGGCAGCGGTAAAATTAATAATTTCTGTAAACATTAAAATTCAATGTTTTTGGTAACACCCCACAAAAAATCCCTTGCCTGCACTACGAAAAATTAGTGGAACTAAAAGTTACTTGTTCTCATTTTCAATGCGACGCGCGACGACATCTTTCTGAATATTCCCATAATATGGGGATCCGCATACAAAACTAATCTTTCCCCAATTGAAGTTGTGCAGAGGCTAATAATTAAAATCATATTAAAAAAACCTTCTGACCACCCAACGGATCAATTATTTAAGGAATTCCAAGTACCATCTTTCAAAGATCTATACAATAGAAATGCATTGATTCAAACTATAAAAGAAAAAGAAAAATATCAATTTATAACTGAAAACCGTACTAGACATAAATATATTTTCTCATGCCCAAAATTAAACACTTCCTTTGCACAAAATTATTATACATCAACGAAGACTTATTTTCAACCGATTACCGGATGAAATTAGAAAAATTAATGATAAAATCCAATTAATAAACACTGTTAAAAAATATTTTAAAGATAATATAAAAAAAAAAAACTAAAAAAAAAGTTTCCGACTAATCTAATCTCAAGAACAACTACTTATAACTCAGTTTCCAAGTGATACTCTGTTCTTCAAATAGGTTAAATTTTGTATTGTTTTTAGCAACTATTTACATATCACCGAACTAACAACTTATTGTTTTTTACATTCACATTGTAATTTAAGAACTTAAATATAGCATTAAAAATGTACACTACTCTTCCAGACACAAGCTAATGCTTCCATGGAAGAGTGGTATTAACGTATTTTAAAATGAACATGTACGCAAATTACTACATTATCTAAATGTATATTATATTTTATATGCTAAAATAAATAAATAAAAAAAGAAAAAATAAAAAATAAATAAAAATAAAAAAAATTAAAAAAAAATAAAAAAAATAAAAATAAATAAAAAATAAAAATAAAAAAAAATACAATAACATTTTTCTAACGAATTTCTCTCATGTTCAAAATAAAAGTACCTTTTTTCAATTTGGGAGGAGGGAGTGGGTTCCGTCGCTCCGGGAACCATTTATTAAATAACCAACAATAACCTCTACCATCTTCTTCTAGTGAGGTCACCCTGTTTGATTACTTAGCACGGGTGTCCGAGTTCACTTACTATCGTCAAGGCACAACCGAGAAACCGGCTAAAGGGCATGGACGTTGAGATTCATTCACGGCAGACCGACCACCATACACATTCTGGCTGGTACTGCCAGATGACGAGAGAGGTATCCCACCCGACACAAGCGTTCTTCATATCACAATACTTGTTTTCATTATATTTTCTTGCAGGTGCTTGCAACATACGCAAGATGCCATTACCCTGCGAGCAGCCGCCTTTTATGTTTTTCTGTTATCTTTTTTAATTATTTTATCCCTGACTTGCTTTATATTATTCGCATTTTGTATATTATGTAAGCACTTGCATACTGCTTCCTAACAGCGTATGCAGGGACACTGGAGGTCTAAATTCGTTTAAACTTAAATGTAGATTCGTTCTTTCAAAAAAATTAGTCCTTGCGAGAGCCTTGAAGGAGTAACCATCTGTTACTTATACCAGGGCGAGTAAGTGGTGGATTACCTCCACTGTCCGGGTTCATGGGTGTCCGGATTCATCATGGTTTGTTCGGATCTTGCCGGAAGTTGCGCCTGCCTACCGACTGCGTGGCGGGCAGGATCGTGAGACCGGATGAAGGAGACCTTTTTACCTCTCCAGCAGAACGCTCTCGGTACATCGCAAAGCACAGCAGTGGGGGGAATAAATTCGAACTTCTGTCAATCCTGGACACACGGAATCTGAGATTCCTAAGCACCCCACATATATTTTCCTTCACTGATCTTCTTCTTCCTTTCCTTAAAAAACCCTCCACCAGCATCTCAAAAAATGACATAGGGCCCGAGGGAAATTATTTTTCTGCAGGGTCTCCCGTGTAGAACGGGTGTAAAAAATAAAAATTTACTTCTAAAGCTGGAAATACAGTTAAATCTGGAAAATATCTGACTCGTATTTCACAAAAGCTTGTAGGTTTATAATATTTTATGCACTCACGAATGCCTCAAATTTACACAGACCGATGAGTTTTTTGTCAAAGTTCGTTAGCCCCCGAGGGCTGTGCCGGACGCTCGCAGGGCGGTGTCGGCTGCTCGCCGCTAGCCGCTCGGTGCACGCGAGGTGCATATTTTTAACGAACTGCAAACTAAAATAACTCTCATAAAGCAGAAAGTTGGTAACTGGGTAACCAAATTAAGACATTCAAAATAATATTTCGTAATAAAACACGGAAGAATTCTTGGTAGAAATTAAGGAAAGCGATGGTCGTAATGTGGAAAAATTGTGCATTATTATCGTAACTACGAAATTAGTTTGTATGAGAAAATGAAATATTTATTTATTTACGGTACAAATGCCTTTAAATACAGAATAAAACATTTTCAAAAAAATTATACAGTTTAAACATACTAATACGATTCAAATTAACCAAAATTAAATTCAGGCTGTTGTGATTAACTGTTTTCCAAAAAAATGTTAAATGCTTTTATATTTTAGTTCTTTCGGTGCTATTAAACATATCTGCTTCTTCTGCATTTTTTTACGTAAGCTGTGTATGCATGGTATAAAGGAGTTCATCAGAAAGCACTCTTTTTAAGTGAATTGCCCATTTCAATTTGGGAGACGAGAATGGGTACCGCCGCCCCGGGAACCTTTATTGGATAACCAACACCTCTGCCATAGGTCACCCCAAGTGGTTCGCTACGTTTGGTGATTTATCAGAGGTGCCCGGGTTCATGGGATGAGATTTGTCTAGGTCTTGGAGGTAGATGACCAGGACACACTGAACCTAAGATTCCTACCCACCCCTTAAACCCTTCTCCTTCTCAGAACTCTCCTCTCCTTCCTTTCCCTAAAAAAAACTATCCACACAGCATCTCGAAAGATGAAATAGGCCCTCAGGGAAAGTATTTTCCTCAGGGCCTCCGTAAAAAAAAATAGGGGTTTATAAACATATTCATTATTATTAATCTGTGAGAAACATTAATGTTTTAATTAATATTGTACTTTCAATAATTTTTATTGCTTAGTAAAATTTTATTAACCCAACGCAGGCTTCGCCTAGTGAGGTTTAAAATTGAATTGAAAACAAGAAACAATAAATACATAATTGTTTATTGACATTATATGTTTCATTTGGTGCAGAATCAGTTTTAACTGATTAATATAATAAACTAATATACCGCCGATAACCTGTGTTATTGCAATAACAAAAATAAACCCCGTGTACACTAAAACACGTTTTATTACCAATACCCTTTCTTACGTGGTCACGCTGTTAAAATGCATTGAAGATCTGACAACGTTGTATATGGTTTTAATTTACTAGGAAAAAATGTTGTTTTAATTCTTCTTCGCAAGGGGCATTATTGGCGCGCCTTAGCATTAGTCTTCAACGACCCGCGATGAAAAAACAGCTTGGTGTTTTTATGGCGGAATGTCGAAAATTTTGTTAGTACCTAAATGTTGTAATTTTACTTCATAATTTCTATTGCAGTGACGAATTTACTCTTCTATTCACATAATTGATATATTTACCATGTTATTTGTGTGGTTTACATCAGTTTAATCAAGTTATTGTACAAACGCCGTACTTTCAAAGTTGAACTGTCAGAATATTGTTTTATAGGTTACTAAAAAGATAACGTTTACATTTAAGATCTTTATTTTAAGAGAATTTCTTAAAAGTGATAATTTTTTATAATATTAATATCTAATACATGTGTTCGTAAACGTATCAAAGAAATTAACGTCTTTAGAGATGCAAGAAATCTGTTTTAAATGTCGGTATTATTTCTAAGTTATTTTTTTGGAAATAAAAAAAAATTTAAATTATTTATTATTTTTTTATTGTATGCACGAGGAAAAAGAGAGGTGATAGTTTCCTTCCAAATTTATTACATAAAAGGACTGTGTTTTTGAAATTTTGATTTTTTTTTATTTTCTCTACATTTCGGTCAAAAATGTTTTGATAAGAATTTTTTTCCATTTTTTCGGAGTTTGAATCTTAAAATATGGCAGTTTTTGAAAACTAAAGTGTATTTCAAATACACAAATCTAAAAGCTAATTTTATCTAGTTTTCATAAATGGTATTTGTTTTTACAACACCTTCAAAAATAAGAAATATATAGAACATTCAAAATATTTTGGAAAAATTCCAAATTTCGTTCAGACATCATTCATAAAACAGAGATAAACTACCCTCTCAGGCTGTGTAAACAATGTGTATTTTTTTCATGAACAATTTTTTAATTAGTAATGTTTTCGTTTGTCAATTGAATAAAATTTTCACTGGGTTTTTTAGTAAGGCTGTAATGTTTAGTTAGAAGTTGTTCTCTAGCGATTTGTATACATTGTGTACATGTATTACAATTACTAGTGTATATATATGTACAATTACTAGCGTAATCAAAAGAAATTTAAGAGACGAAAAATTTTCATATTATCACTTGTATTAAAATTGAAAACAATTAAATTTATAAAAAAAAACACTTCAATTAAAATCAAGGCGGGACTATTGTGCGCTATTTACATCAGAATGGTATTCATAATAATAACTTTTTAGATTACCCCAACACTGGAAGCCCTGAGGAAAATAACTTACCTTAGGGCCTATGTCATCTTCGGGGATGCTGTGTGTGGGATTTTTAAGGAAAGGAAGGAGAGTAAGTTCAGAGAAGGAAAAAAGTACGAGTGGTGGGTGGAAATCTAGGGGTCATTGTGTTCAGGAGTAACGAACGTATGAATCATTCCTTGGGTTGCGGTGCAAGACCATTGCTCGAGAGAGACCAGCCGGAGAGGTCAAAGAGTCTCCTAAAATCAGCCTCTCCTGATTCGGCCAACCACGCAATTCGCCAAAACCTACATCACATACCTCACCCTTGCTAAGTCATCAAAAGTAGCAAACCCCTTGGGGCAACCTACGGCAGAGGTGGTGGTTATCCTATAAAAGGTTGGCGGTATCCCTACCCACCACCCAAATTGAGTAAAGAATGATTTAGATCAATTTAGCTGATTTCAAAATCTTCGAAATTGACGATTAGTTTAATTATCTGTAAGTTCATACTCTGCCATAGAAAATAGGATCTCTTTTTGCTAATTTGTGACGTAATTCCCGAAGCTGTGTTGTAACGTAATTCCCGAAAATGTTCGTAAAGTTCGCAAAAAACCGCAATTTAACAAGTTATGGTTTCCTAATCAACTTTTTTAAATGTTTGCGAAGAAGCCTTGTTAACGCAATATTTTCCGTTTACGCAATTAATGCGAGAGTTAAAGAGAATGTGTGATGATTTAAAAAAAACGGGATTACAATTTCCTTTAACCGCATCTCTCGTAAATGGTTATTCACCAAATTCTCAATCGCTGCAAATACACATTATATTATTTTAAATATTTAAATTGTGACATAACACAATTCGATAAAATAGAATTCAATTGCGCTCGCCGGGATTTGAACTCGAGACCTTCGGATACCTTAATTATTCTCGCTTCATTCGTGTTTTGTTGGCTCAAACGATCTCAAGATTATCAACATCGAAAAAAAATACTTTACTTACCTACAAACAATTTAAGTACATTACCAGCCTGTAAGGTAAGTTTCAAATTATGATATTGCATAATTGTAATTACTTTGGTAAATGTCATCTTTGCGGATAATGTGTGGAAGGTCTTTTCGTGGAAATGAAGAAGTGAACCTTCTATAATATGGGTCTTGAAAAAACGACCCATTCACACATGACGAACGTGAACTGTGTACAAATGTTGGGCGCACGTTTGGCGTGTTTCCCGGCTGTGCACCTGTGCCGAACGAATCAATGACTTCAGTTCCTTGGAGTAGCTGCCATTGAAATGCCGGTAGAACAAGACGGCATTCCCACCTGACGCCTGAGCTCTAAAGATTGCAATTCGTTGGTTGAGATAGGATTAAGGCTGCTTCCTTTTCGGTAATATTTCATAAAGTTAAGTCTGAGTAAACGGAAGTTATCTACGAGCTGTACACAAAGGAGGTTAATTTTTCTTATTTTTTGTAAAACTTTTGTCTGATGTTTTCCGTTCTTAAGCACTTTCTAATTTAACCGCCAGCAGCTTAAACTTTGCTCCTGCAAAAATATTTTTCATTTTTATTCAGGCACCGCTTTATTTCCGACCCTAAAAGTAATCAAAGTTTTCTGAATGTCTAACAAAGCAATGTTATTCTTCAATTATTACCCTACTTTTGTAGTAAATAATAATACTATTGCGTAGGTATATTTGTTGGTTCGTTTGAATTCAGCGGCCGAAAATCCATATTTCGTCGAAAGACGTTCTTACAATCGTACAGGGCGGTTCCAATGTGAAAAAACAATTAATCTCCGTACCAGTTTTTAAAATTATAACTCAGTATCGATTTTATTTCATTTCTAATTTGCTTTAATTTATACCTACATCCAAAAATGCTGAAAGGCGTGATGATAAATATACTATTATCATTTTTCAATAATGTCTAAGCAAAATAAGAATGTAAAAAAAATTTTATGTATTAATTTCTAAGACCGTAAATAGATAGACAAAATAGAGAAATTCTCGTTATAAATAAGTGTTCGGATATTTTTTTAATGATTTTATTTGAACTAAATTTACTGGAAAACGTATTGATTTACAATAATGTATTTACATGGCATGAAATATGTCTTGCAAAATGAGATTTTTCGTTTGAAAATTTAACAAATCTGTCAACGACCTGTGGTATAACCTTATTATACTAAAAATAAACATTTTTTCTCAAAATTTAAAACATGCGTTTACTAGATAAAAGAACAATCTTTTGAAATCAATTTATAATTTTTTGTGGAAAAGAGTTTGTAAGTCTAAAATTTGATTTAAAGATTACATATTTCCGTTTTTCTCTGGTTATACCCTCTTAACCGTTCCCGTCTGATGTAAGGTGTGAGAAATAAGTACATGGATATTCAGATCTGATCAACTAAAACCATTTCAAGCAACGTTTAAATTCTGAATGGTGATCTTACATCAGGGCGATACTGGAAGTATCTTCCGCTCTGGAACGTTCCTCAAATAAGCTATATATTAATTTAAATGATTAATTTGAGAAACAACCCAAATTAATCAAATAAAATTTATTTGCGCACGCCGGGTTTTGAACCCGCTATGTCGAGAGCCTTACCCTTCTCGGCCGGCGGCCTTCGAATAAAGGCTTTAATTTTTCAGAATTTTCAAAGGCAGAAAACATTAGTTTTTCGAATTTTATCCATCAATGAAATATAAAATCTAGGGGAAATATTTTTGTCATAAATTTGAATATTCCTACAAAACTACTTGTTTTAAAAAAATCATGTTTTCATATAACGATGAGCAGTAGGCACACCTCCTAACTAATCCCAACCGTTTGGAGCCAGTGAGACTATGGCATCCGCAATTATTGGGGTATGCTGTGAGGGTAAAGGTAGTGGGATAGGTAACATGGCTATTCAGATCTGGCAACCAAACACGGCTTAGGCCATTTCAAGCAACAACGGTTCGATTCTGAATTAATTCAGCGCTACTGAAAGTATCAACCACTCTAAGGAACGTGTAGCAAATATGCTATGTTTACAGGGTGTAAAGGGACGTACTTGACTTACTTTAATATGTGATTCCTGACATTATTTGGAGTAAAACATGTAAATGATTTTTTTCAAATTTTTTTCTTCAAAATCAATCAAAAATAATTAAATTTTTCGAAGAAAACTTCTTCGGAAAGGTTTTCACTTTGTGACGGCATTATTTATTTTAATGAAAAGGCAAATAACTTTGTTTACATTACTTTTATTTATATACAATGTTCATTTCACTTTTATTTCACATCTTTTTCTATAGCATTTTGATGCATTCACTTTTATTTATATAGCATGTTGATGCTTCGTGAACGATGTTCATGTGAACATCGTTCACGTTTGATCACACAGGTATACATTTGATCCTGATGATGTGAACATCGTTCACGAAACATGTTGATTGTATATAAATAAAAGTGACGTAAATAAAGTTATTTGTCTTTTCATTAAAAAAAAATTCTTAATATCATCATCACTGGTCACTCAGCCGAGTAACCGTGCAACCCCTCCCCCACTCCTTGTGCAATATCTAACGATGTTTTTAGTTGAAAAAAGAAATAAAACATAAAAATAAGAAGAAAAAATAAAGACCAAAATTTAATTTACCTTTTTTTCTCCAAATAATGTCTGGGATCACTGGTAGTAATAGTATTAATTAAAGTGAGTCAAGTAAAATCCCGCATATTATTTTAAACGAATAAATTGTAAAATAACAGAAATTATTAAAATGAATATTGCTTGCGCACTACGGATTCAAACCCACGACCTCTCCGGATTCGTTTTAATTTTTTGAAAATATACTATAGTTATCCCCAAGGAGAAGATTTTCCAATGCAATACTAGTACCTTTGTATACTCTTTCGTCATACAGTTTTAATTTCGTTTGAAACTTTCTCATACACTTGTTCTTATTGATTATTTCAATTGTCAGTCTTGATTTATTTTCTCGGTTAGTCCCTACTCGTCTTCAACGGAAGATTTGATTTGGTATCTTTCTCGTTCATTTAATCCATTTAAGAATACAACCACGTCTAAAGATTTTCAATTCAGGATATCAACTGAACTGCTGACACAGCGAGGTGTAATAAATGTGAAATTGGATAAGCGATAATTTATAAAAGAAATGACTGGATTAAATTTATTCGGGACGATAAACAAGGAATCTCGCAAATCGAGTAACTGAATTAATTCGGAATCTTTTTTTTTTTACATGAGCTCCACACAGAAGGTCCTGAGGAAAATAATTTTCCTCAGGGCCTATGTCATCTTTGGGGATGCTGTGTGGAGGGGTTTTCTGAGGAAAGGAAGGAGAGGAGAGTTCTGGGAAGGAAAAGGGTTTAAGGGGTGGGTAGGAATCTGTGGTTCAGTGTGTCCTTATCATCCGCCTCCAAGACCTTGACAGACCTCACCCCGTGAACCCGGGCACCTCTGCTAAATCACCAAACATAGCAAACCACTCAGGGGGACCTATGGCAAAGGTTCCGGGGCGGCGGTACCCATTCCCGCCTCTTAAATTGATCATTCTGTGCGAATATTGAAAAAAGGGTTGTGTGATTTTCCTTTTAGAATTTGAAAATTAAACAATATTAATGGTTTTTAAGCTACCCCCACTTCTTAAACTTGTCAAAAGCCCACAAAGTTAGTACGAATGTAGAAAATATTAAGCGAGTAGTCTAGTTTTTAAACCTCATCAAGGACGCTTTGCAAACGTGATAACAGAACGATGCTTTTGAGTTTGAAATGTGCATTTTTGAAATGATTGCAATACTTAATTTTGATTAATTAAACCCTTTGAAAACACGGGATATTATAAATGTAGGATTTGTGAGGCTGAACGAATTTAAAAATATATATTTTCGCCTGCATTATTACCTTTTAAAAGAACAAAATTAGTTACGTATCGAATTTTAGCAAACTTGAAAAATTACAATATTTGTCAAAATTTAAACAAAATAAATGCACACATCAAATAAAGAATTATTTAAATTAAATGAAAACAAATCGCTTTGTATGTAATACACCAATCTTTTCATCAAAATTTATTTAATAATTTTGATTAAATAAGTAGTTTGTATAAAGTGCTTTGTTTTCATTTAATTAAGATGACTCCACAAAGAAATTTGGGATGATTGAAGAAAAGAATGAGTTATTAGTAAAATAAGTGTGGTATCTACCAAGTTCTAATTTCGAAAAATAAAAGTTTATTGAACTTGAATGAAATCCCTCTTCTGCAATGACAATATCAGCTTAAAACTAAGGCAGAGAATGCTAAAATGTTATGTGTGGTCGGCCTTGCTATACGGATGTGAAACATGGACCTTGAAAGTAAATACCATGAACAGGTTAGAGGCTTTTGAAATGTGGCATTTCCCAACACAGAAATATTCAGGCGGACTAGAGGAGAACTGCTTACATTAATAAAAATCAGGAAAATTTCATACCTGGTCATATACTTGCTCCATTTAATATTGAAAGGCAAGATAGAGGGCTGAGGCCTGTTAGGAGACAAATGTCTTGGCTGCGAAATATACGAGAGTGGACCGGCATTAGAAGTGTGGAGGAGCTATTCCGGGCAGCGCAAGACAGAGAGACATTTTTCAAGAGTGATCGCCAATATCGGGGGGACCTGAAAGGGCACACAAAGAAGAAGAAGAACTTGAATGAATAATTTTATGCATTACGCAGGAATACGCATCACTTCACGGATGCACCCAAGCACCGACAACCGAAAATAGTATGATTAATATATTTAAATTAAGCTTCAGTTCAGAAATGAGCCCAAGAACCCATAAGATATGTCAAGGAAGATGCAATCGTACGTAATCCCCCTTCGGGTGAATTTTCCCAAAGTGCCGCAGAACGCACAGTTCGGTGGGTGGTGGTAGGTACTCTAACCTAATTTGAAAACTTCTAAAAAACATCGGGACCTTTATCTTATGTCAGAAGAGGAAAAGTTTGAACAGCCTCAATAATTCAAGAAATGCCCCTTCGGGTTTATTTCATGCAGTATATATTCAGTATTTATTGATGTTATAAATTATAACGACAACGTAATTGTTTGACAGGGCTGAAATATTTATGAATGATTGTGATGTCAACGAATCGTATAAACTTTTATTTTGAGCAGCGAAATAAATATATTTTTTATGGAACGAGAAAGCTTTTAGCACAAAGAAACGTTTGTAAAAATATGTACCTAAATTTTGCTTAATATTAAAAAAGTAAGAAATGGTTTGGTCGTAAAGGAAATAATCACAACGAAATATAAACAGATTAAACATTACAAAATTACAACACTTGTTGTGCTTCCACAACATGGAATTCTCAATATAAGGTATAGGTACATAGATTTAGTAGAAAGAATAAAGATTTTTTTTAATATTTACTTAAGTAATTCAAAAAACCTACAAATAATATGTTAACCTTACAAAAACTGAGTTAAAAAATATCTACATTGTCAGATCTATTGTTTCTTCACAATCTGTTAAATAATAATATTAGTTATCCCCGAATTGCCTTTCGTCATTGGTTTAAATGTTCCAACCGGTATTTCAATGGAAGATGCTCCGTAGCGTCATCGATTCCTTCTGCACCGGTGCATAGTCGGGAAACACGTGCCAAACGCGTGTATAACATATGTACACGGTTGACTTTGTCACATGAGGACGGGTCGCTTCTTTGACTCGTTCTTATATTCAACAGCTCGGCTGTGGGACGATTTTCCGGCCTCTGTGTTTTCTCCTTCCTACAATATGGGTCTCTTCAAGACCAATGTTCATTCCTTCCTCTCCTCAAAAAGACCCTTCGCACAGGATCTCAGATTTGGGAGGCGGGAATGGGTACCGCCGCCCCGGGAACCTTTATTGGATAACCAACATCTCTGCCATAGGTCACCCCAAGTGGTTCGCTACGTTTGGTGATTTAGCAGGGATGTCTGGGTTCACGGGGTGAGTTTGTCACGCTGAACCCCAGATTCCTACCCACCCTTTGAACCCTTTTCCTTCCCAGAACTCTCCTCTCCTTCCACTCCTTAAAAAACCCTCCACACAGCATCCCTAAAGATGACGTAGGCCCTAAGGGAAATTATTTTCCTCAAGTTCTCCTGTGTGGAGCTCGTTTAAAAAAAAAAAAAAGATGACATACCAATGTGTGAAGTTAATGTAAAAACGTAGAAGCCAACAACACTAATGCAGAAAATAACTCACCAACTCACAACATATACCCACAACGAAAAATTTATTTATTTATTTACATATGCATATATATTACAATACATTACAATGTGATACTTTGTCTTGACAGCCAAATTGTATATTTAGTTCATAATATTCTTAACAAAGGAATGGTTTCGTTCAAGATATCACGGGAATTTGCTTCTGTCAAGACAACTTTTGAGAACATTAAGAATTGTATATAATTAAGGGATGGTTTCTTTATGTCTTTAAAAGAATCGCAAAGATGTGATTTTTTTCAATAAATGCATTCAGAGTGAATGCATTTATTAATGTTCTATGAGTGTTTTCTTTATTTATTATTTATTAATTTATTTATTTTTTCAGGTTCTCCATAAAACAGTTATACACCAAATTATTACGGAGAAGATTACAAAATATAAGAGAAAAAAAGGTCAAGGGGGCAGTTTCACTATGTTGAGACGTATGTCAAAAGATAGTTACTGAACTCTCTATAGGTAACATTGAAGATGTCAATGCTCAATGCAGAATCGTTAAGCAGTTGAATTGCTCTATTTAATGGGGCATTCTGAAAGGAAGAAGTTCTCGCTTTCGGAGCATATAAAGTGTGTGGGATCTCCCACGAGTATACGCGTTAGGGACATATAGGTTAATCTCCTTCAACATGGGTGGTACATTCAGTACAGTACCGGAGATCAGCTTAAAAAAATGTTTCCCCAAAAATATTTTTCGGCGGGCTTCTAAGGTATTAAGATCGAGCATTCCTGTTAAGAACAACGATGGATACAGGAATGGGTAGTATATATATTCCCTCATATACATGTAACGCATAAACCTTTTTTGTACTTTTTCTATTTCTAGGATATGGTTTTGTTCAGAGGGTGCCCAAATAATGGAGCTGTATTCCAGGATGCTGCGGACAAGTGCTTCACATGTTCTTCGTATTGCAATTCCATTAGTAAATGATCTCGCATTACGAAGAACAAATCCGAGCATTTTGTTGGCGCGGGAGACAATGTCTGATATATGTGAGAATTGAAAGAGAGATTTGCTTCAAAAATCACGCCAAGGTCTCGAATCTCGTTTTTGCGTGTTAGTATAATTTTATTAATATGGTATGGGAATAAAAATGTGTCTTGTGATCTTGTAAATGTGACGACACTGCATTTCTGGATGCTGAATGGTAAGTTATTCAGTTCCGACCATTTGACAAGACAATCAAGATCTTTCTGCAGAAGAATGGAATCTATATGACTTTTAATTGCTCTGAAAAGTTTAATATCGTCAGCGAAGAGGAGATATTTTGAGCGGTTAATGGTCTTGCCTATATCATTAATGAATAAAAGAAAGAAGAGGGGTCTTAGATTTGGTTCCTGGGGAATCCCGGAGTTAGTTTTGTATTCGTGAAAAAACTGGTGTCCGTAACTGACATACTGACGACGATTGAGTAAGTAGCTAGCTACGAAAGCAAGAAAATCCTGAGAGAATCCGAGGTCACTCAATTTTTTTAATAAAATATCATGGTCGACTTTGTCAAATGCTCTTTCGAAGTCTGTATAAATCACATCGACATGTAAAAATTTTTCAAACGAATTATTTATATAGGTGGTGAGATTCATTAGGTTTGTTGAGGGTGATAGAGTGGGACGAAATCCATGCTGATTTTCGATAAGTGTATGTTTTGTTTGATTATATATTTGTGAGTAAATGATGGTTTCTAAAAGTTTTGCGGGTATATTTTTTTATTTTAGTATTTTCTTTAGTGAGATCACAAGTAGGAGATTCTTTCCAGGCCGTTTTAGAGAACATTTACAATTGCATAGTCAGAATTTACACATTTATAAACCCATATTTGACATATGAATTCCCATTACTACATTCTATTTTCATGATTCTTTGCAAACATACAATAAACTAATTTATTGCATTTTTAACGTGATATAAAATATTTTAAAACTACTTACACTTAATTTTTCATTAAACTTTAACTGTCAATTATAATTTATGTGAATATATAATTCTTGATTTCAAAATTTCACTTTATCTCTTCACACACTTTCTTCTTTTTTATTATTACTTCTCATATATTCATTACTTAACGTTAGGAACCATTCTCATCCCAGGTGAAATTACTAAGATATTTTATGGACATAGGTAATAGGTACTATAATCATGTAAAATTTATCGTACCTTTTCACTCGTTTCACAATGAACCAAGTATATATAAATAAACATATTACTAAAATAATCTAAAATATTATTCATGAAACAATAATATATCTACCAATGTAACCAACCGGCCAAATGATAAAATGGAATTATACGGGTCCTGTTGTCTCAACTGACAGGCAGGTGATCTCCCTTCTACCTACCTTCCCCACCTTCCTGCTATCCGAATTTTGAAACCCTCCGATGAGCGACAAGGTCTGGCGAGACTTTTTCTTACCAACTCACCAACTCAACTTGGCCAACTCACTATTGGTTTAGATTGTGTGGTGAAGGTATCACTTCTGCCGCGTGTGAAGAGCAATCGATTTTTTTTCTGACTTATAAAAATGAAACGGTATTATTCCTCAGAGACAGTTTCACGAGAACAGCTCGACCTCCTATATTTTAAAGTGATTTATTTTATGTTCAAAACTTGTTTCGTGTCGAAACACATAAGGTCTGTGCAGACCTAACAAATGTTTTGCAGGTAGTTGGTGTGTGTTATCGCTGTTAGATGTTTGTTGGGAAGTGTTTTTGAGGTAGTTATTTTTGTCGTGAATAGAATTCAATTATATTTGTGCGGCAGTTACGATCGGAAGACTGACAAGGGACGTTCGTTCGTAGTCGCGCTAGCCCGACGGGCCACCAATCCAAAGATACGCATATACCCTCAAATCAAACAAGTCATGACTGCTTTCAATGTTCAAGTATTCGAAATACATCAAACATATCTCAGAAATACCAAATGCTGAACGATTTTTTTATACTAATGACATTATAAATTATAAGGTCTACAGAGATCTTGTGACACCACTTACCGCCACATCGGAGGGTTAACGTAACAACTTATAAAGTAGGAGAAGAATGGATCAGTCAAGAGGAGAGCCGCTTCATGATAATATCCACTTACTATATATCTGCTTTAACTTTTCCTTTGAGGCGAATCTGCAGATTAAGTTACCGAAACGTAACTCGGGTATAGCCCAGGGCTGCCACGAGGTTCGTTCTTGTTCCATTGACCCGCCATATCATAATAACTGGGCCTTTGAGGAACTCTTCTGACAGCGTTTTGGCGTGTCTACTCTTGTAACGAGGAACAATAAATACATTCGAGGCTCGTTTCAGAGTCAAAGTATTGCTCTTGAAATGAATAACGTGGTGTTGGCTTTGTGGAATGGACGGGGCTGGATGTCTTTGATGTCTCGAATACTTGAAAAAAAAGAAGGATTATAAAGGCTGTCCCAAAAGTGAACTTTATGCCTTGGCGAGCTGATAGGCCAACTCATGACAGACTAGAATGACTTCAGTGAGATCAAAGTTTTCGAGATATTAACACTTTTATAAATTTCGTAAAAATCAATTACCTTAGATTAGTTTCTTGAGTGCCACAGCTAAATATTCCATATTCTTAGATTAAATTTTTTATTACGCAACTCTGAATAGCTAGCTCGGTTTTTGAAGAAATGCTAAGAATGCTGCAGAAACACTGGGAAGGCCACTTTTAATTTTTATTTGTGTTTTTTTTTAGTTCTAAATAAACTACTTTTAACTTTGTGTTTCCTTCGAATTCGTGATTTTCGCAGTATAACTGCAAATTTCTTGCTTTTTTTAAGTAATATTTTACCATTTCAAAACTACATTTTACTTTCATATATACCTAATACATTTGCAAGGTTAGGTTAGGTTAGGTTCAAATTATATTGGTATATTTTTTGGCAAATAGAGGAGTGGAAAACAACAAATATATAAAACGTATCTCGTGATTCGGGCAAAATGATTTTTTTTAATATTCTACAGGTATTGGCTCTGTCAATTTTATTTTGGACTGTGATCAATAGCAGAGCTATTCAGATTTTAGAAATAAAAATTAGAATCTTGGAATATAGAATTTTTTAATTGTAATACTCGAAAAAATTATCTAATGTGCCGATTTTCAAGAAATTCCTAAAAGTGCAAATATCTTTAAAACTTTTACCAAAGTCATATTATTATATTCTGGTCCGTCATGTGTTGGCCTATCAGCCCTCCAAATAATAACGCAGACTTTTGGTTCACCTTGTATAATGTAATAATGAATCGGTCTGTTATTTTTTGGTACGGTCCTGTTTTGTTCTGGAACAGTTTATTTCTTTAGATACGTAACAATGCATAAAATAAGTTTTTTTTTTAAATGATGACTGTAAATCACTGTAGCAAATGCAGCCAAAGTGTTACCGGGGATGACGTGGCAACAATGTTCAAGGTAAATTATCATGAACAAAAATGACTCGCACGGCAGATGTAAGGAATAGGTTAATGATTTTCAAAGAAAAGAAGGTATTATAAATACAAAAATATAATATATTAGACTAAAAGGTGACATCCTGAAACTAAGACTATCTGGCTTGGGCTTGCTTAGGTTTAAATAGTTCATTTTGATACCGTGGTAAGTTGAAATGTTAAATATTTTTAACTGTGGTAGACCACAATAGAATAAAATTTATTTAAAATTCTTTATTACTAGTAATTTGTATGCTTTTTTCTAAGGCCACCACCGAAAACAACATTATAACTTGTACCCGGAGATGTTTAGGTAAAAAAATTACATGTAGGTACCGTGCAAAATATGACACGAGAAGTACATTTTAAACAAGGAAAAACTCCAAAATTCGTAAGATCTCCAACAGATTTTTCTTAAAAGTGAATACTGCACAAGAGTCCCAACCGCCTGCTGCCAGTGAGACTATAGCATCTCCAATCGGGATATGTTGTGGTCTTATTTATACCAGGGCGATAATGAGAGTATCTTCCTCTCTGGAACGTGTCACAAATATAACTTCTATTATTTTAATTGATTAAATTGTGAAATATCACAAATTGGACAAATTGGACACATTGAACCCGCCACCTTCGGATTACTATTTTAGAGCCTTACCCCTCGACCACCGAAGCTATAAGATAATTTGTGAGAATTTATTAGTGAATAGAAAGTTAGCAGGTACCTACAATATTAATGTTAGTGACTTTATAGTAAATGTTAATTATGTGTTTTAAAATAGCACAATATGTCAAAAACTGTAGAGCATAAAATAATATGATCCCGCAATAAGTTTACTAACATACTCTTAGGAATACAATGCATAATGTATTGTTTTAAATAAAATAACTAAAAAAATGAAACTATTTTCATAAAATAATATTTACGTAAATATATTTATAAATAAGAAGTTTCCAAAAAAAAATGTGCTTTGCACTAAATAATTCCGTAAAATAAAAGAGATAGGCACCCACTGATTTATCTTTGAAGGTTTTTGTGTCGTTATTTAAAGCTTAGCGGGTGAATAGGAAATTTTCTTTTACCGAACGAATAATATATTTTATACACCTGAAATTACACCCTCATGGTTTATGGCGGGGCGCGGATTTGTAAGGGCTATTTGTTTTAGCTTAGGTTAAATTAAAAACCGCTTGTGTGGTATTTTTATGATCATCATGAAGCCGTTTACAATATCTATGTGATTTAGAAAATTGTTATTTGAGTGCTTTGGGAATACTGATAACATTTTTGAAATATTCCATTGAGAACTGGGATGAATTGAAAATGTTTTTTTAAAGAACTAAAAATATTAAATGCTTTGACCTCCACGACTACGTGGGATGTGTGGGGGAGTGATAATGAACGTTTATAAAATATACAGTAAATTCACTTATTTGTTGAATAGTAAAATTCTAAAAATAAATTTATTTGTGGGAAGTAAAATTCTATCCAAAGAATATTATAATAATTTCAGTATCGATCTGGTGAAATACTACTACAGAATCAAAACATGGCTTGGATTGGCTTCGTCTAAATAGCTAATACCCTCGTCAGAAATTTCCATCTCACTATAGATTCCGACTTCAAAACAACAACAACAACAAAAAATTGCACTTTCCATCTAATAATCTCTACATATTCTCTCTATAAACTTCAAAATACCACCCAGAGTAACAAGGCTTAACGACTTATTCCACATTAGCCGGACGCGTACAAATGCTGGTGTCAGGGATCCAATCAGAAGAATGTGCAAATCGTTTAATCAAAATCAAAACCTCAAGGATTCCGACTTATTTTTTGATACACGCAGTACTTTTAGTAGAAAATTGAAGGCTGTTTTCCTACAAAGTACAATAACTTAGACGTTGGCTTGGTTTATAATTTTAACTACCTTTCTTTTTTAAATTTCTGTATGACATTATTTTTTATCTATATATATTTTTGGTCTTAACATCAAAATTTTTCTAAAAACAATTTGTAAACTTTTATAAGGATATTGCGCATTTTTTCATCTCTCTATTTGTAAAATAATATTTACTTATGTATATGCATATCTACGTCTTTTCCGTATTTAAAGGTAAAAATATTTGTATATGTTTTTATCTGCTGTTAACCCTAGAGTGGGCGCGCTATGAGCATTTCGCCGCCCTCTGCAAAAAAACTTTCATAATTCTTAAATCTACTGCGCGTAAACTTTGCGCTTTTTAGTAGCTGCCCCCACTTTCGTTCGCAACCCGTGGCGAAAGACTAGACGCTGTCAGTGCTCGGGGAGCCACTTCAGAAGGAGATTGTTACCATCGAGTGTCGTCCGGCGGCAATTTGCTCACTGCGCGCCCACTCACGTAAGTAAAAATTGTGCTTTATATTATTTACGATTTAGCTAATCTTTATATTTTTTATAAAGATTAGCCCAATATATCCTCAACACTGGCCGCAACATTACTATGGATAACTTTTTTACTTCAATACCTCTCGCTGATCAGTTGCTAGATCATAGAATGACGTAAAAATAAAAAAGAAATTCCACCTTGTTATCTGAACACCAAAGATCGGAAGAAACCATCTTCGATGTTTGAGTTTAGTGAGAAGAAAGTTTTGCTGTCTCATGTTCCAGACAAGAAGCAAAAAAAAAGTAGTATTACTATTATCAAATTTTCATGAGAATGATAGAACCGACGAAAACACCGGACCTGCTGCAAAGCCTGAAATGATTACATTTTATAATGAAACCAAAGGTGGTGTTCATGTCGTGGACCAAATTAAAGAAGAGTATTCTGTTGGTAGACTGACTCAGATGGCCAATGAGGTTGTTTTTTTCAATGATGAATATTGCCGGTATAAATAGGCAAATAATTTACAAAGCCAATACTGAACATTTGATGCTACGCCAACAGTACTTGCGGGAGATTGCGATGGTCCTGGTTAAGCCATATATGACCGCAAGGTCGTCTGTAGATACCTTAAATATTCCTCTGAGGAACCAAATTGCTCGCTTTGTTCCTATAGAACAAGCATCATCTTCAAAGAAGGAAGGCAAATGCAGTATATGCCCATCAAAGAAAAATATGCGCACGAAAAAGGGTGTTGCAGATGCTCAAAATTACTGTGCAATGAACATTGAACTTACTTATGTGAAGACTGTTTCGCCAAAACATATCCTGTAGATTTGGAAAATATTTAATTTTGTTATTTTTTTCCATTTTTAATAAATATTATAGAAGGATAATGTAGGATAACTAAAAAAAGTTAATTTAAATGTTAAATTTTGTAAAATCGATTGTAAACCAAAGTTCCTTCAACAGAGTTCAATAAATATGTTAATTTGTCATACCTTATTAGTCTTTTACTTAAATCCTGAGAAAAGAAATTAATTAAATTGCATTATTCGTTCTTAAAATTTTCCACGAAAATGAGCGGCAAAATGCTCCCCACGCGCCCACTGACGTTTCACGGAAAGACGCGCCCACTCTAGGGTTAATGTTAATTCGTTAGAAATAGTTTGGATGCAGGTGAATTCTCTATTAATTGTTTTGTATATTCTTGTTAATTAACATCTGTATCTGTATTTTCTCCTTAATAAAAAATAAAAATAAAAAATTATAAATTAAAGTCCTCCACCGCGCCTGTCTGTCTGTCTGTTCGCGATAAACTCATAAACTACTGAATGGATTTTCATGCGGTTTTCACCAATAGAGAGGGTGATTCATGCGGAAGGTTTAAGTATATAGTTAGTCAAGGTTTTGTGTAAATTGGTTGGTGTGTGGTGGACGAGCGGGATGGCAAGCGGGCGGTGGGGATTTGATTTGGATGTATGTAAATCTACAGTTTTATGCCGAGGTTAATGAAATTTTGCACATACGACCTTTAACAAGAAGAAGGTCACTGTCTACATTGAAAATTCAGTGTAAATCCCGGGCATCGTCGGGGACTTCGGCTAGTCTAAATATAAAATTGAGCTGTTCTACTAGATCTAGATATTTTTTTATCATTTGTACGTAACTGTTTACAGGCATAATATCAATAGTTTTTTAATTATAAAATAAATCTTTACGGAGTGTTAAAAATTATTACATTAAATAAATTTCCATTGGAATGTGCAATGTGCATAGATATTAAAATTCCAATTAAAAATGTTCACAGCATATGTAAATCAAGGTTTTATTGTTACCAGGTAGAAATTCTAGAATAACCGTGGATATAAAATATAAAATAGTATATAGAAAAGAGAAAAATAAGAAACAGGATAAATAATAATGAAGCATAATAAAGCAGTCACATAATTTGTAGTTTTTTTCTTTAGTTTTTCCTTTAAAGGAGTATGTGGGCTAGCACTACCGCCCACATCCCCATATCCGGAAAAATTATTTTTCTGTCTACGTTTGGCGACTAGAGTTAACCTTTCAGGCCTCGACCATATTTTCTGTATTACCCATCAGTCAGAATATTTCCGCTTTGGAATAAAATCGAAATAATGGAATATGTGTGAACGTATCCAAAAACGAAAAACTATTTTTGAAAGGTGATTGATAATATACGCTTTAAAATTGTATGATTGTAAATAACGGAGTAATTTTTTAAATATATAAATTTTGGATGCAAACTTTAAAAAGTTCTAATATGGCTCACTTCATGTTTTTTTCTAAAATAAAATTACTTGGGTAACGAAAAAAAAATATTAAAACACACATATTTTATGAGACAAATGTATTTTAAACGTTATCGCCACAAAATGTTTATAAAATATAATTTTTTTTTAATTTGCGGTCGGAAACTTTGATTTCATAAAAGTGTACTTTTTAAGAAAATTATCAGGAATCATCTGCGTGGAGTTAACCCCTCAGGCTAATTTGTTCGCTTTTCGAAACGACTCGTATAAGTCTCATTGAAATCTTTGTATCTTCCTTATTATCATAGTGCGAAATAAGATCTAAACGGCATTGGAAAGAGAAAATACAACGCTATACATTCAAATCTAAAAATTAACAACAAAATAAAGGCGCCTCTACCCGCATTTCTACCATTTCTTAGATATCTCCCTTAAGATTACAATATACCCTAAAATATATTCAGAATCTTAACGACGCAAGTAAAGAAGTCGTGTATACAAATTGCGACTCGTGACCCGTATATTGGACGGAACTACTGTCGAATTTGCCGTATCAAAGAAAAGAAGAAGAAGAAAAATAACGTGGGAATCTTAACGACGTAAGTGAAGAAAGCGTGTAAACAAATATACGCCGCGGCACGGCGTATTTGCGTATTTGACGAAATGCGGTCGAATTCACCCTAGCAGGCCTGGAGATTGGACCTTTCCGCCGCGTTCATTTTAATTAATTCTGAAGAACGTGTTACAAATATTTAAAATGTGTCTCCATGTTGTCCTCCCGAAGTTATTAATTCATCATCTAGAAAAATAAAACCTGGTGCTTACCGCTAACTTTATAGTTGAAAAACGGGTTATAAAGTTTTAAAATCATTGTAATAAAATACAGTAATGGTAAGGTACTGTTTTTATTAATCTAAAATATAAATAACTTGCATTCCTTGTGCGGCATGGAAATTAAAAAGTTATTATGGTTACGAATTCGCCGGAAATGATTAAAATGTGAGTTTTGAGTAAACAAAAATTATTAGGGTTGTGTACGGCCTTAAACATGTGTTTAAGCTCTTAAAAAATATGTGTTATTTTTTAAGATAATATCTAGACGTGTTCCACGCCGAAACGCAAATTATATAAAATTCCCTCGATAGAAAAAAATCGCAAAGTACGCTCCGAAAATTATTATAAACACGTTTGTTTCAGTTATTTTACAAGTTATAGTTGTGAAAAAATTCACAATGTTTCTTTAAATGAAACTTACGATACGTTCCACGAGATTTTTGCTCTATTTTAAACGAGTAGTGTTTTATTAAATATTTATATTCGTGTTAGCGCGCTCCTCTAACATTCGTAGTTTCATATCTCTCCATCTTCTTCTTTTGAGCCCTGTTGCTGCGCCTTAAGAGCATATATCATCTTTGGGGATGATGAATAGACAGTATTTTTGAGGAAGAAATGAGAGAAAGTTCTTGAAAAGAAAAGGGGTAGGAATAGGTGGGTAGGAATCTGAGAGTCAGTGTGTTCATAAGTGACAGACGTAGGAATCCATCCCTCCTGTGCAAGGTGATAAATAGCGATAGTCCGGATGCAGAGGTCGAGGGTTCTCCCTCAATCGGCCTCTTCCGATCTGGCCCACCACGCCTACTGATTGGTTCCCACTGTCATCTTGCACAGGGACTCTTATGTAATTGATAATATAAACCGCAAATGGGAACCTAGCGTTGCGTTTCAGGAATAATTTGTTGACCTTTTTTGCCTCGTGTTTATATCATGCAATTTTTTTTTTTTATATTTGCAAACAAAATCTTTACTCGGGTGCAAGGGGTTTTTTAACCCAGCATTATTTTAAGCTCAGTTCTTTTTTAAGCACAGAGAGCAAAGCTTTGTGTTGTATTTCCTGTCAGCAGTCCTTTTACGTGGCTAAGAGTATGGAAAAGTCTGGGCAATATCAGACTTGATGGCTTTGACGTCGGCTTCCTAGTAGAGCTTTGTCATCTTAGGGCGACGTAAGACTAGAGCTTTCTGACATATTATAACACGACTACTCTGATAAGATAGGTAGCTCGCATACAGTGTTGACGAAAATCTTTTATTTTATTTTTTATAAACATAGAATTAAATTTTATGCGAATAAAACCAATGTTTTAAAGAAGATTTAATAGATATCTGAAAATCATTTGAAGGCATGGAGCAAATATTAACATAGCTACGCTTACTGGTATGGAGAACAAATCCAACTTACGTGGGAAGAGTGTTGGGCGTAGAAGTTCGCCTTTCAGTGCGAACTCGCATTCGAGTACTGGTATTTTAGCTTCAAAAAATATTCTGCTTCGAACTAGACGTTCTTTTAATGCCAGTCAAAATAAGAATTATGGTGCAATTTATTAAAGAAATGGGTGAACCCCGCTGGAGGCAAATAGGTTGTCGCGTGGTTTGTCTCCGGGCAATCGAAAGGGTACTCATGTTTCGCTTTAGGGCAGGTATGTTTTTTCTGAAACCAGTGTTTGAACGCTTTTTGAAAACCAAAATCTTGACAAATTTTATAATCGATGTCTAATGGATGAATGATCTACTGATTTGATTAACTCTTTCCCTGAAAGCGACAAACACCGTAAAAAATATCCACATATAAAAATAAATTGTGTTTGTGTAATATGTGGCATCACTTGTCTCTATATATTATTAATTATAGTCTCCCGCGTCGTCTATCTGTCTGTCTGTCTGTTCGCGATAAACTCGAAAACTACTGAACGGATTTTCATGCGGTTTTCACCAATAGATAGAGTGTTTCGTGAGGAAGGTTTAGGTACGTAATTTGTCAAGGATTTATGTAAATTGGTTGAAAGATCTCTACATATTATAAATTACGGTCCCCCGCGTCGTCTGTCTGTCTGTCTGTTTGTCTGTCTGTCTGTTCGCGATAAACTCGAAAACTACTGAACGGATTTTCATGCGGTTTTCACCAATAGATAGAGTGTTTCGTGAGGAAGGTTTAAGTATGTTTATTGTCAAAGATTTGTGTAAATTGGTTGAAACATAACGATAATTGATAGAAGTGTCGGAAAAAGTCAAGCCTCCTGGTAGCTTTCATCGAAAACGCTGCCTAATCCTTTTGGGATATAACAAAACAGTGCATGGTGGAATATTTCTCTTTTATAGATCTACAAAAAAACTCCGCGAAGGCATATATCTATCTTTTACGGATAGCTTACTATATCCATTCTATCTTCTAAGAAAATGGTCACGTACATTGCGGTAATTGAAAAGTTATTTAGACGGATACAGTATTAATCCTTATTAACTTAAATACGTTGGTTACCCCAAGCATTTCATGCACATTATTATAATCTTTCACACCATCTCTAAATATTATAAATGAAAGTCCTCCACGGCATCTGTCTGTCTCTTCGCGATAAACTCAAAGACGGCGGTGGATATAAAGGTTTGATAACCATCCAGTAGATGATGATGTGTTTTATTAACCACAGCAACGCGTGGCCGGGTCAGCTAGTATACAAATAAATAAAAATTCAAAAGATTGTTTCTGTAGCAATGCAGTCACGTATAAAAAGAATGAAAAAAACTCTATAATTTTACTGATCTTAGGTGTGTAAAAGCCTCTTTTAAAAGAATGTTAATAATTAAATTAATAAATCTCACAAGAGCACAACTTCGTGTGCGGTGCCGAGAGAAGGGAAACGTTATTGTGAATCTTGAAGAGGACCGGAATAAATTAAGAAGGAAACACTGTGCGCCGATACCTCATTCCAGATACGAGCCATTCTATATACGGGTGATCTGCTACAGTTTTTGGAGTTACTCGCAAGTGCATCCGCGTTTGGGAAAACAAGGCTGCTCTCACGTTCGAGCACGCTCTATGACGTTCTAATAAAATATTTCTATTTTTGAGAATGATAATTCATGGTGGAATTCCATTATAATATATTATAATAAAACGAATATAAAACTTTGTTCCACTTAATTTTATTTGACCTTAACCGGTTTCAGCTCGTTAGAGCCATCTTCAGTCCGGTATAAATAATTCTCAGTCTACGGTTTATATACACAACATATTGGGGAGGGGGAGAGGGGTGGTCTACAAGGATTTTAATCAATTATAATAATTATATTTGCTGCTAAGTCGTTTTAGATTGTCGAATTTCTAAATATTTTGGTAATTCCAGTAATCTAATTACCTTGGGTTTGTAGCTCGCTTCAATGATGATTAGGGAAAAACCTTACAAGTAATATAAGTTACTAATGACCTAATTTTATCGTCAAATCGTTATTATATTTATGAAGTATGGTATTTTTATTGCTTTTTGAAGGGATGCATGTTTACATTGGAGTGGGAATGGTCTAAACTAAATACATATTTTAATTTTAATTAACTTTCTAATATATTCAGTATCCCTACATTATTAACTTCTAAAGCTGTTGCAAAAATTTAAAAACTCATTTAAATAGAAAAAATAAATAAATTATTCGTTTACTTCTGACTTTCTCGCACAGATCGGCCACACAAGGCGCGACGTCGCGCTACTACCCTTGGCACAGTATGTTGGTGCGTAATACACCTAACTCAGGGATGTACCCATACCGCCCCTTTACTTCCCTTGACCACCGGGTGACCTTACCAAGGCTGCACCGCATATTATAATACATCTTTAATCAGATCTACTAATTTTTCGTTTTTACCTTATAATTAAAGCTTATATTTTTTTTTTTGAAGCAGATTCTTCGCAGCGTAGATCTTTAACGTAATAAAAAAGGCTCTTAAGTTAAACTGAAGTGCATATGTGTTCTAAGATAACAATCGCCAATAACAGATTCCAAAAAATTAAATAACGCCCTGGCAATACGGGTTGATGGAAAACCCTATATTGTTATTCAAATTTCGGATAACATATTCAGAAATCCATTCATACTCGTATATATAATATAAGTGATATGCCTTTCTCATGCATTTTGAGAAAAGTTGGAGAGGAGTTTTCACCCTTTCGACAATCGCCTGTCCTACTTTGTTCACCTCCCCCACCTCCCCTCCCCTCCCCTCATCCTCACACTTCTACTCACCCGCAGCCCCTAACAAGACTTCCAACTACCACTTCCCCACTATTTTATGCAGGGATTGTAAATCATGGTTACAGTAATATCAAAAATATATTTTCTTTAATATATGACAGAATATTTATTAGGGTGTGTCAATTATTTCAACTTTTGAATTCAGAAACGCCTGGGGTCTCAAAAGTTGTGTCTTACAAAGAAAATGAGAACTGCATTTAAATTATTTTTTTAATGGTTATTAGCCCGCTAAAATGCATTGAAAATCAGAAAACAAACCTAAATCTGTTTTTAAAAATTATTTCAAAAAAAATTTTCAATAATTTTACCTTTTAACGTTAGTTTGTTATTAAGAAATACGTATAGCTGACAAAAATGAAAAAAAAAAACAAGTTTATCAATACAAGTAGGTAAGTCAACAAGAATACTGATTTTATCAAGAAAAGTGTTATTTTCCCCTTTTATATTTTTAACAAACACATCACTTATATTTCAAAAAAAAAATTGTGTTGTATTCTTTGTACTGTAGTTATGGAATAAAAATTAATTTTGATACAAAATATAAAATATGGACCCTTTGTTTTATTTTTTTTCCAAATCACGAAATCTATTTTTTTTTTCAAAACTTCCAGCTATTTTAGCGGGCTAATAGTGAACAATAATTTCATTTATTTTTACGTTTTCGAATAGCTACAGATCATACGAAACTTTTGAGACCCCGGGCGTTTAAATATAAGGCCATTTTTTTCTCTCTATAGAGAGTGACACAAGCTATTATTTATGTGTGTGGCACAGTCGATTTGTGACTACGACAAATAGGATGGAAGTTTAAATACTATAGTCTTAATCGGTAAAAGTTTGTGGTACATAATAAATATAAACCATAAACTTGCTACGCTTTAAATATATTATATTTATTATGTAATATATCCGAGACACCGTTTGTGTTACTGTATTTCTGTAATTATACAAAAAGATAGTACTTTATATAAGTAGCCAAAGTATGTAAAAAATTCATTTGCCGTACAGAACTTGGATCGTACGGTCGTATATCCTCTTTGCATACTTACTTGAAGAAATACTCTTTTAGGGGATCAATCGTCCGAAGAATCAACTGTCCGCCGGATTAGCTATCGTGAGGTCAACTTTCACGGGGGACAACTTTCGGCGGGCCAACAGTTGGGGGCCAATTGTCACCGGATCAACTGTCATGAAATCATTAAGAACACTCAGTCATTGTGAACTGTTACTTATTCGTTTGCGATCTGCGGTCATGCTAGGGAAGGATTAGAAGTTACCGAAAGTTATCCTATCTATTCTTATCGATCGACTGTGCTAGGGAGCCTGATGTGGCGTACAAAGCAACGAAATGCAATTTTTTCTAATGGATAATGTTAAAGATAAATTAAACAATGTTACTTTGCTTGAACCACTTGTATATTTGTTTAAAGCCGACCGGTTTCGGAACGACCGTTCCTTCTTCAGGGCAAACGCATACTGATTCAACAATTACAAAATAGTGATTTTCTGAGTTCGCTAACCATATCATTGAAAATAACCATAGTTTAAAAAAAAGGGGGATAAATATTCTTCATATTAACCATAAAGAAAATGTTCCTCTACCCACCCACTCTTCATTAATGTAATGTCCTGTACTGCAGGTAATACTGGGCCCTTAATCTCCAGTATTCCTTTTGTATGTTTTGCAGGGTTATTTATTGAAACACGTAGTACTTGATACTCGGAGACTGTTTATTAGAATATAATGTTTACAGTGTTGGCTGTAAGCCGCCTAACGAGAAAGAACCCCGCACGAGCTCTGTGCTCGCTATTATATTGTGCCGATGTCCGGTCGCTTCGGCTAGGTTCGGTATTCCCGAACCTACCCGACAGATTCACATATTACCAACACTACATCTCTCCCTCCTTCAACTCTGAAGCTACTTACTTAAATAACAAAATAACTTAAATAACTTAAATAACAATTAACATAAATTGTAATACTTCATACACAATAATTTTTAAGATACACATAATTCAACCGCGGTGACTGGGTCAAGTTGTCCCGTCTCCTCTGGAAGTTGTGGGTGCCTTGTGACTTGAACGCAGTCTTCCCGACCATGGTCTCTGTTGCCGTGCCTGCTCCGACACCACTTCCTCCCCCACCAACCTGGAATCAGGAGAACAACCGGTCAATCCACGCAACAAGGTCGCAGTCTCTAACTCATGAGGCTCGTTCCTCAAAATTTCAGACGCGGGATGCTGCGCAATTTTGCCATCTTCCTTCCAGCTCACTGACATTTCCCTCATCTGGTCCACATGTCTCTTCCATGTCACATCAGTGTTTCCTATTTTAATAATATAAACTTTTTTACCTAGCTTTCTAGAAACTACACCCTTAGCCCAAACGACTTTATTATCATGACGATAATCTTTTGTCAAACATTTTTGTCCAACTTTAAAAACCCTGGTTTTTACCCCTCTGTACAACCTAACTTGATCAGATTGAGCTTTAGAAATGTTAACGTTAGCTTCCTTGACTTTTTCCGAAAAGTCTTCTCCATTTTTCACTGGCAACAAACTGTCGAACGTAGAACGCAGCCTTCTTCCTACTAACAGAACCGCTGGTTCAATACCTGTCGAACAATGGAAAGAATTCCTATAGTCCACTAAAAAATTCAACAGCTTGACATTGTAATCTAGTGGGAATTTACCGTTTATTAACAGTTTCTTGAGGAACATTTTCGAAATTTTTACTGCATTTTCTGCCAGCCCGTTTGACTGGGGGTGTTTCACCGGAGAAGTCATAAGCTTAATATTGTTCTCCTTTAAGAAAACTCTAAATTCCTCACTTGTAAAAACTGAGCCATTGTCAGATACTTTAGAAGGAAAACATAAGTTGATCAAAAGAGTTAATGTCTCCGCTTCTAGAAGATTTAGCAAATATGCGCGTTTCTGTGAAGCATCTAACTTAATCGTTTTTGTGTCATCACGAATTAGTAGGAACTGTTCTAACCTCAGGCGAAACAAACTCCAATCCCCATTAACGTGAGAGAACCTGGAAATTCCGCCCGATTCCATGATCGCCCACACCAAAAAAAAAACACACCCGGCAACAATAACACCTTCCAGAAAAACAAGAAACAAAACAACCTGACACCAGGAACCGGCGCCTTTGCAGTCCAGGCGCCCAGCCGCTTCCAGGAATATCAATACCGGGCTGGCCTTAGTTACCCAGGGTCCCGTAATTTCCTCTTCTCCACTGTATTACCGGGCTGGACTTAGTTACCCAGGGTCCCGTAATTTCCTCTTCTCCACTGTATTACCGGGCTGGACTTAGTTACCCAGGGTCCCGTGATTTTCCTCTTCTTTCCTCCTTCTCCACTGTCTCCTATTATGCCCTGAGAATCTCCTGATGGATGGCACTTCAGCGATGCCCCAAGTGATTTATTGTCACCTTCGGGAGATTTTTTTTGCAAGTCACCATCCCTGAACCGAATCGACTTGCCGCAATCTGATAAACAGTCAACCGTGTATTCCTTTTCAGCTGTGCCACTTGTAATGTCCTGTACTGCAGGTAATACTGGGCCCTTAATCTCCAGTATTCCTTTTGTATGTTTTGCAGGGTTATTTATTGAAACACGTAGTACTTGATACTCGGAGACTGTTTATTAGAATATAATGTTTACAGTGTTGGCTGTAAGCGCCGCCTAACGAGAAAGAACCCCGCACGAGCTCTGTGCTCGCTATTATATTGTGCCGATGTCCGGTCGCTTCGGCTTGGTTCGGTATTCCCGAACCTACCCGACAGATTCACGTATTACCAACACTACAATTAATGCCTAGCAACGGCCCTACCACAATCCTTAGTAATAATACATTGTTCCCACCCAATATTATGTAATGGTCAAATCAGTGTACGTTTGCCCTGAAGAAGGAACGGTCGTTCCGAAACCGGTCGGCTTTAAACAAATATACAAGTGGTTCAAACAAAATAACATTGTTTCATTTATCTATAATGGATAACCACAAAGTTATTACATTCAAAAGATAATATTAAAATTCACATTTCTGCATAAGAATGATTCAATGAATAATTATCAATATTATCTTCTTCAGTGATTGAATTTTCCCATGTTATTTGCTAATATGTTGATTTTGTCACAATTTATAGATCTTAATCGCTGAAAAAAATGAACAGTGCTGGCACTAGAGTCACTGGTTCCGCGGCCCTCTCCCCAACGGTTCCGTGGCGGATCTAAGCCTTCTGTCATATATGCTCCGAGCGGGAACTACCTCCGAGATCTTAGTATTATTCCGGAAGCATTCGATAAAAATGATTTATTACCACCCCGATTCAGCTGGGTGATGTTATTCAAATGAGATTGATATTTAAATAGGATTATTTAAAGATGAGGAGTAAAAAAAACGTTTCGGTGTACAGCGAATTTCAATGTAATTCAATATTTTGTATGGCGCATGGCCTATTGATATTCAAATTGCTGGGTCTTGTGATATGCGTACAATATAATTTTTTTTTTTTAAGAATGTTTTTTTAAGACAAACTTTAATTTAATGTTGCGTAGATTAAAAACAATTAACTTTATTAATTCTACGAATTAATGAGAAGTGGAAATCAATTTATTAAACCTTTTTTTTTTACATTAGATCCACTCAGAAATCCCAGAGGAAAATAATTCCCCTCGTTGCCTATATAATCATTAGGGATGCTGTACGGAGGGTCTTTTGTGGAAAGGAAGGAGGTGAAGTTCTGGGAAAAATGGTAGAAGGGGTGGGTAGGAATTTGGGGGTCAGTGTCAAGCACGTAATTTTTTTTTTTTTTTTTAAAGAAAGACAAACATTCCCGGGTTGAAATGTTTGAAAATCTCCTACAACCTACAACCACCACAGAAAGCAGAAAATGTTGCTTGTGTTATAATGGAGGACACGCGTCGCTCGGGTGGGACCCAAGCGCTATGCCTACTCAACCACTGACCTTATTTTGTTAATTTTTGTAACCTGAAAAAATGTGGGTGTTTCACTTTTTCAATCTCTGAGAAAATGTTCAGTTTCTAACATAGAAAAAATGTTTTAAACAGTTAGGACGGGTTGTTTCACTTTGAATTTGAACAAATTAAAATTTCAAGATCTGTAAAGATTCTTTTCAAGTTCTGTTATAATATTGGCCAGATTCTTCACTAAACTGAAATAATAATGAAACTTGAAAATTAACTTTGAAATTTGATGATTGAACTAATTTTGTGAAACAACCCGTCCTTAACCTTCCTTACAGAGAATTTGTTTCTGCCTTGACTTCATGGCAATAGTTCGAACTGCGATCATTTGGTAACTGGGCGAGCATTATGAACACTTATTTTTCAGACCACATATAGAAGCAATTTATATATTTTTTAACAAAGACGAAATCTAAGAAAGTAAACTTTAGAGACTATTTATTTACAGATATTTTTTAACAAATTTAACCTCCAGTAAAGGGCAAAACGTGGTTTTCGAAAATTGTGGTTGTCATTTAAATATTCATACGGGACTTTGAGATCCATGCGGGAACGATAAAAGAAATCCATCATTCGCTGGCGGCACACCCCAGTGAACATGGTTGGAAAACTTTTAGAGTCTTCAATATTGCCCGACATTAGAAAGAGCTCTACGTGAATCCAATGCGCTCTGGAAAATATCAACTGCACAACAGTAAAGTTGATGGTACCTAATCGACCATGAACGAACCACAGGGGAGTGGTAAGTGGCGTGAGTAACAGGAAACTATAAGGTGGAGACATCAATAAAATCCACCACTTGAGGTCACGTGGTATTTATTTAGAATTTACGGCACAAGTGTCATTTACCAATATGCATTTTATATTATTTGTGACAGTCATAGTGGTAGAGTGAAGTAAAAAAATAAATTAAATAAGTAAAAATAACAATAGAAAAAGAAAATAAATTTGTAAAAAGTTAATTAAAGCAATTAAGAAGAACATAATAAAAAAAAATAACCGGTTACGCAATCACCTCGTTTCAAATCCAACTTTTTTTTAAAATTAAGATTATAAAAATTATTTAAAATAAATAACATATAACATGTTATTTATTGAATGTATTGTAAATCAACATTTTCAAAGTTTGGAGAAAACATTTGATAATTTTTGTGAATTTGTTCATGAAAAAATGGTACGCTTTGTTGGTGTAATGGTTCCACAACAATTCAACAAAGTGTCATTTCAACACCCCTTCAAGGGCCCGCAACCCAAATTTCTACCGATTTCTTACATATCTCCCTTAAACACGTTAAGTTTTAAAGCTCTTAAAAAAATATATGTTATTCTTGAAGATTATATCTAGACATTGCCCGCGCCAAAACGCAAATTATATACAATTCCCTCGATAGAAAAAAATCGCAAAGTATGCTCCAAAAATTATTATAAACACGTTTGTTTCAGTTATTTTACAAGTTATGTGTATGAAAAAAATCACTGTGTTTCTTTAAATGCTGTTTAAGACAATGCCCGAGATTTTTGCCCTATTTTAAACGAGTCGTGTTATATTAAACATTTTCGCAATTTTCGCATCGATTTTGTCGCTGTAAATGTTAGCGCTCTCCTCTAACTTTCGTAATTTCGTATCTCTCCATCTTCTTCTTTTCGAGCCCGGTTGCAGAGCCTTAAAATGTCATTAATGCTAGTGTTACTCTAGTAGTCTATTTCAGCATATTGTACATTCCCAATGGGAATATACGGCGAGCGACATGCCGAAATAGGCCAAGCTAAATAACGCTGGCGCTTTTAACGCTAGGTGTGACACCAATGTAAAAGTAATGAAAAAATAACATAACGTAGCCCTTTTAACCCTTTATTTCATCAGTTTTAATGACTTTTCAAGGGAGGTGTTGAAGTTGAAGTTGAATTCTTGTGAGGATAATATACTGAACTTTGAGAAAAATTTTAAGAAAAAGAATTAGTTAACAAAAAAAACACATAAATTTGTTTAAGACCACTTTTATTTTAAAACACTCTTCGTCAGGAGAATATTATAAGTCAGGAGAGTTATAATATTCTCCTGACGAAGGAAGGGTGCTTCTGAAACCGGTAGAGTGTGTTAAAGTAAAAGTGGTCTTAAACAAATTTATGTGTTTTTTATTGTAAATGATGGCGAGTCACGAAGTTAGTGCCTTTTACAAAAATATGTAAAAGAATTAGTGTTTGAATTGTAAAATCTCTTTACAAAACATTAATAAATCCCTTCCCACAGCCCCCACCTTAACTCGCCTCATAACTCTGCCCGACAGGACGGCGACATAGTTTCCATATCTGTACACAGTACAAAAAATAAATAAAAAATCAGGAATCTGAACGATTTTCTTGGAATGCCAGCATTGAAAAAAAGTCAGCATGAATTTTTCCAGTAGGTACATCCATTTCAAATAAAGCAAACAGTTGTTTTTTTTATGGAAAGGTGTCGTCCATTAATCACGTGATGTTTTTAAGCAACTTTTTAACTCCCCCCCCCCCTCCCCCTGGTGATATATGGTGAGGTTTTAGACTAGCCCCCCCCTACCCCAAAATCACGTGTATTTTTTTAATACAAAGTCTATTGAAATTTTCAGAATATTATCTTTTAAATACAGGTATAATCTGATTAAGTTTTGGAAAATTAAGCATCGTGATACAAATTTCCAGAGGGACGTTAAGGTTGCAGGTTGTTTATGACTGGCATTTGCTTTAGAAATCGTGCGTTCAACGAAAAAAAACAACTCTTCATATCCCCCCCCCCCCCTCCCCCTCCCCTCGTGATGTTTCGTTATTTTTTTCCGAACCCCCCCCCCCCTTTAGAGCCTCACGTGATTAATGGACGACCCCAAATCAGGTTGTTGAACAGTATTCTGTATTTAAAATAAAACAATAACTTTGTAAACACCACTATAAAAGTGGTGTTTACAAAGTTATTGTTTTATTTTAAATTAATAATGTCACATCACAAAGTCTCCGCTTCATATGAATAAGTTTTCTGTATATTTTCATAAGCCACTGACGTATACGTGAAGTCTCTACCAGGGGAATCCCCACCGCATCTAGAACTAGTGGCTACACGAGCTGAACCGAATAAACTCGAGAGGTTTGAGAGACCCCCCCCCCCCTCTGCCCCGGTTTGAAAAAGTCGCAGATCTGGGGCTATATAAAGGTACATACAATGGTACAAGCCTGCAAACGATATCAGTTTATTCCCATAAATATTATGAAACTTTGAGAATTTTAGGATAAATAAAATGGATTGGCCAATACAATCTTAAAAAAATATCACGGAGAATTCGTTAAAATCTGCATCAAACTCACTAATTTCCCATCTTCTCCAAAATTCAATAATTTTTGTCCGAACTCGACTCTCGACACATTTTTGACTCCCTGCGTCATTTAAGAAAACATTACTAGCAGCTTCATCAATGCGCGCTCTCTACGCTCAACTACTTAAGAGGGCATTACCAGAGAAAACCGGAAATACGTCATTTTCAAAAAAGATTTTAGACGTATTGACTCTTTTCCACAAAAAATTATAAATGGATTTCGAAAGATTGTTCTTTTATCTAGCATCCGTATGTAATAAATTTTGAGATTTTTTTAAAATTTTTAGTATAATAAGGTTATTCCATAGGTCGTTGGCAGATTTGTTAAATTTTCAAAAAAGTATTTGTATTATACCACACCCATTTCAAATAATATAATCATGCAGTAAAATAAATCAATACATTATCTAGCAAACGTATGTTTTAGAATTTTAATTTTAGTTTCAATAAAATCATTAAAAAATATGTAAGTACATGTGTTTCTTGACGAAAATTGGTCCATTTGTGTATTTATTTGCGCACTTACAAACTAATATATTTCAGATTTTTTTAACATTCTTATTAAATTCAGACATTATTGAAAAATGATAAATACTTATAATCAAAAAATAACTACAAAAAGTACACTATTTTAATAGTTTTATCATCACGCCTTTCAGCATTTTTGGATGAAGGTATAAATTAAAGCTAATTTGGATTGAAATAAATTCGATATTGAGTTATAATTTAAAAAAGCTGGTACGGAGAATAATTAATCTTTCTCATTGTAACCGCCCTGCACGATCGGAAGAACAACTTTCGACGAAATGTGGATTTTCGTCCGCTGGCTGGTTAAACGCTCTTAAAGCAATTCTGACACATGGGTAGATGTACACGTTCAGATTCACACATCGTGCATATACTTACGTACTGTTTGTTTCTAAAATAAATAACAAATCAAAATAAATGTATGGGTTTAAATTAATAAATTACTTCGTTTTTACCACTTTTATTGTTTACAAAACCAACATGTTTCGTGAGCAATGCTCACTTCTTCAGGTTTTTTTTATTGATACTAATTATAAATAATAGACGTAGACAATGGTGTCAATTGAAAAAGAATGAACATAGAAAATGGTATCAATGAAAATATGAGAGTGGGTAGAGGAAAGAGGGGCAATGGGAGACAATTTACAACCTGTTACCTTTGTAAATTGTCTCCCATTGCCCCTCTTTCCTCTACCCACTCTCATATTTTCATTGATACCATTGTCTATGTCCATTCTTTTTCAATTGACACCATTGTCTACGTCTATTAAATGGTGCCACAAAATAAGTTTGCTGTGTTAAAAGAAATGTATGGGTGTCCAAAAATTAAAGCAAGATTTGAATTTGCCGCCATTTTTTAAACGATACGATAGAACAACGTGTTTTCATTACTGTACAATATCTCAAAAATAATTAAAGTTAAAATAAAAATATAGTTAAAATAATGACATGATAATACAGTTAGTTCTTTCTGCCGAAATTGGATGATATTGAGGTGGCCAAATGTGGTTTCAACAAGACGGTGCCACATGCCTTACAGCCCTCGAATGTGTACTCTCTCGTTTCGGTGATCGGAATTGGTCCCCAAGATTGTGTGATTTAACACCATTAGATGTCTTTTTACGAGGTTATTTGGAGTCAAATGTATGTCAACAAGCCCAAAACCAACCATGCATTACAGTAGGAAATTAAACGCTACATCAACTAAATTCAGCCACATTTATGCAGAATGGTCATGGAAAATTTTGACAAAAGAGTGCGTATGTGCCAGCAAAACCGTGTAGGCTATTTGCCCGATGTGTTATTCCATAAATAACCCTATCCTATGTACTGTTACGTTACGGAATTAATTCCCGTGCGAGCTAATAGCGAATTGACCCCTTGCACAGGCCCTCCGCCCCCCTCTCCCCACACCGCGCGGCGCCGGTAGCCAAGCGCCGAGCGGCTCCCCGCACCCATTCCTTCGCCGGCCTTCGGCAGAACAACTGTGTTCCCCGTGATTCGCGCTAGTCGCTCTCCGTGAACTAACTTCCGATGTATTATTTGAATTGTGCTTTGTGCCCAGTACCTAGCCAGACGGCTGACTCCGCATCTCCCGTTATGTGAGTACCAATCTACTCACCTCCCACACCGTGTGCTATGAACTACTTCTAACTTCACTAAACGTGTAGAGAGAGAGGAGAAAATTCTCGTTAGGCTAGCAGTGTAGTTAACCATGTGTTTCGTGTACCACCCTGTTCTGTTTTTACGAATAAACCCTTTAAGTGCTAAAACTGTGTTCTGATTGAGGAAGGAGACCCGGGGATTGTGAGGAAAGGAGGCGGAGGAGGAACTGAGCTAGTCGTCGGCCGTGTATTGCGTGTCCTTTACAGGTGTAGGGTTTAGCAAATGGCCGCAAGTAGTGGCAATGCTAACACTGGCGTTCCCAACTAAGGGGCAATTTTTTTTTCTTTCCTCCTCATCTTTTCCCCCACGTTGTGCTAACACTGGGCCCAACGTGGTGCATTTTTTGCGTTTTGGTGCTAACACTGGCGCACAATTTTGGGGCAATATTTTTTTTTTCCTCTAATCTTTTCCCACGTTTTACGCCGACACCTCCCTCTTCACAGTCGCTCGTCTCGTTCTTCAATCAGCAATTGTTTAAACTTTATAATGTATAATGTTTTGTCTTGTTACTCCCAATTTGTCTAGCATTTCCATCAAGAACCCCGGCGCGATTGTAACTTCGAATTGCAATTTAAATTATTACGGGCACGATTCCTTCATTTTCGAGTCGTCACTCGACAAAACATTATCACCGGTATTCCTACGTAAAGTGCTCAACCAAGAAAGTTGCCGTCGTGAATAATATAGTGTTTACAAGTGTCGACCGACTAAATTTGCTAGTTTCAAATACAAGATTAATAGTGGAAATGTACACAAATATTTAAAACAAAGTTATTCAACAATTAAAATCCTGTATATGATAAACCAATTACCCGCTTCGTTTCCCGAAAGTTAATTAACCAGTTTTTATTAATAAACTTATTCCGCAGAGTGCTGGTCTGTATTTGATATCGACATATTCTGCGAGTAGGTGACTATTTCGCAAAATACTGGCCTGTATATATAACGGCATATTTTGCAGCTTAAGGGAAACAAGTGCATTAAATTCTTTCTACCTTTTGACAATTGGGCATTTTTTTTGTACTTCTGTCGTCCGTTTCCCCCTTTTTCTTGCGCACCTATCATCTTTCATAAAGAAACAGACGACATAATTCGAAAAATGCCTAGTTCGCGTTGACGTCGATTCCTCGAAAGCTAACATTATATCCGTATGCACATTTCTGCATATAACTTGTTATGACAAAAGGAAGTCGGCGGATAAATACCAATAATTGGTGATGCTCAAATCAGGCTAGTCTAGCCACGTAAATAAAAAACTATTCCCCAAGACATTGTTGAATTTTCAAACAAATACTTCCACGAAAACTTGTATAAAAGAAAAAATATTTCTTTCCTTCTCTGAAGAACCCCCCTTTGGAAAGGAAATGGAAATATTCTAAAAACATGTTCGTTTAAGGCGAACCTCGTTTCCGTTTTTTATTTCCGGACTTTTGCAAATTTGCAAACATTTTTCAAAAACATCGGAATAAATTCTAAAAACGTGTTCCATTAAGGTGAATCCCGGCTCGTGAAATTTTCATATCCGGACTTTGAAAATTTTCAACAAATTTTCAAAACATCTGGTTTTTTTTACAAAATCACGTTTTTTAAGGGAAACCGCTGCCCAATTTTTTCTCGTTTTCGGACTTTGAAAATTTTCAACAAATTTTCAAAACATCTGGATTTTTTCACAAAATCACGTTTTTTGAGGCAAACCCCTGCCCAAATTTTCAAATAAACCAAACACTTATAAAAAACGTGTTTTTTTTTTCAAAAACTTTTTGTAAAAAATACGTCCCCAGTGGTCAATCTCTGCCCAATTTCTTTCCAATTGCGAGTCTAGTTCTCACTTTTTCCAACATAAGGTCACTCTGATACGATCTTATACACCATGGAAGTTCCTCAAGTTACGCTGGGTATAATCCCACACATTTTTACTTCAAAAAAGGAGGAACTACTGCAGGCTCTGAGAAATAGAAAGATTTCTCTTAGGAATAATTCCAAAATGCCTTACTGTGACGGAATCAGTAAATTCCATCACATCAAGTTCTCAGGCGTTATCAAATTGGCAAAACATGCATCTTGTTAACCCTGATCATCATTACGCCCCTGACCTCTCTTGGCCAGTCGTCAATGAGTGCGATGCGGTCTCTTAAAAGTCTTATAATTCTTGTCATAAATGACGTGAGTTACTTGTAAATATTAAATGTAAATAATCACCCATATGTGCATTCGTAAGGTAATCCTTACACCCGAAGGCACATTAATGTCAACGGTAGCCTAACTCCTGTACATTCTTTTTCTTTTTGCATAATTTTATATGTTCTTGTACATCCTGCGTGCCTTGCCTGCTGTACCACAAGAGCACCTCTTGGGGCACCGTTTTCATACTTGTATGTATCCTCTTCCTGAAATTGATCACTTCGGGAAAGGGCCTCCTTTTCCTCCTACCATCAACGGTTCCGGAAAACTCTTGCTCCAAGACGTCGCTTTCCTTTTCACAATTCTAGCAGCATCCGCGCGTTTTTTTTTTTCTCACCTCATCGCCTCATCTTGTCATATCACCTTTTTTTAATTGTTTTGTGTCGGGTTTTTGCCGTACCAGTACGTCCCTACCCTAATGTTGTAAATATAAAATCTTAAGTGCAAGTCTGTATAATAACCATTGGTTTCAGACCATTGCCGCAGCTCACTACTATGGTCACAGCACCATATTGTAAGAATGTCGCGACGATTTCCGTTATAATAGGAAATCCTCCCGTTTTTTCTTTTTTCTTTTTCCTCTTCACCCCATCCTAACACATTCATAGTAATGTTGTATATTGGGGATCGTTTTGAATACACCAAATGTACACACCTATCAGGTCACATTCGCTGGATTCGAAACAATTCAAGGGCAACCTTGTTGCTACTTGTGGTTTTTCTTCTTTTTCCAAAAATTAGAATGGCGCTCAACCCAATTGCTCTATTTTTTTCCAGAATCGTATTTTGTCGGATTCTGAGAAAAATATTTGTTATAAAAGTGACAATACGTTTCGTCCCTTCATTAACATTGTTCTTTGTACATATACAACTTCATTATGAGGTACAATATTTATCATGACATCAGTTTCTTTTGTCCTTTATTGTACCATTATTCTTGTTTGAAGTTTAAAATCTTGGCCAGATCTTCAATAAAATTTGTGTTTATCGCCTTTTGGCAAGTCTTGTAACGTATGCTAATATGAAATTATTAAGCTACAGCAGTGCCGTATTAATTACATCATTGCAAAACCGCCGTCTGTATTGAATGGGGACCCACATTTCCGAACGTAAACTTTTGTAACATTATAGGCGCGAGCCTTACAATATCTACTATTATAGGTGTGAACCTTACAATATCCACTGCTATAGATGCGAATCTCATAATATCTTTGTGTTTTTACACGTCACGGGGAGTCCGTCATAACTACTCATTGTTTGCTCGTCAACACAGGGTTGTTGATCGAGAGGGTGATTTATCTCATTAAATTGTTTTAAATACCTATTGGGTTACTGTCTTTCAATACTGGGCAAAATTTGTTGTAAATCGTTCATTCCTGTCACGTGAGACGTGAAAACGTGACAATATCTACCATCATAGGAGAGATCCTCAAAACATCCGCCATGATACGAGAAGTTCGTTATAATTACTTTATACTCTTAACTAAATGTTATTGAGTTGGTCGTGTGTCTTTTGGCATGAGAACCGCCCCTTGTTGGTCGTGTGTCTTTTGGCATGAGAACCGCCCCTTGTTGGTCGTGTGTCATTTATTTGGCATGAGAACCGCCCCTTTTTGGTCGTGTGTCTTTTGGCATGAGAACCGCTTTGTTATAACTGTGTACTTATATAATCTGTGCACCAAACGTGAAGACGTTACAATACTCACCATGAGTCGTGCGAACGAAATAATATCTACCCCTATGTTTGTGTGACCTACCAAGTGTAGATCACACGCCTTTTATTTTCTGTTATCAGAAAATTATTGCTTTTGCAGCAGAGTACTCATTAACATGCCCGTGGACTTCCTGTCACAAGAACCCAGGAACTATCCACTATCTCAAAAGGACTAATCATACGCTTCACTCATGATTATGGGGCATCGTGTCGTAGGAGTTAAGTTGATGGACACAAAAAACACCTAACTCGTTGTCTGGGAGACGAACAAGAAAACCCCCCAGGTTTGTGAGATTTGAGCAAGGGTCTGTCATTTCTCGCAAACAAGTAGGAGAATAAAACGACCCTCTAATCTTCTACCCAATACACGTGGACGATTAGACTCTTTTATGTCAGTGTATTCCTTTTGTCCCACACTACCAAATGGTATTGTAATGTGCCAGGATAACTGCTGTTGACCTTGTTTCACCTTCCACTCAGAGGTCGAATTTCGGAAATAGCCGAGTCCTCAGCAGTTTTCTTCGTTCAAATGTTCCCAATTGTCACCCTTTCCCTTCCTCGAAATTATCCGTGAATGGGGATATATGCGTTACGCACTTGGCGTTTCGTTTGTCAAATGGGACAACCTTCATACACGGATCCTTTCAACTTCCTACTCCTTTCCCACTTTTCATAACTTATTTGTACTCAATGTTTTTGTTCTTCGAAAGTAGAAAAAATGCTACCGTATAGACGTGAGCATAGGTCATGGAAGACCAACTTCTTTCGAAAGGGGGCATTTTGTCATACGTACAAACCCTTACCTACGTGTTCTTGGAAATGTATTTAGTTTAAAAAAAACTAAATGGGTTAAACAGAACCTTCCTTGAATACGTACCTTTGTAATATGTATAAGTCTGTAGTTACACTTAGTTAACTCTCTCTCCGTCTCTCTCTCTCTCTACACGTCAAACTAATCCAATCTTTCTCAACATGCACACCTTGTTTCTCTCCAAACCTTTTCATCATTGGTCTACCAGGCAGGTAAACTTCAAGAATTTTGTTCTAATAATAATTTTTTCGCCGCATTAATAAGAAGACCAGCAGCTCTTCACCCCATCTACACCTGCGCCTCTCTTCATGCTGCCTTCACTACCGTCACGGAGGTCCCATGCCTTCAAACCCTGCGTACCAAAAGCACCCGACCACACCTAACATAACCTAGTGTGAGTCGTGCGTGTAGTTGCGAATTGTATCATCACCAAACCATCACTCAAACAAACCCGAGCACGTCAGCTCTAGGTTGGTTCATGTTCCTGTTGCCATTGTACAAATGTTCCTGCGGCATCTTGCAAATGTTCCGGTTGCCATCGTGCAAATGTTCCTGCGGCATCTCGCAAATGTTCCTGTTGCCATTGTACAAATGTTCCTGCTGCATCTTGCAAATGTTCCGGTTGCCATCGTGCAAATGTTCCTGCGGCATCTCGCAAATGTTCCTGTTGCCATTGTACAAATGTTCCGGTTGCCATCGTGCAAATGTTCCTGCGGCATCTCGCAAATGTTCCTGTTGCCATTGTACAAATGTTCCTGCTGCATCTTGCAAATGTTCCAGCTGCACCTTGCAAATGCTCTGTTGCCATCATGCCAATGCTCCTGTGCCTTTGCGCAAATAACAATACCAACGATTGTTCACACAAAAATCCCACTGTATACTAACCAGTGTACCAACCACCATCACAACAACGGCTGTCATGCACACAAACCACCTCCTCTATAAAGGACCAACCACCAATTACAATTCCACTCTCCAGTACCTCAATGATGTCATACTGGCCCACCCACAGGATCCGGAAGCAGCTACCTTTTTGACCTCTTTGACAGGTAGAACCCTCTCCACCACCAAGAAGCCTCATCCTGCGTTCTCTTCTTCGTGTTTTCTTTAAGGCCCTAGTGTTCCTTGAGTGTAATCTCAAACAGGCCAGGTTACTGTGACAAAGTAACCTTATAACTTCAGTGCAACGTTCAAACACCCCAAACATCCTACGCAAACCACGCTACGCAAACTTAGCTCACAGACCAATGATACAATTTAGAGTCATTTTTTTTTCTATCACTGCATAACCCTTGTACCTTTCTCCAGCAGGTCCTTGTTTATATTTATGTATGCCACTGCTCTTTCATGTACATTCATGTATAATTCTTTGTTCACCATGCTTTTTCTCTCTCTTGTTTTTGTTTCTACTATTTTGTAGCTAGCAACTTTTTTCTCTTTCTTTTTCTCTCTCTCTCTCCCCTTTCTCTTGGATGTTTTTTTTTTTGGCACAAGTGCTAAAAGGGTAAGAGGATTTCTTAGCCCTACTGCTCCATTACCACGTCGCCTTTTTTTGCGGCGAGGGGGGAAGTGTTACGTTACGGAATTAATTCCCGTGCGAGCTAATAGCGAATTGACCCCTTGCACAGGCCCTCCGCCCCCCTCTCCCCACACCGCGCGGCGCCGGTAGCCAAGCACCGAGCGGCTCCCCGCACCCATTCCTTCGCCGGCCTTCGGCAGAACAACTGTGTTCCCCGTGATTCGCGCTAGTCGCTCTCCGTGAACTAACTTCACGATGTATTATTTGAATTGTGCTTTGTGCCCAGTACCTAGCCAGACGGCTGACTCCGCATCTCCCGTTATGTGAGTACCAATCTACTCACCTCCCACACCGTGTGCTATGAACTACTTCTAACTTCACTAAACGTGTAGAGAGAGAGGAGAAAATTCTCGTTAGGCTAGCAGTGTAGTTAATTATGTGTTTCGTGTACCACCCTGTTCTGTTTTTACGAATAAACCCTTTAAGTGCTAAAACTGTGTTCTGATTGAGGAAGGAGACCCGGGGATTGTGAGGAAAGGAGGCGGAGGAGGAATTGCCAAGCGAACCACAGGCACTCGCCCTGTTTTTAGGAGGAACCTTGCTTGCGCCGACTCTGAGCTAGTCGTCGGCCGTGTATTGCGTGTCCTTTACAGGTGTAGGGTTTAGCAAATGGCCGCAAGTAGTGGCAATGCTAACAGTACTTTACGATTAAACAAAAAAAAACAATCAATTGAAATCTTCCGTTCATTTTGGGAAACCCGTAAATAAATTAAATTAATACATGTATATTGTAATATTTTTAGTAATACGCGTAATGTTAGCCTACATTCATATTGTTAGTAAAGACCATCTACTAATCATAGAGAATCAGATAAAACTCATTAAAGTAACACAGCCCCTAAATTCAATTAACACGCTTGAACGACCCATAAATTTTCCCGGCATCGCCAATTTTGAATTGGGAAATTCGATTTCTATGAAACTGATGGTTAGAAATGAAACATGGCAAACCTGCCAACAGGAAATGGGGGATTTCAATAAACGATTGCGGTTTACGTTTTTTGAAATTTCAGTAGAAAACACCTTCTCACTTTCTCACCACAGTAGCTAAAAATTATCACAATGGTTGAATGAAAACTTTAAAAAGTTGTCTCCTAATTGAAGTTGAGTGCCTACTTACTATATTTAAAAAAATAATATTTTGGAGGTGAGTATTGGTACCGCCTCTCTCATAGGTCACTTCAAGTGGTCCAATGGTTTCAAATATCTTTGGGTCCAATACGTTTGGTAACTTGGGTGAACATTTTTTTTTACATGAATACCGCACAAGAGTCCCAACTGCTCCCGTCTGGAGCCAGTGAGACTATGGCATCCTCAACTGGGGTATGTTGTGAGGCTGAAGGTAGTGGGGAGGGGAAGGAGATAGGGAAGAGGAAGGTGGGGAAGTACCTGGCTATTCAGATCTGGTCACCAAACACGGCTAAAGCCATTTCAAGCAAAGTTTCAATTCTGAATGGTGGTCTTACACCAGGGCGATACCAAGAGTATCTTCCACTCTGGAAAGTGCCGCAAATATATTATATATTATTTTAAATGAATAAATTATGAAATAACGCAAATTAATCAAATAAAATTTATTTGCCACGCCGGGATTCGATCCCGCGACCTTCGGAGTGCGAGTCAAGAGCCTCACCGTTGGACTTCGCCTGGTTCATGGGTGAGGTTTCGCTGGGTCTTGACGACGGATGCATCTACCCTCCTAGTGCGTGGCTGGCCGGATCAGGAGACACTGGTTGCATGATGCCTTTAACCTCTCCAGCAGGACTCTCTCGACCCATCACCTTGCATCGCAGAAGGAGGGGTGGAATCATACCTCCATTATTCTTGTACAGACTGAACCCCGGATTTCCACGGTAAATGGATAACTCAGGACAGTGACAATTCAACACACCTTTTAAAAGTAATATAAAGTCATGAAAAGTTATCATAAAAATACTAGGTGAAATAGGTTACGTTGGGTTAGTTTTTAGGATAGTTTTTTATTCATTTATTTTAACCTGTTAAACTTTCGATGGTATTTCGGAAAAATGCCCGCAAAATTCATAGAAAATTCTTTAAAATTAATTCAGAGTAGCTACAATAATCAAAAAGTACCTTGGTACCTAGACTACCTAGGTCCTAGATTGATATTGGCGCAAGCGATTCTGACCTTCTTCTTCGTACGGTTTCTTTATACATAAGGGTTAAAATCGCATTAAAAAAAACAAAGATTTTTTTATGGCCCGCCGGCGAGCTCGCTCGAATGAGAGGTTAATACTTAAAATCATATTTCAAAGGTGGGTTGATTTGTCGCTGTCCTGAGATGTCATGAAATCAATCCTACCCAGCCCTCATAACTTTTTCTTTCTTAGGACTTCCTCTCCTTTAAAAGACTCTCCACACACCAGGCCCAAAATTGACATAGCCCTAAGGGAAATTATTTGCCTAAAAAACTTATAAATCCTTAATCATAAAAATTGATTGTGAATTCAAATCACGATATTTTGGTTATCGTTGATTTCCTTCCAAAATAACGTATATATAGCAAGTTTTTACTAAATGTGAAAGGATTTGTATTCTACTTCATTCCATCTTCTTTTCGTAAGTCGTAATTCGGCGGTTATGTCCTTGTATTTATTTGAAAACACCGCTTGTGTGTTCCCGCTGCCCGGCCCCTCGGGGTATAACCTCCGTGGACCAAATTTACGGGTTCAAAGAATAAAAATATCTCTCTCATTTTATCTTCGGGAGGTTAGTGTCTTTAATGTCTAATTTATGAGGTGATCCATTTTATATCGATATTGTCACGGCGGAAATACCTCGTATTTCCAAAAACACCCTCACCTTGTATCAGAAAAAGAGATATTAGGAATTGGATAGAAAGCTCAAAATATCTTATCAAATGAGTAATCCAATTTCAATTAAAAGTATCAAAATCTTCACTTTAGTTGAATTTAAACCACTAAAACACAATTTCTTTTTCCTGATTTATATTATGTGTGTTGCGCTGCCTTCTTCTTTTTTGTAATATTTCGTACAGCATTACAGTATCCATCCATCATCAACACGGCATAACACCCCAAAATTAAATCACGAAATTATTTTGCCGTCAAAATCTCAACAAAAAAATTTCAGTGTGCATTTATGTTTTTGTTAATTTAATTTCGTTATTACTTACTTATTAATTTTATTATTTTAATCCCTTGTGTTAAATTCATTATATTAAGTAATTAAAATTCGTTTATCAATTATATTAATTCAGATAATTTTCAGTGTGAATTAATCCTGATAAAGAAACATTGGTTTCGAAACTTTTTTAGATTAAATGGTGATGTATAGAAAAGGATTTTACCTTTCTTAAACCATAATTATTATTTTACCGTTTTAGAGACAATCTATCTATTTATTTGACGGCCGGCGGAGTGCAGCGGTAAGGCGCTTGACTCGCATACCGAAGGTCGCGGGATCGAATCCCGGCGTGGCAAAATTTTTTTATTTAATTAATTTGAGTAATTCACAATTTATTCATTTAAAATAATATATAGTATATTTGCGGCACATTCCAGAGTGGAAGATACTCTCAGTATCGCCCTGGTGTAAGACCACCATTCAGAATTGAAACGTTGCCTGAAATGGCTTAAGCCGTGTTTGGTGACCAGATCTGAAAAGCCAGATACTTCCTCACCTTCCTCTTCCATATCTCCTTTCCTCCCCATACCTTTAGCCTCACAACATACCCTAATTGGGGATGCCATAGTCTCACTGGCTCCAGACGGGAGCAGTTGGGACTCTTGTGCGGTATTCATGTATTATATATATAAATGTACACAAATCTACAGTTTTATTCCGAGACTGATGTAATTTTGCATAATTGATCTTCAAAATAAGATAAAGGTCACTGTCTACATTATATTAAACTGGTGTTAATTCCTGGCAATCCCGAAGACTTCAGCCAGTTTAAAAATAAGATTATTTTTTAATAATAGGTGTTTTGTTCCAAAAAGATATGCCATGTGTTTTTAATTACACTAAAAATAAATAATTTAAAAAAAAACTGTGATTCAAAATACAATATTTTTATATTTCAGTTATTCGGTTGAAAATTTCAAAAGATAAATCGAAAAGCCTCAAGTTTTCAGTTCTTGTTTTATATTGTGAAGGTTTTAACAGAAGCTTATTGCGGCAAAATTTTCCGTGCAAATTTTGTGGCACCGAAGCATTTATTGGACGGCGTTATTGGAAAAACGTCAATTGCCGTTATGTTTGCTATGGCCGCTCTGTAAAATATCGAAGATTTAATAAAACAAAGCAAGAATGTTGAAGCCTTGTCGGTGTTACTGTTTTATGCTACAACGCGGACCAATGCTCTCTCGTTCAAATTACGTACCTAGTTGTCGTTTGTTGTGAAAACGTTATGTTACTCTTTACGATATTTTTACTGCCCAGTTAAGAAGTAACCTAACATCATTTTCAAAATATTATTACAGAATATTTATTCTTATGTAAATGCAGTAATTTTACTGAATAATATGTACAAAAATATTACAAATTTGATAATGATAATAAAATGACACTTAAACCAAATTATGACACGGATCGTTAAAATGATCTGAGCAACCAATTTGATACCAAATTATGAAAACTCCAATGTTCTAGTGACATAATAATGTCTCTTTTTTGTGAACGATTCGCCAAAAAAATTCCAGAAAAGCTACAACCACCATATACAATACCATTATTGCTCCATATTTTAACTACTACTCGACGATTCTTTTCCAGTTTAACGGCAGAGAACCATTTTGTTTTGAAAAGTTTTATTTTCTGTGTACATTTGTTTCTTAAAAATCAATACTTAAAATTTGTTTTTTTAAGTGCACATACAAAAAAAAACTTTTCAAAACAAAATGTCTAGAAATGCAAAAAAAAAACAGAGAACCAAATATTGCGAATTCTCAAAAATTGGACGATGAGAATAATATTTGGAAATATAGATTTTCAGTAGTAAATAAACTGTTAAGGAACTAAACTGGCTAACAGTAAAATAGATGCTGACCTTGAACACGATGATACTCGTACATAAAATAATTAAGAATATTTTTAAAACAAAACTCTCAAATAAAATTATATACAACAATGACATTCACAGACAAATTCACATAAGAACGTGCAATGAAATCAGGCTAACATTTAAAATATATTACTATACAAAGGGTTGAAGTATTATTAATTTTATATAGTATATTTTATTATTATTATGTACCTAGTATATTTTAATATGCTGCGAGAAACTTTAAAGTCTGCACCAATTTGGTTCTTAAAAGTAAATTGAGAAAGTTATATTGTAAAAGCTACATTAAGCAGGAGAAAATGTAGTTAATGTATTATATTAATTAGTAATTTGTAATTTTTGATGTACAAGTTTCTAAAATAAAGCTATTAAAGGTTTGCAGCCTTCACGATAAAGATTGCCTCAGTGAAAGCCTATAAAGCCGAAAGTAAATTAATAATAGTTTAGATACGAGAAGGAAAATATAAATGACTTTATGAAGGATTGTGTTTTTCTGTCTTTAGGGGATAGTCAATCATTGGTTTTGGTGATTGTATGCCGTCCGCACCACAGTCTACTCGTGCTGCGCTTTGCACAAAATGTCCCACTTTATTACATTAGATCCGCACAGTAGGCCCTGAGAATAATAATTCCCCACAGGACCTATGTCATCTTAGCTTTTTGAAGTGCCTTTTTAAGAAAAGGTAAGAGTAAAAGGTAAGTTCTGGTTCTTTAAGAGAAAGTTCTTGTAGAGTAAAATATTCTGGGAAGAAAAATGTATGACGGCTAAGTAGGAAATTGAGGGTCAGTTTATCCAGAAGTGAATATGTATGAATCCGTTCCTTTAACGGCCGTGCGAGGCGATCGTCGAGAGAACTCGGCTGGAGAGGTTAAAAGGCATCCCTCAACCAGTATCTCTCGATCCGGCCCGCCACGCAGTAAGTGGGCAGACGCATCCGCCCAATACATAGACAAACCTCACCCCATGAACCCGGGCACACTTGCTAAGTCACTTGGGGTGACCTATAGCAGAGGTGTTGGTCATATCCATTTGAAAATATTTTATGTATTTTTGGTTGCCGCGCTCCTCACTTATGATGTATATAAATATAATATGCGAAATGCGTTTTATCTTTTGATATTCCTGCTGAAAGGTTAAAAAAGTTTAGAATAAATGTAGGTTAATTGTAAGAATTGAGGAAAAAAGGAGGAAATTTAATATTAAGAGCGTTTAACCAGCCAGCGGACGAAAATCCACATTTCGTCGAAAGTTGTTCTTCCGATCGTGCAGGGCGGTTACAATGAGAAAGATTGATTTTTCTCCGTACCAGCTTTTTTAAATTATAACTCAATATCGAATTTATTTCAATCCAAGTTAGCTTTAATTTATACCTTCATCCAAAAATGCTGAAAGGCGTGAAGATAAAACTATTAAAATAGTGTACTTTTTGTAGTTATTTTTTGATTATAAGTATTTATCATTTTTCAATAATGTCTAAATTTAATAAGAATGTTAAAAAAATCTGAAATATATTAGTTTGTAAGTGCGCAAATAAATACACAAATGGACCAATTTTCGTCAAGAAACACATGTATGTACATATTTTTAAATGATTTTATTGAAACTAAAATTAAAATTCTAATACATAACTTTGCTAGATAATGTATTGATTTATTTTACTGCATGATTACATTATTTGAAATGGGTGTGGTATAATACAAAAACTTTTTTGAAAATTTAACAGATCTGCCAACGACCTATGGAATAACCTTATTATACTAAAAATTAAAAAAAATTCTAAAAATTTATTACATAACTATGCTAGATAAAAGAACAATCTTTCGAAATCCATTTATAATTTTTTGTGGAAAAGAGTCAATACGTCTAAAAACTTTGTTGAAAATGACGTATTTCCGGCTTTCTCTGGTAATGCCCTCTTAACTCTCCTTCGATTTGACTGCTGAAAGCTGTCAGATCAATTATTAAGAGATCAAATATTCCAGTGATAAGTAAAAAATATACTTGAAAAAACTCAAGTTTATTTTATAGAAATACATTCTCAAATCCTTATGAATTATTAACTATCAAAACGATCAAGATTCAAACATTGTATTCCGCGGTAACCTTACAAAAATCGACCACGACACCATAAAATATTCATAACTCAAATACAGGTATAAATTTATCATTTTAACAGTGTTGGATATATAATATATATATATAATAATATGATATAATCCAGGTTTTTTTTTAATAGCCAGACTAATTTATTGCAAAAAATCGGAAATTGTTTTGTATTAAATTAATTTTCGCAAAGATAACCCTTATTCGAGCTTATTGTGTTGTATTTGTGTGAAATTCGCTACCCATGCCTTCTATATCCAATCGTTGAGAGTTGTTCCGGTGCAACCATCATTCGCATGTGACCAACTATTTTCCGTAAAAAATGTCAATTTAACACAATCCTCGCCGGTTGGATACTCTCATGCCGTCTGATTTCTCACGTACGTAATAGAACTTTCATTTTGTTATGATTCAAAAGTTATAACGAACAAATGATGATCTTGTTATTTTTCTTTAAAAACAATTCCATGTATTACCAGGAACCAACGATTAATCTCAATATTTATGTTTTTCTCACGTGAGAAATAAGCCACAATACTTGCATGTATGAAAAATAAGATTTAAGAATAACGTTATTAGAAGAAAAAATGGTAATTTAAAAAATAATAATACTTTTTTTAATTTATATAAATTCATATACTTACTTAAAAACTATTCACACTATTTTTGTAATTATCAAAAAATCACTTTGTAGCGTCATTTTAGTCATGTAAAAAGGTAATACTTTTTTATACCACTATTTAATCAAAATTATCGACATGTTTCGGAACCAATGGTTTCTTTGTCAGGATAAACTTATATATTTACATACGAGTATACTAGGTATTTCATCTTGTTGATAAATAAATATTTAAGTCACACACATACATTCAATCCCATCACAGCCCTTTTACATATTCACAGATAAAAAAACTACTTGATGCATCCAAAACTGTTTACGAATTACAATTTCAGATGCACTCATAATAGACTATAAATACTAAAAACTAAATAATGTTTTTTGCTGGAATTTGGTGATTAATATGTATAAGAAAAATAATATATGCAAGCAAAGGGATGACCAATCACTTACCACTGTTTTTCTGCGAAGAAACACACGACACAATCACAATATAGTAGTTATAATAGTTCCAGTGCGATAATTATCACCACAACAAATCGAATGAGTACAAAACCTTCCAAAAACCAAATTCCTTATTTTTACTTAAAAACGAGAATGTGTACACGAAAAACACAAACAACTTGCTATCAAGATAGTTCCGAAAATTCTTCTGTTTTCGAAACAAATGCACTCGAATTTTCACTATTTTTCTTGCCATTGTTCCAAATTTCAAATCCTTTTCCAGCAAGGTGATGTTTGGGAGAGGTGGGAACTGGATAAATGGCCTCCCGGTAGGAACTAAGCATATTCTAATTTCAAAATCAAAGGCTTCTTTTCAAAGCGCTTTAATAAAATACACGTTTATCGCAAATTTGTAAGTTTAATTTTCTATGTTTTTGAAGAAAACAATTTCATTTCGTCACCAGCACTGTAATGGGAAAGTGCGGGCTGGCAACAGCAGTTACAGCTGGGTTGGGTATTTGGGTAACGCAACGTAGCGTGGGGTAACTACAACTTAACTTTACTTAACGTAAGGTAGCGACAATTCGTACCCACCCTAATAACGGCAGCGGCTGTCGTTGCTAATAAAGTGAACCCTTTTTATTTGGCAGACCCTGCCTTTATTATGGCGAATATTTCAGAACGAAGAATTGACGTGGACGTGGAGAGACCTTCGCTTTCGTTCACTTTTCAAAAATATATTAAAACAATAACACGTACATCACACATGATATAGAAGACCGATTAGTATACAGGGTATTAAAAGACGTATTCGACTTATTTAACCAGTGATTCCTGACATTATTTGGAATAAGAATTGTAAATGAAATTTGGCTCTCCGGTGAGATTTTTCACATTTTTTTAAACTTGAAACAGAAAAAAATCTAGATCATGTTATGTCAAATCCAGAGAAGTACGATATCTTGCATCTCATAAAGCATGGAAAGATTGCCGGAAGTCGGGGCCCTGGAAGAAGGGGAACATCGTGGCTGAAAAACCTGAGACAGTGGTTTAGCCAGATTACTGTAGAGCTGTTCCGGGCTGCAGTAAACAAAGTCCGCATAGCCAACATGATAGCCAACGCCCGTTAAACGGACAGAGCACGAGAAGAAGAAGAAGAAAAATCTGTAAATATTGGGCAGGTAGGGTCGGGGTGAGTGACCAACGTGTGGAAGAGTTTTTTTTGTTTTGAAGAAAAAAAAATATAAAAAATAAAACTAAAATATCGTTTTTAGTATGTTTTATTTTTGGGTATTCCGATATTTAAATACTTAAACATCATCTCATTTTCTTTGTTATTTACACATGTTCTTAACTTCTATTTGCTACCGTTTGCTGAACACGCTTTTAAGGGCTCTTTATTACATACGCAATTCTATTTTCTCAGCATTAAGTCCCGTTCGTTCCTTACCTGTATGTGACATGTTTCTCCTTTGTAAAGTGATTTTACATATTATTTTACACACATCAATGGTCCTTCGACGTAACCAAATCATAATTATACAAAATCACAAAACAGAGAGCTTTTCTTTAATAGATCCCAATCAAAGCGGTTTTAAGAAAAAAATATGGTTACTCCAAGATTTCTCATTACATAAACAATGAATTGAATAAAAAATTACAAATTTTAATAAAAAAAATCAAATGCATTGATACTATACAATCTATACATCCGGTAACATTATTAAATACTTTGGAGACAATTGGGGCAAAAAAAAAACAGTGGTAATTGTTTGGTTTTCTAGTTAAGTTTCAAACCAATTATGGATTACAAATAGTGATAATTATTATCAACAAGTTTATTCATTTAGACCAAAGATGGCGCCAGTAATTTCAGATGTCGCTGTTGTGTGATCTTTTTTTGAACTTCCTCCCTTCTCAATATACAAAGAAATTTAACAATATAAAGCCCACGCTGGCTAAAAATTAACACTTCTCTAACTAAACTTGCACAAAAAACAAAGTATTGATTGAACCTTTGTCCGTTGAGTGGGGAATAAGTTATGTGTCGGTAACTTGTAACTTTAAAAACATAGCAATAAAAACTATGGATTTACTTTCTTAAGGTTAAACGTCACATACGTTATAATCTACGCATTCACAGATAGCGCCAATCAAGTTATTTTGGGTTTTTAATACTTTTTGCACGCTACGCTTTAAAACATTAAGGTAAATTAATTGTTTGCGCCCGTACATATTTAATAGAAATATAAATAAATAGTTTTGTCGATAAACAAACCCAAATTTTTCAAGGAAGGCTGAAAAATACAATATTGGATTAAGGCACTGATACAAAATTGAATACTTCAGCCTTTCTTGAAAGATTTGGGTTTTTTTATTGACAAAACTATTTATTTATATTGATATTAATTATGTAAGGGCGCAAACAATTAATTTACCGTAATATTTTAAAGCGAAACGTGCAAAAAGTATTAAAAACCTAAAATAATTTGATTGGCGCCATCTGTGAATACGTAGTTATAACGTACATGGCGTTTAACCTTAAAGGGTGCTTTATTTTAAAAACAACACATTCACTTCTTCTTCTGTTAAGTCCTAACTTTTTTACAGTAATATCAAATGTTACGCGAAATGTCAAAGAAAATACATAAAACTATTATTAGAAGTAAGTACAGGAATGTAATAAGTAATAAATTAACGTAATAATGACTCGCGTGAATTTGGAACATCATTAACGAAATTACAATAATGCTAAATCATCCCTTAATTACATGCCAGAGACGAGTTAACAATTGAAAATACTCAAATCTCATTCACAAATCATCCGGTTCAACAAAGCTCTCAAATAATAAATGAATGTTGTACAAATGGTAAATAGAAGTACTAAGAAATAACATTACTGTACTTAAATTCGCTATAATTTTTAGTACGTAAAATGTTTTATAGTCAATAAAATAAAATTTATATTGTTGTATTACAATCTAATACCTACCGCTTCAGAACACATGTTGTCTAGTAAAATTTGCAAGTAAAAATATATAATCAGTTTTCCAGAAATGAAATCGCAAATCTCAATGACATCCCAATGACATCGAAATGCGGGTAATTAAATAGTAAGCTTTAATCACAATACGCAGACAATAATGTCCTGAATATTCCAAGGTTCTAAGATTCCTAGATGTGACCGTATCTTTTTCTGATTTTTCTGTTTTAAAATAAATACAAAAAGTTAAACAGTTTGTTTTTTTCTCCTCCAAAACATTTATTTATTTATTTATTTATTGTAAGAAACAAACAGCAATTTATATACAGGATGAGTTATACAAGAGGTTAAACATGAGGTAAGCCAAAACAGTTTCTTATGCTAATGTTGGTTATTATGATATAATATACAATTGTAATTGGTAATAACCGTTAAATGAAAATGAAAATAACAACAAAAAATATATATATAGAAGGAAGAAGGAAGAGGAAAGGGTAAGAGGCAGAGGAAGGTGAGATGGGGACAGGAGATTCTCATGCTGTACCTTTTCTAGTTGTGCATTAATTTAATTAACATTTGTGGTCGTACGTTTGACTTCGTTTCGGTATTTCACAAGAGTGTTATTAAGAATATCGATATTGTTAAATTGCGTGTTATATTGCGCGCATATACGGGGGATTGGAGAATTTTTTCTAAGGTTGGTTCTGCACGCTGGCAAATGAAAAAAATGGTTTAGTCTGGTTGGCCTTGTAGGTATGTGAATTCTTAAATAATTTACGAATATGTTTTGTACTTAATTTCTTAGATTGTCTTTTCATTCTTTCAAAGTGTATTTAAACGCATTCCGTAACTGACCGTAACCCTTTTTCGTCGGGAACTATTTATTGGATAACTGGCACCTCTGCCATAGGTCACCCAAGTGGTTTGTTACGTTCGATCACTTAGCAGGGGTGCCCAAGTTCATGCGGTAAGGTTTGTCCGGGTCTTGGCAGCGATTGCGCCTACCCACGTAGTGACGGACCGGATGATGAGAGAATGGTTAAGAGAGACCTTTTGACCTCTCCAGCAAGGCTCCCTCGGAACATCGCCTCGCACCGCATTGGAAGGAATGGATTCATATTTACGTCACCCTGAACACACTGACCCTCCAGAATCCTACCCACTTCATTCCTTTTTCCTTCCCAGATCTTACTCTACTTCCTTTCCTAAAAATACCCTCCAAACAGCAATCCCAAAGAAGACATAGGCCCTAGGGGGGATTATTTTACAGGGTCTACTGTGTGGAGCTAATGTACAAAAAAAATTGTGTTGTCTTTGTGCGACTGTCTGCCGAGATGAAACTTTCTTACGCGAAAACTTCTTTGTACTTCATTACACCCGAACTATCTCCCAAGCACCTCACAGAGTTCTGACTAACGCAGACCGCAGATATACAAACACGGCGTTGTGATGATGTGTGTTGGAATTTGAGAGTTAAATGTTAAGATTGAAGTGTAGGAAAGTGCGGCTCATTTCAAATACGCACAGAAATATCTATTTATTAAATAATATCTGTTTTTATTGAGACGTGTTCAACTGCTCGGAATTAGTTATAAGAAGGCTATAATAAGATGTCACAATAGTAATCATCTATGTTAGCGTAATACTATTCTTCCGCCTAGGTTCTTTATTCTCTGGTTTACTTCATGATTCCTGTTCCACAAAATTATTATGTGTATCAATCACATGTTTGTAAAAGCCCGTTTAGGCATATAATAATGTAAATAAAATATTCGCATAGAGCTTCGGGTTTTCCATGCGTAATGTGAGAAATATTTTTATGAATTAAGAATAAAAGGGGTTGAGAAATTTATTTAGACATTATTTTTCAATTTTAATTTTTTTTTAAATTGTGGCTATACCCACCTTAATTTAGCAAAAATATCTGTGATATGCTTCTTTGGCCAATATCAGTTTTTCGATAATGTTGGATCAATAATACTCAACATTTCGATAATACTCAACATTGGATTGTCTTCTACTATCTATTCTGAGGGAAAAATTCGACTTTTTGAGTCTGTGTTACACCAGAAATTCACAAAATAGAGAAAATTCTACATAGGCCTCGCGAAATAGGAAAAACCGGCATTGGCCCTCCTGGAAGCAAGTCACAGGGATGTTGTTGTTAAATATAAGTGATACTTTGATAATTTATTTTTTTACACAACGAAATATAAGTATTTTAATTAAGTAGAATTTTCGCAGTGTACAACATGTTTGTGTTTGACAGGACTATAATATCAGATTATTGGTACTCGGGTGATTCATTTATTATTTTCAACATTCCGACGGATGAGAGATTGGCGAAACTACTCGTAGTGAATAGTTTTCGTGATTTGTGGGAAGGTTGCGCCAAAGTTGTTACGGACACTAAATGAAACTCCATTTATTTGAGATAGTAAATTATTTCGAATCTATTTGAAACATTTGATGAGCATCCCTTTTAAAAAATCAATGAACCTGTTTAATTTATTATTTTTTGCAATTTAGAAATTTTGTTTTAATAGGAAAGGTAGAGTTTAATGTGAAAATTGTCGTGGGCGTACTTAAACCAACTAAGCGTGTTGGGTGAATCTAAAACACCCTCCAATTGTGCAAAACGCACCGTGAGAACATTAGTGTTTTAAGTCAAAAAGCATCGTTTTGTGATATCAACGTTTGAAGTTACTTCAGGTAAGTCTGCGTCTGCTTCAACAGAAAGCTAAATCGTGAGCTAAATTTTAATTTTAACGGTCAGTTAAAGTAACAAGGATGATGAATAAGACCGCTCGCTGTTTCAAATGTGCTTTTCCAAGTAATAGTTATTAATATGGCCAGCCTAAAAAGCAGAATATTCCTCGAAATTATGTGAAAAAACGAACCGCATTATTTTTTGGTGCGGCCACACCGACAATTTAATTTAAAAACCTCTGTATTTTGAAATCCGCTATATAGGATCTGACTGCTTGGTTCCGATAAAAATATTTGTCTGAGTATTTAAAAATAAATGACGAACTATTATAATTTGCATAATATTACACTGAAAAAAATATAATTTACCTTGAAGTAGTTCTAATATCTCCTTGAACTTAGTGTGTTACAAATTTTACAACATATTTTGACGATTCACGCCAAATATTCAGCATCGTCCCGTATAACCATGTTATTAACACTGGATAAAAATGTTTTTGGTTTCCCCTGCAAGACATATTGGTTGAGGAATTCATAGTCACTTTCATCATCTTCTATATTAAATTAACCATGAATCAATATTGAAGCACGCAATTTTGTACTTTACCTCTAACAGAACTGTGAAATATGTCAAAATGGCGGAGTAACTCTAGAGTAACTATCGGTTTTCGGAAAGTAAAAGCAAATGTTAAGATTGACGCAAAACAGACGGTAAAATTTATTGAAAAACGCCTATTAGTGAAATTTTTCATTAGCAATTTCTTTTACTCTTTATTTGAACTCTAGCAAGCTTTAAACAGACGGCCCTTAGTATATCAAATACGTTTTAAAAAATACAATAAGGCAGCAAAAATATACATCCGACTGATACGTAACCATATTTATTTCATAGTAATGTAGTAAAGCACTCAACTTCTTAAAATATTTTGAAAATACTAGTGAAACAACACAATTAAAGGTATTTCAAATGTTATCTGAGTTACCATTTTAAAGCAATAACAAAAAAAAATCAGAGTGTGCAGTGCAGTGTACACAAAGTATTTTGTGTTGACTTGGAGTTGAAGCCAAATGTATTTTAATAATGTAATTAATGTAAACGTATTTTTAAATAAATAAAATAGGTTAATCCATATTACCAAAAGGCACTTACTGCGGGATATTAAGACGTGGTGGTATAAAAAGATGTGCTTACCTGAAACAAGAGAAAGCAAATAATTAGTATGAAAATTTACATTAAAAACATAATAAATACCACAAGCATATCTTAAGGGCCCGCAACCCGGATTTGTACCGATTTATTACATATTTCCCTTAAACACGTTAAGTTTTAAAGCTCTTAAAAAATATATATGTTATTCTTGAAGATAATATCTAGACAGAGCCTTAAACACATTTATTAGTTCACAGAGAAATTAAATAAACACCAAAAGAAGAACCTCTAAGCCGCATGTATCCTTAATATAAAAGGGTGAAGTTTATAATGTCTGATGCAGGTACGATTTTTATGCTTTAAAAATGATACCGTCAACTATTAATCTTGAAAATCGTTTATTAGTAGAAGTGAAACCTTCAGAAAACTAAACTTCGAGAGAATGAGACAAATGCTGAGTAACGGGAGTACGATAATAGTAGGGTTTATTAATAATAATATTGTTACCAAGTTAAAAAATTATTTTACTTTTTATTCTACGAAGCACCGCACAAAGAGGAGGTCGGTACGCTGCGAAGCACCGCATAAAAAGGACACCGATTAGTCTATCTCATTCTCTCGCAGGCTAAAGACTATAGATCGCTCGTTTCCGATTCATCGGGTTTCAAATCACAACGGTGCTAAAGAAGTTTTCACTTCAAAAATGCTCCATGGAACTGCATTTTTAAAAACTTTTTTAAAATTTTTGAATATTATAATTTGAGGTTTTACTGATTAAGTTAAAAATTTATACAAATTTTTTTTCTTAATACACTTAAACGTAATATAAGTTGTATGTTCAAAACCAATTTTTTGATGCGCATGTACTTTGTACGTAGGAAAATTAATAAAGGTAATGAAAGAGGGAAACTCGAATAGATTTTTTTTTCAAGTTTGTTCTGCGCTCCGTTTATGTTCCAGAAACGGTACATTTACCGATCTTGTTGGTGAAACATAATTAACTAAGACTAATCATTATTTTAATAAAATACATTACAAAAAAACGAGTGTGCTTTAGACCACACGACTGAAGAAAAACTTCACTAACTTATATCTCCCTCTCAACTTCCGTTCGCCTCGCCCGATCACACTTTTCATAACGCTCTCGTCACGCATTCACCAGCTTACTCCCCAAGATAAGCGTGCGTAAAGGCCCGACCGTTCGCCTCGCCAGATCACACTTTTCGTAACGCTCTCGTCACGCATTCACCAGCTTTCTCCCTAAGCCAAGCGTGCGTAAAGAAGTTTTACTTCAAAACTTTAGATACTCCCTATTTCAGCACGGATCGTACGTTAAGAAGCTTTATTGATTTAGTTTCAAAATGTGTGCGATGAATTAACCGTCCCCCGTTTCATAACTAAGTTTTACTATCGGATCAATAAATTGCTCAAAAATAATTCCTATTGTGAACCACACCGTAAATCTCCCGAAAATCAGACTGTGCATTTGGTTCCAGAACCTGCTCTGGTTTCGGTCGAGGTTATTATACAGTTTGCCAAATAGACCAGAGTTTGGGTCCCAGTACAATTATCGTATCAATCAAAGTGCGATGGGTGTGAACTGGGGGAAAAGCTACAAATTGTCATGAAATACTTTCTTGAATTATAACTTCCTACCCCTATATGATTATTTCCGTCGTCAGGCACTAAATATTTAATATTAGTTGTCAAAAGTTTGCAACATTGGCTAGATCTTTTGATTGGCCAAGAATTCGGTGGGGGAGGGGAGAAGCGGTCAGCCAGGGGGCTGCGGGTTTCTTCCCGGCTTCTTCATGTTTTAACTGCGCTATGGGTCGGTCTTTCGCATTTTGGCCGGGGCCGCCTAGATCCTTTTGGTTCCAACGTTTTTTTGGTACACGTATTTTAAAATATAGTTAAATTTCATATATCTAAATCAACTCAGTGGTGTTTCCTGATGAGGTCGTCTGCCCAGATGTAACCCGTGGTAACGTACGTAAAACTTATATAATTATGTGTTATCTATTCAACCCTTTTTTATATTTGAGAATCATTAACTTGGAGTTCACAAAGAGATTAAAGCTTTTCCTAGAAGAGTCGAGTCATTAATAAATTCACCAATTATTTAAAAAGCAACCAAGAGATCTTCTAATTTTATTAAAACCCTACCTATAATTATTCCAACAATAAAGCGACGATCGATTTGAATCAGATCTGAATGTACTGAGAAGACGACTTCCCTGAAAAAACTAGCCGGAGGTTTGTTTTATAATTTGGTTTTTGTAAGTATTTAAATTGAACCATTAATTGTTTTGTGCCCAGGACATTGTGGTGTTATTTATTATTAATTTGTCTACAAGTTCGTAATCAGGCGGTTCGATCCCGCATTACGTAACAAAATGTATGGCAAGAACCAAGTTTATTGTTGAAAAAAATCACGAAAAACTTCAGCACATTTTAAAGAATATGTTTTGCATACTGAGATAATAGATTGGTAATCCATTTGCTATCAATATGGAGACATAACACTAGATCTCAGGGTCAAAAACATATCCAACAAGTAAATGCAAATACAACATTTGGGCAAAAAAAAGTTCTTTTACTATGATACTAAACTCTACAATAAAATCCCACTTTTACTCAAAAATCACACAACAATCGGTACCTACAATATTTAAATCTCAAATACAGATACAAAATATAGAGAGATCAGAAACAGAAAACACAATGACTGCAAATACAAATTGAAACCGAAACCACTCAACTGCACTAAAAAAACCATCTAATATGTTTTTTTTAATTATACAACACTACATTACATAATAATTTTTTTAAAACACTACATAATATGTTTATAATTACTTCATATTATTTACATAATAAATTTTAATATGTAAATTAATTCCTCAGCACGGGAGATCCCAGTGCGCATATCATTATCTCCAGTTGTAACAAAAAAGGAGGATAAAATAACTAGAAACTAAATACAAAAATATCAAAAATGCAGGCCGCCTCAGAATAGGAAATCATAGTAAGAAGACTGTGGAACTGTGACATTATTCTTGTAATACGTACAAACAACATGTACAAACTTTGCCATAAAAACTAATAAAAACTAATAAAAAGTAAGACACGCCATTTTAAGACAGAAAGCCGACCATCTGCCTCCGTTAATCTATCTATCTATCTTCTATCTATCTATCTATCTATATTCTATATAAATAAAAATGAATTGCCGAAATGTATGTACGCGCATAACTTTCGAAGGACTGCACCAAATTATATAATTCTTTTTTTTATGTTCGTTATTGTCATGACAAGGTTTGTATAAAACCACTGGTGAGCTCTGGCATTATGAAATTTGTATAAAAAATTGCAGTAAGTGGCTCGCGAGCTGTTTGAAAACTGCATGTACCGAGATGGGATGCGGGGGAAGGGAGAGGGGAACTCGGGTAAAGGGTTCGCGGGACGGGGGAGAGGGAGGGGTGGAGTGGGGAAAGAGAAGGTAGAGGAGACGGAGTGGGAACGCGAGAGGGGACGCGGGAGAGGAAGGGAAGGCGGAAGGGAAACGGGACGAATGGGAAAGGACGCACAAAACTGTCCCGATATTGGACACTGTAACGCTGTCCCTTTGGCTAAAGAAGGAGGTCACCACACCCCAAAAACAACTAACGAAGAAAGAAAAACAGTTTTTTTCTGATTTTCATTTCTATTCCTTACTTCTGCATCGAGTATTATTGAACGCTTCCAGCTTCCATTATCATACTCTAGTAGGTGATCAGACAACTCAAAAATATACAACTTCACGCCTCCTTTGAAAAGTAATTAAGGCTCTGCAACCGGGCCCGAAAAGAAGAAGACGGAGAGATACGAAATTACGAATGTTAGAGGAGAGCGCTAACATTTACAGCGACAAAATCGATGCGAAAATTGCGAAAATGTTTAATAAAACACGACTCGTTTAAAGTAGAGCAAAAATCTCGCAGGCATTATCTTAAACAGCATTTAAAGAAACACTGTGAATTTTTTCATAAATATAACTTGTAAAATGACTGAAACAAACGTGTTAATAATAATTTTTGGAGCATACTTTGCGATTTTTTTCTATCGAGGGAATTTGATATAATTTGCGTTTCGGCGCGAGCAAAGTCTAGATATTATCTTCAAGAATAACATATATTTTTTTAAGAGCTTTAAAACTTAACCGTGTTTAAGGGAAATATGTAATAAATTGGTACAAATCCGGGTTGCGGGCCCTTAAAAGTAAAGAATTGAATTAAGTGAGGTTACGTTAGGTTATGAGCTATTTTTTTCCTTTTTTTTTCAGAACTTTCAATGACTTTTCAAAGCGGGTTTTTAAATGCCACCTTGTTGAGTATGAAACCCATACTTTAATATGATAACTTCTAAAGACCTATCGAGTCTGTTAAGACTATCGAAGCCACACATATTGTAGAATTTATTTTAATGGAAGGCAGTTTACGTAAACCGCCGGGAATCTTATTTACTGTTTGTTGTCATAAAACATTTTATGCGCGAAGATTAAAGCCTCTTTTATGAATTAAACGATAGTGCTATTTGATCATAGCCGATGTGGAAAATCATAAAAAAGGATTATTTTATCGTTTTTGTTGGACATAAAGTTTTTCCACAATTATTATATTATATTTATTACACCTTGAATTTTACGGGTGACACCTAATTTCTCATTGGCCGTGGAATGATAAGGTTTAACGTTCACTTTTATATTCTTCGTTATAGGCACAAAAGAAAATCATATGATGATGACATTTATTTAAGGGCGGACTGATCTGATATCAGATGGCCACATGCCCTAAGCAATAATTTTTTGTCATTGTAAAAAAATATACATTCATTAATACATATATTTTCCAGAAAAGAGGATCTCTAGTGCCTGATAAGGGAGCCACGATTCTTTCTTTGAAATTGAGTTCTTAAATTTGAATTATTGAATTCCCATCAATGATTTTTTTAAATATTTATATGATACTAGCTTTTTCCCGCGGCTTCGTTCGCATGGGGTAAGGGGGGTTCCCACTCCACCTCCCCCCCTCAAACCACCCTCCCCCCCCCCCCCCCCCCCCGACTCCACTCCCCCCCTCCCCTCTCCCCACCCCTCCCCCTTCTTCCCTCCCTCCCCCATCTCTCCCTCCCTCCTGCGTTCCATACATTTAGTTTTCAAACCTCGCGTTCCACCAATAGCAATTTTTTTATACAAATTTCATAATGCCAGAGCTCACCAGAAGTTTTATAAAAACCTTGTCCTGACAATAACGAACACACAAAAATAGAATTACCCGATTTGGTGCAGTCGTTCGAAAGTTATGCGCTTAGCAACACGTTCAGCGATTCATTATTATATATAAGAGATTATGTAAGTTTTTTAATTTGATTTTCTTTTTTTTTTTTTTAAATCCTTTATTTTTTTTTAAATCCTTAATTTTACATTTTATAGTTACATATTTTAGATATAATAATAATAATAATGGGAACCCACTAAGGCGCAGACTGTGCGTGGGTAATATTATAGTTAAATATATTTTATTTTAGTACCTAGAAAAAACAAACAGTGGTATATGAAGTAAAAACATTATTAAAATTTGTTTAAACAGTTTGTACAAAAAGTGTGTTTAATAGTGTACAAGGTAATAATTAGTGTATAGTGTAATAACAGTTATAAGTGTAATAATAAGTGTAAAGTTTGTGAGAAACATAAACTGATGTAAAATTAAATAAATAGAGTTTTTACATCTGTGTGGTATAGCCATATTTTTAACTCTTTTATGCAATGCTGAAGTTTAGTTGCAACTTGGATATTTTTTGGTAAAAGGTTAAAAGTGCGAGGTCCAATAAAACTACTGTGAGTTTGCATTTGTTTTGTGTTTGTTTGAGGGGTATAGAATACATTATTATTTCTAATGTTTGTTCTGTTTTCATTTTTTTCGAATTTGTTTCTGTTTTGATTTATTTGTTCAGATTTATCAACAATACAGTGCAATTCAGTTGGGAGATTATTGTAATTTTTGTTGCTTGATAAATATAATGGTTTTGCGTTTGGGTTGTTTTAAAAACAGATGTCATAAATTGGTGTCATTTTCTCATAAGTTTGTTGTAAACTGATTTTCTTTGAAAATATTGTTTTAAATTAGACAATAAACCTTTTTTATTTTTGAAATAATTTTTTCCGATTTTTCTGTTTTAAATTTTCGTTTGATTGAATAGTACAATTCATCTTCAATGATTGAATAGTACAATTTGAGGTTTTACTCATTAAGTTATTCCAAACATATGGAAAAAGGATATTGGTTTTAATATTCTTCTAAATTCTGTTATAATTTATATTACCATGCTCTTTTATGGTTATTTCCTTTTGGGGTATTATGCCGTGTTGCGCTACCTCCTCCTTTAGCCAACGTTTCGGACAGCGTTACAGTGTCCATCATCAGGGCAGATGTGTAAATGTTAGAGATGAAATGTGTGCTTAAGTACTTCGAAGCAATACCGTGTCGCCAGCACCAATCCACTGCGGGCTGGCATTACAGTATACTTCAAGATGGTTTTTTGCATTTACCTTTGGTGTAGCCGTCAATTACCGGATACCAAGAACTATTGAGCTTAGCTCCGTCGTCTCTATTAATGTTAATAGGATTTTTATGAATTTCAATTGCCTCTGTAATTAAGCGTGCTCTATAGGTTTTGGGTCTTCCCAGGACTTCAGGAACAAATCCGAAGTAATGGCCGGTTTCAATTAAATGCTCGGCGATTGCCGATTTGTCAGGGTGGCCAAGTTTACATGCTCGAAAGTGTTCCGATATCCTTTTGGAGATTGTCCGCTCTGTCTGGCCAACATAGACCTTATCACATCCGGAACAGCTGAGTTTATATACTCCATCTGTTTCCAGAGGAAACTTGGTCTTTTCAGACCTCAGTAGGTCTTGTATTTTGGTCGTGGTTCCGAAGACAGTCTTGATGCTTTCTTTCCTCAACAGTCTGGCAATTCTGTCTGTCACATTGTGAACATAAGGTAGGAAAGCACAGCCTTTAGACTCTTGTTCAATTCTGTCTTCGTTTGGTGTAGATTTGGCTCTTATTATTTGCCTTGTCTGCCTTGCCGGGTAACCGTTACGCTCCAGTGCATCGGTGAGCTTAGTAAGTTCCGCTCCGATTTTTGTTTCTTCACATATTCTGGTCGCTCGGGTTACCAGCGTATGGATAAGTCCTCTCTTCTGCGCTGGGTGGTGATGCGAATCAGCATGTAGATACCGATTCGTATGAGTTGGTTTCCTATACACTGTGTGTCCTAGGCTACCATCTTCTTTTCGCATCACTTCCACATCTAGAAAAGGCAGGATTTTGTTTTTATTTTCCAACTCCATTGTGAACTTAATTTTACTGTGAAGTGAGTTAAGATGGTCTAGGAATTCGTTCAGTTTCTCTATTCCATGAGGCCAAATGGCGAAAACATCATCGACATAACGCCACCATACCTTGGGAACAGCCGAAGCTGTGTCAAGTGCCACTTCTTCAAACTTCTCCATAAAGAAGTTAGCTAGAACTGGCGACAACGGACTGCCCATCGCAACTCCTTCCACTTGCTCAAAAAGCTCACCCTGAAATGCAAAATATCCTGTTTTGAGACAGTGTTCAAAAAGTTTGCAAATGTCTTCCTCATATATCTCCCTGAGCATTGTCATGGAGTCTTCTAGAGGCACATTCGTAAAAAGAGAAACTACGTCAAAACTGACAAGAATATCCCTTTCATCAGTCTTAACCTTCTTAAGTTTACTGATCAGATCTGTGGAATCCTTAATCCAAGATTCAGTTTTTCCAGTTTGCATCTGCAGTAGTCTAGATAGGTATTGGGACAGTTTGTAAGTAGGTGCACCAATAGCACTGACAATCGGTCTCATTGGTATATCCTTTTTGTGAATTTTTGGAAGACCGTATAGGGCAGGAGTTCTGGAGGCTTTTACGAAAAGCCCAGATCGATCCTCTTTCCTAATACTGGAAGCTTTAACTAGCTCTCTTGTCTTCAAGTCAATCTTATTGGTGGGGTTGTTTTTCGCCATTTGGCCTCATGGAATAGAGAAACTGAACGAATTCCTAGACCATCTTAACTCACTTCACAGTAAAATTAAGTTCACAATGGAGTTGGAAAATAAAAACAAAATCCTGCCTTTTCTAGATGTGGAAGTGATGCGAAAAGAAGATGGTAGCCTAGGACACACAGTGTATAGGAAACCAACTCATACGAATCGGTATCTACATGCTGATTCGCATCACCACCCAGCGCAGAAGAGAGGACTTATCCATACGCTGGTAACCCGAGCGACCAGAATATGTGAAGAAACAAAAATCGGAGCGGAACTTACTAAGCTCACCGATGCACTGGAGCGTAACGGTTACCCGGCAAGGCAGACAAGGCAAATAATAAGAGCCAAATCTACACCAAACGAAGACAGAATTGAACAAGAGTCTAAAGGCTGTGCTTTCCTACCTTATGTTCACAATGTGACAGACAGAATTGCCAGACTGTTGAGGAAAGAAAGCATCAAGACTGTCTTCGGAACCACGACCAAAATACAAGACCTACTGAGGTCTGAAAAGACCAAGTTTCCTCTGGAAACAGATGGAGTATATAAACTCAGCTGTTCCGGATGTGATAAGGTCTATGTTGGCCAGACAGAGCGGACAATCTCCAAAAGGATATCGGAACACTTTCGAGCATGTAAACTTGGCCACCCTGACAAATCGGCAATCGCCGAGCATTTAATTGAAACCGGCCATTACTTCGGATTTGTTCCTGAAGTCCTGGGAAGACCCAAAACCTATAGAGCACGCTTAATTACAGAGGCAATTGAAATTCATAAAAATCCTATTAACATTAATAGAGACGACGGAGCTAAGCTCAATAGTTCTTGGTATCCGGTAATTGACGGCTACACCAAAGGTAAATGCAAAAAACCATCTTGAAGTATACTGTAATGCCAGCCCGCAGTGGATTGGTGCTGGCGACACGGTATTGCTTCGAAGTACTTAAGCACACATTTCATCTCTAACATTTACACATCTGCCCTGATGATGGACACTGTAACGCTGTCCGAAACGTTGGCTAAAGGAGGAGGTAGCGCAACACGGCATAATACCCCAAAAGGAAATAACCATAAAATTTTTGGCCGTGAAAATCTAAAATCATATCTGACGAACCTCTATGGGGAGGAAGTTCACAGAATGGTACGACGATTGGAGAATCTGAGAAAGCGAAGGAACCTCTTACTGGGCAGCCTGGCTTTCCTCAAGAGATGTAAGGAGGAATCGATTGTACCAGTACACATTCGCATAAAAAGACATATCACATCCCGGAAAGCCGATAGGGTATTCCAAAGAGCAGAAGCAGCGCTACTAAGGGAAAGAATCCACAATGTGCGCAGCGAACTGGATGGAATATCTCGGGACCTTTTCTATTTACATCTGCACCTGAGTGCAATCCTGATCGATGACGATTGGAAGAAAGTTGACAACATGACTTACCAACAAGCACAGAGATGTAAGCAGTCAACAGATGCGAGACAGAAACAAAAATTCGAGAGGCTCAACCAAGATAAAAAAGGTGATCGAAAACAGCTTGATCAAAATAAAGTTGTTATTAACATTTCGTCCCTTGCGTTGAGCCCACAGGCGACTTCTGTACTTGCCAAGGGGATGAACTATGCAGTTGCCCCCAAAAAGATACCTGTGGAATCTATCGTATGTGGTGTAGAGACAGCACTGCATTCAATGATGAAAGTCCATAAAATGTCAGAGACCCAAGCAGAAGATATACGACAAGAGACTTGCCATATTTTGAAAAGGGCCAAAATACCCCGCCCAAACATCACAAAAGGAGAGTTTGTGGCCTTAAAAGAATTGCGCGCCAATGAGGAAATCTTAGTTCTGCCTGCCGACAAAGGTAATGCCACTGTGGTGATTAATACGGTAGATTACATCAAAAAGATGGAAGACCTCCTGTGCGATGCTGGCACTTACAAGAAGATTAAAAACAACCCCACCAATAAGATTGACTTGAAGACAAGAGAGCTAGTTAAAGCTTCCAGTATTAGGAAAGAGGATCGATCTGGGCTTTTCGTAAAAGCCTCCAGAACTCCTGCCCTATACGGTCTTCCAAAAATTCACAAAAAGGATATACCAATGAGACCGATTGTCAGTGCTATTGGTGCACCTACTTACAAACTGTCCCAATACCTATCTAGACTACTGCAGATGCAAACTGGAAAAACTGAATCTTGGATTAAGGATTCCACAGATCTGATCAGTAAACTTAAGAAGGTTAAGACTGATGAAAGGGATATTCTTGTCAGTTTTGACGTAGTTTCTCTTTTTACGAATGTGCCTCTAGAAGACTCCATGACAATGCTCAGGGAGATATATGAGGAAGACATTTGCAAACTTTTTGAACACTGTCTCAAAACAGGATATTTTGCATTTCAGGGTGAGCTTTTTGAGCAAGTGGAAGGAGTTGCGATGGGCAGTCCGTTGTCGCCAGTTCTAGCTAACTTCTTTATGGAGAAGTTTGAAGAAGTGGCACTTGACACAGCTTCGGCTGTTCCCAAGGTATGGTGGCGTTATGTCGATGATGTTTTCGCCATTTGGCCTCATGGAATAGAGAAACTGAACGAATTCCTAGACCATCTTAACTCACTTCACAGTAAAATTAAGTTCACAATGGAGTTGGAAAATAAAAACAAAATCCTGCCTTTTCTAGATGTGGAAGTGATGCGAAAAGAAGATGGTAGCCTAGGACACACAGTGTATAGGAAACCAACTCATACGAATCGGTATCTACATGCTGATTCGCATCACCACCCAGCGCAGAAGAGAGGACTTATCCATACGCTGGTAACCCGAGCGACCAGAATATGTGAAGAAACAAAAATCGGAGCGGAACTTACTAAGCTCACCGATGCACTGGAGCGTAACGGTTACCCGGCAAGGCAGACAAGGCAAATAATAAGAGCCAAATCTACACCAAACGAAGACAGAATTGAACAAGAGTCTAAAGGCTGTGCTTTCCTACCTTATGTTCACAATGTGACAGACAGAATTGCCAGACTGTTGAGGAAAGAAAGCATCAAGACTGTCTTCGGAACCACGACCAAAATACAAGACCTACTGAGGTCTGAAAAGACCAAGTTTCCTCTGGAAACAGATGGAGTATATAAACTCAGCTGTTCCGGATGTGATAAGGTCTATGTTGGCCAGACAGAGCGGACAATCTCCAAAAGGATATCGGAACACTTTCGAGCATGTAAACTTGGCCACCCTGCCAAACCGGCAATCGCCGAGCATTTAATTGAAACCGGCCATTACTTCGGATTTGTTCCTGAAGTCCTGGGAAGACCCAAAACCTATAGAGCACGCTTAATTACAGAGGCAATTGAAATTCATAAAAATCCTATTAACATTAATAGAGACGACGGAGCTAAGCTCAATAGTTCTTGGTATCCGGTAATTGACGGCTACACCAAAGGTAAATGCAAAAAACCATCTTGAAGTATACTGTAATGCCAGCCCGCAGTGGATTGGTGCTGGCGACACGGTATTGCTTCGAAGTACTTAAGCACACATTTCATCTCTAACATTTACACATCTGCCCTGATGATGGACACTGTAACGCTGTCCGAAACGTTGGCTAAAGGAGGAGGTAGCGCAACACGGCATAATACCCCAAAAGGAAATAACCATAAAATTTTTGGCCGTGAAAATCTAAAATCATATCTACCATGCTCTTAATTCTAAATCACAAAAATTGTCTGGACGGTATTATGTTAGATACATCCAAATTGTATGCAATTCAGACATTGTTAGCACTCAACCAAAAATAAAACGTTATCTTCTGAAAGAATCCTTCCAGGTTACAACGTTTTAAGGTAAAAAGTAAAAGTACGCCCCGGTAATCTTTTGAAACAGCTATCTCGCGGTAAACGAGATTTATGGTCCCTACCCTCGTTAAACAAAACGTAAAACATCCCATGCATCCCAATTATTTACGTGTTTAGAATATTCGTTCTACGTTTTTCGAGTGTTAAACAACATGAACTAATTTAAAACCCTTGATTTTACATTTTTAAAATGAATTTTAAGAAAGGGTCAATTTTTTATTTTTTTTTTTTTATTTAATAAAATTACAAAAATTTCATGTTTTTGTGTATAAATAAAGTTTTTTGAAAAAAAAAAATACATTATTTAATACGTCTTACACCTTTTTTTTTAGCAAAGCTCGTGTTAAAAAGGCGGAGACAACGAATGTAGATATTAATTTTTATGTAAGGAATTTGGCTATTTTGATGACTCACGCAATATGCACTAGATATTTTTTTTAAATTTCAATTTTCAATCAATAGCATGTTTTTCAGTTGTTGGTTTTTGGTAGTTGTAGGTCTTTAAATCAAGCAAATGACGGTTTAAATTTCATTTGAACAGGTCTCTGTTTTGCATGTTTTTATGAGTTTTTTGTTGTTGTTTGTTTTTGGTAGTTGTTGGTTTTTAAATCAAGCGAAGGACGGTTTAAATTTCATTCGAACAGATCTTTGTTTTGCATGTTTTTTATGAGTTTTTGATTGTTGTTAGTTTTTGGTAGTTGTTGGTTTTTAAATCAAGCGAATGACGGTTAAAATTTCATTCGAACGAATCTCTGTTTTGCGATTTTTTATGAGTTTGTGATTGTTGTTGGTTTTTGGTAGTTGTTGATTTTTAAATCAAGCGAATGACAGTTTAAATTTCATTCGAACAGATCTGTTTTGCACGTTTTTATGAGTTTTTGGTTGAATGCACGCTAACTGTTACTTACACCACGAAAACTCGTCTCATCTTTCAATTCTTATGAAATTTACAAGCTAATATTATCTAAAAAGAATCTGTTTTTATTTTGTGTCAGATTTTAATGAAAATCCATTTGATCTGATTTACTGAAAAATATTTGTTTATCTGATTGATTGTGAAATATTTATCTGCGATGCCATCAGCGTACGTCTTATTTGCAAATCCAAAAGTTTGAAGGATACCGCACTTCTCCGCAACTCCAACTTGTAACTTTTCTCCCTCACCCCCATTCTCCCCCCCCCCCCCCTTACTCTCCCTTCCTGCTCTCGTATATCGTACCTTCTGAGATAATTGCGTGCGATTTATTAATGAACTTCTTTTTATCAAAATCGTCTAAAATTACAGAATCCGTAAATAATTATTCTTATTATAAATCTACTATTTTTTCAATCATTTCATTGAACCCAATCAAAACCTCACATCGCTTCTCTACCTTACCCGGCCTGACGCATCATATCCTAATAATCTTTCGCCATCTTCCGCATTCTACACTTACCGCTTACATTGTACAAAGGCCCTTAAAACGTATATATCAACGCTGATTTTGAATATATTATTTTTATTATACGAGTATAAGTAGAGTAGAGAACTCCAGTCTAATTTTTTAATTTTTTTTTTAATGAATAATTAATTACCTTCTAACTTAAATAACTGCATTTTTATTTTTATTTTTAGAGTTAGTTTTAATAGTTAAAATAATTGTCAAAGTTTTAATTTTTCCAAGACCTCCCGAAAACCACCGTATGTATGGTGAATAGTGTGACGTCATCACTCCTGAAAAATTAGTATAGGATCGGGCAATCAGCTGATCTACTGCCGCCATTTTGAATTCCGTTGTTCGAAGTATTCTCCCTAGAAATAGCATTACTATTTTTTTGTGCAGTAGTTTTTGAATATTTTCAATAACAGAGATAAACTAATAAGAGATACCTTTATTTTTTAAACATTATTTAGGCCTAAATAATGTTTCGATAAACACAACAACGAAATCTCTATAAACAGTATGTAAATAAACGAATAAATTAATACGATGGCTTGTGTCATATCATACATTCCCATACAATTACTTTACGGTGACGTCACGACTCGTAGAATAGTGACGTCACCTTGACGGCGTATTTTTACGACCTGATTAAAAATGGACTTTTTAATTTTTTTTTAAGCTAAATAAAACTTATATATTCAGAATCAGCGTTTATTGGTCCTTATGAACATATTTTTTTAAAGCCAGAATATTTTTCACTGGAGTTCCTTATTAATAAAACGTTCTTTAAAAACGATTTAAATTGTAAGAGACTTAAACACCCTGGATTGGTCGGCAGGTTCTAACATATCTTACACCGCTACCTCACGGGTCGGCCTGCCGTGTGAATGCAGACAATTTTGTGCCCAGTTGCACTGTGTAGACTCGCAGACTGTTCAACATTGCGGAAATCTTGCTAAATATATTCTCAAATTAGGATTTTTTGGCCAGGTGAAACACTGTATCAATGTCCAATATCGTCCTAACTCTTCTCTCACCAGTGTAGGTTTCTTGCCTTCTGCTTCTGCGAGGAACTGACAGATTTAAAGAAATATGATTTGATTCAAGAGGCCGCTCTCGGATCTCGGATATAGCAGATAAGAGGAACTAGGGAACGGGCTGTTTTATTAACGATGTCTCCTCGAAGGGAAAATTAGATCCAAGAATTAAGACTTCGCTCAAGGTTAGCAAATAAATTTTCTCATCTTATCATGCTTTGATCGATAAATAACAATTATTTCGCTAAAGAGGTCGCGGGGTTAAATAAAAAGAGATAGCTTAATCCTAAAGCTAGTCTTTAGTTTTAATGTTAGTGCCGTTTGCATAATAGTCCCAACTGCTCTCAACCGTCTGACCCAGAGAGACCATAGCATCACCAATCCCCGTGTGAGATATATTGTGAGGCTGAAGATAGCGGAGAGGGGAAAGAGATCTGTATCAAAAGCGATCTGAAAGGTGGTCTTTCACCAGAGCAATACTGAAAGTATCTATCCGGAATGTTCCGCAAAGATACTACATTTTATTTTAAATTAATAAATTGTGATGTAACACAAATATATCAACATTTGTGTAAAATTCCACGAAAATAAGGCTCAATTAAATGAAATGCCAGAGCTTTGCTTCGGTTAAACAAAATTTCCAACTCCATAAAATATACATAAATATACTTTATACATTAACGGGACAAAGTTAATTTACAAATTGACAAAATATTATCCACCAGGACAAAATTAATGTCCAAATGGATAAAATTTTGGTCCAATAAACAAAATTCATGTTCAAATGAAACAGAATAAATATCCAAAACGGCAAAGTATTATCCAAATGGACAAAATATTGTCTAAATTAATAGAAAGAATGTCTAAATGCATAAAATATTTCACTGAAGAAACGCTATTTACAAATAGCGTTCGTTAGAACTTTTAATCATTTCAAAAAATAGAAACCAAAAATATGCGAAAACATTAGTTGAAGGTGATATTTTTAATTCTGAATTTGATGTAAGATGTCCACAAAAATGACAAGTAAAATAAATAGGTCCCAATGTCATGTTATGGCGCTGTCCCGGTAAAATAAGAGATCCTGGATTCGGTTCCCAGTTGCGACTTATTGCAACGTTTAACTTATTATTTTTCCGTACCTTGTTCTGTCGCATGTTTCGTTTAGATCTATTAGCATTATCTTCTTTTCCGATGATATATTACATTGATGGGTATGACTTTCACAAGTTCTTAAAAAAAAATCCAATAAAATTGATGAAATATCATCTAAACATCAAAACGGACAAAATTAATGCACAAAATGGACAAAATAATGTCCAAATGGACATTATTATTACTTGTTCAAAGACAAATGGGCAAAATACAACATTGATAAAAAATATTGTACAAATCGTTCGTTCGTTTTTTTTTTTTTTTTTAATAGGTTATGATATTTTTTGTCAAATTTTGGAGAATTTAAATGGGCACATTTTTTATATTTTCTTGCATTTTCCCGCTCGATAATCATCCTCTAATAAAGAAATAATTATATTAGTTGAAATATTTCACAAAGTCAATGAACCATGGCAAATGCCCCATTTCATATAATGGGAATTTATCGGCTCTCTGTTATTTTTACCGAGAGCCAATTTTTGATTTTCGCGTCAGGAGAAAAATATCCAGCGAATGGCGCCAAAAAACCAGGGAGTAAATTTTATTTTTCTCCGATCCGGTAAGTTTCCCTATAAACCATGATGCGAAATGAAATTTCAAATAACACCCGCTTTGGATAACGAAATAAGAAGAGATGTTCTCGATATTGAAAAACTTATAGAGGTACTGTTTCATAGGCGAGAGAAGTTCAATTAATATTGAGTCTATTAGTTGGTGCAGTTATTACATAAAAAAAAACGGTTTTTGCAAAGATATTGAATTCTGTATTTGAATATCTTTGGGTTTTTGGACGATTGACGGAGCGGTACGAGCCTTGCCTTTGAATCCAGATATTACGGGTTCAAAACTTAATTTTGCCCTTCTCGGTGATGCTATTTATCACACAAACATCTCTATATATTATAAATTAAAGTCGGCGAACGGATTTTCATGCGGTTTTCGCCAATAGATAGAGTGATTTTTGGCAACGTTTTGTACAAATTTGTTGAAATCTATAATTAAAGGAAAATGTCTGTATGTGGTGCACGAGCGGGCTAGCAAGCGGGCGGTGTGGATTTGATTTGCATGCAAATTAACAGATGGTGGAGTTAGTTAAAAGATTGGGTAACCATCCAGTAGATGGCGTTGTGTTTGGTTAGCCACAGCAACGCGTGGCCAGGTCAGCTAGTAGGAAACAATTCACAAATATGATTACTGAGCAATTTACAATATGGAAGATTGTAAAGAATTGTTTTGAAATAGGGACGGTTTTGAAAAAGGAAATGAGTTAATGATTAGATAAAATGGTAAAGGTAAATATGTCTAGTTTATAATTTGAAATATATATTTTCATGATAATTTAAGTACCTTTATGATTGTAATAAATAAATTAAAATAAAATTTTAAAAATATATACCTAAGTGTTGAATATTACCTTACATTACTAAAGCAAATATTCGCAATACATACGCTCAGTATCGCCCAGTGAAAGACCACCGATAAGAATCGAAGCGTTGCTTGAAATTGCATTTTCTGTGTTTAGTGACCCGATCTGAATAGCCAGGTGCTTTCCAAGCTTCATCTTTCTCATCTTATTTCCCTCCTCACTTCCATCAGTCAAACATCATTTAATTTTGTAGGCGGGTATGGGTACCGCCGCCCTGGGAACCATTTATTGGATGACCAACACCTCTGCCACAGGTCACCCCAAGTGATTCGCTACGTTTGGTGACTTAGCAGGGGTGCCCGGGTTCTTGGGGTAATGTTTGTCCAGGTCTTGATGGCGGGTGCGTCGGCCCACCTTCTGCGTGGCGGGCCGGATTGGGAGATGCTGGTTGAGGGAGACCCTTTACAACCGGTTACCGCTGTCCGGGCCGCTCGGTAGTACAGGGGCCCGACCCTCAGGCTCACGACTGAGGGTGGGCTGCCCCATCAACGAGTGCAAAAACCCCGCCGCTGCTGTTGTGCCGGTTCGTGACCGGAGGGGACCCAGCAGTAGCGTTTGGGGCGCATTGGGCGACCTCTCCAGCCGGACTCTCCCTGCCCATCGCCTTGCACCGCAGTGGGTGGGTTGGATACATACTTCCGTCACTCCTGGAAACTCTGAACCCCAGCATCCTACCCACCCCTTATACCTTTTCCCTCCCAGACCTTCCTTCCTCTCATATCAAAAAACAAAAAACCAACAATTAAAATCATGAACTTGCAACCTACAATAATTAACGTCATTACAGCGGCGAGACGTAGGCGTCCCCGGTGCGGGCCAAAACTGTTGGTGAATTACACCAACATTCGCGGCCTGCACACCAGTTTAAACTCTGTCCACCACTACCTTTTTTCTCAACGCCCAAACCTACTCTTCCTGTCTGAAACTCAGATAGCTGAGCCTGTAGACACCTCCTACCTGGACTGCCCGGGCTTCACCCTCGCAGGGAAGTTCAGACCTAAAGGAGGTGTCTGTCTCTATAGTCGAGCTGACGTCAACTGTGTGCGACTGTTGAATCTGGAAAACTCCAGATTCGACGTAATGTGGGTACGCGTCAATCTTGCTAGTACGGTAAGATTCTACGCGTGTTTGTACCGCTCACCGAACCTGAGCGAATCAGACACGTCCGAGCTCTTCAAACACTTAAGCGACACTATTGATGACCTCTTACCCCGCTACCCTACGGCAGAGTTTGTGGTCCTGGGGGACTTCAATGTTCATAACGAACCTTGGTTGAACTTCTCAGGATCAACAGACTCGGCTGGACGCCAAGCGGAATCCTTTGCCCTTTGCTACGGATTGGAGCAAATGGTTCAGGAGCCTACAAGGGTTCCTGATGTCCAGACTCACCGTTCCAATCTGTTAGACCTATTTTTAACTACTGTGCCACACGGTTACAGGATTGAAGTCACAGCGCCTTTAGGATCGTCCGACCACTGCCTGGTGACGACATCAATCCCTGTAAACTTCAGACCACCAAACGAGAGGCTGAAGAGAAAAGTGTGGCACTATAGGTCAGCAGATTGGTTCGGTCTGCGGGCACATTTTAATGCTTTTCCGTGGTCAGCTGTCTGTTTTCGGACTTCGGATCCCTCAAGATGTGCCCAGGAAATTGGTGAAGTCATCACATCCGCGATGGATGGCTTCATCAAATCTACTGTTAAGGAAACTGGTGTAGGCTCAAAGCCGTGGTTCAGTCGACAATGCGCTGAAGCAGTGCGACGAAAAAACGCGGCTTACCGAGCCTACAACACATCTAGAACATCCGAAGACAGAACAGCTTACAATAAAATGGCAAAGGAAACCAAGAGAATCATAAATAGGTCAAGCACGTCGAGCATCATTCGAGCACGACCAGCAGATCAGCAGAAAGCTGACTGCATGCCCGCATGGCAGCAGGCAATTCTGGTCGCTTGCGGGCTCAATAGGTCGCAATTTCTGCAAATCCAGTCTGCCACCTCTTACCAGACCTGACGGCTCACTAGCAAACACCGCCACCGAAAAGGCTAACTTACTAGGTAAAATGTTTGCGGATAACTCAACCCTCGATGACCAAGGTGCTGTCCCGACGTCGGTTCCTCACTGCGGTTTTCATATGAAAAAGCTGAGGATCCGGCATCGGGAAGTACTCCATGTTTTACGAGGGCTTGATGTTAATAAAGCTAGTGGGCCCGACGGAATACCTGCCCTGGTACTGCAGAGGTGCGCTGCAGAATTAGCTCCAATTTTGACGAAGCTTTTTAAAATGTCCCTGAAGACTGGCTCTGTGCCCTCTGGTTGGAAAAAAGCGGTTATCCATCCTATTCCAAAGAAGGGTGACCGCTCCAACCCGGCCAACTACCGCCCCATAGCGATCACATCAGTTCTGTCTAAGGTGATGGAACGTGTGATCAACGACAAACTGCTCACATACCTCGAGAAGAACAAAATTATTAACGACCGTCAATACGGATTCCGTCGGAACCGCTCGTGCGGTGATCTTCTCGCGTATGGGGGCGATGCCTGGAACGTTTCGGTGAGACCCAAACGGTTGCACTGGACATCTCCAAGGCCTTTGACCGGGTTTGGCACCGAGGACTTGTCAACAAACTGCATTCTTACGGACTTCCCGCATCCTTGTGTACGTGGATTGCCGACTTCTTGAGGGAGAGGTCGATTCAGACGGTAGCCGATGGTTTCACCTCTTCCTCCCACTCAATAAATGCTGGCGTCCCACAGGGATCGGTTCTGTCTCCGACTCTGTTTTTGTTGCACATCAACGACCTTTTGTCATGTGCACCAATTCATTGTTACGCGGATGACAGTACAGTTCATGATAGCTTTTTGTTTGACAAGCCCCCAAAGGGCTCACAAACTCCAACAGCTCGTAGGGCTTTGAAGCAAAGAATGGACGGCTACCTCGAGAGTGTTTTATCTTGGGGTAAAAATAATCTCGTTGAATTTAATGTTTCAAAGACCCAATCTTGTCTGATTACCTCCAAAAGGGATCGAAATGAAAATCTAGTCTCTTTCAACGGAAGCAATCTTCCGAACAGGCCCTCCATTGATATGCTTGGTGTAACCCTAAGTGACCAGCTCAGATATGGGGGCTCCATCGAAGCCAGAGTAAAGCTAGCCTCCCAAAAACTGGGCGTACTGTACAGGGCCCGCAGATACTTTAATAGTACACAACTGCTAACCTTGTAAAAATCACAAGTACGCCCCACGGTTGAATTTGGCAGCCATCTCTGGTCTGGAGCTCCAAAATACCTGAAAAATACCCTCGACTCTGTGCAGAAACGGGCGGTCCGTTTGATAGATTCTCCCATCTTAACAGACGGATTGCAATCTTTAGAGCACAGGCGTCGGGTGGGAATGCTATCCTTGTTCTACCGGTATTACAATGGAAGATGCTCCGAGGAACTAGCATCATTGATCCCTTCGGCACCGGTGCATAGTCGGGAAACACGCCTAACGCGTGCCCAACATTTTTACACGGTTGACATTTGTCACATGAGAACGGGTCGTTTCTTCGACTCGTTCTTGTGTTCAACAGCTCGGCTGTGGAATGATTTGCCGGCCTCTGTGTTTCCTCCTTCCTACAACATGGGTCTCTTCAAGACCAATGTTCATTCCTTCCTCTCCTCAAAAAGACCCTCCACACAGCATCCCAGATGACATAGGCCCTGAGGGAAATTATTTTCCTCAGGGCCTCCTGTGTGGAGTTAATGTAAAAAAAAAAATAAAAAAAATCATACCAACCCAAAATAGTGATACCATATGGCTCCGGGCATTTGGGTCTCTTGTCATTTAAACACAAAAATTATAATGCAGTATTTTTTTAATGTGTTGCATTTGGAGGAGGTAATCAATTGCCTTGAATTAACTAACATGAAAATAATAAACTGGTGCGATATATTTTTATTGTTTTTTTTTTTATTTTTATTTCTGATATTATTGTTTACATTTCAATACTTTACCACACTAGGATAAGCCTGTATTAAAGGTTAACAAATTTATAACAAAATAAAAATAGCACAAAAAAATCTTATTACCTTAATGTTTCTTACAAATAATAGAGTCGTGGGGTACTGGGTACCTATTAGGCTGAAGGAAACCATGTGTTGATATTTAATTTAAATATTATATTAGGCCATTAATTTTACAAGGACAAAGATGAAAAGGTAGAAAAAAATATATTATTATTAGTATATTAAAATATAAGTGGATAAACAGGTCTTTAAAACACGCGCGATTTTTCGAGCACGACGGCGTAGCCGAGTGCTCGAAATAAAGCAAGTGTTTTAAAGACCAGTTATCCACGAATACTTTACGCTATTTTTTTTATTGGTACACTTTGAAAACATAAATATTGATATTATTATTAAAAATTTGGAAATAAGAACTATTAATGAATTCGTGATGTGACATCACAATATCTTGTTGTCATGGAAATGAAAAACACAAACATTAATTTTCAATCTGTCACATAAGAGTAATAGTTGACATCACAGTTTTTACTAGTTATTGTGTGTTGTAAAATGAGTTCTAACATTGATAATTTAAATACCAAAGCAGAATCGCGGTTAATACCTGAAAAATCCAAAGACGTTTATAAAAAAGAATATGAAAGGTTCATAACATGGATGGAGGAGCAAAACGTAGTAGATGTAGATGAACGAGTTGTGCTTGCTTACCTTCAGAAAATGTCGGAACAGTACAAAGCATCGACTATGTGGGCCATACATTCGAAATTGCAATGTCTGTTGAGGATAAATAAAGGGGTTGATTTAAAATCATTTGTGAAAGTGCATGCATTCATGAAGGCAATTAGCAAGGATGACGTTGCTAAGAAGGCGTATGTATTCAAAGAAGATGATTTGCGGAAGTTTTTCACGGAAGCACCGGACATTACGTACTTATTTTTGAAGGTGGTAGCCATTTGCGGAATCTTTGGCTCTTGCAGAAGATGTGAATTGTGCGATTTACGCTTATATGATATCAAAGAAGAAGGAAGTGTATTGCTTATTACCATCCGACCATCTAAAACAGTAAAGGCTCGACGTTTTACTGTTGCCGACAGTGGTGCAATTAATTATTTGCGTTTTATGAAGCAATATTTATCATTGCGACCCCAAAATGTAAGTCCAGACAGGGTTTTCTTACGGTATGATAAGGGTAAGTGCACCAATCAAGTGGTCGGTATTAACACATTTGGATCATGCCCCTTACAAATCGCACGCTATCTTAAATTAAACGATCCTGAGAAATATACAGGACATGCGTTTCGACGTACATCCGCTACCATTATGGCAAATAGTGGCATGACAATTGATCAAATCCAACGACAAGTAGGATGGAAATCGGCAGCTGTGGCGACTGGTTACGTGGAAGAGAGCATTAGCAATAAGAAGAATGTTTCAAACATTATTGGAACTGCCATTAATGGAAGTGCAGCCTCATTGACTTCCGAGAATACTATTAATTTGAACAGCATTTCCTCCAATTTAAAAAACGAAGATATTAATATTTCAAATAATACGAACTGCTCTTTTCACATCCATTTAAATAATTAGAATGTAAACGATGTAAAAAAGAATGTAAGCTTTGAATAAAATTTTTGAAACATTTGTAATGTTTTATTTGACGTTTAAAATATTCCTGTCAGATTTATAGTTAAAAGTTGACATTTAGACTTCACATTTTGTTGATTTGTTGATGTTGCCATGGTAACTTTAAAAAACGCGCGTTCCATAAAGTGCGATTTAAACACGCTAGAGCGTACTTTAAATGAGTAAAAAAGGGCACCAATAAAAAAAAAATATTAAATTATTTGTCGCGTGTAAAACTTGAATGTTGTAAATTTTATATTATCTTTTTCACTTGTTATATAAAATGTAATAGTATTTTTTGCAAAGATATTTTGGAAAAGCGAGTTTGTGTGAGAGCGGTATTGGGTCTGGGGTGTTATCCCCTACAGTGGGGGTGTGGGGTGAAGGGGCGAGATTTGGCAGAGTACCAAGGGAGGTTTCAGAGGAGTGGTCGTTTGACACGGAACATCAATACTCTTGATGCATCGCCGTTCTTTCTCTTTCTTGTCCCTCCATTATACTTTATGAAACTCAATACGGCAATTGGAATTGTATCAGTTAGTGGTAGAGTCGGATTTAAACCCAATACCAGTTCTATAAATCATCAATGTTTCTCGGGAAAGTATTTATTAAAAACTGAAACAATATTTCTTTGTTAGAACCACTTATATATTTTATTAACGCCGACTGGCTTCAGAACGACCGTTCCTTCCTCAGGGCAAACATATAATGAATTATTGCTGTAAATAACGGATTCGAACCAAATTTAATTGATAACACCTCAAATAAAAAAGTTAACAAAATTTAAAAATATATATCTAGACAATTCTAACAATAATAACGATAAAGAATAGCGTAAAATTTTATACATTTATGTTAATAATTTTTCAGTTCAATGTTTCAAAAATCTTCCGTCTAATATTTTTTATACAAGAAATAATATCGGTAATTTTTTGAGGATGGCTAAAGATAAATACCAGTATTCTGGAATATACAAACTCAAATGTTATGACTGTTCCGCATTTTATATCGGAAAACAACTCGCAATTTCTAAATTATAATCGTAGAACATTTAAGGTGTCTAAGCCTTAAAAATAAAATGAAAACTTTAATAATAATGTCCATTATCAATAAACAAAAAAATATTATTTTATAGTCCTATCTTAGATATGTTCCCTTTCAATGTCAGTTCTGTTTCCTCCCCCCACTCTTCATTCCACAGCACTTAGTAATACATTATACTCACCCACTGTTTTGTAATTGTCAAGTCATTATATTATCAACCATTAACAAACGCCGTGACGGAAGGACGTATTGTTAAGCTATGTCGTGTAACTCATGTAATGTGATCATAAACGAGTGTCTTACGTTTATGCAAAATAAGGCAGATACTCTCGATGAAATCGCCATCATCCAATTATGTATTTCCACCTTCTCCGAGGAGGATGTAAAGGATGCAAAAACTATCCTGTTCGATAAGCTTCCGGAGAAACGAACTCTGCGGAAAGGAGACGGCAGGATTAGCCGAGATCTCCAGGACATCCTTAGGGCATTGAAGGAGACGGACCCTGACCAACTGCCTATATTCGTTGCCAGACAGCTGCACAAATTGCCTCCAGTCAACTTCGATAGTGTGGACGTATCTAAACTTCTAAAGGAACTTAACTCCATGAAAACAGAAATAACTCTCATCAAAACGGAATTAAAAGATTCATCAGTCACAAGAAATGATGATTTAAAACAAGAACTGGCTTCACTAAGAGAACAAATTACAAAACTTCATGCTCCAAACATACAAAGCGATTTGGCTGAGAACCATGCTGAGAACTCGCAACAAAATAGCGGACAAACTGTGGGTAATCCACAACTTAAAGGTAAACAAATACCGACAGAAGCGACCTACTTATCGACTGCATCTAAGAACGCATACAGTAATGGAACTACCACACACACGAAAACGAGCAGTAATCGCCATGAACGACTGAGTTCGGACTTTGAACCTAGGCTCGAGAACACAGCAAATAAACAGCGAACGCGCGAACATGGCCCGCGGTCTCAAACACGGCCATCCGCGACTGACGAGAGCGGTTTCACATTAGTATCGCGGAAAATTAACCGAAACTTGAGAGGTAAAGCAACGTCAACAACATTAAAGTCAGCTGACATACTCACAACGGTGTACATTTCGAGGTTTACCGTGGAAACTTCAGAGGAAAACATCAATAACTACCTAACAGAAAAGGGTCTGGAATGTAGCAAGATTGAAAAAATCAAGCCTTTTCGTCCTACGCCTTTTAACACATTTAAACTCACTGTTAAAGCGATTGAGGTAAAGAAATTCCTGGCAGAAGAACTTTGGCCGGAGGGAATTGTATTCCGAAGATTTATAGAACCGCGCATATCTGTTAAACCTCAAAATGACCAGTAATGACTTAAGAATTATATCCGTGAACTGCAGATCGGTTCGCAGCTCTGAAAAATTTATACATGATCTCTGCGAATTACATGATATTATAGTAGTCCAAGAAACTTGGTTACTCCCTACAGATATTGACTTTCTATCTCATATTCACCCGGACTTCAACAGTTTGGGAACCTCTGCTGTGAATATCGCCGATGGGCCGCTAATTGGAAGGCCTCATGGTGGAGTGGGGATAATCTATAGACAAAATCTAAGGGTTACCGCAATCCCGATGCATAATTGTCGGATGGCTGGAATCGAGGTTAGTTTGATTACTGAAACATTAAGCATTTTTACAATTTACATGCCGACTTGCTCAACTGACAACTTTGAGGAATATTCTAACTGCCTTGCCTCCCTACAAGCAATAATTGATGATAAAAATTATATTAATACAATTATAATCGGAGATTTCAACGCGCATCCCGACTCGCTTTTTGGAACGGAACTACTATCTTTTTGTCAAGAATTTGAATATGTATGTGCGGACATCGAAATTTTGCCTGTGAATTCCTACACATATATCAGTGACGCTCACAGCTCCACTAGATGGTTAGACCACTGTCTAGTTACAAAAAATATTTCGAAGCAAATTATAGATATGAAAATATACTACGATATAGATTGGACAGATCACCGGCCTCTCGAGCTGACCTTTCGAACAGTGGGACTGGCGAAAACGGAAGTGTTTACTTCTGTATTAAGGGATCCAGCATTATGGAATCCGAATAATATACGTGATATCGGAAAATACAACTCGTGCTCGCAAACCTATCTCGTCAAAGTTAAACCAAAATACACATTTCCTGAGAACGGTGACAACCCTGTTCACGCCAAAATTGAATACCTCTATGGGAGTATAGTAGAAGCCCTACGAAGTAGTGCCATCTCTGTATTTAATAAGCGCACTATTCAAAAACACAAGCAAGTATGTGGGTGGAACGAACTTGTGGCGAATAAATACTATGAATCCAGACAAGCGATGCACACATGGATAATGAATTCGAGACCGCGCGAGGGACCTGTTGCAGAGGAGAGAAGGGTAAAGCGTGCTGCCTTTAAAACTGCACTTAAACAATGCCAAAAAAACTCGACTCAACTTCAGATGGATAAAATAGCAGAGGATTTAGAAAATCGGGACTTCAAAAAATTTTGGAACAAGTCTAACAAACTATTAAACATGCGCTGCAAAATCTCATGCAACATACATGGAGAATCGAACCCGGAAGTAATCGCAAACATCTTTAAAGAACACTTTACAACTACCACCCCGGCTATCGACTCAAATGAAACGCATCTGACTGCCTATGATGATATTGATCCCATTGTCACAACTAGCATGATAAAATCGGCCATTAGTAACATGAAAAATGGAACGTCGGCAGGGCATGACGGCTTAAGCACCGAACACTTCAAACATGCAGGGGCAGCGGTTATGGAACTAATGGCAACACTATTTACCGATATCTTAAAGTGTGGCTATCTACCTAAAGATATGACAAAAACAATTATTATACCGATAATAAAATCGAAACTGTCAGACATAACTTTAAAGGAAAACTACAGACCAATTTCCATCGCCACGGCTATCGCCCGTATATTTGAACGAGTTCTCTTGGATCAAGTCGGATCTCATTTGACAACGAACGATAATCAGATGGGCTTCAAGAGAGAGTGTTCTACGGACTCGGCTATTTTTTGCGTAAAACGGACCTTGGAATAATACAGGAAGAAGAAAACATCAACCTATGCATGCTTTCTGGACCTAAGTAAGGCTTTTGACCGAGTTTCCCACCCCCTATTATGGAAAAAACTAAAAGAAAGGGGTATACCTTGGAAAGTGGTAAAAATCCTCGAAACTTGGCACCGTCAACAGGAAAATCTTGTAAAATGGAAAGATGGATTTTCAGTACCTTATTTCCTGAAAAGCGGGGTCAGACAGGGAGGATGTATGTCCCCAGTATTGTTTAACATATACATGGATGAACTAACCCACAGGCTAAACAATGCTGGAGTGGGCTGCCACATCGGAGGTCAATGTATCAACAACATGAGCTACGCAGACGATATGGTTCTGATGGCACCGTCAATAAGGGGATTACGAATCCTCCTGAAGATCTGTGAAGAATTCGCACACGAAACCAACATGATCTATAATGCGAAAAAAACAGCACTGTTGGTCATAAAACACGGGGAAGGCCCAAAAAATATCCCCCCCACTTTTTTGAACGGCGAACTCCTAAAAACAGTAGAATCTACCAAATATCTAGGACATATCATCAACGATAAATTAACAGATGATGAAGATATTGACAGGCAGAGGCGCGTACTGAGCATAAAATCCAACATGCTCAGTAGAAGATTTCGGCTATGCAGTCCACGGGTAAAAAGGACGCTATTCCTAGCCTTCTGCACAACCCTATACACATGCGAGCTTTGGGCAACCTTCAAAAAAAGAACCATGGAAAGGCTTCGGGTGCAATATAACAATGCTTATCGTCTGATGTTTGGACTCCCCAGGCACTGCAGTGCCTCCTCAATGTTTACAGAAGGGCGAGTTCCAGGATTTAAAGCTCTATTAAGAACCAGGATTGCAGGACTGAGGGGAAGGATAAACCACTCCAGAAACATTCTCATAATAGAATCCCGCTTGACTTCAGGATCGAGCTTAGAAGAACATTGGAGGAAGACACTGGCTCCTATAACCCCAGACTGATTTTTTTATTTTTTATTTTTTACTTATATTTTTATTTCATTCATTTTATAAATATCTATGTGTCTTATGCATGTACTTACACACTATATAGGATGTGTGGGATTGCACTCACCTCCCCACATTCTGGAATAAAGACCTTTATTTATTTATTTATTTATTAGGTCCTTACATATGAAATTGGCGTTTTGCCGTACTGGCAGCTTTGATCTCAAATATCTTCTCTTTGGTTAGGAATTATTTACTCATGTATTTGTGTTTCGAAAATTATAATTCACTTGTATTTTCCTTAATTGTTTTTTCTTTGCGCCACTTAGTTTACAAAATGGAAAACTTGAAATATCGCGTTATTTACGAGTACGAGATCCACCTTGGCACCAGTGCTGCAGAAACGGCTCGAAGGATTACTGATGTGTATGGCGACGGTGCCGCAAGAGAAAACACAGTGTGTTTTTGGTTCCAACGTTTTCTTTCTGGAAATTTCGACCTCCAGAACAAACCCCGTGGACGGCCGGAGACCAAAGTTGATAATGAAGAATTGAAGGCTATTGTAGAAGCGGATCTATCGCAAACCACGTCCGAGTTAGTGATAAAACTGTTTTAATGCACTTGAAGCAAATTGGGAAGATGAAAAAAGCTTGAAAGGTGGGTACTCCCATACAAAACGCCAATTTCATATGTAAGGACCTAATATGTTTGCCCTGAAGAAGAACGGTCGTTCTGAAACCGATCGGCGTTAACAATATATATATGTGGTTCCAACGCAGAAATATTGTTTCATTTATTTATAATAGATTACCGCAAAGTTATAGATACATATAAAAGAAAATATTTATTAACTTCGTCAGAATATAACAGGATGATGTAGGTAGATAGGTAATTGATATAAATCACTTAAAGTGTGTTTATACCGGTATTACATAATATGGATATTATTAATGCATATATAGAGAACGAAACCGGTCTGGTTCCAAATAAAATACTGAAGTACAAGTGTAAAGTTGTTTTAACCCCTTCGGATCTGAATTATTGCTAAGGGAGAAAAAATATTTGGGGCTGAAAAGGCTTTATCGGGGTTTTAATAAAACCAAAAAAAGCATATTTTATAAAAAAACTAAATATGTGCTAAATTATGCCTAACACACACACGTATTGCATAGGTTTTTAACCCCTCAGGCTAATTTGTTCGCTTTTCGGAACAATTCATATAGGTTTCGTAGAAATCGTTGTCTCCCCTACTATCATGGTTAGAAATATGATCTAAACGGTGTTCGGAAGAGAAAACACCTCGCTTTAAATCCAAAAGTTAAACACAAAATAATTAAAGTGTACACCTTTATGAAACCAAAGTTTCCGACCATACCTAATTTGAAAAAAATTTATGAATCTTCGGAATTTTTTTATTAATTATTTTTACATGAAAAGACAAAAAAGTCAGTTGACTTTAACTTTTATAATACATTTGCCTAATAAATATGTGTTTTAATTTTTTTTCTTTATCAATAATTTTAGTTTAAAAAAAAAACGTAAAGTGAGGCATTTTTAAAACTTTTTTAAGAATGCATTCAAAATTTTAATATTTATTTCGAATTATAAAATTTGAAAGCGTATTTCTTCATCTTTCAAAAACTGTTTTTAGTTTTCGGATGCGTTCACAAATATTCCATTTATTTGGAGTTTATGGCAAAATGGAAATATTTTGACCTTCCGAAAAAATAGGTCCGAGGGGTTAAAAAAAATTTATAACTGTTAATAATTTTTTTTTCAGTTTTTGGAAAAAAATATATTAATTTGAACGTTTTCTATAATCAAAGGAATTCCTACATTAAATAAGTTTACCAAATCATAAAGTAAGATGTACATAGTATTATGTGTTTAACATTTTGTGCATTCGCATATAAAAGGTGACGCAGTGACTGATTGTGTGAGGCTCGAAAGGGGCGGGGGGGGGTTCGGAAAAAATCACGAAATATCACGATGGGGGGGGGGGGGGGGTAAAATGAGATATCACGTGTATTTATTTTTCGTGATAATATTCTGAAAATTTCAGAATACTTTGTACTAAAAAAAATACATTCACATGTAATCACTTTGGGGGGGGGGGGGTTAGTCTAAAACCTCACCACATATCACCAGGGGGGGGGTTAAAAAGTTGCTAAAAAAACATCACGTGATTAATGGACGACCCCTTTTATATAAGTGTGCATAATTAGGTTCCAGGGCAACTCAGAATCAAGTCAACTGAACACCTCTTTAAAAAGTCGTTAAAAGCTACGAAAAAAAGAATTTTATAATAGCCCATAAACCAAACCTAACGTAACCTATTTAGCCAATTTTTTTAATATATTTTTGGTTCACTTTTAATGACTTTTCATAGGAGGTTCTGAGTTGATTTCATTCTGAATTGTCGGGTCACCGCATAATTATGCCCAAGGAGTCTGACTGACTTATCTTAATTATCTTAATGTTAATTCTAAAAATTTTAAATATGAGATTCACAAATATGACGGTTTGACAAAAGGTGGCAATAGCGAAATTGATTAAGGCTCTGCAACCGGGTTCGAAAAGAAGAAGATGGAGAGATACGAAATTACGAATGTTAGAGGAGAGCGCTAACATTTACAGCGACAAAATCGATGCGAAAATTGCGAAAATGTTTAATAAAACACGATTCGTTTAAAATAGAGAAAAATCTCAACAAGCATTTAAAGAAACACTGTGAATTTTTTCATACATACTTATAACTTGTCAAAAACTGGAACAAACGTGTTAATAAATCCGGGTTGCGGGCCCTTAACGCGCACGTTTCGGTTAGACGAGAGGTCTGGGTTCTAGTCCCAGTTGCGACCATTGTTTTTTTCTGTGTCTTGTTCTCTTTCATATTTTCGTTTAGATTATTATTGTTATCTTCTTCTTCAGTGATATATTACATTGATGAGAATAATCTTCGAAAGTTATAGAAAGAGAGTTTTTCTCACAAAAAATTTATCCTAATTAATTAAAATATTTAATTTAGCAATATTCTTAGAGACTATAAAAAGCAAATGAAATTAATGAATTTTTAAATCGAGAAAAAAAGAGTTTTGAAAGAGAAATAACAATTATTACATCCTAGTTATTTATAAGTTTGCAACTTTTCACCTTTCTTGGCTTATACATTGAAAACGTTGGTAAAGCTAAAAGTGTTCCGGCCTGGTGCCAATCTTTCCAAGGGAATATTTTATCGACAAATCTTAGATTACATTTTACCATTTTAAAAGCATTTCGCTGTAGCAAATGAAACATTTTGTATCTGTCGGATGTAATGTTAAATAAAAGCCCGAAAATAAAACTCTTACATTCGGGTTATATTACGTTTTTGCCTCTGGCCAAATACTATGTTTATAATTCGGTCGGTGTAATGCAAAAAGTCATTAAGTAACATTCAAAAAAAATATTAAATCATAAAGTAACCTGATGATTTCTATTTTAACCTTTAGCTAAATACTTATACTATTAGTCGCGTGGGGTCCGACGTACCCCAGGGTTTACTTTTGAAAAATAAAATAAATGAAAATATTTGTTTTACATAGGAACTTTAAAAACAACATCTAAATTAACAAAATAATATTGGGCTTCTAGAAAACAACAAAATATAAACTTCTAAAAAAGTAATCAAAATTATCACAAATTATTAGGCACATGAATCACAATTTTTTAAGGTGTTCATTGCACATAAATTTGTTACATTTACCACATTTGGTTTTTGTTTTTCTATCGTTGGATCTACTACGCTAAAAAAAAATTACGAGTACTACACTAGTAGTGTACTAGGGGTCCAATGGACCCCACGCGACTAAATAAAGGTCAATTAAATTTTGAAAATAAAATTCCCTGCTCCTTTTTGTACATATTATAAAGTAAATTATTTTGGATAATCGAACATTTTGTAGTATAACCGGAGACTTAATTAAATTATTTCATTGATACCTAAAAAGTTATATATACCTACTCAAAATCGAGTAGTACAGCGGAATATTTACCCTGTTATCAGAATCTAGATTAAGTTCAGAAGACGTCGACACTCTCCCAATCTCATTAAAACTTCCTTGGCTTTTGGATGATCTGATTTAAACGATGTTTTCTGGAGAGCATGACTTGAATTTGAAGTATTACGTGAAAATATTTCTTAATCAGAATAACTAACGGGTGCAGTCACCGATTTGTGTTGCGCTATATTTAAAATTGTTGAGTGTGATATATATTGTTGAGTCTGGCCCAAACCCCAGGATTTTCTCTTTGAAATTCTCTAGTCATCCCCCCCCCCCCCCCCCTTTCTCGTTTAAAAAACTAGGGGGCCATCAAACTCAGTGTGATCAGGGGCCCCCTCACGACTTAAGACGGCCTCCGCTAATGTTAAACCTTTTCACCGCGTCGATTAAGCTCTTCTTAGCGTTGAGTTTAAACATCAGTTAGGTAGTTTGGTCACACCGATACCGGAGAACCTACTAATTATATCTTTATTTATTAACAGATAAAAATAAAATACACGCTGAGAAAAAGTAAACTATGTTTTTAATGTAAAATATTTGCGATTGAAATGAAATTTTTATTTTTAATTTATTCATGCCTTGGAGGCTTTCACAGTATCACATACATAAGTTATTCAGGAGTATAATTATAAGCATGTAGTACATAACATTATAAACTGAACATTAAGGATCAGAATCCCAACCCAATCCCCATCACAACCCCTACAGACTGTGTTTTAAAGCGCTGAATTTAATGTCACTGAAACAATTATATACAAAAGATATGTACGCATTCAAAAACCAGGATAACTTTATACAGACAAACTCGGACCGATCCACAAGATCCACATTACAACATACATTCCACCAACCTACAACTAAAACGACTTTTGGACAAAGAAATATGCAATACTTCTCTATAAATTTATTTAAAATACCCCTCTTGCATTGAAAACCATTCAAAAAATAACCGACTTCAAATTAAGCATAAAAATATGGATTATGGACATGGGAAGGAAGAATAAAGATACAATTTGGCAACCTAACAAAGATTTGCTTGATTTGTACTTTCATTTAAATTTAATTTCATAATTTTTTTCTGTAATATTTTAACATAGGTATTTACTTATATTTCAAACAAGAAAACTTGTACAATGTGTCCTTAGAACGGGGTACCCCAATAGGGACATATTTTTCTCTAAAAAACTGTAAAACAAAGAAAAAAAATAATAATAAGCAGGTTCAATATGTAGGTATGTAGTTTCATTATCATGAAAACTGTACGAAGGAGTTAATAATTTTAGTATAAAAATGGTAAAACAGAAGTGCTCAAGGTACTAAGAAAGAGTTATAGAGGAATGTGTATTTATTATGATGATTTTATTATTAACTTAGTCATGAATAGTTTGTTTTAAAGCAAGTTTTGAAAAATTAACAGGGCGATTAATAGTTCACATGGAAAAATAATAAAAAAAATGAGTTGCATTATCTAAAAAATTCAGACAAATGAGATTGTCAAATTTATAATATGATAGTACAAAAGTACAAAATAATTGCCGTACTGTAAACATTTGTAAACATGAATTCTACAAATTAATTCCAAAAACCGTTTACTGGTTATACTCGAATAGGTATACATACCTATTCTAAACATATTTCAATTTTGCTGGTATTCTCTCACTCAGATTACGAGGGCTGTTCGTAAAATAAGGTCTCCAACAATTTTACGCGAGATCCGGGAAAACTGGCGTCTAGCCTGGTTTCCCTACGCCAAATCCCCACAAAGCAGCTCTCTCTGCGATACTTAGTTTCGGCGTGGCAGCCGTTCGCGATGAAGCTTCCGCTCGCCGCACCCGCCAGGTGTGAATTACGCTCTATAATTATATTTTTGTGCAAAGAACAAAACCCCGGTTGAAATTCATTCTCAGCTATTTAGAGTGTACGGAAAACAGTGTATGAGTGCGAAAACGTGCGCAAATGGTGCAGAGAATTTAAAAGCGTGCCGGACGGCTATCGGTTTCAGATGAAAAAATTGCCAAAGTGGAAAAAACAATGATTGCAAATCGACGGGTGACGGTTCGGGAGCTCTGTGATAAGATCCCTGATGTCAGTAAGATCACTAATGACATGATTTTGAGAAAAAATTTGGGAGACTACAAGGTCCCAAAGTGGGTCCCAAGGTGGGTCCCAAAATGCTCACCGGAGATCAAAAACAGCAACGGGTTGAAGCAGCCTTCAGATTCCTTGAGTGCTACGACATTGATGGCGAAGAATTCTTGAACTCAATTGTGACTGGGGAAGAAACCCGGATAAACTACATGACCCCAGAGACAAAGGAACATCCCAGTGGCATCATTCAGATTCGCCGAAGCAAAGTTTAAAAACGAATTACAGGGCGTAACTCACACTTGGCGGGTGCAGCGAGTGGAAGCTCCATCGCGAATGGTTGCCACATTTAACAAGGGAAAACTAGGCTACACGCCAGTGTTGCAGGATTGTGCATAAAATCATTCCTCGTGACCGCAGCGCCTTGGAGACCTTATTTTACGGACAGCCCTAGTATGTTCTACTGAAATTACCTACTATTCTGAACGAAGAGTTGTCGAACGGAGAAGATGTGTGTTTTCTTAAAAATCGGTTTTAAATAATTAATATCCTGAACCCAGAGCTATCTTTCTGTCTCTTGGATATAAAATAATAAACAATAAAATCAGATTACCCTAAACTATGAGCAAATATAAAAGTTTTGTAACAACAAAGTGGACTAATGATGACTAACTTGACTATACTATACTACCTATTATATAGATCTACTCTATATATTACGTAGTCCGGTTCCAGCCAAGTCACAAAAATCGATCCCGGGACTAAGACAAGAAAGTGAGTGTTAATCACGGGCTAATTTATGCCTGTCATCCAATTTGAAAGTTTCGTCCTGACCACAAAGTTACACCGCCTTTACTCGCCCGCCACCATCCACCATCATGAGGGCAATACAAAGTACCGGAGTCTCGAATTATATTAAACTTTCTCTTCTCTCTACCCTGATCCTTATTGGGGACATGGCGAATCGGGAGAACATGTTAGATTCAAATATGCCAGTGATATAAAATATTCAGTTACAATGGATCCCAGTTTGGCGTAGATAAATGGAACACAAACACCTAGAAACAGATTTCTTCCGGCTGTGATGATACGAGTATTGTCATAAAGTATGCTCAAAACCGGTTAAGGTTATTATTTTCTTTTTAGTAGGTTATTTTTATTAATTTTTATTTTAGTAATTAGTACATCTAAGTTTGCAAATTTCTAATTAATTATAATATTTCATATTGCAAACTAAATTTTATGTAGTTTTATGTAACTCCTACAATACATCTTGAAATTTCCAATTGGTGTGGACTTTAAAGTTTCTGGTGCTATATTTTATTTATTTATTTATCTATATAAGGTATGTTTACAGTACATTATTTGATGCCTGTCTCACTAGGGTATCCCTGTGTTGAGACAGGCGTAGAGGTACATAAATGAATATCATACATAAGAATATTTAATTATAACATAAGAATATTTAAGGTAAAATACATACTGATTTATACAATTCAAATAGAAAGATGATTTTAAGTGTGGGTAAATACCATAAAGAGAGCATTATATAATATGTATAGATGAAGGAAGAGATGAATAAAGTAGTAAATCCTGTCAAATCTATATGAGGAGTTATATTATACATATAGGATTTTACTATTTTAATTTCTTTAATATGGGTAAGGACATACGTAAGTTGGTAATTCTGTCTATTTGTAATCTATTTTACAGATGTTAGCAGTAGTGTGACGTCCAATACTTATAATCCATTTCTTTATATCTTGTTTGAATTTGGTCATTGATTCGGTTTGTCTAATCGTAGCTGGTAGTGTATTGTGTAGTATATACTTTATCCCTTTGTACGGTAAACTGTTTTGCGTATTCTGCCTTGTCCTTTTTTGAAGTCTGAATTCCTTACACGTCCTTGTGTTATGTCTGTAAAAGTCCTTGTTGAATATAATTTTATTTGAGAAGTATTTTGATTATCATACAAATCAGACCATACTGAGATGTAAAACAAATTGGGAGGCGGGAATGAGTACCGCAGCCTTGGGAACCATTTATTGGATAACCAACACCTCTGCCATAGGTCACCCCAAGTGGTTGGTTCGTTACGTTTGGTCACTTAGCAGAGGTGCCCGGTTTCATGGGGTGAGGTTTTTCTGGATCTGGCGACGGATGACCTGGACACACTGAACCCTAGATTCCTACCCACCGCTCTTATCCTTTTTCTTCCCAGAACTTCCTCTCCCTAAAAAGACCCTCCACACAGCATCCCCAAAGATGAGATAGGCTCTGAGGGAAATTATTTTTCTCAAGGCCTCCTGTATGAAAATAATGTTAGAAAAATATTTTTTTTAATTGAATAATTTAGATACATGTCATCGGAACAGTAATCAAAATAAAAATAGAGTACAATAGTGAACAAAAAGTTCTGCGAAGCCACAGCGCTACCCATGTAATTATGATCATATTTCTAAGGTTCAAGAATAAAATTAAGGTTGACATCTTCTTTGAAGATAATTGATATAAATGAATTATCGTGATTTATTTTTGTTTTTTTATGCCGTGTTGCAGCACCTACTTTTTTAGCCAACGCTTCGGACAACGGTGTCCGTTTTCAGGGAAAATGTGTAATCTTAATCTTTGTTGGAGATTACAAATCTGCCCTGAAGATGGACACTGTAATGCTGTCCTAAATCTTGGCTAAAAGAGGAGGACAACCCAAAAAAAATCACAATAAAAATACACATATTTGCATACACCTGGTGTCTCTTTCCTCTTTACTCCTAGTACTTTGTAACAAGTCCGAGATCCTGAATAATACATGACTTTGACCGCTATCTAAAGCATAAGCCAGACCTTTTAAGTTGACGATGAATAAATTTGCACTTGGCGAACGGCACAGAACTTTGTTAATGTGACTTTTTTAATGAATTTCGACCTAGACAGTATCTTAAGTATATCACTGAGGAAAATGATAATGATAAATTTAAGCGAAACATGAAACAGAACAAGATACAGAAATAAAAAGGAAACGGTCGCAACTGAGACTCGAACTCAGAACTCAGAATCTCTTGTCTTACTGTAAAAAAGCGCCTTAAACATCGTGGCCGTAATGTTATTTTTCTGACTTTTTTCTCGATCTCAAATTTTGAATTCAGAATTAAAAATATTACATTCAATTAATTTTCCCATATCTTTGAATGATGAAAGTTATTTAACGGGTAAACCATATTCGATTTTATTTATATGCGACACCTGTTGGCTTTTTCTGAAAGTCCAAATAAATATTCAATTTTATTGGAATAACTTTCAATGGCTTATTAAATTGGCATAACCTTTTTAAGAAGTATTATTATTAATAAGATAAAAAGTTATTAAGAAGGATCGGTATTTGGATCGATCAAGTATCAGTAAAAACATTAAAAATGACACCTAGGTTTATGAACTAAAAACGTAACGAGAAAAGGTAGTTCTGGCTGTCCATGTTCTGCCGGCATTTCACTAGTACGAGTAGATGTTCCGAGAAACTAGTGTCATTGATCCCTTCGACACCGGCCCAAAATTTGTACACAGTTGACATTTGTCACATGAGAACGGGTCGTTTTGAGACTCCTTCTTGAGTTTAATGGAACGATTTGCCAAACGTCTTTCCTGCCTCCTACATGGGTCTTTTCAAGACCCATGTTCACTCCTTCCTCTCCTCAAAAAGACCCTTCACACAGCATCCCCAAAGATGACATAGGCCCTAAAGGTGTTCATTTTTATTGATTGATTACATTTATTTGATACTAGCTGACCCGGCGAACTTCGTACCGCCTCAGAATCAATAACTGTTGTGTTAACTTATTAGCTCAATTGAATTATTTTTTATTAAGTTAAAAATTACACAATGAAGCAATTATCGATGCGCAACTCTCCGTGTTTTGTTTTTGTCAGTATCAGAGGTGGCTTTGTGTACGTATTTATAATTTTTGTAATTTTCTTAGTTTTCCACTTACATAGGATAACCAAAACCTCTACCGTAAGTCACCCCAAGTGGTTCGCTACCTTTGGTGACTTAGAAGGGGTTCCCGGGTTCATGGGATTGTCCAGGTCTTGCCCACCTGCTGTGTGGCGGGCCGGAGGTTGAGGAGTGATGATGTCTGGGGGAGGCCTTTTAACCTTTCCAGCTGGACCTCAGTTAAAGGGGTGGATTCATAGACCCTCCCGCCTTGCACCTCAGTTAAAGGGTGGATTCATACGTCCGTAACTCCTGGACACTCTGACCCCCAAATTCCAACCCACCCCACATACCTTTTTCCTTCCCAGAACTTCCTATCCTTCTCCTCTTTAAAAAGACCCTCCACATAGCATCCCCTAAGATAATATAGACCCTGAGGGAAATTATTTTCTTCAGGGCCTCCTATCTGGATATACTGTAAAAATAAAAAAAATGGAATACGTTTGAGGAATATTTATTATAATTATTGTATTTTTCCCGTGGAGACATACGTTCACCGTTTGTCCCATTTTCGACTGTTGACATTTAGTGTGTAAGAAAGAGGGCAGCCTTCTATGTTTAAGAACAAAAGCAAAACAATCAGTGCATTGATGACGTTTATGAATTTTTAGAATTCACTCACTACTCAATATTATACTAATTATAATACTCCTGCAGCTCTGTCAAAAGATGAGAATACGTTCCATACAAAATGTATGGGAAAAGCATTTTTTTCATAACTTTTTTTGTGAATTTTTCCGATGTTTTAATAGCTATTCTGCTCTTCGGGGCAAAAACAAATCCAACAAATCAAAGATCATAAAAATTGGTCCAGCGTTCTTGAGTTATAGATGGTGTAACTAACCCGATTATATTTTATATATTAAGATTTGTTTCTAAATTTGTTTCGTGTAATTTTATTGACGCGAGATAAAAAAAATTCTTTACCAAGTCCTGTTAGAATTGTTTAAAATATCCAAATAGAACTTATCTGATATAAAATTAGTAAAATACCTAGCAAAAACTATGTCGTTTACTGAGATTTTTTTAGAAAATTTCATTTTGCACGATTGTTTAATAATGTACATTGTGTTTCATGAAAATTAGAACGGTTGCCAAAAGCAATATTTTAGAATTGAATCTAACTGTTTTATCAGCTCAACCCACATTCACTTGATCCCTCAAACCTCCCATAACTTACCCGGGATTGGGGATGTTGGTGAATTAATGAGCCTTTTACCCTCTGCCGATATATCTCGGCCTGGTCAAAGGTGCGCACGTATCGTATCCATTGTTGTAAAAGCAATATTTACATTTCAAACGAAATTCTCCAAATATTGATGTCGACTTTGAAATTTTATGAGGGCTATTATTATCAATATTAAACGTTTTATCGAGATTTATTTTTAGGGTATTATGCTATGTTGGTTACCGCTACTTTTCGGAAATCATTGCGGTGTCCATCATCAGGGCAGATGTGTAATCAATATTAAATGTTTTTTTAACCCTATAAAGATAATCATATTTTGATATTCGGTAAAGATAATAATCATACGTAAAATTGACGAATGAGTTTTAACAAGCTGTAATATTTTATTTTGCTAATTGATTTGAATAAATAAATCGGTATTATATTTTTACAAACAAATGACATAAGAAATGCAACAATTTGTGAATATATATTTATTTGTTACATGAAAAAAAAACGAAACGTGAAACTTCTTCAATAATCAACAAAACTTAGGAATTTTTTTTCTTTTATCTCAGATCACTTAATTCTTACTAATAACAGTCATTTTGACTAATGTACTAAATAATTAAGATATATTATATATAATAATAACATATAGTTATATAAAAATCAATCAGATACAGCTTTGGAACGTATCAATATTATGCTTTGTCCAGTGTTTTTCTAAAATGGTGTCCTCTGCGTGCAAGGTCGAATCTTCTCCAAGCATAAACTTTCTAATTAAGAGGGCATTACCAGAGAAAACCAGAAATATGTCATTTTCAAATCGGATTTTAGACGTATTGACACTTTTCTACAAAAAATTATAAATGGATTTCGAAAGATTGTTCTTTAATTTTGAGAAATTTTTTAAATTTTTAGTAAAATAAGGTTATTTCATAGGTCGTTGGCAGATTTGTTAAATTTTCAAAAAAGATTTTGTATTATACCACACCCATTTCAAATAATATAATCATGCAGTAAAATAAATCAATACATTATCTAGCAAACGCATTTTTTTAAATTTTAATTTTAGTTTCAATAAAATCATTAAAAAATATGTACGTACATGTGTTTCTTGACGAAAATTGGTCCATTTGTGTATTTATTTGCGCACTTAAAAACTAATATATTTCAGATTTTATAACATTCTTATGAAATTTAGACATTATTGAAAAATGATAAATACGTATAATCAAAAAATAATTACAGAAAGTACATTATTTTAATAGTTTTATCATCACGCCTTTCAGCATTTTTGGATGAAGGTATAAATGAAAGCTAATTTGGATTGAAATTAATTCGGTATTGAGTTATAATTTTAAAAAGCTGGTACGGAGAATAATTAATCTTTCTCATTGTAACCGCCCTGCACGATCGTAAGAACAACTTTCGACGAAATGTGGATTTTCGTCCACTGGCTGGTTAAACGCTCTTAAAGTATGTTTATCGGAAGTGACCTGCCAGTAAAGTCTGTATATTACACAGCCAAGACATTCGTCTCCTAGCAGGCCCTCGGCGACCCTCTATCTTGCCTTTCAATATTAAATGGAGCAAGTGATACTTCTCCCCTCGAAGTATATAACCCAGATATGAAATTTCTTAATTTTAATCTGCTATAGCCTGCCTGAGAATTTCTGTGTTGGTGATCATGTCGGTCCATGGGACCTTGAGCATTCTCCGGTGAAGCCACATTTCAAAAACCTCTAACCTGTTCATGGTACTTACTTTCAAGGTCCATGTTTCACATTCATAGAGCAAGACCGACCACACATAACATTTTAGCATTCTCTGCCTTAGTTTTAAGCTGATATTGTCATTGCAGAAGAGGGATTCCATTTTAATGAACGCAGTTCTTGCTGCTTCAATTCTGCATCTAACCTCTACATCTGGGTCAAGAGTCTCCGTGAGAATACTGCCGAGGTATCTAAATCTTTCCACCTTTTAGACATTGCAACCATTTAACTGTATCACTGATTCAGAGTGATCTAGTCGTCCAAATGTCATCCATTTAGTTTTATTGACGTTGATTGTTAGGTCCAGTTGCTCTCCAAGAATAAATAAATAAAATTAAATAAACTACTCACAAATTTGTTAAATTATTAAAAATTACACGAGTCCATGCTCTCTATTTCATTTAGGTATTGTCGTTTGTACCTAACGTGAACCTTGTATTAATTATCTCTTGTATTAATTATCAATGTGAACTTACCGCAGCACAAACCGAACAAAACATGGACTTTTAAAAGAGCTGTAAACTGAGATACAATATTTCATGGTAAATATTGTATCAATCAATTTTCCACTCGCAGAGTATTCTCAAGGGTTTTACTTTGATTACTTTCTTACGCCTGGCTCGAGGAATCTTGTACTCGAAGATCTCTGGGGCATCTTTCTCAATCAGATTCTCCGAGGCATATTTCGTAAACAGATTCTCCGGGGAACCTTTCTCATATTAAAATCTCCTGGGCATTTTTCGCAAATGGCAATCGCTTTTGATGACACTCACGAGGAGCCCTTTTGAGGGGTGATTATATTGCGTTAAGGATACACTTAAAATTATTCATTAGCAACTCGTTCAGTTATATTTTAAAAATGTTAATTATTTATTCGTTTGCCCTGTTCCTATGGAAAGTCAATATGTATAAATAGTTTTGTTCGTATAAAAAGTTTTTTTTTAAGAAAGGCATATAAATAAAATATTGGATAGAATCACATGAATTTGTATGTCTTCATACAAACAATTCCTTTTCTTCTTCAATGACGAGCCATTTCGAGCCTTGGCCTACTTCAAAATAAGCCTCCACCTCCCTCTGTCCTCGGCCGTCTTCTTCCAATCTGCAACATAGAGTAGTCCTCTTGCATTCTTCCTGACATCATTCTCACATCTCAGTCTGGGTCCGCCTTTCGTTTACCTCCCGGGTGTCCTGTTAGGACCTTCTTCGGTACTCGGTACAAACAATTCATCTTTACATTTTGAAGCATAACTGAGCAAATAAATTTCATATAGTATATTTGCGGCACGTTCCAAAGTGGAAGATACTCTCAGTATCTGGTATAAGACCACCTTTTAGAATTGAAACTTTGTTTGAAATGGCTTTAGCCGTGTTTGGTGACCTCATCTGAATAACCAGGAACTCTCCCACCTTCTTCTTCCCATCTCTTTCTCTTCCTCACTACTGTCAGCCACTCAATATATCCTAATTTGGGATGCCTTAGTGTTACCGACTCTGGACGGTTGGGAGCAGTTGGGACTCTTTTTTTTCACATAAAAAACAGGTAAAAATAAAACCGGTCAGTAGCTGAGTGGGCATCCGTTTGGTGCCATTTCACCCGGGCGTGGCGTGTTCGATTCCTCGGCTGGCTAAGACCTCCATCACGACACAAGCAACATTTTCCGCTTAGTGTGGTGGTAATAGGAGATTTTTAAACAATGTTAGGTTATTCGTATCCCGGGAAAGTTTGTCTTACTTTAAAAAAAAAAGAAGAAAATAAAAGAAGTCTGCCAATACTTTTTTTTTTAATTATAGTATAGTAATTACCCGCCTCGCAGAGACAAGACTTTGTCTAGCGAGGAGGGGGCAAAGAAAACAGTGTACATAAATCAAAATAATGAGTCAATGAAATTGAAATTGAATCTGGTCTAATGATTTTGGGGTAAAATTTTTTTTAGCTTAAAACTCATTAGAAACGATGTAATACTAATGCGCCGTTAGCAAGTCTCATAATCCGTTAAAATATTAAATACTAGCTTTTCCCGCGGCTTCGCTCGCATGGTATTAGGGGATTCCCACTCAGCCTCCTCCACCTTCCCTCTCCCCACTCCACTCCCTCCCATCAACCCCCCTCCCCCTCTCCCTCCGTCCACCTCTCCCCTCACCCCCTACCCCTCCACATTCCCTCTTACCACACCACTCCCCCCCATCAACCCCCTTCCCCCCCCACCTTCTCTTAAATTGTTTGAATAAAAGTTCTGACGAATAGCCTTTAGATCTCGCAAATAATGTAGCTTTCTATTAGTGAAAGAATTTTTAAAGTCCATTCAGTAGTTTCTGTGTAAAAGAGTAACAAACATACATCCATACAAACTTTCACCTTTATAATATGATTAATCAATAATTAATTAATAATTAATTAATTAATTAATAGGATGATTCATTTTTAGAGATAGTTATTTAAGTACGACGCCAACAAAGCACTCTTTTTAGGGTGAATAGGTGAATTGCCTAATTAAAAAATTTAAAAAAAACATCGTTTCCAGGGCGACAATGGGTTGAAGTTTGCAATAAATCGATTTTGTTATTGACAGAAAACGTATGATAAATAATTTCATAACGCCAGAGATTATTCATAACGCCAGAGCTTACCAATATATATGGCTTATAGATCTCGCAAATAATGTAGCTTTCTATTAGTGAAAGAATTTTTAAAGTCCATTCAGTAGTTTTTGTGTAAAAGAGTAATAAACATACATCCATACAAAGTTTCACCTTTATAATATTAATAGGATCTAATAAATTCACTAAATTCAGTATTTTGACTTTAGTGGATTGGTTGAAAGTCTGAGGCGATGGATAATAACAGCGCGGGGTTCCTTCCATTAGCGGGGGGGACCCTAACACGGATCACCACTTAGGCTCTTTCCATCCTCCGGAACTTTCCACTCAGACCATCCATCCCTTCCGCATCCAACAATGCTAACAATTGGAAATTAATAACTAAAAACATTTTGAGGTTAAAAAGTAGAAAATCTTTTATACAATTTTCTCAAATATCTATAAACTTTTTTTACGTTTAGATTTTTTTTGAGAATACCTCACAAGAGTCCCAGCTGCTCCCGTCTGTAGCCAGTGAGACTATGGCATCCGCAATTGGGGTATGTTGTGAGGCTGAAGGTAGTGGGGAGTGGAAGGAGATAGGGAAGAGGAAGGTGGGGAAGTACATGGCTATTCAGATCTGGTCACCGAACATGGCTAAAGCCATTTTGAGCAACGTTCCAATTCTGAATGGTGGTCTTACACCAGGGCGATACTGAGAGTATCTTCCACTCTGGAACGTGCCGCAAAAATACTATATATTATTTTTAATGAATTGATCCCGCGACCTTCGGGTTGCGAGTCAAGAGCCTTACGTGATCGTGGTCGAGAGGTAAATACCTAAATATATCGGTGCAAGGCGACAGGTCCAGAGAGTCCGGCTAGAGAGTTCTAGGTTATGTCTCTCTCAAGCAGTCTCTCCCGATCAAGCTTGCCATCTAGTAGACCTAGACAAACCTCACCCCACCCCTGCTAAGTCACCAAAAGTAGCGTACCACTCGAGGTGACTTATGGCAAGGGTTTGTTTGTTTGTTCCCGGCGCGGCGGTACCCATACCCGCCTCCCAAATCTAAATATTTAAAACAGCCATATCGAATAAATACACATTTAAAATACACTAATCCTCGGATGTTCACGGTTATCATGAATTATAATAATAACATGAATAACAATTATTTCAATTTAAATTTATTCGAAAACGACAAAACAATAAAAAATTGCATCACTTTCATTGTAAAAAGTGCCAACCAGATTCCGCAACCAACGTCCTTCCATCAGGGCAGTATAACACAATTATTATTAAATTCGTTATAAACCTTTGTAATCATTCAAACGGAGAGCTGCCATAAATTTGGGGGTAATTAGTTGACGACAATATTTTTGGATTTAAAATGACATTTTAAATTCAAAAATATTTCTGAATTTAAAATAAGAGATGAAAATAAAATGAAATATAAGTCCCAATGGCCGGGTTGGTTGAGGCGCTTTGTCTCGGTAAGACAAGAGATCCTGAGTTCAAGTCCCAGATTATCACTTGTTCAGTTTCATGTTTCGTCTAGATTGGTTTAATCATAAATGCAAAAAAACTAAATTGATACAAATTAGATCACCCAATGCCAAGGCAAATATTATTACATCTGAAATAAAAACACACACTTCAGATTGCTTACATCAGGGGTTCCCAAAGTGTGCGCCGCGGCGCCCTGGTGCGCCGTAGAAAGTAAAGAGGGGCGCCGTGAGTCGATCCTCTATCATTATCCGAAACCACAAATATTCGCGGGTACCTATAAAACAACAATTCCTATTTTGAGCGCTCGCATCTTTATACCCTACCCCTCCCACGTCTTTACCCACCCACGACTACTTGCTCGCAATGGCCGTTTAATATTTTACTGAACCAGATTTTTTGCTAAAACTAGCGTACTTGTGTGATATATTTGAGAAACTAAATAATTTGAATCTTTCTTTGCAAGGCAACAACACGCACAATCTGAAATTATCGGGGAGAATTGCGGCGTTTAGGAAAAAACTGCAGTTGTGGATAAAAAAACGAATGAAGGCAGCGGTCAAGATTGCTTCCCGCAATTGTATAAATATGCGATATCTAATGAACTGGTTGTCTCACACCTGGTGGCCCTTCTAACCGAATGGTTTTCGAAGTATTTTGCAGATGATGTTGTCGAGAAATTTGCGTGGATCCAAGAACCTTTCCGTGCACAAGCTCCGCCAGGATTCACAACACAAGAGCAAGAGAGTCTCATTGAACTCTCTTGCGACAATAACCCTAAGACTAGATTCACCAGTTCCGATTTGGTGGAGTTTTGGTTATCGATTCAAAATGAATATCCAAATTTAACTTCGAAAGCTTTAAAAATTTTCATTCCGTTTGCCACATCATATTTATGTGAAGCTGGGCTTTCAGCTGTAGCGGTAATCAAGAACAAATATCGCTCAAAGATCAATGTGGAGCAAGAAGTGAGAGTAGCTGTCTCAAGTCTTACTTATTCCTTGCTTTGAAAAACTGTGTGGAAATCATCAAGCTCACCCGTCACATTGATTTGACTGAGTAACTATCGTATTTTATTTTTTTCCTAAGTCTTTTTTGTTCTCTGTTCCAATTCTGAATTCTTATCTTCTCTATAAATAAAAATGAATCCCCGGAATGTATGTACGCGCATAACTTCCGAACGACTGCACCAAATTGGATAATTCTTTTATTGTTGTGTTCGTTATTGTCACGACAAGGTATAAAACTACTGGTGAGCTCTGGCATTATGAAATTTATATTTAAAAAAATGCAATAGATGGCACGCGAGCTGTTTTAAAACTTATGTATCGGGGCTGAATGTATGGAATGCGGGAGCGGGGAGGGGGGAGAGGGACGGTGAAAGGGAGTGTGGAGTGGGGAGAGGGAAGGTTGAGGAGGCGGAGTGGGAACGCAAGAGGGGAAGGGGACGCGGGAGAGGAAGGGAAGGCGGAAGGGGAACGGGTCGAATGGGAAAGGACACGCAGGGAGAAGCAATTTCTTTAATAAATGGCATAGCAACGCATGCCGGGAACCAGCTAGTTAATATAATAAAATTCAATTTCATATTGTGGATGTTTTTATTTTGTTCATATCTACCTAACTACTATTATTGTAGGTACCTATTTATATAGTCACTATATCTATTCCAAATAGCTTACTAAAAAGTAGGGCGCTGTGACAAAATACTAAACTTGTAAGTGCGCCGCTGGCTGAAAAAGATTGGGAACCCCTGGCTTACATGATAATGGTATCTCTGTGTACATGTGAAAATTTGAACTGGTTAAAGAATGTGTTTATTTAGGTGATATTATTGACTGCTTTTTCAAATGGGATTTACAAATAAATAATGTCTGTGAACGACTAAGATCTATTTATTGTTAGTAGATTATATAAATTAAAATTCTATGTTCCAAAATGCACACTTCGAATAATTTACTTATCATTAGCTGAATCTATTATAAGGTATGGAGTTACGGCTTAGGGACTTTCCTATAAAACAAAGGAAATCAATCAGTTAATAAATGCATTAGTTCATTTATTAGCTCACAAAAGTTTATACGAACAAAGGCATTATGTTCCGTACTTTAACCAGAATCTCAAAATTCTATCAGTAAGAGTACATTTCCTTTGAACTTCGTTTCAATATAATCTCATTGTACTTCTAATAACAACTGAATCACTTCAGCGAAATTATTTTTGCGTATTCATTAATTCTTATATTGTTCTTAATACTACTGATACCCTCCTGTGTACAACTGTATACTTAAAATCTCACATAACATTTTAATGTAAAAACCAATTTACGGCGTTTAAGTAAATAAATAAAAGCTTTTTTTTCTTCCATTAATCGGCTGTAATTGACTGCAATATTGCTTTAGGGTGGAGAACATAAATATTTCCTAAACAATGATCATTTTTATAGGTGATTCTACTTTATATTATAAGTAAAAAAGATAAACAACGTCTTTCGAAATTCCAACTTTTAGGGGTAGTTTTGTGATAAAAAGATAAAATTAGACCGACGTGTGCGACCAACTTTATAATTTTCCGCTGTTAAGATACGGGCCAATCACAACCATGCAATGTTGTCACAATCGTGCCCGGCGGGCTCTCAGCAAGTACCTAAGACCTTACACTAAGGATTTTTAGTATGTGAAAAAATTGCTGGAATTTCGGAAAAAGTTGATAATCTTTTTTACTCCTACCATCACGTAGAATCACCTCCCGAGGTTAATACACTTTACCCCCGGAAACCTGTAAATATATTATAATATAATAAATATCTAAATCGACTTAGTTACTAGACTAAATTGAAAATACCAATATTTTTGTAAATTATAATGACATACCTATTATGTTAACGTCAAGATACCTTGGCGCATGGAATTTTGAAAGGTAACGGGTTCCATGAATGTAACGCCGCGTGACAACCATTGAAATCAAAATGAAGCCAACATTGGACGATGCCGAGGAATTCTCGGAGAAGTGCATTCAATGTGGTGTCCGGAAAACGAAGTTTCCAGGCACATGTAGTTTTTCCCTCACATATATATGGGAAGGTTCGCTTTCATTTACATTATGTCTGTCAGAAAAGTGATACTGTTGTAGCGAGCAGCCCGCAGTACCATACGATACATGCATTTATTTATAAGTCGTGGCTTTATTACGTTTATTAGTGTGATTTACTCGTAAGCTAACAGGCAAATCAATTATATCTCCAAGGTCAAAACTATGAATGCTGTCGATTTTTATCATTCTGAAATAAAATACTTTTAGATTTGGGCAACTTTTGATTTTTATCGTTCAGAAAGTTAAACTAAATTTTGCGAAGAAAATTTTTGATATTTTATAAAATGGAAATCTTTAAAATGCATCAAACATGGAACGCAATAAAAAAATCGCTGCGTGGCGTAGTTTATTTTTTTTTCTACGCTTAAGGAATCATAAAATTTTGTCTTTTTAAGAATGTTTTAAAAATCTTATTATTTGGAGAGGCTGATTCAAAATTTTGAAGAATGACTGAAGTGTTCCGTTAAACCCTTTTGCAAAATAGAACTGAGCCTTTCAATATTCTGTTCCGATTTTTTTATATTTTATTTCCTCAAGTGGGCAGTACAAAAAGGCTCATGGACCAAGCGAAATGGACTCGGTTGGAATGTTCGCAGGTTACTTATCAGTACTTATCACTGTTTATAAAAGATGTAAACATAGTGTTGATAATAGAAATCGCGCAGAAAACGATCTTAAAGTCAATTCTTAAAAAACATAAACTAACTGTTACAGACCAAATATTCAACAGTTGTGACGTACTAGATATACGCCAATTATAGGTTAAAACTCTACTAAACTACATTTTCGACCAAAAAAACAAATTTCAACAATCTCAAAATATCACTAACAGACCAGTAAGACAATCGTACAAAAATAACATTAAACTCCGACAATGAATACAAGCTTTGGAAAAAGGCACTATAAATATCATGCTATAAAAGCATTCAACAGTCTTACCCTTGAAAATAAAATAGAAGAAAACAAAAATAAATTCATACTCAAAATTAAAAATTGGATTAAAGAACAAAAATACAATATTTACAAAATCTCATTACATAATAAGAATAAAACACATACACGTAACACACAAAAATAAATATAAAACACAGCATTAAAAAAATACAATTTACCTAAATTGTAAATTTTTATTTTTAGTTCAATTTTAGCTTTTTTATGCAGCATTATTTTTAATGTAATATGTATAAATTTTTGTTTTATAAAATGGAGGCCTCAGCACAGGTGAGCTACCCAGTGAGGCCGACATTGATGAATTGTATTTAAAAATGTTAGATATTATGTTAAATAAATAAATAATAATAATAATAATGTAGGTAAATAATTTATTTATTTGAGATGTTGGCACCAGTCTGTGTGCATTAAGAGCGTTTAACCAGCCAGCGGACGAAAATCCACATTTCGTCGAAAGTTGTTCTTCCGATCGTGCAGGGCGGTTACAATGAGAAAGATTGATTATTCTCCGTACCAGCTTTTTTAAATTATAACTCAATATCGAATTTATTTCAATCCAAATTAGCTTTCATTTATACCTTCATCCAAAAATGCTGAAAGGCGTGATGATAAAACTATTAAAATAGTGTACTTTTTGTAGTTATTTTTTGATTATAAGTATTTATCATTTTTCAATAATGTCTAAATTTAATAAGAATGTTAAAAAAATCTGAAATATATTATTTTGTAAGTGCGCAAATAAATACACAAATGGACCAATTTTCGTCAAGAAGCACATGTACGTACATATTTTTTAATGATTTTATTGAAACTAAAATTAAAAATCTAATACATAACTCTGCTAGATAATGTATTGATTTATTTTACTGCATGATTACATTATTTGAAATGGGTGTGGTATAATACAAAAACTTTTTTGAAAATTTAACAAATCTGCCAACGACCTATGGAATAACCTTATTATACTAAAAATTAAAAAGAATTCTTAAAATTTATTACATACGAATGCTAGATAAAAGAACAATCTTTCGAAATCCATTTATAATTTTTTGTGGAAAAGAGTCAATATGTCTAAAAACTTTTTTGAAAATGACGTATTTCCGGCTTTCTCTGGTAATGCCCTCTTAATGTGCATATTCGCAAGCATGTCGTGCCAAATTTGGTTGGAATATATTTTGGATTTGAGGATAGTCGTGGTTTTATTTCAGTCGTGTGCAAGTCGTGTTAAATCAGGCCGAATTAAATAAGTTCGAACCAAAACACGACCGATGGAAGCAATTTGTTTTTCATTACATACAACTATGTATATTGTCGTAATATAAATTGATTTGATAATGAATTCAGAAGACTCCATGCTTTCACCATTATACCACTGTTTGATAATGCCTTTAGAAGGCAAAACAATAATTACACAATTGTAATGCGTAATAATAATTACACATCAGAACTTTTTCATAAAAAATAAACTTTTTTTAATTGAATAGTAATATGATTGAATACATGGAAGAAAATCTACTACTTAAAATTAAAACGGAGTTCTACAAATTAAATTTGATAATAATAAACAAGTCCGTCAGAATTTCAATGGCACGATCGTGTGTCTTATTAATATACTCGTATGTTATATTATTAATGATGCATTCATAACTACGTAGGAATTACAGCTTCAGATGCGCTTGTAATTGATTTCAAAACTATAAACCAATCGAGACAAAATGGTGTTTGCTAAAATTGGGTGACAGTATGTGTAGGAAAGAACAAAGTATGCAAGGAAAAAGGAATGACCAATCACTTACCATGGTTGTGATTGGCCCGTATCGTGATAGCGGAAAGTAATAATGCTAGCCGCACACGCCGGACTAATTTTATCTTTTTACCCAAAAAGTACAACTAAAAGTTGGAATATCGTAAAAAGTTACTTACTTTTTTACTTACCCCGGACACCCTGTATAACCTCGAGGGTAACCGGACAACTCAGAAAGAAACCAACTCAGAAGCACCTCAGAAAGGTCATTAAGAGTGATAATAGAAAAATATTAAAAAACGGTTAAATAGGTTAAGTTAGGTTAGGGTTGCCGGCTATTTTAAAATATTTTTTTCGTAGCTTTTAATGATCTTTCTGAGGTGTTTCTGAGTTGGTGTCATTCTGAGTAGGCATGGAACCAACCTCGAGGTATCGCAGAGGAACCACCCAGGGTATTCGAAGGTAAAGTGCATTAACTTCGGGAGGTGATTCTACACGATATTATAAGTAAAAAAGATAAATAACGTTTTTCGAAATTCCAACTTTTAGTGGTAGTTTTGTGGTAAAAAGAAAATTAGACAGGCGAGTGTGAGCGGCATTACTATTTTCCGCTGTTACTCGTACGATACGGGCCAAACACAACCAAGTATTATTGCCATAATCGTATCCGGCAGGCTCTCAGTAAGTAATATCGTACCTCACACTAAGGATTTTTAGTGGGTACTTCTTTTTGTATGAGAAAAAAATTATGTTGGAATTTCGGAAAAAGTTTTTAATCTTTTTTACTCCTACCATCATGTAGAATCACCTCCTTAGAAGTTAATGCACTTTACCCCCGGACACCCTGTATAATACCTCAACAAAACGAATAAGTACAAAATGTTATTATGTGCTTCCGAGACGGTCAAATTATTTTTTTTAATTAAAAGCGAGATTTTGGACACGAAAAACACAAACAACTCGATTAAAGTCCAAGCTAGTTTCATACCTTCTTCTGTTTACAATGCAAATGCACTCGAATTTGCTCTTTTTTTCCACTATTCAAAATTTCAAATACTTGCCAGCAAGGTCCCAGTAGGAACTAAACATATTCTCATCTCAAAACCAAACATTTATTACAAACCTAAACTGTATATATTTTAACCGAATGCGGCCTAGACACTAGAGAGCGCTAGTTAAAAATCCGGAAAAAACGGAGCAAAATTTTGCGAAGAAACATTCACTGAAAAATCTTACTCAATGGATGAAATAATTTTGAATCTTTTCATTTATAATATTTCACCGGTTTTAGAGTCCGCTTAAAATTCCAGATTAATTGATCAAAGCGCCGGAATCATTAATCACTTGTAACCCCTTTTCAGATATTTAAGTGAAGTGTTATTATCCTTAAGAAACCTTTCTTTATAATAAATCAATTGACTGAGCCAACGGAGCTCAATCCATATTTTAGGTAGTCCATTTAAGGTACTTAAGAAGAACGTTTGCGAGGACCTTTTTGACCCGTTTTATTCAAATCTTAATTTTTGTATTTTCTAATCAAAAGGTATATCAAATATCTATTACGGATATGAGCTACTTTATTTATTTTTGATTTAAACTTTAACCTAACCTAACCTAAACCAACCAAACTCAAAAATTATATTTTAATCAAAAGTTATTTTGTACTATTAACGCTGAAGATGTATTTGTTTTTAGTTAGAAAAGTTCTAAATTTCTTTCAATAAAGATATTTTATTATTATTAAGATCTAAATAGCTAGATACGTGCCCACCCTCCTCTTTCCCATCTCCTTCCTCTCCCACTCCTTTCAGCCTCCCAACATACCCAATTGGGAAATGCCATAAACTCACTGGATCCTGACGGTTGGTAGAATTTAGGAATCTTGTGCGGAAATATTAATTTAACAATATTTTTTTCACTTTATGCCTTTTTAATGTTTTTATAAAAATGTAAGTTACACAGCTTTGTATTTTCACCGTGAGTTTTTTTTAGTATTGCCGTTTGAATAACAGTGGCGCCCTCCTATGTTTTCTACTCTTATTCAACAAACTGTTCGCGTTTTTTAAAAACATGTTTTTAAACCATAATATATTAGGTCCTTACATATGAAATTGGCGTTTTGTAAGGGAGGAACATAAACTCGATTTTTTTAAATATAATAATTATTATTATTATTATAATATATTTATTCAATCAAAGTATGTACCATTGCTATCTATGCACTTTTGCCATCGACAGTTCATCGATCGCTTTACTAAAAAAACCATTCGGACGGGAATCAATAAAATCTTTGAACGCGGTTTGGACTGCCCCATCGGAGTTGAATTTTTTCCCTTGCTAGAAGTTATCCAAATTTAATTTATTTTTTTTATCCAAAAGAGAGTACGGTGGATGTCTTAGACAATCCAATTGAAGCTCCTCTAATTTGGTAGCCGTCTGTTGTGCAGTGTGTGGTCTAAAACAGTTTTATCACTAACACCGCAGCCTGCAGCTAACTCGGACGTGGTTTGCGATGGATCCGCTTCCCCAAGAGCTTTCAATTCTTCATTATCAACTTTGATCTTCGGCCGTCCACGGGGCTTGTTCTGCAGGTCGAAATTTCCAGAACGAAAACGTTGGAACCAAAAACGCACTGTGTTTTCTTTTGCGGCACCGTCGCCATACACATCATTAATCCTTCGAGCCGTTTCTGCAGCACTGATGCCACGGTGGAACTCGTACTCGTAAATAACGCGATATTTCAAGTTTTCCATTTTGTAAACTAAGCGACGCAAAGAAAAAAAAACAATTAAGGAAAAAACAAATGAATTATAATTTTCGAAACACAAATACATGAGTAAATAGCTGTATAAATTTGAATTTGGAATTCCTAACCAAAGAGAAGATATTTGAGATCAAAGTTGCCAATACGGCAAAACCAAGGACCTAATATATCTATTACGGATATGAGCTACTTTATTTATTTTTGATTTAAATTTTAATATATAGGTAACTAAAGATTTTAATGTTCCATGATTTTATAGGCAACTTAGGCAATAAGGAAGTTGAGTCCATTTTTTTTTAAGTGAAACTTTTATAGCATGGCTGTGATTTGGATTTCGGATGAAACGGATATGACAATTAGTGCATCTGCGACGCATCAACTGCGCTAATCGGCCGCTTTGATAATGATGTCATTTTTAAAGGCTCCTATTGGTTGGGAAAAGGAACGGAAATTACGCGAGGTCTGCGCTCGTTGGTCGCTTTGATTATGACCTCACTTTTCAAGTATTGGTTGAGATTGTTTTGGTAAAGTTTCGCTTCTACCGCGTGTAAACTGCCCTCGTGTAATTTTTTTATCAATGTTCACATTCAAACTCAAATACTAGTATATTTTTTTAGTTCGTTTTCATAATTAAATTATTTCTCCAAGTTTACATTTTATTAAGTCCGCCAAAACGAGCGGAATCCGAGCGGTAAGGAGTGGGTGTGTGTGTGACGTCATTTGAGCTCTGAAAACACGTCGCTTAGGCATTTTGTATGGAGATTTTTTTGATTCTTCATTAAAGAATTCCAATACCTAATTTTTTTATCAATGTTAACCGTCTATCAGAATTAATGGTATTTAAAAAAATATTGATAAAGATTTCATAGTTAAATTAATTTTTAGAATTTTTTTTCTCCCGCCTAAACTTTTCCCAGTACGTAGATTGAACCTATTTTTTTAGTAACAGTATTTTGTATTTGTTTAAATATAAATTGAAGATGTCCACTGACTTGGTATAATTATTTCCCTCCATTGGTATTCTGGGCAAACAGGAATACATATATTACATATGGTAGTTAGTTCCAGAATTTCTGCACTGAAATAAATTCTGACTTCTGGTATTGCGTAGTGGAATCCGGAAGCTTATCAATTCAAGCAATACCGGACTATCAACTAAATCATTTAGAATTTTATACAGAAATACCAAGTCAGTGAAAATTCTTCTGTCTGACAATTTGAGCATGTTCATATTATTTAAAATAGTGTTGTAGTTTAACATAACTAACTAACTAACCATCACGCCGTTTCCCCGCAGGGGTAGGCAGAGAGGACGGACCGCCAAACAACTCGGTCTTGGCACACACTCTTTGCCTCACTCACATTCATACATCGTCTCATACATACTCTTCTATTATTCTGACTTTTGACATGGCCCGTCTCAAGTATCTGATTCACTTGATCGTGCCATGTCTTCCTCGGGCGTCCCCGACTTCTTCTACCATTCACATTTGCATCATATATTCTTTTTACACTACTTTCTTCGCTCATTCGCTCTACGTGCCCAAACCATCTGAGGGTCCCTTTCTTAATTTTGCTCATTATACTTACATCAGCCTTACATTCTTTGCGGATATCCACATTTCTAACACGATCATACATTGTTTTACCACACATACGTCTTAGGGATCTCATTTCAACAGCATTCAGTTTACTTTCATCCTTCCTCTGCCAGTTCCATGCCTCACTGCCATACATCAGGGTAGGTACCAGGACTCCATTGTGAACTGCTAGCTTCGCTTTTTTTGACAGTTCTTTATTAGCGCCAACGGCATTCAGTCCTCCATTAATGGAGTTACCGGCATTGACCCTTCTTTTATCAGCCTTCCCATCTCTCGTAAACATACTACCCAGATAAACAAACTCATCCACCTGCTCCAAGTATTCATCATTCACAACTATGTCGCACACTGTTTTCGTACTCTCTCTTTCAAACACCATGACTTTAGATTTACTTACATTCATCATTAACTAAAGTAAAGAACAAAACAAAAACACAGAATTGTTTACTATATAAAGTACAATTTACTATATAGAGTACAATTCTCCCGTCTGGAACCCATATTATAATATACATGTACAAGCTGTTGAAAGAATACAAAACAAATTCTTACGTTTTCTAAATTTTAAAATGGGTATTCCAGCAATTATGTTAAACTAGATACGAGAGTCTCTCGTATCTAGGATGAATGAAGTATGAGTTAATGATGAATGTAAGTTTGTTTTAAGAATGTTTTCTTTCTGTCTAGTGTGGTGTGTGTGGAAGTATTTATTGTTGTGTGGTTTGTCTCTTAAGTTTTTTTTACTTATTAGCTCCACACAGGAGGCCTTGAGGAAAATAATTCCAATGAAATCTTTGGGGTTTGCTGTGTGATGGGTCTTTATAGAAAATCAAGTAGAATAAGTTCTGGGAAGGAATAAGATATGAGGGGTGTATAAGAATCTGTGGGTCAGTGTGTCCAGGAGTAAAGGACGTATAAATTCAACCCACCCATTGCGGTGCAAAGCGATGTTCCGAGAGAGATATTTCTGCTGGAGAAATCAAAAGGACTCCATTAACAGTCTCTCCCGATCCGACCTGCCACGCAGTTGGTGGGCAGACGCATCCGCCGCCAAGGCTCGGATAAACCTCACCCCATGAACCCGGGCACCCCTGCTAAGTCACCAAACGTAGCGAACCATTTGGGGTGAAATGTGGCAGAAGTGTTGGTTAACCGATAAAAGAATCCCGCGGCGGCGGTATCCATAATTGAGTGATACAAAATTGTTAAAGTAAGTTGTAGTAAATTGTTACAAACTTTGTACTTAGAAAAATTAGATAATTATTTTGTCTTTCTTGGTTGTGTCTCATACCTAAAGCATTTTCTACGTTGCTTTATATTTATCACATTTCAATATTAGTCTCATTGCTCTATTCTGGAGATTTTGTCTTTCTTGGTTGTGTCTCATACCTAAAGCATTTTCTACGTTGCTTTATATTTATCACATTTCAATATTAGTCTCATTGCTCTATTCTGGAGATTTTGTCTTTCTTGGTTGTGTCTCATACCTAAAGCATTTTCTACGTTGCTTTATATTTATCACATTTCAATATTAGTCTCATTGCTCTATTCTGGAGATTTTGTCTTTCTTGGTTGTGTCTCATACCTAAAGCATTTTCTACGTTGCTTTATATTTATCACATTTCAATATTAGTCTCATTGCTCTATTCTGGAGATTTTGTCTTTCTTGGTTGTGTCTCATACCTAAAGCATTTTCTACGTTGCTTTATATTTATCACATTTCAATATTAGTCTCATTGCTCTATTCTGGAGATTTTGTCTTTCTTGGTTGTGTCTCATACCTAAAGCATTTTCTACGTTGCTTTATATTTATCACATTTCAATATTAGTCTCATTGCTCTATTCTGGAGATTTTGAATATATATTATTATATATGTAGATTTTCAAAGAGAGCATCGTTCCCACGAATAAAATATTACACCTGCAAAGTGGTTTTTTGACAATTACCTCAAAAAATGTTTAAATTCAGGTCATGCTTCATTCTATTAAACAGGCCAAAGTTTTCCATGTTCTGTTCGCGAATCTGTTGGCTGGTAAACACAAAACCTCCATATTTTTAAACGTCTACGCGATACGTTTTATATAGTGGAAAATGTTTCCAGGATAACAGTGGCGACTCGAGCACTTTTTTAGTGGTGGGGATCGATATTTTTTTACGTACTGTACCGCAATCTCACCACCCGTAGAATATAATATAAAATTTCTCAAAAAAATATTTTATGGTCTAATCATGCTAGTCGGATATCTAAACACAAAATAATATAAAATATCCAAAGATATATGCCAATTTACAATATAGTATAATAAAAATAAAGCTTTATCTTGCAAGATTATTGTCAAACTAATTTGAACGCGAGCGATTCCCGCCCAAAACTTCGCAAACAAATGTTTCTGTGGGGATCCAAAGAATTGTCCCCACGGGTATTTGAATACACATACGACTGCGCATGCGCAGTTGCATACGATCGCGAAACAACGCAAGAAAAGTATGGGGATACTTCGGATCATCCCCCGAGTGCGCATTAGATTCTGCGCACTGAGAAATTGACCCGCTGTTTTGTGCTCCGTACATTGTTCGCTGTACGCGCGTAGGGTCTTATTAAAATCATCCGGAATAATTATTTGTATTTTATTTCTGCAAATGTTAATTACTTTTATGTTTAAAGAATTCATTCATTTTGGTGAAGACAACGCATCGACTGTTATTTCCTTTTCCTTTAGTAGGTTTTGAGTGTAACTGGCGGGGACTGTCCCCATTGTCCCCCTGTGAAGAACCGCCACTGCAGGATAAAAAAGGACGAAAAAGAAATCAGTATCTACGTGACTGAAATACAACCTTGGCTAAGATGTCGTTAATACAAAAATGGTGAATGTTAACGGAAAGTTCAAAGTTAGTATTTTTCAAAGCAAATCCTTTGCAGGAAATTAAAGTGAATTGAATTTTAAACTAGTATCTGAATTATTATAACTTAAACGTGAGAAGAGTGACTATTGACTATGTACAAAATAAAATGATGAAAAAAGAAAATCATTAATACAATAATAAACTTTAATACCTAAAAGGAAACTGTTTGCAAATTTTAATTAAAACTAATTTTAATTATGATTTGATCAACATTTACGTCAATTACCTTCATCAAAATATTCAAAAGATTTTCTCTCATTACTTAAGAAAAAATCAACCATTGAAAAACACAAAGTTTTTTATTTATTTTGAAGTGTCTTTTATTACTTTGAAATACCTATATATTATTTTGGTTTAACTGAAGTTTGAACCTTCCTACCCAGTGATCGGAATCAACCGCGCTACCAATCGGATCAAATCGCGAGTTGGGCAGACCGACATTTATTTCGTTTATTAAATGCTTTAATTTCTTCGAATTATATAAAAAAAAAATGCGTGTGCGTCCGCGTGTGTGTGCGTGATTACCAACAACAGTTGATAGAATGCATTGTCAACGAGTCTATCTGCCGAGGGTCAGCTCGATCGGATATCGGGAAGTGGAAATCATACATCCGTTCAATCAAGAAAACAAAAGTGAAATTCAAATAGAAGTATTTAAAAAAAAGAAACAATTCTTTTGCCAGCAGGAATTCGACTAAAACGAAATACATTATTATAAGAAATAATTTATTTAGCGGTTCTCGAGCAATCGAATTACTGCAAGAGTCACCAACCTCAATTTTTGCTTTCCTTGAGCTTTTTACAGTCGACTTGAAGGATTTCAAGTAAGGCGCTGCCAAAAAGCTGGGTTCGCAAGAAAATCTTTCTTCGAACTTGCCAAAATGTTACACGTCTACCTTAGACATTTTCAAGAGAAGATTGTATCTTTTATAGTGATTTTTATCTTTTATATTGATTCCTCTACGAAATATATTCAATCATTGCATCGAATCACAAAAAAATACATTAGTTATTAATTTTTACACTGTGGGAAACAAAATGCAAACTAATAACAATTTTGAAAAGTAAGTGAAATGCGAAATGTATGTAAAAAGTTCATTCGGTGCCATTAAAAATATCTGCTGCTTCTGAATAATAATAATAAATTTGGACAACTTATATAGCGCTGTTTTTGCGAAAAATCGCCTCAAGAATATTGGTTGCCTAAGCTGGTATGCGTGGTATGAGGTAGATTATAAAAGAATTGGTAACACTATTGCTGTACTGAAATATTGCAGTGCTGTCATTAAGAAAAAATATCAATTTTTAAAAAGAAAAATGATATCAGATACGCATCTTCTGTCGCGGTGACTGGACATCTTAGAATCATGCAACTCATTTGAAGAGTTATTAAATGTGATGAAATTTTTTTTTTGGTTAAATTGGTTACGTTAGGTTAGGTTATGGGCTATTTTTCTTTTTAATTGAAACTTCTTTAGCCCCGTTAGCGATTTAAAAATTCGGATGAAACGGAAATGCGTCACAAAAATTTATTATTTGACGGTCCTCGGTTCTAATATAACGCGATAAATTGCCGCGGTATGAAGCGCCCGACTCTCAGCGCCCAGAAAGACATCCAGCGAACGGAGGTTCGAAACCTACCAAATCCAAAAAAAAATAATCATTTTTATTTTTGTGAAATCAATATCCAATCTCCAAACCACTTTAAAATAAACAGGCAAAAGAAAATAAAGCGACATCTAGCGACTTTCTAGTTTCACTTCTACTGCGTGTGAATTGCACACTCTGATCTTTTTTCATAACTTTTAATGTATTTTCTAAGGGGTGTTGAAATTGCATGATTTTGAGTTGTCATGGAACCTCTGTCGGACAGCTTTATCAATTTTAGATTTTTCTTTAAAAATTGTGCTGTAGTTTTTCAACAGTTCTTATAGTGCGATGACCTAGCAGGTCAGTTATACTCATTTATTATTTAGTTAAATTAGTTAGGCTCAAAAATGTTTGTAAACTACTTTATGTATTTTAAATTAGATGATCAAATCACTACAGTAGAACAATGTAAAACAATAATATTGTAATACGTACACCTCAGAATAGGTACAGGCAAAGATTTTGAAATATGGTATAATATGTATTATGTGGTATCTTTGGGTACAGGTGATGCAGCGAGAGTTGGTTTGAATATAAAGGCTTAGCATTGAATATATTTGTGCATCGGTGTACGCTTCCACCGGCGAAGAACAGCCCTTTGTTTTATTTACGCGTGCTTTTTTGTCACTAGCGTTCATGTTCGATCGCGAGTGAAATAAGCTCAGTTTTCATTATTTTAAGTACGGTTCGTTAATAATAGAATACGCATCGTTATAATATGTGTCAATTTTTCTGCTAGTTTGCTACTTTTCGTCTCATTTATTCATTGAGACAGGTCATTAATTGAGGTATCTTCTAGTACAAGACTCCCGCGCAAGCTCAAACGAGACGTGCATATTTCGATGTGCACAAACTTTGTTTTACCATACTACTATCGAGACAGCTCGGCCCGACATGAGCGAGACAGATTAAGATTTTATTTATTTATTTATTTATATATATATATATATATATTACACTACATTACAAAATGATAGGTACTTTGTCGGTCCAACTGGGAAGGATACCCGTTTCAAGACAGCCAAATTGTATATTTAGTTCGTAATATTCTTAACAAAGGAATGGTTTCGTTCAAGGGATCACAAGAATGAGTTTCTGTCAAGATAACTTTTGAGAACATTAATAATTGTATCCTTAACGAATGGATGGTTTCTTTATGTCTTTGAAAGAATCGCAAAGATGTGATTATTTTCAAGGTCATTTTGGAGAACATTAATAATTGCATTCAAAGTGAATGAGTGGATTCTATAGTGAGATCACAAGTAGGAGATTCTTTCCAGGCCATTTTAGAGACATTTACAATTGTACAATTAGAATTTACACATTTATAAACCAATATATGTCATATGAATTCCCAGTGTATTTATGACTATTTAATGAATTTCTTAAGTCGTAGAAATTACACATTACAAGCCAAATATATGACATATGAATTTTTTTCAATCTCGTTTTGGAGAACATTAATTTATTTAGTTGTTTATTTATTTATTTTATTTTACGCCCAGGTGGCTTTTACATAAATAATAAAGGCAGTGCATCTTTAACAAGAGAAAAATAGTATAAATAAAGTTACTATAGAAATAAACAACAATTTAATGTACAGTGAGATATGTAATAATAATAAGTTAGATTATAACGGCAAATCACATGTTGGAGCAGTGCAGATATGTAACTCATTCCGTGCACCATCGACTCACGTGCGAAGTGCCTTGAAGACGAGTTCATTTTGCACCACTTCGATCACGCGTAATCCAAAGTGTCTGGAATGGATTAATGGAAGAATACTAATTAACACTCATGAATTTAAACGGTTTTGAAAATTTTTCTGAAATTGCGTGGTTTTACCCTTGAGATGATTTTGCGAACGCTGACGAAGCAGCATTGTTGGTTCAATTATTTTACAAATTAACTTCAAGTGAATGATTTGCAGTACCCCCATTAATTAATTTGCTACACCCATATTACACTATTAAGAACATTTTAAAAGAATGATACACTATTATTCAGTCACGGGCCGCCTCTGCTTTCTATAACCAGGTCGTATACTGCCGGCAGTCGATCTTAAAACCCCGGGTTTAACGAGCCAGTTCTTCTTATCTCTGTAAATTAAAATTAGTTGATTAATAACCAAACCGGAAACTTTCTAACTCAGAAAGATTAACTTTGGCATGCTCAGCTTCACAGTGAGCTGTAAGCCTTCCGCATCGCTTCCACCACCCTCCGCCACCCCATTACCTCTTGGCATTTCTCACTGTGTTCCCATTTGGGAATCACTGGTCCAGAGTCCAGAGGTTCAACAACAAGGTGTCCTAGTTTCGAAAGAGAATGGATAGTTTATTGACTTGGCAATCGACCAAAATTATGTTTGCGTATACGTGCCCCGCGAGAAAGTGTGAA